>OY979717.1:63172242-64637242 GCA_963855995.1 Muricea muricata
CTTTGCTCTTCTATTTAAAATTTTTTGCCCTTTTTAATTATAAAGCATTCAAAAAACATAAGCTATAGCTCAGGCTGCAAAAAGCGCACAATAACACAGTTAATAATAACACAATTACAAATATTCGTTACAAAATATAACAAGAAATATAAATAGCCCTTGAGTGCCGGGGTTTTTTGTATTAGTGTCAACATTTTTGGTTTACGTCGACAACTGCCCCCCCAAAAACAGTGCTGTCCCCCCAAATTTTGCATCCTAGCTACGTGCCTGCACGGTATTAACGTGTGGCACGAAACTAACTAGTAACAAAAATGTTTATTCATAACTATTGACTCCCTGTTTATTTTATATTATATTATGCTCTGGATTTCCATTGAGCACTTTGCCAACGGTATTTACAACATTTTATGTATTATATATATATATATATATATATATATATATATATATATATATATATATATATATATATATATATATATATATATATATATATATATATATATATATATATATATATATATATATATATATATATATATATATATATACATACATACATACACAGCTAATTCAAAAAAGGTTGTCATCGCAAACTCTACACCTTAAACTCTAAGCGCGCAAGGCGCAATGGGAACGCACGCTCTTTCATCCTCGCATTTATAATTAGCTGGAAGAAGTGAGATTTTAAAATGCCTGGAGCATATAGCCAGGACTAACGCTGGAGAGCAATTTGATTGACCGAAAAAATAGGTTTTCAAATCGATGAAGTGAGTATCTTACTTGTTTTGAAGTCTTGCATGCAGTGGGTCTCAAAAAATACTCGCTACCGTATTTTAGTAATTATGTATGCCCTAAAATTAGAACGTAATTATTATGCACAATAGTTTAATTGACAAGCTTGACACCTCTGGGCCTGTGGGAATTCATCTTTTTGTACGGCAAAGCAAGTTAGAGAGTTGTTTACATCTCTTGTTGTTTACAATATTACCTACAACTTATACCTGTAGGTAA
This sequence comes from Muricea muricata, assembly GCA_963855995.1. Classification (NCBI taxonomy): domain Eukaryota; kingdom Metazoa; phylum Cnidaria; class Anthozoa; order Malacalcyonacea; family Plexauridae; genus Muricea; species Muricea muricata. The sequence goes on from OY979717.1 coordinate 63,173,257, forward strand.
TATTGAAAAAACCAAAGTGAATGGGCTAAAATAAGCCATGCATAAAATTTGATTGCATCGTACTTTAGAATTACTATTAATTATGACGGTTATGTCAATAGTTTATCCACTCGGGGTTCAATTTAGTGCTAGGCATTGAAATTCAAACAATAGATCATTTTCAATAGTTTTTGGGTTTTTTTGGGACACCCTGTATAATTACTAAAATACGGTATCGAGTATTTTTAAGACTTACTGCTTGCAAGGCCTCAAAACAAGTAAGATACTCACTTCATCGATTTGAAAACCATTATTTCGGTCAACCAAATTGCTGTCCCGCGTAAGTCCTGGCTATATTCTCGAGGCATTTTAAAATCTCACTGCTTGCAACTAATTATAAATGCGAGGATGAAAGAGCGTGCGTTCCCATTGCGCCTTGCGCGCTTAGAGTTTAAGGTTTAGAGTTTGCGATGACAATCTTTTTTGAATTAGCTGTATATATATATATATATATATATATATATATATATATATATATATATATATATATATATATATATATATATATATATATATATATATATATATATATATATATATATATATACTGTTAAAAAGTTATATATACTATAAAACTGTTAAAAAGCATTTATCTATTTACAAATGTTCCCCGTCATAACTACTTACCAACACAACTATTTCTATCCCATCTGTACCCTACTTGGCAATCACAAGTGAAGCTACCAATCGTGTTTTGGCAAATACCATTATTGCCACATCGTCCTGGATCAGTACACTATAGGTCGCAAAGGAACCCCCTCCTTATGAATCTTCGGCAAGCCATATAATCGCGGAGCGAGCCCATCGCTGGAACGCAATAATTTATACGTTTCCTCACTGATCTTATTGGATTTCTTCAAGAGAAGTAACCGTTGGTTCAAATCTCTTTCAGTCCTGCCAGTAGGATCAGATTTTAGAGCAGTATAAGTTTGCTTGTCGTTCAACATTGAAAGAACCTTCTCATGATATTGATGTTTGTCCAATCGTTTTGGTCAAAGGCTTTGTTTGGAAGCCTGGCACATCAATGCGAGCCCTTGTGCCTTAAATAAGGATGACGGAAGTCATTTACCACAAGAGTATTTACATCTTGTTGGTAAATGACGTCACCTTGACAGCATATAAGGTCGTGAGTTTCAACATCAGACCACCCCTGATGAAGACACTAGACCGGAGTGTCGAAACGTTGGGTCGTGAATGTAATCTTTGTTCGGTGATTTCATTCATTTAACAAAAACCGGAGTAGCACTTATTATGTCGGATTATATACCTGGTTGCGATATAGTCACAAATTTCAGTTCGTTGCGTAATAGATATGGTCAAAATGTTGTTACGAAGGTCCGAAAGCTCGTCAACATTAGGACTCGCATCGCAAAGTATCGTAGTCACCTGTATTTCAATCATCGGTGCAAGGAGAATAAGGTGTTACCGTACAGTTTGAGATTCAAACCTCCGGTTCGGAGTAAAAAGGGATTCAAACCTATGGAAAATACTGGTTTTTCCTTCCTGAGATTGCGTATAGATGATTGTCACCATTCCATACAGCGTCTGGGCTCTGAATGGTCGTACATTCTCCGTGAACTTTCTGTTTTGTTAGACAATTCTGAAATCCGTTGGGTTGAGGAATTTTGTTGTTCTAAGGAACGCAATGCGTCTATCAAACTGAAAATGAAACATGACAAGAAATTGTCCCGTCTGTTGGGAAGCAAGTCGTCTGAACATTCAGATTCGAATCTAAAAAACAGATGGGTTATCAACCTGTCTTCCAAGGAGTTAACTGAGCTGGAAAGGGCAGGACTTGAACACGGCCTCAATTTTGCTATTCCTAACAGAATTCCAACTGCTGAAATCGTCGCTTCAGTCGAAGAAGCGATTTTTCGTCAGAGCGACGAAACTAAGCAGACGGTAAGAGCTGAGGTGAGTAGCATTTTGAGACGCGCCAAGACACCTCCGAGAAACATTGATAGCAATGTTTTCAAGGCTTTAATTGCTCTAAGGAAAGATTCGGATAGAGTTGTTCTCTCGGCAGACAAGGGTGATTGCGTTGTTGTGATGGACAAACATCAATATCGTGAGAAGGTTCTTTCAATGTTGAACGACAAGCAAACTTATACTGCTCTAAATCTGATCCTACTGGCAGGACTGAAAGAGATTTGAACCAACGGTTACTTCTCTTGAAGAAATCCAATAAGATCAGTGAGGAAACGTATAAATTATTGCGTTCCAGCGATGGGCTCGCTCCGCGATTATATGGCTTGCCGAAGATTCATAAGGAGGGGGTTCCTTTGCGACCTATAGTGTCCTTTGTGAACTCTCCAACTTATAATGTTTCGCGCTACTTGGCTAGAGTTTTATCTCCTGTTGTTGGCAACACGGATAACACGGTGAAAAACTCCCAACATTTTGCTGAATTTATAAGAGGTCAAACTCTTGACGCGGACCAAATGCTCGTATCATTTGACGTCGTTTCCTTGTTCACCAAAATACCTGTTGACCTTGCCATCAAAGTTGCCACAAATAGGCTTAGATATGATGATTCTTTGTGGCAGAGGACATCTTTGCCCTTAGAGGATATAACTGATCTATTGTCTTTTTGTTTGAACACAACTCAGTTTGTGTTTGAGGGCACTTATTACAAACAGGTTTTTGGAACAGCGATGGGCTCGCCGGTTTCGGCTGTCATTGCTAATTTAGTAATGGAAGATATTGAACATAGAGCCCTAACAACGGCTCCGGTCAGCCCATCGTTCTGGAAGCGTTTTGTTGATGATGTGATCTCTGCGGTTTCCCAAGATGAGATTGTTGTTCTTTTGCAACATTTGAATTCAATTGAGCCTTCTATACAGTTCACCGTAGAACGTGAGACTGATGGGAAGTTGCCCTTTTTGGATACTCGTGTTCAGAGAACAACTGATGGGAAGTTCGAAACTGTTGTTTATCGTAAACCAACTCATACTGATAAATATCTGTCATTTAACTCGCATCACCCGAGAAGCCATAAAAGGTCTGTTGTTGCAACTTTGTTTCAGAGAGCGGAGAATTTAACATCGAACAACGATGCTAGGGAAAATGAGTGTCAATATGTAACCAATATTCTGAAAGAAAACAATTATCCTAAGAGCTTTCTCTACGATTGTTTAAGGCGTCCAACCTTGACTCATTGCAACTCTCCAGAGGGTGATTCCGCTGTGAAAGGTTTTGCAATAGTCCCGTACATTCAAGGAATTGCGGAACCAATCAGGAGAGTTCTTAATAATTGTGGTATTAAGGTTTCCCTGAAAGCCTTTCAGACATTGGGACATATTTTTGCGAAACCCAAGGATCGCGTTCCGACTGATCAGAAAACACATGCTGTATACTCTATACCATGCGGTGATTGCGAGAAAGTATATCTGGGTCAAACAAAACGCCAGTTTTGCACACGTCTGAAAGAACATCAAAGGGCTGTTTCTAATTTTAACAGCTCAAAATCAGCTTTGGCTGAACACGTGTGTGAAACAAGCCATAACATTGCGTGGGAAGATTCTAAAGTCATTACCACTAACAATCGTTATGGTCAAAGGCTTTGTTTGGAAGCCTGGCATATCAATGCGAGCCCTTGTGCCTTAAATAGGGATGACGGAAGTCATTTACCACAAGAGTATTTACATCTTAATTTGTTGGTAAATGACGTCACCTTGACAGCATATAAGGTCGTGAGTTTCAACATCAGACCACCCCTGATGAAGACACTAGACCGGAGTGTCGAAACGTTGGGTCGTGAATGTAATCTTTGTTTGGTGATTTCATTCATTTAACAAAAACCAGAGTAGCACTTATTATGTCGGATTATATACCTGGTTGCGATATAGTCACAAATTTCAATAATGTAATATTTAAAATGGAACGTGTTTTTTTTTAGCAACATTTTTATGACTGCTATACTGGGTGACATTTTTCGGTGATTTTTGGCAGATGTTCATGTCTCCCACTGTCCATTCTAACAAATAAAACAGGAAAATTGGGAACATGCAGATTTCATATATAACAAGATCTAGGATGTGCACTTAGGGGAAGGTATACGAGAGTATAAAAGATTTGTATAGTTTTGGTATAACTATGCAAAAAAACTACAGTGAAATGTTCTGTTGCTACAGTTAAATAAATATTTTAGTATTTTTTGCGGCAGTTGTTAGCCTTGGTTATCAGCCAATGCTTATAATTCCCACAGTTATATCTTTATAAAACTTTGTTAACTTTTGTACTTATCTGTACAAACACTATGGAAAAATGGAGAATAACAGATTATATAATACGATCTTGTTCTGGAGAGTAAATAAAATAATCTTTTGAATATTTTTTCTAATCATTGGTACTTCACTCAGGCGCTGTTTTCAGGCCAGTGTATTAGTAGGCGCCTTGTTAAGTTTAATTTAGTAATCGATCTACCAGCAGTGGTTCATTGATCAAGCAAACGTATAGCATTCGGAGTGGTATGCACGAGCCAATTGCATGGGAAAAATTATTGGCGCATTACGCCTCTCACCCAATGCGCAGACAGAGGAGTGGTGAATATTTGTATATCTGTGTCTGAAGATATTAAAACAATCGATTTATTAGCGCCGGCAAACTTAGCATGACTGGTCATGACACCACAAGTATAGCTGCTCATGTATTTACTATACCTTGGCAATCTCTTCCATCACCAGTAAATCCTTCTTTGCAAGTACATTCGAAAGATCCAGGTATTTCCCTGCACGTTGCGTTAACGTGACAGTCATGAGTTCCCAATAAACATCCCGGAATATCTAAACGAAACATGGGAAAAGTATAAAACACGCTCATACAAATTATCTAAACACAGTTTTGAAAGGTTTTCGGATAATGTTAGAAGATCCAGTGTACAAAAAGAGCCAAATATTATTTTCTGGAAGCAAACTAAGTTTCTTAAAGAAACAAAATAAACTTCCCCCGTCCTCAAACAACAAAGAAACGATGCGTATTCAGAACTTTTCTTCTTTGATATACTAATTGAAGCGCACCGAACACACAGAAGTGAAACAGAAAACCACTTTAAAATGAAATGGCAACAATTTTTTTATTATCTCATTTGAAAGACATTTTAAAACAGTATATAGAAGTCCTTACTCACTTTTTATATCTGTTTTACTTCGTGTGATATTCCCACCAAAATCAACGAGCTGTCCGATATCTTGGGTTTTATTCTCATTAATTATATTTTGGTCGCGTCACAACAGGGATAAATCATTCAAAGCTACTTCTAAATACCTACCAACAATCAAATAATGTTGGAAACCTTTTCAGTCCATGCTCAAATCCAAAACATTATGTGCGGTTATGGGAGCATATTAATCATTGTGTCACAAAAAATTGCGTGATCCCGTGCAGTTGTGACGTTCAAGAATTCACATCAAAATATTTCACGAAACAAGGCAAATATGAAAATTCGGTAATCTTTTAAATGAGACGATAAAAAATTTTGTTGCCCTTTACCTTTATTTACTTTTTTGGTACATAAATTTTTAAAAAATATACAGAATAAAAGTCACTAGAGGAGATATAGCAACTATCAAAGAAATGTTTCCGAGTTTAGAAAGAAGAGCAGAAATCCGAGTCTTACCTACACATCCTGCTGCAGGATTAACGATTACGTTACCGGTAAATCCAGGATTACAGGTACACACAAATGAATTCGGGACATCTGTACACATTGTGTTCGGACCACATGGGTCGGTCGTACATACAGGTAGGACTAAAGTATGAACATATTGAGAAACATAAGATGATGAATGCATGACAGATATATTTTAGCTTGATATGTGCCAGGCAGCATTTTCGTTTCCCGTGATTGCTTTTCAAAACTGTTAACAATGACAGCAAAGGGAAAATAATAATCGCTTTGCGTACGTGCAATCAACTAGGTTTCTACGACTACGAGTCCTAGCGCGTGTTTCGTGGACTCATGTGCATGATGCAACGAGTCACAGATGTTTTTCACGTTTATAATTGTGTCCTAGCACGTCATTAATATTTGTACCAAGAAAGAATTTAGAGATTTCCTTCACCCCTTTATCCTACTTTACACGTTTACTGCTTGGAAACACATGCAATACTCCGGTCTCGCTTCACTACAACTTTAGCCAATAAACTACAGTTTACTTACAACAATTCACTACCGGAGCTGTTAAAAGTTGGACCAAGATTTGATACAGTGTTAACTGTTCATACTCGCTGCATAGTCGGAATGAACTGACATCGCGCCAGGTTAAATTAGTGATGAGGTCAAGAAAAGTTTGATCCCAACCATGGAGGCATCCCAGTTGCTGGACGGATAAACCTGTGTATTGAGCGGTGACATCTGCCACTGTCCTATTTCTGACATTCTCCAGAACTAAGTCATCTTGGGCCAGGAGACTTTCAAAAGGCGTACTTTCGATGGTTATCTTTCCCTGAACGACAGGTACGATGGAATTGCTGTAAAGAGTATGATAATCGGGCAATGTCATCGCGTAAATATCTGCCTCGTTCCGTCCAAGAAGACACGTAGCTAGGGTGCTTGTGTTTAATCTTAGCGTGAAAAAGAGAGACGAAGGACTAATTTCAACCGACGGATTTCCGTCGTTCTGGTTCATCACTGCGATATGACTACCACTAAGGGCCAAGTTTACAGACAAGGCATTTGCTGAGTGGAGGAAAGAGGATTGTATAACAGCACGCACAATTCTGGACCATTCAAAAGATGGAAAAGTTGAAAGTATTCGCATGTCTACTACACCAGGTACATTAAGTAATAAAGGCAAGTTAGAGATAGAATATCTGTCGGCTAAGGCTTCCAGAATTATCGCATGAAGTTCAACAACAGCTAAGTTAGATAGCTGCGTTTGTAGTGTTTCCGTTAGACTCACTAATTCATTGTAGCTATATCCATATGTCGAAAGCAAGAGAGTTCGGAACGTAGGGTTATTGATTTCGAGAAACGTTCCAGGACTTCCAGTTTCATTTGAGTTCTTCAATGATGCAATTACTTCCGGGAGAGAGCACGTTTTCAACAAGGACGTTGTTTGACCCGCTGCTAATGCAACATGACCTACTGATGGTATTTCTACCCAGATACCCTCATCGATACCTAACTGAAGAATATCATCCATATCAAACCAACTTGATATTGCAGTGGCATTCATGAAAATGTAGAGACAATTTTGGGTTTCTATTTGACTCAGCGGATTATACTTCGCTTCAACCTCGTTCAAAGATCTCGAAAGGACGTAAGCAACATTGCAAGTTGGCTCTGTTGTTCCCTGTCCAAATACAACCGTCGAAACAGCAAACAACGAGTGTGATATTATTATGGAGCACCCTCCAGACAAGTAGCTTGACAGTGGTACATTTTGAATGGCGTACAGTTGAGGTTTTTGCCAATCATAAAGGATTTCCAGATCACGAAGATTGAAAGCAATTGTTGAATGACCAGCATAAAACAACATTGTTTCAGCCTGACCCTTGTCTATACTTAAACCTGCCAATGCATAAGCTTGAAAAAGTGCACGGGACTCAAATATGTTCTTGCGAGCTTGAAGTAACACAAAATTCGGGAAGAAAATATTAGTTATATCATCAAGTGTATAGCCAAGTAACGTGCTCACATCTGTACGAAGAAGTTCAGCCAATTCTGACACAGTGACCCCAAGAATATTGGCTCTGCATTGAACTGCTTCCCTTACAATTTCAGGTACAAACAATGCCCACTGGTGTTCTAAAACAACTAGGGCAGACATATTGAGTCTTTGTTCAATTACAGTCATGTTGAAACAGTAAATATTTTCCAGTGTTTGAACAATCAAATTCTGCATATCAAACATTGTGATACGATCAGGATTTCCTTTAAAATTTTCCATAGTTTTTCCCGTTACTCGTGTTATCTCGCTTATTTGTAGATCCAGACACCATGTGGTACAGTTGTAAGCAAATAATTCATTCATTTTGAGAAATCCCCGATCTTCTAATACAAGAATGTTACTTGCTACGATATGTACTGGTGAGCCGAAGACTCTGTCAAGGTCATATATTGCTGATTTAGTCAAATCGTCATAAATGGTGGCCTTGCTGTAAAGGTCAAGCCGTCGCTGGATTTGACCATCGGAAGAATCTGGTCGAGGAATGCTCGCTATGGGGGCAATACTAAGTGGGACACGTATCATCGTAAAGGTGGCAGTCAAAACGGAAACAGGAATGAGTGCGAGAAAGACAACGCAACTCCACATCATCAGAATGGAACTCATTTCAGATCTGAAAAAAAAAATGTAATATAGTACTTTACTTGCCCTGTCTGAAAACCCGTTTTGGGTTTTCTTTTTCTCTTTTGTTTTTTGTTCTCTTACACCTTCTCTTTCTCTTATTTTTCTCTCTACAACACATTCTCTCTAAATTGATTCGTTTACTATAATTATAATTAAATACAACGTGAGTCGCACTTAAATGTAAGTTGAGGGCACTTAAAAAAATCTCAACCAAAAGAAGTAGTAAAATCGTTCCCTATTGTCAGGGGTTAATAATACATTATTATCTCTGAAAAATATGAAGCGGCTAAGGTGAAATTATCTTCACTGTCAAGTGACGATTATTGCAATCTATTGAAACCTATATCTGCAATCTGTCCAGAATCTTTTCTTTTAAAGAAGTAAATCAAATTTAAGATTTCAGTCTTTGTTAAGAGTAAACATTAAGAGATTTTCTTGTTATTACTCTAAGTATATTGCTGCAAGTTGTTTCGTAAAGGCATTTTGTAAAACAGGGACTGAGCTGGTGTTAGTGAAACTCGAACTGAGTCCGTTGGTATATACTATTCTATATTAACATACTGTATTAAGTATTCCGACGATCTTTTCAAACTAAATTTATAAAATTACTACGTGTTTCGTACAGGGTGCATAAAAAGCAAACTAACCATTTAGCTAACTTAAAGTAGCCACAATTTTACTGCTCTGCAACCAATTATTCGAGCTAAAACGGCCCAAAGTCTACACAAACTCTTATTACACTTGGTAATGTTAGAACGTTTTTATTGACTTTTAATGTGTAAAATACTTTTTTAATCGTCTAGAGCATTTAAAGATGTAAAATTATCACACTGAATAGGTGGCTTTTAATTCAAATTGCAGGCTGCTCAAAATGATCCACTTTTTTATACACTCCCTTGTGTATCTCGTAAGAGACCAAAAATGACTTAGATCCATAAGACGTCAGATCATTTGGCAGTGCGTATTTAGTGTTCTAAACATTGTCACTTGACAGCGTAGATATTTAGTACAATGAGCGTGCATTTTGAATTTGCACGTAACTCAATATTTTGAGGAAGTTAGAGAACTTCAAACCTATTTGAGAAAAGAAGAATCAATTAAGCAAAACAACTATAAGCAAGAAAAAGACAACTATTTCTAACTTTGGTCACTCTATAAAAAACTTTTTCCCTACCACTAAAATGCACTGCTCAATTTCCACGTTTGCAAAAACTTTGTGTGTTAAATGTTCAAGACATTATGCATGTGTTCTAGACTCCATTATCAAGCGTTATTAATTAAAGAGATTCTAGCGGTTCTAGGAATTGAAAGAAACTTTGAATGCAAGCTTCATTATTTTTGTATTTTCGAAAGACACACAATATAATTATTTAAAAATATTTTTGTTTTTAAAGTGAAAGAGGTGAGGACAGACTTCTGATAACCTTAGCTTATGACAATTGTATTGTTTTGTTCTTATTTATGGAAGAGTATCAATGATATTGTATTTATTGTGTTCAATAGGGAGAAACAACAACGGCCGGTTGTGTCAAAAGCGTTCAGGTCGCTAGCAACCGTATAAATCGCTAACCACCGTATACGTAAAAAATTTAATTGCTCAAGCAATGAAGTTGTTTTGTCGTTTATGTATTTTTATATTTGTTTGGGGGATATGCGGATTTCACGGTTAAATTTGAGTTTATCTAGCGGATAGTTAAACAAGATGCTAAACGGGCTTCGTACTACGTGATTTTATACGCCGTTTAACAATCCGCGGGATAGAAAATGTATACGCTGGATAGCGTTAAACGCCGTTCAAGTTAAACGCCTTTGAAACAACCGGCCCCTCGCAGATTATAACATAGCATTTGTGAATTACTGATTGCATGATTAACTCACATGAAAAATTTCTCGTCGCTCATCCGTTGATGTACTTTAATCCATTTTTTTAATGCTATACTATAAAAGACATATTCTTATATCAACACTCGTGGAAATCGGAAAAACTCGAAATTTAGTGAAAACGCTCTGCCCTGTGGGCGACGTGCTTCCATGCACACAATTTCTCGTTTTTTCAATTTCCACTTGGGTTGATATAACTGTATATAAAAACGGAAAATGTTTTATATTTCTTAAACATAACAGTTATTACATACTCTAATACAATGAGAAAGAATACTAATTTCGATTCTCCCAGCGCTATCAAAAATTTTGGAAAGAGCCGTGCATCATCAATTTTTGTCATACCTGGAAAGTAATAACCTGCTATTTAAACATCAGTTTGGTTTTAGACCAGGTAGATCAACTGAGATGGCCACTACCTTGAGTCTCTGATACGATAAGAAAGCAAGTTGGTAAAAAGAAATTAGTTGGTGACTTGGTGCGGTGTTTATGGATCTCACCATGGCACTTGATACCGTTAATCATGGGAAGTTGATTGATAAAATACACATGTACGGTATAAACGGGAGAGAATTGGGAGAACACTAGTTTACTGGTTATTTGTCCCATCGAACTCAATTCGTTGATATTAATGGGACACACTCGAACGAAGAGCCTTTGCTTACAGGAGTCCCTCAAGGTACGATACTGGGACCATTAGTTTTTGTCATCTACTTTAATGATTTTGCCGGAGACTTTACGGCACTCTGAAGTTATTCAATATGCGGACGATACTGTTATTTTTAATTTGTCGCAGAAACTGATGTCAGGGAAATCTCGAAGCTGTTAAATGAAGATTTGAATAATGTATCGGATTTCTGCTTCGCAAAATGAACTGATATTAAATCTTAAAAAGGGTAAAACGGAAGCTATGTTATTTGGCGCAACTCAGCGATTGTCGAAAGCGGAAAATGGTCTTAATTTTTCTACCGTGGTGATTTAATTCAAAGTACCGAACAGTATAAATAGTTATATAAATACAGACTTCGATCAAAAGTACAAAAAGGTAACATAGCGACTTCGACTGTTGTCAAAAATTCGACCACTTTTGAATAATTTAGCAGCTGAAAGAATCTAGAATATGATGGTTACGCCAGTTATGACGTATTGCAGTCAACTACACACAAGCCTGACAGCGACACAAATAAATAAATTAAGTTCAGAATAGAAAAGCTGACGAGTGTCAAGAATTGCCTCTTTGTACGACGACGCACAGAAAGACGTTCCTGTGAAATCTTTGACAATTACTTTGAAGTAAATGCCTACTCGAAAAACACTCGTGGTAACAAGATGTTACTTAAATTACCTAAGGTGTGAAAACAGAGTTTGAAAGAAAAGGATTTTATTTCTATGGAGCAAAATTATATAATGACCTACCAAGAGATGACCAAAAGCAAAGTAACTATCTCAGTTTTAAACGAGAGCTGACTAAGAATTTCAAACTTTGTTAATACTTGTTTAAACAACTCTAATTTACTATTTTTATTCTTAGATTCATAGTTATTTTATAGTTATTTTACCTATTTTAAAAACTAATAATTTATATATGTAATCTTTCTGAGTCGTAAATATCAGGACCCACATTGATAGCAGTATGTTTTATACTGAAGAGTATATCCTGCATAAAAGTTCAGAAATAATAATAATAATAATAATAATAATAATAATAATAATAATAATAATAATAATAATAATAATAATAATAATGATAATGATAATGATAATGATAATAATAATAATAATAATAATAATAATAATAATAATAACAATAATAATAATAATAATAATAATAATAATAATAATAATAATAATAATAATAATAATAATAATAATAATAATAATAATAATAATAATAATAATAATAATAATAATAATAATAATAATAATAATAATAATAATAATAATAATAATAATAATAATAATAATAATAATAATAATAATTTTTTTCGAATCATGCCTCCACGTATATCTTTTTTGCTGTAACGAAACTTCGCAGTACGAAAATACATGAAGCTGTGTTTGGATTTTGTTACAAAGGCTCTTCAGATTCGAATTGTTGCTCAGGCTAAGCAATAGTGCTCGCCTTGCAAAACAAGTAATATTTCTGGGCAACTTAGAAACAATTTCCTGCCATAAATCTAAAATTTTCTTATGGCACACTTCAACCAGATGTTTTACAATAACACTTTGTTCCTTTAGTTCAGTAAAGTGTGCCCAAACCTCTTGTTTATTTTGTGCTTTCAAAAGTTTGTTTGTTTCGTAAATAAGTTCATAAGTTTTCGTTGCATTGGGTGACACTTTCTCAATTAGTTCATCCGATTTAATGAATTTACTGGACGTTACAGCATAGAGGTGTTGAATGTCACTATTTTTTGAAGATTTCAATATACGCCTTATTGAAAGTTTGCATTGTAAATATATATCTGAAGCAGAAGAAAAATCAATGCCTAGGTCAGATTTCGGAAGTTTTAGATGAGTAATATTGCCACTAACTGGGATTTGTAGCCATTTTCGGACGTACTTTGAAACAATGGGATCAATGTTTTATCCAAGTTTCAGAGATGTCGTAGATTGAAAATCGCCAGCGAATCTTTGAGTAAACATAGTTCTGGATGATCCTTATTTTCGAGAAGGGATTAATTGGAAAAAGGTCTATTTTCTTTAAATACTCTTCGATCTCAAAGAGTAACTCAATCTTGATTGATTCGCAATCCATACTAAAGTTAAATTGTTTTCCTAGATAGTTAAAACTGTGATCATTTTCAATGGGTGGTACTCGTTTCCCTGAAATAATAATAACCGGCTGGTATTGAATTGCTCTCGACGCTTGTTTCTTGATCCCGAAAGTGTGGCATTTATCAACTCGTATGTATAAATCTGCCCATGTGCACCATTTGTTAAGCACATTGCAAAGCAGCTGGTTGTCCTGTTCGTGTGCGGATATAATTGCTGTATCATCCGCAAATTGGAACCAGTGCCTAGGGTTTATTGTTACATTACGTACATATCCAAGACATTTCAATTTCTCATCGTTTATTGACTGAATTAGGGAATTTACACACAAATTAAATAACAATGGAGATAAACAATCCCCTTGTAATACACCGCGTTCCACGGGGATTGGTTTTGTAGTAAATTCTTTCGTTACGATAGAGATGCTAAAGTCCGTGTAAAGATTTTCAATAAAGCATACAATTTCCTCAAGTATATGATGAGCTGCCAAAACCGTTCGTAATAGCCGATGATGCACTTCCCCAAAGGCATTTTTTAAATCAATCAAGGTAACAATTAAGGACCTTTGTTTAATCCGGGCATGATTAATTATGTATGACAGTAGCTTTGTATGTTCAATAGTCCCTGAAATCCCGGGCCAAAAACCTTTTTGAATTTCCGACTCAATAAATCCGTTTGAACAAACGAAATTAAAGATTCTATTCCGTATCAATGATGTTAAAACTTTCAATAGCACCGGCTCTAAACAGACAGGACGAAAATTAGCAGGGTTCTCTGCGGTATCTTTTTTATAGATCAATATTGCAGCAGCGTGTTTCCATACAGATGGAATACTCTTCTCATTCCAACATTGGCAGATAATTTTCCATAAATGCGTTCTTAGTATCGGACAACGTTTGAAAGCAATAATACTTATTTGATCAAAAGGACAAGCGGAGCCTCGGCTTTTCATTTTAATAATAATAATAATAATAATAATAATAATAATAATAATAATAATAATAATAATAATAATAATAATAATAATAATAATGATAATAATAATAATAATAATAATAACAATAATAATAATAATAATAATAATAATAATAATAATAATAATAATAATAATAATAATAATAATAATAATAATAATACTAATAATAATAATAATAATAATAATAATAATAATAATAATAATAATAATAATAATAATAATAATAATAATAATAATAATAATAATAATAATAATAATAATAATAATAATAATAATAATAATAATAATAATAATAATAATAATAATAATAATAATAATGGAAACTTTATTTACTATTTTCTTATATATTATATACAATTGTAAATCTCACTAAATAAGGTAACTTACAATTGGCTATTTGAATCGAATGAATTGATAACCCCCCCCCAAAAAAAAACCTCAACAAAATACATGCAAATATATATACACGACAATCAGGTATTTTAAATAGTTAACAAGTCTGGGCTTTCCCATTCCTTGTTTCGGCGGCAGAAAATATAATAAGTACTTCTAATGGCAATATTCATCACTCTTCTAATACAGTACGTTTGGTGCTTTGTGTCAAGACCAACATTAGCTAACATTTCTAGGAATGAAAAACACTCTTGTGCAAAAATACCTAGGGAGCTCATCGAAAGATTTACAAATTTTACTTCATTAAAATCTTGATTTAGCTGCTTTACTAGTTCTCTATATTTAGCTTTTTTCCGCTTCACGTTATTCTCAAGATTTGTTTCGTAACCAACAGTGAGTTCGACCACATATAGAGAGCCATTGGAGCATGATAACAACAAATCCGGACGATACGTGTCACCAGTAATTATTGATGGACTTTTGAATCCAGGTATATCAACATAGAGTGTAGCACCGTTCACAGTTTGCAAAGTATTAGCAACAAAGTTCAGGATAGAATTGTGTCTCCATGTAAATCGATCGAGATAAAACTGACATCCAGCGACCACGTGTAGTAATGATTCTGGGCTGAGACAAAAGGTGCATCCTGGACTTGAAGATATACCCCATCGGTTAAGGTTTTTACCTGTCGGAAGAGAGTTATTAATATAGCGTATGGTAAAGTTAAAAATGTTTTTCGGGAGTTTTGACTGAGCAGTAGACCACATCTTGTTCAGCTTCGACAAGGAAAACTTTGTAACACTCGAGAAAAAGGATCCTTGACAAGTTAATTGGTTTTGCAGTTTTTCTTCATGTTCAAAGCGAAAATCTTTAAGTACTTCTTTGGTTGAGTTATAAACGTCATATTGGATATTCGTATGAGTATTAGTAGATTTCCACAGTTCGATAATTGATTCATTAGGAGATAGTTTTAAAGCTTGTCGAAGAACTGTTTGGCATTGGATAAATTTCACCGATGGAGGATAAATACTTTGACCAAATTTGCTGCAAATTAGGAAAACAGAACTTAACGTCCCCGAGATTGGAATTTCAAGCCATTTACGGATGTATTGGTTGACTACGGGATCAATATTTTCAATAACCCATGTTTTAGAAAGTGTTGCAACGGTGAAGTGCCAGGACAATTTAGATAAAACATAACGACTGTACACGAGAAGCTTATTTCTTGGGTGGAGTGGCTTTGAGTCAATATCAGTCATTAGATCATTAATGAATTTGGTTAGTTCCATCTTATGGTTATCATTCGACATGTTAAAATCAAAATAACGCCCTAAATATTGAAATGCTTCTCCAATCTTTGTTGTTGGTATCAGTTTATTGTTGATGATGAGTTTTGGCAAATATTGGACCAATTTTGAGATTGCTTTCTTGATGCCAAACGTACTGCACTTATCAACTCTGATAATCATATTGGACCATTGGCACCAGATGGAAAAACGATTTAAGAGATGCTGGTTCTCAGATTCTTGGCCAGTGACTACGGCTGCGTCATCAGCGAATTGGAACCAGTGGATTGGGTTTAATAATTTGAAGGAGAACCCAAATTGACGGTACTTCTCAGCTTTGATATGTTGGATGAAAGTGTTGAAGCACATATTAAAGAGAAGAGGACTGAGGCAATCTCCTTGCAATACGCCACGGCCAACAGATATGAAGGGGGTGCAGAATTCTGAGGTAATTATTGAGGTTTGGAAATCAGTGTATAAACTTTTGATAACAAATAATAATAATAATAATAATAATAATAATAATAATAATAATAATAATAATAATAATAATAATAATAATAATAATATTAATAATATTAATAATAATAATAATAATAATAATAATAATAATAATAATAATAATAATAATAATAATAATAATAATAATAATAATAATAATAATAATAATAATAATAATAATAATAATAATAATGATAATAATGATAATAATAATAATAATAATAATAATAATAATAATAATAATAATAATAATAATAATAATAATAATAATAATAATAATAATAATAATAATAATAATAATAATAATAATAATAATAATAATAATAATAATAATAATAATAATAATCGAGTCGCTACATTTGTGTAGTAGTTTTTGATTGGTCCACGCAAAGCTTAATCATAGAAGCTTTCTGAATGGGTTTCCCGAAATGTCTTAATGCCTTGTGACTCCCGGCGCGTTATATCCTTATTATTTTTATACACGAGTATTAAAACATGACATATTATATACTTATGATACGTAGGCTAACTAGTGTATCGAGAAAAATTTTCGTACAAAATCAGAGTTATTGTGCGTTGCTCTACGTGAAGTAGTGACACGCACTTTTTTAAAACTGTGCTAGAAACTAGAAATGGTGCAGGATCCTAGCATCTTAATAATATGGCACAAGTTTACTGCCTCGTAGGTGGAAACGTCATTTGTGGCAGTATTACGTAGCAATGCATGTTAAACTGCTTTCTTAGCGAGGAACAGTATTTTCAAGTTATTATCATTATTCATGTCTTCAAAAATTGATTGGTTTTGCAGTCAATAAACTTGAAAATATATGCATAGTGGGACTAAATCATCGGGCTGGCTGCGCTGCCGGCGAGGAATCAGCTGCTGACCTTGAGGATATTGAGCCGCCCACGCACGCTTAATTAGCTGTGCATGACTGATCAATATTGTGCTGGAAATCAATTTCTTCTAAAGATGAATAAATTTTTGAACGGCAGCCCGACAGTTGGTCATGCCAATGCAAATTTAAATGATCATCATCATTCATTTCTTTAGAAATTGATTTCTTATACGGTCTATAAATACAGAAAAATTTGCATTTGCATGACCAAATGTCGGGCTGGCTTCGCCACTGTTCAAGATGTGATTTAACAGATATCATATTCATACGCACTACGTATATGAAGAAAAAGGTTTTTAAAGTCCTAAAATGAAATACATGCAACTTTCAAATTCGGCGTATATGTCCTCATATTTTTTCTGTCACGCGAACTTCATTATTAGCTTTCTTCCTGATTTTCTGTCTTTAAAGTAAAACGAGCATCGTAGATGTTTGTCTATCACTTTGTCGCCATAGCAAGCCACACTAAAGAGCATTAGCTATATAGTGCTGTGCATTATATAATAATCAGAGTTCATTCTGGATTTTCATTGGTCGAGAACTGTGATCTATTAGAAGACAGACGCACGCTGATGCCATTTCAGCGACAGGCTAATCACAGCAATTTTAGAATTATTAGCGAGGTTTAGCAAACAGGACGCGACGTCAAAGACGACCGGAGAATGGCGTCAAAGTGGCGTTGCAACATCCTTAAATGGTCATATCACGCCATTTTGACGCCATTCTCACGTCGTCTTTGACGTCGCGTCGTGTTTGCTAAACCTCGCTATTGACTGCCAATGACGTGCTTTGTTTTGTATAGAACATGACACGTCAAATGGCGTGCTAAAGTCTTTTCGTCGCACTACAAAGCTTATTTTGGAAAAAGGCGCTTGACTACAAAGGGTAGCCTTTTTTATGAGACACACTGTAGATACACGGTAGAAGTCATAATATGGTAAGAAATCAGTGACCCACTCACCTAGGTGCTCATATTTTGTTCTTACCACATGACGTTATACCATGTATCAATTACTGCATGAAAACGTAACGGCAAAATGCAATCTATCTGTTATTAAGTAATTGCAGCATGCGTGGTTATGATTTCTTGTTGCAAGACAAATGAAATGTAAACGCACTTTTTCTAATATTCTTGTCATAAACTTTGACATCAATTTAAACTGCATATGCTTAGCTATGCAAGTTACTTTACATTAGTATTGTAAAACAATGAAAATAATGAAATGACGTTTAATGAAAATGTATTGAGTTTCCTTATGAACATGCTGTACCTTCGGTTAGGCAAGGAAGTATCAGTCTTCGTATGCTAAGATATACATATATTCATGTATAAAGCATATATAGTTCACAGTTCTCGTAAAAATCGGGGATGACTTCTTCTGGCCGATGTGATGGAGTGAATTCCTTGCCATTGCAAAAGCAAATTATCTAATATTTGCATCCTATACTTTGTTTGTTCGCACAATCATTCACATACATGAGAAAAGAAGATCACTGATTCTTACGACAAGTGCGAACCAGGCTTTATGCAAACGAAAGATGAGTTTAATCACATAAACTAACTGAATAGTCTATAAAGCTTGCCTAAATGGGTAGATTTATACAGAAAATTACCTTAACGGCGACCAGCTGCGCCAAGTCAGATTTGGCCGCTTAATATCTGCTGGAATAGTTAAATGGCTCGGGTTCACTTGAGCAGCCCACAAAATCTGAAAATAACCGACACTGAACATTAACTGCGCTATAAAAATTCAACACAAATCGCTTCGCGAACACTGGCAACCGCCACAAATTCGAGGAGACTTAGGAGGGCATAAGACCATCAATTGTTCAACTATGCAATCGATACATTGAATAGCTTAATGTTGACCGATAAAACTTTAATGATAATGAGCTTTAGCTATATATAGCTGGTGTTTTTTTAATACAAGAATAATATGCCAAATTTTCGTACCTGAAGTTCACTTTTTGAAGGTCTCCGTAGACGAAGCACATAACAACACAAATTTTGAGCGAGCGACGCACGAATGATTCACTATGATAAACATACTAGGCCTCCTGGGTGTACATTCATCAAAAGCCCGCTGATAAGTTCAAGCAAACCTTCAAAAGTTTTGGCCGTTTTTTTAGTTACCACAGCATTGAACAAGAGCTAAAAATACTGAGGTAACACCGGTAACAGAGTAGAGGAACCATAAATGCAAAGATTGTACAAAAATTGATTTTGCATTTCGCGATGGGGGCAATTTTTTTTTATGATTGCAGAATAAACAGGGTGAGTAAAAAGAACTGATGCCCTTTCAAATCAATTTTGCCGCAAATTTCATAACGGTTTATTCCCATGGGTCTGCATTATTGTCTTGTTTCTGATTTTGTCTTGTTTCTGACAAATCTTGCACGGCTAGAATAATTATACATTTTAACTTCCACGGGGAATTAGATTTTGTTTTACATCAAAGTCTGTCAAATTGCAAGAATGCAATAAATGTTAAGAAATTCGCAGTTAATGAAATTCGCGGCTAATTTTGAATTTGAAAGAGCTTCAGTTTGTGTCCTCACTCTGTGTAATAGATATCACATTTTAATAACTGAATAACGTATTAGATAAATACAGAATAAAATTTTTCTATATTCCAAATCTTTGTTTCCTTCATAATAATATACAAGGAAATGTTTCTGGGCTGTGATTGGTTGATTCGAGTGCAGTTAATCCATAGAAATAATAGATATAGAATGCGCGCTCCTATCTATTTTCAGGTAAACAAATGACGCCACATTAAAATTCAAAATGGCCGATTTATAAGGGCAAATTAAACTCGCCCCACTGTAATTCGCATAGACCGCTCCTCGGACAAATCCAACATGGCGGATTTATAAGGGCAATTTTTTTTTCAATTTGGGTACCGGCTAGGTTACCAAGCACGCATTCTATATCTATTATTTCTATGAGTTAATCCCAAACATCACCCAGAACAGTGCAAAAATCTGTAACACAGTGCAAAAATCTGTAACAACAGTGCAAAAATCTGTAACAACAGTGCAAAAATCTGTAACAACAGTGCAAAAATCTGTAATAAGCTCTTTGAGCGATGGGATTTACTCGCTGAAAACCAAAAATATGGCGGCCGAATTTTCACGTTTGCTTAAAGATTTCGTCGAAATTTCAACACAACTTGGGATTCTTCTCTGACAATTATGATCACAAAACAAACTCTAAAGTATGCTGGAACTTTGTACATAAAACTTTTAGCCATGGCTTTTGTAAACATGAATTTTTTAAGCCAAGAAATCCGAGAATGAGTGCACTTGCATAATGCGAAGTTGTAAGTACAAAATGCTTGTTTGGACATTTCCTTTTTATATTATTAATAAGTAATAGTATAATTTCTCGTGCAATTACGGAAAACAAGCACTCGTGAGTTTTTAAAAACCGCAAATAGCACTCGTCCTTCGGACTCGTGCTATTTTGCAGTTTTTAAAAACTCACTCGTGCTTGTTTATCCGTAATTGCACTCGAAATTATACTATTACCTATACTTACAAGTTTAACTCGGTACGTACTAGACATTGAAATTCTAACGATAGATCATTTTCAATAGTTTCAATAGTTTTAGTACACGTCGACCTCAGTTTTTTATACATCCCGTTTATTAACTCCAGCATCTCTTAGTGACCACTAACAATAGTCTGATCGAAGTGTTTTTAATATCGACACTCAATACAAAGAACGCGTGACAGTTAGATATTTTTCTACTTCAACAGTATTTGGGTAATAATATTAGATGGATTTTAATTTCTTTGATAAAATAAACCAGCATGGTTACAGTTTGCATCAAATCTATTGTTATAAGAGACAGTAGACTAAGAGACATAGACAAGGCTATTTTTTTTTCTTTTCTGTTTGCATGGAATACTTGTTAGAAATCCTTCTTAATCATGGTTTTCACTAACTTCGTACCCAGGGTCTTAAACCTACGTCCGGCGCTGCGTAGGTAAAGACCCTGGCTTGCGGAGGTTGGGTTTTCACCCATACAAAATTTTGCAGGATGAGCTGATTTAAAAAAATACTCTGAGAATCTTATTCTTTCAAGTTGACTCTGGATGCAGGCTTATCAGCTTACACCCAAGCTTGAACAGGCAGGTAGTACAGACAAAAGCACACACGAAAACCTGTATTTTACTTTCACTACCTGAAACGATTTAAATAGAAATCGACTCTCGAGCGAAAGCCCAGATCCTGAAATACTCGCTTGCCGGCTTTGTCAACGAATATTTCACAACAAATCTTTGTCGCATAACCATCCAAGGAAATATTCTCACAGGTACACGTGGTTGAATACACGAGAGAACATGGATGAAAAATCGGTCCTGCTGCTTTTTTAAAAAAATGTTAAAAGCTTAAAAAATTGCGAGAAAGTTTAGCTCATTCTACAGGGTGTATAAAAAAAGTAGACAAATCTGAAATCGCTCACTATTTCGTGAAGCGCCTCAATGTACGATGTTTGGTATTAAAATAGATTGTTTTGGTACTTATAATCTAGAATAAACCGGAAAAATGAGAAATTTAAAACTTCAATACCTGGGGGGTTCTGTCTTTTACGGCAATTTAAATATGCCTTGCGCGCAAAACTTAAATGCTTAAAAGTAATTCTGACTTAGTAAATGAAAAATTTGTCGGGGGTTGTATTGCTGTACAAAATTTCAGAAAATTTGCTCGCGTGTAAGCTGTTCAAAACGTCGCGCGAACTTCCATAGCTTTGTGCATGTTTAATTTATGTATTTACTTAATTTGCATAGAACTCCCATGGGACATTTAATCAAAATTGGAACATTTTTTCAGAAAAACGATTCTTATTGAGAGAAATATACGTTATTAGTTCACTTGTTCGCTCAACTTACATATATTACTATAAAAATTTATAGTTTATTCGGAAATTTTCAGTTCAACTGCCCGAGGCACAAATGATAACTTATGCCTTTCAGTTCTGGACTTAATATGGCCTACATGAGCATTATTTTATTTGGTTCTCGTGGAATGACCATGACTATGTGCAACATGGACAAGATGGTGACAAGGATGATTTGTGTCTCGAATAATCGCCTCCAATTCTCGAAGGGTGAATTTCTCTATTCTTTCGCAAAGTGGCGGAAGTGTGTTGACCGGTAAACCAATAATGCGTAAACTTCTCCTTTGAACACGTTCGAGGTCATTCATTAAAGTAGCGAGGTATGCCACCCCGGACTGGAGCAGGGTATTCAAGCAGTGGTTGGATTTTGGTACTGTAAGTTGCCAAACCAACTTCTTCTTCTGACGGGTAATTTCTTTGATATGAGAATTCCATTTCAAATTACTTTGACAGCCAACACCAAGCAACTTGACTGTATCAACTCTTTCGATCATATTATCCCCAACATAAAGATTAGGTGGTTGTGGATCAGATTTTCCAAAACAAATCCACATATCTTTTGTTTCTTTGCATTCAGCTTCATTTTGTTAGTATCTGACCAATTTTGAACAGAGTCTAAAACTTCCTGGCATGTTGCTACACTCACCCTTCATAATACGTTCACTTTGTGTACAGTCATCAGCATATTTATATGTGCTGACCTCAAGTTCTTCAGGAACACACGCATCTAGTCATCAATGTGGATATTGAATAAGGTCGGCGAAAGTACCGATCCTTGTGGTACCCCAGCCGGACAGCCCGCAATCGATGTCAATGCTTGATTTAACTTGACCTGTTGAGTTCTACCAGATAAGAAGCTTTTCACCCACAACCAGAAATTTTTGTTGACATTCATGTAAGCGAGCAAAATCCCATAATCAACTAGATCAAAAGCTTTTCTAAAATCGATAAAAAGGGCATGAATGCCAGCTGTATCACGACAAGTACTGTCAGTAGCATTAAACCATGGTTGTGTGATAGCTATGAGAGCTGATATATTGGAACGGTCTTTAGTAAAACTATATTGACTAGGGCGTAGTGTAATATCTTTTTGGTTGAGCTGTAATTGTGCTCTCTCTAGGCACGGGGGTGACCAGGCCATGTTTGTAGCAACTTGGATATTTGCACTGTTTAATGCTAGCCGTAATAATGTCATGGACGATAGGTGCTAGAACACTAGAGAATCGTTTGAGAAGCCATGCTGGTACACCGTCAGCTCCAGTTGCTTTCGGCTGTTTGAGATGGTCAAGGGCGTACCTAATCTGGCCAATACTGGGTAAAAAGGGAGAATAGTCTTTAAGGAGTGTTTCAACATCATCTAGTTGAGGAATACTTGTAGTATTAAGGTCTCATGGTTCAGTGAAGGATATTTGAAGCTTTTCTGCTAAAGCAACCTCACTAGTTACAGAACTTGCCGTCAAATCATCTTGCCGAGTACTTACTCCAAACAGATCATAGATGGCTTTGTATCATTTTGCAGGGTCATATGTGCGGAACGATTTAGCCTTGTTCTGATAGTAATTTGATTTAGCTTTCTTATCATATCTTCCACCTTTGCAAACAGAAGATTATACTGGGCCATGTTACGACAAGTAAAAGCCCGTTGTCTAAGTTTAATTTCTGCTTTAATGCTTGGAGTCATCCATGGTTTATCCGTCGGGTGTATTCGTATGGTTTTCAAAGGCAAACATCCGTCTAACGCTTGAGTAACAACTCCATTAAAGATTGAAACTTTATCATCAACGTATTCGGCTTCGTATACTGCATCCCAGACAGTCTTGCTTAGTTGAATTTCGAGAGCTATTAAGTTAGAACGATTCATCGGTCTGAATGTTCTAGTTCGCGGGCGTGTACTCATCAGACATTTTGGGTTCAGAAGAAGGCACCGATGGTTCGTGCGACCTAGAGGAGGGAGGTGTTGTATTTTTTGAAACAAAGGCGACATGTTACTTACTATCTGGTCTAGGATGTTGTTCTCGCGAGTAGGCTTTTTCACCATTTTCCGCAAATCAAAACGATTACATAACGGACCTAATTTCATCTTATTAAAATCACCAGCGATTATAATTCCGGCGGAAGGATAGCTTTGTAAGATAGAATCAATACCGTTAGTAAGATAATCAATCATAGATGTCTCGTACGCCGCCGTTTTACCAGGAGGATAATAGACAACAATCATAACAATGCAACTGAAAGGCCTTGGTGACCTTTGTGGCTTCAGTAATAACCATAAAACCTCTTTGCAGTCCTCTTCCAAATTAGACAATCGACTAGAAGGTAATGCAGTTTTAACATAAGCAATTACACCGCCGCCTAAGGTTTCTCTTTCTTTCCGATATGGGATATAACTTGGACCAATAGATACAATACTGTCAGAAATGCTGCAATCAAGCCAAGATTCAGAAATACAGACAATATCAGGTCCATTAATTTCTACAATTGCACTAAGCTCATCAATTTTGTTCAAAATATGACAAGCATTCGTTAAAAATACTGAGGGGACAGTCTGTTTACTCATTTTTGTATCGGTGGATATCTTAATACAATTACTAGACACGAATGAGTCACTCATTCGTGTATTCGTGGTAATACTACCCTTGAAACCGAGAAATACACATGAATGACTTTTAATACCGTAAAAAAGATGCTTGACCCCGGATTATTGACCCCCAACTCTTTATAGCCACTCAAAGTTGAATGCTCAAACGCATGACACGTTCATCCCAATAAATGAATGAGCCTTCTAGAAAACTGCAAACAAAGCTTAAATTGGCAGCAACGTTGAACATGGAAGGAAATAGTTGGCAGAATTTGATCGCTGTTCCAACAATAATGAGCATGATATGATTGTAGCTTATGAGAACCATAGCTAAAAGTTACCAATGATAAAGCTTAATTTCATGTTATTTTTGCTACGTTAAGAGCATAATTGTGTTAGCGGTTGGACGCTGGTGAAATTTTTTACATGATTGAGTATAAAGATATCGATATCAGTTATGATTATATAACATGTGATTAAATAAAATAGAACGCTGTAATATGAACGGAGATATATTTATGCCCCCATAAAGTGGAAAAGACGGAGTCTGTTTAAAAATCACCGCCAAGTCTGGGGAAACACTTTACAGAGAGACTCCGTACTCTGCACTCCGCCTTTTCCACCATGCCCTTTTTGATAAGCACTGCATAGTCGCATTGAAAATATTAAGTCATTTAAGATGCCATTACTAAAGTATATAAAAAG
The DNA here is from genome assembly GCA_963855995.1 of Muricea muricata. Classification (NCBI taxonomy): domain Eukaryota; kingdom Metazoa; phylum Cnidaria; class Anthozoa; order Malacalcyonacea; family Plexauridae; genus Muricea; species Muricea muricata. The sequence continues at coordinate 63,198,488 of OY979717.1, forward strand.
CAGCTAGCTAGCGTGTTTGATCCGGAACGAACATGTTCGCGGAGCGTTATTCGTAGTTGTGGCTGTACTGGCAGCATTAGTAGGCCTAATATAAAACTTTATTCATTATTTTCGAATAATATTCATACGTATAAATATACATATACATAAACATATACATATATACATATATACATATATACATATATATATATATATATATATATATATATATATATATATATATATATATATATATATATATATATATATATATATATATATATATATATATATATATATATATATATATATAGAGAGAGAGAGAGAGAGAGAGAGAGAGATTACTTCATGGTTGGTGAGTGCATACGATTTTTATTCACGAGTTGTGAAAGATCGTTAAACGAACGAGTGAGCGCAGCGAACGAGTGAGTTTAGCGATTCTTCACAACGAGTGAATAATAAAAATCGTACAAACGAACCAACCATGAAGTAAATTGTTTATTATATGAGAGTAAAGATGAGTATAGAGATACCAAATATTTGATATACTGACAGACAACAAAATACAAGCGAAATATAAAAACAAAATTTCTTACCATTTAACGATTTGTTTTCGTGCAGAAAATACAACAATGAGGTTTATTTCATGTTAATGAAACCACAAATGTATTTCTTCATGATCTTTCGAGATTTTTTGCAGACAAAATATCATAAATCTCTCTCCTCAGTAAGTTGACAAAATCGGACTCCATGTTTACATTAGCCTGCGAACAGGTGTTGAATTTTTTGGGCAGCCAATCAAAACGCTCATACGACCTTTTTCACATGTGAAAAAATATCGTACAACCAATCAAAACGCTCATACGACTTTTTTCACATGTGAAAAATATAGTATACAGTGAAATACGAATTTTATTTCAGCCGAATAGTACACGTAAATCTCTATACTCATATAATAAATATATATATATATATATATATATATATATATATATATATATATATATATATATATATATATATATATATATATATATATATATATATATATATATATATATATATTCACATATATATATATATATATATATATATATATATATATATATATATATATATATATATATATATATATATATATATATATATATATATATATATATATATATATATATATGTATGTATATGTATATGTATATGTATATGTATATGTATATATATATATATATATATATATATATATATATATATATATATATATATATATATATATATATATATATATATTTATCACATACTTGTGCCTTTATCCGGGCGATAACACGGTGACATAAAAACGATATGTCCCGTGATATCGTTTTTTGTCCCGCGATATCGTTTTTTGTCCCGCTCAAAACAAAGATGGCGTCCGACTGAAGGATCGACAGAGAGATAAGAATAAAAATATTAAATAATATATATAATACAAGGAAAATAACACAAAGAAATTTGCAGCTATTAAAAGATAAGTTATTTTTGGTTTGTTTTTGTAATTTCTACCTGTTTAGCGTATTTTAAACAACCATTTTGATTTCATTTTGAAATGTACTCGAAGTGTAAATAATTTAAAATATAATCTGGTTTTTGCTCTAGATAAAGGCACAAGTATGTAATAAATAGGTTATCATATTCGAGACTCGGTAATATCATTTTTATCGCTCTCGTTATGATATCATATTTTGTCCCTCGTTCGCTGCGCTCACTCGTGACAAAATATGATATCGTCTCTCGAGCGATAAAACTGATATCACCTCGCCTCTCATATGATAACCTATACGTATATATATATATATATATATATATATTTATATATACAGGGGCGGATCTAGGAATTTTCATACGTTAGTCACAATGTCTAAAAATCATATATGGGCGGGTCCCAGATTTTTCATCCAACCCCCCCCCCCCCCCGTATTATATCACGGTCACGGTATTAAATGTCGCGACAGACAAATTTTCGAAGGAATTCACAAAGGTTGTTTCGCCCTATATCAGGGCTCATCAGCATGCCTAGGAAACACAAATTGCAATATATTTACAGCATACAGTGATTCCGACATGGACAGCCTTTGGTGGGCTGAAAAAAAGAGCAGACTGGTTTTAAGGCGCCAGAGACTCGCCTGTGAAGAAGAGTTTGTTCGGAAATGTTGACTATATGGGACATTTCATGGACATGAAATTGCTCAAGTTTCATATCATCCCAGTCAATACACACACCCACAAATATACAGGGATAAAAAGTGATTAAATATCAATTAATAAACATAATTAAGGACAACAAATCTTTGAAGAGCAGACTGGTTTTAAGGCGCCAGATACTCGCCTGTGAAGAAGAATTTGATAAGAAAAGTTGACTATATGGGACATTTCATGGACATCAAATTGCTCAAGTTTCATATCATCCCAGTCAATACGCACACGCACAAATATACATGGATAAAAGGTGATTAAGACTACTTAATAAATACGATTAAGAACAACAAATCTTTAAAGGGCAGACTGGTTTTAAGACTGGTTTCACAAACACCCAGGGCTAAAGGGTGATTGAAGATAAATAAAATAATTATACTAATCTTTCAATATCGCCATACATGATGTATCATAAAGATTTCCATACATCGAGTGGTTTAAAAATTGAATTAACTTTATAAACGGAAAGCTAACATTTCGGCAAGAGCGACGAAGTTCACCCTATCACTCTGGCAAAGCTGTTTAATAGCGGCAATATTTTTTGGAATTGCAAGTTAGGATAGATGTCACTATGTATTATTATATGTTGCCCTGTACTAAGTTATGCCTTGCATACATACAGCATTTCACTGTTATGACATCCAACACACATGCCGGTATGCGATATGCCTTTGGCCTATTATCATTCGTCCTACCGATTTTTGTAACTGAATTAATGCTTCAGTTTTAAGGTACGTGTAGACAGATACATATAATAAAACCCACACATACAAACTCGGGTAGGAAGCCTGGACATACGTATGGAAAATGTATAAATGGATGATCGCAATACGATGGTAATGACACTGTGCAGTGTAGGAATAATACCATAATAGTAGTACAATATACTGTAGTATTCTGCATTTTACGTTATGCTAGATAAGGAAATATAAGGATTAATAGCCAAACGAATATAAACTAAGATAGTGCTATGGAACAGAAACTAAGATGGTTAGTCTTAATTAAATTTCAATCTCGTGTTCCCAACAGAAAACTTATCTATCACTTTTTCAATATTCGGAACAATCTCCTGGTGAATCTTCACTAAAGCGAGACCATTCAGGCGTTCTTCAACCATGGTACTGCGCTTGTAGTCCTTGAGTATTCTAAGTTGAGAAATTGAACGTTCGCATTCACACGAAGTGATAGGAAGTGTTCCTAAAATTCGAAGTAAAACTTTAATATTCTCAAAGCCATCAAAACTAATGGCTTTCAAGGTTGATGCAATATTAGATGGGCGGGGACCCGTAAACGTCACCCAGTATGTTTTCCACAATGAAAGCTCAGCATCTAAAGCTAACGGATTGGGTAAATCGTCAATGTAAAAAGTGGAAACAGTCTTGAACTCCTCTTCCCAATCAATGCCCTTGCTAATTAAAGAGATCATTTTTGCAGGTACAATACTTAACCCTTTATAGACATTAACACTATCAATGTCAAAACGCGTCTGTAAAGATAAATTAAAGTGGTCAATTAAAGGAATAGTAATGACACGCTTGTAATATTCTGAAATAGATGTAAATGGATGGTTAGCTCTTCTGGTTTGTTTACCCACAGTCCTTGGCTTTGATTCTTCAATGTCAACCTCACTTGCCAAAGTCAAAGCTTCCTTATACCAGGTATCGTGATAGGTATCTACAGAATTCCTCATTAAAATCATGTTGTCTTTAAGGCTGTTAATTAGATGAATGCCATCCATAATATCTATGCTTTTTCCTTGCAATAATTGAGTAACGGCAAGAGTTGCATCTAGTACATGTCTGGTAATAATAAAAACTACAATAAAATCAAAAGTAGAAATATGTCTAAAATGACATAGAGCATCACTAGAAAGAGAAGGGTTGTACTGACCATCTGCATTATCAGCCATACTTTCAAGCACATGAAATAAAGGGACAAATAGCTCTTGAAAAGTATCCATACCTTCAATGCGTTCGACCCACCTGGTTCTACAAACATCTATAAGCTTCGTCTTCTTTGTCTCTGATGCAGAACTATATTTCCTAATACACTCCTCAAAAGGTATGTTACGAGTTTGAGTGATATTAATGAAATGGGAAACCTCATTAACAAACTTCATCATGTTTTTGACTTCAATTATATCTAAAGAATCACAAACAGATAAATTTAATCTATGACTATAGCAATGTGTGTAAAGGGCTTTACTATTTAGCCTTAAAATATGTGCAGACAAACCATTTAGGTGCCCAGCCACTGCACCTGCACCATCATACCCTTGCCCACGACAATCTTCAATGGGTAGGGTTAAATTGTCTAGGGCCTCCAGAATTAATTGTGCAAGTCGAGCACCACTCAATCCCCACTTGCAGTGCAAAGATGCAATGAACTCTTCTTTTATGTTCATTTCACTGTCCACAAAACGTAATACAAGGGACATTTGCTCCTTGCCAGAAGAGTCTGAAGCCTCATCAGCAATGATAGTGTAAAACTTACTTTTCTTTATCTCTTCAATAATCGTCTCACTGATCACCTGGCCACAACAGTTAATCATTTTATTCTGGCTGGTCTTTGAGATATAAGTTTGATTCTTACCACAAGTCTTTAGATGTTCTTCCAAGACTTTATCACCAGCTCGAAGTCTAAAATTAAGAGACTCAACAAAATTGCCCACACCCCCTGAAGAATAACTACCCACGTCTGGGTGGTATTTGGCGTCGTCACGATGCCCACGAAGTGGTAAGCCTAGGCGGCCACAAAAAAGAACAGAATCAACAATAGGTGCTAATTTCTTCCTATTCTCCTCAACCTCTTTTTTAATATCTGAATCAATAATAATCTCAATGGGTTGTGCTGCATCAGACATCTGTGAAAGTAAAGATGTTAAAATGGGAAATGTACATGCATGCAAACCCATCTCTCCACCTGTACCATGCCCTGCATGGCGTCTAAATGTGAAGATAGCATTGTTCCAATACTTAAAGGGCTGAGCAAATAATTTCTGGATTTTTCGAGCCTTACCTGGAAAGCGGTCTCCAAAAATTACACATGATAAACAAAATGCACCATCTTCACAGGGAGAATAGCACAGCCAGGGATATAATTTCAACCAATCATATCTAAAACTTCTACCATTGGTCTTAGGAAAAGAGTACTGATTGTCAGGTTTAAAAACATTTTGAATTAAACTACAAACTTGAGAAGTGTCCATGCCTTTAGCTCTCTCTCTATACAATGCAACATCAAACTTGGAAATAAAATCAGGTTTTACCTTTTCAACAGTCGATTCCCTGTTTGTTGTGGTATTAGAGGCAACACTGTGTTCTTTACTAATTGGCATACTAGGAGTTGCTGCACATTCAGCTAACTTATGGGTGGCAAGTGATGTGGCTGAGGAAAAACTTTGATTAGGGACCTTAATTGGATTTTCTTTCACAGTAAAAAAATTTAAAATGTTGGCATCAGCTTTGTTTGATGCTTTACTAGTTACCTGCAGAATTGTACTTTTGTTTCCTGCAGTAGGCAAAACTGAAGTTAGTTTTTTCTTCTTGATTACTGAAGCCTGCAGTTCAGCAGACTTTCGTTTCTGCTTTTGCGAATGGAAGAATAGAGGAACAAAATGATTAGATTGAAAGGTCTCCCCGGGGTTAATATTACCATCACGACAAAATAAGATGTGAATATTATCTACACCTTTCTGAGCATCTTGTCGTGGCAAAACTAATCGATTAAATAATAACTTATATCTATCCTCACCACAATCAGGGTAGTAAGTAGAAATATTTCTACGTAAAACAGAAGAAAGACCTAAAATGCATAAAAATGATGACCATTTATTGTTAGTACAATTTAAAATGGCCTCCTGTTTTACCAAATCAGCCTTGGTCAAACTTGTATCCAGGCACTCAAAAGAAACAGACAGGTAAAAGATTATTAATACTCTTTCCGAAGTACTCACTATGCTCATTCACAGCAGACAAAAAGCAAGGGTGCTGGGAATAAAATTCAGCATTCATGAATAGCTCTGTAGATGTTAGAATTCTCAATGTTTCAACTAAACTATTGTTACCTACCAGTACCAAAGACACTGAACTATAAAGGCAATTGCCTGAGGCTTCAGATCTAAAAAATAACAATTCTAAAATTCATATATTGACCACCTAAATTATAAATATATGCACGGTGATCTTTGTCAAATTATTTGCCACAAATCAATAAATTTAGTAATGTCATATTGTTATTATATTAACTTTATAGTCTATGTGCAAGACCACGTGGTGTTATACATTATCACATTGACACATTACAGCATAAACAGTTTGTGAACACAAATACAGTTAAACGACATGATATAAATGAATATCAAATACTGTAATAAGCTAATACATGACTAGTAAGTGGGCTCATAGCTTTAGCCGATCAAGCATAAAATCCGTAAATAACTTTGAGTCTTGATTGCCGCGGAGAATATGCATAAATGCAAATTTCATGCACAACTCCTGCTGGCGTTTTACATTATAAGGTTTTTAATAATTTATTTATTTATTTATTTAACTTTGCCAATGAACAAACAGCACATTACGTTCACAAATATAGACAATTGGCAGGGTACACGCTACAGCTTGCGCCAATTACAGCGGCCCTCTATATAAATATGGTACAACAAACAATAAAACTAATAACAACACGAGATTTCACAGGACAGATTACGACACTTGTTACAGGACAAACATACAGATTTCCATGTTCTTGGATCATCTACATCGAAAACGTTTTTAACAGCTAGTTGGTAATATTTATAAAGACCAGATTTAAACTGGGTTAAGCTGATGTTAATGCCTGTCAGTTCCTTTGGCAGGATATTCCAAAGTCTGGTTGTTCTGTTCAAATATGATCTTTGGTATGTGGTGGTCTTGCATCGGTTTGTCGAAAATGCTAAATGATCAGTGTCGGATGATCTGGTTTCTCTTCTGTTATTATTTGTAGTTGATGGTAGTAAGTTAGTGTCAACGCTTACATGACCATGTATTAGTTTGTAGAATAAAACAATGTCTAAGAACTCATGCCAATAACATAATGGAATAAGGTCTAACAATAAGAGCCGTTGTTGGTAGGTGGTGTCACAGCGGAAGGGTAGGTCTAACACATACTTTGTCGCACGTCGTTGAGTTCTTTCTGCCTGTTTGATTAAAGTTACAGTTTGCGGCGCCCAAATTTGTGATCCGTAGCATAGCTGGGAACGAACAAGAGATAAATATAGCGTGCGACGAATAGCAATGTCTTTGATGTTTAGTGTTGCTCTTCGTACAAACCCTAAAGCTTTAGTTGCTTTGGTGCACTGGTATTCGACGTGCCTAGACCACGTTAAGTCAGATGACGTTAAAATTCCTAGATCACGCTCACAGTCTGAGCATTCTAAGATAGTAATAAATAATGATGTAGCTTATATGGATGAACAGTGGCGGATCCAGAGTAAGTCAAAATAAATTATAGCAGCTCAATTTTAAATTCAAAATAACTTTATAACAATGTCATAGGTTATGAATTTCAAAAGAATAAAATCTAACCAATGAAGTTGCTTTGAAGGTATTTTAAAATGTAAATATATCCTAGAATGAGCTGTGGTAATTTATTTTGACTTACACTAGATCCGCCACTGTGGATGAACGATTTTGTTGCGTTTACGAGTGACTCTCAACACTTTGCATTTACTGGGATTTAGTCCTAGGTTAATGTTCGTGGAAATCTTTTCGAATTTTGTCAGGTCATCCTGTAGAGCTGATGCGTCCGAGCTAGATTCGATGGTTTTAAAAATCTTAGTATCATCAGCAAATGTAGCAATTTTTGACTTTGTCACTACATCGGGAAGATGGTTTTCATATAAGAGGAACAACAAAGGACCGAGAATTGACCCTTGTGGTACACCTGATGTTACTGGAACTGGTCGAGATGTTGCTCCAAGAACGGTGATTTGCTGGTATCGATTTGTCAGATAGGAAACAAACCATTTTAGAATATGGCCCCCAAACCCGAATTCACGAAGACGACGAATTAGTTCAGCGTGACTTACTCTATCAAAAGCCTTTGACATGTCTAAATACAGTACATCAATTTGCATAAATATTACATAAAATCTCGCCATCTCGATAACATGAGCAAACGTAAATATATTCTCCTTACCTTATAGCTGTAAACTTCTCTTGCTGACGAGCAAAATCTGGCACATAACACTCCGATGCAAAATTTCTAGCGAGGCTGAATTTGTCATCTTTAATAGCAGCCAAAAGCTCTTCAACGCCAACGGACCTCATATTTGAAGCTTCTAACTGCTTCAACAGATCTGTGTTTATTTTGGTTAAACACACTAGATCGTTAGCTTTCAACGCTGCCTGAACAATTTCAAACATAGACATAGTCGTATTATCAGACTTCGATTTTCGAACGAGCTTAACAAACGTGAACCTTGCAGTACAGTATTATACTGAATAAGGCAAAATACCCCACGCAGAGAATGAGTCAATGATGCAACACATAAGGCAAAAAAAATTAGCGAATGAGAGTGGAGACTTTTTTTAAATCACCCAATCAGAAAGCTCATATTTCGCGTGAATAAGGCAGACCCCCGCAAAGAAGAGGCAAAATGTCTCTCAACGAATCAGATTGCTGGAATCTGTTGTAGATAAGGCAAAACTCAAGCAGATGACCGCTGTTTTGACTTTTTTTACAGAAGATTCGGGAACTCGGCACTGCACTATATATTCATAGCTGGAGCACTTTGGTCACAGCTAATCGTAACAACTGGACATTAATATCTCACGAAATTTTACGTTAGTCGCATGACTTATTTGACTACCCCTAGATCCGCCCCTGTATAATATATATATGTATGTATATATATATATTATTATATATATATTTATATATATTTTAAATATTGTGGTAACGTGTCATAAAACAATATTATTAAGTTCATATCATAATCTACGGTTTGGTAATGTGTCGGTAACGTCTCGGTAACGTGTTGATTCGTTCCGTCGTAGATTGTATAGACATAAATAAGTTGAGTTATGACTTTTGGGTTATAATTATTCACTTCAGACAAGTGAATCAATAGCAAATAAATCGTTAGCAAGTCAATAAAGACAAGTAAATCTTAGCAAGTCAATAGCGAGGAAGAAACTAGATAAGCTCTCCAAAATTTGGACGAAAATGGCATAACATCATACTATATAAACTTCTATTAGGTCCTCAGATATTAAATACTTCAATTATAACAAATCGCGACGTCCCTCCCCACTGGAATTCATTGCTTAGATATTATCGATGAAAATTTGTAATAAATCTGACGCACTTTAGCATATCCCTAACATGGAAATAAAATGTTATTTGCCGAAGTCTGTTAATTGTGTAAGACAAAGTGTTTCGTTTTTGGACTAAGTATAGACAATCCTGGACAAAATATATGGCAAAAATGGCATTTTATTTCCCTTCCCCCAATATCAATGTTGTTTGCGCCAATACACGTGTTTTTACGCGAGGATTTTCCCGAAAATAGCAACATTGATATAGGGGGAGGGACAAGCGTACCTAAGATTAAATATAGTAGACAAATAACTGTATGGCGAAAAATAAGAAAGCAAAATAGGTCTTGCCAAACTATTTTGTTCAAGATTGTAGTTACGTCCCTGCTTCCAATTCTCAAAAATTAATTAGCTGAATAAGATTTCAATATAATACATAACTGACTCCTAGAAAAATTGACTGGATTTGGGAATTAATTTTATTTTATTTGGCATCATTAGTTTTACTTTCACCGTATCGGTTTCGAAATGCCTGAGGCTTGAGGGTTTAAGCATAGTTAATAGAGTAGATGGTTTGGAAACTCATTAAAATAACAATATAACTCATTATCAATGTTGGTCAACGTTTATTCAAAAATATGGTTCTTCATCGTCGCGTGTGTATTGTGTTTTTGCCAAATCCACCAATAGCAATTCTTAAATTACCCTATTGTTCAAGTCGCGGATGGCTAAATTTCCTAACACGTTGCATTGGTTAGTTAGGTGAAAATACAATACGCACGTGACGACGAAGGACCTCATTCCTGCATAAACCAGAGCAATAACATAGATAATGACTTATATTGTAGTCCTAATGAGTTTCCAAACCATCTAGCTCTATTAACTATGGTTTAAGCCAGTGGCGCACTTAACAACAAGGAAGAGCAGTAGAAGAAGATTAGCAGCGTGTAGGTACAAGTTCCTGGTCCAAAAAATTCAACACCAGTGTCACAATGAAGTATTAAGTATAATTAACAGCAAACGCCAATTTGATATTTAACTACTGAGACCTGACCTTGCACTCCTTGTCCAATAAGGTATATATATGTTATTGCTAATGGTATGGTCTATTGAGGATCTACGACCAAAAGCTTTTAATAAATATGATGTTGTGAAGTTGTTCAGAGAGCTGCAAAGCATAGTTTAAAATAGACCAAAATAGTGCCATATAAACTTTTTTAAGTGAATTAAAATACACATAGATCGTTTTTATCAATCCGTGAATAAATAAAAATTTCAATAAAAATCCGTAAAACGTCCCAAACAATTTAAAAAATCCTAAGATCTCGCGATAAAATCCCAGACTTGGCAACACTGAAACTCAATGAATCTTCCCGCCTGAAATTCATCTGCGATTCAATCGCACGCGAGCGCGAATTTCAACACGCGTCAACGAACCGTTAACGAGTTAACCTCATCAAACAAGAACTGAGAAACATGACAGTTGCCTGATGATTGCTATGAAAGATAGCATTGTGCAAAAGCAACATGTAGTGGAAAACGTCGGTCGGGCTATTTAACGTTTCCTCGTATATCTTTTGTAAAATCCTGTTTAGAACGGAAATTATAGTTTTCGTTTCTTATAGTAAAGCGGTAGTCGTCAGCAACATATTTAGTGCTCATATATATTTGTAACATGAAAGTGGAGTGAATTCCGAAACGAATAATTTTAAGCTCTATAATAAAAAAAACCTATGGACTAAAATGAGGTTAAGAGAAAATTTATTAAGGCTGTTTTCCAGTTACGCGTTTTTCACACGTGCGTACACGCACGTAAAACTCTAAATCCATTTCAATATTACATTTGAAATGAACAATTGTTTACATTGAAAGAATTCAGCATTCCCTACGAGTTAGCATGTTTTAGTGATTCTATTTGTTAAATACAAACTACTTAGACGAGTTTAAACATTTACGTGCGTGTACGTACGTGTGAAAAACGGATAACTGGAAAGCAGCCTTTACTAAAATATACAGAAAACACGCAACAAGTAATTACTATAGAAAAACATTACATGCAGAAATCCCTCTTCGTCGCAAGATGCATTCCTAGTCCAGCTCTATGCTTAGTAAATAGATGACACTGACTTACCTCTGCCTCCGTTGATACCTGTACTTCTCAACTTGCTTGATCTTGTATTCCCAGGCATTCTTCTTGATTCTCTTCCGCAACTACATCCATCGTAACACTTTCCATTTTCGCATATGATTTACAGCAAAGTTAAATTCTTTAAAAATTGCTTTCCAGATTGATAGAAAGAAATTTGCAATATTTGCAAAATTCAAAACAATACAGTTTTCAAAACAATACAAATTTCGTGTCGTGACTATAATGCAAATTAACAAAATATATCAACTTCAGCTAAAATGTTGAACGTCCAACCTCGGGAACAAACGAGGGGAAATGTTGAAAGATATATTGTCTTATAATATATTGTGACTCATGCATACAGTATATTGTTTTTGTGTAATATGGTATCAATAAACTATAAACACTACACGGTCAGTTGTGCCAGTAACATATAAATCCAACGCGTAACGTTACATTTCAAGAGAATTACATTCAGTGTATGTGGTTATATAGGGTGTATAAAGAAAAAGGCTTTGTCCTAGGCATATGGCCTCAATATTTATATAAGTGCATAAATAATTCTCTCGCAGTTGGAAAGACCAGGCTTTTAACTTTTCAATGTCGCGGTTTCTGTGAAATTTGAATCAGATAGCAATGGACCGATTGCATTATGGACAGAATTTTGAAAAAAGTTGAAGTGGGAAAATTCATTACCACAGCATTGAAGAGCATCCTAAAATTAGTAAAATTGCAAAATTTGGTCGCGAAATGTAGTAAAATGAGGAAAATATAGCCCTGCAAAGTTTGCAAATGCTGTATACTTTTGTATTACGCACTGAAAATTGATACCGTTTTCTCGATGTTGGTATCAATTTTCCACGCATAATACTAAAATATACAAAATTTGCAATCTTCACAGACTTACATTTTCCACATTTTACAACGTTTCGCAATGCAATTTTATTAATTTTAGGATGCTCTTCAATGCTGTGGTAAAAAATTTTCCTATTTCAACTTTTTTCAAAATTTTGTCTACAATGGAATCGGTCCATTGCCGGTCGAAATCGCATTTTTCCACCGTTGTGAATGAATTGAAAATCTTAATCTATTGAAATAGATCTCAATCAGTAGAATCTAAAGAAATTTCTTAATCTGAAGAAACAATATCGTATTTCTCAATTTTTCTTCAAATTTCACAAAAATATTGACAATCGAAAGCTAAAAGCCTGTAAAGGAATGACTTTTCTAGATTAAATATTAAACGCACTGGAGCACTCCTAAGGTTGATAAGTTTTTTATACATTTCGATATACTAAGGTAATTCCTCGTATATGGATCCATTAGCGGACGGATCCCCAGACAGCACAGTGACAAAGCCTTTATCTGCGTCATCTCCAGGTTTGTTTCTTAATGAGGTATGCCTTTGGTCATCTTCATTTCCTCTTTCCCCTGAACTAGCTTGCCCGTTTTTGTGTATTAAACTTTGATAGTTTGCATCAATGGGAACTCTCTTCAAACTGTCTAGCTGTTGATATTCAGCAGGTTCTTCATAATCACTATTAGAAGAGGGTACTTGCGGGAGTCTTCTCTGTATCGGCGTGTCACCTTCGTAAGCTGCATTTTTTATGTTATTATTGTTTTGCGTGTTTTTGTTCGCACGCCTTCTTCCTGGTTTTCTTCGATACAGAAACCAACAAACTATTAAAATTACAACTATGATTACGACCATCGCAGCTACCACGATACCGATAATAATGCCAATGTTGTTGCCTGATGACGATGAACCTGGTCCAGGATCTTCTATTAATAGAAGTAAAGCTTGTAAACTAGTAAAGCTTGTTTTATTACTTACACGAATTCATCTTATAGCAATTTGCTTCCAATTACGAAGCGCAAACATTTTTACGGGTTTGATTACGTTTGTAATAATATGCAAGAAAAGGTATCTGGACTGCGATTGGTCAATTTCAGTGCATTCATTCCCGAAGAGGAGTGCAAAAATGTGTAACGAGGAAAAGGTGCAGGGGGGCGATCGCAATGTAAATACACGTGTTGTACTCGAAACCATATGCTATCACCTATACTAATAATATAAAAGGAATGGTATCTGGATTGTGATTGGTCAATTTCAGTGCAGTTGATCGCAAATAGGAGTGCAAAAATCCGTAACAACGGTGCAAAAATCTGTAACAACAGAAGAACCAATCAAATTTGACGTAGGAAAAGGGAGTGCAAATTTTCTGAACAAAAAAAAACAAACATGGCGGATGAAATTTGAGGGTAATAATTCCGTGTTTTCAGTACGCGAAATTAAATTTTAATCCAAGCCCTAAATCTAATCAAGTCTTCAATCCATCAAAGTTAAAGTCAAACGGTTAGCTCACGAAATTTATCGCAGATGTGCAGAGAAGACAAAAGAAAACAAAAGCGACTCCTCAACCGGCTATCACTGAAACAAGGAATGGGGAATCGGGGAAAGGAATCGGGGAACGGGGAATGGGGAATGAGGAATGGAAAAACCCGGAATACTAAAAGGGGGAATCTCTAAAACCCGGAATACTAAAAGCCGGAATCTCTAAAACCCGGAATACTAAAAGGGGAATCTCTAAAACCCGGAATACTAAAAGGGGAAATCTCTAAAACCTGGAATACTAAAAGCCGGAATCTCTAAAACCCGGAATACTAAAAGCCGGAATCTCTAAAACTCGGAATACTAAAAGCCGGAATCTCTAAAACCCGGAATACTAAAAGCCAGAATCTCTAAAACCCGGAATACTAAAACCCGGAATCTCTAAAACCCGGAATCTCTAAAACCCGGAATACTAAGAGCCGGAATACTAAAACCCGGAATACTAAAAGCCGGAATACTAAAACCCGGAATACTATTTCTTAAGTTGTGTTTTAAAATCACAGAGTTTTATCACTGAGTAAAGTCGCCCTTTTTTCGTCCCAGTTACACAATACTGGATTATTATAATTATTAACTATTATATCGGATATATAACATTTTGGTTTTCGAGGTGCATTTTGCACTTAAGTCTTAACACAGCAAAATTAAAGAAAAATTTCCAATGATGAAAAGCTCAAAAAGCAAACAAGATTGGAAAGCTTTTTTTAAGTTGCTGTCACTCTGATAGTAATCCAGTATCGTGTAACTGGAACCTTTAGCTCAAGATATAACTAATAAGAGAGTTTGTTGATTTAACAAGTGTTATGTAAGTCCTGCGTTTTCACGGCCAGCGAAGGCCAAATCGTAGCACCATTAGCGGAAGAAATTACAATCTAGCGATCACACCGAAGTCTGCAATGCATATCATATTAAAAATTCGGTATTTATGAAACTAAAGATACCTGTTGTCAATATTTATCCACACGGACTGGTTTTCGTGATAGCAACAAAACTATGGAAACGAAAGGGAACTGCATTATGAGTACTGATAATTACCCGATGTCGAGTCTGGGTAATTGTGGAGGGTCAAGGTTAGGAGGTCGAGGTTTTGAAATCAAGGTCGAAGATTTGAAGTCGAGGTCGAGGTTCTGAAATCAAGTGACTTTACTCAGTGATAAAACTCTGTGATTTTAAAACACAACTTAAGAAATAGTATTCCGGGTTTTAGTATTTCGGCTTTTAGTATTCCGGGTTTTAGAGATTCCTGGTTTTAGCATTCCGGGTTTTAGAGATTCCGGGCTTTAGAGATTCCGGCTTTTAGTATTCCGCGTTTTAAAGATTCTCCCTTTTAGTATTCCGGGTTTTAGAGATTCTCCCTTCTAGTATTCCGGGTTTTAGAGATTCCGGCTTTTAGTATTCCGGGTTTTAGAGATTCCGGCTTTTGGCATTCCGGGTTTTAGAGATTCCGGGTTTTAGTATTCCGGATTTTAGAGATTCCCCCTTTTAGCATTCTGGGTTTTAGAGATTCCCTCTTTTAGTATTCCGGGTTTTAGAGATTCCCCCTTTTAGTATTCCAGGTTTTGCCATTCCTCATTCCCCATTCCCCATTCCCCGTTCCCCGATTCCTTTCCTCGATTCCCCATTCCTTATTTTAGTAATAGCCCTCCTCAACCTGAAGAGTTAGTGCGTGAATTATTAATTAATGCCTTGGTTGATCGACCCACCACACCGACTGGCTACGCGGTTCTGCCTTATATAAAGGGCTTAACAGAACCTCTCACCCGACTTCTACGGGAACATGATATAAAAGTTTCTAATAAACCTACAAGAACACTGCAACAAGAATTCCCCTCTCCCATAGACAGACCTGAAACCGAAAAGCAGACCAACTTCATCTACAAAATCCCTTGCAAAGACTGCTCTTGGAGTTATATTGGCGAAACGGGAAGGTGTTTCGAAACACGAAAGAAAGAACATATTAGGAATATCACACAAAACATAGCTGGCTCAAATATAGCGAGTCATTCTTGGGTTGATGACCCCCTAATTAATTTGAAGATGGGAAAGTTATTGACAAGGGTAACTATCGGACAAGAAAATATTAGAGTCGTGGCACACAGTAATTACAGCTGAATCGGACAATTCGAAACCACTACCAGGGGCCGGTTGTATAAAGCTCTTAACTGCTTTTTAACTACCCAAAAAGTAGTTAAATAGTGGCTAACTTTAACCAAGTAGTTACGCCGGTTGTACAAAAAAGCAGTTAGCGTTAACTGCAGTTAAAAAGTAGTTAAAGTTAACTATCCTCAATGGCATAGTTAACTTCTGAAAACCTAGTTAAATATAGCGGCTGTATTAAGAGTGGTGATAATACTGAAGAATACTGAGCGAGATAATACTGAAAGGCAACTCTTACTTAGAGTTTTTAATTGTCATCTTCCCTGGGAAGATTTCTCAGTTGAAGAACTCCTAAAACGCTATATATAGATTTGGCCGAGAATCTTTGCTTTTTATAGCACGACTCATCAAGGACGAGGTGAAATCAAGCGAAATCAGGCTCATCGCCTAAGACTTACAGTATAATTTTAGCAGTGGTAGTGGTTGGTGGTCTTGCTGCAGGACGTTCACCTTTTTTTCCTTTGAGACTGCATTATCCCAGGATTTGTTGGGGTTTTTTGTCAATTTGGGCCATGTTTTGCCATTTTCCCGAATTTCTATTGGTGTACGTTTTTCATAGCTGTTAATCTGGGAAGTAAATAGTTTCACCCAACTTTTGCTTTTTGGCATTTGTTATTGTGCTCGAAAATTGGCTCCGTAATGTGTCTAAATTTTGTTCGACTATATTAAGCAGTAGGCTGCATTCTCCTGAATTAAAATTTTGTTTTCTTTTCTTTTCTTCCCTTGTTTTGGATTAGCTTTTTGGGCAGACATTTTGAATTTGTGTATGTATGTAATTGAGTAATTCAACTCAATGTAACTGAGTAACTCAAAATACCTGTAAGCTTGGCAACTGTGGTTACATGGGAAAATATGACATGATACAAGTACACATACAGTATGACATGAGTTGTATATTGACTTTTGTTACATCTGACAACACATCAAATAAATATTATTGTGTATAACACAATATTGAGAAATATAGTGTACCATCTAATAGTGAATAAACTCATACAGATTGAAATATTTAAACTTTAACAACATTAGCAAACATTAGTTGGTTTTAATCATTAACAACATTAGTTGGTTTTAATCAACGCCAACCCAGATTAGGTTTCATGATCAAAATGACTTGAGTTTATTTATAAATTTATCCATACTGCAGAATAGGGTAGGGGTGCAAAACAGTACAAAAGTAACCAAATAGGTATTAAACACAATAAAATTTAGAGATTTGGGTTTTAATTGCTTAAATAGTGAAGCACTTCCCAGGGGTACTGAAAACTTTTCCCCAAAAAATCTTGGGGGCAACTCTGACCAACTCTGCAGTCTGGTAACCAAGGATAGTACAATTCACAGGATGAAAAATCAGATTTGCAATACATTTTCAACCCAGTGCCAAAATGCAAATGCCATGAAGCAACAAATTTGCTATTATATAGTGCAATTGTGTGCAAATTTGATCATTTGAAAACTCATATATTCTTCTTTTAGACAGTGTTGCTCCAACAATTTGCCACATATTTGAATGATTTGTGCACGTTTGATCACAGTTAATAGACTAGGATGGTTAGGAAAGTGGGCGGGGTTTACTAATTATGTTAGGTTTCAAGTTATTTTTGTCACGTGATCGGCAGAGTACACACGGCGACAAAGCACAATAGAGTATTGTATTGCGGCCACTGGGTTCGTTTTGAAAGTTTACGCAATATCACTGTGAATTCGCGAATTTAATTTTTTTTGGCTTTTGGAATACAATGCCAGGTGCCAACTGCGCTTTGTATGGCTGTGGAACAAGTCGAAGGAGTAATCTTTCGCTGTTTAAAATACCTTTTCCTGCTCGAGGCGACGGAGACGAAACCGTGAAGTTGAAGTCTGATGCTCGGAAAGAATGGCTCAGAGTAATTTTAAGAACACGAGAAAACACGCCAGACTTGAAAAAAAGAATGGACGCAAATAATATATTCTTATGTGAGCTGCATTTCAAACCGGAGTTGATTTATCAACGTTAGTACATCTAGATCTTTTTATTGTGTTTGTCTTTGCGCAAATATATGGTAATTAGACACTTGTCTAGTAAACATTGCTCACGGCTCATTGCGTGCAATAATAATTTATCATTATGTTTATTTCGTTTGTAGATACCAAAAGAAAAACCTTGGAAACGGGTGCAGTTCCAACAGAAAATTTGCCGTCGAAAAGGCACGACTCGAAGCCAAGTTATCGACGCCCTCTGGTGCGAGAGATTTCTAGTGAGTGTCCTTCGACATCTGCTTTGCCGCCTGTTGATATCCAAGGTGAATCGGCACATGTTATCGACGAGAGTTTTGAAGAGTTTGTCCCACGGGTGAAAGAAACTTTATCTCTTCCATGGATCATTAAAGAGGGCAGCGACCTTGGAATAAGGATGGAACATTGGGACAATAATTATTCGATTCCAAAGTTTGTATTACACGTCGATCAATGTTTGCAATTCTCCTTGCATATTTTCAACTGGCTATTGGCAGAGGACCACAGTATCTACACTGCTCATCGACGTCGAATCACCTCTGCTGGAGTTGGTGAACTCTTACAATCTCTTGAAAACGACGACTTCTTGATATGCGAAGGATTACAGCAACACACGGAATACCTAACCACCATTGCAAAAGATCCTGATGACCAAACCCATCAACTGCAGCCATCCGATGTTGTACGACATTCTATCCCGAAGAGCATAGACATGGATAAAAATTTTGGAGTTTTAGCCGTTTTTCGCTGTATTAATTGTCAGGTTTTACTTCGCAAAGAGGACCAAGTTGTCGTTATCTGTGACCCATGCAAACAGCTGCAAAGGAAAATTGTAGCACAGCAAAATCGGAAGTCACGTCAGTCAAGTGCCCCTGCTAAGGATAAAGCTCCCCTTAGCCGTTGCAGTGCTGAAAAGCTAAGAGCAACAGTAGTGGAAAGTCGCTTAGAGTGCTCTGTACTCAAAGCAAAAGTTAAAAGCATGCAAGCTCAAATTGAAAACGACTCAATCGCTGTTAGTGAGACACTTGAGAAGGATGTGTTGACAATTATGGGTGGACAGAACTTGGAAACCACACCACACATGAAGTTCTATTGGGAACAACAAGTACGCCTGCGGCAGGCCAATAAATTGGGACGGAGGTTTCATCCTCAAGTAATTAGATTTGCATTGTCCATTCATGCCAAGTCTGCTTCTGCCTATAGAGAACTGAGAGACAGTGGTGCCCTCATACTGCCCAGTGAACGTGTTCTTCGGGACTACAAAAACTATTTTAAGCCTGGAGCTGGCATCATCAAAGAAAACGTTGAGGAACTCAAAGAAAAGGCATCAAAGTTCTCTGAGATTCAGAAGTATGTGGCAGTGATCATGGATGAAATGAAGATCCAAGAGAACCTTGTGTTTGACAAGACATCTGGTGAACTCATTGGTTTCATAGATCTTGGCGATCCTTTAACCACCTTCGCAAATACCGATGAAGAAACCCCCATTGCATCCCATGCACTGGTATTTTTGGTTAGGGGGCTTTGCACCAATTTGAAGCATGTAGTTGCCTACTACTTTACTGGCAATGTTACATCATTTCAACTACTTCCTTTATTCTGGAAAGTGGTTGGAGTGCTTGAAACCACAGTAAAGTTGTGGGTAATTGCTGCTGTCAATGATGGTGCCTCCCCTAACCGGAAATTCTTTGCACTTCATGCCAAGCTTGGTGGCACACTTTCCTGTGGTCTGGTGTACAAGACTCCAAACCTTTTCTTTTTGGCTCGAATGATATACTTCTTTGCTGATGTACCTCATCTTATCAAAACTGCCAGAAATTGCCTCTACAATTCAGGATATGGATCACGTAGTCGGTTTGTAAAGTTTAATATTTGTTGTTTATTTGCCTAGAATTGGTCTGCTTTTTAACTGTTTATTTAATGATTGAATTGATTGAGTATGAATGATTTTTAATGTGTAGAAGAATGTGTATTTTACCATACAGCTATTCTTAAAAACTTGTTATAGTAATCAAGAAGTAAAGGACAAATTGGGAAATAATTGGGAAGCAATTTTTTTCAATCATTAAATAAGCCAGACAAAAGCGATTGAATGTAACATTATGCCATATGGAAAACACAAGGCTTCTGAGAGCTGTGTAATATTTAGCCCTTGTTCATTGACATTACCCCGGATTATACATACTGAAAAAAATCAATTTTAATCCTTAACTTGCAAAGCAATTGTGCCCTACTTTATGTTTTTCTCTGACTTAAATGCTACTTGTGACTAATTTGTGTCAAAAAGAGAATTATGTGTATACTGCACATTAATGGGTTAATTTCCTGCACCCATTGTTGCCCACTCCTAAGAATATGTTTTTATCCTTTATAGGTACATGTGGAACAATGGCCAGTATTTGCTGTTTAGGCATATTGCTGACATGTTCCACAGTGATCAGGAGTATGCTTTACACCGACTGCCAAAGCTGACACTGGACCACATTTTGTTGACCGGCTATTCAAAAATGAAGGTGAAACTGGCAGTTCAAGTGCTGAGTAGAACCATTTCAACTTGCCTGGTAGAGAGTGATGACCCAAGTGTCGTTGGCACAGCAATTTTCTGCCAGATGATTAATGATTTTTTTCGATTGTTCGAATGTCAGATCATTGAAAGAACATCAAGTAAAGCGAAATGATCGCATCAAGCCTTATGAAAGCCCTGATGATGAGCGTCTGGTGTGGATGAAGGATACCTTTCTAAAATATCTGGAAGATTGGAAAAAAAGTGTGGCCAATAGAGAAGGATCTTACACTCCAGCTGAAAGAGAGAAGATGTTTTTGTCCCGCCAAACTTACGAGGGATTCAAAATCACTGCGAACTCCCACATCGAAGCCATAAAGTTTCTGCTCTCCATAGGATTTTCCTATGTCCTTTCAGAACGCTTCATGCAAGATGTGCTTGAAGACTATTTTGGACACCAAAGAACCCTTGGAGGAAGATCAGATAATCCCTCTGCACAGCAATTTAAATACAGTGACCGAACCCTTGCTGCTCAAAGAGACATTGCCCCGTCAGTAAGTGGAAACACTGGAGGCCGTTATGGCAAAGATAAATGGTACACAGTCAGTGATAAGCCTTTAAAGAAGCGAAAGTAGAAATAACTGAGTCACTACAATCTGACTGTTTTGTTAATAAGCTATCTTCACCAGTGGTCTTACTTAGGTACATTAGGACTTTTGTTTGTGCTTGTGATCCTGAAAATTCTTAGTAGCATACAAGTAAGCTTAAAGTTTGGAATCCCACCTAGATTTCTGATCACATGGTGAGTTTCAACCAAGGGTTTATGTGTGCCATGATACTGATAGGGTATTAGCAGACTATACACCAGCTTCAATAGCCATGTTCTTCAGAGATGAGTCGAAGAGCATAGCTGCTAAACCTGGTTGTAACTAGACAAATAGAACCTATCAAGTTTTATATGAAGTAATATTTGGATTTGTGCTATGCACCTTGATTGATTAAAAAAAACATGACTAAACTGTTAGTGTTAAGGCAGTGGAACTGTCCTATAAAAGAATATACACATTTTCGACATAAACATAACATGAACCACCATTGGTAACACAGTCTTGTACCCACACATCTCATTCTCCTTTTGTATTATGCAATCATATTATGCTTCAATTTTGGAGATGGGTTAGTACAAGACTGATAGTTAAATGCAAGTTCTTGCTATTATATATTCAAGTACAAATCAGATATTGTACATACTATATTGTAGATATTAGATACTATGATACCCCCCATTTGTTATATAGTAGTTCATAATTTTGTTGATAAGGGTAAAAATTACAGAAAATCATGTCTTATTGGGAACATTTTATTACATTGGAAAAGAGTAAGCAAATTTTATTAAACAGTACCCTTTATATATGAATTGGTAAAATAATTAAAGATATGAAAAATTGCTAACAAAGTGCGAGTGAGGGAGAAATGTCTTGGTCTTGGCATTGGATGAGCAGAATTTGTATTCACAGTATTACAGTCAAAATACAGTCTGTGAGTTACATATCGACATTATGTCTTTTCAATTCTTTCCGCAGTCCTTTGCTCTTGGCCGCTTTTTGTTTAATTTTGAATTTGTTGATATAGTCTCTAGCATAGGAAAAACTGCGAACCTTTATATAAAGTTTTACAATATTTTCAAGACAAAGCTTGGTAGTTTGTTTTGGCAAGTGTTTGCATTCCTGTAAAATGTTTTCCCACAGTGACTTAACCATTGGAGACTCCAGTGCTTCGTTGCATAGTGTGTCACATGGAATAGCACTAACCACTGTTGTTTGCTTGGCAATAAACTGTCTAAATACTATTTCCACAGTCTCCAAGATTTGCACAAGATCAGTACATGGTGCCACTAGTCCACCTCTACTTCGTGTGTCAATATATGTGTTCTCAACACTAGGACGTTTCATGCTTTGTAAGATAACCTGCAGATCTTCATTTGGTTTACTTGAGCACTGTTTTTGTAATTTTGCCAAAACGTAGCCAGCAATATAAGATAAGGGCCCATGTTCATGTTCGCTTAGTGTTGTTTCATGTTTTGGGTCTGAGCTTTCACCAGGAGGGCACGATTTCTGCTTTCCATAGGACGATTTAAACAAAGCTACTAGGTGATCAGGTATACTTATCATAACCAGGCTACAAAGTGGCTGGTTTTCGCATTTCAAGAGGGCAGTTGACTTGGGAATAAGTTCATAAAATTCCATAAGAAAGTTATCTTGATTTCGTTTCTTACAAAATCGTTGATAAATTGGCGAGAATGCTTTGAAAAGGTTCTCGTTCGAAGCTACTTTTGCCAAATCAGAAGTTATCTCTGTGTCCCAATAACCTTCATTCGTTAGATTTGCTTTTACCTTATTGACGATAGACGTGAGTTCATCATTCGTAAGCGAAGGAATACTTGCATTTGCTTTGCTGCCATGTTTTGCGTTTACATGCCTCGTCAGGCCAGCTTTCGACTTGCAAATCTTGTCGCAATTTTCGCATGGAAAGGTTTTTTCGCCGACTGTCTCTGTAACAGCTTCAACAAAAACGTTTTCAATGGCCTCCTCGTCCTCGTCCATAACAGCCATGGCGATATCAAAATGAAAAGGCAATAATTCTTCGTCGTCCTCTTCGTCTACAAATGGCGACTCATCGGGTACGCTCCTACTTCCCTCAATTTCTGCGTCTATACGCTCCGGGTCATTTCTTATATTTCTGTCATTTCTGTCAGAAATACCTTGTAATAGGCCGTATTCCCAAGCCGGTTTTCGTTCAGTTTTGTTGCCCCCCCTCGGGCACTAATTTGAATTGACATAAAACTATAGATTTTTATACGCTAAGTACGAATTCACTTGTCACTCGCAAAAACATGCAGTTTCTTTGTATTTTGCGATCAAACATCGAAATTTTTCATCAAAATGTCTTATATTTTTCATAGGAAACTTCATGTTATGTACAGTATTTGCTCTTGTGCAAGTCTTTTACCAGGGGGGAATCGCGCGGTCCGCATGTTGTTTCCATATATTTTTTCGGATTTAAAACAGGAAAACGTGAAATAAAAGCCTGAAAAAGCCTAGAAATTTTAGTATACGAGTACGAATGAATTTTTATATCTTATCAAATCAACAAGATATACTTCAGTGTTCTTTACTGCAGCAACATTGGGATTTATCGCGTCGCATCGATTGGAAATGGTAAGATTATATGTGCATTTGCCCTGAAGATGGACTGTTTGAGGTTATGCTACGGAATTTTAACCTTGAAGTGAGTGAATATAGTCCTAATTTCCCTGGGCTGGCTGAGTACAACAATGCAATACTGTGCAAACTGTGACAGGTGTAATTATGTTGTGCTACATTGCAAGTCACAATAAGAAGGCTGACCTGTCAACTGCAAGCACCCTAGCTGAGCACTTAGAAATATAATAACAATATATTTTTGACACATAAAATTACCTATTGTAAGCAATGTTTAAGTCTGTTCCTCTTGGCTCTCACCAAGTTGTAGAATTGTGAAAATTTTCAAGATTATTGCCCTGTAGGCAAGGAAAACAAAGACTTAGCTATTCTTAGTTTTCAATCGATCTCTCGGGATGTGGTGGACAATGTCAGTCACCCACGTCGGCTGGATTCAACAATGGAATTAATAACATATTCCTTTGTGTTGTACCTCCAACATGGCTGCCACAATGTCAAACACAAACCATCAATGGTATGGTCTAGCCAAGTTAAAAATAAGAATTATGCAGTAATGTAATAATTACTTAATATTGGCAAACACCAGATAATTTTACTCATCAGTGGAAGAACTCCGTCACTTAATGATAAATGTGAAGTGTTTGAATAAAAGCTGTATTATGTAAATTTGTTAATGCTCAAATAGATATGTGAATTTGTGGCCCAATTTTTCTGAGGTTCCATAGATTTTAATCTTTTGTCAACATTGAATAAGGAACAAATATTGTTGTTATTTAGAGCCAGAAGTAGAGTACTATAGCAGCAGTTGATCATACATTATATATTAAGTTCTTTTGCTCTAAACATTTCCCCAGTTCATGATACTTGAATACTGAAGCTTCATATAAATATAAAATATATACAAACTTTTGCAAAATGCTTAAAGACATATGGCAATATATTTCTTTTTTTGGCCTATCCATAAAGACCTTTGAAGTAATTGTAATATTGGCTGTTAAATTTTTCATAACATGCTTAATTTGTGAAATATTGAAAGATGAATAACACTAGCCATCCACCATCTTGTTTTATAAGGTCTATTTTAATGACACCACAACAGGGTAGACTGTATAAAACTTATACTGTCAATTAGGTAAATCTCAATGCAATTTTCTTCAAACACTTGGCAATTTATGTAAGAAATGTATACATACAAATCCAGATGGATTCTGACATTCAACATGTTTTCTAATTGCTTTTTTAAGAAATAGATTTTGCCTAGTGTCATTGTCCTTTTTCATCATACAATATTTCAGAAACTAAGCATGTTCTCAAAAATTTAACAACAGATATTATAGTTACTTCAAAGGTTTTTTTATCAATAAGCCAAAATAAAAATATATTGCCATGTCCCTTCAAAATTGTTCCTGTATAACAGCTTTGATTACGCTACAGGCATACACTTGGCCTGGCCTGGCCCAAGAAAAATGTGTCATGTTCACAACAAAACACAACCCGACCATTCATGATATTTTATGATGAAACTTATATATAACCAATTTAAGATATAAAATGTTACAATGATACATCTTGTATTAAAACACTACATATTTACCCATTAAGTGGCAGACTTCTCCCACTGTTGAGTAAAAATCAGCTTGTGTTTGTCAAGTAAAAAAATAACTATTATATACATTACTACATATCTTATTTTTAATTTGCCTGGACCACACATTAGTTGTGCTCATTCGTAAACTTGCATACAACAGGGTAATTTTATGTTTGAAAAATATATTGTTATTTTATTTCTAAGTGCTCAGCTTGCTTGCAGTTGACAGCTCAGCCTTCTTATCATGACTTGCAATGTAGCACAACATAATTACACCTGTCACAGCTTGCACAGTATTGCATTGTTGTACTCAGCCAGCCCAGGGAAATTAGGACTATATTCACTCATTGCAAGGTTAAAATTCCGTAGTACGACCTCAAACAGTCTATCTTCTAGGCAAGTGGAGATATAATCTCACCAATTTCCAATCGATGCGACGCAATAAATTCAAACGTTGCTGCAGTAAAGAACACTGAATTATTTCTTGCTGATTTAGTCATATACTAAAATTTCCAGGCTTTTTCATGCTTTTATTTCATAATTTCATGTTTTAAATCCGAAAAAATATACGTAAACAGCATGCGGACCGCGCGATACCCCCCTGCTAAAAGACTTGCACTAGAGCAAATACTGTACATAACATCAATAACATGAAGTTTCCGATGAAAAATATAAGACATTTTGATGAAAAATTTCGATGTTTGATCGCAAAATACAAAGGTTTTTGCGAGTGACAACAAGTGAATTCGTACTCAGCGTATAAAAATCTATAGTTTTATGTTAAATTAGTGCCCGAGGGGGGGGCAACGAAAATCGTTTTCTAAGCGACTTTTTGGGCGAGGGAATACGGCCTATAACCATTTCTGCCCCTTCGTCAAATCGTATTAGTGGAAATGACCAACATATTAACTCTTGATATAATGTAATATTAACTATATTAATTACATAATATTAACTCTTGCCAGTGTCAATTCTACTCTGTTTGCCATCAGCCCAAATTCAATATAACACTCTGACATGGGTTTCTAAGCTGGGAATATGGATTTTGTTGATACTCTTGGTATAATTGTCCAAAGAATTTTGTATTAAATGGTATCATAGTCATTTGGGCCAAGATAAACATTATTTCTAATGACCTTTCTTGTTGTTTGCTGAATTTCTCGGCCGTGACACGATATGATTTCATCGCTATTTTGTACGTTTGAAAATATAGTTTTTACAATTCCTGCCAAAAATCCCATGTTGTAAAAAAGTACGACATAAAACAATTTTAGACAATAGAAACACTTAACAAATTAGCATAATGTCATAATTTATTGAAATAACCTAAATTTACAGAAATCGAAATGATATAAAGCTAAATTCTATGATTTCTATCGCAATTGAACTCGCCTGCGCCAATTGTTTATGCTTACAGTCCACTAAATCACTAAAACTTGGGAACAACAATTTCCCCCAAATCATGGTTTTTTGAATCAAAATTGTTCTGTTTTGCATCCCAGACGATCCAAGTTCACAACTACTACGTTTTATTCGTTTTTAAGCTCCATTTTTTCAAAAAATCGTCGATGATCAGCTAAAATATCACTCAAAAAACCATTTGCCTCACGAGCCACGAAGAAAAAACTTCTTACACTACGCTTTCAAAGCATGCTGGTATGGATTTCTATTTGCAAGGAAAATCATGCTTTGCGCGCTTGGCGCGAGATCACCTGAATGGGGAGTGCTGCACATTCAGTGGTTTTAATTATTGCCTTGCACGTTTCTATACATTAATTAAACACAAACAAGGTGATAAATTTGTTTCTCATTTTATTGCAGATTTTAATGAGATGTACCAAGAACTAGAGCAAAACACTCCCACCCTAAATTATTATGTATTCTATCATAAACTGTCAACATGGATATATGTCATATATGTGTAATATTGTACATGTTGTGCAATACAACTGTTTTCTTCAAATGTTGCACTAATAAATAATCAATACCACATCAAAATTCAGAAGAGATCAGAAATAAAAACCCATTTGGACAACACAATGATAGTTATGTCATAGTCATAATAGTATAGCTACAATGTAGTTTTAGGCATTATTGTAATTTCAGAAAACATCTGCACCACCAATGCAGAAATGGGAGATTCATGTCATCCTCTCAACCATCAGATGATTTAGCATTGTTACTCTAGTATCAGCATAATATAATATCCTCATGCCACTACAGGGAGCATACATTGCTCAAGTGGAGTTAGGATTACTCTTGCTAAATGTGGAGCTAGTGTTTTTCTTGAATGACTCATTGTTAGTGTAAATTACTAAACCTTGAATTTTTTCACTTTAAATAATATAACTAAGAAGTGTATCACTGTGGATTAGTTTTGTAGTAAACAAGAATACATTATTTGATAAGTTGTTAACAAAAGTCAAAAGCAGTAGAAATCATAAGGAAAAAAGGAGGGGGAGGGCACAAGATGGATAATGAAGAGATGAGAGCTTCATTCTTTCCACCCAATTGGGGATTAGGCATCTTAATACTGTACTTTTATTGTCAGCAGTCAATTCCCTCACTCCATATCATACATATTACAGGTAGTACTCATTTCTTGTGTGGAGTATTTATCTCTGTTGAGTGAGTGTTGGTAGTGAAAAATTATACCTTAATTAATTCAAATAGTTTAAACAAATATATCTTTCAGCTGTATTGTTGTGGAATAGTTCTGAGGTAAACAAATATAAAAGTCAGATTATATACTGGCTACTTAAAAAAACACAAGCTTAAACATAGGGGGGAAAAGAAAGAGAAAGCTTGACTTAAGCAAGCATGCTTGAACTATATGCTTGAACGTTGTGAGCAAAATTATATACAATATTATTTGCAAAAAATATTTTAGGAGACACAAAAACGTGTATGTAAATTGAAAAATATTTGTAAAATACAAGACTTTCAGTTCTACTATCTACAGTAAACTATAAACACTCAAGACACTTAAGAAACAAAAAGCCTTGATTTATACAACGTTCACATCGAAACAAGATGCCGATGGCATGTAAGCAATTTTAAAAACATTAAAGCATGATTGTAAAAACCAGGTATACAAACATAACCATACAACTAATGTTGATGTACCACAAAACGGACTTAAAAGACAAAAATACTCGTTGCTAAAAATACGTTATACTCAACAATTTTAGCTGGAAATATTTTGTTTTTTGCTCGTGAATGAAAACTGCAAATTTTTCGATTTTATACCAATCCAATTGTCCCTTGAAATATTGTTTTTACCAATATATTTCGAGGTTTTTTTGTCCTTTCCTGGCCGCGTAGTGGCGCATATGTTTTTCAAAAGTTGGTGAAGCGTAAAGCAAACGTGAAAAAAGCTTTTAAACCCCCCAAATTTTACAGCGAAAACTAAAAGACAAAAAAATATTGAAAAAAAAACAACAAAGGGCAGTGCGAAAGATGAGCCTGCTTTACAATTGAGCCCAGTCAGTGGCAAATACCTTTAGGCTGAGGAACCATATGGCGTGGATCTGGCGTCAGCATAGGCCGAAATCCGCCATGTTTTTGGCGACACTTCGATTACTGAAGCAAGTATAGGAGCCGCTCCTCCAGATATATTAGTAAAGCTCAGTGATTTAACTAGGGTAGTTAACACTAACTGCAGTTAACTTTAACTACTTTTTTATACAACCGGCCCCAGAACAGTATCGCATATTACAGAATAAGGCTTAACCTGTACATATGTATCATATTACTTTGTGTTCCATATTTGCTTGTATATAGTTTTATATTTCACTTTTTTGTTTCCCGTTAAAGGCTGCAGTCTTGCAGCCGAAAGCTCGAGTTATAAATTATTTGGTCAGAGAACGTTTTTATTCATTATATGTAAAATCCTGGCCGCGCTTTCTCAATTTTTTTTTAAATAAACCTGGTATATACAATTAAATGAAGGCATATAGCTGAAAAATCATATAAAGTAAATAGACGAGTATGGCACTCTTTTTCTTACCATCACACTGTTTTCCATCTCCAATAAACCCAAAATTGCAATTACAGAAAAATGACGGAACCAAATTGAAACACGTCGCATTCTCATGACAGTTGTCTGTCTCTTCATCACATTCGTTGATGTCTTAACAAAAAAACAGTTATGTAACGGATATGACATTTGAGTTGTAAAGAAAAGGTTCTTACAGTTTATCTTTTTACGGTTTGTGAGATATTTCGTTCCTTATCCCCGAGCCAACGGCACGAAGCGACGTTCCGGGCGTAAGCCCGGGGCGAGGGTTACTAATTTCGTATTAGCGGAGTTCAAAGCATTGCTCGTGGTAGTTAGGTAGTAAAAATGGTATGTCATGACGTCATCCTCACTAATCTCAACAATATGGCGGACTATCATGAATGGCTAACACTGATTGGCCAGATTTAAAATTTATTGTTGATTGATTGATCACGAATTCAAGTTATTCAACTGTCACCGTCTGTCAGCAAATATTTAACTTTAGTTAGCTTTATGCACTATAATATTTTGTATTTTTGCAAAAAGTTTTAGGAACTTTAACAACAATTTATTGTCGTAAAAATTAAATAAAAAGCATTTATCAGGTCAACAAATATGGAGTCAAGCAAGCAGCGAAAGGAAAACGAGGAAGCAGAACGTTTAGCAAGGCGAAACGAGCGTAGACGACGACAAAAGCTCGAGGAGACTGCCGAAGAAGATTGAAGAGAGATTACTTCGGGGAAATACAGAGAAGCGCCAACAATTGACTATGGCGTGAAACACAAGGCAAGTTTGTTGATAATGCATATTCATACAGTACTGCCTAGAAGTAACTTAACACATGCGGTTCGGTCGCGGTTCGTGCGGTTTGCGGCTGCGGTTCGTGCGGTTCGCGGTTACAGTTCGTGCGGTTCGCGGCTGCGGTTCGTGCGGTTCGCGGTTACGGTTCGTGCCGTTAGCGGTCGCGGTTCGTGCGGTTCGCGGTTGAGGTTCATGCGGTTCCTTAGCTGACTGTGCTAAAATCATTGCGGCGTATTCCGACATTCTCCGAGCTTTACATTTTATTATGCGACGATCGTTCGGTGTTGAACGGTGTTGAATAATCAAACATACTATTTACGAAATTATAAAACAAATCGCAAAAATACTTGACAATACTATTAATAGTAAATTGCGATGTTTAATGCGTAGCAATTTTGTATTTGAAAAGCTGAACTATGTAGGTTTATTTAAAAGAAAGATACTTTATAAACCTTTTATAAAACTTTTTTGCCCACTAAAGCAGGAATATGCACATTTGTATACACAGATTATTGAGAAAATACAGTGATTTTGTTTAAGAGCTCACAATTTATCCGCATAAATAAATTAGTTTCTGTTTACATGTAGCGTGATTATGATAATTGACAGAGTTAACAATCAGAATCCATCGCAAATATAAGGGGTTAAAAATAACTCATTTACGCATTGCCTTTGGCTTTTGCGATCACTGAAGCCTTGGCCAACGCTAATTTGGTGTCTAAACAATAACACCAAAAACTAATACACTATGAATTCGTTCGGCGCAAAACGTCACACTGGGTAGGCAATAACAACAACACGCTTCCACGCATTCCCTGTAGACAACAGCTATTTCATAAAAAAATGAACACACCAGTATCACAGAAACTACACCTGTACTTCCAAAACTATGTCAGACGTTAATTCTACTTAAAATCCAAAAATGTTGACGTTAGTCAAAAAGTATTTCGCACCAAACAACTGCTAGTTTGAATACGCATTACAGTATACTATTACAATAATTATCACAATGTTTGAATCAAACAAGCCGAGATACTGCATACTGATCGTGCTTTGAGTTCGCGTGGATAAAATATTCGTAACAACATAAGCTTAAATGTACTCACTCTCATGCGTCTAATATGTCCTACCCATTCCAAAGTCCTCCATATAACACAGTAAGCCGGTGTATTTTAAGTGTTTTTCGCCTACGCTGTGATTTTGTTTAAGAGCTCTGCGGTTAATCAGCATGTTTCCGACTATGAATAAATTAGCTCGGTATACATAAGTGCATCACTATACATACAACACATTAGAAAATGATATAAAAATTTAAAGGAGGAAATATGTTGCTAAACCGTTGTAAATTCCGACATACCTCACATTATATTTAGTATTTGGTCATTCATTCAACATAATCATAAAAGTAAGTGACATATATGATGATAGTCAAAACGGCTTGCCCCAGATCAAAACGGCGAAGTTTCCGATAATGAAAACGGCCCCAACAATGTTAATCAGGATGCATAGCTGAAATTGTGATTGTTCTCAGCGAGTTTCCAGAATCCGAACAGAAAATAGATCTATTGTCCAAGCGCGGGTTTTGTTGGCTAATCCTATTGTGACAGCACAGTTTGCGTTATATACTTTGAAACAAACAGCATAAATAGTTTGCAACATAAGTTTGACTTAGGCCGTTTCGACTGATACGTATAAATATAGTACAAGAAGAGAATTTAGAAGATATAATATACTGAAAATATAAAGCATTAACAAATACTATAAGAGTTAAATAGAAACCTGAAAAGGGGAAAGAATTTTGTGACACACTATAGTGAGTGTTTGGTCATTTGCATTACAGTGACACATTCCACACTATGCAAAACTTCGCTCATTAGACACCTTAATTGATATCGATGCGATAACACTTTGTTATGTTAACACGAAATCTACACAGTGGATTAAAAAATTGATCGGAAAATGCTCCAAAGAGAAAATGCTCCGTAGAGAGAGAAACGACTCGACTTCGAGCATATAGCGATGGCTTTCCCATTATTGAATTAAAATATAAACCAACTTAAACGAAGAACAGCTTCTCAGACACGCACAGAAGAACAGAATACAAGGTATGGGTGTCAGTTTAGTGACCGAACCGAAGCCGAAGTCGGGCTATTATCGTATCCTTCCGTAAATTGAGATCAATCTCAGTAAAAGAGGGCAGCACGCGGTCGACACGAGGGCGGCACGAGGGCCAACCGCGGTTGGCCCGTAAGCGAGCCGCGGTTCGCCCGCGAGCCGCCCTCGTGTCGACCGCGTCCAGCACGCGGGCGAACCGCGGTTAAGCCGCGGTTGGCACGCGGTTGGCCGCGGTTTTCTGTTAAGTTACTTCTAGGCAGTACTGTACTTGTGTTTTAATGCTTTATAAAGGCCGGCGTAGCCGTATCATCAGTCTATTCACTGTTTAAATCCCAGAGTAAGTTTATGTTTTGTGAATGCAAGACTGTCTTCTTATTATTGTAATTAATAGGTCGTATTGTATACCAAATTTAAGCTTACATTAGGCGTAATAACATACCGATGACAAATGTTGTGCCATTTAAAAAAATTGTCAATGAAACAAGGATTAAAAACTCAATATTTTGTCATTTTGAAAAAATATACAGAAAGAATAACATTTTCCGTGTTGCTATGACAACAACCTATCGAAGTACTTCATGTAATTCCGAAAATTCAGTTGCATGCTCTTAGTTAGTGGCGAGGGGTGGCTGCATGCATGTATTTCTAGTATGTATTCACAAATTAGAGAAGAGCATGCATGTCAGCCATCTTGGATTATTTTCAATATGCACGACATGTTATGTCACAAGCATGGTCACTTGATGCAATCGTCAGTATGAGTAAAAAACGGCATTTTTACATTACACAATTGATAGCGTCTCTTGCATTAATACATATGTGTCTAAAAAAAAATGTCACTGCGAGAAAATAAGCAAAAAATCACTTTTGTTTGAAATAAGGTTAAAAGAATTAATCGAGCAAGTTGGCAATCTTGCCTAGCCTTCCTGAAAATATCGGCTGCTTTTGATTCGATACGAACGAAATTGATTTTCATTTTGACTCAATTACACATTGGCTGCTTCATTTTAACAAAGTTGGGAATTAGGAAAACTAATGGATGCGTTAAATGATGCGTTGATGATTGTTCTTAGAATAAATGTTTTTGCAATGTTCTAGCAATTGAGGCAAACCTGATTTTTATTGGTATATCTTAAAGAAAGATAAATAATTACCGTTACACATTAATCCATCACCAGTGAAGCCATCCCTGCACTGACAAATATATGAACCAAACGTATCAGCACAATCAGCATTTACATGACAAGGATAAGCTCCTGCTTGAAAAGTGCATTCACGGATATCTAGAACAAATAATTCCGTATTTAATATAATTTTGAATTTCAAAATGGAAGATGAGTCGGTGTAAATAAAAATGATATAAATTGTAAAGTTTTATCAGTCATAAAACAAAAGGAAATCCTTAAAAAGAAAAAGAGGCAAACTAGTAGCTATATATGAGTAATAAAATATATTCCATAAGCACCTAAATATACTCTAGCTAAGAATATATTTAGACTTGTTTAGGCAGCTAGCCAGGCTAAATTTACTTACCTGCACAATTAACTCCATCACCCGATGTACCAGGTGGACACTGGCAAGTAAACGAGCCAATTATATTCGTGCAAATTGGAGCAAAGTGACAATTGTCTGTATCCTCGTCACATTCGTTTATATCCAATTGTAATCCAATTGGTTGAAAAAATAAACGGTTTACGGTTCTATTTTGTTAACAAATTGGATTACAGAAATCATTAAAAAAATATCACGCGTAAGACACCCTCTCGATTCCCGGATCAGGACAGCTAAATTTTTTTCAAGTACATGCAAATATTTTAGCTTTCTGGTGGCATTGAGAACAAATTTTTTAGTTAGTATATGGAAAAATTATCAGGGTTCAATGTGGTATATTTTTTTTATCATGTTTCATTTACCAGTGCGAAGTATTTTGTGTTTGTTCAAAGTGGTATATTCGCAGACTGGAATAAAGTTACCAACCTTATGTATTTATAATATGTACAATGACTTTCATGAATGGGGCTTGCGGCGCGCGACAAATTTTACACGCACTTTTTGGGCTGCCTATGTTCTGATAATAATTATAACGATTTACCCAACTAAGGGAAAACGTATCCGAAAACTTGTAAAAATCCACTCAAAATTGTTGTAAAACTCGGAGACTCGCGTTCTTAAATTCGCAAAAGTAAACAAGAAAAATAGAGCTTTTGCATAATAAGACTCGTTTCCATGTCGCAAGAAGGCGCGGTTGCTAAGTTTCGCAATGGGCCAATAACGTTCGTTAAAGGGAAATGGCAACAAAAAAAATTATTGTCTCATTTGATAGAGACTTTAAAACAATATATAGAAGTCTATTACAAAATTTTTATATCTGTTTTACTTCAAAAGATATTCTCACCTAAATCAACGAACTGTCCGCCATCTTGGATTAATTTTTCACCTCATTAACAATGTTTTGGTGTCGTCACAACAGGGATGAGCCTGTCGAAAATCCTCCTTAATACCTACCAACAATCAAATGTTGTTTGAAATCTTCTCAGTCCGTGCTGAAATCCAAAACACTTGCCGTACATGCGGTTATGAGAGCATATTAACCATTGTGTCATAAGAAAAAAAAATCGCGTCATCCCAGTTGTGACGTATCGTGCATATCCACAAATTTCCAAGATGGCGCACAACTAAAGATTTCAAGTCAAAATATCTCACCAAACAAGGCAGATATAAAAATACTGTAATAGACTTCTATATATTGTTTTGGGGTCTCTTTCAAATAAGACTATAAAAAATTTTGTTGCCATTTCCCTTTAAGAACAAATCACGAAACGGCTTCCACACGAGAAAAATCGTGCGTAAATATCAGTATGTATATAATAAATTCAAATATTGTATGCTAATCTATCCTGTATTCATTTTGTCCGAAGATATCCTGTGTTAAAGCGAAACGTCACTTCTAATGAATATACAGTACATGCATTTTAAAACTGCTTCACTTATTGGCTCTGTGTATTTATATACACTGCTCATTTAGATATCACATAGTCAGGGACCTGTGGTAGTCGCTTTTCCCTCTCATCTTATCGATGTTCCATCAGTATACGTATCATTGTATATATTAGCTACTTACCTTCACATTGTCTTCCATCGCCAGAAAATCCTTGGTCACATGTACATTCGTAAGATCCATCTGTATTTGAACACACAGCGTTTTCATGACATTCATTTACACCTTGACACTCATCAACATCTAAAATAATTTAAAAAATAATTAGTTGTCAGTTATTCTGACTCTAATTTTGCAAATTTAAGGCAATCAAAGACACCTTACAAGAATTAGAATAAAAAATATATTTACACAACATTACGGTTTCGCATTTTGATTCCCAAAGGAAAATAGAGCGATCTGAATTACAATTTTAATCCATACATGGTTTTGTTATAATGTATCTCAATGCTGATACACCACTTGTCAAGTAGTTTTGTAATGGGTCACTAAAATATCCCAAAGACCAAAGATAGTGCAAAGTTAACAAGGTGATCATGAAATGTCCTCATACACAGGGTGTCTCAAAAACGCAGAACGATTAATATATTAATAGTGTATTCTATTCAATTCGGAAAAGTCTGAAAGGCAAAGAATTTGGACAATCTTTATTTCTGGGAGTTCCTTCTTATTAAAAGAACTGCGCAGAGCGGACTGTATACTTATTATTACGTAGCTTATAAAAATTATAACATCTCATAATTATAAAAATTATAACATCTCATAACATCTCAGTTCAGATATATGAACCAAAAAGCAATGCTTTATTTTTCACTGGGAATCGTTGGGCTTCTATATTGCATACTCGTCTCCGTTTGCATAATCGTACTCTAAATTATCCTCTATTTTTGATGAACTGTGTTCCACTTTTTTTTAATGTAATCGATTTGCTGCTTTACGTCACGTATTGTTTGCTACTGCTGAACACTTGTTTGGTACTTCATGGTTAAACTCGCCATCTTCGACGCGTTTACAATGGTTTTTATATGGTCATCCCAATTAATGTTTCTTTATCAATAAACATAATGTTATTTTCACTTGTGCAGGATTATATTATTAATTCAAAGCGTTTTTTGTTAGTGGAATTTTTGTGTGATCTGAACGATGTCTTAACAATCTTGTGTGCTGTTCCTTTAATCATATTATATCGCTTTCAAAACTCATTGATAATTCATAACAAAACACAAAGGAAATCATAGCCGTGAAGGAGTCTATATGTGATAAGACGCACGTGTATTTTCACAAAACTTTCGCCTAAAATTTCTCGGCTTATGCAACATCTATATTTGAAAATTCTTTCGCTAACAAACTGACAAGATGGGTATAAAATGGATCGTTTTTTATGGTATTTAAAATACTCACAATTAGTGCCTTATATTAGATATAAGATTTATATCTGATAAAGCACTCCTGCTCGTATATTAAATAGTGCTTAATGCCATTACATTCTGCCACTCGTCTTTTGTCCTGTTTTGTTTGTGTCATATGTTAGTCATTATTTATGTACTTTGTTTTCTTATTAATTTAAAGTTCAAGGCAAAATTTCCCTAGATAAGTAGCTTGTGGAAAAATTGCCTTTTTTAGAATTAAATATTGTTAAAACCAAATCTTCAAGACAAACTTGTCATATTTGTACGAAAGTTCCGACGCCATCTACATTGTTCTTACTTAGTAAAAATTTAAAAACTGTACCTTTACAATCAAAACCATCTCCAGTATATCCCAGTTTGCACAAACACGAATGAGCTCCAAGTGTATCCCTACAATTGGCATTCACGTGACATACATCATCATATAACTCACACTCGTTAACACCTAAGAAAAAGGGACAATTATAGTTTCTGTCCGACAATGGCCCCTTTTTAACGAGATTTTGGTGCAGGTTTTGCTCTCCTACTTGAGAAATGTACTGGAAATGCTTTATAGAGTACAAAAAAGTAGGTTTCTTAAGGGTCAAGCTAAAAAAGATAAAAATTAAAGAATATTTAGTATTTACTGGAACAAGCTGTTCATTAAAAGGTATTAATCGTTCACGTGAATTATTGATCTTGATTAATTTTGATTTCTTATCCGTAACACAGCTCTAAACTCATTTCTATTTAACTGAATAAGCTTAAGCATGCCTGGGGTAAATCACAGGATCTTCTAGAACTCACCCGTGCAGGATACATTTATAAACTGGTTTATGATAGACAGGAGATTTGCGAATGTGTTGACCTCCAAAATGTTTTCTTCAATAGAGTTAGTAAGATTCAGTATTTGGCTCTTTGGCACGTCTTGACCAATTGCAACAGCCAAGACTGTAATGTCTTTGGACTGGAGTCTCCTTGCAATATGAGCCAAAGGTTCAATCGGTACTCCCGGTCCTACGGTCTGTTCCCCGTCCGTTAGCACCACTGCCACCTATAAACACATTAACAATACAATGAAAATATAGGGTGCTTGTCATTTACATGGTCAGACGGATCTGGCCAGTATAATAAAAGCAAATTTCCAAACTAGTAGGCTCAAATATATAGGAAAGTACATTGCATGTAAAAGCTTAATTGTTGGCTAGAACATTGCACTTTTCTTCGTAAATTGTTAGCACCAATGGTCTCTGCAGGACCCATTTAATTTTGTACCATTTACTTTAGAGTAACAGAAAAACAGTATACTGACTTAGCAATATTCCTGCCAATCAAAATGTACAAAGCACCTTCTACAGTAAAACCGGGCGCACACGAGGCGATTGTGTTGTCCGATTTGTAGTTTTGCGGCGTTTTTTTACGCGAGTCAGTCGGTCGGTCGATCGAAATCGGACAATATTAAACTGTTTTGCTATTATACATTTGCATCTGAACTTATTAAATCGGCCTACTAAAATTGCGTCGTGTGTGTGCGCACGACTTAAGATGAAAAGGTTAATTAGATTTTCCTACCTTTCTTATATCAGGATCTGTTCTCATGCCATTTTCCTCAGCAAAAATATCCCTTTCAGCCATTAGCAAGGCCAAATCTATTCTTGTCAACCCACCATTCTTTGTGAAATTTGCGAAAATGTTTACAAGATTACGTCGATTTAAATCTGCGCCAGTTACGGTATCGAAACGCATAAATACTTCAGCCGTATTTCCAAATGATACAGCAGCGATATGATTTCCAGTGGGACCAATTTCCATTCTGCCAATAGTTTCAGTCATGAATTCCTTAACTAACACAAAATCACCTGCACTGATTGAATCAGAAGTGTCCACGATGAAGGCAAGATCCAATTTGAAAGGACAGAAAACTAGAAAAGACAAATGTCGTGAAGTAACACAGTTCGAAGGGTTTATTTATTAGCATACAGACTGGGAAATAAACGTGAAATGAAGGGCGAGCCACGCAACTTTTCGTTGGCAGAGAAGATTGTAATTCTTTTAGAACTAAAGAGAACTTCTTAGAAGTTGACAGAGGAAAATCTCTGTCCAATAAACGTCCTTATAAGCAGGCTCAGTTTTTTTCTGAGTATGTGTAACTAAGGCACAATACAGATTTTTGTGATTAAAATTCACCCAGAGGAATGTTCTTCCAAATCACAAGCGTGCACGCAAGGCAGTGAAGAAGAGTGGCAATCCAATTTTAAGAAGTAATATCGGTCAGGTTGTACTTCATATTGTCCTGAAATTAGTTTGCAGTGTATAAAGATGCGCACTTTGCAACAAAATATTTAAGTGAATATGCTCAGAATGGAAGAAGTGACATTGAGATGATTGAACATTGTTTTCAATACCATAACATTTGTTTCCATTGTTATAGAGTTCTTCAGGACAAGTGCAAGTGTAAGATCCAGGCGTGTTTTCACATACAGCACCATCCTCTGTGCATGGGTCACGATCACATTCATTTATATCTATAAATTTATTGGAAAAAAAATTGTCGGCTGGATGCAGTAGCTATGTAAGATGTACTGGGAAGCAGCTAAGATTAACTAATATTTAAAGACTAAGAACAAATGTAAATATTTTGAAATCAAATTTGAAAAAAAAACTACGTAAACACAGAGTCTGGGTCAAATATACATTTTAAATATAATTAATTGGGTCATGAATTGTTTGAGCGCACCACAGCTCTGCTCTGAGTTTGGTATATTATATAGTTACTGTATTAAAATATAATCTTCGCTTGCTAAGGATTTGAGTGAATTTAGTACTCTCCATTTAAAAGGAAACTCTCGAGGGAAAAACTAATACACCTATATATGTCTATGTGCAACAAAGTGGTAGAGCATGTGGCGCATGGCAATACTTTGCTAATATTGACAGATTATAGGCCGTTTTATAGACCTTCATGTCCTTTATTGAACCTTACCGTCACATCTGTCATCGACTGGCATATAACCATCCTTGCAGGTACATGAAAACGATCCAGGTGTGTTAACGCAATTAGCATTAGTTTGGCAATTTGAAGGATCTTCACATTCATTGACATCTATATGTTATAAAAAATCAAGAAATACATGTTTAATCAATGTCTTTAAACACTTATTACACTGGCCGCAGCCAGTGTCATAAAATGCCCTCGCTGTCTTTTTCGGGGTTTTTTTGCGACGCAAGTGTGACATTCCATTGCGGCACCGTGGGCTCAGGATTTCGCAATTTAGCTAAAAATATCCCACCATTTAGGTTCTCAACAATACTACATGGAACGAATTGCGTATTTAACTACGTTACAAATCTTACACGCTGTAATTGTGGGACGCATTTAATTATAGTTTATTGCGCATGCGTGTGAACTTTTCTGTGTTTTTCGATAAGATCAGAGATAACATATTGCCGAACTCTGTTGGTTTTGTATGGATTTTTATTGTGCCGTACTCTGAATGTTTGTGAAGTGACGGCCGTCGATAAGTGAGAACATGTACATATTTCAAATTAATGTTTAGAATATTGTAATCATTTAATTAATTTATATATATATTTTCTTACTTTCGTCAATGCCAATGGCGTTTATTAATTGTAATAAATGTATTTTTCTCTATGCAATCTCCCTGCTGATGAGATATTTCGATCGCAGTCGTTAGTCGCGTTATTTTCAATTTGTAGAACATAGTGATGACACACACATTAATCGATAGAACTATTTAGTATTGGACGAGTCTCTCTGTGGACTGTAATAAACCCTAGCCTCTATTTTACACAAAGAAATTACTATAAAAAAGCCCATAATATTTTGTTATGTTGGTTTACCTGAAACAACTCGGAAAAATTGATTTTAGGATTTTTGCTCAAAAACCTTCC
Organism: Muricea muricata; assembly: GCA_963855995.1. Classification (NCBI taxonomy): domain Eukaryota; kingdom Metazoa; phylum Cnidaria; class Anthozoa; order Malacalcyonacea; family Plexauridae; genus Muricea; species Muricea muricata. Next base: position 63,239,192 of record OY979717.1, read on the forward strand.
TTAGCATCTAAATAATGTAGTTGACTAGTTTTTTGTATGATATTGTCTCGTAAAAGATGTTAAAATGGGTTTAAAAGAAGCACTATTTATTTTTGAATTCCGTTACCATGGAAACGGAGATGCAATCATGGATATTATCACAGATTAATTTGTGATATTATCTTATTTTTTGATCAATATTTTACTCCCTCCCCTCCCTTAATACAAAAAACATTTTGGGCTCACTTGTAGAAAGATTTAACAGCGGTTAACGCTGGGTGACTAGAAAACTTTCGAAAATCGACTGCTTTTGTATTACTTTCGAAATTTTGTTATTTAAATATACGCCACCCTATGCATAGGGGGGGGGGCTTTAAATTAAATTGATCCTAGAAGTAAACACAAAAAGAAAAGAAGGAGTTAAGGGTTTTCTGGAGTCCCAACGCGGTCAAAAGATGAGAATCAACCTGGTTGTCATAAAGATGAACAGCCATCAACAAGCTCGTGCACTGAGACCACCGACGATACTTTGGATCAAGTATCTGACCCAGTTGGAGCGTCTAAGCATAAACGTACCGACCGAAGGGTTTTTTCAACTAGCAATCACTCATCTAGTGACTCCGATGTTGAAAATGAAGAAGGTGTGAGTAGCAGTTACCGACTTATTTATGTCAACCTGTTGTCAGCCATGTTGTCAGATATTCATAAATGTCCAGGGGCCGGTTGTATCAAAGGCGTTTTGCTTAAACGGTGGATAAGTGAAATTTAAAGATCACTTTTACACCTACTACGGTACCGAAATTATGAGTTTAAAAGAATAAATATTTTGTTTTATGTAAAATTGTTCTTCTCAGACCAAATAACTTTAGCTGGTTTGTTTATACAACATGCAAACTTGTTTTATATTTTTTACTTATCCACCGTTTAAGCTAAACGCCTTTGATACAACCGGCCCCAGAAGGTTTGCTACTATTTTAAATGTCTCTTTGTTTGATCAGTTTGCTTACAATGAGCGAAATAACTACTGCTTAAGATATTTTAAGTTAGGTAACTTCTGCTTTTAAGATATTAATTGATATATTTATTTTGAATGAATTTACTTGAAATAGTTTCCAAATGTTGATTGTGGCATTGTGGTATTTCAGGTCAACTTGGTCTTAGTGAAAATACTGATGGTAGGGCTGGCTTGATGTCTGAGTTTTTAGTGGAGTGTTCATAGTGTAATAGTTCCACAAAAATACATACATTGACAACCACAACAGATAAAGGTTGATCATTTGTTGTGAACAGAAGAGCTGTGTACCTCGCTGTGTACCATTCCTTGAAGACTGGTGGGAGTTATGAATCACTGTCATCATTTTGCAGCATCATGAACATGCCATGTATATCAAAGACGGCATATTACAACCAAGTGAATATTATTTTGGGAGCACAAGAAGCTGAGGCTGAGCTATTGAAAGCTGCAGAGAAATTGAGAAAACTTTTAGAAGATGAAGACGATACTGATCGGGATCCAGGCGACATGAGCAAGGGCGGTTATGGCATTACTGATGTGACAGTCAGTTTTGACAGTACCTGGGAAAAAAAGAGGATTCACCTCTCTTTTTGGGGTTTTCTTTGTTATGGAATTAAATTCCAAATTTGTTGACTGTTTATGACTTTTACCTGTAGTGTTGTACTTTTAAACTTTAAATTCAATTTCCCAAAATGTGGTAATTTCCGACTTTGAGAAAAGATATCTCGACAGGGATTTTACCAATTTTGCTCAAATTTTCAGGGTAGGTAAAGCCCAACTAGCCTGAACTAGGTATGTGTTTTAAGCGGTGGAATTTGGCATAGGGTAAATTGGCAAAAATTTGGACAGGAAAAACATTAAAAATTCCTGCGATAAATTAAGCATATATTTTGTGACCATGTTATGGAAAGACTATTTGGAATATCAAAAATCCCATCGCTTAATACAATCTGCACTCATTGAACCCAACAAAAATTAAAAAAACAATACATTTTTAGTGTAAATCAGAACAGATATCTTTTCTCAAGCATGACTCAGTATCCAGAAAGAATTATCATGCTTTAAGGTAGAAAATATTAAACTGTTTGTCAGATAGAACTTTTTAGCTTTCCAATGATATATGGTTTGGTTAAATATAATATATTCCACTCTGTCGGCTTTCAAATTTGAGCATCCCGAAACCGCCCATTTCAGGTAGATTCCCCCACCTTATATATTTTCTTACTTTTCGTCAATGTTGTTTATTTGTTATTGTGCATTTAATAAATGTATTTTTCTTTCTGCACTCACCCTGTTCATCCGAAATTTCAATCACAGTCTTCAGTCGCAATCGCAGTTTCGATTTTGGAAGACTATAAGGTATTACAGCACAGTAATGAAGGGCTTGTTCAATGTTCATAGTAAACAAAACTGGTGGGCTCGCGGTGTGATCTTTATTCTGAGCTGTGATTGTCAGTAGCTCATCTTGTCTTGACCAATAACTTTGCGCGACGGTGTCATGTGTGTCACACTGCTCGTTGTCATTGATTAATTTCGATCACATGATTTTGGCGTTGACTTGTAGTCCGCATTCCGTACTGAAAACGTATGTACATTGTCGTACTTGTCACAAGCTAGTTTATATTTTCAGTGCGATTGTGAGACTTGAATACAGTAAAACTCTGATCAGGAAAAAATGTCCTCTTTGAAAAGGAAAGAACCGTTCATTGGTTACGTTCACAACCTGTCATCGCCTCGAAAAGGACAAAAGTGTGCATGGTTTGACATGCAGTTACAAGGGCCAGATAACAAACGTGTTCGAGCTGTTTGTTTTGCAAAGGACAAGCGTACAACATTGCTTGAAAAACAAAACACTCTTTCACCCGTTAAGATATCGAATTATATCGTGGGTCCCAGTTGGGCTGGAGAAGGCGAAGAAATACGAATAAATGATATGAGCATTATTCAAGCACCATCTCCGAACGAATATAATTTCCAATACATACCAAACGACAACGCTTCTGGTGAACCAGAAATAACCGCCCTGTCAGCTGTACAATCCGAAATTGAAACGGGTACGATTGTAAACGTAAAAGGTAAAATAAAAAAGGGTCAAAATGTCGAAGTCGTGGGAAAAAATAATTTGAAGATGCTAAAGTGCGCCATATGCGATGTCAGTGGTGTTTTGCAGATTACTTTCTGGGAAGATGAAATCGAACAGATCAAAGACGGTGTTGTTTACAAGATTACAAACGTAAGTGTTAGAAGTCGTGACCACATTAAATCCGTGACGACAACCCGCAATTCAGCTTTCGTCGAAGTGAACGACGTCGACTTGAATGAAATCGATGAGAGTGCTGCCTCACAGTCGTTAGATCAACGTGCTGAGGATACTATCTTACAAGTGGGAAAGATAAAGTCAGTTGAACTTGATAAACACAGAAGTTGTGTACACTGTTCAGCTAAATTTCCACCGGGTATTGAAACAAATGTTGTGAAGTGCTTGCGGTGTGGCCATCGAATGTTGTTTGATACTTGTCAACAAGTTGTCGCATGCCGTATGACCGTTACTTCCGCAGAAACGACAGTTACACTCACTTGTTTCTCTGAAGTGTTAGAAAATTTGTTTGAGATAGCTGATGTTAGTGGATCAAGTGACGATCACATTGCTGAACGGCTGCTTGTTTTAAGTGACTTAAAAATCGCATTTAATGACGAAAATATTGTCACTAACATTGAACAACTGTAATTAATAGTTTAACTGAACTTGTTCTTGAGTTTTGTTTGTACAATTTTGTTGCTAGTGAATTGGAACTTGATATTTAATAACATTTGACATTTTATATAATATAATTGACATTTAAATCTTAAAACATTTAATTGTAGAAGCCATATGTACAACTTTGTCAACGTGTGCGTTTTGTACAAAGGCCATGGGGGTTAACTTTCGAAAGATAATGAGGAAAATTCTTATGATGAGTTATGGTCCAAGTTATAAAATGTTTAGTTGACCGTTTACTATATTTCGTGCTTTTTTCCGATTTATATTACATGTAATATTGTTTCATATTATGGTATGTTGTGTTGTGTTGGGTAGAATTGGGGTTGTTTTCAAACATTACATGCTGTTTTTGTTGATATAAAGTAGGTCCTTTTCAATGCGCTGTTACATGTAAATGTCGATTGCTCCAAATAAGTCACGAAAAGTATTCTTTGTGTTTTCGAGAGTATTTTTTATAATGTACAAAAAGTAAAGAACGTACAATTGCGTTGTCTACTTTTGATTTCGCTTCATTTATCGCTGAGATTTGACACGCCTTGTCGCGGACTCATGTTTTAAAAGGGTGTTTGTGTTCAGAGTAATGAGTAACGAGTAATGAGTAACGAGTAATGAGTAACGAGTAATGAGTTTTTTTACTTACATTATAAAGATAAACCATGAAAACATTGAAAACAAACGATTATCCACAAGGTGAATAGCATGTTCGCAACAGCAGAATACAAGTAAACGAACCTGCTGCTACTGGTGTCCTGTAAAAGTTTATATATATAATAAATTTTCGACCGCCATCATAGGTGGCCCAGGAATCGGTGCTTTTTAACCTTAAATGAATCAATCTTGTCCATAATGTTCCTTTTACAGCTGTCAGAAACTCGCGGAATTGCTTTTCTCGTGCGACAGTCGGTCAGTCTCGCGCGTAAATGTAAATAGATTGTCTGCCGTTAATGCAAATACTTTAAAAACATACAAATATAGTGGAAACTAAGAGCAACAACGAAATAAAAACTACAGCATATTGAACACGGATAATTTTACAACATTCTTACCAATTTTCCCATTTCAAATCCTTTCCAAAGTACGAGAAAAAATGCGAAACCTATGCTGGGGTCACCCAATCGGCCAATTCGCAATATTTTTGAATTTTTCTGCCTTCTTATTGGCTCACATATTTTTGTTGCAATTTCAGCCAATAAGCGAAAGTAGGAAAATTCAAAGAGAAAAAGAATTCTGCGAGTTTCTGACAGCTTTAAAAGGAACATTATGTACAAGATTGATTATTTAAGGTTAAAAAGCACCGATTCCTGGGCCACCTATGATGGTGGCCCAGGAATCGGCCGAAAATTTATTATAAATTTTTACAGGACACCAGTAGTAGGAGGTTCGTTTTCTTGTATTCTACCATTGCGAACATGCTATTCGCCTTGTAGATGATCGTTTGACTCAATTTCAATGAGTCAGTGGAATCAATGTTTTTATGGTTTATCTTTATAATGTAAGTAAAAAAAATCATTACTCATTACTCTGAATACAAACACTCGTTTTAAAAAACTGAAAAGCAAGCCAATTAAGTTGATTAACAGATCACTAAATACTGAAATATTACTATTTGCACAGTATTTAGAATGCCTCTTATTTCGCTCCGACAATTCCGTTGAAAAGTAAAAAAAAAACAGCATGCAATTTTGCACAAGTTTGACAAGCAAAGTGCGGGTTTAATTTACTTTAGTTCATCTTCTGCCCGTAAAGTTGTAAATTGCGAGCTTCAGCTGTGTAATTAATTTTACTTGCGTGTCGCAAATTTAATCGCCTCCCACGTGTGTTTAACTGTATCTCCTCGGATCTCTGGCTCGCAAATCGCATCTTTACTGCTGGGATATTACTTTTTAGTTTTGTAGTGGATGTATAATAAATACTGTTATTCAAATAAAAGATCAAAAACTTATTATTTGTTTGGCTATTTTTATAGGTGTTTTGCATGTGCAAAGATGCATAAAATGACTGGGTCGCCACCCGAAGACGGGCCGCGCCCCAATTATGGGCCTTGTCCCAATGAAAGGCCGTTGCCTAAGCATGGGCCTTGTCCCAAAAAACAATCAAAAACTGGCGTATGTGAATTGTTGTATCATTTCACGTTTTCTGGAGACAACAAAGCGTTTAATTTAGAATTTTTGCAAAAGTTCTCAATATCATCAATAGTTTTGACAGCCAAAACACCCCTCTTAACAGCTCTTCAGATAAATTTTGTTTCCTTATCATCATCCACAGTTTTCCGCAAGGTCCTGCCCCATTGGAGTTCCTTCTTTTCTTTAACTTTGAGGGCCATCTTAAATTTGAATACCAAGTTTAATACTAATGGAGACTCTCGTATTTTCAATACCAAATATATTAACTTCAATACAAAATGTGTTGATCCGAACGCTAAATGTTTTAATTTTAATCCTATATGTATTGACTTCAAATATGAATTAAATATCAAAACTATTAATAGAAATAACTCCACGAATTCGGCTTTATGTGACCCAAGAAAAGATACCTTCAAGGATTTACACCACATGATAAATTACTGTGAACTTAACCTTAGACTTAGTGGTGACATTGAAGTTAATCCAGGTCCTGCTTTTGTTGATCCGGGGAAAACTATTCATGCTCCTTATTGCCAAGGTAATGTTAGTGTATTTGGTGACAATGCAGGTCGGCAATGTGTGGCTATGAGTTTATGTTCCTTAATATATACGCACAGCAATGGATCTATACCTGATTGGACAGCTTTAGTAAACGTTATGAAGTTTGGCGATGAACTATACTCGATATTGTCTAGGTTATCACAACAGCATTATTTATTACTTACAGAACTGCCCACAATGGTTGCAGTTGGCGATACCAATCATGCGCTTGAGTTTAGTGAGGGTTACACTGGTAACCTTCATTTAGATGTTGTTAATGAAAATATTCCATTTGTGTTGCCTATAAATGCAGCTTTAGAACAGTTAGGCCAAGAACAATTTAAGTCATTTCTTTTAACTATTGAGCTTAACACTGTGGCCATCTTTATTAAGAATAATAATTTATTTAAGGTATTTGATTCACATGCAAGAGACTTGTATGGTATGCCTTACCCTTGTGGTTCATGTGTGTTGTTAGAGTTTGATTCTGTCTGGAAATTAACAGAATATTTTAAGTTTTTGTACGCGCCTGGTGCTATATATGAACTTAAAGAAGTTAAAATTCTAAATGCTGAGTGCAATGAACGCTTACAAAATGTAAATTTAAATGAAGTCGTTGCAGATGCAATCACAATTAGTGATGACACAAGTTTGAACTGCCCTTCTTCAACACGTGCAGATGACATATCAACTCATATTTGTGCTCTTTATATTCAGGAATGTTCAGTTTACATTTACGCTATTTGCTTTTCTAGAATTATGACATGTAGTTATTGGACTTACGAAACACAAAGTACTATTATCGAGCATGCCATGGGGATTTATGAAGCACTTAATCATGAAAATCAACAGTCTTTGGATCATTTTCCAGCATCAGTAGACATATGTGGTGCGCAAATTGATGTAACATATACCTCTAGACATGAGGAACATTGTGTTTCACATCATTGTCCAGTAAGATCGCCTTGGAAACTGCAATTGCAGATAATGCTGCACGAAACATGGGGTTTTTAACATGGCTTTCAAATTATTGTTTTGGATGCATTATCCATAATCAAATAAACAGAAAAAGGCCAACTACAAAATATTTCATAATTTCGTCTGCTGAAACTCGTGAACTAAATCTATTCAAAGAACTCCCAGATCCTCATTTTGTTGTTGCGAGACTTTGTGATGTACTTGATTTCAATGATCCTAATGTACAAGAAGTGAAATATATCATTCAATTTTTGTCAAGTTCAAGCACACTAAAAAAGTCAGAAAAACAAAAAGTTCAGCGAAAACATAAGTCTACCAAACAGAGCAAATTGTATAAAGAAAGGCTACGTAACAAAAATGCTCTTAAATATAAGGAAATGGACTTTGGTAAAAAACGTGAACTCAGTATCAAAAATTCTCTTAAATACAAAGAAATGGAAAGGGGTAAGAAAAGTGAACTCAGAAAGAAAAATGCTCTTAAATACAAAGAAATGGAAAGTGGTAAGAAAAGTGAACTGAGAAAGAAAAATGCTCTTAAATTTAAAGAAGTGGACCCAACTAAAAAAAAAGTGATCAATAAAAACAAAGTTGCAAAATACCGTGCCACGGATCCTTCTGATAAAAAAATGCTCCTTAAAAAACGAGAAAACAAGTATAAACCTATTAATGCTTCTGAAAAGAAAGTTCTTCTTGAAAAGCAAGCAGTATGTTACAAAGGCATGAATACAAGAGAAAAAGAAGCTTGCCTAAAGAGAAAAAGATCCAATATGAAAAGTAAATACCATGCTGTCGATTCACCTGGAAAGGCGAAGGAGCATGAAACATCCAACACAACCAAATTCCCTAAATACGACTTAGACTATTTTATATGCAGTTTCCGTAATAAAATTAAAGACGGCCCGTGTTATATATGTTGTGTTTGCAATCGACTTTTGTATAGAAAATCTGTTAAATTACTTAATACAAACACTTGCAACTCATCTTTGCCAGAGTCTGTATTCACAAAAATAACGTCATTTGATGAGAAAGAATATATTTGTGCGACTTGCCACTCAAAGGTAACAAAAGGTAAAATTCCTTGTCAAGCCGTGTACAACAATATGTCTGTTGATGAAATACCTCCAGAACTTGCACTTCTTGAAAAACTAGAACAAATTCTTATCGCACAGAGAATAGTGTTTGAGAAGATAATTGTGATGCCTAAAGGTCAACAAAAAAAGTATCTGGAGCAATCTGCAATGTACCAGTTAACTGTGATCAAACATGTAAAGTTTTACCACGACCACCTGAAAGGTCTGGTATTATAATGTTAAAACTTAAACGAAAGCTTCAGTTTAGAGGTCACGTATATTTTCAAGCCGTTTGTCCTCAACTGATTAAAAATGCCTTAAATTGGTTGAAGCAGAATAATCCCCTGTATTATAATGTAACAACTGAAATGAACAATCTCGATGAAAATCTTCAGAACATAGACCAAACTGAGGCACATTGTAACACCCTGTCAGAAGAAGAAAATATGGAAGAAAGTGATGATCCATTGAATGATTACCGGCAAGCAACAAGTGAAACATGTCTGCAGTCAGTACTTCCAGACTATCCTGTAACAGTACAAAGTTCTGAAAGACGTTCTTTGGGAAATGAAATATATAATATTGCTCCCGGAGAAAATAGGCATCCAGTATCTCTTATGACCGATCAGAAATGTGAAGAACTTGCTTTTACAGTTTTGTTTCCACAAGGACGCTTTGGTTATATGGAAGAAAGAAATATTAAACTGTCACCAGTTAAGTATTTTAATTCTAGACTTCTCCATTATAGTGGCCGATTTGCTACAAATTCCGAATACCTTTTCTTCGCACAATTTGTAATTGAACAGAAAAAGGTTGCTGACAGCATTAACATAGCTTTGAAGAAAGTTCAAGGTCAAACTCTTGCTGCATCCCAAATAAAGTTGGATGTGAATAAATTAAAAAAATTAGTGTGTCAAGATCAAGCATATTTGTTTTTAAGGCAAATACCTGGCACTCCTCCATATTGGCAAAAGTTTATGTATGAAGTTGTAGCGATGGTAAAACAACTTGGTATTCCAACATGGTTCATGACATTATCTTGTGCTGACCTTAGATGGCCTGAGTTGTTTCAAATAGTAGGTAGAACACTAGGTAAAAATATAACAGAAGAGCAGGTGGAAGCTCTGTCTTATGTTGAAAGGTGTCAGATGCTAAATACTAGTCCCTTTTTGTGGCAAAACATTTTTAGCATAGGGTTGAAACATTTTTTAGCGAGGTTCTTCTGAGTAATTGTAACCCTATTGGAAAAATTACTTATTATGCTCTTCGTATAGAGTTTCAAATGCGTGGATCGCCTCATTTACATGCATTAATATGGACATCTGATTGTCCAAAACTTGCATCTGAAACCAAAGATTCATATGTAGAGTTTATTGATAGACATGTCCAAGCTAACCTTCCTGATGAACATGAGGAACCCGAGCTACATCAATTGGTCAAAATGTATCAAAAACACAATCATTCTAAAACCTGCAGAAAGTACAAGAATGTTAGCTGCCGTTTTAATTTTGGCCAATTTTTTGCCAAACAAACTATTGTGGCTGAACTACTTGATGAAAATCTAGATGATGAAATCAAGAGTAATATATTGAGCAGACGTAAGGAGGTACTGTCTTTAGTTAAGCAGAAAATTGATGAAATGTTAAATCCATCAAAAGATGGCCATGATAGTGCTTTTACTGAGGCAGATGTTTTGAATTCGGCTGGTGTGACCGAAGATCAGTATTACTCGGCTCTGTCAATCTCTCCTGATTCGGACTTTGACTTACATCTTAAACGACCAATAGACAGTTGTTTCATAAACAATTACTTTGTTGCTGGTATTAAAGGATTTGGTGCCAATGTCGATTTGCAACCAGTTTTTAACCATTATAAATGTATCACATATGTTTGCTCCTATTTTACTAAGGACGAAACAGAGTGTTGCCAGGCAATAGCTAATGCAGCAAAAGAAGCAAAGTCGTCTAGTGTGAATATTAGAGATGGTTTGAAGAAAATTGGTGCAGCGTTTCTCTCTACCAGAGAAGTAAGCTCCCAAGAATGTGTTTATAGATGTATGCCTGAGTTGTGGTTAAGGAAAATATTTCCTAAAACAGTCTTTCTCAATACAAATTTACCTGAGAAAAGAGTACGTGTTACCAAAACTCCAAATGAGCTTAATGAACTTGATGATGATAGCACTGATATATACAAATCCAACATTATTGAACGTTATAGTTTAAGACCAAACTCTATTCCTGCTGTTGATAAATTATGCCTAGCTCAATTTGCTGCCTCCTACTACAAGGATTATAAAACAGACTATGACGAGACAAAGGACTCTCAACCTGATATTTTAAATGATGACTTACTTGAATCACATCATTTGGCAGAACAACCTCTTCCTAGTAAAATAAAGTTGATGAACAAGAATGAATACATGAAGTGTAGAAAAGTTAAAGCTGTCATGAGGTATCATACACCAAACAAATCGAAAGAACCTGAGTTATATTTCCACCATTTGCTCATGTTGTATTTTCCTTGGCGAGATGAAAAAGATCTTCTTAGTTCTGATCAAACACATGCGTCCAAATTTTATGAACCTGACATACAAGCTATTGTGGAACAAAATAGAGCAATATTTGAGCCCGATGCTGATGCTATAACTGAGGCATTAGAAGTTATGAAAAATAATCAAGGAAATGTAATTCACTCATTTGACACCATAAATGACCAGGAAAACTCTGATCTTCAAGATGAAGTACAAAACATTTCAGGTCTTAATGAGTCATTCAATGAACAACAACTATCAGATTTTGATTCTTCACACTCAAGTGAGCATGCATCTGGAACAACTACTTACCACAACCAACCATCTGCAATTTCTGATGACGAATTGCGACAGTCAGTGAGATCTTTGAACCCAGAACAGCGGTATGCATATGATATAGTCCTCTCTTGGTGCAGAAGGTTAATAAAAAGCATGAATAGCTTGAAACCTATAGAAGTAAAACCAATTTATCTTTTTCTAACAGGAGGTGGTGGTGCAGGCAAAAGTCATTTGATTAAAACAATATATCACACAGCTGTTAAAACTTTCAGCCATCCTCCATTTAATCCTACATTACCAACCGTGCTGTTGATGGCACCAACAGGTGTTGCCGCAATAAATATTCATGGAACTACCATAAATACAGGACTTGCTATTCCTAAAGAAACTGGTGCATATCTTCCGGCAATGTCTGACCAGAGGAAAACACAATACAGACTTACTTTGAAAGAAACAAAGCTTATAATTATAGACGAAATTTCTATGGTTGGGAACACAACTCTCTTACACGTCCATCAGCGATTAAAAGAAATATTTGGTTCTGCTGAGATATTTGCAGACAAGAGTATTATAGCTGTGGGTGACCTATACCAGCTTTCTCCAATTAAGAAGAAAGCAGTCTTTGAAAATTATAAAATTGAAACTTACAATCTTTGTCATCCATGGAGTGTTTTTAAAATGACTGAACTTACAGAGATCATGAGGCAAAAAAATGATATGGCATTTACTGAACTACTTAATAGAATACGAACAGCGTCACATACAGAAGATGATATTAAAGTTATTAATTCCAGATGTATTACACCATCTGATCCAAACTACCCATCTAACGCACTCCACATTTGGGCTGAAAATACTCCTGTTAATGAACATAATCAAAGAAAACTAGAATCAATCCAAGCACCACTGATAATTCTGAAAGCAAAAGATCAATACCCCAAAAATGTTAGCAAACAAGATATTGATAGAGTGTTAGCGAGAGGACGATCAGAAACTGCTGGACTCGATTTTGAAATTCAGGTTAAAGAAGGTGCTAGAGTAATGCTCACTACAAATATCAATATTTAAGATCGACTAATTAATGGCCAAATGGGAACTGTAGAGAAAATTGATCTGAACATTAATAAAGATCCAACTGTTCTATATATTAAATTTGATGATGAAAAAGCTGGGAAAGCAATGATAAATACTAGTCCTAGCTCTTTTGCTAAAGAACATCTTGTTGTACCTATTGAGCCTGTTCTTGCAAAAATCCAAGTTAGACCAGGTAAAGCGTCTTCTCCTGAAATTCAGAGAATACAATTTCCAATTGCACTTTCATGGGCATGTACTGTTCATAAAGTTCAGGGACTCACTCTTCAGAATATTGTTGTTAGCTTAGAGTTAAGAAAGCAAAGATCCTTCAACTATGGGCAGGTTTATGTAGCTTTAAGCCGTGCAACATCGTTACAAGGTTTACATGTACTTGGAGAACTACAAAGTAAGCATATAAAGGCAAATCCCAAAGTTGGAGAAGAATATGAAAGACTTCGAAATTCCAATTCCTCCTTCAGACCTTTAACAGAAATAGAATGTCGCAACAACCCAGTTCTAACTGTATCACTTCTGAATATTAGATCACTTAGCAGGCATAGCAAAGATGTCAAGCTTCATTCTCAGTTATTTAACTCTGATGTTCTTGCATTTACTGAAACACAGCTTTTACCTAATGACTCGGGTATCGAAATTACAGAGAATTTGAAACCTTTTACAATATATTGTCAAGATCATAACACTGACAAATACTCAAGTATGGCAATCTGTGTTAAAGATGCTTTCACAGTGGAAGACTATGAATATATCCCTTCACTTAATGCATTAAAGTTCGTCCTTGTTGACACCATACTACAAAAATCTCGCTCTCTTCTTTTACTATATAGAAAAAACAACTCGAATGTCAAACAATATTTAGAAACATTGAAATATGTCCTCAAAAGTTACAGAATTGACATAGTGTTTGGTGATTTCAATATTAATTATTTTAATGACACTCAGTGTCAACCACTAATGTCATTAATGGAGTCTTTTCACTATATACAAATTGTCACTGAGCCAACATTCCTTTCCTCTGGTAGTTTGTTGGACCATGTCTATATTACACCAAGTTCCGTACAAATAATCAGCAACTCCATAGAAAGTGTTTATTATTCTGATCATGATGCTGTTGTTACCACACTACAGTACTTTAATTAAATAACTTTTAGCAATATACAGTCTCATCACTTCTTAATATTATACTATTCTTGAAGTGCTAAAGTACATAATATCAAAGGTGTATTTATGAATGCAAACTTCTCTCTCATAGTCATGCAACTCAGGATTCTTAATGCAACAACAGTGCTGCAGCGCAGTTGTAGTACCCTGCCCCCCGTGCAGGGAGGGCATCTTTAGTGCTTTCTCTTCTCATAAAACTTGGTGGATCTTATTACAAAATAAAGGTAAAGCTTGTCCTTTTTATAGAGTAAGGTACAACTTAATGTTGTTCACTATACATATCTTAGATGATTTGTGTGCTCCACTGTTTATTTTTTATAGATAATAAACCCAGGCCTTTAAAGCCTTGTGCCATACTGTATATGATGGGAGTGTCCATTTTAATTTTAAATAAGTGGTAAGAGATTTTTTATATTATATATTATAAAACTGTACATAGTAGCAAGTGACTTCCAGCTGAGAAGCCTTTGTTGCATAGCCATTTGTTCCACCTTCTTTTTTAAGGTAGTTGTACCCTTTTCAAGGTAAAGTAGAAGGTTGCAAATTGTAGCCCGCTAATTCCACAATACTAATTCCAATAATGCACCTATATTTAGCCACTTCTACAATCTACACAGGCTACACTGACATCTACTGTAACATTGTGCATAGTATATCCCGTATTACTAAGTTAATGTAAATAAATAACACTTCATTTTGATTTGTTAGGATTGCATTTCCTGTAAATATGGCACCACTCGAGGAGTGATTTGTATTTGATGAAACCTTGGCACCTTAATAATCAAGTTGTTTGAAGTTATGTAAAATGACCAAGAAAGCTACATCCTGCTGTGTTACAATAACTATTACTATGGTGCATTTGCAAACAACAAAGATATTGTTTCCTGTTTGCTTACTGGGAATAAAGTTACTAAATATTGATCCTGTAAAAATGTATTATGGAAGTTAATTGTGGAATTTTGTTACACTTTAAATTTACATCTACTGTACATACGTGTCGCTGGAACTGCTGCAAATGGTCATGGCGCTAAACAATGTATCTAAAAGTTTCAAATCATATTTGACATGGCAAGATTAGATAAGGACACCCACTGTTCTTCGTTCAACATTCTTTTATTCACTATTCAGTGAAATATCAGTCAACTAGTAGTAGTGCTCCATATGAACAAAATCAGATGAGAAATACCTATTTGTACATAGGAACAAATTACTACAGTACTTCGTGTCTAATTCGTGTCTTTTCTGCAAACAACGAACTGTATATACTATATGACATTAGACTAAATCTTATTAAAGCACTAAAGATGTTACTAGTGAGCATGGAGTTGATGTTCTTATATTAGTTTTATCTAAAGTTGTCATTCACACTTAATTTCATCAATTATGAAATGCAGAACTGTTGCTGATGTGACTGCTTTCATTCTCCTGGTATATAAACCAAGGTGTGATTTAAAACTCTTCTACCTGGCAACCATATCTCCCATATCCCACTCCCTCAGCATGAATGTATTGTCACCAGCACTTTCTGATAGATTTTCGTATAAGCATCGACAACACCGAATCAACGAAAACCTTTGCCAGACGCTATTAATTAATACGGGGCTAATAAACGCCACCCAAGCACTCAACCACGTGGAAATGCATATAATATGAGAGTTTATTTTTCCCCGGTCTGGTTTCTCACTGAATCCTGTAATCTGATTGGCTGACGAGCGGTCCGGTTTTTCCCTACACGGACCGCTCAACCGGACCGCTATAACGGTTTTCCCTAGCGCTTACCACATATGGTTTGTTTCAAATCTCGCGTATGCAAAATTGTTTCAAATTTCGCGTATGCAAAATTTCAACTTTGTTTCAAATCTCGCGTATGCAAAATTGAATGGCGTGTACAAATAGTTTTAATTTAAAAATGTTTTCAATAAAAAATTGAAATGGCAAAGCCGCATTGCTTCGAGTTTTATTGTTTTGAGCGAAAAAATAAATCTGTTATTTACCGGCAGCGTCGGTCCGAATGCAGAGAAACTGTGCCCTTGCTCTTGAAAACGGCCCTCGCCCCCAGCGGGCTCGGGCCGTTTTCAAAAGCTAGGGCACAGTTTCTCCCTATCCGGACCTCCTATCCGGTAAATAACATATATATCTGCGCATTGCGCGAATGTAATGACCACGCGCATGAACGTTGCGTAAGGTTTGTATCGACAAAATAGCTTTACCTCGAACCAAATTATTTTGAGAAATTCTGGTCTGCAAGACAGCATGGAACGCTGAACATACTTTACAACAAGCTATGGCGTAACGAGGTATATAGGTCCCAAACGCCCGAACGGACCTACGTTCATACTCTGTTTCTCAAATGCTGTAAACAACGTTTTTAGGGAATTGAGACCAAACCACATTTTTTTAATTTTACCAGCCGTGAGGCCAGTGTGAACGCCTGAGCAGGCGTCTTGTTTTATTTAGCTTTGCCACAAGGGCAGGGTCACCACAACAGCGTGAGCCAATTACTGTGGGCCCGTAGTACCTATCCCACCCTGTCAACTTTCCCTGTGGTAGGAAACCGGAGTACCCGGAGAAAACCCACGACTTTCGGCAGAGCGTTGACTTTACTCTTTTCACATGAGGAATGGGTTCGAGTCCACCTTACTGGGGATCGAACTCGGAACCTTAGAGGTGAAAGGCGAGTGGTCTGACCACTACACCACGGAAGCCCCACTTATACAGATTAATCCTCATTTGCATAAACTTTATCGCAATTTTTTAAACTTTTAACATTTAGTTTTTTAACGTAATTTGAAAACATGATAGATTGAGGTCGTTCATAAGTATTTTACAAAATCCCGCACACGACAGCTAAGCAAGCACAGATGATACATCACGCTTATTGAAAGAAGAATCATATATTCAATGTATTTGGAACACTTGTGGCTGTGCGAGCCGTAACAAAAGTCCAAAACTTTATTGGATTCTCCCAAAGGGAGTTTGTAAGGTTTTTAGCACATGCATAATAACACATTTTTTAAACATGTCCCGTGTGCTTTGATGGACAACTTATACTTGTACTCTTTGCTTCAATGGACAATGCATCCGTCTCAAAACGATATTGCAATTATATCTGGCCCTACGGTGTGGAAATTTGGCCCAGCGGCATGCAACTGTATGCAAATCAGTACAGCTCATGACACAAATAAGGCCGGTTACTTTGTCTTGGACATTTTGTTGAACGATGAATAAAGGATTACTGAATGGTTTTCCGTGCAGGATAGCGTGATCCATGCACGCGGGATGTTGCGAGAATTTCCGAGAGTCGAGCAACATCCTGCACGGAAAACCATTCAGTAATTGTTTTATAAAATAACTACAATAAAACAACGGTTTACACTTTTTAAACCATTGATGAAGCACGCAATTCTCCCAAGAATCGTCAACTTTAGCACAGATTAAGAGTATTCAGATATGGAACTCGCGCGTGTTTCTGTCCTCACTTTTGATGTCACGTCAACAGTGTACGCGTCAGCCTGTGGCTAGCGTCTGGCAAGTGTCATGAAAAAAATTAATAAGAAAATAGATAGGAAAAACCTAAATTTCGGCAATAAAACTGCGATTGTGAAAAATATATATTTCTGATTTTCGTCAACGTCTCAATTTTTGCGAATGGAGTTTAATCCAAACATTTTGACATGAAATGACTGTACTAGCGGCCCTTGCTGGCAAGAAAAACGAGAAAAAAACCGCTAAGGAGTGTGTTTTCAAAGTGTTCATACCTTTATCTGAAGACAATGTGATAATAATACCAACAGGTAAGTGTAATATTGCTTGTTTTGTCGTAAAGTTGATCAAAACTATTCGTAATTAACTTGTTTTGTGCTTACCAACGAAAATGAGGACAAAAAAACACTGGACAGGCAAGTTTCTCTCAAGCAGCCAGAAGATTCGAACTTGCCTGATGACATGTGAGCAAATTTACATTCCAAGCCATTTATGTTTGAATTTTATCCAAAAACAATTCACTCATACACTTTGTCTTCGACCATGTTTTTAATTCTTCACGCCTAACGTTGTCTATTAAATATGCTTGTTAATATATTAAAGTATACAATTCTATAGAGATTTAAGTTTACAAAATTCATAATCCCTATACACTCTGGTCAGATTATAAAGATAACTAAACTGAAAAGGTCCAAATAAACTATTTTGCTTTAATTCAGAATTTACATAATACCCAGAAAAACAAGATGGTGAAAAGAAAGCCAGTATCATAGCTGTAGTGACTTGAGCATGCATGGGCAAATACTCTTCATCAAGGTAATTAAAAAACACATATTTTGTTCACTTTTAAGTATGCCCTATTTTCTGAGGTACTTCAGGTTGCACCATGAACAGTTTGTGTGTATTTGTGAATGCACTACACATAGTGAAATAAGTACATGCAGATATGAAAGGTTTGAGCTGAGAAAATCCACAGGTCACCCGGAATGAGTACAGTTCTAATATAGCGTTCAGTGGGACAGCATCTGTTACATAATGTATATATTAACACAAAGGTTGGCAAGTAAATACAAATTTGAACACTCGTACAAAATTTAAACCACAAAAAAAATCTGCAAAAAGACTTCGATATTCATTTAAAAACATACACATATTGAGAAGACATACCTGAAAAGCATATACGTTGTATTTTTGGGTCGATTCAACATTTTTTACCCAACGAAATTCGCGAAAAGTCATCAAATTTTTAGTTGATTTTCGCTAAAACTATGCGCGATGCCGGCTGCCTGCCTTACGTCACAGGAAAAAGCTCCCTGATTGGCCTGGTGAAAACTCATTTTTTTACCGCGAAAGCAAGACCGGGGGGAGAAATGTTAAAATTTTCAAAGAGCTACGCCAACGCTGCGGAGAGAAATTTGAAGTGAAAGCTTTTTTAAAAACAACAACTCAGTAACAACTGCAAACAACTGCGAAAAATTTTAAACTGAAGTGCTAAAGATGTGAAGAGGTTCAAAAGAAGAAGCATTGTATATTCATTGTATATTACGTAGCTCCCCGGTTTTGCTTTCGCGGTAAAAAAATTGAGTTTTCACCAGGCCAATCAGGGAGCTTTTTCCTGTGACGTAAGGCAGGCAGCCGGCATCGCGCATAGTTTTAGCGAAAATCAACTAAAAATTTGATGACTTTTCGCGAATTTCGTCGGGTAAAAAATGTTGAATTGACCCAAAAACACAACGTATATGCTTACTGAACGCTATATTAGAACTGTATGCATTCCGGGTGACCTGGGAGAAAATCATGCTGTATTTTCTATTTATTCCATTATGTGGTATAGCCATCACTTGCTCATCTCATAAACCTACAAGAAACTTGTTGCACATATAATTGTCAAATCCTCAATTCAAGTTTTTCCTGTTCACATGAACACATTATGTGCAATATGTTTCTCTAGGATAAAAAGTCTCAGCTGGGATAAAAAGTGTGTTGCAAGTTGCTACTTTCAGCTACAATATTCTTTTTAAGTTTGTTCTTGGAAAAAGAGTACTTTTTTCTCTTTTAGTTGCCAACAATCCTTTGGGACTGTTCATTGACAAGCATGATCCAATCCTTTTAAGAAAGCTTGTGGCAGTCTGTTATGCTCTAAAGCAGACTCAGCAGTACTGTAACAGGTACAATGCCTGGCAGATAATCAGAACAGGATAGTAAGAACCATGCAGTGAAAATCAGTGACTGGAGATAATATAAACAAAGCTCCACTTTTTAGCATAATTGGGGACTGTTTGCATGTATATAAATAAAATATAAGTATAAACTCATGCTTAACCAATATTGTTAATATGTTAAATGCAAAAGTTAATAAATAGTGTTTACAACAGTACTATATGCTGGTAGCCTCGATCAAAGGTCTAACTTGCGAAGAGCTAGCTAGCTTCTCGTCGTTTTGAAATCAGCTCTTTCATCTTTTCTTGCTAGCTTGTGATTTTAACAATTTTTAAACAAAGTTAACCGATCATGTAATTGACCCATCAAAGTGATCAAACGCATGGTTGGTAGAGGTCGGCAGGTCATATCAAAACAGCGCCTTGTATTTCTGCCTTGAAATAAACTCTGAATAACCTCTATCGTAAAGCTTTTCCACACAAAACAACCACCTACCATTTACCTTTAAATTTCGAGCTCAAAACAGTGAAACCTTGCTTCAATTTTGTAAAATATGCATTTTTTCTCTTTCGAACACCGTTTTCCCTACACTTTTACCTGAAAATTCGAAGGATGACACTTGCCAGAGCAATTTTGCGTGGCGCGTGGGGTGACGCGAGCTGACGCGTACGTGAGGACCAGTGAACTCAAATAAGACTGGAACGATACGTTCAGGTAAATAGCCTGAGCTTTGGGAGAAGCCAAGATGGCGGAAATTGAAGGCCGTCTTGTAGGTATAAAACACGCGTGTATTCTGCGTGGGCTTCGTGGGAACTGAAAAATGACTAAAGTTTTCCGATCGATGTTTTTCAATTTTTCCACCTAAATGCTGATTTTAACGGTAAATACCCTACCTAAAAGCTAAAAGCAAAACGAAAAGGTAAGATTAATCCAACTGCAGTCCATATTATTCTGTGTTTTGTTCAAGTCCCTCATAGGTGGTGAATAAACAGCGAGGTTTTAAAATATCATCATTCATTCAAGTTCGAGAGCACAACTATAAATTAGACAATATTATTGAACATTAGAAACATGCAACACTAACCCATACAATCCGCACCATCGCCGTGGAAACCATTCTTGCAGATGCATCTGTATGAACCTTCGGTATCCTCACAAGTGACGTTAAATGGACACGTGATAGTCAGGCATTCATTTATGTCTAAATGGAAGAAATTGCCCATATATTTTAGAAAAATATTTTCACTGTTATTGGCCAATAGTCATTGACGTGCAATACATCATGGAATAGTCAATCGTCATGCAGTAAGCATTTTCTTTTTCATTGACGGACTACCAACATCGAACTGATTCCGCACTGAAATGTCGAGGATGATGATCCTAAACAGCAGGCTTTTTCCAATCAGTGCAATTTTTCTATTGTTTTACGGTATGGTTTTCCAAACAAATCATTTACTTCGTAACTATAACATTTTAGAATACTCATATTGTGTGCGAATAAAATTTTAACTACGTTTAAGTAAACTTACTGTCACAACTGAGACCGTCTCCGTCGTAACCTTGAATGCACGTGCATTCGAAAGAACCAGGAACATCACGACAATCTGCTTTTATATGACAAGGATAACTCCTAGCATTTGGATCACAAAAGAATATATCTAAAAAAAAACCAGCGGTCAATATAATTTCATTTCTAGAATGGGTGCAGCTATGATAGTAGCTTTGCGAATAATTAATTATTACGTTAGTAGTACTAGTATAACTTTATTTATACACGCTGACCCCGTCAACCGCAGCTGATTTCCCCGGGATGGGGGGGGGGTGTACAAGGAAATAATTTTATATGTAGAATAATATAAGCTATCTACAAAATATATAAGCTTTCAGACATTGATGTATGTTTTATATAATACAAGCTATTTACAAAATATGTAAGTTTTAAGACATAGATAAAAGTTTTAAGACATAGAAAAGTTTAAGATTATTTACAGGTATAAGTGACTGCAAGTTTTTACGCACTGATACGATCAGCGATTTTGTTTTGAAAGGAAGAAAGTGACTTGCTTTCCACACTGTTAATTTCGGGGATTCATTTTAACTCCCCTAAAAGGAGTTGTTTTCACTCCCCACGTGGAGTTAAAATAACTCCCTGAAATTAACAGTGGATAATTTCTTTTGGTATAGAATTCCATAGATGTGCCCGTCGTACATAAAACTTTTTTTCATGTTATTTGTACGTGGTTTGGGTAAACAGAGACCACTTCAAGTATCTCGAAGGTGATAATTAGTTTTCTCGCTCTTTACGTAAATAGATTTGTGAGTGATTTAGGACCCGTTTTGTTTAATACCTTATACATCATCTTTGCTTTGGCTTTTTTCCTTTCTGTTTGGAGTGGCTTTCAATCCAAAAAATGCAAAGCAATCGTATGATGTATGTCATTGTTTAAATTTAGAATAATTCTAGCTGCTCTATTTTGCAGTTTTTGGAGACGTTTTGATTGAGTTTCGCCAAATACATCCCATACTTCACGGCAGTAGTCAAAGTTTGGACGAACAATTGTGTTATACACCCTGTTAATAATTATTATGCAAATGAAAAAATTATCGATGTCTCCAATAGCATTCACGCCATAAAAATAAGAATAAAACAACATGAGCTTTACATAATGGTTTAAGTTTATACTAAGTGCAATGGAGCAAGAACAGTTAACTCCAAAGTAATCCACCTATACGACCCTCATGTAATATGACACCCCACGTGTTAAAAATAGCATTTACTCGAACAAACATTGCGCGATTTATGTATAGATACTATTACACGAAGGCATAACTAGCGAGCAAAGTTTGGTTTTTCCCGTTTTTACGATAGAAACTGGAGAAATTGTTGAAATTTGTTACTTTGTTTATTATTTAACGTATTCAAACGAGCAAAAAAGGTTTAAAAATTTTGTTTAACTATGGATTATTGTGTTTGATTATTGTTGTCGTGTCCGAGTATACTGTAGTTAAGAGATGTGCTTGGGGTACATGTAAAACTGACTCACGCTATTCTGAAAGGTTGATAAAGGATGGAAAAGTTATAAATTTTCATCCTTTTCCTTCCGAGAAAAAAATCAAAGAACGTAGGGAATTGTGGATTCGTTCTTGTAGCCGGGCAGATGACTTTAAACGTGCGAAGGATAGCTACATATGCAGCCTGCATTTTGTGGGAGAGAACGGGCCAACCGACATAGATCCAAATCCTGTTCCAGTCTTCCAGCTACAGCTAGTAGAGAAAAGGTTTGTTATTCATGTGTATACTGTATATCTACATATTACTTTTTATTCAGTAATGCAAAGTTCATTTTAAGACCTGCGCCATGGTAGGCTGTTTACATGTATACATGACCTTAAGATGACCTAACGAGCACGACACATAATTTGCATGCGCACAATGTATAATATTTGGTGTTTTTAATAGATGAAACGGCTTTCTAGAGAGACAAAGTCGCCAACAAAACGACTTTCCCATGGCAAAAAGATTCAGAACAGCTGCAGATAGATCAGCCGCGGAAACTATGTTGCTTATTTCATCAACAGAACCAAATACAGCCAATGCTGCGGATGATACTTATTGTGTTTTTACTTCATTATTTTGCTCTTTATCCACATCAGACGGTTTAGATTTAGGGCTATTTTCTGTGTTGTCAACCTGAACAGTCTCACGAGGTAATCAATACTAAAAGCAAGCAGTCATCCCTGCCATCGTCATTTAAATCAAATGGTATAGCGATCACTGACCCTTTTGAAATTGCAAATGGATTTTGTAGATATTTTACTAACATTGGCTCATCCTTGGCAAACAGGATTCTCCCAACAAATTGCGTTTTTCAAGATTTCCTGGGACCAAATATAAGTGAAACAATTTTTCTTAAACCAACAACTGAACGTGAACTAAAAATTATTTCCATGTCATTTAAAGGTGGAAAAGCACCGGGACATGATCATATACCTATGCACCTTGTTAAAAATTCTTTTGATATTATTTTAAAACCATTAATGTATTTAATTAATCTATCCCTTGAAAAAGGGATATTTCCAAATAACCTTAAAACGGCTAAAATAATTCCTATTTTCAAAGCTGGTGATGTAGATATATTTACGAATGATAGACCTATTTCGATTTTGTCAAGTTTTTCTAAAATTTATGAAAAAATTATGTATAATCGATTGCTTGATTTTATACAAAGATTTGAAATTTTGTATTCTTTACAGTTTGGTTTTCGTACCAAACATTCAACTAGTCATGCTCTTACTCATTTAGTAAATAAAATAGCAACTGATATTGATCAAAGCAAAATTTCTATTGGTGTATTTCTAGATTTGTCAAAAGCGTTTGACTTAAATCGCGATATATTTTTTTCCAAGCTTGAAAACTATGGCATACGCGGAGTTGCACTAAATTGGATCAAAAGCTATTTTCAAAACCGTAAACAATATGTTCAATATAATAATGTTACTTCTAGTCATTTGATCACTCAATGTGGTGTGCCGCAAGGTTCGATTTTAGGCCCCCTCTTTTTTATCCTATATATAAATGATCTCCCAAATGCCTCTCGTATAGTTGAACCCTTGTTATTTGCTGATGATACAAGCATATGTTACTCTCATTCTGATCCCGAGGTGCTAGCTGCAGTCTTAAACGAGGCATTACAAAACATTGGTTCTTGGATGAGAGCAAATAAACTTTCTGTTAACATTGACAAAACTGACTATGTTATCTTCCACTCTAGACATAAGAAAAGTTCTTATGATACATCTCTCTTACTTGATAATAAATGTATTACTCGCAAATCGAGGGTTAAATTTCTAGGTGTTTTTTTGGATGAAAATCTTACCTGTAAGCCTCATATTAGTCATGTCTGTAAAAAGATTTCTAAGTCTATCGGCATAATTTATCGAGCCCGTTTTTATCTGTTAGCTAGTACTAAACTGTCCCTGTATTATACATTAATCTATCCATACCTCTCCTATTGTAACACTGCTTGGTCCTCGACCTATGTTTCCAATTTAAGTAGTATATTTCTATTACAGAAGCGAATTGTCAGAGTATTGACCAATTCAAATTATCGGGCGCATACTGCTCCACTATTTAGTAAATTAAAAATACTCAGCATATATCAGCTAAATGCTTTCCATATTGGCAAATTTATGTTCTCTTACCATAATCAGCTACTACCACCTTCTTTTCGTAATCTTTTTACAACCAACATTGAAATCCATGATTATAATACTAGAAATGCGAGTTCATACCGAGCTCATGCATGTAGAACTAATATAAAGCAGTTCACCATTTTATTTCAAGGTCCCAAATTGTGGAATTCTCTCCCAGAGTTTGTTAGAGGTGCACAGACGATAAATTGCTTCAGGAATAGAATTTTAAAATATTTGCTAAATCTTTAAATATTTTTTCTGACCGCTTTTAAACTAATTTAACTTTTATGATTCATATTATTTTCCGCTGCTACTGCTACAAGGAGACATCCTACTTACAAGCCCTATGGTTTCTGGATGCCTCCTTGACATCGATATCCTTATTGTTAGTATCTATTTTAAGTCAGACACTATGACATCATCCACATCATTTGGCTTGGCTGTATTTGGTTCTGTTAATGAAATAAGCAACATAGTTTCCGCGGCTGATCTATCTGCAGCTGTTCTGAATCTTTTTCCATGGGAAAGTCTTTTTGTTGGTGACTTTCTCTTTCTAGAAAGCCGCTTGATCTACTAAAAAACACCAAACATTATACATTGTGCGTCTGTGCGAATGCAAATTATGTGTCGTACTCCTTAGGTCATCTTAAGGTCATGTATACATGTAAACAGCCTACCGTGGCGCAGATCTTTAAATGAACTTTGAATTACTGAATAAAAAGTAATATGTAGACATACAGTATACACATAAATAACAAACCTTTTCTCTACTAGCTGTAGCTGAAACAGGATTTGGATCTTTATCGGTCAGCCCGTTCTCTCCCGCAAAATGCAAGCTGCATATGTAGCTATCCTTCGTATATTTAAAGTCATCTGCCCGGCTACAAGAACGTATCCACAATTCCCTACGTTCTTTGAATTTTTTTTCGGAAGGAAAAGGATGAAAATTTATAACTTTTCCATCCTTCATCAACCTTTCAGGATAGCGCGAGTCCACCCCAAGCACATCTCTTAACCACAGTATACTCGGACACGGCACACAATAATCAGCAAAATTTTTAAACCTTTTTTGCTCGTTTGAATACGTTAAATAATAAACAAAGTAACAAATTTCTCCAGTTTCTATCGTAAAAACGGGAAAAACCAAACTTTGCTCGCTAGTTATGCCTTCGTGTAATTGTATCTATACATAAATCGCGCAATGTTTGTCCGAGTAAATGCTATTTTTAACACGTGGAGTGTCATATTACATGAGGGTCGTATAGGTGGATTGAATTTTTTGCATAAAACTCTCCTAATTAATGTAAATAATTATCAAGCAACCCTTATAAAAACCAGCGAAAATCTCACTCAGTCTGTTAAAAGTTACCAATATGGGACGTAAAACAGATTTAAAACCTGAGGAGAAGCAAAGAATAATAGAATTATTAAGCCACGGCAAAACCAGTTTGGATATTTCGAAGTTAATTCATCGAGATCATCGCACAGTCAAAAGATTTATTGAAAATAGTAATAAAGAGAGGGGGAGGTCGGATAAGGGAAAGTTCCGAAAGATTTCTCGTAGGGAAATCAGCTCCGTAAAGAAAACTTTATCAAAAAATCCTCATTCAACGAGTGCTAAGATATTTTATGAAGCTGGATCCCATCAAGATCCAGAGCTGGACGGTGCAAGATCTTAAGAAGCATTGAAAAGCTACAAAGCCAACTATTAAACCACCATTGAAACAAAGACATAAGCTAGCACGCTTGGACTGGGCTAAGTCATGCATGAAAACCAATTTCGAAAATGTTTTGTTCACTGACGAGTCTCGGGCAACTCTGGATGGTCCAGATGGTTGGATGAGTTGCTGGCTACTTAATGGTACAACGCCACAGAGCAAGGTCAGGCGGCAATAAGGCGGTGGAGGTGTAATGATTTGGGCGGGAATCATTAATAATCAAATTGTGGGCCCTTTTCGTGGGCCCGATGGGGTTAAGATGTGTGCTGAATCGAATGTCGACTTCCTAAAAAAAAATTCCTTCCTTGGTATAAGAAACAACCACTAGCACTAAAGAGGAAGATGATCTTGATGCACGACAATGCCCCTTCCTACGCAGCTCGTTACACTCGGGAAGCGTTAACCAAATTTAGGTTTAAGGAAGCTTGTTTGATGCTGTGGCCAGCATTTTCACCCTATCTCAACCCCATCGAGAACTTCTGGTCAATGCTAAAGCGCAAAGTACACGAAGATGGCAAGCAATACTCATCTAAGAATTGTCTTTGGGAAGCAATTCAAAGCTGCGCAGCTGCTGTAGACAAAGACACCATCAAAACATTAACAGATTCAATGAACAATAGACTTATTAAAGTGATGGGTGCAAAAGAGGGTTACGTTCATTACTAACCATTAGAACCAATATGTTTAATGCAAGAGAAAGATTTGATTTTAATTGACTGTTATTGAAATATATGTTGTCTGGATTTTTAGTTCATCTGAGGTAAACTATCCACATTGTACATGTTTTCAATGCCAAGTGTACGGTTTTAAAAAGTTTAGATTGAATAATTAGCGGCTTTTTATATTTATTGCATAGTAATTACTTTCGTAAATTTTGAGTGTAAAGAGAGAAATACTCAATAAAATTAAAACTATGTTGTCAATTACCTCTAAAATTGCTGAAAATTCCAAAAATTCGATAAATTCCATGTTGTTGTAGTCTCATTGTCATAGTTTCAATGCTTTTTGAGATATCGCAGATATTCGCTTTTGCATAATAATTATTAACAGGGTGTATATCAAAACAAGTGTATCTTGATCAACAAAATGGTTGGATATGATGAATATAGCAGAGATTCCTGCTGTTACTTTTTGCAAGGGATCTTTGCAAGAGGGCTTTTCCAAGGGGACTTTGTGGGATCTATTTTGTCCATGTTTTTGACAGTAATATTATTTAATTTCTTAGCCTTTTCTGTCACTTTCGTCCACTCGTTTTGTTTTATATCAAGAATTACATTTAATACTTTCATTGTCGCCGCTTAATTCACTCATATCCCACTCTCCTCCACAGAGGTTTTTTTTTGTTTTATTAGTTATAACTGGTGCCTTGAAGCCTCTGCCATATAATGTTTTCAAGAGGGCCGATTTGCATGATAAATTCCCTCAAAATATGGCAAATTCCAAAAGCATACACATTTTCTCCAAAACATAAAAAAAAATATTTGTAATCATAAACAATTTCACTTGGCATCTGTGATAAGATTTTGCGACGAAATCTCACGAATATCTATATCGGAGGTATCGCCACACCATGCCGTGTTCACGAAATCGCTCATTTGAACACATTATATTGCAGAGGCTTCCCTTGTCAAATTTCAGCTTCCCACAATCCTCCGTGAACCTCATTATCTGTAGAAAAGTCATGTAAGACTAATGAGGAGGCGCTAGTTTACGAGATCAAAAAAGCCTCTGTGGAGGAGAGTGCTCATATCCCATTTTAACAGTTCGATTTCAGCCGCCATTTTCTTATTTTGTGCTGACAATGTTTTTATTGTGAGTCCTTATGTGGTTGAATCTGATATCGCCCGCTGTGATTCTTCTTGTTGTTTTGATTTGATTTCAGCAACCAGTGTCATAATATTGGCACTTTGATGTCTGTCGCTTTTTCATCGACATGTTGCAGCTTTGGATCTTGTTGCTGTTGTTGTTGCTGTTGTTGCTGTTGTTGTTGTTGTTGTTGTTGTTGTTGTTGTTGTTGTTGTTGTTGCTGTTGTTGTTGTTGTTGTTGTTGTTGTTGTTGTTGTTGTTGTTGTTGTTGTTGTTGCTGTTGTTTGCGTTGTTGTTGTTGCGTTGTTGTTGTTGTTGTTGTTGGCTGGCATTGTCCACGTGCGTTGTCGTTTTTTTTACCTTTTCATTTTGAATTTTAACCCTATTCGTTTGAGCACTTTCTTCGAGAGCGCTTTGTAGAGACTTGGTTGTTCTTCATGATCTGTAGCTTTTTTCCTTTGGAATAAACCATTTTAAGCTGAACTCTTTGTTCTTGAATAATTTTTCCTCCTCGCGAGGCGATGACCATTGCCGTACGTTGTCAGATTTCAAAATCGTTGCTACGGACGATTTTAGCGTTTTTAGATTTAGAAAAGAAGATTTTTCTATTTTGTTGTTTTGGTTTTGTTGTCAGAATTTGCGACAGACGCGGAGCTCCGAATTGTGTTACCTTCCGCTATCTTGAACACATTTCTTTACAGATTGTCTTGACAGTCAACGAACACGAAACTATTTTCACAATGGCACTACACGTTGGGCCAGGGATCATTCAAAGAAGCAGTAATAACCAATTTGTGCAGCACTTGTTAAAATAGATTTGTGCAGTGATAAATGAAATCATGTGCAGTGTTTAGAAATAATCTTAAGTTTACAACATTATTTTTTACTTACCTAAGACAGTCGTAGTGTACGAACTAATTTATTCATTTATTGTATTTAAGCGTAAAGTAATTACGTAAAGCGTAATAGAGTGTGCATTATATGAGTAGATATCCGTGTGTTATTGTGTAATAGATATTCTATTAATATTATAACTCAATATCCATGGTGATTTTGGCTTACTTGCCTGCATATTGAATTTACCAGAGTGTCTATTTTATGACTATTTTAATGCTTACACAACACTATTCTTGATCATACAATATCGGCTATTTATGATTACTTAAACTAGCTGACTTTAAACGCGAAAAGTCGTATCATACATAATAATTTACTTACCATCATGTTCACCAATGCTTATGTTAGCCACACGAGGTTCAATTATGACAACATTTGCATCAGTTTGCCAAAGACTAAGGAAAAAGTGTTCGCTATATTCTTCCAACATATCAATTGTGATGTTAACTCTGTGGTAAACGGTTCGCGGTTGTCCTGGACCCAAATCTACTAAATAAGTTATCAAAGGAAAATCTTCTGGTTCGATGGCTGTCCCGTTAGATGGTGTTAACCTGTCAGTAGAAAAAATTAAATTTAAAATGGGTAGAGCTCAATTAGTTGAATGTATTTTACTATATTTAAAGAGCGATATTGCACGATACCACGGGACGACTTTAGTACACTGTGATCACAGATTTGTACTCCTTTTGAGTGCACTGAATTGGATATTTTGAGTTGCGGGGGGGGGGGGGGGAGAAATTCAACATCTTCCGCCTCCAGTACCTTCCCTTGGCCTTTGTGAATTGCCTCCCACCCTTTTTTCTACGATTTTGGCTATGTTGCTATATTAAGTCGTCCTATCTTATTATGCTCATGGCAGCTATAACTCGAGTGCTATTTATGAACATTAAAAAAAGAATAACATGCCTCTGATGGCACACTTGACTGACGATAATGTTTAATTCCAATTAAAATGGTGAATAGTCAATATTCTTGTTCTGAATTTCGATAGTTTGCTTGAAAGCGGACTAAAAGTCATTAAAAGTCACGACGTTCCTTGTTGTTTTCCCGCCCCCTGCCCTCGCCGGAATCCCACATTCCGCTGTGACCCAGAACATCTATCATGCCTGCAGGGTTGCTATGAGAAGTTTACCACACCTTTTCGGCAATAATACGTTTGTCAATATTTTCCGGATTTAAATACTTATTTATCACCAACCATACATCAAACAAGAAATCGTTTATTTATACATGCAAAAGTATTATGAATAATCCTCAATTCTTACTTCGCTTTATGCCTGTTCAAAGGTTTCCGGTAAAGTTTACTTGCCTAACGCTAACTGTGGTTTCCAGGAAATCTTGTAGGACCAAGCCAACTAAAGCGAACCCTGAATCTTCATCAGCCTCGTAGTGTGACGATGAAAAGTTCACTCGAAGAACTGAAAACAAATGAGACATATTGCTGGCATGTACGATTTATAAGTGACGTGTTTGTGTTCAATTGACAATGTTGCAATTTATTACAAGTTATAAACAAGCGTTGGATGGTAGGGACAAAAAGGTCCTAGCTATTACAAATTAATCATTGATCCGTCACGACAAACAATCAATGGGGCTAGTAATATGCATTAGTTTTAGGGTGTTTGTAAAGAACAGAATGAACCGAGTGGACCGAAAGCGGTAACGAACATTACAGGAAACGGTTGAAACCGGAAATTCTTACCTAATTTCCTGCATAAAATTGCCAAAATTGCGCCGGGAATTTCCGATTTTGGTCGTTTCCGATGTCGCGCGTTTCCGGTTTAGATTATAAGCTCGAGAGACAGGCTTCTCAACCTTGCTTGCATTTGTTATCATTTGTTTTGAGAGATATAAGTTTGTATTAGGCGGATCCTTCATATAAGAATGTAATGTAAGCATGCAATAAGTGTGATATACGCCTGGCATTTTTGCATGCGAACACGTAACGGTCATTCGAAAAGAGACAATTTTTTTCGCAACCGCGCGTATATTTTTGGAGTCTGGTAGGGAATTTAACTATTGAAAAATTCATCACATATATCAGTCTTCTGTCAGTCTACCGTATGTATATGGGTTTAGCTTCACATAAAATCGAAAGGATTTTGAAGGAAGTTGGCATACAGGTATACTATTCTAGTGACGACAAATTGTTTCGATCTCTTACACATAAGGATAGAGTTAATGAGTTTCAGACACCTGGTGTGTACCGCATTCCTTGTGAATGTGGTTTGGTTTACATCGGTGAGACTGGCCGAAATCTCTCATTACGTCTTAAAGAACATAACACTAATTGCGAGAAAGCCGAACTCGAAAAATCAGCCGTGGCTAAACACTTATGAACCATCGCATAAAATGGAATGAAGCGACCATTTTAGTCATCGATAATCATACAATTGAAATGAGAAGCACAGTACGATAGATCAGGAAGGTAAGCCACTGGATAGTACGTGGCGCGCTCTCTTTACTGTGGCAAATTGATTTCTCTTTCTTTGCGTGCGCGTGAATGAATTACAAGCTTTGTTGCTTGTTAGATTTGACGTTGTTGATTTAACCGTTTAATTAACATTCAAATTACGCGAGCATACAAATCACGACATTTTACCTATTTAAGGGACGTGCGAATTTAAATTAGTCACATTATCCCCGATATTAGCGGAGTTCAAAGTCGTTGCTCGTGATAGCTAGTAAAAGTGGTATGTCATGACATCATCCTCACTGATCTCAACAATATGGCGGACTATCATGAATGCCTAACACTGATTGGTCAGATTTAAAATTTATTGTTGATTGATTAGTCACGAATTCAACTGACGGCAAATATCTAAATTTGCTTTTTGCTCTACAATATTTTGTATTTTTGCAAAAAGATTTGGCAACTTTCACAACCAACGAAGGGTGGTCATTTATGATCTCAAGAATATGGCGGAATATCAGGAGTAGCAAACACTTAAGGCATCCAAAAAGGCGAGAACTGAGACGAAAACGACTGCGACAAGACTCTTGAAGAGAGATTAATGCTGGGAAAATACAGTGAAGCGCCAAGAACTGACTACTGCGTGAAACACAAGGCAAGTTTGTTATTACTTTCTTATTACTGTATTTCAAAATACTGACGGACTTTACATGTAAAAGAATATGAGCGATTTAACGGAAAATAATCACTTTTTATGCAAAAATTTGATAAAATTTAGAATAATCCCTGTTTCACAAAACAAAGTAATCGACTATAATATTAATCTCTCTAATATTTTAATACACTTACTGTCATTGTCTAAGATAGAAACAGTTGTAGTTCCAAATGTTCCAATTGTAAGTTTGGCATCCAAAGTTGACAAAGTAACGGAAAAATGTTCTGTACTTTCCACTACATCATCATCAATGATAGTCACTGCCAATTGTTGTACAGATGAAAATCCTGGATTAAATACTACTTCAGAATTGACAATTGGGCTGAAATCAGATGGCCATAACGCTGTACCATGGTTTGTGGAAAATCTGCAAAATGTTGCAATCAGATTTACCAATAATAAGATCTAACCCACAGATATATTATTGCTACCCTTGCTAAAGTTCTAACAGATTGTTAAAAAAATCATTATAAAACTCTCGAATTTCAATGGCCTCAATTTCAATAGTCAAATCTTGTCATCACAAATGTCACATCTTCAAAACTCAAACAAAGAAAACTATGCTCCTTTTTCACACTACAAGTTTATGGCAATTTGTATTACAATTACAAAATTATACTGTGATTCACAATCACCATGCAAGCATATGGATTACAGCTCGACAGGTAATCAGAGACCGCTTTTGCATATTTTTCATTATTTTTATATAAGAACTATTGATTGGGTACATAACTGAAAGAAGTTTTTAAGTACGAATAACTCGAATTTGCTCGGCTTGATTCAAAAACATTAAACATGCCATAGTTAATATAGAAGACCGGGTTTGGAAGGCCGGCAAACTTCAAAGCAACACGTGACAAATTTGCATATCATGTTACAAAGTACGTCACGTGACAGATATAGTGCATCGCGATCTGCAATTCATAGTAGAAAATAGAGGGATATTCATGAAAAGTCATTATTTTCTCGTTACATACGAGGTCTATGGAGGAAAGCGGCGCTGAGTACATGGAGGTGGATGAGGAGAGTTCTTTGCTGCTTTGTGAAGGCAATGAAGCGGATAATTTGGATTTTGAAGGTGATTTTGAGCAAACTCTTACTATGCTAGATATGGGCGTCGAGGAAGTGATGATCGAGGTTCAAAATTCTCATGAAGAGGTGAGTTGAAACATCAGAATCTAGGCTCAGCGATACCATTTCAATAGCCTGACTATAATTTACATCTCTAGGTCGAAGGAAATAAACAATTCCCTTGAGATGTTTGTGAGAAAATTTGCAAGTCAAAGGGTGGCCTCACAAAACACCAACGAAGCAAGCACATGGCAGAATTAGGAGAGAGTTCAACTTCATCTCCTGCCAACGTTATTACGCTTGAAAAAACCAAGTCTTTTATCAGAGATATTGGGCGATATTTGACAGACGAGAAACTTTACAAGCCTGACCAAATTTCAGAAGTTTGTAAGCTGGAACCGAGTGAGTCCTTTGTAAATTTTTTAAATGACATCCTGCTGAAGCTTAAAAGAAAGAAGAGCAAAGATAAATTTATGAAGGAGTTTTATGGCAATACTAACGCCCATTGGCAGGAGTATTTTCGTCCTTCTCCTGACAAAAAGATTGTGTTTTTGATGCTAATCCATCTTCCAGAGCGTTTGACATACCTTGAGCAAGTTATAAATGAACCATCTGAACCTGAGGTAATTGTTTTCTGGCATTAGCCAGTTTTATATTCATAAGTTTTCCCCATTGTATGTCTGTAGCTAAGGCATTTCACGAAAAAGACCCTTTGGGTATATCATAATTAATATGGATTAAAAGTTGGTTACCTGCTAATGTATCTCTCCCCACTGAATTAAAAAATGGACTACACCATAGGCTAGCTACACCATGGCAATACATTAGATTTGTTTGGACATTATGTTTATTTATTATTAGGATGTATCTCTATCACCACAAGAGCATGGGCCATTGACCTATTTGGCAGGTTATGTAATAAGGTCTTTGTACCAGAAAAGCAAAAATTGTTCCAGGTGGGACTCGCAGAGAAACAAAGAGATTCAGGGTTTAATGTATTCAATGCGGACGGCAACAGAGGACAATGATTATATATCATCTTTGTCAAGAGGTGGTCTTTGGTCACCCCATTCTTGGCTTGTAAGTGTAATTGAAGCTAGTAAGATTGTCTTTAGGAAGCACACAAATAAGGACAGGACTATACGTCTACCAGTAGACAAAATGGGGAATGAAGTGTTAGCTTCATACCATGTGAAGAGCTTGTGGTGCAATATTGATGCAAACTGTGACATAGAAATCTCTAAAGAATGTCAGTCCCTGTGCTTAGAAAATATTGTAAAGTTATATCTTACTGTCAGAAGTTTTTCATTTGTCAAAGATATTGTAAATAAGTATAAACTAATTGAAGGTGCCCAGCGAAAAAAAGCTTTACGGAAAGAACTGAAGAAAGCGAGTGAAGTGATGTAACTAAGGCCAGAAAATTCTAAATGTAAATATTAATAATATACAACTGAATACAAAATGTAAATATTTTTCAAGTTTCTACAAATATTTATGCAGGTATAGTAATAGGAAAATATGTACACTAATTCACCAACAAAGTTCAGGTTAATAAAATTTAAGGGTGCTATTAAATAGATAATATAACTGATCAAACTAGCATTGCTAGTGCAGTTGGTGCAGTCAAAAGTGCACAAAGATATTGGTTGTTTCACTACCTCAAGCAATAAAGCAGAATTGACTGTTTTGAGCAAAGACCCTTTGTCAGAGCCCCTTACTTCAGGATGAAGGGCCTTAGCTCAAAATGTCAAATTCTACATGTACTTCATTGTTTCTTTCAGTCAGGGAAAAAAGATCTTTATGTTAATACATGCATGAAAGACATACTGATTGGATAGTTAAAGTGAGGTAAAACAGCATGGCATTTCTCTTACAGGCCAAACATGGGCAATGTGTGCAACCATTAGTACATTCATATTTCATAACAAGCACTCACATAGACCTTATGCAAAAATCGTGATCCGGACCGTGTACACTAGGAAACGGGAGTTTACGCATTGTTATTGGTCACTCCTGGCGAAGAGTGACCAATAACAACGCGTAAATTCCTGTTTCCTAGGATACACGGTCCGGATCACGATTTATGCATAAGGTCTATGCTCTCTAATGTTTTTGCACAAGCAAGTTTGAGATTTTAGGCAGAATTCTTGAACAATTGTTACTGGTACTGTACTTGAGTTACAAAACTATTCCAGGGCCAGTTGTATAAAATTATCTTTAACTCTCAATTTTTTAGTTAGAACGCCAGTTGCATTAACCTTTCAAATTGCCCTTTGGTTAACCTTTGTATCAACTGCAGTTAGCTTGAGCTGCTTTTCTATACAACTGGTCCCAGAAAAGCATAAAATTTTAACTATGATCTTTCAATGAATTTTTGCTTGTCAATGTTGGTTAAAATTTCACACTTCTTAGGTTTTATTTCTACAGCTGAGTTACTATTTCCTTATCATCAAACAACTGTTTTAAAACTCTGCCCTTTTTGCCACAAAACCATCCAAAAGGGTACATCTAGCTTTATTTGTGTGTAAAACAACTGCTTCCTCAAATGTTCATTTTCAGTTAGCAATATGGTTCAGTTCCCTCGAAATGTTCAATAACAAGACAGCTATGCAAAGTGATCAACATTGCATAATTTCTACAATTGTTTTAAAGATCATTTTTACATGCACTATTTTTTTGTTTGTTTTTTGTTCTTCTTTTTGGGTAGCGGCTCCTCACTGATATTAGACCACTTCATACGCTTACAAGAATGTCGTCCAGAAACATTTCCTTCTATTGACTGTGGGGCAACGTCTCTCAATGTGGCAATCTTGAGGTCATTATACCCAAATTCAGCTGCTGTTGGGTTGTCACTTCTTCGTCCTTGTGCTCGCTGGCAGCCAAAGTACTCCTCAACATCATCCTGGCAAAATCTTTCTGTGAGAACAAACTCAAATCCTTCACTCAACAAAAACTTTGTCAGGGAAACTACCGAATTAACTGTGATTTTTAGACCAGTGAAGGTTTGGACACTCAAGAACATACGCCCTCTGTCATCATCTGTGAATGAGCCTTCTCTTGAAATAGTGAATGATTTCCAGCTATCGAAGTATGGAATGAATTCATTCTTCAACCAGTCAAACCTGTCATCATCTTCAAGTTGGTATGGGGCCAGCAGTGGATTGCGCTTTCTTTGATGCTCTGAAGTTGAACGAACATACATGCAATCAAAAAAATCGTTCATCATTTTGCAAAACTTTGCTGTTTCACTTGCTTCACCTGATGAATAGTGCCGTTGGAGAGCTTGTGCAACTGTGTTACTCAATACTTGAACTGCAAAGCTGACTTTCATTTTTGCAAATGACTTGAGTTGGATGTGCTCTACAGTTAACTTAGGCAGCTGATGTAATCCAAAATCCTGATCTGAATAGTACAGCTTGGCAATATGTTCCCAAAGCATGTACTTGCCGTTGTTCCACAAGTAATGGGTACATTTGCCACTGCCAGAATTGAAAAGACAGTTTCTTGCAGTCTTCAATAAATGTGGGGCATCGGAAAAAAAGTAGATTTTCCTGCTAGGTGCAAACAAGTTGGTGGTATAGTGCACCAAATCTCCACTGCCTGGATCCATCAAGTCTGCATGCAGTTCAAAAAATAAGCGATTTGGTGAAGCCCCATCAGATACAGCAGCACAAACCCAAAGGTTGCAGACAAGCTCAAGCACGGACACAGCTTTCCAAAACAATGGCATGATCTGGTAGGATGTCACATCTTTTGTTAAGAAGTAGGCAATTGCATATTTCAAATCTGTGGCTGCACCTCTAGCGAAGAAAATAAGGGCATGTGTGGCAAGCTCAGTTGAACCAAAACTGCTGACGTTTAGTTCCTCTTCGCCAAGATCAACAAAACCAATAAGTTCATTGGAATGTTTATCAAAGACCAATTTTGATTGTATTTTCATTTCATCAAATGCAATGACAACATACCTTTGAATACCAAAATACTGACTTGTTTGACTCCTTAACCGTTCTGTATTCTCAGGGTGGAAACCAGCCTTAGGTTTGAAAAAGTTCCGATAGTCTCGCAAGGTTTTTTCACTTGGAAGGACCAAAACGCCAGAATCTCTTATTTCTCTATATGCTGCTGGTGATTTTGCGTGAATGGAAAGGCAAAATCTGATGATATGAGGGTGGTACCTTCTTCCAAACTTTGGCGATGCAAGCAGTTTCCGTTGTTGCTCCCAAAAAACTCTCATGTGTGGGGTTACCTCATTACCAGCATCAGCAAGGGTTGTTAGGATATCTTTTTCCAAAGTTTCATCTATTGAAATGCTATTCTTGGAAATTTCTTTTTCAAGCTGAGAAATACGATTCTCTAGCTCCTTACTGACAATCCTCTGCTTTTGAACAGTGGCAACCAACCGTTCCTTACTTGATCTAGACAGAGGTGCTTTATCCTTCAGGGGGATAGGTGGTTGACCTTTGCTTTTCTCTTTCTGCTTACTAAAAGACTTTTCTTGCTTGGTACAACTGGAGCAGGAACTATCACCTCAAAGCAATTCACAATCCAGTGACCTCATAAAGATGCAGGCTTGAAAGGGTGGGCCATCTTCTTCATAATGCTCTGGCTTCAGGGGAACAGTATGTCTAATGACACTGCTTGAGCTGCAGGTAGCAGTTGGATCTTCACATTTTGAGTATGTGAGTTCAGTTTTGTTGAGGCCTGCACAAATCTCAGAACTCTCAATTTCGGAAATAATGGTTGAGATGCTTGTATGTTTAACTGAGCGCTTCATATCTATGTAGATGGCATGATCATCAGGTAGAAACCAGTTATATACAGCCACAGAAAAGTTGAGCCCAGAGGTAACAGAAAAAGTTAGTTTAGGCAAAGAAAATCTTGGGTTCCAAAATTCAAAAATGACACTGTCCTCATTTTCTATTTTTATCCATCCTTTCATTTTTATCTTCAGAATTCTCTTCTTGAAGCTTTCCAAGTTGTGATTTACAACAGGCTTACCCAGTTCTTGTCGAACAAGCTCTCGTCGTGCTGTAGTGGCAGAAGAAGGAATACTCTTCACCGGCAAATTTAAAGATGGTACTGCCCCAGGCAGCAGTCTCTTACGAATAGAAGCTAAAAAGAAAGATTGACTGTTTTTAATACACAACAGAGACTTTGTAAGATCTATTGGTCTTCTACTCAGAGAATGTTAAATGATTTGATTGTTATGTAATGTATTTTGGGAATTTAGGATTTTCGTAAATGAGCCCAAGATATGAGCCATAGTGTATTTAAACCTTTTTCACTACATTCTCCTCACATTGAATTAATGGGAGCTAAAAAACCCTAAAAAACTATGCCTAATTTAATCTATAACTGAATAATGCTACAATGTAAATCAACATTCCAGACTGTGGTTGATGCATGAGTCTGTCGGTTCAGAATTTGAATGGAAAACTTGCTAATTATAATGCGCTATTCGAGGCGCGATTAAGTAAATCAATTTTTATACAACCATTTCATGCAATATACATTGCAAATAAAACACCCAAATTATAATATAGTAAATATTAAAAAAGTTCAGAATTTCGAAATTTACGATATTGGTAGATATACATATTGAATGTAAATATTGAATGTTTTATTAAGCTGTTATCTCGGTGGACTTACTATACAGGTAGTCTAACTTTCTAGTTCGAACTTGCGAGCCTGCCAATTGTTACTCGTATATTTAAAATAGGTTCTGTTGTGGTTTTGGAAACAACCGCATATAATGTAAATTTGACAATATGGTTCATACATAAAAATGTTAGTTATTCTCGAGTATACATAACTCTTGTGGAATAGCGGTATGATACTACAAATCCCTACAGCATTACGCTATAAATGGGCCTAATTGAACCGAACTGAACAGCACACAATGCACACAGAGCGGCGAGAGTCGGGGAGTGTATATAAATACACAAAGGAAGTCATTATGAATACTGTCTGGTAGACAATCGTTCATTGTTCTCAACAATCCCACGTTTTCGCAATTTTACTTCGTTACGTATGAAAAAAAATAAGAATACACTTACGACAATCAATTTCTTCAGGCTTGAAATGTTTTTCGCAGACATACAGCTCGCCTTTATCTATCTGAGAGCGTAAACTTTTGTCGACAACTCGATCCTTTGTGATCACGTTAAGCCAAGCCTCTCGAGTTTTCGTTGATACCTCGTCTTTGCCAGACGGAATTCGAAAGATTCCAACCCCAACGTGCTTTCTGCTGGTTCCGGAACCATATATTGAACAATTAGCACCGGGCATTGTAAAAAAATCACCAAACCAACTGTTTTTTTCGCCTCGCAAGTTAAGGTAATTCTACACCTATGTATAGAATTACTATGGCTATTGTTTACATATCTGCATACAATGCACTATATGTTCCACGTGACCAAAAATCCAACATACTTCGTCACGTGACCTAGCCTTCCAAACCTGGTCTTCTATACTAACTATGAACATGCGAAATTTTAAATTAAGGCATTTAAATATCTCAAATCGAAGGTTTAGTGTTCAGAAAAGTGAGACAACATGTACGCTACGTGTTTGTTGAGAGATTACAGAGTTTCAGATTTGACTACATACGGCTATACGAGAACGACTGCGACTACAATATTCTGCTATTTAAACTTTAAAATCAGTTGGTGCAATAGGCTGCTTTTGATACAAAATGTCTTCAGTTGAAAACAGCTGATGATCCAAAGCGAAGAGATATACGGGTTTGTAGGAGAAAGGGGTGTAGAAGACAGGACATGTTATGGAAATATTCTGGATAATTTGACACATTACCTAACAGTGACAGATACCGCGAGATTTCCTACGAGTGTAACAGGGATTTGCGCTGTTCCAACAGTCTCTTGAAATGCGTAGGCGTTACTTGGAATAAACACTGTGGCAACTATATTTGAAAACAAAAAAACATAAGTTACCAAGCAGAAGATTAGAAAACATTCGTAGGCGAAAAGTCAATCTCGTTCCCAGGTACTCTTTGTGGTGAAACTTGTGGTGGACAAAGACCTTGTCAAAGGCTGGTTGTCACATGACCAGTTGGCAGGAAAATTTTTTATTCATTCATGACAATCCACCTTTGACAGGGCCTTCTACCTCACGTTCTACCACAGAGGACCTGGGATATGTAGGTGAACTACCATTATAAAATAACATCTATACAATGCGTGCTCTGATAGACCGAAAGCCGTGTTCGGCTTCCAAACACGGAAATAAAAACTGCTTTCGCGGGAATTTTTTAAAAACATGGCCGAATGTTGTTATTTTATAAAACAATTACTTTATTGTTTCCGTGTTTGGATGGCTTGATCCAAACACCTGGGAAAGGTACTCGCCATCGGCTCGTGTTTCGAGCGCTTTTCTTAACTCTTGCAACATTATTTCCCGCGTGTTTGAATCAGGCCATCCAAACGCGGAAACCATAAAGTAATTGTATATCAAAATCATTAATATTATTATTATTCAGTAGGTAATTGTAGGCAATGCCCTATCATAACAGTAATATATACATAAAAGATTATTATATATGTCTCCAAAAAACTTGTGCCGTTTGGTTTAATGTAACATAAAGAGGGTTAACTTATACATTTTAATATATTACAGTAAGATTAATTGTATATATTTTAAATTGTAAATATTTTAAATGTGCAGGGTGGCTAAAAAAACAAAACAAAAATGCAACAGGATGTCACACATCACATGTTTTCTTGCATAGCAAGAAAAAAGGAGTTATTTAGCTTTCCATTCTCGTATCCCAACAACATGAAATAATGACCAAATACACACAACGTTCTTGCACCGTTTGTGAAAAATATGCAAATCTTGGCAACCTTATGTCACCGATGATCAGCGAGTCACTTTCAGTAATCATTGACATTACTGTCCAGAAATTACATATCTTGTTGTTTTGGTGAACGTAATGCTGCCCACTAAATATGAGCCGGAGATAACATACCGTCATCGTCTAAGATAGAGATGGAAGCAGTATTGCCATTTGGAAATATAACATCAGAATCTGTTGATGTCAACTCAACAAGTAATCTTTCTGTATTTTCAATGATTGTATCTTCCAATATCTGAATTGGAACGTCTCGTTGCAGGGGGTCACCAGGATTGAAAATCAGTGCTACGTTACTTTGCTGATAATCTCCATTCAATTGAAATGCAGTCTCGTCTCTTGTTGATAAACTAAGTAAAATATGAAATTTATTATATTATATAAATAAAAGTTATTTAGATACAAACTGCATGCCAATGCAACTAAAATTAAATTTATGGAATTCGTGAGTTCGTTCTTAGCGCCGACTAAAACAGTTAGCAATTAAGATCTCGTAGTAAAATTCCAGTAACAATAATTCCTTTATAATATTTTCAGAATACCGTTACATGTCGTGAATTTTTGGTAACTTCGACAAATTTGGAGGTATAAAAATGGTAGTATCATGTATCTTAACAATTAGATTACGAGCTCGTGATTTTTATGCGGTAATATGAATTGAGAGCGAATAATCTAATTGTTTTAGTAGAATCTGAGATAAATAATTACTCCGCCTGCCGTAGGCGAGGCGGAGTTTTAAATTCGCTCCGTTTTTGTTTTTTTTTCTTTTTTCTTTTTATTTTTTTTCGGTGTCGCAAGTTGGCGCAGCGCTCATGGGTGATACCGCTGGGCACAAGCCGCGTGAGCCGACCTAAACTCGGTGATTAAACTCAATGTCTAGCTGAATATGTCAACAAAACACGCATTTTAACATGTATGCTAGAACATCTAAACCGCAAGGTTTTACGTGCAAAGATTCTCATGCAAAATGTTTTAAAACGACAAATTCCACCGCGAAACTTTACCAAGGAGCGATGTATCGCGATGAAGTTTTGAGAGCGTGTTTCCGTCATTTTCTGCTGTGTTTCCACTTTTAAGAAATTTAAAAACTTCTACACAAGAATCAAACGCAAATTCTATTGAAATATCTATATACAAAACACAATTTTTAACATGTAATAGCTAACAAAAAGGGACAGGAATTAGGTTCTTTATCAAAACATTGCTCCAGAAATGTTTAAAGTGCCTATGAAACGAAATTTTCTCCGACAATTTTCTTATTGCATTGGAAAGACCAGTTAAAATCACTGTACAGGGTGTATAAAAAAAAAACGGAGTCCATGTTTTGTGTCTAATTATTTCTAAATTACTGAAGCTTATAGAACAATTTTGGACTTGTTTTAAACCACGTTCTTTTCTCTTTCGAACAAGCCGTAATTCGTATTTTTAGTCCGCGTAACGTACGTGCTATGACAAATTTAGTAAAAGCTATCAATTTGAGATGCCCTCCAATTATGCAAATTCACTATGTCTTTCATGGTCGCCAGTTAAATTTTTAATTTTTTTTCTTATTACATGAATGGTATTCCTGTTAAACTTAATAAAACTTGTTATAAAGCTTTACAGAAGATAACGGACCGTTAACGTGCATTACGAACGGATAGTTCAAGCTTGTATCGACTTCATGAATATTAACATTATGCAATTTCGACAACATTGTGCACGCACGGATAAACAAAACGCTAATTTCGATCATTATTTTGGCATAAATCTAAGGTTTCTGTTGATGGAAACGGTCCGTTATCTTCTGTAAAGTTTTATAACAAGTTTTATTAAGTTTAACAGAAATACCATTTATGTAATAAGCGAAAAAATTAAAAATTTAACTGGTGACCATGAAAGACATAGTGAATTTGCATAATTGGAGGGCATCTCAAATCGATAGCTTTTACTAAATTTGTCATAGCACGTACGTTACGCGGAGTAAAAATACGAATTACGGCTTGTTTGAAAGAGAAAATAACGTGGTTTAAAACAAGTCCAAAATTGTTCTATAAGCTTCAGTAATTTAGAAATAATTAGACACAAAACATGGACTCCGTTTTTTTTATACACCCTCTATAACTTCTTTGATAGAATTTTTGTAACTGCCTTACTTTTCGAGATATTCAGTTTTATTTGATTTGAAAATGACACCAGCAGTGACGTCATACTGCATAATGAGCGACTGTTAGGTTGCTTATTTTGTAGCATATAATAGTAGAAAATAGCTAAAACTGCACTTACATGTGTGTAGGCTATGTTTAACATCCAGACCTGGGTATTTAGGTGTTATATCTTGAGTACTTTTTAAATTAATTCAGCTTTTTTGAAAAGTGATTATGC
This sequence comes from Muricea muricata, assembly GCA_963855995.1. Classification (NCBI taxonomy): domain Eukaryota; kingdom Metazoa; phylum Cnidaria; class Anthozoa; order Malacalcyonacea; family Plexauridae; genus Muricea; species Muricea muricata. The sequence continues at coordinate 63,282,410 of OY979717.1, forward strand.
AGTATAACGTCACTGGTTGTGTCATTTTCAAATAAAATAAAATTGAATATCTCGAAAAGTAAGGCGGTTACAAAAATTCTATCAAAGAAGTTAGTTATACAGTGATTTTGACTGACCTTTCCAAGGCAATAAGAAAATTGGAGAAAATTTCGTTTCATAGGCACGTTATAGGCAAAATTTCGTTTAAAACGGCAAATTTTGATAGACTCCATATGTCTCCATTATTCCATGATCAAGGAGTGAGTCTAGGAAATGTGTTCCTAATTCTAATCACGAAGTATTCGTTGTGATTTCTTTCTTTGGTTTTCTGTTTCTACCTAAGTTGAGATGCTGATATTTCGTGCAAAATGATTTATTTGCTTGTGGGATCTCATACAATTATAAAAGGTAAGAGACATATTAGCTACATTCCAATTCCAGAAATACATATGTCAGGCAGTGTGCTACAGAATTGATTTAAATGATGCTATCAGTTTAATATATGTATGTTTTGTATATACTTTTAGTAAAATTTTCTTTACTTGCAACTACCCAAAAATAAAACAGCCATATGTTGGTGGTATTATGACAAAAGAATCTTGTTTAATATATGTACTATGGAATTCTTTAATTTAAATTAAATTCTAAAAAATGCAATCTGACTAAGACTCTGGGCAGAGTGCCTGGCAAGTCACTCAGACATTGATTTTTGGTTATCTTAGTGATTACATAAGATGTGCTAGCAATGTCTTAAAATGCCTTGTAAGGTACCCTAATAATAACTGATTTAAACTAAGAATCGAATTCGTTGGGCAGAACAGAAATAAGTGAATATACCCACCCCCAATGAACGCTCTAGTTACAGCCCTGCCTGGCCTTGCGCCCATTTCGCAGGCGTCTTATTGTTTTTTAAGTCATTTTGTTAAAAAGCTATCACAAATTGTCTTTGAGTTCAAAAAATACACCAAATAAAATATTGTTTTGCTACTCGCTATATATCAAGAGATAGATAGCGAGTAGAGTAGCAAATCAAATGACAGCATTTGCATTAGTATGCTAGTATGATTCAACTAAACATCTATATATCTACACAACTACACATCTATACAGTATATCTATACATCTATATAGAGAGATTATGCATGGTCGGCGGGTGCGTACGATTTTTATGCACAAGTTGTGATCACAACAAGTGCATAATAAAAATCGTACAAACGTATGAGGTGTGATATCCGCCAAAATTCATTTATTGAATTATGCTATTCAGAATTGCACTTATTCCATTTAGTTGTGCCATTATATAATGCTTATTTGCAATTAGGGCGATTTTCATTCGGCAAGAAATTTCATTCGGCAAGAAATTTTATTCGGCAAGAAATTTCATTCGGCACGAATTTTCATTCGGCACGAAATTTCATTCGGCACGAAATTTCATTCGGCACGAAATTTCATTCGGCATGGCACTCAGAAACCAAAATTTGACAACCGGAAGAGAGCACCGTATATGGGCATTCTCATTACAGCAAAAACGCGCGAAAATGCTAATTCCAATATGGCGGACAGGAAAAGCTGTCGTCAAGATTGTCGGCGAGCAATTTCGTTATTGCAGGAGGCGACAAGGTTGATCGCAGAAGAATATGAATTATTACATGATTATAGAGATTTATTCATCGATAAGGCTGTGCGTAATAATCGTTCCAAATTAGCAATAGCCAATCGGCATCAAGAACGGTAAAATTTCACTCGGTGAAAAATCATCGTTCACGGCCTTTGATTGGACGAACGATGTTTTTTCACCAGTGAAAATTTATCGTTCAGTGTTCTGATTGGCTGACCCGAACGTGCAACACCTGCTCGCAGGCTAGTGTAAACATGGAGTCTGATTTTACAAGTATTTTTTAACTCACCGAAAAGAGAGATTTAAGACAATTTCACTGATAAAACAACCACCTAAAATCATAACGACGACATTCGTGGCCTCATTAACTTGAAATAAACCTCATGGTTTCATTTTCAGCAAGAAAACAAAGCAATAAATGGTAAGAAATTCCATTTTAATATTTTGCTTGAGTATTTGTTTTTGTCAGTAAGATATATCCGTATCTTTATACACTCATCTTTATACTCATATAATAAACAAATTACTTCATGGTTGGGTCGTTTGTACGATTTTTATTATTCACTCGTTGTGAAGGATCGCTAAACTCACTCGTTCGCTGCGCTCACTCGTTCGTTTAACGATCCTTCACAACTCGTGAATAAAAATCGTACGCACTCACCAACCATGAAGTAATCTCTATTTATCAAATACGTCAAGAGCACGAGTTTTAAACAGCGAGACAAATCAAAACGCGATTTCCCAGGGTCAACAGAATAGAGAGAATACTCAAAGACCCAAAAGGCAAAACGAATCAAGTAGTAGTACAACTTCGGTACGTACTTTAGGAAATTTCAGATCGTTTTGCGCCTTACCGAAGTAATAACCGAGGAAGTCTCAGTTCTACGAACCAAGAAGCTAAGCCGCCAAAGAAACGAAGGATACATAATAATGCTGCTCCGAAATTTAAGCTGCGTGAAGCGTCGACTCCCACATTTTTTTGTTTGGCTAATCGTGAGCAAATCGTTGCCCCCAGTGTAACTCTGAAGGCAAATTTATCACAAGCTGGTTTAGGCCGAAAAGAGATTTGCTTCAACTGGAAAGCGACCGCGGCAGATATGAAGACAAAGCTTGAAGAAGTTTATCCGAAGTTAAAAAATGGGGGAGGCTTTGAAATTATGAGGCGTGGAGGCGCACAAGTCAATGATTTGATGGTGGCTAGGGTGGCTGTATGACAATCAAATCATTCATTGACTTGTGCGCCTCCACGCCTCATAATTATAAAGCCTCCCCCATTTTTTAACTTTGGATAAACTTCTTCAAGCTTTGTCTTCACATCTGCCGCGGTCGCTTTCCAGTTGAAGCAAATCTTTTTTCGGCCTAAACCAGCTTGTTGTAAACTTGCCTTCAGAGTTACACTGGGGGCCAGGATTTGCTCACGATTAGCCAAACAAAAAAATGTGTGAGTTCACGTTTCACGCAGCTTAAATTTCGGAGCAGCATTATTATGTTTCTTTCGTTTCTTTGGCGGCTTAGCTTCTTGGTTCGTAGAACTGAAACTTCCTCGGTTATTACTCCTGTAAGATTCAAAAAGATCTCTGAAATTTCCTAAAGTACGTGTCGAAGTTGTACTACTGCTTGATTCGTTTTGCCTTTGGGGTCTTTGTGTATTCTGTCTATTCTGCTGACCCTGGGAAATCGCGTTTTGATTTGTCTCGCTGTTAAAAACTCGTGCTCTTGACGTATTTTATGATTCATATTCTTCTCCGATCAATCTTGTCGCCTCCTGCAATAACGAATTTGCTCGCCGACGATCTTGACGAAAGCTTTCCCTGTCCGCCATATTGGAATTAGAATTTTCGCGCGTTTTTACTGTAATGAAAATGCCCATATACGGCGCTCTCTTCCGGTTGTCAAATTTTGGTTTCTGAGTGCCATGCCGAATGAAATTTCGTGCCGAATGAAATTTCTTGCCGAATGAAATTTCGCGTCGAATGAAAATTCTTGCCGGATGAAATATCGTGCTGAATGAAATTTCGTGCCGAATGAAAATTCTTGCGGAATGAAATTTCGTGCCGAATGAAATTTGTTGCCGAATGAAATTTCTTACCGAATGAAATTTCTTGCCGAATGAAATTTCTTGCCGAATGAAAGTCGGCCTAATTGCAAATAAGCATTGCATAATTGCACAACTGAATGGAATAAGTGCAATTCTGAGTAGCATAATTCAATAAATGAATTTTGGCGGATATCACACCTCATACAAACGAGCCAACCATGCATTGACTTGTTTATGCCATGCATATAGAGATTAGTTTGAGACTGGAAGCCTGTCAAAGGCGAACAATGTCGAAACAAAATATTTCAAAATAAATTCATATCGTTAATTTCTTCGTTATTTGGCCTAAATAGTGAGTCAAAGCAGTTCTTTCCGTTTTTTATTCGCAAAATTATTCTTCTTTTTAAAATAAAAGCCAAATAACCTTTTCGCGCCTTCTCATAAACGGCCGCCATGTAAGAGCAAAATGACAATACGGTTTTTTCACGAGTGAGAAAAACCGTATACCAATCAAAATGCGGATACGATAATTTTGTGAAACAGTCGTCAAAATTTTTTAGAGGACCAACAAGGAGAAGAACAACCATACTACAATTTATGTAAACTTTAAAGACTTGCCAAGTTCGTTTCGCTGACAAATACTCAATATTAAACATACCCAACTATATCCAGTATTCAAAACACAAAATTCAAAACGTTCAGAGCAATCCCAAACTAACTTTTAACATCTTCGCGTTTGTTTTTACATGAAAAACTTTGAGAGCGAAAAATATATTAATCGTAAAAGGTTTTTCTGGAGCTTTCTCGATTTCTTGTTGTCAAAAGTTGACAACCAGCCAAAAGGCGCACCGCTATACATACAGGTCTAAAATTTAGCCTCCATTAGCAAGCTTCAATTTGTCCCTCTAGAGTATTCTACGATGCCCTTTCTATTCTGTTTTAACATATGATCTTCGCTCACTGTACAAAGTCCACTCACAGGATTGGTCAAAATCGATCACGTGTGTTTTTGTTACCTGGCAACAACCAGTCTTTTGAGTGCATTATGGACAATACGCACGGAAAACGTGCATTATTGATTCAAAATGTCTTACAATTTTACACAAAGCAATAAAATGAAAACAAAATTTATTTCGGCTCGCGTATTATTTGTAAACAAAACATTTGCAACAATCTCTAACCCTTAAAATTTATATATCTTGTGTATAAAAAAAGTAGACTATTTTGAAACTGCTCTTAATTTCATAATTCCACGCATGTTATAATTTTTTTGATAAATGTAGATTGTTTTGGTACTTGTAACATATAAGAAATAAAAAGATCTGGCGAAAATGACTTTTAACAGCATTTTAGCAGAACTTTTTTTAATAGCCTTTATCATGGCTTGCGCGTGAAATCCATAAAAGTCTAAAAACCATTTTGTGTTAATGGTCGAAGACTTCACTATGTGCTTTATTACAGGTCAAACTATCAGAAAATCTGCTCAATTGAAGTTGTTAAGATAACCGTTTTAAAAAAGATTTTTTACGCCTATGTCCGACACGCTTAATAAAATTCAAGCATTCATCTAATTTGCATTAAAGGGTTTTACCTTTATTCCCCAGAGACATGTAAATACAACACAATCATATTTCTTTGCTTGCCATTACAACTGTTCAATACGAATACGCGTTACAAAAACAAGAAGATACAAACGAAGGACAAAATATGTACTTTTCTCATCAAGAAATAACTGCATCTTAGTCTTCTACATGTCCTCCAACTCTTTCTACAGACTTTTACCCTCCTCACTATATCGAAAACGGCACGTCGTACCATTGCTCCGTTTGCTCGATCTTGTCTGAGGAAATTCATTTCGTGTCGGATTCTTTGTTTGAGCTCTTCTAAACTTTCTGGCGGTGTTTGAAAAACCTTGCTCTTAGAGTAACCCCGCAGAAAAAAGTCAAGCGGTGTGAAATCTTGTGATCTTGGTGGCCATTCTACCTCACGACTTAATGCAATAACTCGCTCCCCGAACAGTTCCGTCAAGCGATCAACAACAGCTCTTCTTCTGTAAAAAGGAGCACCGTCCTGTAACCACCAAAGGCAATGAAAACCGTTCATTTCTCCTCCCGCGAAACCGGGGGATACGCGGAAGAGTTGCATGGTGTCGTTTGATTATCTGATAGGGGTAGAAGCGTAGATCCAGGCGAGTCATGCGATTGAAGGTTGCAGATGGCAAGTCATTATTATTATTATTATCGTCTTTATTAGGGTCAATTATATAAATCACATTTTACAAAGAACATACACACATAATATATATTTACAAACACACACACATATATATATATAGACCCTAAACGGGTAAGGTATAAACGGGACTCGAAGAACCATGCGAGATACCCACCCAATTAAGTTTGACTAAAGGTATTTTGAATAATATTACTACGCACAGTCACATAACTTCACGTACACACAAATGTTACTCTACAATTTACGCCCTATGACAGGAACAGTCACGAAACAGAACCACGTACATGACAAGTTAACATCATAAATAGAATCAACAATACTAGAGTATCTACGTTTAACTAAACATTTGAAAGTGTTTGGACTAGACACAGTGTTCAAACATACATCTTTACATACAATGTTCCACACTTTGACAACACGGTTATAGTAGGAAGATTGAAAAGTATTTGTTCTACAAATTTGACTTTGTAGAATATACTTTGAGGAGTTACTCAGTCGAGTTCGGCCGTGACATACAAAAGACACAAAGTTACTAACATCAACATTTACATAACCAAACAAAGCCTTGTACAGGAATGCCAAATCCTTGATTTCCCTATCAAAGCTTAACGGCAGAAGGTTCAAGGCCGACAGTCGTTCTTTGTAGCTCAACTCTCCTCTTTTGCTCATCATGATCCATCTGGTCGCACGACGTTGTACTCTTTCGACCCGTTTTGAAATTTGGACGTTATTAACGGGAGACCAAACTTCTGTTGCGAAGGATAATTGCGATTTCACAAGGGACAAATGAAGAGTTCGCCTGGTTTTCATGTCTGTTAGTTGACAACATGTTCGTTTCAATACACCTAATATCTTGTTGGCCTTGGATATTACAGAATTAATACGAAGTTCCCATGAAAGTGTGGAGGAAGTAATGACGCCGCGATCTTTCTCGTTGTCAAATCGAGTCAGTTTCTCCGTTCCCAGGTTATAATCAAAAGTGACACGAGTTTTCTTGCGTGTAATGGTGAGAACTTTGCATTTTGTAACATTGAAACTGATGTTGTTTTGTATACTTCAAGAATTCAAGTTGGCCAACGATTGTTGTAAAGATTTGCAGTCATTAATAGTGGTAATTGTTTGGTGCAATTTAGTATCATCGGCGTACAGGGCTGTTTTAGTTCCATTTTGCACAACTTCTGGAAGATCATTAATGAAAATGACAAACAATAACGGACCAAGAATACTTCCTTGAGGCACTCCAGAGGTCACTGGTGACCATGTTGAAACAGTACCTTCTAGAACAACTCTCTGACTTCTAAGTCAAGGCCGTCTCGACGACAGGTTGTACGCATACACCGGGTAATCCCTCCTCATTGGTTTCTTCAATTGCAGTTCTCACTTTTTCAATGTGTTCCGCACTTCTTGTAGATCTCCGATTACCGGATCGTCGCTATGTCTAAATTTGTAACTCGTGCCACACACAGAATAATTTTTGACGTTTTTGTAATCCGTCGCACGGCAAGGAGCACGCGTATTTTTCATACAGTTTGACCTGTTATATAGTGAAGTCTTCGACCATTAAAGTGCCTATCCGGTAGTCAGGGAATTTGCATATTTCAATAGTTTAGGTGATTTTAAGAAGATTTGCAATATATTCTATAGTCGAAAATTTGATCTTCATGTACTTTTGGGGGCCTGAAGTTGGCAATTTATGCGGTTTTTTCAAAATACCGAGAGCATAAAAAAACTGGGGCGAGTATGCTCCTGTGACGTCAAATCGGGAACACGCATTGATAACAAACTAGTATTCTATACTACAGAGAGGGTTGAAGTATGTTTTGATCGAATTTTTTGCGCTAAGGAACTTTTCCTTTGAATTTCAACTGAAAAAGTGTCTTCAAGCTTTACTGATCCAAATGACAGCCAAGCCGAATCAGAAAACAATTTTGTCGCGAGTTAAATGATGGATGTTGAAGATGACCACAGTTAATAGAAGAAGATGGTTAGGCTAGCCGGCAAACTTCAAAGGGATTCTAAAATGATGTTGAAACCCGCTAAAATAAAGGTCACGTGGTCCCGAACCTGCATCAGTGAAGGAGCGATACTAGGAAAATAATAGAGGATGTGGAGTATTTTGTTAAATTTAAGCGATCTTTAAACCTTTTTCGTTAGTAAAATGTATAGTTTTTGATTATCACGGTTTGTACGGATGTCCCGCTGGGATTTCGGGCACCAAGAACAGCCTAGGAAATTACAATTGTTTGAGTGTAAAGCCCCGAGGTCAAGTATGACAGACGAATGGCTAATTGCAAGATATTGAGGAAAAGCAAGCCTCAAATTTACTTAGAAGAATCTAAAAATGTTTGAAATGATGAGTTTATCATGTACAAGTTGCCGTGGATATGAGCAAAGCTGAAAGAGACGATATAAGGATAGAATTCACTGACGCTTCGAGGGAAGTTCACAGTGTGATGTCAATTGTTTGTCATAAAATATGACTGTGTACTCTGTATTAATAGTCAAACCACTCAAAATGAGATACACGGGCTGGAAGTACAGAGAATGTGGTCCTTGCAAAACAAACGCAACAACAGTTACATCTGCTATGGGACAGTATAGTATTAAATGTGCGTCAAAGGCGAAAATTTGTTTACGAGACTGGACTGAACAATAGTGTGGATCAAACCTGCATCGGTTCTCAAAACTCAGGTTATGTGTAATTCCAGAACATTTATTATTAATAAAACCGGATAATTGAAACTTTAAGGACGAAATGTAAAAAATTTTTTATGTTATGCAGGATTGAGTAGTTCGGTAAAATTACAGAACTTCAGTGAACTAGCTAATAAATATTGCATCTGCATAGTTACATACTGCATTGCTAGCTTACTGCAGGTCTTATAATGTAAGGATTTCTGGTTAGATTGTTTTATCATATATTACGATGTTTTTAAATGCTTAATAAGCTTTCTATGACCGTGTTATGGATATATAGTATATGGCAGTAATGGCACAATTTCGTCGGATCAACGAGGAATCGATTTTTGTTGCTCTCAGTGACACTTTGAAGACGAATATGTGATGTAAATATCAAATAGATATTGTAAATCGTGTAGCTAATTTTTTGCAGTAATAACATGCAGTGAATGTACAGTTCGCTGAAGATTATAGAAAATACATTACATGTCACATGCTGACACGCGCATCAAACATGCATTCTGCCCTGTTGAAATGATGCTCGCAAAGATACATATTGCCTCGTTCAACGCATTTCTTGGTTTCTTATTGTTCGTCGACAACTCTTATGTCTTCGTTGTTTCATATAGTCGCTCTTTTCTTGCGTTTTTTCTAATTTTAATGTGTGTTTACTCTCGTCGGGACGCGCTGAAGCCAGTTTCAAAACTAACCAAAAACCTGACTTTTAACTGCTAGAATAACCATGTAATAGATAGCATTCGCAAGCCATGGCATTCAACCACAATCCCAGCGAAAATAGAGGAATAAAATAAAAAGGAACTCCTTTGTATTTGAACTTTCGAGCGCATGTTTTTATATAATCTAATTAAGCGATTGAAACTTGATGCAGGGAACGGACCACGTGACCCGTCAAAGCACGGCTGAATAACATAATTTGTCACGTGGAACAGCTAGCCTAACCATCTTCTTCTATTAACTGTGAGATGACATGGGAGAATGACAACAGATGTGTCAGGGAACTCAGGGCTAGATGGTCAATCACAGGAAAAATTCTACAGTTTCGCCTGGATAGATGTGTTACTTTGGAAATATTATGAGCTACAAATTAGGATTTTAACGTCTGGCAGGAGCAATATAGAAAAAATTAACCGAAAGAAGTGCAAAATATACAGTGATGGAAACAGATAAATAGATAATTTAATATATATTTAGACAGTACATGGGTCCCAATATATTTAAGTCAAATACCAAACATTTATTCTATACTATACATATTGAATTGCTAGACAATCAATCTGAAGGCCACATCACCTATCTATCTCTTAACATATACTGTAACATGTACTGATTCATAGATATTCAATTATTATATATACAGTATGGTTTATGGATTGAAAAACATCATTGCTATTTGCTACATACAACTATAGAAAGCCACCATGCTGAGGACAGTGTCGCATTTTTATTTGTATATTCATTGGGTAATAATGAAATGAAAAATGGCTGTTATTTCTAAAATTGCCCAAAGTGTAAAAATTGTAGACAACATTTCAGTATTTTCAGAGGTAGCTATTTTTATTTGTGATCATGATAGTACTTGTACACTGTCCACTCTGCTTTAAATTTATTGTTTAGATAGTGAGAGTGTAGCTACCGTTATTTCCGGTCATCGGTTTCCGGGGAATACGTGACAAGAACGCATGGAAAAAAGATATGGACGCCATGTTTTGTTTTATTTTATTCCATGTAGAACCAAACGGTTCTAAACGTTAAAAAACGTTAAAAAGTTTAAAAGGGTTACAGAAATGTTACAGAAACGTTAGAGAGAAGTTACGTAAAGGTTATATAAGTTATGTAAAGATTAGATTGGTTTGAAAGAGTAATAATAACAAGGATAAATTTTGACGTATGGTTTGATTGAACATTGAGGGCGTCCAAAGGCGGTCGTAACAGTTTAGAATCCATTGGTTTCTACGTGATTTGTGGACGAGAACTGGGTCTCCAGGAAGGAGACATAAATCGTCGTTTAGATATTGTGTGATTCGTTGAATACGGGTTTATCGGGATATTATTTGCTTTATATACGAAAGGAATTCGTCGTAAATTGGGTTGTATTTGATCGTGTTTGGTCGTGAAAATACGGGAAACCAGCTTGTAGACATTTGGGTCATATTGATTGTGGAATTGTGAATATATCGCTTCACATTTACCGGATCTGGGAATTGGATTAGCGTTTAAAGACGTTGTTTATTTGAATATTGTTTACTGGACTGGCATTGCTATTGGATTGCAGTCGCTGGTTGCATATTTTCTTGGAGGGAAGATATTTGGGATGAAGTCAGTTTGTAAGTACAATCTAAGTGATTTATTATAAACATCACGTGTAGAAATATCGTCGTGGAATGAGCAAGAGTACATACTGACTTGTATATACATTAAAGTACATTCTTGAAGTATTTATTCGGGTATTACATAATATATGTGGTGGTAGTAGAAGCTATTATCATTGGATTAATTAAGCATATTATCTGGTGTGGACACTAGACTTGGCTTGTCATGTAAACAAAGATATACAGGATTTAGCACTTAACTGAAGTGCCACTGAATTCAGCATGAGTTGTGACAAAGGTATGATGCAGGATGTGAACAATTTATTTAAGATCAGGTTAGAGTATATTGATACTCTACGAACATTGTGAGAGGAAATAGAAAGGATTATTGATGGACAAGGAAGTGTAGACCAAGTTATTGTGAAGAAAGGGGTTTATGATCAGAAATGGTGTGAATTTGTTTGTGTACATGAACAGTATATTGGAGCTGAGGATGGAGTGGAAGAGAAAGGAAGAGCAAGTCGATGGTATAAAGAACTGATGGAAAAAAAGGTACATTTGGATGAAGTTGTGAGAAGTTGGTGTAAAGGGTCGAGGTCAGGATATTGCAAGGATAAAACTCGAAGCTTGAATAGTGGTTCGATTGGAGCCACCTCATCTTCATCAACTGTGTCCAAGAAAAAAAGAAAAGGTTGCTCTTGCACAACTTAGGATCAATCAATTAATGAAACGACACGAAATGAAAAGGAGAATGGTAGAATTGAGATATCAAGAGGAACTTATGGAGGCTCAGATGGAGGAAGAACAGGCAATTGTTAGTTATAACATTTACAACGACCCGGCCTATGCGGATAATAAGAGCTACAATGGCCATGAATCCTTTGTGGATAACAGGGAAGTGTTGCAGAAGCAATACAGCATGGTTTATCAGCCACAGATCTATAGCAATGAATGTGTTGGGAAAGTAAATCAAGAGCATCCTATTAACCTGTCAGCAAGCAATGATCAAGAATGGCTGCAGAGCAGGATTGAAGAAGAGCAAAGAAGGAATTATCAAACGGTGGCTCGACCAGTGGTATGTGTAGCAGATAAAATGGGTGGATGCAATACTAACTACTGTTAAACAACCCATGATTAACTACCCCAAACTTGTTGAATCTGTCAAGGAACCAGCAGGTCTACATAATCTGTTATACTCTATGCCCCAAGCCTCAGAGTATCCAATGAATCAGAGATCACCCCTCTCGGGAGTGCATGAGTCATATGTTGAAAGAAATAGAAATGGTGGTAATCTGAATGTGAAGGCAAGTGCATGGCACCCGGTTACAGGGTTGTCAGAGCAATCGGTTATAGGACCTCCTAAACAGCCGTCTGCAGCTGAGATGGGGCTGCCAATAACAATGGTGAGTAACAGTGGTGAGGAAATGATCCGAGTACTGCGGCAAGTTGTATCAACACCCCGAATTAAATACATGCACTTTGATGGAGATCCAATGAATTATGTTTCCTTTATTCATAATTTTGAAACTTGTCTCGAGAAAGATAACCCAGACAGTGCAACAAGATTGCAACTCTTAATTCAGCATTGTTCAGGAAAGGCCAAGGACGCGATAGAAAGTTGTGTGAATTTGCCTGCTGGACAAGGGAATAGAACAGCAAAGAATACCCTGAAAGAGAACTTTGGGAAACCCCAAACAATTGCCAAAGCGCACACAAAAAAGAGCTTACCCCCCTTGAAGCAAGCAGACGGACCTAGTTTGTTGGAGTACGCCAGGAATTTGGAAATAGCACATCGAACTCTTAGCAGTATGGGACCAGAATACGAAAGTGAATTAAGCCATGTTAACACACTACGCGAGCTGAATAGGAAACTCCCTCTGTTTATGAGAGTAAAGTTGACCGAACGTGCAGGAATAATTATTGAATCTGATGCTCGACCTAAATTTCAAGATTTCTTGCAGTTTGTAAAGGCGAGAGCGAAACTAGTAAATAATGAGTTTGCAGAGGATCTTTGTGCCGGCACAACAAATTCAAAGAAAAGAGGCAAGGGTCCAGGCGTAACGGGACGTTATGTACAGAAATCGTCTACATTAATGGCAGGTATGCAGAAAACCCAACAGGAGAAGCAAGATTCAAAGCCCGTGAGTGTTCAATGTTTATTCTGTTCAGGGACACATAGAATCTGGAAGTGCACAGCATTTATGAAGTTAACTTACCCGGACAGAAAGAAATTCGTTCAAGATCATCACTTATGCATGAAGTGCCTGAGTAAGGGACATTTCCTACGAACATGCCCCAAGGTTCACTTTAGATGCCAAGAAAAGGGTTGCACGAAAGAGCATCATACGTTTTTACATCCAATTGAACCTGTAGGTGAGAAGAATGGTCCTGGAAAGCGAGATGGTGAAGTATGTCCTTATATAAGTTATGTAAAGATTAGATTGGTTTGAAAGAGTAATAATAACAAGGATAAATTTTGACGTATGGTTTGATTGAACATTGAGGGCGTCCAAAGGCGGTCGTAACAGTTTAGAATCCATTGGTTTCTACGTGATTTGTGGACGAGAACTGGGTCTCCAGGAAGGAGACATAAATCGTCGTTTAGATATTGTGTGATTCGTTGAATACGGGTTTATCGGGATATTATTTGCTTTATATACGAAAGGAATTCGTCGTAAATTGGGTTGTATTTGATCGTGTTTGGTCGTGAAAATACGGGAAACCAGCTTGTAGACATTTGGGTCATATTGATTGTGGAATTGTGAATATATCGCTTCACATTTACCGGATCTGGGAATTGGATTAGCGTTTAAAGACGTTGTTTATTTGAATATTGTTTACTGGACTGGCATTGCTATTGGATTGCAGTCGCTGGTTGCATATTTTCTTGGAGGGAAGATATTTGGGATGAAGTCAGTTTGTAAGTACAATCTAAGTGATTTATTATAAACATCACGTGTAGAAATATCGTCGTGGAATGAGCAAGAGTACATACTGACTTGTATATACATTAAAGTACATTCTTGAAGTATTTATTCGGGTATTACATAATATATGTGGTGGTAGTAGAAGCTATTATCATTGGATTAATTAAGCATATTATCTGGTGTGGACACTAGACTTGGCTTGTCATGTAAACAAAGATATACAGGATTTAGCACTTAACTGAAGTGCCACTGAATTCAGCATGAGTTGTGACAAAGGTATGATGCAGGATGTGAACAATTTATTTAAGATCAGGTTAGAGTATATTGATACTCTACGAACATTGTGAGAGGAAATAGAAAGGATTATTGATGGACAAGGAAGTGTAGACCAAGTTATTGTGAAGAAAGGGGTTTATGATCAGAAATGGTGTGAATTTGTTTGTGTACATGAACAGTATATTGGAGCTGAGGATGGAGTGGAAGAGAAAGGAAGAGCAAGTCGATGGTATAAAGAACTGATGGAAAAAAAGGTACATTTGGATGAAGTTGTGAGAAGTTGGTGTAAAGGGTCGAGGTCAGGATATTGCAAGGATAAAACTCGAAGCTTGAATAGTGGTTCGATTGGAGCCACCTCATCTTCATCAACTGTGTCCAAGAAAAAAAGAAAAGGTTGCTCTTGCACAACTTAGGATCAATCAATTAATGAAACGACACGAAATGAAAAGGAGAATGGTAGAATTGAGATATCAAGAGGAACTTATGGAGGCTCAGATGGAGGAAGAACAGGCAATTGTTAGTTATAACATTTACAACGACCCGGCCTATGCGGATAATAAGAGCTACAATGGCCATGAATCCTTTGTGGATAACAGGGAAGTGTTGCAGAAGCAATACAGCATGGTTTATCAGCCACAGATCTATAGCAATGAATGTGTTGGGAAAGTAAATCAAGAGCATCCTATTAACCTGTCAGCAAGCAATGATCAAGAATGGCTGCAGAGCAGGATTGAAGAAGAGCAAAGAAGGAATTATCAAACGGTGGCTCGACCAGTGGTATGTGTAGCAGATAAAATGGGTGGATGCAATACTAACTACTGTTAAACAACCCATGATTAACTACCCCAAACTTGTTGAATCTGTCAAGGAACCAGCAGGTCTACATAATCTGTTATACTCTATGCCCCAAGCCTCAGAGTATCCAATGAATCAGAGATCACCCCTCTCGGGAGTGCATGAGTCATATGTTGAAAGAAATAGAAATGGTGGTAATCTGAATGTGAAGGCAAGTGCATGGCACCCGGTTACAGGGTTGTCAGAGCAATCGGTTATAGGACCTCCTAAACAGCCGTCTGCAGCTGAGATGGGGCTGCCAATAACAATGGTGAGTAACAGTGGTGAGGAAATGATCCGAGTACTGCGGCAAGTTGTATCAATACCCCGAATTAAATACATGCACTTTGATGGAGATCCAATGAATTATGTTTCCTTTATTCATAATTTTGAAACTTGTCTCGAGAAAGATAACCCAGACAGTGCAACAAGATTGCAACTCTTAATTCAGCATTGTTCAGGAAAGGCCAAGGACGCGATAGAAAGTTGTGTGAATTTGCCTGCTGGACAAGGGAATAGAACAGCAAAGAATACCCTGAAAGAGAACTTTGGGAAACCCCAAACAATTGCCAAAGCGCACACAAAAAAGAGCTTACCCCCCTTGAAGCAAGCAGACGGACCTAGTTTGTTGGAGTACGCCAGGAATTTGGAAATAGCACATCGAACTCTTAGCAGTATGGGACCAGAATACGAAAGTGAATTAAGCCATGTTAACACACTACGCGAGCTGAATAGGAAACTCCCTCTGTTTATGAGAGTAAAGTTGACCGAACGTGCAGGAATAATTATTGAATCTGATGCTCGACCTAAATTTCAAGATTTCTTGCAGTTTGTAAAGGCGAGAGCGAAACTAGTAAATAATGAGTTTGCAGAGGATCTTTGTGCCGGCACAACAAATTCAAAGAAAAGAGGCAAGGGTCCAGGCGTAACGGGACGTTATGTACAGAAATCGTCTACATTAATGGCAGGTATGCAGAAAACCCAACAGGAGAAGCAAGATTCAAAGCCCGTGAGTGTTCAATGTTTATTCTGTTCAGGGACACATAGAATCTGGAAGTGCACAGCATTTATGAAGTTAACTTACCCGGACAGAAAGAAATTCGTTCAAGATCATCACTTATGCATGAAGTGCCTGAGTAAGGGACATTTCCTACGAACATGCCCCAAGGTTCACTTTAGATGCCAAGAAAAGGGTTGCACGAAAGAGCATCATACGTTTTTACATCCAATTGAACCTGTAGGTGAGAAGAATGGTCCTGGAAAGCGAGATGGTGAAGTATGTCCTGATCCCAGGATAATGGATGGAAACAATAGTCAAAACGACTCGAGATTAACTGCGGCAACTGGGGCCGCTGAGAGGGTTTGTTTAAGTGTCATTTCTGTTAAAGTGCAAATCAAGGGACACGATAAGCCTGAAGTTGTGACATACGCACTTTTGGACTGTGGGTCAGAAGTTACACTTGTTCATCAAAAATTGAAGGAAGAACTAGGAGCTCGAGGTCGACAGATCGACTTTTTGCTCTCAAGAATAAACGGTTCAAAGCAAGTTAACGGTGAGCTTTTAGACATTGTAGTAACATCTATAGACGAAGAAACATCTCTCGAGCTATCAAATGTACAAACTGTCGAGCAAATGCCTATTTCAAGAAGCTGTATTGCCCGAAAGGAAGATATCAAGAGTTGGCCTCATTTGGTTAATGTTCCAATTACTGAATTAGAAGTGGATGAGATAACTTTGATCATTGGCCTACAAGAAAAACTTGCCACTTGAATACCGCACTGGCGGCGAGAACGATCCTGTAGCTATTAGATATAGCCTGGGCTGGACAGTTGTTGGTCCTATTGGCGAAAAGAAGGATGAGCATGTTATGGCACGAATTTTGCCCGGACAGTTAACAGCGCTAGTACCGTGCGTGGTGACCTGAGTTTCGAGAACGAAGACTGTTAGAGTACAGCAGAATGCAAACCGATTGGTTTAGTTTGGACGGATCAGCGTCATGTTCTGCTGTTTCAAGTGTGGATGATGACTTGAACCACAAGTTGGAGCGATTGTGAGGAACGGATTTCCAAGATTGCGTCGTAGATACAAAGATCTGTCCATCGATAGAAGATCGGAGAGCATTGGAAATGATGGAGGAGTCACTGAAGCAGGTGGATGGTCATTATCAGGTAGCCTTACCTTGGCGACATAACCCCCCCAGTCTACCTAACAATAAAAAACTGCAGCGCAAAGAGCTCGGACATGGAAGAAACGTTTGCTACGAGACCAGTGTCTTTTGGAGAAATATGCCACAACAATGAATGATTATCTGGAGAAAAGTTATGCTGAGAAGATCCCGAAAGAACAATTACAACCGGCTGACACATCTATCTGACTCGTCCAGCAAAGCCTGAAAAGGTCCGGATGGTTTTTGATTGTGCGGCCACATACCAGAACACCTCTTTAAACCAATAGTTGCTGCAAGGGCCTGATCAAACGAACCAGCTTGTGAGAGTTTTACTACGCTTCAGACAAGAACAGATCGGTTTGGTATCAGACATTGAAAGTATGTTCCACCAGGTGTTGGTAGAGCCACGTGATTGTGATGCCCTTCGGTTCTTTTGGTGGCCGAACGCAGATCTTGCGGGAGAAATGGAAGAGTATCGTATAGTTAGACATTTGTTTGGTGCGACATCCTCACCTAGTGTGGCGAACTTCTGTCTGAGAAAGACCGCGGATGACCATCAGGATGAATTTGACCCTAAAGTATTAGATACGATAAAGCGCAATATGTACGTGGACGATATGATGAAGTCTGTGAAGAACTCGTGCGAAGCTACTACCTTAGTAGAGCAGAGTCGTGAATTGTTGGCCAAGGGAGGATTCCGTCTAACGAAGTGGTATAGCAATGATCGAGAAGTATTAGCCTCCATTCCGGAAAGTGAGCGAGCGAAATCTGTGGTCGATCTTGACATGGAGAACCTCCCGACTGAAAGTGTGCTTGGTCTTAAGTGGAATACAGAGGATGACAGTTTCGTGTGGGACGTCGCGGAGAAGTTATCGCGGTTTCTCAACACTGAACCGGTGACTCGAAGAGATTTAGTATCAGCTGCATATTCTTTGTTTGATCCTCTGGGATTCATAGCACCATACGTGATGAAAGCTAAACTCCTATTGCAAATGTTGGTCAGAAAGGGCGTTGGATGGGATGACCCTCTTGGAGAGGACGAAAGGGCACAGTGGAGGCGTTGGTTGGAAGATCTTCCTAGGTTATCCGAAATACGAGTAAATCGATGCTTTAAACCTGCAGTGTTTGGTGATATAGTGGAAATACAGTTACATTTGTTTTCCGATGCTTCACGGTCTGGATACTCCGCAGTAGCATTTCTTTGCCTGACTGATTCTGACAAACAAGTGTACTGTGCGTTTGTAATGGGAAAGGCAAGACTGGCACCCATTCGAGAAATTTTAATTTCTAGATTGGAATTAACGGCGGCCGTTGTTTCCGTAAAGCTTTCAAAGACCGTGCGAGAAGAGATAAACCTTAAGATCGGAAGAACTGTCTACTGGACAGACTCTACATCTGTTCTGAAATGTATTAACAGTGAAGGCAAGAGGTTCCACACGTTCGAATCGAACCGTTTGACAGTCATACACCACGGGTCAGAAGTCAATGAGTGGAGGTATGTTAATCGAGAGGATAACCCCGCGGACGATTGGTCAAAGGATCTTAAACTAGATAATTTGCTGAAAAATGATCGTTGGTCAAGGGGACCCGAATTTTTATGGAAGGACGAAGAACGTTGGCCAAAGTTGAAAGATACATTGATTATAAAGAACGATGATGCGGAAGTGAGAAAGGAAGCCCGAGTTTACACCGTGATATCAGCTGTACATCCTTTGGAGAGTTTGATTTCTTACTTCTCTAGTTGGTGGAAGCTGAAGTGTGCCGTGACGTGGTTGTTGCGCTTTAAAGAATACCTCAGGATGAAATCCCCAGGTATACGTAAGAAGGAAGTTTTGACGAACGAGAAAATTCAAGAAACCAAACAAAATGTCATAAAGAAATTGACAGTAGAAGAATTAGATGAAGTTGAAAGGGAAGTATTACAACGTGTACAACCGGTAGAGTTCGCAGACGAGTTGAAAACTGTTTCATCGCAATCACAACGAAATTCCAAGGAGTTTTGAAGGGTAACGAATCGGCTCTTAACAGGTTAAATCCAATTTTGAAAGAGGGGCTACTCAAAGTCGGTGGAAGGCTGATTAATGCAAGTGTTAATGATAAAGCAAAACACCCTGTTATCCTGCCTTCCAGGCATCCGGTGACTGACATGATTATTCACCAACATCATGCTGAAGTTGGCCATATGGGGCAAGAGTCGGTGTTGTCTTCGATTAGGAAAGAATATTGGATTGTCAAAGGGAGGACCGCAGTTAGACGAGTGATAAGATCTTGCGTGATGTGTCAACGTAGAAAAGCAAAATTAGGGGAGCAGTTTATGGCTAGTTTGCCGCAAACGAGGCTTACACCTGATAAACCCCCCTTTACATACGTGGACATCGATTAATACGATTATTTTGGACCGCTCCTGGTCAAACAGAGACGGTGTACGGTGAAAAGATATGGATGTGTCTTTACATGTTTTACGACACGAGCGGTACATATTGAGATTTCACATTTTTTAGATACCGACTCCATGTTGAATGCGCTCCGACGATTCATTAGTATTCGTGGGTGTCCAGGGCAAATCAAAAGCGATCGTGGCTCTAACTTCGTTAGCGCCAATAAAGAGCCGACAGAATGCATGGAACGATGGAATGAAGAACAAATCAGTACGTTTTGTTTACAAAGAAAGATCCAGTGGACGCTCAACCCACCATCAGCCAGCCATAAAGGTGGCGTATGGGAAAGGATGATAAGGTCGGTGCGGCAAATACTACTGACAGTCTTAAAGGAACAGTTGGTGAATGGTAAGCGACGAGACCTTGCTTACTGTAATGGCAGAAGCAATGAACATCTTGAACTCTAGACCTTTAACTAGAAATAGCGACAGCGCGTCTGATTTGGAACCATTAACTCCTAATCATCTGCTGCATTTGAGACCTAGCCCGAGTCTACCACCCGGCGTATTCGAGAAGGATGACTTGTACTGTAAGCGCGCATGGAGGCAAGCCCAATACCTAACCGATGTATTCTGGCGAAGGTGGACAAAGGAGTACCTGCCGACCCTTATGGAAAGAAATAAATGGAATTCACCCAAAGAAAATCTGAAAGTAGGCGATATAGTGTTGCTAGCAGATGAAGGATATTCCCCAGGTCAATGGCCATTGGCAGTTGTGGAGGCTGAAGCGAGCGAAGATGGTTACGTCCGTACTGTGAAAGTCAGGAGTAGCGGCACGGTAGCGACTAGAGCAAGACGACGTCGAAAGGGAAAACAAGAGTCTGGTACTACGATTCTTACGCACCCTGTAACTAAGCTGTGCTTGTTAGAAATGGACGGAGAAGCAATTCCAGGGAATCCAACCAGTTGGGACGATTAGGGATTTACAGCGGACGCGATAGATTACCTAAAGTTAATATTGATGTTGAACGGTAGCTTGATATTGTTATATTAAATAGTTTGTTGTTTACAATCCTATTTAGGGCCGGTGTAGCTACCGTTATTTCCGGTCATCGGTTTCCGGGGAACACGTGACAAGAACGCATGGAAAAAAATATGGACGCCATGTTTTGTTTTATTTTATTTTATTCCATGTAGAACCAAACGGTTCTAAACGTTAAAAAGGTTAAAAGGGTTACAGAAATGTTACAGAAACGTCAGAGAGAAGTTACGTAAAGGTTATATAAGTTATGTAAAAATTAGATTGGTTTGAAAGAGTAAAAATAACAAGGATAAATTTACGTTTGATGTATGGTTTGATTGAACATTGAGCGCGTCCAAAGGCGGTCGTAACAGAGAGCTCCTATGGTTTTGTGTTCATATATGTATTTGCAAATAGATATACAGTGAATATACTATATTTATACAATTTTGAACATTTTTTAGCATTTCCTGTTCAGGCACCTGTACAACCACCCACTCTAGAAGATGCACAAGCAAAGCTATGTTGCAGAACATGTGTTAATCCAATGAAGGGCCACAAAAAAGATTCAGAAGTGTCCACAGAATCAAAAGTAGAATTTAACACTTACTATATAGTATATAATAATTCCATTTAATAATAGGATCTGATATCACCAACATCACTGTATATATTGTATGTCTTTAGGGGGGGGGGGGGTTCAACACCTTTACTACATTGTATTTATTTCAATTTTCAAAATAACCTATTTCTCAATATTGTAATTTTATTTTATATATGGAGATGTAAAATGGAAGAATATCTTGAAAATCTATATAAGTTAGTATAATTAAACAGGAAGTAAAGTCTGTTTAGTGCACCTAACATTGTATGAGTGACACGGCATGGTTCTTCATTCATATTTTTTTCGATATTGAATATATATTTTCATATTTATATAAAAGACATCAAATACTTTTTTCAAAATATATCCCATCTAAATTTTGCCTTTTTCATACATGATTAATTCGTAATTACTTTTAAATTCCATGGCAACGATCTCACTGTTGCAATTTAAATTTAATTGCCTATTGTTTGAAGCAAAATATGTAAATAAACATGCTCACATTTTATTACCTAATAAATATACATGTTATATGATAATATACATATATAAACATGATATATATACTGTTACAGTGAATATAACTAAATTGTGTTGTTGCCAAGCATAATGTACATTATATGCTATATACTGTAACACACCCTTGGAACTCAAATGGATGTGACTTATGTTTAATATTTGTCTGGTATTTGACAAAAACGTTTTGTAAATGTCTAATATTTGTCACAAAAATCTCTTGACAATTTATGATAACATATTGGGACATATACCTGTTTTCATCACTGTGTATTTTGCACTTCTTTCGGTTAATTTTTTTTATATCGCTCCTGCCAGACGTTAAAATCCTAATTTGTAGCTCATAATATTTCCAAAGTAATACATCCATCGAGGCAAAACCGTAGAATTTTTCCTCTGATTGACCATCTAGCCCTGAGTTCCCTGACACATCTGTGGTCATTCCCCAATATAAACGGTAGCGATTTTCCACGGGCGGATTGTATTCCTCAAATGTAGGTCAGTTTATGCGCTGATAAAATAGGATGTGAAAACGTTATTTCACATCAGGAAACATATTTAGAACTATATTTTTGGATATTACAATCAGTAAGAGAATGTGGAACCTTATTTGTGCATTTGTCCAAACGAACAAATCGCTCTTAAGCTCTTTTAATAATAGTTTTTAAGACTTCAGCGACAGCGCCCTGATGTGGAGTGATGTCAACATTGATCTATTAAGTATAAAGTAAGTATCGGTGTTTGTTGGATTGGCTTTATATATTGTATCAACATATTTATTAATGTGAATATTTACAAAGATCTACATAAGTATATAATATGTACTGTATACTGGGCTATACATTTACATTTTATAAATTAATATACCATGGGCTATTCCATTTAATATCCACCACCGCACCCCCCCTGTGGATGAACTTTGAAAATTTTTAACCCTTTAGATCAAAGTTCCGAAACAAAACACCCCTCAGAAATAAGGGATTTTTAACCTTACCCCTAAAGATCAAAGGAAGCTGGCAAGCAGAACCCCTTAGAAATTTCTTTTGAGCAACACCTCAGAAAACTCCATTCACAGGGGAGGGTGGACATTAAATGGAATGACCCCAGTGGCGGATCCAGGGTAAGTCAAAATAAATTATAGCAGGTCAATTTTAAATTCAAAATAACTTTATAACAATGTCATAGGTTATGAATTTCAAAAGAATAAAATCTAACCAATGAAGTTGCTTTGAAGGTATTTTAAAATGTAAATATATCCTAGAATGAGCTGCTATAATTTATTTTGACTTACCCTGGATCCGCCACTGAATGACCCCATAAAGCTTCAAATATAAACTCCCTCATTCTCTGTCCCACTGTTTACACCCATCACATAAATAACCCATCACATTACCAATGTTTACATCATTCCAGAAATAAGCCCCAACTCCAATTACAGTACCATCATTTTTGTGCTTTACAATGGATCAGGATGTGACCCTGTTATTAAATGTAAGTAACCCAGCCCTGATGGCCATTATCTAAAATTATTGTACAGTAACTGACTGTTAATAATATGGTTTTAAATGAGCAGATCAGCCTGTAGGGGTGTGTTACTTGGAAAGTTCCCACTAGACACCAGGCGAAGTGATATGACACCGTGGCAGAAACTTGGCCAATTTCTTTTTTTTGGGGGGGGGGAAGTGTTGAAGGCACGTATCCTGTACAAAATATAAAAATTTTGAAATTAGAGCCCTGAAATGGCCTTTTGAACATTCTCGCTGCACAATTTAGAAGAAATTTCAAGGATAAAAACATGCTGTTCATGTCTGCTGACTCATAGAGTCTTACAGTTTTTTTGCCCGGTTCCCGCGCCATCTTGTATTTATCGTACAGGTCACGCCTCCGATTCTATGAGTCAGCAATCTAGACCTGCTATGTCTATGGCCGATGAGCCTCTCAAAAGGCGGGAAAACTAAATCAACATGGCGGATGAGAGTAAAGAAAAATATTTCGTATAAAGAAAAATAAACAATGGTGCACACGTGCTGTGTACCTTTATGCGCATCCAACTCAAGAAGAACAAACAATAATATTTCGTATTTCAATTTCCCGGACAGTGTATGCGATAAAGGAAAATTAAGAAGGCAATGGTTGAAACGGATACGACGTTTTCGAGATTCATCATGGAAGCCTTTGGCAAACACTAAAATTTGTTCAGAATATTTTGATGAAAGTGACTTTGTTTACCGGGGAATCAACAAGTTGCCACGTAACAGAAGGCTAAAGAAAAACGCAGTCCCTAGTCGTTTTAGGTGGACACTATAAGTCAAAAGAAGAAGTAACCCTTTGGAAAAGTACAGAGAGCGTAAATCACAAGAAAAGGCTAACGTGGAAACTGTAAAGGATAACGATGTTCATGAGACTCCTATAAGTAATCACGGCGACAATGAGGATGTAAGTACGTTAGAAAATCAAAACGAGGACGAGCAACTACAAAATAGTAATGGCATCCCAAAACCAGATATTCTTTTTTCTTATGAGAAGTAGTGATAAAGACATACGTTTTTATACTGGTTTTCCATGCTCAAAGGCCCTTGAACACTGTTTTAATTTTCTTAATCCTGGAGCAAATGGCAAAAATATAATCTACTGCGATTCTTCAACAAGAAAAGCTGGGAACGATATTTTTAATCTGCAACAAAGTATGGACAATAAGGTGAGAGAAGAGTTCTGTGCAAAACTAGGAAGGCCAAGGAAACTAGATACTATGAATGAGTTTTTCATGTTTTTGTGTCGTATACGGTAAGGCTTTAGAGAACACCATTTGGCACACCTTTTCGATGTATCAATGGCCACAGTGTCCAGAATTGTTATAACATGGAGTAACTTTGTTTACCTAAGACTTGGATCATTGAATATTTGGCCAAATAGGGAAACTGTTGATAGAAACATGCCTGAATCCATCAAAAAAAAATTTCCCTCAACAAGGGTCATCATAGACTGTACAGAAATTAAAGTTGAGACTCCATTCTCCTTGGTTCTTGTCCCAGAACTATTTTCCACCTACAAAAATCATGTGACATTAAAGGCTCTCACTGGTTGTTCACCATCTGGTGGTTGTAGTTTTGTCAGTCAACTTTATACTGGAAGTATTTCAGATGTTGCAATTGTTAAACAAAGTGGGTTTTTAGGATTAGAATTTGATGAAGGTGATTCTATCATGGCTGACAGAGGATTTACAATAGCTGACTGCTTGCCGAATGGAGTTAGTTTAAATATACCAGCATTTTTAGATGGGAGACGTCAGTTTGATCAAGAGGAGGTGATTGAATCCCAGGCTATTGCCCAAGATAGGATACACATTGAAAGATTCATTAATATTGTGAAGGACTTTCATATATTTGATGGTGTCATACCTTTAACACTCACCAGTTCAGTTAATCAGTTGTTTACCTCATGTTGTTTGTTTGCCAACTTTCAACTTGGTATTATTGCTAGTCTTCCAGCAAGAGAAATTAATTTATGTAATGAAGAGTAAATTAATATACAATATTTTACCAATGTAAATACAAATATATTTCATCGAAGTTTGAAAACTGAATATTACATAAATCAATTACTACTGTATATACTGTACAGTAACTATTTTCCATTAATAAATTAAATTAAATAATTTATTGCATCAATTTCATTTAAATTTGGAATTTTAAGTACTATTTAATACACGAGAAGGAGTGTTTTAAAATATGAATATAACAAATATGATAAAACACGATTGTTCGAGTGTATTAAAAGACTTTAAATATGCCGCATTGTAATGCTAAATAGGATGCAACATTATATAAAGAATACTAATGAACGTGACAGATTATATAAAGTGTCATCCTAATTAGCACTTTATCAGGTATAAAGCCACCTCATGTGACCTATTATGGTTCACATGATTAGCCAATAATCTTATGAATTATTAATATTTGAAATTCATTTACAACCGACAAGCTTGTATGTCAAGGGTATATGTCATGTCCCATTTTCTACGTTTTATATGCTAAAAAATTATTGAGTAAGAATCTATTTATCTGTGTTTGAAAGTTTGTATTTTTCAGCTAAAACAGGAAGATAATGGTTGAAATAAAAATTGTTAAGATGTTGCAAATCATTATGTATGAAGCCAGTGTCCAGTCCAACTCTTGAAATAATCATGCCAACATCTGAGTAGACAACGAAATCGCACCAGTCTGCTCCAGCTAAAACCATTTGACCTTGAACCTGCTTGTAATGAATGTGGGATTTTTTTAATAAGAATTTTCCTTCACATTGTTCAATATAAAAGCTTTCTTCATCACAAAGCTCTTCCGGATGCCTCTTCTGATTCTCTTTCTTCCCTAGGCATTTCATTTCCGCCAAACCATAAGGTGGGGTGCTTTGAGGATCAAACACTTTTCTGTCTGGGGAAGCACCAAGCCAAAAACACCTATGATCCACAACCAAACCACTTCTGTATGTTGTTACTTTGTGACCAACAGAATGCATGTATTTTGTATACATTTGAACAGCTGTTGGCTCATTCTTTAAACCATATCTCATCATGGCTTGGCTAAAACTTGTTAGATTCTTTTCTTCTGTCAATTTCTTGGCAAAGTTAGTGGGTTGACAACTTGAATGTGTCATTTTATAGATTGTTTCTCCAAATCTAGATGCTGTCAACCTAAATTTCCTTTAACTAAACCAGGTTTGACTTTCACTTTGCATATGTGTTTCTCGTTCAATGTTAACTGATTGACTTGTGTTGATAGAAATAGAATTAATGATTAAGTTTTCATCTGTTGACAGCTCATCTTGGTTGGGGTAAAGTGAGGAAAAACAATTTGACGAAGGGGGAAATTTGGAAACACTGATGGTGTATTAGTGGGCATTGGAGTATTATTGGCTGAGATAATATTGGAAATGTTGACTTCAAATGATGGTTTTTTAAAACCATTGAGTTGATAATTGAGAGGGCTTCCTTTGGGAACTACTCCAAAAGTTGTTTCAATGATGGGCTCCTGGTTCGAAGGAAGTTGATAAATGAAGGGTATTGTTTGGTTTATTTGAAAAAGTTCTTTTTGTAGATTCTGAATTTGATCGATGTTGTGTATTTTGATATTCTCCTTTCTAGCTTCGTAAAGATTACACTCTATACCTACTGATGTCCTTTTCCTTTTTGCTTTTGATGTTTTCACAAACTTTGGACACTTCACAAATTCATTCATTATCGGTTCTGGTTCAATCACAGCACCTAGGTCAGTGCCACCTTTGTATTTGGGAAGTTGATGATACATTTTCGGGAACTTCACGTAAACCATCTAGTTTATAATGACATAAAAAGGTCATAGCACTTGAAGTGTGACTACACAGTCCCCCTTTTCCAGCCTTGCAGGAACACTCAGCAAAAACAACAGTAGCGTCTTCCAACTTCAACCCAGTGCAAACCTTAATATGCTTTGTTTCAGGTACTTGCTTATTCCCAACGCTGTGGTATGACAGTGCCAAGACAAAGAAATACGTACCATTTCATCAAGTCCTAACGTCAAACGTGAAGTTTTCAACGGTCCTTCTTTCTGCTCGAGTGTTGTTCGCTGGATTAGGACCAGTTTGAAATTTAAACAAGAAATTATCCATTTCCCTTTTTGTGAAATAAGGAAGCTTTTCGAGGCTTTTTCCAAGGAGTCTACCTGTTTCCGGAAAGACAAAGTCGCTCATTATTCAACTGGCCTAGAACGATTAGCGGAAAAACATAGAAAATAGATTAAAATTTATAGTCAAAATTTTTGGTGAATGTTTTCTTGTTTAACATTAAAAAACCTTTTCAGAAAAAAAAAATCGGAAAAAACAGAAAGAAAGGAACTTACATTAAACGTCTACATTTTCTAATCCAAGGCAAACAAGTTGTTTTCTTTTTCTTTATACGAAATATTTTTTTACTCTCATCCGCCATGTTGATTTAGTTTTCCCGCCTTTTGAGAGGCTCATCAGTGACCCATGAGCCTCGTTTCGGTGTCTTCCGCCATATTTATGAAAAACATCTATAAAATTCTAGTTTGTTATCAATGCGTGTTCCCAATCTGACGTCACAGGAGCATACTCGCCCCAGTTTTTTTATGCTCACAATATTTTGAAAAATCGCCAACTTCAGGCCCCCAAAAGTACACGAAGATCAAATTTTCGACTTATAAAATATATTGCAAATCTTCTTAAAATCACCTAAACTATTGAAATATGCATATTCCCTGACTACCGGATAGGCACTTTAAAACTCAAGATGCTTTTTAAACTTTTAGACTTCGGGCGCAAGCCTCATTAAGTGGTGTTGAAAAAGATATCTCACATATCCAGGAAAATTCATTTTCGCCAGATCTTTTTATTTCTTATATGCTGCAAGTACATAAACAATCTATAGGTCTACTTATAAAAAAATATAAAATGCGCGATATTTTAAAATTGAGAGCAGTTGCAAAATTGTCTACTTTTATACACCATGTATATCCCAGTATAGGTTATCAATCAAATGCTGGGCGAGGTAATATCAATTTTATCTCTCGAGAGACGCTATGGTATTTTGTCACGAATGAGCGGTAAAACTGATAGTACCGAACCTCGAATGTGTTAACCAATTTATCACATACTTGTGCCTTTATCAGGTCCATTAAGGAGAGAGAATCAGATTTTATTTCCAAATTATAAATCATTTAATATTTCCCAATGAATGCAAAAATATTGTAAAAAATACGTTAAACAGCTAAACCAAGAATAACTTCTCTTTTTATAGCTGCAGGTATCTTTCTGTTATTGGCCTTCTATAATTGCTTTTTAACAACCGATTTGCAGTCGAACGCGCGGGAAAAAAACAATATCACGGGAAAATAAACGATATCGCCGGGACATATCGTTTTTATGTCACTTTGTTACCGCCCTCATATACAGGTAAAAGTATATGGGATAAATATCTATATTTTTAAAAATGTATGCATACCTTAATTGAACAGGCCTCTGTAGTGTTCCGGAGACAATGACTCGCACATTAACTTGTGTTGTATCTTCAGTAGTGGTATATGTCAATTGAGAAAATCGAACCGACATGACTTTAAAACAAGAGAATAGGTGTATTAGCGTATTATTAAAAAACACTACTTCTCAGTGTTTTCACATGCCTGTTGTTTTTTCGTTAATCCATTTATAGTTCAAGATAAATTTGACCTCCGCCTCCTCCTCCCCCACCGCCTCCGCTTCCCGGGACCATTGTTATCCTCTCCCGATTGCCTACGCACGCAAAGAGTTTGGAGTTTATGAACACGCTAGAATTTCCGCGACTTAATTTTTTGAACATGCTGTAATAGTCGCTCCCGATTTTATCAAATTTTATACATTACATACATACATACATACATACATAAAATTTTATTTAAAACACGCTAGCCCCAACAATAAGATGCTGGTTTCCATGGGGGGCGTGTGGACAAGTTACAAATACATAGACATATAGTATTTAAAAGGAAGAACACACACGTACAATAACAAATAATTGAAAAAGAAGGTGAAATATATAACTAATTACAAAATTATTAAATGGGGTTTTAAGGAAGTGTCGAGCACCAATGTCAAATGAGCCCCTTAAAGGAAGTCAAAGTATTGGCTTTTTTAGCTTCGACGCTTAAATTGTTCCACAAGAAAGCCCCATTATAGGAAAAACTCCTTTTTTTAAATTCAGTTTTGGGTTGAGGTAGCACCAAATCAGTATCACTATTTCGTAAATTATAAGAGATGGGACAATTACTCATTTTGTAAAACATGCGATTTAAATTTGGTGCAGCTAAATTATTTAAAATTTTATACATGAAAATTGATTTCAGATAGTCTTGCCTTTTTTCTAAGGTTTCCCAGGCAAGTGTCTCGAAAACGTCAGCCGTCCTTATATCATAAGTTGCTCCCGTTAATATTCGTGCTGCTCGATTTTGATATTTTTGTAATTTTTCTTTGAGTCCTATCCCACAGTTGTCCCAAAGAGGGCTACAATAATCGAAATATGGTTGGACTAGAGCATTATAAATTACTTTCAGCATCTCGGGAGGTACCAAGGGTTTTACTCGCTTTATGGCTGCAATGCCAGCGGCTACTTTTTTACAGATCATTTCAATATGACTGTCCCAACACAGTTTATCATCCAAATTTACTCCTAGACACTTATAGTTGGTAACCCTAGGAACAGGTGTACTGTTAATTAGAATAGGCTCATTACAGATCTTATTTTTTATATTATAAGAGGATCCTATGAACATGTATTTTGATTTTGTGGGATGGATTTGTAGCTTATTTTTTCTCATCTACCTACTCAAATTTTTTAAATCTTCGTTTAATTTGGAGATGAGATCACTACTGTTATCAGATGATGCATAAATTTCAGAATCATCAGCATATAGGGAGGGAGTAGTGTTATTCAGACTATCCGGCATGTCATTTATATATAATAGAAAAAGCAAAGGACCAAGAATAGAGCCTTGTGGAACTCCGCATATTATCTTTTTAGAAGAAGATAACTGGCCATTTACGATACACTGTTGTTCCCTATCTTTGATGTAGGAATCAAACCATTTCAGCGCATTACCAGAGATGCCAAAATTTAGATTCATTTTGTTAAGCAATATTTCATGATTTATTGAGTCAAAAGCTTTCCTTATGTCAAGAAAAACCACACAGTTTATTTTCCCCACATCCATATTACTCAACCAATTATCGCACATTTGTATAAGTGCGGATACAGTGGAATGTTTTGGACGAAATCCAGATTGATGTTTTGAGAGTAGGTCATTGTCAGTTAAATAGCCATACAATTGCCGAAATACTTCCTTCTCAAAAACTTTACTTATTACTGGTAATATAGAAATTGGCCTGTAATTTTCACATTTGGTTTTATCTTCAGATTTGTAGATTGGAGTTACACGTGCTCTTTTCCATTCGTTTATATAAATACCACTTTCAAGTGATAAGTTAAAGATATAGGTCAAAGAAGGTGCAATAATTTCGGCAGATAATTTTAAGATTTTTGCTGGTATTTTGTCAAGTCCGGTAGACTTGTTAGCTTTCAGGTTGTTCAAGATCGAATAAACGTTATGAATTTCAATTTGGCTAAAATGAAAACTGGTATTTTGAGACAAACGAGCACCAGAAACATTTTCATTATTAAGGTCGTCATCAGACTCTTCATAAAACGAAATGTCATTTGCCAATTGTGGACCGATGACCGATGAAATAGTTATTTAGTGATTCAGCGATAAGTGTGGAATCAGTTATAGTATTATTATTTAACTTAAGTTCATTTATATGGGTAGATTTACTATTCTTACCAAGAAGTGAGTTAATTAAAGACCAGCTTTTTTTTGGATCTTTAATGTTCGCACAATCACGGATTTTATTAACAAAATATTCGGATTTAGTTTTCCGTATATTTATGTTAACTTTATTGCGTGACTTTTTATACATTTCCCAGTGATATTTAGAATTATGCTTAATTGCCTTCTTTTTATGGTAATCCCTGTTCCTTATTTCATTTTTGATGATGGTAGTCATCCATGGGACGGCATTAACTTTAGTTCTTTTATATCTAAGAGGTGCGTGTGCATCAAGAATTTCAATGAAGAAAGACTTCTAGACACACCAACATTCATTTGGATCAGAGAAAGTGGAGATTATTCCCAAAGGAACTTGCGATAGATCGTTATAAAAATCTCTATCAGAAAAATGTTTAAAGTCCCGTACCTCTCTCATAATGGACTTTGACTTTGGGAATACAAATTTTCTTACAGCATAAATTAGACTATGATCAGAAATTCCTACATGAGAAACGCCAGAAGAAACTATATTTTCTGGAGTATTTGATAAAATGAGATCAATGGTTGAGGCTGACGTTTCCGTGACTCTAGTGGGTTCATTAATAAAGTTGACCATTTGCATAAAATTGACCAAACTAGCGCTCAGCTATAGACTTACTATCATCGTCTGTTATCGTAACAACTGTGACGGCAGGATTAACAGCAGCCAAATGAGGAGCACTCTGTGATGTAACGGTTATGCTAAATGTTTCATCATTTTCGAGGATCACATCATTCGAGATTGAAACTGTTTCAAATATTTGGATGGTAGTGGTAGGGATAGTAATATCTTTATTTACGACACTGGTGTAATCTTCGCCAGCCGTAGCTTCAATATTTGCGGTATTTATCCTAAAATGAAACATAATATTTCAGTGAATGACCAAACGGTTTGACACCAAAAAAGAGAAATGGAAATCAATATTACCTAATAAAACTTTAGAAATTTTGCAATTTTATATTCGTTTTATGTTTTGGTTGGCCATTAAAAAACTGATGCTACACTTATGATGGCTGTTACAATCTAATTTTTTGTCCCGTGTGCTCTTTTTTCAAATTATTCTTTAAGGTAAAGCATCAGTTTGCTCATATGCCTGTCAGTTGACCTGAATCTAAGGACATGCTGCCTCATTATTGCCTCTTTTAATTCATTATCGAAACATAGTATTAGCAAAATCACCAATTCTTACTGGATGGCGTATTTTAAATATGTATGGTTCAGAACGAATGCTTGGTTTCCACTGGTTTCGACTTGACGACCTTATCAATTCTGAATTAAATGTATGTAGATCAGTATACATTGTGTTTTAGCGACTCTTTAGTAAAACTGTAGTTTATAACTCGATAGATCTAGCGAGTAGTTTGTAGTTGTACATGCGCTAAATTTTTCGTAGGTAGCAAAGACGGGTTCACTCCAATACATAATTGTTCAGTATATATTCAGGCTGAAGTGGGCAAAATAAATTACCACAGCTCATTCTAGGATATATTTACATTTTAAAATACCTTCAAAGCAACTTCATTGGTTAGATTTTATTCTTTTGAAATTCATAGCCTATGACATTGTTTTGAATTTAAAATTGAGCTGCTATAATTTATTTTGACTTACCCTGGATCCGCCACTAGATTGAATACCTTCGACGGTCCTAGACCTTGCATTAGCTTATATTTTGCAAACGCCGTTTACTAAACAGGGCATAATGGGGCAATCCCATTCACAAATTTAAAATTAAATAGTCTTTATATTTCACAAATAGGGAAAGTAGAATGAGGTCATTTCAAATACCATTTAAAATCATTTACACTCAATTAATGCTTCACCGCTTCTGCAGGTATACAGCTAATTCAAATAAGGTTGACATCAACAATAGTCAAATGGCAAATGTGCAATATGCATGAGCATAAAAAAATGATGGTAATAATATAGTTTTAAATAAGACCAACACATAAGCAGCCTTGGTGGATTATAAATGTAGTATCTATATAATGATATCTTTTACATTCGCATGTAAAGAATCATCATTCTTTTGGCACTCGATCGATCATATTGCTGCACATTTGACTATTGTCAATGTCAACCTTAATTGAATTAGCTGTACAGGGTGAGTAAAAAAAAACTGATGCTCTTTCAAATTCAAATTAGCTGCGAATTATTACGGTGTATTCCCATGGGTTTGTAGTGATGTTTTGTTTCTGACTTTGTCTTGTTTCTGACAATTCCTGCACGGCTAAAATTTTTTACATTTTAACTTCCACTGGGAATTAGATTTTGTTTTGGATCAACGTCTGTCAAATTGCAAGAATGCAATGCTGCTAGCTTGAATTTCAATAGTATCAGTTTTTTTACTCATCCTGTACTGTGTACTTATACTCACGATCTGTTCTCTGTATACCTATGGGAATAGTTAAAGTTCCGTACCGAATTCGCGGCTAATTTGAATTTGAAAGGGCATCAGTTTTTTTTACTCACCCTGTACAGGGTGAGTAAAAAAAAACTGATGCCTTTCCAATTTAAATTAGCCGCGAATTTCATTACGGAACTTTAAGTATTCCCATAGGTATACAGAGAACAGATCGTGACTCAGTACACAGTCAGTGCAAGATGAGTAAAAAAACTGATACTATTGAAATTTAAACTAGCAGCATCGATTCTTGCAATTTGACAGACGTTGATCTAAAACAAAATCTAATTCCCAGTGGAAGTTAAAATGCATAATTTTAGCCGTGCAAGAATTGTCAGAATTGGTTTACGTACTGTGTACTAAATCACGATCTGTTCTTTGTATACCCATGGGAATGCACCGTAATGAAATTCGCAGCTAATTTGAATTTGAAAAAGCATCAGTTTTTTTTTACTCACCCTGTATATGGCAGCATTTAGCGGCAAAGTTAATTATACAAACAACTTAGGTATGTTTACAATAAGGCGCATTATCATGCTTTGAATGAATTCTGAATAAAGCTTTGTCCTCACTAGGTCTTGTCTAAAAGTACACACGAATGACCACGAGTGACCACGAGTGACCACGAATGACCACGAGTGACCACGAATGACCACGAGTGACCACCAAAGTAACCCATTATTGAGGGCCAGCTGATAATATTTTTGGCTTATGTGGGCAAAAATGCGGAAAATCTACTTGAACCCAAAATAATTTTTAAAGTTTGAAAAGAACTAGTTGGAATCTGTTTGGTTGCATAATTGGCTTAATTTTTTTCACCCCTGAACGATAAAAACGTGGACCGAAGAACCAGAAGACGAGATGATCGGACTGGACAATTTTTATTTAGTCAAGATTTCTCTAGCATCTACTATCATCCTTCTTGTGCCCACATTACGAAAAAGAATCCTGTCTTCACTGGTATTGTAACTGTCGATCGTTACACGTGCGAACGCCTGACCGAAGAGCAACGGCAGTACGTGGCCACATTTGATTTAAAAATTCAAGTTTTGTAATGTGAACTCACGTTTTTATAGGGTTATTCTATATAAAGTTGAAGTGCGCAAGCGAGAATTTTGAATTTCCAGCGTTTCAAGTAATCTAAGAAAATTTGAATTATAATTGTTATTAAAGCAATCATGTCATCAAATCGGGAATATAGTGGAAATGGAACTACTGTAAAGCAATAAAATCAAAGCTTTTCTTAAGAAAACTGATTTGTGGTTCCGATTTGACGTGATGTCCGGTAATCTTTAAGGACCTACAATCTTGGACAAAATTGTTGAGACACATGAGCGATCATTCAACTTCAACACCTAATCAATGCAATCTATGCATAATTACGTCAATGAGGAGAAACACTCTCAAGAATTGTAAGCCAATGATGGTCTTGCGTCTTTTATTGATGAAAGCGAGGTTCCCAAGCCAAAATGGTTTCGGTGACGTGATTATCAAAAGGGTGTTCAGTGATTGCTGTACGAAAAGTTCCCGCCTTTAGCTTTTTAGTAATATGGCTGTGATCCCCTATCCG
This sequence comes from Muricea muricata, assembly GCA_963855995.1. Taxonomy (NCBI): domain Eukaryota; kingdom Metazoa; phylum Cnidaria; class Anthozoa; order Malacalcyonacea; family Plexauridae; genus Muricea; species Muricea muricata. The sequence goes on from OY979717.1 coordinate 63,317,370, forward strand.
CTTTTCGCAATTCGTTACCCGCATTTCGTTGCTTGCAATCCTCTACAAGTTGGGTTTTATATGTGTTCGGTGTATAAATATTTTTTATTGCGTGAAACGCGGAAGTAATATTTGTGGGTCATTTGTAGTCATTCGTGGTCACTCGTGGTCATTCGTGGTCACTCGTGGTCATTCGTGGTCACTCGTGGTCATTCGAGGTCACTCGTGGTCACTCGTGGTCATTCGTGTGTTCTTTTAGACAAGATCGTCCTCACTAGCGACATAAATCGCTGTTACTGGCTCGCCAGAATCGGAAACAGATTTGTAAAGTGTTCAAATTCCAAATATTGTATACTGTATGTTTATTAATAACAACAAGACGCCTACTAAGGCGTTCATTCCGCCTGCCTCGAGACATAAACTAGGTTTTAAACTATAAACTTAATATGAGTAAACTATAAGCTTAAGTGGAATTAAACAAAATAGGTACACACGATGTGTACATCCATCTACATTGTTGCTAACGTCCTGCATAACTGCACGATAAGTATAATCAGGCATCTCTGTATACTGTCTTACGGTAAATCACTTTAAAGCATTAATTTGTAAATCCCATATATCTGTCATGGTAAAGTCTATTGTGTGCACTAGTTCTGCTTTCAACAAAGATTTACTATCATCGAGTACCCAAATTGTACAGGAGTTTTGTTTCATATACACCCCTGCCCGCATGGAAATTAGCATCTTGTTGTTAGAGGTAGGGCAAGAGGGGGCTTGACGTAAACACGTAAATAAAATTTTACCATGCATGAAAACAAATAAACTAATACTGACTGTGGATGTTTAAGTTGCATAACTAAGTAAAATTAGTAGAATCATACTAGCATACAATTGCAAATGTTGTCATTTAATTGGCTAATGTACTCGCTATCTATTCCTTGATAGATAGCGAGTAGCAAAACAATAACTATCATGGTGAGTTTTTTCAATTCAACAACAATTTGTAGTATTATTCTTAACGAAATACTCGTAACTTAAAATTATTTTTCTAACTGAGATTATACTAAAACAATTAAATTACTCGTTCTCAATTTCTATGTGGGGATAGTTGATCTTGGCCTCGCCCTCATTAGCTATCACCACGTAGGAATCTCAAGCTCGTAATCTAATTGTTAATTAACAATCTCACATTGTGATACTGGCTGTCTATGAGTTTGACAAAACTCAAGCTTTTTGGCACTGATGAATTTAATGCGACAAATATATTTGCACCAGTAATTATTCACGATAAATTTGTCATCAGTGTAAAACACCTTGGGTGATTTTTGCACGAAGAACCTTGTTTCCAGATAGATGTTTCAGGGCACTTCAATGTGCATGTTAAAATGTGTATTTTGTTGAAATATTACGCTCAAATATGAGATAAACGATGTGTTTATTTCGGCGACGACGCAGTGCATACGTTGAATATTTTGCGATCGAATGGGTCGTTTTAAAACAGTCATTTTGGATGTAATTTTTTGCACAAAGACCTTTTTTGTCGTTTAAATGGTTCAGAATACCTGTTAAAATGTGTGGTTTGTTGAGATATTGAGTTAGAAAATGACTTTAAGATGCCTTGGTAATTGGTATCAGAAACGGTCTCAGATCACACTACCTATCAGCGGTATCACGCATAAGTGGTGGCCCCGTTGATAACATCGGGAAAAAAAACAGAAACAGGGCGAATTTAAAACTCCGCGCGTCTACGGCAGGCTGAGTTATAATAAAAATGTGTTTTTAAAAACTTACGGCTTTGGCTTCTATCACTTTACAACAAAACATAATTTTAACTTGAATTTTTTTAGCTTTCCGATCAGAATCTGTACTCCGGATTGATATTTTATTGCTTAAACATGCATGTCAAATGTCCTACAATTAATTGACTTCATGTCCTACAATTTAATCGATAGTTACACTTTGCAAGTTGTCTCAATCGCAACTTACAGTGCAATTCATAGTTAAGCTGATCGATGTTATTTGAAACACAGTGCCAACAAATCGCGATTCTGGTTCGCATTTTTATAATCGTTTGAAATTTCGCTCTTCTCAACTAAAATCGATCGGTAAAACGGTTAAAACGAATCGAAAACGCATAAACAACAACAACATTATATTGAACCATGCTTCTCTTCTCACATTACAAGGAATTTTATTCATGCATGCATTACGTAATCGTTCTACAGTCACTTCCGTTACACAAAATTTGCAAACATTATAGCACTCCCCAGGGTTGAAATGACAACGTGTCAACAATTATCCAAACAATTAATCATAAAGTTTCATACATAACCGTTCGCATTTATTCTACAACTTGCCGATCTCCTTCAGTCGTCTTAATTGTCCGGTTATGGCTGCATTCCGTTGTGGTCGCTCTGTAGGACGCAATATTTGGACGTTTACCGATTCTTGTTCTGAGTTCTTTGTGTCGTCGCTCTCGCATTCATGCCTTACTTCAATAGGGATCAGATGTTGGATTGAGCGTCGTAACAGCTGGGAATGATTTGCATTTTCACGAAGAACTCTGACGACTGCAGCACGGGGAATTCCGTCTTCACCACGTAACAGTTGTTCCACCTTCGCCAATTTCCAAAAAACGCGTTTGGTTTGATCGTTATGAACAATAACAATATCTCCAATGGCTATCTTAGGATTTCGGTTATCTCCCGTTTTAATACTCGCTTGTTCACGTAAAGCCAATAAATATTCGTTCCTCCACTGCCTTGTAAATTGCTCGAGGACCTTTCTGTGATGCTTCGCCTTTCGAGTGAGAGAATGGTAAGTACTTACAGTCTCATAGTGCTGACTGTTAGGCATGTTCGTAATTCGTCTTCCGTAAACCAAGTGCGATGGTGTTAACGAGAATGAAATCGATTCCGTATCATAATACACGTAAGTTACCGGTCTTGCATTCACTATGCCCTCGATCTCGACTACGAGTGTTTGCAGCTCGTCCTACGTAAGATTTGTTCTGCCGACTACCTTTCGCAATGGACGCTTTATGCTTCGAATAAATCGTTCCCAAAATCCCCCCCCCCACCAGGGGGTCTTCTCCACTACAAACTGCCACGTAATTGATTATCCGTCAGATACCGCAATACTTCTTCGGCGCGACATAATTTACGAATTTCGGCACACGATGCACGGAATGTTTTCGCGCTATCTGATATAAGAAGGGCGGGTAATCCTCTTCGACTATAGCGTATCTTTTAAATGCTCTGAGGAAAGCTGGTACCTTCAATGACAGGGTAAGTTCAAGATGTATTGCTCTTGTAGATGCACATGTAAAGAGTAATATGTACACCTTACTCGAACTTTCCGGCGACTTTTCTTGGTTACCAGTGTTTTGAAAGTACAACGGTCCGGCAAAGTCCAACCCGACGTAAGCGAAAGGAGGTTCTTCCGATACTCTGCTTGCTGGTAGATCTGGAGGCGCTGTAGCTGCATAAGGAACCCCTTCGGCTTTACGACAGATCACACATTTCTTTATAATCCTTTTCACTGCCTCGCGACCGCGTATTAACCAAAAACGTTCACGTATAGTTGTTAAGGTGTCACGTATTCCACTATGCTTGACCTTATCGTGAATCTCGCAAATCAACAGCTCGACAAAACGCGACTTGTTTGGAAGCAAAATCGGGTTCTTGCTCCCCAGGTTTAATGAAGCGTTGTTTAGTCTACCCTTGCATCTTAAAACATAATCATCGTCCAGGAATAATCCAAATTGTTGCACGTAAACTGGTGCAGTTGTCTTCGCCTTCTTCGCGACAAACGAAATCTCTTCATGAAACGATGCACCTTGAATAGACCTTATCCACATTAACTCTGCCCGCTTCACTTAACTTGCAATCAATATTTCCATTTTTCCCTTTACTGGTTGCTTGCCTTGTCTCGCTTCCCGAAACGCATCGATGAATCTCACCACGTAAGCTGTGACACGAAGAAGTCTCTTTAACGAGGTGAAGCGATTAATATCTATTACCTTGTTGAGATCTAAAACAAGGGGTAACACGTCATTTGCCATAAGTGATCGTACGACATTAGCAGGTTGTTTAACGACTTTACGTAACACTTCTTCTGACTCGGCTTGATTAGCAGCTTGACATTTTGGCCACTCGTCTTCGATTTTTCCCAAGAATTCCGGTCCATTGAACCAAATTTAATTCGCTCGAAAGTTCCTTGGCAGATATGCCTCGAGAAGGCAAATCGGCCGGGGTTAGAAACCCAGGACAAAAACACCACGACTCTACGGACGAAAGATCTCGAATCTCATTCATCCTATGTTGCACGTATTGCTTCCAATTTCGATCGTTTCGTATCCAATGAAGCGTAGTGATCGAGTCGACCCAATAGAATATTTCCACATTCCACTCGAGGGTAGTCAACAACGAATTTACCAACCTTCCTAGTAATGTTGCTCCGATCAGCTCTAAACGCGGAATTGTCTGCTTTTTTACAGGTGCTACCTTTGTTTTCGATGCCATTAACTTAAGGGCAATGTGACCGTACGTATAAACTGTTCTCATGCAAACAACCGCGCAATCGCACGCCCCGACGCATCGCTGAATCCGTGAATCTGCTTAACGAGTCGATTAAGATTCGGAACATAATCATAATAACACCTCGGTACTCGAATCGTCTTTAACATTTCAAGTTCTGGTATCAAAACAGTCCACTGCTTCCGTGAGTCGCCTTGCAATTCACCGTCCCAATCAATCTTATCCAAGCACAAAACTTGGAACAGAATCTTAAGCCTTATCGTAAACGGAGATAAGAATCCTAACGGATCGAAGATCTTGGAAGACCACTTCAACAACGATCTCTTCGTAACAGGAAGCGACTTTGCATACTCGATTAATTCCGCCAAGTTGAACAAAAATGCATCTGCAACAGTGTCCCATGCCATTCCTAAGACCTTGACTTGGGTGGTTTCTCTTACAGTCGATTGCTTTCCAATCGTGGACCTTGTATATGATAAGTCCTCTTGAACAACATCGGACGTGCTCTCGGTTGATTTGTCGGTCTGCCTGTCAGTTTCACGGCTTTCTAACGCATTAATGGACTTAATTAGATCATCGGAATTCGAACTCCATTTCCGTAAATTGAATTCTCCAACACTCATCAATTGCTTTAATCCCTTGTAGATTTCTAGTGCCTTGTCATCATTTTCAGCTCTGGATACAAAGTCATCGACATACAGCGATTTCTTTAAATGTTCTACAATTTCGGGTTCTTGTTTCTCGTGCTTTTCCAGATGATGTTGGATGGTGGCTCCCAAAATTGCGGGTGAAGATCGTAGTCCAAATACCAATCGACAAAACTTCAGCTTCAAAATATCAAAGTGTGGATCTTTCGCATTCTTTAACCACAAGAACCTCAGCATATCTCTATCTTCCTCGTTGATCCCGATCATTAAAAAAGCTTTTTCAATTTCCGCTACCAGACCAACCGGGTTTTGCCTAAACTTCACGAGCAAGTCAAAGATTTGTGGAATAAGGTTGGGACCCGGGAGCAAACAATCTTTTAACGAGTAATCGCGCGTCTTCGTTGTCGCTGATCCATCATACACGACACGTAGTCTTGTAGTCACCTTGTCTTTTCCAACGACGCAATGATGTGGAAGGTAATGAGCGTTTCCCTGATCGTTGCTGCTCTGGGGAACTTCTAAAACTCCTGTGGCTAATTGTTCTTCGATATTTCTGTTGTACTCTTCGAGATGCTTTGGGTTTTTAAGCAATTTTTGATGCAACGACCTTAGCTTATTTCGACACAGTTCGTAGTCATCCTCAATGTGAGGACGATTGTCCTTCCAGGGTAGGCCAACCTCATAACGCATTCCGGTGAACTGAATACTACGGACAAAATCCGACTCCTTTGATGGGATCTCTGACTCGATGGACTCGATACCTATACTCTCCACCTCCCAAAAACGCTTCAAGGACGTCGTTAGATCATCGCATCGCTCGTTACACTAGAGTTGTTCAATCGTTCTCCAGCTAAGATGAGATTACTTAATGTGGAGCTGTCTGATTGAGGTTGTTTCGACCATCCAGACAAAAGCCAACCCAACTTGCTACTAACCGCTGTTGGACCATTTCTCCCATGAATAATATCACCGATGACTAGGTCCCAATAGTGATCTGCACCCACCAGGATGTCAATGCTATCGTTATTGCTATTACTATTGCAAGGATCGAAGTCGGAAAGCTCAAGACCATCAAGATGGGGATATTCGCTTGTATCTATCGTAGCGGGAAGGGGTGCACATATCGTTGGGAAATCAATTTCTTTGATTTCAATACTCAAACCACCACCCTTGTTTGCCAGATTGATCCTGAACACGTCACAATTTTCTCGTTTAGATTTATTTCTCCAAAGGTGTTAAGCTGAAGCTTCTCTTTACCGACCGGGTTTAGCCCAAACCGATGTTGAAGCAACTTTCGGAGGTAGGATCGTTGGCTTCCCGTATCAAACAAAACTCGCGCAGGAACGGATCTTGACCCATTGGACACATTAGCTCGGGCAGTCTGCAACAGAACACTTCCCTTGGTTGTATGGGTAACGGTTGTAACGATGGGATGCTCTTTAACTTCGGGTGACTGGTTTGGATTTCGGTTCGCATGTTCCTTTTCGTCATTATGTTTGTGAGGGTTGTTGCCTTGGGCATGTCGAGGGGTGTGGCTGTGGCTAGGGCAAATTGATTGATGATATCTCCCCGAGCAATGTCGGCATTTCTTTGTGGAATAACACTTGCTAGCTTGGTGCCCTACTCATAAACAAACAAAGCAACGCTTTGAATCACGCAAAAGTTTCAATCGCGCCTCTCTATCTATGACCTTTTCGCAGGACGCAGAATAATGTAATTCATTGCAGAATGCACATTTAATCTTAAATTTACCTGCTCCGTCCTTGTCATCCCGGTCACAATGAAGGACCACACAGTTGGAACTGTGGTTTGTTTGGGTTTGTTGGTTTTCTCGTTTACATTTGAACGTGCCATTTCGCTCATCTCTCGTGCCTCAATTTCAGACTTTATGGTTTTGACCAAATCATTGATTTGCCAGACATCATTTGTTGCCTTGCGGGCTATTTGCAACCTAATTTCGCTCGGCAATTTGGTCATAATTACCGGCATTAATAAATTGCTATACTGTTCAGCAGCAATCCCCAGTGATGCTAGCCCACGTACATGCACGCTCATTTTATCAAAAACAAATCTTAACTGTCCGGTTCGACCTTCGGGACATGCTGGAATTTGCAAGATTTGGTTCATATGCGCAGCTATAATTTGCTGGGGGTTTTTACCAAATCTTTCTTGTAGAATTTCTATCGCTGCATCATAATTGGCAGATGTCAATGTTAGTCCCTTAACTGAGCGTGCAGCATTCCCCTCGAGTAAGGAGAAAACATAATTAAACTTGTTTACCTTGGACATGTTGGCATTGCTGTGAATTGCAGTATTAAATAAATCCCAAAAGGAACTCCATTCAGTAACTTTCCCAGTAAACTTTGGATGTTCAAGCTTAGGCAGTTTTGGCAATGTCAACAGTGATGGCACAGAATTAGCAGGGGTACGTACTCGTAATCGGTATATTCGTGTTCGTATCATTATGACTGACATCAACATTACTTGTATTATCGTTGCTCGCATTGTTTACGTCATTTATCACTTGACGCACTAATTTCATGTATATTCGACGCTAGATTACCTGTATTTTCGTCTGTATTCGGACTGTTTTCGACTTGGGATTCAACGCTAGCAGTCGACGATGCTGCCACGCTAACGTTTGCTTTATTTTGTGCTTTTTTCGCAGCTTCAATTTTACTTTTTGTGTTCAAAATTCTGTCTGTAACAAGGGCTGCTTCCTCGATTGCGCCCCAATTTCACTCACTTCGCAAACACCAAGAATTTCCTCGTTTATATTGTTAAGAATGTTACTTCATTTTTTCTTCCAATTGATTTAAAATGACTTCGCATCATTGAATATCTACGTCGGTCGAGTGAAGAAGCTCGTATGCTTCCTTCAAAAGCTTTGTTACCACGCCACTATAGCCGCCTCTTTTGGCGCGAAGCCGTTCGATATTTTCCTTTGACATTTTTAGTGAATTTTTCCTCAAAACTGCCAGAAGAATAGACTAATCCGCCCCACGTCGGACGCCATTTAATAATCGTTTGAAATTTCACTCTTCTCAACTAAAGTCGATCGGTAAAACGGTTAAAACGAATCGAAAGCGCATATTAAACAACAACAACATTATACTGAACCATGCTTCTCTTCTCACATCACAAGGAATCTTAATTATGCATGCATTACGTAATCATTCTATCGTCACTTAATTCCGTTACACAAAATTTGCATATATTATAGCACACATTGTCATGCTTTATAGTTGGCAACTTTTTAAACAATCGTCTTTAAGAGCTGAATTACAACAGAATGTGAGAATATCTGCCAGAGGACCATGCTTGTAGTATCCTCCGACTACTGTTTACATAACATCGGCCTAAGTCAGAATTGCATTGCAAGTTGCAAAACAAGTTGCATATTGTAATAGGGGCTGTAAAAAGGCCAAGCAAAGAAATGCAGTGAAATCTGCGACGTAATCATCAACATAAATACAAGCTAAGCAATGCTAGAAAAAGCAAATTTAGATAAAAATTCTTTCTACTTCTGTACCTAAACCTCTGTGGAAAAGTTATCCTTTGTTATGTGATTTATCGCTTGGTCAGTTTGGTTGCAAATGAAGTAATTTCCCGGCTTTTGGTTGCGTATTCCTCATAACACATGATGGCCGGCTAAAAACAGTTTTAAAGAGTGCGAAATTTTTTTACTGCGTCAAAAGAGCTTATAAAATCACTATGTACGTCGACTTGCGTAGTTTCTTTATTAAGTCCACTAGGTCGTAATTAGAGTATGTGCATAAGCAAATACAATCAGATCATGGATTTGGACGAAAGACATTGCATAAATGAATGTAATTCTGCATATGTCCTTAGATGCAGGTAACGATTTGGCTTGTTTTGAGATGATATTACGTCTATTGATTCATTCGGGTTTCCAAAAGACATTCTTCTTAAAGACTGACAAGACTCAAAATTTAATATAAATCGCTTTGTATTTTTCATCACTTTTTTAAATAGAGTCTACTGGATGTGAAAAACTCTACATCAATATTTAACTGTTATTCTACGTGAACTTAAGTCGTATATGAGCTGATAGCCGATGAAGTGCGTAGCACCGAGTCGGCTATCGCTCATATACGACGAGAATGAGAAGAATAACTGTTTTATTGTATAGACAACAACTGCTACCAAAAAAACTTCCCAGTGCAGTTATATTTAAAAAATATACTTATTAGACAGTTTAGCAGTGCAAACAACTTCAGCTAATACCGCATAAAACACTATTTAGCGTTATATAAAATTATGTTTCAAACAGTTTCAAAAATATAAATGTTTTGGGCGAAACAAACGCTTGTTGATCGCAAAATTGAGCACAGTTTTTGTTATTATAGCAATTCAAAACCATCATAATCTTTTCCAGGTTTCGGGAGACTTATATTCAGTATTAATTCGTAAAAGACTGCATTGTATACTTGTTTAGGTGACATTTAAATCAAGTACTAACCTTCAAAAACTTTATCTAAGTTTATGTGTTGTACGTATGGCCAGAAAGGCTGCCAAAATGCTCAAAACAAGATGTTTTGCGATCGAAAAACTTTCGCCTGCCATCTTGTTTTCTCTAGGTCGGATATGAGCTAATATCCTACTAGCAGCGAGCCAATAAGATTACAGAATACTTATTATTATTTATTGAAAATATTTTAGGAGTTTTGATTGGTTGAAAGCTAAAGGTGAAATCGTCATACCCGCTTGGTACAGTTGCCCAAATTTTGGGTTGAAAATAGATATACGACATTATGACTCTAAGAATATTTTTTTTGTAGTCTAATTGGCTTATTAAAGTTTCCAAACAATTTCCCGCTCTTCTATTATTAGCAGCTTGTGTCTGCTAACTTTACAAAGCAAGCATTTAAACTGAGTTTAAAATATTTTCAAAAAATAATAAAACAATTATTGAATTCGGTTCTCGCATGGTATAAGTAATTATTAAGGCCTCGGTTTGTGTTATCTCACTTAATAATTACTCATATCCTGCTCAACCTCATTCAATAATGGTTTAATATCCGATGGCAGTATATAATAAAGCCAGTTGCCAGTAAAATCGGATGGCAGTATATAATAAAGCCACTTGCCCGGTATTGTGAATTGCTATATATTGAATAAGAGTTTTGGAATATTGAATAACTGCTCGGTCATATATAAAGATCAACTGCTTCATCGTACCTTACAAGATGCATAAGGTACATGCTTTGAGTCTTTACCTGGCAGAGAGGACTATATCTCTTACTCCAGTAACATCAAGTATCACCACAAATTGATTTGCATTCTCGTTAACTTCATAAGTACTGAACTGGAATTTTATCGTGGCAACTGTGAATAGAAAAATATAGTGGCTTAGCAAGGAAACCAGGTGTGACCTCAATTATGTACTTTTACTTAGTCCTTCTTCAAGTTTAGGTAACTATGCATACCAGAAAAAATTTCAAACAAAGACGTTATCAACAAGACTTTTAATGCTAGTCAGCGCAGCCTTATCATTATTTTACATATCTCACATATATTTTAGAATAAATATATCGGTTGCAAGTTAATGTGTAACTGCCAATTCCAGCTGATGGAATTTAACATGTATGTTAGGGTATGTTAGGACGTATCAAGAATCAACTATCTATTAGAATTTCCTTATTAAATAATCCAGGGTGGTTGTTTCCATTATAAAAAATCTCAACGCAGTATATTGAGATCACGTTAAATTGCCTACCGTCATCATCAACTATACGAACAGTAGCTGGACTATTCACAATATTCACATCTGGATCCGCAGTCGATAGTACGACAGAAAATTCTTCATCAGCTTCTGTACGATTATTATCTACAATAGGTATGCGCACCAGCTTTGGTCCAGCATTTCCAGGAGCAAACATTAGATGTTCATTAACAGTAGTGAAGTCAGCACCGATTCCAGCGGTACCAGGGATGGTGCCTCCACTAAAAATAACATATATCAAAATTAAAACTGAAATTGATTAGAAAAGTTGCATATGGATGTATTCCCAATTCCATAATTCCATTTTTACAGTAAATTACCTGACCATTATTTCTTTCTCAACAATTCCTGTTTGTATCTGAACCACGACGTTTGCAAAACCAGCATCTTCGTTAACCGTATACGTTTGTTGTGAGAATGCGACACCAATAGCTGAAAAAAGATATTGAGAAATATACGAGCCAAGAGGTTATGAAGTTATAAATCTCGAAATTGAGCTGCGAAAAATTATGTAACTCCAGATTTTTGTAGCAACTTGTTAATAACTATTCATGTAGTAGACCTTTTGAAGTAGTCGCAACTGCAATTATTCGCAATCTGTTTACACATTGATCTGGTAAGAGACCGCAGGCAGTCCAATCTCCTGGTTTTGTTTCCTGTATTACAGTTGTTGCAACGGCGGCCATTTTGAATATTTGAATATTATATAATATATTTGGATAGCGTAATAGAGAAACGATCGATTTCGAGTGGTTTTCGCCACTGACTTTTAAGGCTCTGTGGTTATTACTTGGTTATATTAAAGTCTGTTATTGTCTGGTTGCTAAGCACGCCATATGTCCATGCTCGTATCGTCACGGATTGTCATCACTATCTTTTGGCTTTGTTGTGATGATATTTGTTTTCGCACGGAGGGTGTTTACCTCGAGATATTTGCGTTTGAATAAGGGCACTTGTCGGCCGAGTGACCTGCCTTGTCGTTTATTTATAACAGTACCACATGAGCCCTAAAAGTCATTGGCGAAAACCACTCGAAATCGAACAAAGCGCCACAAAAGTTTTAAATGGTACATGTTAAGCTTTTAGTGTTCATAAATATTAATATTTGATGCAAATAATATAAATTTGTTCGTTTCCCTATTACGCTATTCAGATATATTATATAATATTCAAATATTCAAAATGGCCGCCGTTCTAAAAACTGTACTACAGGAAACAAAACCAGGAGATTGGGCTGCTGTGATGCAACTTGCTCAGCGTCTTTAGCAGGGATATTTCAGCAAACTTTGAAAAAATATATCTCCAAAAGAGAGAAAATATTTCGTTCTTTTTATACCAAAAGCAACGATTCAGCTAAGCGCTTGGAAATGCCTCGCTGACACATTTCGCAATAGAACTCCATCTCGTTTTTAACGCAAGGTGGTAACCGGAAGTAATTTTGCGTCGGTTGAAATTGGCTTCACTTTTCTGTAGTATAGAAGTTTGATCTAGTCTGATATCAGATCAGTGGCTTTACACTTGTATTGATTTGACAGTAGTTTAGCAATATCGTTTCTTAAAGGTTGCCCTAAAGGTTCGAACATGCACGTGAACGACCGGAGGTATGTGATCATGTGTGACCGGAGCTCAAGAATTTATTTAGGCAAGGCTGGTCTGTTAGCAACAGAAGATTGAAACGCAGATGTATACAAAGAAATTTCGAAAAGATTGTGACGTAATGTTTTTCACGAAAAAAATTTTCCTGATGTTGAGGTAAAAACTGTTACGTCAAGTACTGTACATTTTCTCGCTCGAGCTAAGCGAGAATCATAGTTTAATTTGTGCTGCGTTTTTGGCCTCTTCTTCAAATTTGTTTTTCAAATCGGGAGTAAATTTTGATGCAAATGAGCTGAATACGATATGTTTTGATATTAAGCACACCTGGCAAAAGTAATATATTGACGGCGTGGTCGAGTACCAAGTCGGATTTCAGGTAAAAAATTCATGCCGGCGCATTTTTTATACAAACACAACCCAATATCAACCGTTTATCTCGAATAAACGCTTAAGCCGGTTTTCCACTAGCGAATTTTTTCGCGCGAAGCGACTTTGCTCTTTTGTCTTAGCTCAATTAGTTCCGCATGGTTGCAGCTGAAAGCTCAAGAACAAAGGGAAAAAGTCCCTTCGCGCGAAAAAATTTGCTAGTGGAAAGCCGGCTTTAAGCCTGGTTTTCTTATATCGCAATTGATCGCCGATCTATTGTGAGAGATCACTGAAGGAAAAAAAAATACCGACAATAAAACCAGAAGGACATTGTCGATGAATTACGATAGATGAAAACCAGGCCTTAGCAAGCGTCTTGTTTACTCAAAAACTTAAATGAAACTTATGATACAAACCATCATTGTCGATAATAGTGACAGTCATGGTAGCTATATCTCCAGGCGTAACATGGCTGGTGAGTGATGAAAGCGTTAAGGTAATTGTCTCTTGTCCTTCCAGTCGTCCATCATCAGTTGTACTTATGGTAAATGTCTTTGTAGGAGAGTCACCAGGATTGTAGAAAAAATTTTTATTGAATAAATTGTAATCGACGTTTTCTGTTGCCGATCCACCAACTGCAACACTAGATTTTAGACACAAATATAATGGCTATTACTAAAACAAGGAATGGGGAATCGGGGAAAGGAATCGGGGAACGGGGAATGGGGAATGAGGAATGGAAAAACCCGGAATACTAAAAGGGGGAATCTCTAAAACCCGGAATACTAAAAGGGGAATCTCTAAAACCCGGAATACTAAAAGGGGGAATCTCTAAAACCCGGAATACTAAAAGGGGGAATCTCTAAAACCCGGAATACTAAAAGCCGGAATCTCTAAAACCCGGAATACTAAAAGCCGGAATCTCTAAAACCCGGAATACTAAAAGGGGGAATCTCTAAAACCCGGAATACTAAAAGGGGGAATCTCTAAAACCCGGAATACTAAAAGGGGGAATCTCTAAAACCCGGAATACTAAAAGGGGGAATCTCTAAAACCCGGAATACTAAAAGGGGGAATCTCTAAAACCCGGAATACTAAAAGCCGGAATCTCTAAAACCCGGAATACTAAAAGCCGGAATCTCTAAAACCCGGAATACTAAAAGGGGGAATCTCTAAAACCCGGAATACTAAAAGGGGGAATCTCTAAAACCCGGAATACTAAAAGCCGGAATCTCTAAAACCCGGAATACTATTTCTTAAGTTGTGTTTTAAAATCAGTAAATGTTAGACAAACTAGGGATTCAAGGATAGTGCAAAGTTTCAGAAGTCAGACAAATGTATAAAAAACTGACACAAACAGAAACAATGAATACAATACATACAGAACAATAAATCTGAAAACTGTGGTCTGCAATGACAAGGTGTATTTTTTAAAATTTCAAAGTGTTTCAAGTCAAGCCTTTTGAATATGTAGCCATTGTAGGCCCCGTTTACACTATACCGGATTACATCGGAGCGTAGCGATTTTTATACCGGATTGGGCTGCTGTTTACACTACGCCACAGTAATCCGGTACGCTCTGCGGAGTGAAAATCACTCCGCTTTGGAGGTGATACGAAATGTAATCCGGACGTGCCGGAGCAGTGTAAACAGAGCAATCCGGTATGCTCTGCCTCTGGCTCTGGTTCAAAATCCGCACCGACGTATATGTTTCGGACACAGTATTGTATTTTGTACGCTATTATAATGCTTCATATGTCTCGTTTTTTTTGCTTATTAACTCTACTAACCATTTCTGATAAATGCGTAAATAAGAGTGCACTGTCGCTTTCGAAAGGACAATGTTTTTATGAAAATATTCGTTAATCTAAATCGTAGCAAGACAAAGTAATGTCCTGGTAAAGCTCTATAACAATTTTAGCCATAATATCAAGAACGTATGGTTTCTTTCAAAATTTTCCCCTTTGGCTTGCGCAGTTTTACAACGAAATATAGTACTTCCGGTTAATTCTGTTTACCTCAAAAGATTATAGATACTTCGCACGCTAAACTTTACTTATCACTACGTCGAAGAATTCGTTATATCTTGTCTATTTTCTTGTATTTTCGATTGAAGCTTTGCAAAAATATTAAGAAAACGACACCGCTTCATATGGTGATATTTTGAGGAATATACGATAAAGGAATAGCCGAATATATGAATATATGATAAAATTTTTAAATATACAGATGTATGTGTACGTTCGCACTAACGATGAGCAGTCGGCAAGCACCCGCTACATTATAATACGCGAAAGATTTCGCTGTATCTTGTTTGCTCTTTATTATTTTCGCATGAAGCTTTGCCAAAATGTAGAGAAAACTATGGCGATTCATTTAGAGTAATTTACGGAATATACGACGTAACATAGCGAAAATTTTAGTCGTATCTGCTCTATATGTTTATACCATGAACATTACTCATCAGTTCATATTAAACTCGGTTTCAAAATTTGATGCTTTCCAAGGTAAAAATCCCTTTTTATGCGTTGTAAACGAACAACTAATAGTCTACACTGAAATTCTTTCAATGCCGGTTAAAATAGTGTTCTTATTGTCATAGAAATACACTCATGTTTGCGACCCACTCCATTTGACTTCAGTTTTATCACTGAGTAAAGTCGCCCTTTTTCGTCCCAGTTACACATTAAATACCGATTTCAAAGCCTCGACCTCCTAACCTCGACCCTCTACAATTACCCAGACTCGACATCGGGTAATTATCAGTATTGATAATGCAGTTCCCTTTCGTTTCCATAGTTTTGTTGCTATCACGAAAACCAGTCCGTTCGGATAAATATTGACAATAGGTAGCTTTAGTTTCATAAATGCCGGAATTTTTAGTATGCATTGCAGACTTCAGTATAGTCGCTAAAGGATATTGTAATTTCTTCCGTTAATGGTGCTACGATTTGGCCTTCGCTGGCCGTGAAAACGCAGGACTTAGATAACACTTGGTAAATCAACAAACTCTTTTATTTGTTATGTCTTGAGCTAAAGGTTCCAGTTACACGATACTGGATTACTATCAGAGTGACATCAACTTAAAAAGCTTTCCAATCTTGTTTGCTTTTTGAGCTTTTCATATTGGAAATTTTTGTTTAATTTTGCTGTGTTAAGACTTAAGTGCAAAATGCACCTTGAAAACCAAAATGTTATATCTCCGATATAATAGTTAATAATTATAATAATCAGGTAAGGCCGACTTAAGCGACTTTACTCAGTGATAAAACTGAAGTCAAATCATTTTTTGTCTAACATTTACTGATTTTAAAACACAACTTAAGAAATAGTATTCCGGGTTTGAGTTCCGTGTTTTAGAGATTCCGGCTTTTAGAGATTCCGGCTTTTAGAGATTCCGGGTTTTAGAGATTCCCGGCTTTTAGTGTTCCGGGTTTTAGAGATTCCCCCTTTTAGTATTCCGGGTTTTAGAGATTCCGGCTTTTAGTATTCCGGGTTTTAGAGATTCCGGCTTTTAGTATTCCGGGTTTTAGAGATTCCCCCTTTTAGTATTCCGGGTTTTAGAGATTCCCCCTTTTAGTATTACGGGTTTTAGAGATTCCCCCTTTTAGTATTCCGGGTTTTAGAGATTCCCCATTTTAGTATTCCGGGTTTTTCCATTCCTCATTCCCCATTCCCCGTTCCCCGATTCCTTTCCCCGATTCCCCATTCCTTGTTTTAGTAATAGCCCAAATATAATCACTGATAATAGGATCGTTGCATCTCTAATCAATATTAATAATCTATCAATTTTTGACATTTTTCTTCATTAAATCTGACAGGTGAAAAAACATGCAATGTTTTTAAGACATGCAAATAAACTGCAAGCTTCAATGCAAGGTTACCAAAGCAGAGATTCTATTACATATACACCTAATTATATACGCTGCTCTACAAGCAGTGTAATCGTTTTGTCTAACGGTTCTTCAACAATTTTTCGACGACGTAAAATAGGGATACACAAATGTGAGTGTTGTTTAGGCAGATATAATATAGAGAAGAAGGGAAATCAAATCTAACTCCGAATATTATAGAAAGAGTAATTTGATCATCGCAGGGCAGTAAATTTGTATTCGCTCCTTCCGCTATCTGTTTGCTATCATCAATTTCGTGACGATTCTACTGCTTCTGAACTCCAAACCGGGCTGAAATTATGTTGGACGAAAGAATTTGTATTCTTTATACTTCAACGTTTCGTGGCTGAAACTTTAAAACTTGATGGGGTCTGGCTTTCTCGCGTGGCGATAAGAAAGTCTTTAAAATGCTAATGACACGAAATTTTCGATTTCGAAATTTTTACTTGTTTTTATAGAGATTATTGCGCTGAGTTCAAATCTGAAAATCGTTTTTAAAAACACCTGGTATTTTTTTTCTACAGACTTTCAAAGTCACGAAATTTGACACTTTGCATGCGAAAATTGAAGTCGAGCTGTCACGTCATATTTATGACACAGTTCTTTGTCCCAAGTGTTTTGTTATAACAATATGGCAGCACTTCGCGGCAGTGGCGTAGCCAGCTTCGATAATTGGAGGGGCGAATATTCATATATTTGTGTTCACGGACCATAAAAACAATCGATTTCAAAAGAAATTAATGATGCAAAACATGATACATGAATATTCGCCCCTCCAATTATCGACGCTGGCTACGCCACTGCTTCGCGGATAAAAAATGTAGATCTTTTGTTGCTGGCGGCCCAGGGCGTGTTAGCATCGTCAATAGACATTATACACAAGGTATATCTTTGCACGGTTTCCCTTCTGATGAAAAAGACCGCAAACGAAGGCGGCAGAGAAACAGATTCGTGATTAAAGCACTGACTGAATTTCGTGTTATCTGCGCCTTTGTATTGACATGTTCGACGCACTTTGAAGAGACAAAGAATTATGAATCTCTGCTGCTGTAGGTTTGACAAGAAAGCTTGTAGCTGATGCTATTCCGTCTATCGATGTAACGCTAGACTGCTACTGCACAGCAGCTGAAGCCTGAATTTACATCCTCGCGCGATCGAAGACAGGTAAACAACTACTGAACTACGCATGCTGTTAATTATTTATCATTATCATATTTATTGCGATTTGCATTCAAGCGTGCAGCGTGCGGTTTCAAAACGTACGTTTTACGTTTCAAAACGTACGTTTGCCTTTTTAAAAAAGGCACGTTTGCCGTTTCAAAACGCACGTTTGCCGTTTCAGAACGTATTGTTTTTCCACGTGACATGTCATGTTTGGGCGATGAAATTGACATGTTTTTGTGGTTGAAAAGGAATGTTTAGCTTTTATATACTATATTATTTCAGGGACGTAGCCAGGGGGGGGGGGGAGCCGAGGGAGCCGCGGTCCTCCCCCCTTTCGTTAATAAAGAGGTTTAGCAAAGACGACACAACGCCTTTGACAACGCCAAACCGAGGTAAAAACGATGTGGAAATGCCGTGAGCAAATCTGGAGATGGGCAATCACGGCATTTTACGTCGCATTTACGTCACGTCTCTTTGCTAAACCTCCCTAGTATTTAACGCGATAGGCGCATCAAACCTATCATAATTATTAGTATCTGCAGGGCTCCCCCCCTTTGAGAGTTCTGGCTACGTCCCTGCTATATTTACTGTATAAAAGCCAAAAATTCCGTTCGAAGCGCGAAAGAGTGTCAATTTCATTGTTCAAACTTAGCATGAGGCCTGTCAAAACTGTTTGTTTTGAAACGGCAAACGTACGTTTTGAAACTGCACGCCGCAAGCTTGAACGCAAATCGCAATATTCATGTATGTTTCATACCCAGTAAACATATTTTCATGAAACGCGTGAAACCACCTACGTTGTGAATATCTTGAGAATAGGCATGCAATGTTTTTTTTAATGCCTGTTATAAATAATCTACTGTTTACACTTTACAGATTCTAGAGCCAAAATTAATGTCCTTAGCGAGCAATATTGCAATATTTTGGCTCTATTCAAGCAATTTGCTTGGCTTGAATAATCATTTACCAGTTTTATTTAATTTGACATTTGGATTGAAATAGTACATAATAAAACTCGAGAAATATTACTAGCTATATTGGTTAATTGTACAATTTATTATTCAATTAAAACTCAAAATATTATTCTATTTAGAACAAGAGCAAGTACAGCAACAACAGGCTCGCTTAGCTTCTACACAGAGGCTTCTACACAAGCTTCTGCATCACAAACAGCAACCAGAAGACAGCCAAAATGCACAGAATGTACACTCAGTGACTGACTAAATAGAGTTTTCTCATAATTTTATGACATTCTTTTGTCCAGTGACAATGCTATATATAACAATTAAAGTGCTTATAAACCCAAAATGGTTTTTTGGTGATCCAAATAGAGCTCAAAAAGTTAGTTGGTAAGTTGTAATTTAGTTTTTTTGTTGAGCGTTTAGTTGTGGAGATAAATGCAGTCAAACGTGCTAGTTTGGCCACATTTGGGAAAAAAAGTGCGCATCCAAATTTTATGCTTAAAGGCCTGGGTCCCAGGAACCAATTTTCACAGTCACTAGGCGCGTTCTATTGCGAATGCATGTGTCACCGTAGTTTTTTGTGGAAAAATGCCTGAAAGATGCGTTGTTTACGGGTGTTCTAATACTACAGACAAGAAAAATGATATATTCTTGTACCAGATACCATTTTGGGATGAAAGCTCATCCGACGCAGTAAAACGAAGGAAGAAATGGATGGACTTCGATCGACGGAGGCGAGATAAATGGACGCCAACACGTTCGTCTGTTGTTTGCTCGAAACACTTTACGCCAGAATGTTTCGAGTATTATACCCAGTACTGATGCTTCATATGTTATTGTACACAGTTCCAGCCGCATCAACTACCAGCACCAAACCAAAAAGAAATGCACCAAAATGCAAGATGTGCAAGCAGCCTATGAAAGGCCACAAAAATGTAGCTTCCTGTCCAAGAAATAAAACAAACTAAACTTGCACTGCATTGCACTTGGAATGTATATATTACAGAAGCACTTGTTTGCCATTACCAAAAATATTTTTCTTGTTTAAAGGATTACTGTCACACCATAGTATTGCAGGCTTTTGTTATTGTTTACAATTTGTTAGATTTTGTCAAAAATTAGAAGTAATATCAAAAAGTCTTTGTTTGCTTCCATACCAGTAACAATCAGGTTAAATAAGCAAAGATTTTCAAATAAATTGATTTGTTATTAGATGGATTATAAAAAGTTTTTATCTTGGTGTCCCAGATAAAATGGCTGCCATAAGCAAATTGAGCACACAATGCCATGGTGTGGCAGTAATCCTTTAATGAAATAATAATATATTATGCACATATTAATCCAACACAGATGTCTCTGAATGTAAAAACCTGCCAGTCAATGGAAAATATACTCCCAAGATAGCATCTTGTCAAGCTGGGTTATGAAAACAAACTTTAGGTAATACTAACTGATATTGATGCTCACCATGCAAACTTACGAAGAACTTAATAATAACACTGTTTGACCCAGTATTTTGAGATGCTCAAGATTCTTGAGTGGCCGATAGAATCAATAATTAGTAGGGGGAGGGCAGGGGGATGATGATAAAATTCAAATTCATTCAAGTTAACGTTGAGTGAAAAATTAATTTTAATGTGGAATAACTAGAAAATATTGTCAAACAAGTTTGTTCATTTTTATGCAAGATGCTATTTCTCAGAGCACATGTAACATTTACTTGCAATTGTGTAGAGACATAATTAACAGAAATTATTGCAGCTGTTAAAAGATTTTATATACTTCAGATTAGATACTTAAGTCTTTGAATTTCTAATAGTGGGCTAGCATATTAAAAACATGTCTGTACCCATTCAAAGATAATTATTGACTCTCGTCATCTGTTTCAATATCATCATAGCCAGTAAATGCATGATCAAGCTTAAAAGTGGAACGAATAGCAGTATATGCACAAGAAGGCAATGGTATTCTTTTATCCCTTAACCGACCATGTACCATCCGTGTGAACTGTCTATATGCAACACCTTGAAGAAACCTATATTGAAAAAATACATATCAAGGTTACATAATAGTTACATCTTCAGCTAAAATGAATGGTAATAAGTCTACCTTTCTTTTGAACCACTCTGTCTGTAACACCGACCATCTCGAGTTTTATAATTATCAGCCGCAATCTCTAACGACCACTCGTTGAGGCAAACAGCTGGAAAACCGGGGTGATCTGTTATACATTTCAGTGCTCCTTTACCATCTTTACAATAAACTTCAATGAACTGTAAGCAATTTTCGATCTCCAGACAACAACAGCATTGTTTGGCATTTTGCAACAATCCAGTGCCACAAGTGCACCTATGGAACGAATATTGATGGTAGAATGAATTTAAATAAACCCACTTTACAGTAATTATGAAATGTAAATGACAATGCTCTTTAATTAATAAGGCAACTCTCAGTTTGTTGAAAACTTAATTTGCGCATATGATGTGAAACACATACCAAGTGACGTGCATGGCAAAAAATAAAAATTGTACGAAAATTACCATGATGTTACAGGTTTACTCTCATTCCATCGAAGTTGTAATTCTTTAACTTTTTCAGCTTCCTCTTCCCGCCTCCGGTAATACTCTTGAAGCCAATTTTCGTCAGCAATTGGCTCGTCTGAGTAAGCATCCATGTAATAGTTTTCGCCATCATGGCTACCTTGAGTGCCTTCATCGTGTGATTTTTCAATTAAATTTTCACTTTCGTACTGTTCATCTTCGATTTCAAGAGGCGTGCTCGTAGAAGCCTTGCTATGTGTACTTGAGAATGAATTTGAGCCAGGCATTCCAACTTTTTTACGCAAAAATAGCTGATTTTTGAGCTTCGAGACTAAAATTACTATGTAATTGTATATAAAGTACATAAACATGTTCCTGGGATCCAGTCTCCCACAGGCGCGCACTTTTTCAACGAGCTGGCTTCTTTGAGCCCGGTTATCTCCGTAACTAAACGCTTAACGAAAAAACTAAATCATAACTTATTAACTAACTTTTTTAGCTCTATCTGAATCACCAATAACCCATTTTGGGTTTATAAGCACTTTAAAGGGAAATGGCAACAAATTTTTTTATTGTCTCATTTGAAAGAGACTCCAAAACAATATATAGCAGTCTATTACAGAATTTTTATATCTGCCTTATTTGGTGAGATATTTTGACTTAAAATCTTTTGTTGTCCGCCATCTTGGATATTTGTGGATATGCACGATACGTCACAATCACGCGATTTTTTTTGTTACCACACAATGGTTAATATGCTCTCATAACCGCATGTACGGCAAGCGTTTCGAATTTCAGCATGGACTGAGAGGATTTCAAACAATATTTGATTGTTGGTAGGTATTTAAGAGGATTTTCGACAGGCTTATCCCTGTTGTGACGTCATCAAAACATTGTTAATGAGGTGAAAAATTAGTCCAAGATGGCGGACTCTTCGTTGATTTAGGTGAGAATATCTCCCGAAGTAAAACAGATATAAGAATTTTGCAATAGACTTCTATTTATTGTTTTAGAGTCTCTTTCAAATGAGACACTAAAATTTTTTGTTGCTATTTCCCTTTGAATAAAAAATTGTCTATTGATCGTCAGCTGGTCTGCATGTTATCTATAGTAACTTACAGCAGATTATTTTACCATTATGTCCGGTAAATTACTCAGAATGTTTACCTAAGACTAAATCTAATCCAATGCTAGTCCTAATCTTGTCTTGTAGTACCTACTACCTATTTATGTTGCGCAGAATATGATATGATTTGTTGGAGATAATGTGCAGGTTGAGTCTGATGCTAAACAAATAAATGATGTACAAATTTTACACATAGTTCTTGGTAATATATTAAAATATATTAGCCCTGATATGTGACGGTCTGTATTCTCATGAGCTTGTATTGACATTTGTTTCTTATAGTATGGTAGATACAAGCTTGTAATAGACTTGTATTGGCCTTTGCTATTATTCCGCACACCACATGATGCGCCATCTAAATGCAACTGTCCTCAGTTACATATCTATAAAAAGATAGCCTATCACACTAAAATGATGTTTACTGTTTAGCCCACATTTTTGTCTTTGAAAAATTGGCTTGCCCGAAAACTGTAGCATTAACTATTGCTAAAAAAACCTCATCCATGCTTTGTGAAGCAATTTGATTTCGCACCATAACAATAACATTTTCTTGCAATTGACATTTGCACCTGAATTCAGCACAACATTTTTCCATGATTGTATTTGACAAGTACGGCCAGGTGTATATCAAACAAAATGCCAGTAAATTGTTTCAAATGCTGTATGTTATCATACACAAATTATATAAATACAGGATTAAATGTTCAGTACTAGATGTCTTTGTTCGCACACCAAAACATCCAATAAGATACCTGGTATATGTATTATTAAAATACTGTTACAGGTGCTATACTTTTTATACAGCAATATGAATTAATATTCAGATATCATTTTCTCTTTTGCGTACTATTGAATCGTAACAAATCTTGCAGGTCATTTAGCGGAATTCTAACTTCACTTCGCATCTCTAAAGTCAAAGGAGAACCCACCTTCGTCGTTTTGTTCTACTTCGACATCACGAGGCCGAGCAGGAGGTTCGCTCTCACAGCGCCGTAATCCGAGTCTGTATTGTTTCCTTCGCTTCCTGGACTATTTGAGTTTAATTTATCAGAAGATGTTTTCCTATAATCAGCGATTTCTCGCGTTTAAGACTCAAAAGTCAGCTTAATATAAGCCCGAGCACTCGTGTAAACATAGTGTAAACAAAGCACACAAGACAATTTCCATTTTTTGCATCCACTACCCATCTTCAAACGTAAAATTAATCAACTTCTACTTTGAATTAGAAGACAAACATGGTATCAAAATGATCAGAAAAGATTGAATTTTCATATTTTGAAAAAATCTTAACATCGAAAACTTCGTGTCATTACCGCTTTAACATGCAAGAATCCTCAATCTCTTGGCCTAAAAGCAACAAAGTTTTATGTTTTATGGCCTAAAGTTGAAATTCTGTTTTGTGATATCTAATCTTGCTTTGACTGAAAAAAGTACAGCAAGAATCGGACAGCAATAACTTAAACAACGCCTCTACCTGATTTTGTCACTGTAATGAAGTTATTCCTGATGTGGAGGGGCTAAAGTTAGATATTTTGTAGCAGAGAAAGCACTCAGATGAACACAGAAAATTTTTGTGCCGGAAAAGCGCATTAAAGAAAATATTTGATCGTCAAAACCGTCGTTTCACCTCTAAGGTTCCCAGTTCGATTCCAAGTAAAGTAGACTCGAACCCAGTCCTCATATTATAAGAGTATAGTCAACGCTCTGCCGAAAGTCGTGGGTTTTCTCCGGGTACTCCGGTACCGGCTTTCTCCACCACAGGGAATGCTGACAGGTTGAGATAGGTAATACGGGGCCACAGTAATTGGCTCACGCTGTTGTGGTGACCCTGCCCTTGTGGCGCAGATAATAAAATAAAATAAAAATAAAGAATTTATAATAGAGAATTTATATTTTTTAAATACATGCGGATGTTCCCAAGTTATGGAATTAAAAATTGTGGAACAGCATCCATTGTTTTTGCAGTATTCTCCTGAAGAAATATTTATAATAAGGAAAAAATATCGTTGGGGTGACTCTGCAAGGGAAAAATTGCACCACGCAGATCTTACATATATTGTAGAGTAACAATGTCTTCAGATTTCAACTTACTTGATGACAGCGATCTCATCAATCATCCTATTCAGATGAAATGAAATTTCTATGGTGTCTCCTTCGTTAACGAATGCCGATGTCGCTGTGAATGACACTTCAGCAACTAGAGACAAATTTTGATTCATAATAAGAAAACACCAGGATAATCGTGTAATTTTAGCGTTTAAAAAGGATTAAAAACAACGAAAAATACTTCCAAACATCTTTTGCAGATTATCAAATATTTGAAATGTATTTCATTATTTGAAATGGGGGCGAAAAAATTGCATTTTTTCGAATATCAATTTATATTGCCATCATCATTTTGCAAATAATGCAAAAGATTGGCGTTCACTTCGATTAGGGAAATTGTTTTCATACCGATATTTCAAGGTCTATGAAACAAAACAAATGGCTGTAAAATACTTTGTGAGTAAAAACAATGAGTTAACAACAACATTTGAAAGAAAAATCTATTTTGAAAATATTTGTGAAATGATTACAACAAAATATTATCTCATTCTGCATGAACATGACATCCTTTATTTTGTAGGATTTTAACAAGGCGTTGGTCAACCGAAGTGGAAAGATTTGATATTACTGAAGGCATTATCGATGCTGAGACTTTTTTTAATTAATTGTATTTCAGAGGTCATTCAAGTTTGCAAATTGCCTTCCATTGCAGTATACTCTTCTCTTGATAACAGCCCACAGCCCAAATCTGGGCTATTCGGAGACCATACCATCACCCTCTCGTTTTAGAAGCCAACTTTTTAAGACATTCAGAAGTACATTTCGAACTATGTGCGGGGGGCATTATCATGCTGGAAAATCATAGTTCTCCAGAGAGACAGCGGCTGCTTTTCCAGTCAAGGCGTGAGGTATGGTATTTGTTAAGGAACTCACAGTAGGAGTATGAATCTATTTTGACCCCTTGCTCGACTTTGAAAGGCCCAATAATGGAATTTCCCTTGATTCCTGCCCAAAACATTACTCCTCCGCCACCTTGCTGACGACGAATCTTGCATTACTTTAGGTTAAGTTGACGTCGGTCGAGAATGGCACGACACTTGTCTGTGAATAAAACGTTCAGGAAATCCGTCTTCATGTACTTGAGAGCCCATTCTAACCTGCTGGTTTTGTGACAATTGTTTAATGACTGTTGTTTTTATTAGTGGTTTTCTTACTTTAGCAAGACTCTTCAGAGTTTGGCATCGGAACGTTTTCGCCATTTTCGGCACGCTAGTACTATCAAAAATTGTTTTACTTGTTGCATGAGGTGTCCTTGACATCTCAATCTTTAGTTTGCGAATGTCCCTAGGGGAAAACCTCTTCAAATGGCATCTTTTTGGGGTTTTTCTCATGGTTTGACCAGAAAACACAAATTTCTTGATGGTACGATTTTTCTATTTCTAACATAGATTTGCTATTGATCAAATTTAACGTAGATTATCTATTGATCAAATTTAATCGCTATTGATTTAATCGATCAACGTCAGTAAGACCCCGTTTCTTGTCCATTTTTGTGTCAAGTACAGCAATTCGCATCATCGAGCTGTACACCTTTACACGAGGCTTTTAGTTCCCCAAGTATATCATTGTTTGCAAATTTCTTTTTAAGTGATAATATATTCATTAGACTACCAATAACTTCCTTTGCCGCATATACTTTAATAGCTATTACGTTCGCGTTCATTTGTATTGTGTAGCTAAAATATTGATTTGCATAATCAAACCGAACGCAATGTACATGGAATAGACGCATTAGAAAAGATCAGAATTCCACTGCATAAATTATATTGTATCTCGTATCTTTTTGTAAATAATAGTGTTCATAAATTTTTAATATTATTTTTTTGAAATTTTGAGGCACAAAACAGTAAAAAGTCAAAAGCAGCCTAAATATTTGCGGCAAGTTTTGACACGGATTTTGCTTGAATAAATATTTTAATCATCCAGAATTACCTGTCATATGACTATATCAGGCTCGGACTGGCCTATGTGCCACTGTGCCATGGCACATGGGCCCCTACTGGGACATCAAATGGGCCCTTGACAATTGTTGTTTAATTTCCGTATTTGTAAACATTCAACGATGTTTAAAACAGGCTATCGGGCAGTACGAAACGAAAATAAAAGGGACCGGATGGGAATGATTTGGAATTTTTGAACTCT
This sequence comes from Muricea muricata, assembly GCA_963855995.1. Lineage (NCBI taxonomy): Eukaryota > Metazoa > Cnidaria > Anthozoa > Malacalcyonacea > Plexauridae > Muricea > Muricea muricata. Next base: position 63,344,175 of record OY979717.1, read on the forward strand.
TCAGGGAAGAAGTTAAATAACTCATCATGTTCTCTCCAGAATACCATAAAATCTTCACCTAAAACATTCAGGACAGCAAAAAATTTCAGGGCTCCGCTCAGTGCTAGAATGGCAAGGCCCCTCAATTGGGGCCAGTCCGAGTCTGGACTATATGATAAAACAATTAACAATTATATCATCCGTTCTCGTCGTATATAAACTGACAGCCAACTCGATACTACCCACCTCGTTGGTAATCAGCTTATCTACGACTCAAATTCTCAGAGTAACGATTCAACAATTTGTATTTGGCAACTTTATTACTAATAGTATTTTCGTACCTCTGATGTAGTACTCACTGACCTGGTACTCATCATTATTTGTGTGATGACTGTCACATCAATGGCACGTACGAAAGTAATATTATTTAAAATTAAAGTAATTAGTAATAAAGCCGCCATATATAAACTGTTGAGTTGCAATTGTTGAATTATCAGACGCAGCAATCCAAAATATTTGGTTTATACGTGCTGGGACTACAAGCAGGGACCTAATTATTAGACCTGTTGCTCAAAATACACAACTTACCCCCTGTTTCCCACGTGTGAATTTCGTACAATTGGACTCAAAATATTATTTAGTGCCAAATTTCAATGTCACTGATTGTCTGAGTTTTTTTATCCATGGTTGTTACGACTTAGGGATTTGTTGGTATTGATTTGCTGGGCAGTGAGGTCGTTTAAATTCCCATGCTGCTTGCTCAAATATCATCATTTTATTATATGCAACTTCATTGTACAATTTTAAAGAATGAACTTCATTCTTTAAAATCGTACACTAAAAGTATTTTTGCTTAAGGCTCTAATATGCTTGTATGTAGGATATCATATTTAGTAGGTAACGCTTCTATAGGCTGTTTCGTATATTCACCATTAGCCAGTGAGACATAAATTAACTCTGTGTAATGTGGTCAGGTCACAGCAACAACTATTTTATTTATCGCACACATGTGCATACAGTTGACAAAAATAAACTTCCTGTATAACTGTAGAATTTCTTCATCTGATTCGAAAGAATGTGACGGTTATAGGTAGGAGGGAAATCCGAAGTATAGTCAAGCCAATACAACAAAAATTTCCACGATCAATTCCTTCGCTGAAGCTGTCATAAACGCATTCCATAGTGGCTCATCAAAAGTTCTGAACTGGCGCTGCTCACAAGAGTCGCACAAGAAGTTTGGAGTGCACTATCCCGTGTGTTTAAAAATTGACAGAAATCAACGGTGCCTGTTGAGAAATGTCTTCAGGAAAATCATGTTATTTCAGTGCATTTCTTCAGCGTCCAGGCAAATTATTACACGGCTTGGACGTCACCAAAGAGGATAAGAACTCACTTGAAAGTGAAGGGCATCCCATGCAGTTGAGTTTGAACAACTGCGAATGACCGTGGACGTCCAATGCGCTTATGGCAAATTGTAATCGGAGAATCAAACAGTTTACAAAACAAGTTACAAAACACTTACATTTTACAGCAAAGTGATGAAGTTGGCAGAAGAAGCTGAGTCGCAAAGACGCGGAAAAACGGCTGACTTAACTATCGTAAGTAATTTTGAGAATACGTGTGTGAAATCGAACGGAGCTTTCAGCCTTTCCCAACCGGCAAAGACAAGAAGGGATGACAGATTTGGCCGAGTTCATTGCCAACCGAGGTAAAAAGGTTCTTAATCAGGTCATTAACAAGACTGAATGTACATGCAACACCAACCGCGATTGGCGGCATAACTGCGCGTTAGTAAATAACAACATTGGCGAACTGTGGTAAAACATTTCTGCTCAATCCGCTCAACAGGCTATATATTTAATACCTTCACGAATTCAGCATTGATTCTTCGCATGGGTTGGAGCTGAGAAGGAAGAGTTTGTTTTTGCGAACTATTTTGGTTGGTCGCCGCAGATAATCGCCTGGCATAATTTAATTTTAATGCTCGAGGATCAATTAGTTCATTTACCTGCGCGAAGTGTCGCTTTGCTTAAGCCAAAAGTTGTTTATCGTGTTTTCAAACCAATGAAGGGCGAAAATATGTACAATAAAAACAGATTTTGACTTTTTTAATACTATCGCTTACTTTGACAACTGATATAATAGTAAATCACTTATTTACTGGGCTTTCGGGAAAGCATTATGTTTTGTGACCCTTGACCGGCGATGTTTTGCTTTAATCATAAGTAATAGCAAGGCTTGAGGGAGATTAGTGATTAAATGGCCCCGTAAGCCGAGGGAGGTTTGTGGAATTTCCGAGGGAGGTTTGTGGAATTTCCGAGGGCGAAGCCCGAGGAAATTTCACAAACTTCCCGAGGGTAAGGGGCCATTTAATCACTAATCTCCCGAAAAGCCATGCTATTAGTTTGTAATAGCATAGTTTAAAACCCCGTTCACACGATACCGGCAGAGTTTGAAAACAGTATGAAATTCTTACGTTTAGGGTTGCGTTCACACGATGCCGGTATGAAATTGTGTGAAACCGTAACGCTAACCGTAAGAGTTTGAAAACGGTATACGTACCGTAAGACTTTGAAAACGGAACGAAATTCAACCGTCAGACTACCGTGTGAACGCCTAACCGTAAGAGTTTTATTACGGTTATGCAAAGCATTTTAGCGTGCGAATTTCAATAATGAAATGAACAAACGTTGTAACAAGTATTTATTTATTATTATTATTTAATCTTATTTACAAGACATGCAACGGTAGCCCTTCAGCAAAAGCTGATTTTCAAGAGGCCGTTGCAAAATAAAAAAACAATATTAAAAATTAACACTAAACAAACACATATACCCACCACACACATACCTACCACCCGGATCCCACCCACCCACCCTCCCAAAACCCGAATGAGGCATAGTTAAGTATATAGTTACTTAAATTGGTCTGTCTCGGAGCAGAGCTTTAAATCTTTGTAATGATATTCCATTACGTTTAAGTTCTGAAGGTAATTCGTTCCAGGTTTTTACACCTGAATAGCCAATACTTTTTTTAAAAAATTAGTTTTAGGGTTTTCAGCAGTAAAATCACATTCATTGTTATGCAAATTATACTGTAGATTATTTTTAACGTTAAACATGTTTGTAATATTTGTCAAGCAATTACCATTTTTAACTTTGTACATATGTAAATACCGCTTTATTTTGTTTCCATCGATCTACTAATGGTTGCCAGCCTAATTCCTGTAAAATAGACTGAGACCTCACCTCATATGATTTTCCAGTAATGACTCTTGCAGCCCTGTTCTGCATTTTCTGGAGTTTTTCAAGCGAATAAGCATTACCTATATCCCAGACAAGGCTACAATAGTCAAAATGAGGTTGCACTATTGCATTATAAACAGAAATTAATGTTGCCTGTGGTACAAACATTTTCATGCGTCGAATTAATCCTATCGCCCTTGATACCTTGGCGACAACATTATCTATATGGGTATTCCATCTGAGTTGGTCATCGATAATGATCCCCAAAGTTTTGGTTTCTTTAACCCTTTTTATATTACCATTACCTAGTCTAATATCTGGATCATTTTCAATTTTATTAATTCTTTGTCGAGAACCAGCAATCATGTACTCAGTTTTATCCATGAGCGTTAATTTATTGGCCAGCAACCATTGGTGTATATTTTCCAGATCTTTGTTTAACTTTACTTCAATATTTGTTATTGTATCACCACTTGCCGTTAGATTTGTGTCATCTGCAAACATACTGGCTGTAGTTGTTTTTAAACAGTTGGGTAAATCATTTACATAAATAAGAAACAATATTGGGCCCAGGCTTGAGCCTTGTGGTACCCCGCATCGAATTGTACGACATTTTGACGTCGTTTGATTTATTTTACACATCTGTTTTCTATTTGTTAAGTAAGATTTGAACCAGTTTAAGGTGGTTCTCCTACAGTCAAAGTATGATAGTTTTTTAATCAGAATATCATGATTTACACAGTCAAAGGCTTTTTTTAAATCAAGAAAAATAATTCCATTTAGAAGCCCTTTATCCATATTTATATACCATTGGTTCGTATTTTTTACTATGGACGTAGTTGTTGAACTCTTTTTCCTAAAGCCAGACTGACTATCTGACAGCAAGTGGTTAGTTTCTAAATATCCAATAACTCTACCGGTACCGTGTGAACAGTTGAAAACGTAATGATTTTTAACCGGCAGAGTTTCATACCGGTATCGTGTGAACGGGGTCTAAATGTTATTAATAAGCGTGAATAAAGGTGTTTTTTTGTTGTCAGTGTCGAATATAATTACTTGCATGTTTGACCATCCATAACCGAGCGGGCGATTAGAACTAATCGCCTGCTGTAGCGGGCGATTAACTAGTAATCGACCGAGTAAAAACAAAAGAAACCCGGTCAACTATGCTATTACTTTAATATTATCTCTTCTTGACATGCTTGCAATTGTCTTATTCTTACGGGACCGATCAAATTAAATATCATATTTAACCCGATCAAAAAATTCGTCATGACTGATGTATAATGTTCCGGTTTGTCTCTTGGATTTCCGCACAATGTTGAAAAGATTCTCAACTACGGTTTAATTCTGGCGGAATAACATGCATTTTTCTTCCCAAATAATTACAGTTTTTCCGTGCAAAGGCTGACTTTTGAGAAGGTCCATTGTTCATCACAAATAACTTTGGCTGCGCACAGCCGCTGGTCCAACCTCGACCCCAGGGTCATCTTTGTGGGCACGGTGAGGAAATAGATGACCCTGGTAAAGGCTGTAAAAATCGCCAAGATTCTTGGGGATTTTCGAGCATGCGCCGTCAGTGAATAATGGGGCGCTGACTCAAGTTACCACTGGCGCAGAGAATTGGCGTGCAAATTTTCACAATGTATACAGAAATTTACGCTCACATAAAACAATATTTAAAGTTTGAGTCTCAGTTTTAACTACTTCATTTATATTTGCGCATATGATAAACTAAATATCCAAAATGTATAGTACCTGCATAGAGTACGATACGATCCATTCGATCGATCTGCACGCATGTTATTCTTAAGCAGGTTTTCCACTAGCGAATTTTTTCTCGCGAAGCGACTTTTCTCTTTTGTCTTAGCTCAATTAGTTCCGCATGGTTGCAGCTGAAAGCTCAAGAACAAAGGACAAAAGTCGCTTCGCGCGAAAAAAGTCGCTAGTGGAAAACCGGCTTTACGCTACATTCGACCATCTAGCTAGTTTTGTAATTTGTTGGACTAGATTGCGTTCTTGGTGTGATACTCAACATTGAAACAACTCGAACCCACTGAGCTATACTATATATCTGGAGACCGCATTCCCGTCCAAAAAGTGTAATCGAAAACATGGCGGATTGTGACGTAAAACGCGTCACTGGTCCCTATTTTTTTCGGATCATCGCTGACCAGAAAAACAGTCCAAAGCTTTCCTCCCCCCCTGTTCCTCCTGGATCATTGCCTAAATTTTCAATGAAATTTTTTAAACTGCGACTCACTTTGTTTAAAACATGCCTCGTCCTTGTTCCGTTTTTTGGTGCAAGAACTCTTGAAAGAGAAAAGGAATATCTTTTCCCTGGTAAGATTTCCTGAATATTTAATTTGTGCTATAGTTATACGCTTTTCTTTTATACGCGAAATGTTCGTCACTCAGTTATTTTGCATCTCGCCATGTTTTGACGCGATCAAAAATTTTGCTGTATTTTTTCAGCTGAATATGTGGTAAGGCGATGTTTGTTTTTCATGATTCTATACAAGCTTGTTTTTGCTTTTTAAGTTTGAAATTATTAGGAAAAGGCCCTGTAATAATCCTCAACTTACAATATGAAATCTATTCATTTAATCGTTTGCATTGAGTTTTTTTAACATCTAACGTGCTTCGTCCTTTTGGCGGCTTTCGTGTCCTTTCGCGCCATGCATACATAATGCATGATGCACAAATTACCACATCACTTCCCTCATATTTTTTTTAAATAACACAACACGACGTCAATTTTACTATATATGGTTTTCTTATGATATCAGTTCTGAGGGCACCGTAATGCCATACCTCTTTACAGGTCGTTGGTCTCTCTTAGGTCTTCGTGGCGTTGTTTCATATTCTTCCCTTTCTAGCTCATTACCCATATGATTGGTTTCTACTGATTGATCTTCATAATCACTTTCTTCTTCAACAGATTTCATGAGTTTGAAATGGGACACGTTACGCGTAATGGTACGTCTGTCATTTCTTGCCACCACAGTTGGTCCTTTTCTCTTGATTACTGTAAATTTCTCTGGGTTGAACCTTGGTGATAGTTTGTTTACTGGTTTCTGCTCACATATGACAGTATCTCCTTCTTTAATGTTGGATGCTTTTGCGCGTTTCTTGACGTCATAGTACTTTTTATTAGTGTTCTTTCTCTTGTCAATATTCTCCTTCGCTTCCTTGTGTTTGTTTATAACCTTCTTCGTCGCTAGCTCAGGTAGAGTTCTTCGTATCTTCCGATTGAACAATAACTCGCACGGAGGGACTTTGGTTGTTGCGTGCGGTGTTGACCGATAATTTATCAAAAATCTCTGAAGTTCTTGTCTCCAGTTTTTTCCTTCTAATGTGGCTGTTTTTATCACTTTTCCGAAAGGCTTCATAATGCTCTCTGCATTTCCATTAGCTTGTGGCCACAACGGTGTGCTGGTTCTCCATTCAATACCAAGTGCTTCCATGTATCGTTTGAACTCATCGCCGTTAAAGGGAGGTCCATTATCAGTTCGTATTTTCCGAGGTATGCCATGAGTGGCAAATATGCGGTCCAACTTCGGTATACAGGCCTTGGCTGATGTCGATTTGACAATTTCCACTTCAGGGAATTTGGAATATGTTTCGATGACAACTAGCAAGTATTGTCCACTGCGTGGTACTGGACCGTAGAAATCGATTGCCAAACTTTGCCATGGCTCGGTTGCTGTGGGCGTGATTCGCATTGGTTCGGGTGAATTGCTTGGAACAACTGCCTGACAAGCCGCACAGTTCTCAATCATCTTCTTCACTTTGTCATCCATTCCTGGGTGCCATATTTTCTCTCGTAGCAACGATTTAGTTTTTTCAATTCCCTGATGTCCCCCATGTCCAAGCTTCGTTGCCCGGTCCTGTAGTGATTTCGGTATGACGATTCTGCTACCTTTGAGAACAAGATCACCTGTCTGGTTCATTGATAACTCCTCTGCGCATAACCTGAATGGTTTCAGTTCTGTGTCCTTCTCTTCCCATTTCCCAGTCTTCAGGCATTCTTGAACTTTCATCAGAGTGACGTCACCCTTCGTCGCATCTTTAATTTCTTGGAGTGTCATTGACTTTGGCACGGTGTGATTGATAATAAAATTCACATGGTTATCTGCGATTCTTTCTTCCACTGTAGTTCTCGGTTGGTTAGTGACAGGATGGCGACTTAGATAGTCCGCTTCATTGAATGTTCCTTTCTTATAAATCACTCGAAAATTATATGGTTGAAGTCGCATTATCCAACGTTCAATGCGTGCGGGGGGCTTTGACTTCGGATTATTGAATATTGCTTCCAAAGCTTTGCGGTCAGTATACACATCAAACTCAGTTCCCAATAGGAATAAGCGAAAGTGTTCGATACCCCAAACCAAACTTAGCCCTTCGATATCTGTTTGCGAATATCTGCTTTCAACTGAAGATAGGGCTCTGCTAGCATATGATATAATCTGATATAGTTCAGTTGATTTATTTCGCTGGGCGAGAATAGCGCAGATACCCAGAGGTGATCCGTCAACGATCAGTAAGCTTCTTTTAGCAGTGTCAAAGTAGGCCATAGTAGGAGCTTGTGTCAGTTTCTTCTTAACTTGCTCAAATGCTCTTTGATGAGTATTGTTCCAGTCGAAAATGTGGTTCTTCTTCGTGAGTTCTCTTAACGGACCCGTGATAACAGCGTAATCTGGGACGTAGTCATGGCATGTATTAGCTAAACCCAAAAAACTACGTACTTCTCCGGCATTCTTTGGAGGACTGGCTTTAACTACATTCTCAATTCTTGCAGGATCGGGCCGAGTTCCATGTTCTGTAAAAATCAGACCATAGAAATGAATTTCCTTTTGTAAAAAACTAAATTTCTCCGGTTTCGCCTTCAAATTAAGATGGGCAAGCCGTTGTAAACAGTTTTCCAACGCTTCGTCGTGCAATTTTCTCGTCTTCCCGTGGATAATAATGTCATCTGCGATATTCTTTACGCCCTGAATGTCGCTTAAGTTGCGTTGAAGGATATTCTGAAAGATTTCAGCTGCACTGTTCGTGCCATAATTCAGTCGTTTGTAGCGAAATAGACCCTCGTGAGTAGAAAATGTAGTAATGTAGCGACTTTCTTCCGTCAATTCTAGTTGGTGATAGGCTTGTTTCAAGTCTATTTTTGAAAAGTATTTTGATCCGTTCATTTCAGCTTTAAAATCTGAGAGGGTTGGCATTACATGTCGCTCACGACTAATCGCTTGATTGGCTGCTCTCATATCAATACAGATACGCGTGCCACCGTCCTTTTTCGGGGTACACACAATCGGCGATATCCACGCCGTAGGTTGGTTACGGGCTTCTTCGATGATGTCTTCATCAACCAATCTTTTTAGTTCTTTTGACACTTCTTTTCTCAGGTGGTATGGTATTCGCCTCTGTGGCTGAACGACGGGTTTAACTTCTTCATTAATGTGCAATTTGACTTGTTGGGTGTTTAATTTGCCTTCTCCGACAAAAACAGTTTCATATTTATCAATTATTCGCTGAATGTTCTGGTCTGTGCACTTGGGTAATGATGAGGCTGACTTGGACAATGTTTGCTTCCTATTTCCGGTATTTGTCGATTCTGTGGCTTCCGTTTCCGTTCTATCAACTTCCGTTTCCTCCGTGTCAATTTCGCAGGACGAAATAATGACTTTTTACGCAGTCGTGATGAGGTGCCGTTGCACACAATTTGCATCTTGATTTCAAATTCAACATCAGCGAATTCACAGTGCTTTGAGAGTTGTCTCAAACGCGTGTGATATTCATCAATGGTTTCGTTTTCTTGTTGAGTTGCTTGCCTGAACATATATGCCTGAACATATATCGATTTTTCTCCGGTTCAAAATGTTTGGTAAGTTCTTGTACAGCTTTAGCAAAATCTTTTTCATCACCTGTGTCTGGTAATGTCTTGAATATTTCATGAACTTCAGGTCCGGCTTGGTATAACAGAAGAGCTCTTTTGCGACTGGGGTCTTTTATATTCGAAGCAAGTAGAAACGTATTAAACCTTTCAATCCATTGTGTCCATCGAGCACTATTATTTGTTGGATCAGCTTTCGGCTCGAACAAAGGCATTGGTTGTAAGCCAAGGGCTGCCATCATGTATCCTCGTCGCCAATGTAATAATCCTCAACTTACAATATGAAATCTATTCATTTAATCGTTTGCATTGAGTTTTTTTAACACCTAACGTGCTCCGTCCTTTTGGAGGCTTTCGTGTCCTTTCGCGCCATGCATACATACATAATGCATGATGCATAAATTACCACAGGCCCGACAAATACAAGCGAAATTTAGTTGTATAATGCAAAGAACTTACAGCTTTGGCTGCGACACTTTCAAAAGCTGAGCTGTTTTCGTGAAAGTTTAATAGCTAACTGTGGTTTAAGCCCTATACAAAGTATAGTTAATGATTTACAGTGCTTCTCAACCGGAAGCCGATTTCATACACGCGACGTCGACATGCAGAGGTCGACATGCTTTATAAAATTTACAAACAATTGTTTTTTGATCTAATTACAGTTTTCCAGATGAAACAAAAAGTCCAGAACTGCACGGGAAATGGGTTCAAGGATTAAACAGCTGTTCACCAGTAGAAATTGTTCTTGTGCAAGACAGCCGAGTTTGTTCGGAGCATTTCAGTACTGAAATGTTTGACAATTAAATATGGGTTGCTTGGCGAGAAAGCAGTATTAGTCTAGGACCTGTATAGGAGTTTGTATGCATTTCATTTGCCACAAGTAATCTCAACTGTTATAGGGTAAAATTACCATGCCGGTCAACATGGCATATGTGCCAAAACCCGAATCCGGGGCGAAAGTCCTCAAAATAGCCCCGCCTTGAAACGACAGTGTCGACATAGCTCTAACCTCAGACAAATGCAAGCAACTGCCTTTCTGGAGTGCCTATAATGTTTAGGAGGGTTGTTTATAGGGGTGGTTATTAGAAGCAAAACATTGCCTAACTATAATATATTCCAAGAAAATCACCACTCAACATGCCAAGTCAGCAGCTAATGATGCATAAAATCACTAAAATTGCTGGCAGAAATTAAATTTTCATATTTCCTAAAAAAAAATATTATAACATCAAAAACCATGTTCAATTGAATCAAATTCTTACGGATTTCAAAAGGATTGACATTATTTTGTTGATATACAAGACATTGTATTTCACTTACCCCCCGCAAAAACACGATTTCAGCCATATTTTCCGTCTTGTTCGCTTTTTTATCGCCGGGTAGCCGAAGTCTTTTTAGAGACAAGAAGTACAATTCTTGTACTTTCCCATAATCACAGATCACTAAAGAACAACTCATCCCATTTTCGACTTGTTCTGAGACTGTGCTGTCTACTTTATCCTCGATTTTGCATCCTCGACAATTAGCCAAAATTGCCGCCATTACGAAGTCTTGCCGCTTTTGTGTCCGATAAATGTGACTTCTTCGTCTTCATGTGTATTTATACTATGTAATCCAACAGTACTTTATGCTATTGAATTTCTAAAGGTGATTTTGTAAACTTCTATCAATTTTCAATATAAAAATCCACCCACATAAAATCAGTGCATAAAATCGAGTGTCTTCAACCTTCAAAATAATTTGAAAGTCACGCGCGATCGTCACGAAAATTCCTCGTGGGCGATCATACCGGGGGAGTGAATATTTTCACGAATACGTTTGCTCGTTTCCATAGCAAGCCAAGTAAACATTTCATATTATTCTATGTTCATGTTTATTTGCGTATTGTTTTGTTTTTAAGCTTCAACTAAAAGAAGATCAGACAGACTTAAGCATTTCCCCATTTTTATTTAAAGGGCGATTTTTATCATGCCAAAGTATGAAATAACTAAGCGTCTAAGCCATTAAAAGCCACTATTAGCCCACTAAGATTTTAAAATTGAAACGTACGTATCTGCACTGGCATATCCCTCAAAATAAACATGGGAAATATGCATAACTGTCAGATTTTCTTGTAGTTAAAGCTTAAAAACAAAACAAGACGCCTGCTAAGGCGTTCACTCCGCCTGCCAAACGAAAATGGGCACAAAACCAGGCAGGGCTGTAACTAGAGCGTTCATTGGGGGTGGGGTATATTCACTTATTTCTGTTCTGCCCAACTAATTCCTTTTTAAATCAATTATTATTAGGGTACCTTCCAAGGCATCTTAAGACATTGCTAGCACATCTTATGTAATCACTAAGATAACCAAAAATCAATGTCTGAGTGACCTGCCAGGCACTCTGTCCAGAGTCCTAGTAGGATTGCAGTTTTTAGAATTTAATTTAAATTAAAGACTTTCATAGTACATATGTTAAACAAGATTCTTTTGCCATAATACCACCAACATATAGCTGTTTTATTTTGCAAGTAAAGAAAATTTTACTAAAAGTGTATACAATACATCAATTTATTAAATCCATCAATTTATTAAATCTATTCTGTAGCACACTGCCTGAAGTCTCCACGATATAATTTGTTGCGAAAATGTTGGCTAGCCTTTTGATATATTGACAAGCTTTGAATTAGATATTTGATGTGTTGATAAGGTGTCAGGTAAATATTTGGCATGTTTATTAAATGTTGGTAAGGATTTTGACTAGTTGACAAGTTTTCGACCAGACTTTTGACATGTTGATAAGATCTGAGTTAGTCTTTTGATATGTGGACAAGCTTTGAAATGGACTTTTGACATGTTGATATGCTCCTAGTTAGACTTTTGGCATGTTGACAAGATGTCAGTTAGGTTTTTGGCTTGTTGACAAGATGCCAGTTAGGCTTTTGGCTTGTTGACAAGATGTTGGTTAGGCTTTTGGCTTGTTGACAAGATGTCGGTTAGGCTTTTGGCTTGGTGACAAGATGTCGGTTAGGCTTTTGGCTTGTTGACAAGATGTCGGTAAGGCTTTTGGCTTGTTGACAAGATGTCGGTAAGGCTTTTGGCTTGTTGACAAGATGTCGGTTAGACTTTGACCTGTACATGCCCACAAGTTGTCAGTTAGACTTTCGACATGCTGACAAAGTATTTACTTCCAGAAAGCTTCAGGTGTCAGTTAAAACATTGGTATATAGGCAGGGTGTCTGATAAAGTTTTGGCAAATTGAGAAAGTGCCAGTTGAAATTTTACTAAATTTAAGTTAGAATTTAAGTTAAATTTTGTTCCTTTTTTTATTTTGCATTTTTGAGTTTTTTTCTTGCTATATTAATAATTATAGCAACAATCTTTGCAGTAATCGACATAAAAGTATTTCTGTGATCTGTATTTTCTGTGATATCCAATTTGAAATCCTTTTTCTGAGTCAACTATTCAACAATAAACATGTCAATTTTTTTATAAAGAAAGTTATTATAAATACTATAGGTAAAGACTAAAATGCCGCACTCAGCTATGACTGTTGACGTTCTAACAAAACAAGTATTAAAATCGCTCATAAAAACAACAAAAATTAAAAAAAATACTAAGCTATTAAGTTTGAAGTCTGAAGTATCCACGATATAATTTGTTGGGAACTTTAGACTAACATAATATTATGTATTTCTGGAATTGGAATGTAAAATGTCTCTTACCTTTTATAATTACATGAGATCCTACAAGCAAATAAATCATTTTGCACGAAATATTAGCATCTCAACACAGGTAGAAATAGAAAACCAAGGAAAGCAATCACAACGTGTTTAGAATTAGGAACACATTTCCTAGACTCATTCCTTAATCATGGAATGATGGAGTCTATCAGAATTTGCCGTTTTAAAACATTTCTGGAGCAATGTTTTGATAAAGAACCTTCCTGTCCCTTTTTGTTAACTATTACATGTTAAAAAAAGTGTTTTGTATGTAGATATTTCAGTAGAATTTGCGTTTGATTCTTGTGTAGAAATTTCTAAATTTCCTTAAAAGTAGGAATAAGCCAGAAAATGACGGAAACACGCTCTCAAAACTTCACCGCGACACATCGCTGGAATTTGTCGTTTTAAAGCATTTTGAATGAGAATCTTTGCACGTAAAACCTTCTTGCGGTTTAGATGTTCTAGCATGCATGTTTAAATGCGTGTTTTGTTGACACATTTCGCTAGAAATTGAGTTTAAACGCCGTGTTTAGGTCGGCTCACGCGGTTTGTGCCAGCGGTATCACCCATGAGCGCTGCACCGACTTCTGACACCGAAAAAAAATAAAAAAAAAAAAAACAGAAACGGGGCGAATTTAAAACTCCGCCTCGCCTACGGCAGGCGGAGTAATAATACGCAAATATAAACATGCAAACGCATTCGTGAAAATATTCACTCCCTCCGGTATGGTCGCCCACGAGGAATTTTCGTGACAATTGATATCTTTCTCATCAAGCGTCGCGGGGGGTATTGCGATGTGCTAATTGGAAAAGTAGGACAAATATTAGTTGTAGGCTTATAGCTAGTATAGCGCAAGCACGATATTTAAAAGCGTTCTATAAGCTCGGGTTACTCATAATATGAATAAAGGCAGTTTAGAAAACAAGTTCAAGGCCGCCATGAAAATGTCAGAGTTGAAAAAGTTTCTGCAGGATCACGGAATTACGGTAAATATGATAGTTACTTAAAGCCTGGCCTCGTGGCTATTGCTTGCGCTGTCGAGGAAATGAATTTATCGCCACAATGTCAGACAACTGGAGCCTGAGGCAGAAGAAAAGCTTAACATGTACATGTACATGTATGGTTGGGCAGTTGTTTCAAAATGGGGTCGTGATATATGGGCTCTAATCTAATGTATATTTTTCACTAAACACTTTTAACGGGTATACATGTGTCTTTTGGACGCGTGTATATGCGTATTTTTGACGCAAACACATATGCGCTTTTGCTAAACACGCATATATATGGGGGTACAAAAAACGCATATATATGCGTGCAAAACACGCTTATATTTGCATACGAAACACGCATATATATGCGTACCAGTGAACTTCGTGTCTTATTGGCGGGCGTTACGAATTCGACGCAAAGATTAAAGTGAAAAATATACGTTAGATTATAGCCCATATACACGAACCCATTTTGAAACAAATAGCCAACCATACTGTACATGTGCATGTTAAGCTTTCCTTCTGCCTCAGTGGTCTGACATTGATTGTGGCGGTAAATTCATTTCCTCGACAGCGCAAGCAATAGCCACGAGGCCAGGCTTTAAATAACTGTTTACCGTAATTCCGCGATCCTGCAGAAACGTTTTTAACTCTGGCATTTTCATGGTCTTGAACATGTTTTCTGCCTTTATCTATATTATAAGGAGTAACCCGAGCTTATAGAACGCTTTTAAATATCGTGATTGTGCTATACTAGCTATAAGCCTACAACTGATGTTTGTCCTACTTTTCCAATTAGCACATGCGCAATACCCCCCGCGACGCTTGATGACAAAGATATCAATTGCGCGTGACTTTCAAATTATTTTGAAGCTCGAAGAGACTCGATTTTATGTGGGTGGATTTTTATATTGAAATTTGATCAAATTTAACAAAATGACCTTCAGAAATTCAATAGTATAAAGTACTGTTGGATTACATAGTATAAATACACACAAAGACGAAGAAGACACATTTATCGGACAGAAGAGCGGCAAGACTTAATGGCGTAATGGCGGCAATTTTGGCCAATTGTCGAGGAGAAAAAATCGGAGATAAAGTAGATGGCACAGTCTCAGAACAAGTCGAAACTGGGCTGAATTGTTCTTTAGTCATCTGTGATTACGGAAAACTACAAGAATTGTATGAGACTTCAGCTAGTCGGCGATAAAAAAGCAAACAAGACGGAAAATATGGCTGAAATCGTGTTTTTGCGGGAGGTAAGTGAAATACAGTGCCTTGTATATCAACAAGATAATGTCAATCCTTTTAAAATCTGCAAGAATTGGATACAATTGAACATGGTTTTTCATGTTATAATAATTTTTTTCAGGAAATATGAAAATTTAATTTCTGCCAGCGATTTTAGGGATTTTATGCATAATTAGCTGCTGACCTAGCATGTTGAGTGGTGATTTTCTTGGAAAATATTATAGTTAGGCAATGTTTTACTTCTAATAACCACCCCTATAAGCAACTCTTTTAAACACTACAGGCACTTCAGAATTGCCGTTGCTTGCATTGGTCTGAGGTTAGAGCTATGTCGACACTGCCGTTTCAAGGCGGGGTCATTTTGAGGACTTTCGCCCCGGATTCAGGTTTTGGCACATATGCCATGTTGACCAGCATGGTCATTTTACCCTAAAGCAGTTGAAATTACTTGTGGCAAATGAAATGCATACAAACTCCTATACAGGTCCTAGACTATATTGAAATCAAATGCTGTGCCAACAATATTTGAAAATCCTGAACTTCATAGCGAGCAAGCGACACCAACAATATTTGAAGTGCATTTTCAGGTCAGTATTTTTCACCCAAAAACTACGCGTATACCAACATAGAATAGCTTGAAGTGTTTTACATTATTTTGCATTTTTACATGTTTTTATACAAAAAATAATACAGTTAAATACAATAATGTTCCCAATCAAAAGTACCTGCCAGGTTATAGTTGAGGACATTTTGATAATGGTTATGACTGGAATTTGGTTAAAATATAAACGTTTAGTTGAGCATATTTTGAGTTGCTATTCCTCTCTCTTAAAGTATATGTGTATGATATATTATTGAATGTGATGTCAGTACTGACAATACAACTTATAATGTGGAGATCACTTGTTATGGTTAGTGTATGATTTCTAGCATACTAGCATGCACATAGTGGTAGTACTTCAGCAACGGGTATGCACAGTTTAGAAATCCTTTTAGCCAGGCTGGGTGTTGGTTTTTGTTTCTTTAATTTATTTTTCCCATACACTAACCCAGTCAGTGTTACAGTTTCTTGTGCCTGATGTGGGGGCTCCTGGTTGGCTAGCAGGAAACATACCTTGCAAGCCAGGCTTTTTGAGAGTGGTGCCTTCCACAGGCTGGCCTGGCAAATTGAAGCCCCTGAATACCTAGGCACCCATTATCCATCAGTGATGCAGTGGATATTAAATAGCAACACATTCACCAATATTGTGTTTTATAATTATATGTTTCACCAATATTATAACAGTGAATTGAAATGGTAAATTTATTGACGTTTTCTAATTCCAGGAAGATATCGCAGATGGTTTATGGATCCACTGGAATGTCATTGGCATATATGTGTAGACCAAGAAAGTATTGAGCTATTGTATTATTTGAAATAGTGTGTCTAAAGCACTATACTATATCATTGGAATCACAGGAAATGCTGGTTATTTTACTTAATATATTATATTACTCACTGATTACAGAGATGGCTTGCTGGTACGGTCATGAATTAAAACATAGTGTGCAATGAACAGCGGAGCCAAGGAAAGTTGTCAGAACAATTAAGACATATTTTGCTTATTGTATATGCATTGTGCGTCTAACGCAGTTAACAGTATCAACATTGTCTTAATAATTTGGGGTTGTGTGTCCAATGTTGATTTTACAAAGAAATAACGACCAAAACACAGCAAAAATACTAGAAATATATGTTTTAATACGAAAAGAACAAAAACGTAACAAGAACGTATACAAGCGCCCGCAATACAAACGCCCGCAATATTAATGTCCGTGCGCAGTACTTTATATTAGCATGCAGTAATAGTTGAGTGTCTGTAAAGTCCATTTCCAACACTCCCACTCACTCAGCATATTACTGCACAAGGTTAAGTCCAAGCCTTGCTCGAAGACTTTCAAACTGTCCTCGTGGTAAAGGCTTCGTGAAAATATCGGCGACCATTTCATGTGTAGGACAATACTTCAGTTCGACTGTTTTATCGTGAATTTTTTCTCGAACAAAATGGAATTTAATATCGATATGCTTTGTACGCTTATGTAAAACAGGGTTCTTTGACATTGCAATTGTTCCTTGATTGTCCTCGTGAATAATGGTTGGACTCGAACAATCTATTTGCAAATCTTTGTTCAGCTGTCGTAACCATACACTTTCTTGAGTTGCTAAGCAAAGGGCAATGTATTCTGCTTCAGCAGTTGATAGTGCTACCGTAGGTTGCTTCTGGCTTGCCCAGCTAATGGCACCATTGGACATTACAAATACGTTGCCAGACGTAGATCTTCGATCTTCTGAATCCGCTGCCCAATCAGCGTCAGAATATCCTTCCATGCTTTTATCACTTGCTTCGTACTGGAGATGTAGTTTAACTGTTCCCTTGAGGTAGCGAAATACGCGTTTGACAGCAGTAAGATGTGCTTCATTGGGGGACGAGTTGAACTTTGCTAAGGTACCAACTGCTTGAGCGATGTCGGGTCTAGTAGCAATTGCTGCATAGATCAGACTTCCAACCATGGATTGGTAAGCAACAGGATCTACTGGTTTGCTGTAACCATCATCTTTCATCAGCTTCACATTTACATCCATCGGCGTCGATACAGGTTTACAATCTTGTAACTTGTACTTGTTTAATATCTTCTTGATATACTGCTCTTGGCTCATTTGCAAAACACCGTCCATAGTTTTGATGTTTACTCCAAGACAATAATGAAGCTTGCCCATATCTTTCATCTTAAAACGAGCTGCGAGACTAGCTTTCAAATCGATCATTTCTTGCTCGGTTTCGGTTAAGAGTATCAGATCGTCGACGTGCACAGCAACTATGGCGAGTTGCCCATTGACATTCCGGATGAAAACACACGGATCAGCGGCACTTTGCTGAAATCCTTGAGATATCATGAATTCCTTGAACGACTTGTTCCAGCATCGTGGACTCTGTTTCAGTCCGTAGAGAGATTTCTTCAGATGGCATACAAGATTTTCTTTTCCGGGAACAACATAACCTTCTGGCTGCTCCATATAAATATCTTCGTCAAGTGTTCCATTTAGGAAAGCGGTAACAACATCCATTTGATGAATAAACATATTTCTGGAAACAGCAAATGCCAAAAGAGCTCGGATAGATGTGAAGCGAACAACAGGTGAAAATGTTTCATCAAATTCGACCCCAAATTTTTGAAGAAAGCCTTTCGCTACGAGGCGTCCTTTAAACCGTTCGACCTGTCCATTTTCATCATGTTTTACTTTAAATACCCATCTGCAGGTAATTGCCTTTCGTCCAGGTGGAAGTTCGACAAGCTCCCAGGTTTCATTTTTCAGTAGAGATTGATATTCCGAATCTGCAGCTGCCTTCCAATTCTCTGCATGATCACTTTCGAGAGCTTTCTTCAACGTTGTCGGCTCTTCAACTTCTGTTACAAAGAGGGCTGTATGCTTTGCTGTTGTGACGCCAGCGTATTCATCATGATAATAAACTGGTGGCTTTCTTTCTCGCGCTGAACATCTAATATCAGATGACTTCCTCTTAACTGATTCTTCCTCAGAGCACTCATCATTCTCTTCTTCGACCTCCAATTGTACTCTGTTCGTACGTCCGAATTCAGTTTCATTGAAGATAACATCTCGACGGATAAAGATCTTTCTTTTGCTCTCATCGTACAATCGATACCCCTTCTGGGTAAGACTATAGCCAACGAATCGCATCTTCACTGCTTTCTGATCGAACTTCTGACGTGAGGAATCTGGTACATGAGCATAGGCAGTGCAACCAAAAACACGGAAATTTGAAATATCCGGTTTCTTACCATACCATCGCTCATATGGAGTGACTCCAGTTGCTGTTGTGATAACATTTCCAACATCCAACACGGTCATAATATAGAAAAATTATGGCAGATAAATGAAGGAAGTTAGCAAGTAGATTTTCCTAATACGTACAATAAATCTGTTTACTAGTTGTCGCGAGTAAGTTAGCTCTGGTATTTAATTACAATTGATCATAATGATGTATATTTTACCAGAATGCATTAGGAGCATCAAATATAAATAATGCTGAAAAAAGGTGACAAGTTGCACAAAGCTAATTGACAGAAATTTTGGCATAAGTAAGAAAATAACCTACTATCTTCTGTCATTAATTTGCTTTTTAAAAGATTTTGGACCACTCTGCACTCTGGTAAAATATGTAACTGCCATCTTTTTTATTATGGTCAATTTGATGTTTATGCTCTCTGGAGCCAGAGATAACACATATCTAGTGCACGGAGACTAAGTTCACCTATAAAACTGAGATAAGACAAGTTGCTTAAAATGAAAAATATATATACTGATTAGGAACTTGTCATAATGTATAGGGAAGTGGGGGTGGGCTATAAGAATTTAATTATTAAAAGGCTAATTTTGTGTGTCCCACCCCTGATTTTTGTACATATATATGTGACCCTTCCCCCCATTTGGCACTGGAAATTATAATGCCCCCCTAGTATATCCTTAAAATTTTCATGACCCAGCCCTATTGTGACTTAAAAAATTCATGACCCTATTGAACAACCCCTAAATTTCCACATCTCCCCGCCCCCCAAAAATACTTTATGACCAGTCCCTTACATTTCAGTTTATAGAATAATTCATCAAAAGAAATGTTATTATTTATTTATTAAACAATTAAAACAAATACATTACAATATTCAACATTAAATTATTATTAAAGTTATTAACAAAATATACACTCATTAAAATTAGTTATTAAGTGTAATACTAGTACAATTATTAAAAATGTTGGATTTTTTGTGCCATACATGTCCAATACTGTCGAATTTCCTCTATCGGTTCGAATGGAGTAGATTCGTAACTTGGTCCGTACTCCAGATCTACTGCCTTCGTATCAAACTGTCGAATCTATTCTATTCGTACGAATGGAGCAGATTCGTAACTTGATCCATACTCCAAATCTACTGCTCTCGTATCAAACTGTCGAATCTATTCTATTCGTACGAATGGAGTAGATTCTATAACAAACTTACTTGCAGGGAGGTTGGTTCGGGATTAACGCACCGAGGGGTCTGACAGCTGTTCGAACCTACCGAGCGAAGCGAGGTAGGTTCGGACAGCTGTCAGACCCCGAGGTGCGTTAATCCCGAACCAACCGAACCTGCAAGTAAGTTGGGTTTTTATCCCATACTAGACTTATCTTCTTGTGTTGTTTTCCGATTCTCGCCGAGTCGCCGATGTATTTTGTCAACATTTTCTCTTCTTAAACTTATTGGTCTCTTAATATTTCTTTATCAGGCTCTCTATTGTCTTTAGTTTACAATTTTCCGTTTCTTTTTGCTTGGTTTCTGTGACGTCTTTAGCCCAAAAATGTTCTTTAAAGTGCAGGTTTAATCATCAGCTAAATTTTGTTCGCCATTGTTGTTGAGCAGTTTGAGGCGGACGGCAGCGTAAGCAGCAAGCAGGTAAGTTCGGGTTTTTGTAACCAATCAGAAAGCCGGTTTTATCGATAAAGAGAAAAGCGGGTAAGTTCGGAAAAGCAGGTTAGTTCGAAAAAAACTTACCTGCTGAGAACCAATCAGAAGCCCGCTTTCATGACACATATGGGATAAGTAACTTGATCCGTTAACTTCTCCAGATCTACTGTCTTCGTATCAAACTGTCGAATCTATTCTATTCGTACGAATGGAGCAGATTCGTAACTTGATCCATACTCCAGATCTACGTATCCATATCATATGACGGCATTCATTGGCCTGGCATACTGCGGAATGATTTGTCCAACGGTTTGATTCGTCCGATCCGTCCATCGGAGTCTACTCGTTACATTCGTACCATGCAAGTCATATCACTTGTATATGGCTCGTAAATTTGCGAAACAGCCGTCTTTTTTGTCATTTGTATATGAAATTCATACGATTGCCTCGTTCTTTGGGACAACCAAACTATCAACTGTATTCCATAGTAATTACGAAGTTTATTTACATCTCATACAGCACGCACAAGTACTCAATGAAATTTACTAATATAATTGTTATCAATATAACTCGTTATGCATATTTACATGCGTTTGCCTCGTTCTTTCAAAAACCTCTATTAAATAAAGGGAATAAAGTTATTATGTGAATAATAATAATGTGTCTCAGTGTATGTTTAGGTATAAGAAATACAGCTTGCTGTGTATGTTTATATGCGTTTGCCTCGTTCTTGCAAAAACCCTATCAAAGTTTATTCACGAATGCAGTTATTGTGCAGTGATTGTATTTGTTATACTGTGTGTGTCAGTGTTTAGAACCCCTGTTAAGCTATATTGGTTTATTCTGAAATGCAGTTATTCTGCGACAATAAAGAATTTTGTAATGTATATATATATTGCTGGCACGGACAAGTACCCGGCAAAATTTACAAATATAATTGCGATCAATATAACTCGTTGTTATTGGTTTTTTGAGGAATGCAGCTATTCTGTGACATGAATAATTTGTAATGCATATTGCTTCGTTCTTTCAGAAAACTCTATGTATATCAAAGTATATTACATTTTAGACTTAGACGGCACGTCGCGGACAAGTACCCGACAACATTTAGCTACTAACATAATTGTTATCAATATAACTCATTGTTATCAATATGCCTCATTCTTTCAAAATAATAACTTGTTACGCATGTTTGTTTCATGTGTTTGCCTCGTTCTTTCAAAAACCCCTATAAAATTATATTCCCGAGTGCAGTAATAACTAGAGCGTCTGCGAGGGAGACCAATGAGGGAGACTAGGTGACGTCGCAAACCCCGAAATAACTAGGTTAGTTCCTTAGTCTTTTTGCAAACCGTTAACCACTTATTTGATACGCAATATTAAGCCAGTAAGAAGTAATTGTAATTGCTTATTTGTCACTTACTACAAGTATACAACTACACCAGGGTGCATTCCATGTAATTTGTATGGCCAACATAGCTCAATTCTGGGCCAATTGTGGCCATTGGCAAACAGAGAGTCGAACTTTAGATTTATCAAACTAAATACTCAATGATGCAGTTTTTAAGGACTTTAAATAGTAGGTTTAGTCAACTTGAAGAATAATATGCACTCAGAAAATAATGAGATTCATCAACTGATTTCCCAAATTTCTAACAAGCAATTGCAATTTGAAATGCGCTAAATTATCAGTTCGTTTTAACATTCTTTGCTGGTCTAGCTAAGAACTTCATATTAAAGATAGACTAGTGAATAGTAAACATTCTATTTTCCTGTAAATACAATAGGTCTGTGCTACAGTGCTCATTTATAAACGCTTTATACGAACCTTTTTCTTCGTTTGAACTGACATTTTTCTCCTTCCATTCCACATTCATTATTATAGTCAAATTGTCTGTTATATGCCTCTGAAAAAGTTGAGAATGGCCCTGCTCCAACAACAAGCAAACTTGCGCATTGCTTCAGCAAAGCTACTTGAAATGCAGTCTCTTCTGACGACAAGAAAAACTGTAACTCCAAAAAACTTTTATCATAAAAGCGCTCTTTATTTTCAGTCCAATACCCATAGTGTTCATATATTTTACACTTTCGGCACATTTTAGTTACACTCGAGCCCAAGTATGTCCCTAAATGCGCGTGGTAAACAACAACGACATGAGGCTTTTCGTCTACAAACAACGCACAGCCACATTGCCGACAAACCTCTCTGCTTGATATTAAAATACTGCCAATTGGCATGCCACAATTCAACAAGAAATCGCTGAACTCGAGAAACTTTTCTTTGTAATTCTTGACCAAAGAACCATGTAAATATAACAAACTTTTTGCTTCGCTAACAAATTTTATGTCTAGCGCCTCATTTCCTTTCTCACAGTCGTCGACGCTACTATCAGGCCCATTTAAAACAAATAACCGCACGACACTTGAAAATTGCGATACGGCCAAGAATGATTCACCAATCACTTCAAACACGCAAAACAATCTTGAGAGAAAGGAATGGCTTCTTGTCCCTAAGTCGGCCATGTTAAATAGACAGAACCTTAGTACCCATGCCCCCATTTCACGAATCTAACCATTTGTGTCCGATGGACGGATCCGACGAATCTAACGATTGGACGAATATTTACAGCCTGCCCTAGGCCCTCCAACACAATAACACTTATTCATCGATCTCACGATTCGAGTCCGATGGATAGATTCGACGAATCTTTCCATTCGTGTCCGTTGGATAGATTCGACGAATCTAACCATTCGTGTCCGATGGACGGATCCGACGAATCTAACGATTCGACGAATATTTACAGCCTACCCTGGGCATACCAAACGGCAAACACACTAAGACTTACATTCCCCAATCTTACCATTCGTGTCCGATGGATAGATTCGACGAATCTAACCATTCGTGTCCGATGGACGGATCCGACGAATCTAACGATTCGACAAATATTTACAGCCTACCCTGAGCTTACTAAACACACTAAGACTTATATTCACCAATCTTACCATTCGTCTCCGATGGATAGATTCGGCGAATCTAACCATTCGTGTCCAATGGACGGATCCGACGAATCTAACGATTCGACGAATATTTACAGCCTACCCTGAGCTTACCAAACACACTAAGACTTATATTCACCAATCTAACCATTCGTCTCCGATGGATCGATTCGACGAATCTAACCATTCGTGTCCGATGGACGGATCCGACGAATCTAACGATTCGACAAATATTTACAGCCTACCCTGAGCTTACCAAACACACTAAGACTTATATTCCCCAATCTTACCATTTGTCTCCGATGGATCGATTCGACGAATCTAACCATTCGTGTCCGATGGACGGATCCGACGAATCTAACCATTCGTGTCCGATGGATCGATTCGACGAATCTAACCATTCGTGTCCGATGGACGGATCCAACGAATCTAACCATTTGTCTCCGCTGGTCTACACCAGACCTGTTCTAATCAGTTTCCCTCATTATTGCCGCATGAAATTCACGAATCGTTTTACACACCCGAGTATCTGAACACCTGGGCATCTCTCCTATAACAGGAAAACCATCATCCAGCCCAGTCATGTCCCGCATATTCTCCCACCTAAAAACCACCGGACACCCTGCCAACTTTCATGACTTCGAAATCCTTTCCTCTTGTTCAGACGATCGTAAATTAATGATTCACGAAAGCCTTCTGACATCTAAGCTCAAGCCCACTCCTAATGTCCAGGGCTGCTCAATTCCACTTAACCTCCTTTAATACTCTCCTTGTCCTATCCTTTGTCTGCTTGTCTTGTCATGCACCTTCCTACACCCTCATATCCTATATCTACTAGCACAACCTTTGTAGCATAACACCTTGTAAATAATTTTAGCTTATATTCACTAGCCTTGTAATTTTATACCATTTAATCTGAAGATGTCTTGAGTTAAAGACGAAACGTTACCTAATAAAAATTAATTTGTACTTCAACTGGTTTTATAACTTTGCTAAAAGTTATATGTTGGGCCATCATATTTATAGCAAGAATTCGTTTTCCGCCTGGCAAATCTCTAGCCACAATTAAAACAATTAAAATTAAATACTTTAACTGCAAATTAAAAAGTAAAACAAAAAATTGTAAATACATAATAATGTGGCATGGAGTTTTTCTTTGTGTTTATGGTTCTACTATGGCAAAAACCGCAATAATGGCTTTCATAACAAGGTAATTCGTTTTGTCAAAAAAGCCCATTGTTATCATTATTACAGATGTTGTACGTACTTTGGCAAGTTAAACCATCTCCAGAGAATCCTGTTTCACAGTCACAAGTATAAGAACCTTTAGTGTTGGTACATATACCATTCGTTGAACATGGGTTTCTCAAGCATTCGTTAATGTCTAAGAAGAAGAGAGCCATATATTTGAATAATGTTACTAGCATTATTTGTTTTGATATTAACAATCGACTCTGACCAAAGATTCTGTTCCCATATCTTTTCCTATGCAATGTAATTGTTCCTAATTAAAAATCGTTTGAGGAAATTAAGTTCGGGATTCGAATTAGAGTAGGAAAATCTATTTCTAAATTTAATTTTTAAAATCCTCTTTAAAAAGTGGAAACACAGCTTGGAAAGGCACAAACAAAGCTTTATAATGAATTTGATTTCAAACAAAATTCGTTAGCTATCCTTTTGATATAAAAGTGCGATAAGAGGTAAAGAATAAAAGCAACTGAAAATATCTATATCTTGTGCAGAACTGTAGTAAAACACAAATGAAAGCGATTGTGAAAGTCGGCCTTTAATGTAAATTACTTTCTAGAACATCAATTACGAAATGGTTAATTTTTTGACCTGAAATAATGTTAACAACGAAAGTGATGTTAATTTATATCAAGTTAATCTAACTTGAGATTAAGTTAATATAAAATATTTATTACTTACCAACACAACTTGTTTTACCGTCCCCAGTATGGCCACCAATGCAAGCACATTCGAATGACCCTGGAATGTTTGTACACGAAGCATCTTCATGGCAGGAGTTAAATAACACACATTCGTCGATATCTAAAAACACAATTTATTTGTCTAAAATATCAATAATGAAAAACATGTTAAAATAATGATAGTCAATGTAATTACCAAATATTCTTTAGTGGGCTTAACACCTTATAAATTAAAAAGACGTCTTTTTTATAGGTTGGTATTATTGGGAGAAACAAATTCATACAATTAAACTGTGTGTTGACTATCTTAATAGATGTAATACATAACAATTATCACCTACTATATAAGTCCATAAATTACCTATACAGGTCTTTCCATCACCAGTGTAACCAGTGTTACAAGTGCATTCAAAAGATCCAGGAGAATCGAAGCATGTGGCATTTTGACTGCAAGTATCGATTCGCTGCTGACATTCATCAATATCTTAATGCAATAAAATTAGACTATGAGAATGTAATTTCAAAAATAAATATATTTTCGTAGAAAATTGCGAAGACTAAATCCAATGGCAATCCAATAAACAGTTTTTTCATTTACATTTCCTCAAAATTGAAAGCATTTCTAGTAGCAGTGCAATTGGTAGTTTACAACTTAAAAAATATTCCCAAAACTATAGGCAGATAATTCTTTCAACCTTTAAAACAAATGAAGGGTTAATGCAAATTAAACTTTTTTGTTCGTTTTTGCTGAAAAGTTCCTCCAATACTATTAAATAATGCATGCTATTCATGTAGAGTTGCAGAATATTTTATGACTATTCTTTTAAATCAAAGGAAACCTAGATAAATATTCATCATGAAAAAATTCCCAAGCTGTTTAAACAGGTTAAAAAGTTGTCTTATGACTGGGTAAATAAGTTTGAATATTTTACGTACTAAGGCAAACAAGGCCATTGCCACTGTAGCCTTGATTACATGCACATTGAAAGGTTCCCAAAAAGTTGGTACAAGTGCCATCAGCGTGACATGGATTGGTTGCACATTCATCAATATCTGTGAAAATAAAGAAACGTTTGATTTTACAATATTGGTGGTAAATATTGGAGTACAATACCTTTCTAGGCTCCTTGTTTATTTGAACAAAATAATTAAGTAAATCTTTTTTCCAGTAGACTTCTACCTTGGCTTTGCGAAACCCAATAATTTGGTCATCATTACCGTAATATTCCAGGAATAAGTTTTTGCTTACCAGAACAACTTAGTCCACTTCCTGAATATCCAGTGTTACAAGAACAATCAAACGTTCCAGGTACGTTGTTACATGCAGCATTTTGATCACATGGTGTTTGCAAACATTCGTTGATGTCTGTTTAATTTATAGAACATTTTATTATTTATCAATACCTAATAATACCCCCAAAAAAGTAATATACATATTTTTTGAACTACAACGGCTGGCTGCACATACAGAATTGAAACGTTTGCATCAATTTTATAATAGACAGAATGTTAACAATGAATGAGATCAGCGACTGGCTTATGTTTCAAGTAATTGTGTCATATCCTTCCTTTAGTTTCTCATGGAAAATGGCGCTAATGCCTAGAAAACTACAAAATAATACTCAAAAATTATTGGATGAGGCTGAGCAGGATTTTAGAATTGTTTAGATCCAGGTCATCACACAGGCAGAGCAGATAACGGTGACCAAGGTCTGAGAATAGGCGGTCCAAAAGTGTCTGGAAATTTAGTGCATCCACACAGAAGTTATGAAATAAAATTTTAGCTCTACTGGGACCTACGTGTGAAATAATGTTCTCGAAAATATAACAATTTTGGCATCATATAAGTCGTTCTGTCAAAACCTTTCTTCCTCGACATTTTCATTTGGTAGTCATTTTGTGTGATATTAATTAATGTATTAGTAATAATGTATTCAATATTAGTATTTAAAGAGAGGGTATTATTTTTATGGTAGTTGGATTAGTGCACACAGATTGTGTGTTTTTAAATAAAGTTTTGATTGATTGATTAAATAGAGAATAATACATGGGTGCGTGGAAATACTAGATCTATTTCGAGTGTTGAACATGATATCTCACAAGTGAGCACAGCGAACGAGTGTAGTCGGGGAAGCAGAGGTACAAAAATATATGTTTACTTACCATAGCAAGGGACAATTTCATTTTATGTTTATATTGCACCTTTAGGTCTAATAAATATATTTCTGCATGTTGAACGCGTTAAAATTTTTTGTGGGTACAAGCCAACATGTTTTTCCCGAAATTTTCTATAAAACTATTTTATTGTCAAAAAGGCAAAAATTCAGTTTTATTTCTAGGCAAAACCACTTGCGTTATCAAAAAGGTAATAAAATATTACATATAACACATTATTATGGTTACTTTTATTTTTCCCATTTTTGTTGAGTTATGAGCGTTTGAAAACTTATTTCCCGACTAGTGCCCAGGAAATTAGCGCCATTTTAGGACACTTTCCCATTTTCAAGCAGCAATAACTCAAACCCGGTTGAAAAACAAGGGTGCCCGTAATTATGTCTTATATATTGTTTTTATAAGCTTTCTTATGATACAAGTTATTTTTCAAATGAGCAAACTTGAAAGTTTACTATTTTCGACCACATAATAGTTTTATAATAAAACTGAAGAAAAACGTGTTGATCGAGACCCACAAGATAAGTCAGGCCAAACAACATTCAGAATTGTGATATTAGGTATCCAACGGACAATTTAAGAGCAAAATTGATTTGTCCCTCGAGAAGGTAGGTAATATTACCTCTGTTTCCCTGGCTATGAGAAATATCATGTTCAACACGAGAAATAAATCTGGTATTTCCAAGCACCCATGTATTGTTGATTGGTGATTGTTTGAAAAGCGATAATTTTCACATGTGAAATTATCACAAATAATCTCACATGTGAGATTATTTGTGATAATTTCACATGTGAATCTGGTATTCACATGTGAATCTGATAATTTCACATGTGAATCTGGTATTTCACATGTGAATCTGGTATTTCACATGTGAATCTGATAATTTCACATGTGAATCTGGTATTTCCAAGCACCCATGTATTGTTGATTGGTGATTGTTTGAAAAGCGATAATTTTCACATGTGAAATTATCACAAATAATCTCACATGTGAGATTATCAGTTTTATCAGTGCCCGAAATCCTTGTAAAGCGCTGTACTTTATAAAATAAATAATAATTCTGCATTACTGGACGAGGTTGATCAAAACATTGTGATTCGTTGGTGGCGAGAAAATCAATTATTTTCCGATGCCGAGGCCAATAATTGATCTGCAAATTCGAAATAATTGACTAGCTGCCGTGTGGAAAGCATGATAAAGAACTTACTTCGATTTATTACACCCAAATCCAAAATCCATTTACTTTTTTAATAAATCCAACAGTTGGGTTATTTTTGAAATGTTAAAAAATTGTATTGAAGCAAGTACGTTTTTTTAAACAATTACAATTGAACTTGCCGCAAAAATGGTTACTATATCTTTGCGTAATACAAATATATATAAAATCTGTAAACTTTGCAGGGCTATATTTTCCATATTTTGCAAAATTCGCCTATAAATTTTGT
The DNA here is from genome assembly GCA_963855995.1 of Muricea muricata. Taxonomy (NCBI): domain Eukaryota; kingdom Metazoa; phylum Cnidaria; class Anthozoa; order Malacalcyonacea; family Plexauridae; genus Muricea; species Muricea muricata. Next base: position 63,373,284 of record OY979717.1, read on the forward strand.
TTATATTTGATTATAAACTTTGTTTATATTTGCCAAAATTTGTTTATATTTGATTTTCTGTATGACTGTAAATATCAATATTAATTTACCCTCAGCTATTAAAGTGATGTATTCGACTACCATAAAACTCTGAAGTAACTATAATATATACTGTACATTTCGTATCACATGCTTAGTTTCAAAAAATCTATACTAAGAGATAAAACGGGTATGTCTCATTATAGTATACACGTACAGTTGAAGTCATCTGATGGAGTGATATACTTGAGCAAAATGTTTTTTTCCGAGTTTTTTCTTGTTAAGTTGAGCTTTTTATTGTATAAACAAACACATTTATTTTAGTACTATATTAGAGCACAGAAAATGTGATTGCATGCGAGAAACAAAAAGTCACGGCGTTCGACTTCGTCTCATGCCAAACTATTTTGTTCTTCGCACGCCATGACGTCATCTGTGTTACAGTATAGCCGCACGCAAAAACAAAACCTATTTGTTAAACCGATGATTGTGGTAACAGGAACACAAAATTTTGCAACATTATCCGTAAGCAGTACTAATAAAGACTAAACGTGGTAAAAAATATTCAAAGATATATTTATACTTTGACCTACAGCATATATAAACTGCAATTTCGCTTACCAACACAACTTAAACCATCCCCAGTATAACCTGTCTGACAACCACATTCATAAGAACCAATTGTATTAACACAGTTAGCCAAAGAATTGCATGGCCTGGTCACATTACATTCATTTATATCTAAAAATGAATTTAGAAATGATTAATCCTATTGGTATACGTAATATCACCACAATGGTCAAAAAATACTCGACAAAAATTTGCATTACTTAAAAAATTACAAGAAAATCCACAATACTCTGTGAGTGTATTAATATTGTAACTTATAAATGAATCATGTACCATTGCAAATCAGACCATCTCCCTCAAAGCCAGAATTACAATGACAAAGAAACGACCCAGGACTGTTTGTGCAGTTTCCAAAAGTACTACATGGTTGACTTGGACACTCATTTATATCTAAAATAAGAAGGAAATATTTAACAATAATAAAAAGTAACACGGTCTAAGATCATCATTTGAATGGGATTTCTGAGTACCCCTCTACTCTTTGCATATTTTATGTTACCAAATTTTATTTTGAAGTACCAAATTTACTATGGAAATCATATGAATTTAAGTCGGATTTACAAAATGAGTGGTCGTTTTTTTATGAGTTGTGCAAAGATACGAGTGCATCATACAAAGCTGCATTAAATTGTCGTTCAATACAATTACATTTAAAATCCAAATGTTAGAAGCATCGAAAATTGCGATTAAAGTTTATGCAAATCTAGATGATTCCCTATCAGTATATTATAAAAAGACAGAGATCAAACATGTTTTTCTTTGAATTTTACCCATGACTTATTAAGTGAATGTCCATCTTAAAGATACTTATCATTTTTTATCATTTTATTTGAAGATTTTAGATGCCAATGTAACAGATTATTCAGAAATCACAATGTGAATTTCCATGAATGTAACCTACCAAAACAGAATCGACCATTTCCAGTATACCCAGGGTTACATGTACATGTGAAGGCGCCAATTGTATTTTCACACATGGCTTGGGAGTGGCACGAGCTTGCCTGCCTGCATTCATCAATGTCTGAGATTAATATAAAACAGAATTTTACATTCAATTTCCATGAATACATGACATTATGCAATAGCGATAAAACAAATGATAATTTTTTCATAACATCACAGGGACGTAGCCAGAACTTTCAAAGGGGGGGGGAGCCCTGCAGATACTAATAATTATGATAGGTTTGACGCGTCTATCACGTTAAATACTAAGGAGGTTTAGCAAAGAGACGTGACGTCAATGCGACGTAAAATGCCGTGCTTGCCCATCTCCAGATTTGCTCACGGCATTTCCACATCGTTTTTACCTCGCTTTGGCGTTGTCATGGCGTTGTGTCGTGTTTGCTAAACCTCTGTATTAACGAAAGGGGGGGGGGGAGCCGCGGCTCGCTCGGCTGGCTACGTCCCTGTAACATCATACACTGTACACTGGAATATGCATCAAACATTGACAACTGCCAAAATAATAAAATTAAGAGCAAGTTTATAACACCTATAGGCTGGAAAAAATAAAGTTAGAAAATAAGCTGGGTTAAATTCAAAAAAATTGTACCTGCACAAGTAAACCCATCACCAAAGAAACCAGAGCTACAAGTGCAAAGGAAGGAGCCATCTAGATCTAAACATTGTGCATTGACATCACAAGGCCTATCTAAGCATTCATTGATATCTAAGAAAGTAAATCAAGAAACAATTATTAAAACAACAAACCTACAAAAACTAACTATTATTCCAGTCAGGTTAATATCCCTACTGCCGTCATCAACGTGTTTAGCTTTTGAAATACTTCAGGGGAAAATTTAAACTAATTTGCTTATTTGTGGAGATATAATCCTTTCATGGTAAAACGTCACTTTAACCGATGATCAGAAACATGTAACTAATGCCTCAGTCATTTGTAACCACGCCCCCCCCCCCCCACCCCCGGGACATAGCGGGGATGTTCAAAAATATAACGGGGATTTAACGCCATTTAACAGCGCAATATGTCTTGTAGTTGCGTGAAATTAACTACGAATTTTAACACCGGGGAATCAAACCGGGATTTAACAGCCGGTCTTAAAATGGCGTCCCACAAAACAACTTGTAGAAAGTATGATTTTTAATATGTTTATGTATCCTTAGCAATTCATAAACTTACAGTAGGTATACATTAAATCAGGTTTTAACTTATTTATTTCAGCAATATTAAAAGATCTATTTGAAATTTGATATGCATGATTGAACGCAATTTATAAACACGAGCTTTATATATTTATTATATTAGCTGTTACTATTTTCTTGTTCTATTGGCGTAATATTTTTAACACTTCATAAGGTTTTAAATTAATGTGTGATCTGGTTGATTTGGATGTTTTGAGGCCCAGCCATACTGGGGGTTTAACAAGTAACTTTGCACCATGGGTGGGGAAATTAACAGTTTTTAACACTTGGCTAGTGTTAAGTTCCCCGCTATGTCCTGGGGTTGGGGGGCCGTGGTTACAAATCACTGAGGCATAAGTAAACATTAAAACTTGGACATCAAATGTGCTTTTACTTACTGCTGCAAACAACTCCATTTCCAGTGAAACCAGTTTTACAGGTACAGTTATATGAGCCGATAGTATTTACACAATTAGCTCGACCAGCAGCGCAGGAGAATGGGTTTTGTTGGCATTCATTGATGTCTTAAGAAAAAAATCAAAGCACGATTTAAATATTTCAGCTCTAAATATTTGATTAAAGAACAAATAGAATACTGGTGATATCTGTTAAAGCGTATAAAACTTCTGTTAGTAATACGTTTCTGTCATTAGGCTATACCTCAGACAATTTTTCAATTCACAAAAATATTAATAAACCTGAGCAAAAGAATCCATTTCCAGCAAAACCTGATTTACAACTACATGAAAATGTTCCAGCTTGATTCAAGCAGTTAGCATGAACACTACATGGGCTATCCAAGCATTCATTAATATCTGCAACAACAAATGGTTTCAGTTTTTATGGAAAGTACTGCAAACATTACACACCAGCAAAGTAGACAGATACTTGAAAATACGATTTCTGTTCGGGAAAAACTCCAATAACTTATTTAAAGATAACTAAGGTTATAGTTATGATAACTTTATTATAAATCAAAACGAGGCAAAATAGTCGAAGGCATTTTTCAAACAATCGGGATTTTACCAATAGATTTATGTATATTTTTTGAGGTAGCTACTTACAAAGCTACCTGTAAACTACGTATTGTTTACAAACTTGTAAATAGTTTAAGCACATGTTATTAAAGCAACAAGATTAAACCTGTCAGCCGACTTCTCGGTTGCGAGCAAGAAGCTCCTCTAATATTAACAAGTGCGTACCAAATCTATGCTATTTATAACTAGAAATGGACTGCAGTACAATAAAGAGGTTATCTATATTTATGTTACAACCAGATTTTACATCATCTGGGTCGTCTAATTTATACATTATAGACAGTCCATAATCTTCTTTGCAATTTGCTCATAAGCTCGCCGTAATTGTAAATAAATACATTGTTTTGTAGAAGGTCTAGTGAAATACTAGCAGTGACTAAAAGTAGCGTATTTAATTTTAACCTTGTCTCAATATTAAATATTGCAATGACTATAAAATGCAATTGTTTTAGATAAATTTATATCAATAAATTAATTACCACTGCAAAGAAGTGTGCCATTCCCAGAGAATCCAGTATTACAAGTACAAGTATATGATCCTGGCGTGTTGGCACAAGTAGCTCTGGCATGGCACGGGTTAGATGTGGTACACTCATCGATATCTAAATGTTATATAGGCACGAGTTAAGTGCATTTTTATTTTGGATTTAACTTTTAGCTGGATAACCACTACAGCTATAGCCAGTAATGCAGTGCCGTGGGCTGAAGTTAAAACAAAGTTAACAATAATTTAGATATTCTCACTGGGGCTAAGTACCCAGAAAAGCACTGCGTCAATGGTTTTTAAAGCATTAATTAACTAAATCTTTTCTCATACATGTTATAAACTCGAAGTGATGATTGAACTCGTGATGTTAAAAAAGATGTGAAAATAAAAATGTTATTCAAATCGGGACCTTTATTCCAAAATGCATACGCACATGAATTTTAATTTCCTAAAGAACAATGGTAGCCAAAAAAATTATAGTTTATCAGATTTTCTTACCTTGACAAAGGAAACCATCTCCAACGTAGCCTCTATCACACATACACGTAAAAGAGCCAATAGTATCTTGGCATGTTGCTTGAGGGTGACATGGATTTGTTCCACATTCATTGATGTCTACACAAATAGAATCGAAAGTTTATTTTGCTTATAGTGGCTTACACAATATTTTAAGACATTTCTAAGTGTTTTTGTTTGACAATTATTAACTCCTTTAGCCCTATGTATACTGGATATGAGAATTTTTATCCATTCTAATGCTTCAATTTTGAAATTATAAGTATGGGTCAATAGAGCAAAACTCCATATTTCCTGGATATGCATGGTACGTGTTATATTGATATTATATTTGTATCCTGCGTCTTGAGTAATATTTACAGTTTCGTACTTGTGACTATCAAATTGCAATTCGAAAGAAATGCTTTACATAATTAGAAAGCTGGAACAAAATTTTACAGCAGTCAATTAAAGTTGTATTGTATATAGTTAGTGTTCTTAAAAATAGTACAAAAGCAATATTGGTATGTGACCTGCCATTTTAATAACATGCTACAAAAGGTTTAGTATGTCATTAGATGATGTGGATTTATTTATTTGGATTTAAAACCTATTTTAATAACTAGATCTGCTGATCGTTGTATTTCGTTCGGTCACGTACGTGATTGTTTCGTTTACTTACTGACACAGGTGATCCCATTGCCTGCAAACCCAATATTACACTGACAGAGAAAGGCTCCACGAGTATTTGTACACCGTGCATTTTGATCACAAGGATTAGCAGCACATTCATTAATGTCTAAGCAAAAATGAAATTAAAAGTAAATGAAATGAAATAGCAAAGTTGAAAGGCGGAATGAAATTTTTTCAGTCTCACGATATTTTGTGCATTACCTTTTAAAAAGAGCTATAAATCTAATTTCGAAAAGATATCCCCAAAACAAGAGAAAAAGTCAGGGCCTCACCAGCACAAGTTGATCCATCGCCTGTAAAACCAACATTACACGCACAGGTATACGAGCCAGGAACATCAGCACATGTTGCATCTGGACTGCAAGGACTTAATGTTTGACATTCATCGATATCTAGAATTCACAAGGAACCTCATGACACATACATGTTCTTCCAAGGTACAGAAATAGATAAGAACAGCTATATTAAAAATCTCTTTCACTCTTTATTAATTTGAACAGATCATTTATAAATGTCTTTTTGTCAAAGTACCACGTAAGTTTAATATTGCAAAACTTTTGATGCAAAGCTCGAATCTTAATCAGTGTGATAATAATATAATAATAATAAGCAGAAAAAATCCGAGCTTACAGTTTAAGTGTTTTAATTACAGAAATTCTATAAAAATTACAAATACACTTCATACTTCATTAACACATCATGCAAGCCTAAAAAAGCTTTCTTTTCTGTGTTTTAAACTAAGTGATAATTTGTACAAAATCGAAATCACAGCATTGTCATTAAACATTTTGATATAGTTTTTGGTACAAAATTAAAATCATTGTGATGAAATACGTACTTAAACAAGTAAGTCCATTTCCAGCATATCCTGCATTGCAGGAACATGTGAATGAACCAGGAGTATCCATACACAAAGCATTTGGATCACAGGGATTGGCAAGACATTCGTTGATATCTGTCAATGATTAAAGGAATTTAAATAGGTTCGATTGCATATTCAGAGTATCAGCGCACAAGGGTGCACGGAATTCAGTGGCTCATCATTGGGAAGATATGTGCAACTCTGTCTACCGGTCATTCTGTAATTGTTCTACTAGTTATTTCTAACTTTACAGATCTCACTAAACCTTCCTTATAAACTAAGTACTCAAGCATAAACCATTGATTTATGGCGAGATCCTTCTGCTTAAAAACCGAGTTGTCGTTTTCCAAGGTCTACTTTCCCATATCTTTGTTATGCAGTAACTGCAGACTTTCCACATACTTAGTCTAACTGGCGCACAAGGAAAACGAAATCATTACGAGCCTAGGTAAAAGGAAGTCAGCAAAACATTTCTAACATTCCTAAAGCTCACCTTTACTCTTACCCTGATAACCTCAGTTTTGGGAATATTATCAATGTCTGGTTATTGTTTCGTCCAAAAACGTTATGATTTTTTAAGCAATTTGAAACACTTACTGACACAAGATAATCCATCGCCTGAGTACCCATTATTGCATTGACAACTGAATGATCCAATAGTATTGTTACACGTTGCCGAATTATGACATATGTTTGGATTCAAGCATTCATTTATGTCTAAACAAGAACACAGAGATAAATAATCAAAATAACTACTTTGATTTTTTTCTTTCTGCTCATTACTTAATACAACGAGTTATACTACTGACAGGTAAACAAATAGATGCACAAACAAATCACAAGAAAATATCCTCTTAGTAGCAGCAACCATAAAACATTGTATGGGAAAACAAAGAACTGTTAATTATGGAGCAATTAATTACCTTGGCAGTCAAAACCATTTCCAGCAAAACCAAGCTCACAAGCACAGCTGTATGTACCAGGAGTGTTTGAACATGTGGCAAATTGGTGACAAGGATTATTGTTACACTCGTTAATGTCTAAAACAAATTAACATAGATCACATAGAATAAAGATGAATAATCTATCACAGTTTTAGGCTGGTTTGTAATATAACATCTCATGTATCCTTAGCAACTCTTACAATCTCAGTAGATCCTCTACGAATAATTTATATTAACATATAAATTAACAAATACCATATAAAGTATGTCTTCACATTTTGCATTGCTTGTATTTTCAATATTTCAAAACACTATAATGTGACATTATAAAATGCTACGTCTATTTTAACCTTTTCTTTTATCAACAAAACATTGCACTCACCATTACATGTTGTTAAACCGTTTCCCGAATATCCGGTTTTACATGTACAGAAAAAACTCCCAATTGTATCTGTGCACATTGCATTAACATGACAAGGGTTTGTGCTACATTCTCCAATATCTGAAAAAGATCACGGCAATATAAATAAAATACAAGAGAATTAAAATACAAACTTTTTTGTCTTTTTCTCTTTTTTACTTTGTTTACTGTGTACTGAATTTAACCAAAGTTCTTAGTGGTTCCCGTAATTACACACGAGAACTACAACTGTAGAATACAAAAATGCACATTATAAATGTTATATCATGATGTAAATTGTTAGTTGTCTACTCTATCATGAACAAAAAAGGTGTACAAATATATCGACTAAAGTGAAACAATATTTTACTTACTGGTGCAAGTAACACCGTCTCCATTGAAACCTGCCACACATTGACAGGTGAATAATCCAGGTGTGTTAGTACAGGTTGCATTGGTGGGGTGGCAGTTGTCAGTTTGACGTGCACATTCATTAATGTCTATATATCAGAAAAAAACAAAATATGTTAATAAACTAATGATTGCTCACTTAACATATCGTCTAAATTCCAAGTGTACTATTTAAACATACATACCACAAGCTATTTTATTATTAAGCTTAAAAAAATTCATGTTTTGAAATACACCCAGTCTTCCCAAATCTACGCCTAGTTTCTAAAGTAATGACAACCTGAGGGTGATTACTAGGGGAAATTATAATTATTAATCCGATTTTATACAGTGTAGCATCAATCAAGACAGTCGCAATTAGGTTGTTAAAATGTTATTGTCCATGGTAGAAATGAATTATATTATCGTTGATTTGGGAATGATTCGCTGTATTTGATATCCTTTGTTCCGGATATGTTATTTTTCACTAATATAGGTATAGCTCTACAAGCAATTTTTACATCCAATTTTGTAGACTATGGGTTTTTTTCTGGGCTTCAATTTTATCTTTGGAAGAAAGATCTTCCTATTGTGGTGTTTTTACTGACTTGTTAACTATACTATCGTACTCGAGACTTGAGTGGGTGGTTCTGTTTTGAAGTGACTGACTTTAACATACTTATAGCAGTGATTACTAAAATGGCCATATTTTGGCCATTATTTTAATTTCGATACCATACACAGTTGCAAAAGTTGCTGGGTAAATGCATGACTTACCAACACATTGACGTCCATTTCCTTCATACCCTGACTTACAAGCACATGTATATGATCCTTGAGTATTAGTACATGTTGCAATATTCACAGCACAATCATCCAGATCGTTCAAACATTCATCAATATCTAGTAATTGTTAATTATATGATTTATATCAACTAAAATGCAATTAGATTGCTGGAACTTGGGTGAACAGTTGTTACATACTAAAGGTATGTAAAGTTTAAAATATAGATGGAAGGTAGAAAAGTTACTTTAATAAAGATGCGAGTGAAGCAAAAAATTTTGAAACCCAAAAATTCAAACCAATGCATGACTCTTATTGAAAGTCTTATATTTCACCTGACTACATGATCTTCATTCATTATTTGCATATTAGATTTTGCATTAGGCAAATTCATTATGCTCTGAAGAGCTTCAAAACAAATACCTCGACAGTTAACACCATCTCCCTCATATCCGGTATTGCAACGGCATTCAAATGAACCCACATTGTTTGTACAGGTTGAAAATTGATGACAGTTATCAAGGTTGAGGGTGCATTCATTGATATCTACAGTAAAATTGAATATATTGAAATTATTACCTTACCCACTATTTCACTCTAAATAAAGTCTACTCCACGAGTAATTAATAATAATCCTACTCCACGAGTAATTAATAATATACAGTTTTTGAAGGAAAAGACAACCTTGAAAATATACTATATAAATTCTATTCACTACAATATTGTTTCATATGGCAAGGGAAGCTTGCCACGACGAAAACATTGGTCACTACAGGGATGATAGGCTGGCATAATTTTGAAATGCAGGCCCCAGATAAAGCCAGAAAACTATCTATGAATAGATTGCTTCGAATAATTTGGTCTAAGTATAAAATGCCAGGTAAAAAAAGTGAACTTCCTTGATATAACTTTCAAGATGATATTACTCTGAGTACGAGTATTGCTTGTGATTTATGATATTTAAGTGCTGAATGTCGTAAGCATAACTTATATATGTATACATAATCTATATATATATATATATATATATATATATATATATATATATATATATATATATATATATATATATATATATATATATATATATATATATATATATATATATATATATATATATATATATATATATATATTATAATCTTAGAATATTACAATTGTCGCTATTTTAAGTTTCATGCAACCATGCAATCATCAGGCGACTGTTCCGATTGAGTTCGTTGTTTGCTTACGCTACTCACTAACGGTTTTTACGCGCGCGCGTGAAATTTCGCGCGAGGAATTTGTTCTTGTGTCGGCATTTTGCAAACAGTTCCGATCGTTTGTTCAAGGATCATCTTTTGTTTGCTTTCAATAAGCACAGTTTTTCTTCCAGGCAAAGGTGACAGTTTTTTCCTCCAGCTGTATACGCCGTTACACGCTTTAGTATTGACCATTTAATGTCAAAATCCCTCTCGTTTCGTTGATTTGATTTTGATGATTGCATGGTTGCATGAAACTTAAAGTAGCGACAATTGTAATATTTTAAGATTACAATAAATATTTGCTCTACAAAATCTTTGTGTTGAGCACTCTGATATCTACTACAAACAAAAAAATGAAAATTATTACCATATATATATATATATATATATATATATATATATATATATATATAAATATATATATATATATATATATATATATATATATATATATATATATATATATATATATATATATATATATATATATATATATATATATATATATATATATATATATATATATACATATGTATTGGTAACATACCAGCACAGGTTATTCCATTTCCAGTGTAACCAGTATTACAGGTGCATGTAAATGCGCCTTGTGTATTGCTGCACAGAGCATTAGTGTGGCAATTATGTGCATTGACTGCACATTCGTCGATATCTACAGTGAAAATGAGTTAGAAAGCAGGTTAAAGATAAATCTATTTTTCAAAAATAAACGAGGTCATTTTTGGTATTATTCAGTATAGCAGATATAATATTTGGTATCTGCAAATGAATTATTTTTCAAAGGTACGACTATTCGTGATTTATTTCATTCATGACTCCTAAAGTCTGTTGAATTGCGTTCACGCAGAGTGTAAGCCAGTCCAAAAAATGTCTTGTTGACAAGCTTGATGATAACAATAGAAAAATCACCGCAGCAAATGACATACGTTTAGGATCATTGTATCTAGAGTTTGGACTTTTTTGACTTTTTTGAAGACATGTTGTATTGAAAATGGCAGAACGAAAGGCGAGCGATTGCATTTTTAATGCACTCATGTTAGGGTAACATCACATTGAATCAAAACTTCCATCTCTAGAAACATACAGTATCTCGAATTATTGATATACGAATGCACTGCTTGTTGGCTTTAAAAAGCATGAAATATAAGAATGTTTAAATGTGTTTTCATATGTCTTTCTAATCCACTCTTTTCGAGGTTAACCAACGTGGGTTAACACGTGTAGCGTAATTCGAAACAGTCGGACAAACATTGCGTTTTCATTGTACTTGCGCATACAAATATTAAGTCTGCGAGAGACAATGGCTAAACACTGTGCGTTGGGCACGTGCAATAGTGATACGCATTACCCAGAAAGATTAATAAATTCTGAAGGAAAATGTATTCAATTTTACCATTTCCCGTCTTTTAAAAAAGAGAAAATACGACGAGAAGCATAGATAAGGGCATGTTGTCGGGGCGACAATTTTGTTTGCACGAAACATTCTTATATCTGTGGATTGCACTTTATTGGTAATAATGGACCGACCCTGACCCTATTCCTGCTACTGCAAGCCGTGAAAAGGCTAGACAATACCCACATATAAATGCATTCCCACACTATGGTTGGCCATTTGTTTCAAAATGGGTTCGTGATATATGGGCTCTAATCCAATGTATTATTTGTCACTAAACACTTCAAACGCATATATATGTGTCTTTTAGACGCGTGTATATGCATACAAAACATACATATATATGCGTGTTTTGTATGCATTTCTATGCATGTTTTGTACGCATTCTATGCGTGTTTTGTACGCATATATATGCGTGTTTTGTACGCGTATACACGCGTCTAAAAGACATATATATGGGTCATGGCTTTATAGGATACCCTAAAGCTCGAAATGTCGAGAGAGCACTGGGACCGAGTTGCCCCTGTGTTTTGTGTATTTCTCACTCACTGGGACTGTATCTACTTCACCAAATTTAGCTAAAGAGGGAGCGCGTAGCGCGACAATAAGCGTACTGTTTTGCTATATTAAAACTATTCTCACTCACTGGGACTGTATCTACTTCACCAAATTTAGCTAAAGCGCGAGCCCGAAGGGCGAGTAATGATTGTCGCGCTACGCGCTCCGTCTTTAGCTAAATTAAGTAGATACAGTCCCAGTGAGTGAGAAATGTGACAACCCAAAAATGACTCGATATTGATAGTTATTATATGTATGGAGGTACACAAAACACAGGGGCAACTCGGTCCCAGTGCTCTGTCAACATTTCGACCTTTAGGGTATCCTATAAAGCCATGACCCATATATGTGCGTTTAAAGTGTTTGGTGAAAAATATACATTGGATTAGAGCCCATATACCACGCACCCATTTTTAAACAAATGGCTAACCATATCACACTGGGTAATGGCTTTGTTAATAGAGATTCGACATATCCCTCTTCAAAAATACAATAGTCATCAAATGCTTTATATGCGGCGAGCCCTTGTTTATCGCGTTCTGTGGAACTGTATATGAGATGGTTAAAAATATCAAAAAGACCGAATGGAGGCGATGCGTTAAAACATTTACATATTCGTGGGCAGAAAAAAGCGGATCTTCTATTTCAACATCATGAAAAATCAACTTGTTCTCCTCTTTTGATTTTGCAGAGTCTAAGACAGGTATCAACATTTTTTCGACGGATTTCGCTATGTCAACTAATGCTGGTTTAAGATATCCAGTTACTGAAACGCCTCGCGCTTTTAAATATTGTTTCAAGTTAGAAGCAACATTTTCTCAAAATGATTGCACTTCAAAATACTATCCATGTTTTGATAGAATTTTGCCCTTTTTTACTTTGCCTTTCTTTGTCTTTAAAAAGTGAATTTCGCTAAAATTATCGATAATCAATAGTTCCTCGTATACAAAAGTATTAACGCAACGCTTGTTGTTTGTTCGACTGTTTCGAATTACAACACGTGTTACACCCCGTCGGTCAACCTCGAAAAGGGTGGATTGATGAATTAAAAGGACACGGGAGACATCACAAAGAAACTTTGCACTACCATATATCATATAACATACCTAGCTTCGTAAAGAAATCAGTCAAAATTTATCGTTCTGAGTTTGTCGTTTCAATTTTGAAAACATTTCCTATGATAATTTTTGCATAAAGAACTTTCTTGCCTTCCAACATCAGCCCCCGCCCCCTGCTGCCTTCCATGGGAATCAGCAATTTGTTGTTCAAGGGGTTTTATGTAAGCATATAGATATTTTTCATGAATAAACACCGTATTTATGCCTTTGTGTTTTGCAGACATAGCTCAGTATATAGAGCATGTTTGTGTGTTAATGATCGAAGTGGAAACAGATATAAGAAAAAAAATGCATAATTCGAAACAATGCAGTGCCCCGATCTATATTCTCGAGATCAATACTTGAAAACGTATATTTGCGAGATTCTCATCAAAATTTGTTGCTTTGAAAAATTTTAGGTAGGAATTTTAGCTGTTCACTGTACAAGTTAAAATGTGCATTTTGTTGGCATATTCTGCTTTAAATGGTAATTGAAAGATGTGTTTATATGTCAGCCTGCACACTAGGTTCTTGATGGAACTTCGTAGTTTTAAAATGTTTTTGGTCAAACGTTTTCCACAGAGAACATTCCTGCTGTCTAGATACTTCAGTATACATGTCAATAAGTGTGTTTTGTTGAAACAATCATCTAGGAAAAGAGTTTGTTGGTCTCGTCTAAGATAGCTGCTCCGCGGAATCATGCATGAGTGGTAGCCACGTTAAACATTGAAAAACCGAGATACAGGGCAATTCTCTCGCTTACGGCAGGCCGAGTAAAAATATGGCATAAATGTAGTCGCTAAATTGTATACTACAAGATAACGTTTCTGGGCAAAAACATTTTCATACATTAACAAATCACTTAATTTACATATATTCTCGTTCTTTAAATACTTTAAATATCTCTCACCGCAAGTTTGGCGCACACTTCGGGATTCAAGTTGCGCTCTAAAATTACGAAAACATAGGTCTTTTTTATTTGCAAAACTTTAACTGCAACGCCAGACGAATCATGTAACTATTTAGGTTGCTGAACTCATATTGTCGCCTCTCGTAACGTGAACGAATTTACGTAGTGGAAAGCGAGCTTAAGCTGCGAATAATTTTTCGTACATAATAAAGGTCCAACAAGAAACGTTTCGTAATATGAAAATCAAACGTGTATAAGGGGTATATATTTACACACAGTCCTTCTACGGGGACTACAAATACAGTAACAAAACTTTTTGAACAGTGGACCTTAACTTTGTGGCAATGAAATAAAATATAAATTTTAAACATACCAGCACAAATAACTCCATTCCCAGCATATCCTTGCAGGCAAGTGCATTGAAACGATGCCACTGTGTTGGTGCACAAACCATTTACATGACAGTTGTGTGTATTTCTGTCACACTCGTTAATATCTTAAAAGAAATTTACAGTGTATGTAGTACATTGCATATCGTTTAAAACTGCAAGATGTCTGTTTAAGACTGCAAAAGGTTCTATTTCAGCTCGTTCACATTTTGAACTACTGATATTTTCCGTGCCTGCCTGTATATTCAGAGCAATATTAAAACACACATACCTACTAAAAAAATCAAAGAGCAAGTCAATCTAAGTCAATTCGTTTCGTGGAAATATTAGCAAAGTTCCTCTAAGGCATGTTCTGTACACAGTAAAACTAATTCTGCAAACTGACGATGAAATGCTGTTTGGTGTTCAAATGATTTTACATTAACTAGTTTTGTACAGACTTATCACCAAGAAGCTAATCTAGTTCTGCAATTGTTAATTATCATCACGTTTCACCGTTCATATACATCACTTACCAACGCAATGAGTACCATTTCCTTCAAAATCCATGTTACAAAGGCAGGTGAAACCACCAATTGTGTTTGAGCATGTTGCTTTCACATGACAGTTATCACTATTTCCTGCACACTCATCGATATCTATGAAATGAAAAGAATTAAGACAAATAGAGACAAGAACTTTGTGTATCCGACAATTGTACGTGACGAAGAATAAAAATAAGGAGAAAGAAAAACAAAGTAGTAAAAGCTGGAAAGATTAAACATAGCATTAGAATCATTAGAAACACTAACACGAACATTAATTTTATCACAGCCGGCAGCTTGCGTGACCTATATTACCTTGACAAAATGTTCCGTTTCCAAAATATCCACTTTTACAAGAACAAGTAAAACCTCCAAAGTTGTTAAAACATGTCGCAGAAATGTGACAATTATGCAACCCAGAATTACATTCATCAATGTCTTAAAAGGAACAAAGCACAAGCCATTTAAACTAGACACAACACATTATACAATATTGTTATATGTATAAGGACGGATAGGAGAAGGGACCAGAGGGACAGCAAACCTGAGATGGTTTGTTCTCTTTTTAAAAACAAGGGGCTTTTTAAGAGATTGGCTTGAGGGGCATTATTCCCTTGTTAAATATATAAATAATGTGACCGAAAATATATAAGCATGTTTTATGCACCAATGACGCTTGTACACGACTTTAAAAACAAACAACAGGAGAGGGATGCCCCTCCCTCCCTACACACACGTAATGCTTTCGATCACATTGCCCATACTCACCAGTGGTTTTCATGCCTCTCGAGCTACTGTCTTAAAAGATCTTGCAGTCCTTAATATGTAAGTGTCCTAGGTAGTGCATTATAATGCAAAGCTAAAATATAATTTAAGCTGTCATATTTTTAATTAAGACCTGCGGTCATGCTGGCTAAAGCTTTTGCTTTAAAACAAAAACTCTGTATTTTGTAATAGAAATCTATAGCATTCGCTACCCAAGTGGCACCATCCAACACAGTCGCAACTCTAAAAATTGACGTACTTCCGGCTTCCAAACCCAACAAAATTGCTATTCAATTTTAACCCATCAATGTTGTATCATATAAATTCTATATTTTTGTGTGTTAGTTTTATGAAGTCCAAAACACAAATCACGAAAATCTCAGTCTTTTTATGTCTCCTCCTATAAGCCTGTGTTCCACCAGTCGAATATGTTTGCCCAAACAGGAAAAACCAGTAAAATTTAAATCCGAACAACTACATGTTTCTTTGGAAAGACTTCATTCACTAAGTAATGTTGATGAATTCTTGCTTTCGCTTAGCATCATGCAAACAAATTCACGTAGTAGACAACGGCTATAATTGACAGTGTAATATCGCTAAACTATAACTTACCACTACAATCCGTTTTACTTACCAACACAAATACCGTTGAGAAGCCGTAAGCCGTTTCCACACTCGCAAATAAATGATCCGATGGTGTTAGCGCAATTTGAAAAGCTTGGACAGTTGTGTGTTCCTTGTGCACATTCATCAATATCTAAATATAGAACAAGAGAAATGACACTAGTTTGAGGATATTGAGCATAATTCGAGCATATAGCTTGACCTATTAAAGGACACTAGAAGAAAGACCCTCTGCATAGATGGAAATTTCGGACATGAATTCGTTAGACGGCATTTTTTGCAAAGTCCACGAGGAATGTTTGAAACAGTCAATCATAATGCGCGCCTACAGCATAAATATGCGCACCCAAAAAATGTGTAATTTAGTTGTATAAATTGAAATGCGTGCTGAAAAATAAAATGGATTTATTATACATAAATCATTAGAAGTAATGAAGTTATTTTTTTTAATTTAAACCAGTTCAGTTAATTCTAGACCTCGAAGCGATATAAAGTATACCTTCTTCATGATCGTTATGGAGAAGTTGAGAATTTGTGGAAATCAAGAATGGAAAACTTATGTATAAGACGTTTCATTGCTTAGATTACTTTTTGGAACATCGGCGTATAACAAAGTATTGTATTAGCGGGAAGAAATCGCCGAAAACGTACTATTTTCCCTGCCCACATGCAACTGTCGAACCTCTTATGAAACTCCCAGACTTCATGTCGTTACATATACACTGATCTATTAAAGAACACTAAAAGAAGGACACTCTGGATGTGGGGATTATCACCGTCTATCAGGTAGTACTGCATACTTGATTTGGTCTTGGCTATAAATTTATTCCGAAAAACCACTATATTGATGCTCTTCCAACTCAAGGAAAAAACAAAGGAAAGAGGTTGCAATTTACCCAGCATACACGCGCTGTACCTGTATGAGCCAATTTCATGTAATTTTTCATTATCATCAGCTATATAATTTACAGTACGAATTCGACACACAAATAAAAGATTGTATGTGTGATTCGACTGAATTTGTTATGACCATTTTCTTTTTCTGTTTGACCGAATTATTTAAGGGATTAAACAAAAACAATGGCGAAATATTTGCTTTTAAAATCCAGTTTCGGCTTATCGTAACTTTTATTAACACAGATGCCATACCTATACAGTTAACACCATTTCCTTGAAAACCAGTTTTGCAGGTACATGAGAAAAATCCTCTTGTGTTCAAGCAATTAGCGCTGGCATGACAGTTGTGTGTTCCAATACTGCACTCGTCGATATCTGCCAATGGAGAAATTTTTTTGTAAGAATCGAATGCATGCTTCTTATATTGTTTCCGAAATATTTCAGTTAAATGCGAAAATGAGAAACCTACCAGTACACGTCCTTCCATCTCCACTGAAACCAATTCTGCATCTGCAGCTGTAACTTCCAATTGTGTTATCGCAAATACCGTCCGCACTGCATGTGTGGATACCCAGGGCACATTCGTTAATATCTAAGAAAATAATTAATATAAAAGGAGTTTTTTGTGTTAACGAATAATGAATTTATTGCTTCCGTTTTCAGCGCTCCTGGTTGGGTAGCGTGTGACACATATTGCTGAACCATGCTGTTGTAGATATCAACCTAGTTTTATAGGGAAGTTTTGCTACATTTTCAGAAGCTGTACAAGTGCAAAATAAGGTCTTTGTATAAATAGCAGTGTGAGGTCGAGGTTTCGAGATCATTCAAAGTCTGGTCAGCCAGGTGTCAACTCCATATTCTTGAATCACACTCACTCCTGCTCTTTCTTGCGTATTTGTCTCGTGCTACCAAACTAATTTACTGCTTAGTTAGTTTAGCTCCAGTTTTTAGCACCCCACATTTTCTGTGCTAAATTCAAATGATTGCTACATTTACCTTAATTTGTTCATTTTTGTTTGAAAATAGTAAATCAGCATGTGCTTTCGCACATAGCCAACATTTCTCCAAAGGAGTCTCTACGTTTTATCAGCTATAGTAGTTAATGATTCTCACAGACAGCAGAGCTCATCGGAGCTGGAAATTGTTACTGGAAATAGAATTATTTGCTATAGGAAGCCATAAATACTCACTTGCATTCCGCATCATTTTCCGGACTATTTTTAGTTGTATTTTAACATGAGAAACACTTCATTACTAATATATCACGACATAATGGCATCCGTTTTTAATAACCACTAATAAGTAGAACATTAAAACATCCGATTTCAATAATGATAGCTATACGAATATATAGTGAGCAACTTATGCATGTAAGTTAAACATGATATCTGAGTATTCGCAATGTCAAGGATCCCCATCTATAATGAGCACGTTATGCTACCTAACGTTGCCCAATAGTTAACGTATGGCTGCAAGCTCCCCCTTCGCCATTCTTCCTATTATTTTTCATACCTGCATGCATGCAGCGTTTCTGTTCAAAAAGACGTTAATGAAACTTTAGTTTGCCTAGCTGTCAAAGCTTAGTGAGTATGTGGCAATGACTATTCAATTTCTAGCATCCAGATTGGTTACAATTGATTGTTTACAGGTTTTTTAAAATGATTTCCCATACGCCACTAAAGAAGCCACAACCCCTCCCCCCGCGCAGGAAATTAGCGACCTTAAGCATACAAGCTTATTCTAGTACGGGGACGTGACAAAAAGAAACAGTCTTAAATTTACACTTGGGAAAAATTAGTGTTATTAAGAACCTCAATTGGCCGGACGAATGTCCAACGAGAACTTCTGATAATATCATATTAATGCACGAAAATGAGCAGAAGTTTAAAATCGCCTAAGCGTTTTAAACATGCATCGCCGTCGCTCTGTGTACAACTGCAACATACAGATGATCACGTCTTGTATACAACGTCTAAATTTGAAGCTGCGACAACTACTACTTTGAATTACATCTTACAACCTTTCACAATCTTTAACCCCGTGTTTATATCAATCCTTAAACTGTACACTTTTCATACAATGGATAATAGAAAACATTTTTTCCGCAATTATTTAGTTCAACATTATTTAGTTTGCCGTCGCCGTCGTGTTACCGTCCTACATGCTTAAGGTCGCTATTGTAAGCTATGTGAGTGTAACCTTAATTAGACCCTTCGTCAGTATGAAACCAGCACGTAGACGATAAAAGAAATGGGCTGCAAATATGGAAATATTCACTTTGAAATCACTAGTTTTTTTATATATACAGTATATACAGTATATACGAGTACGAATATACCAAGATTCACTCTTTCAGCTATCGCAGCTGGTTATGTCGTTTTATGTAAAACATAATGTCCTTTAGAAAGACATGTGATGTATACGAAGTTAATAAAATGAGGAGGGGGCTATCCCCTACAATGAATGTGATCGTTATTGTCTACAGAAAACAGATATTAAATAAATTATTTTACCTATACATGTGATCCCATTTCCTGCAAATCCAGCATTACACTGGCATGAAAATAAACCAATTGTATCTGTACACGTGGCGTTCACATGGCAGTTGTGCGTCCCAGCATTGCATTCGTCGATGTCTAAAAGCAAAGAGGTGTAGGAAGAAATTTGAAATGAAATTTCAAAAGAACGTTACATTGAGAATAACAAGTAATTGCACAGAATTTTTAACCGCATCTGCCAGTTTTACTAATTTATATGTTTATTTAGGCATTTTTACGCATAATGCATAACGCATTATTAAAAAGGAGAAAAAGCTAGATATACATAATAGATGAAAATAAACTATTGATGTCAACGTACTGACACAAGTGACTCCACTTCCAGAAAAGCCGGTATTGCAGGCGCAGGAAAAACTGCCAAGAAGGTTTGTACACTGGGCGTTGCTGTCACAATTATCAATGTTTTCAGCACATTCATCAATATCTAAACATTATAAATCGATCTAATAAATAGTCAGTCATAAATAAATTAGAAACATATTATCTGCAGAAACCTCTCGCGATTTCAATTTTCCCCAGACATTCATCTTGATTTTCTTCCGCAGCTACATCCATCGTAAGACTTTCCATTTTCCCAGATAATTTGTGATTTACAGTAATGTTAAATTGTTTAAAAATTGCATTCCAGATCGATAGAAAGAAACTTACAAAAAGCAAAACATTTGCAGTTAAATTTCGTGTCGTGACTAATACAAAAACAAAATATATCAATTCAGCCAAGCTCGACGTTCCTAGTCGCCAGTCCAACCTTGGAATTTAACGACGCAGTGATCTATTTTATACCCATCTTCTTAGTTTGTTTGTGAAACAATTTCAAAATAGATGTTGTGAAGGCCGAGAAAATCGAGGCAAAACGTTTTTCTGTACGGCTATGATTTTCTTTGTGT
The DNA here is from genome assembly GCA_963855995.1 of Muricea muricata. Classification (NCBI taxonomy): domain Eukaryota; kingdom Metazoa; phylum Cnidaria; class Anthozoa; order Malacalcyonacea; family Plexauridae; genus Muricea; species Muricea muricata. The sequence continues at coordinate 63,394,030 of OY979717.1, forward strand.
TTTGCTCATAAATTATTAACGCTTTTAGCAGTTTTTTAATACGATTGTAAGCAACACTTTTTAGCAATAAAAACAGCAATTTTAAAATCAAAACGTTTTTGTGCGATGTCATATTCATGTATGCTAAGGGTAGATATTTTTTCTGATTTCGCTTTATATGTATTGTATTAGGTCAATGTGAGCAAATATATATACAGTACAAAAATAATTTTCCTTGTATGTGGCGTGTCCTATACTGCACACCATACTTACCTACGCAGATTATTCCATTCCCCCGGTAGCCATTGTTGCATGTACATGTGTAAGACCCTTTCACATTGAAACAACGGCCATTTACTCTGTCACAAAGGTCAGTGCCTAGTGCACATTCGTCAATATCTACACAAGGTAATTAACAATTAATTATATAAATGAATTAGCATAAGTCTGAAATAGAAACTACCTGGTAAATATATATTGTCAACACGGTTTTTTCATGTGCAAACTTGTGGAGCATAATTCACAGACTTTAATATATGGTTCAAAAGGGGGCATTTACTAATCAGTAGCCAAAAACGTCCCTTTTAACTAGACATATTTCGATAAAACTTTTTGGTGATAAAGAAAAACCTACCTGTGCAGGAGATACCATCCCCAGTAAAACCTGGTCGACAAGCACAAACGAATGATCCACCGATATTTGTACATGTCGCATTTAAATGACAGTTGTCTAAGTTGAGGTCACATTCATTGATATCTATAAAACGAAACGAAACCATGCACTTTGTAACGTTAATCAATTGTTTTAGTGAAAATCTGACGAATTGCGATGTCTTGCATCTCTTCCTTACTGATTATAAGCAAATACATATCTGAAACAACAAATTCCACCAAATTTCAGAAATTATCTATTCAAGGTAAATACATTTAAACAGCAGGCCCATCACATTCAATGTTAGAAAATATTCATTATTGTTTATCGAAAAATGCTACGCTAGAGTCTACACTTCTATATCTTCCAGTGTTAAGAGCCTAATAGCGGTCGGTTTTTGGAACGACTGAGACATCGGTATTTAGGGGTTCCGGAATTCTATTTCGCGAGAGCCAATGCCATAAGACTGCACGATATCCGTCACACTTGTAAGTCATTTCTCAAATTCATCAAAAACTTTTATGATTTCAAAACTGTTCCACTGTTCTGCGCGATTTTTTTGTGCGTAAGAAAGTCAGTTTATAAAGCTATTTGTCCTAAAATTTGAATTGAATTGAGCTCTCTGTTTCTTTAAATGACAAATTAAGAGCTTCCTTTTAATTAAAACATCCAGACATGCGTGTCATTTTAACAGAGAAAATGCACATGGAACACACTTTATCGCGTCTTTAAGCAGATTTTAACTGCTACAGTCATTCCCCAACAAATATGTATTTAAATATTTAAAAACATGCATGGTTTTTTTGCAGTTCAGTTTTCGCACCTTCACATAAGACACCATTCCCTGAATAACCCGGATTACAACCACAGATGAACGATCCAATTGTGTTACTACATGTTGCTTGACTATCACAGTTGTCAGTTCCAAGTGTGCACTCGTTAATATCTTTAAAGATAAGGAAGGGTTGCTATTAATATTACTATTATTAACCATCAGCAAAGAAATTAAAAGGGCAAGTTATTATAGTTTTGCCCTGGAAGTAGACATTGGATGTGGCCTGAAAATTTATATTATTAGATCTCATGCTGTCACGTGGGAACATATTGTAATTAACTTGAGTATGGCACTCATATTTTACGTAGTATTTGAATATATATGTAAACAGTAGTGTTTGAGCCTCGTTCTTTGTTCTTTTATTACTCTTGTAACATCATAATAGTAGCTAGGTTGCCTAGTATCTCAGTTAAAATCTGGTTGCTTGTAATAAGCATGTATTACTATTGTTTTCAATTTTCTACTTAATTTTCCTAAAATTATTCTAGTATATGAAAGAAAGATTACAGACCGACACAATTGATCCCATTTCCACTATATCCAAGATTACAAGCGCAAGTGAAAGACCCGGGGATGTTGGTACATGTAGCTTCCGTGTCGACATCACACTTATCAGTATTGAGAGTGCATTCGTCGATATCTGTTAAACAAAAAAAAGGATGTAAAATAAATTTTGACTGTATGACGATTGTCAAATGAAAACAGAAGCCCAGTATCCCACTCAAGGTTTTACTGAAATACAAATCAGAATTCAATTGTATGGATTTTGCCAGAATCTATTAACTCTTCCAGAGAGAGACATTTTTTCATATTATAGAAACATACCATTATTTTGAAAAATCAAATTCTATTCCACATAATCAACATGCTATAAATTTTCAGTGCCTTTCGCTTAAGAGTAACTTTCATCATAGTTAATAGAGCTAGATGGTTTGGAGACTCATTAGAACTACAATACAAGTCATTATCTATGTTTTTGTTCTGGTTTATGCAGAAATGAGGTCCTTCGCCGTCACGTGCGTATTGTATTTTCACCTAACTGACCAATAGCAACGTTTGAGGAAAGTTGGCCATCCGCGACTTAAACAATAGGGTAATTTAAGAATTTCTATTGGTGGATTTGGCAAAAACACAATACACACGTCACGATGAAGAACCATATTTTGCATAAACGTTGACCAACATAGATAATGAGTTATATTGTTATTCTAATGAGTTTCCAAACCATCTACTCTATTAACTATGTTTTCATCAGCCTTCAATATCTGTATCTAAGAGTCTACTATTGTATGGAGGTCATTGGCAATAAAATGAGCAAGCGCGCAAGGGTCCTAGGTCAACACGCGAGGATTGTTGGTATTTCACTGCAACTGAACTCTATAAATACATTGAAGCGCCTGGGATCAGGCTGGGCTTTCATGCCACTATATATGCTACTTGACGCTATTCTCAGTTCCTGCTACGAACATGTAAAGTCTTGATAAATATGTAGTATATATATATTATAAATTGATAGCTCAATGTGTTATAATAAAAAGTTTATTTTGGCGTTAAATTTGCTGACAGTTATGATGAAAAGTAAACATTGAAATAAAGCAATTTCAAGCAAACAAATTTCTGTTTTATGTGCAATTAAATTTTCAATTCACCCAACATGAAGTGGATATTAATCGTTAGAGGGTCATAGAATACACATCAGCAAAAATGTTTTTGAAAGCAGGAAAACTAAAAAATTTCAAAAACCATAGCTTGGAAATGGCTTGCATCTCCTTGGAAATATAATGGATTTTGATTTCCTGTAATTGTTGTATATTTTCTAGCCTGTGCACAGACCTAAATCAGAATGATTAAGGTCTGTGAATACTTGAAAGATTTCTTGTTCATGCATAAACTAAATCAGTTTTCAAGAATTAATTTATGCAACATTGAAGTATAATACATCAAGAAAATTTTCAATTTCCATTTTTTCCTGTAAAATATCTCTACGATAAATTTCACTAGAAGCAAACATTTGCAATTTAAACCTAGAATATAGTTAGCATTCTTCTCTCGGCCAGGACAAGTAATCCTTCAAGTCTTAACAGACCTTACTCTTTTAGAGTTAGGTCTGTGAACAGGCTATATACTTCCAAATCCATGGATTGCGGTAATTAAAATCCATACTATCGAATTCGGAGACTCCATAGTGTGGATCTATTCCCTTTTTTAAAGAAAGTATGCCAGTTTTATTTAAAAATGTTAAAATTTTACGTACCAATGCAAGTAAATCCATTTCCAGACCAACCCGTGTTACATGCACAAGAATATGATCCCAAGTTGTTTGAACATGTTGCTTGAGCATGACAGCCGTCAATGTTAAGTGCGCATTCATCCACATCTGAAAGCAAGAATAGAATTGTCAAATTCAATTTCATTATTTCCCTAAATTGTAAACTCTATGCTAATTTCAAGTGATACATGAAGCATCGGAAAGTGAAAAACATTTCTCAATCTATTGTTTGCAATCAGAACCTGAGAAATTGTAATCCAACCTCTGGATATTAGAACTGTAAAATTCATGATTACAATCCTGATGTTTACATTTTAAACTTCCACATTTGATTTACTACCTAAATATCTGACACTGTTCTTGGTTTCCTTTGATCGCAGAAAATGTTAACAATTGTTTTGATTAAAAAAGAGCTCCAAAGATAGGAAATTTGGACAACGTGGTTTACATGTGTGGGTCCTACAAAATCTGTAATGAGCAGTACCCATGCATAGAAGGGACCTATTTTGAATTAAAGATATCTAATGCATATATTTAGACTTTCCACAAGTCACTCGTTTCAGGCACGTAGCTAGGATGCAAAATTTGGGGAGGCAGCACTGTTTTTTTTGGAGGGGGGGCAATTGTCGACGTAAACCAATAATGTTGACACTAATACAAAAAACCCCGGCACTCAAGGGCTATTTATATTTCTTGTTATATTTTGTAACGAATATTTGTAATTGTGTAATTATTAACTATTATTGTGCGCTTTTTGCAGCCTGAGCTATAGCTTATGTTTTTTGAATGCTTTATAATTAAAAAGGGCAAAAAATTTTAAACAGAAGAACTAAGAACATTCTGACAAAATGCTTGAATCAAGTAGCTCCAAGAGAAGTAAATTATATCCAAAGGCAAGGGATTATTGCATATTATGTATTTCTAGTCTAATCATTAGAAATTTTGGCAAATTTAAACGATATTTGAGACCACCTCAAAAATTTTCTTGGGGGGGCGAGAACAAATTTAGGGGGGGGGGGGGCGACGGCACCCCCTCGCACCCCCGTAGCTACACGTGCCTGACTCGTTTATTGGTTTTTGTAACCGCACCATAATCTGACGATGACATAATTTAAGGCTTCTTTAATCTTAAAATCCATCCTAGCTAAAGCCTTAAGCATGTTTTTTCAAAATGGCATTAATGCGATATAATAGTTAGCTGAAAATGAGCATACAATGAGCGATCGATTTGTGGCAAGTCAGCATATATCCTGAGCTTTCCAGTGTATTTCTAGTGATCTAAAAGCAACATTTCAACAAACCTGTACACGTTTTACCATCCCCTGTGTAGCCAGTATTACAAGCGCAAGTGAAAGATCCCACCGTGTTTGAACAAGTTGCTTCAAGTGGGGTAGGATCACAGTCATGAGTACCACTTGCACATTCGTCAATATCTGAAAAATAGGTATAGTGATTTCCAACATCAACAACAGAAAGATGTACTGGTTTTAATCCGCTCCCGTTTATTTTGTGAACGGAAATATTAAACACTCAATATTTAGTTGCATGTATATATGTTATTTTTAGATGAAACTTTTTTTAATTCGATCGTTCAATGAATACACAGATTTTTTGGTTGATATTCGGAATGACCGAAAACACAAAAAATGAGCCCCAAAAATCCGACTTCAAAAGCAAGTTATGACCGAAAACACAAAAAATGAGCCCCAAAAATCCGACTTCAAAAGCAAGTTATGGAAGAATATGATGCAATCCACAAGTCGGTTGGTCCCCAGAAGTCACTAAAGGAAAAGTATGTTTAGGTTGGGAGGAAGGGGGTGGGGGAACTCCTTACGTTTTCTTGCTTGCTAAGTAGCAAGTGTATAAAAATACATCCTGTAAAAATTGTCTGTATATCCAATTTCATGCATTTACTTAAGCTCTTGTTGGGTGAATTTTAATGTCAAAAAGTAAATTGCCATATATGTCCAATACTGGCAATCTGACTCTGATGAACAAATCTACTTTCCGATGGTTCAGATGGATCCATCGGACAAACGTATATTCGGTCGGAGAAGTATTTTTCCGATGGAAAATAAATGACGTCATGACTCATGGGAAGCAGATATCAGTTAAACTCAGATTGTCCGATGGATCCATCGGGCATCGGACAAGCGAGTTTACTATAGGACAAATAATTTTTCCATGGACATTTAAAACTTCATATTATAAATATGAATTAAGACAATTGTTACTTGTATGCGCAGCTATAAAGTGAACCTGTATCTAAGCATATTTTATTCAATTATATATGTACGTGGCGATAAACCCGTATTCTATATAAGTAACTTAATTGAATGTGTATTTATTATATCTGTTCAGTGGCGTAGGAACAGGGGGGGGGGGGCTGGGGGGATCGAGCCCCCAAAATTTTTTAAGGAGGGGCTAAGCCTCCCCCCCCAAAAAAAAATCCGTCCGGGGTGATTTTAATCACGTGAATGTTGTGTTAGATTGTCTGTTAGAATGGTTAGAATGTTAGATTGGTTCCCAGATTGGTTCTTAGAGCAATTTAGAGCCTAAAAGATTACATTTTCTCTGGAAGAATACACCAAGATTAACCAGATAGTTTCACAATTTCCCTGTTCTCGTGTCAATATCTAATTACATTGTTATAGGACCCATAAAATCAGTATTTGACTTCAATAAGCATTTAGTACAAATGTCAGAAATTCACATTCAGTAATCAAGATCCAAACTTCAACTGATGCATTTTTTCTTGAAATCGTTATACATTATTCACATTTTTTTAAAAAATGTGCCAAATTTAGCTCATTTTTGCAATCAAAATAAACTCCAAATTAAGTGCCCAAATCGCCGGAAATGGCATTTCCGGGGGGAGGATGCCCCCGGACCCCTCTACAGAGCTCGCACCTTCGGCGCTCGAATGTTCAGCCCCCCAACTTTTAATTCGTTCCTATGCCTCTGTATCTGTTTGACTCGTTCTCTGAAAAACCCTTATCAAGAACAAAGTAATATGAATTGTGAGAATTGTTAGATTTGTATACACAACTATAAAGTGAACTGTGTTTGTAAGTGGCGATAAATCCGTATTAGAAGTATGTTTCAGTACAGCAATATGGCATATTTACATATTTATAAATATAGCTGTCAAGCAAGGTCTGACAAGCGCGTTTGCTACAGGACAAATAATTATCTGATGCCCCATGGACATTTAATATGGATTTTAACATGGACTTCATATTTTAAGTATGAATTGCGACAATTGTTATTTGTATGCGTAGCCGGTAAACCCGTATCAAAGCATATTTACATTTATTATATAGTTGACAGTAAGATACTGAAAATACACCGTAAGATATTTTCCATATCTTCACTAGTGAAGATATCGATCACGTGATCATTTCCCGCCAATAATTTTGTGTTTTCAAAATGGCGATGTTTGTAAGAGCAGCGAACCAATTGTCATTTTTGTTTAAAGAAAAAAAACTACATGCTTGTGTCGAAAAAAATGGAAATACCACAAGGAAACACTAAAATGATGAACAGGTATTGTTTTAGTTTAAATAATATTGAAATAAAGCCATGTTTTTAGCATTATGATCGAAAATTAATATTACTGACTTGGGTCTTAAGTTGTTTACAACTATATAATAAACAGAACATTACACGGCGGTTTGAAGATATGAATTTTATCTTCTCGTGGTGAAAACAACATTTTACTCACTCGCTGCGCTCGTTCGTAAAATATTGTTTCAACCACTCGAAGATAAAATTCATATCTTCGCACCGCCGTGTAATATCCTCTATTTATACATTTGGCGATAAGCCCGTATTCCATAAGTATGTTTATATACACAGCTAAAAGAGAATCCGTATCTGTATGAACTTATTTGTTTGCGTTGGAAAGATGTGTTTATAGGACTTTAATTCACGTTTTATACAGCTAAAAGAGAATCCGTATCTGTTTGAATTCATTTGTTTGCGTTGGAAAGATATGTTTACAGGACTTTAATTCACGTTTTATTAATGTACGTGGCCATAAACCCGTATCGTATGTATGTTTAGAAACATATAGCTGTATAAATATTACTTGCATGCATGGGTTTTGATAGCTATGTGCTTGCTCGTTCTCTGAAAAATGCCATACTGAACGTATATTTACAAACTAGGTTAATAACATACGTTTTAGTTCAATGCTTAATACTCTGTTCTTGAAATATCAATACTTATTAATGTTAGTTATAAGCACGTAAGGTAGCTATATGTTTAGGTTCACCTCGTTTTTTAAGAACCCTGCATCAAATTATTTTCTCGCAAGTATTACTTGACAATGCTCATTAACTGGGCCTGTGCATGTACGTGGCGAAAAAACCTCCTTATTGCAAGCATGTTTATAGAAATATAGCTATATATAAATGTTACATCTGTATGTTTTCATATCTGTTTGACTCGTTCTCTGAAAAACGCCGTCACCAAAAACAAAGTATAATTTAGTTTTAAATTGATTAGGTTTAATAGTGTATTTGGTTCAATGGTAAATGTCTCCTGATTTCAAAATTCAACTTTACATTTATTGTTTAGTAAGCAGATATCTATATGTTCAACTCGTTCTTTGAATAACCTGTATCAAAGTTCGCTCACAATTCAAAATATGACTTGCCAATGGCAACACTATAAGTAGTATATGTAGGGCACTATAACTCACCCCATACGCCAGAAGGCGACAAATTTCCATTTTCCGCACTTTTGAGCGATGGTTTTTAAAATCGTCATTAAAAATTTAAAAATGCTGACGTCATCAAAAAATCCAAGATGGCAGCGAAAAAATTCCTTAACAAAAGGAATTTTAATCAAGTCAAAAAAAATCGAGAAAATATTTTTCCATTTTCACAAATAAAGCAAAACAATGTCAATCAAATTTGAAACCGTAAAACCATTGAACGTCGGGGGAATGAAGATGATTACGATCAAGACAAACGAAGGTAAACAACTTTTTTGTAAAGACAAACAAATGTTTTTCGTTCGGAGTAAAAAAGGACAAAAAATTCAAGACAATTTCTATGTCGCTGGTCTAAGACGAAGATACTACAAAGACTTTGAAGAATATCGTTAAACAATGCGAAGACCATTTGGGTCGTTCGTTGACTAAAAAGGTATTTTACGGGGACGATAGCAAAGTGACAATCTATCCGAAATTAAAACCTTCGGCAAAATTTTACGAAACCGATGGCGAAATCGACGTTTCGAAGTACGAAGAAAAAGCGTGCGACGTCAAAGCCGTATTGGAAATAGGCGGTATTTTGTTGAACGGCGACAACGTTAGTCTGCAATTAAAAGTTTACGAAGCGTTGGTCAAAGGACACGTCCGGGAACACGTAAGGTTAGTCGATATGGTTTGGTAAGAAAATCGCGAAGATATTTTTTCATTTTTTACAAATAAACAAAACAATATGTTTTGCAAAAGATGTCATAAAAAGATATTCATGGTGGTTAAAGATTTGTACGGGGCAAAAAACAAATGCATTTGTAACAACAACGGGTTCATTAGTGTGACAACCGAAAAAACCGAATTAACAGGGGTAAGAAGCGGATCTCGCTCCATTCGGAAATAAATAAAAGTACAAAATGACTTGTAAGAATTGTGGTTTTAAAAGTTGCCGTTGTTACGAATCATCAGATTTAGATTCTGAAGGTGAAGATATTTTTTACGTTTCGGATCTTAGTCAAAGCATTTACAGTGATTCAGATGAGGACGAGGACTATGTTTACAACAGTTCGGATGAGAGCAGCGACGATGATTAAGTTGAGACGATTTAAAAGTTAGTTTTAGGAAATATAAAAATGAACGTTATTTTAGAAAGCGAACCTATTAACATTCCGGACGCAAAAAAGTGTCGTGCAAATCACGGCTTAGTTGCTGCGGTACCCCGTGAAGATATGGCGTTTGGCGTGTTTAGAAGGAAACCTGTTTACAAGATGCGTATTAAGAGTTTGGAAAAACAAAAAATCGGACTCGTAAAAAAGCAATCTCAGGAAGTAAAAAAAAATGATGAATCCTGAAGAATTAAAAATTATAGAAGCCGAAAGACAAAAAATCTTAAATGATATCTTAGACGAGCTACAAACAAAAAGTTTAGAGGACCTTTTTTCTGACACGCGTGAAAAAATAGGATAGAAAAAGTAAAAAATATCCTGGAGGAAGAGTATGAATTATTAGATTTTAGTGAATATATGTTAAAAAAGTACGAAGGAAAAGAATACTGGATAACATCTGTCACCGAAACGTTAGAAAGAATCGAAGAAATCGAGAGTGACTATTCAAATTACATACAGGGGGGTGATGGATACATATCAGGGTATTTAAGTGTACTGGGTGAAAGTGAATCAGAAGAAGAAGTTGATTAAATTTCTAACGTACACACGTTAGGAATTTTTATTCTTCTTCTTTAATGGTAACTATGTCTTTTTCTTCTTTAATGTTTGGTACTTCGTAAGTCTTTTTTGCTTTTCTTTCAATTGCAAGCTGGAAGTTCGTTCCTATCCCATCAGGGTTCTTGGACATGTGTAATCTCACTAGGATTTTTCTTCTTTCGCATACGTCTTTTTTAGCCTTGTTTTCGTTTTTTGAACTTGTGCATCCCATATTTTATGGAGAATAAATAAAATGTCGCTATTGTTTGGTTATCCCAGTAGTCTAGAGACTATTGAAGAAGATATTAATATGCAAGGGAATAGGATTATAGATCTTCCTGACCCGGTTACAGGTTCGGAACCTGTGACGAAAGCGTATGCGGACACACATTATTCTGGTGGTGGCGGGCAACGTGGACCAAAAGGTGATCAAGGAGATACGGGACCACAAGGACCAAAAGGTGGCAAAGGAGATACAGGCGCGCAAGGACTAAAAGGTGACAAAGGAAATGTAGGTCCACAAGGTCCTAAAGGTAATCAAGGACCAAAAGGCGACAAGGGAGATACAGGCGCGCAAGGGTCAAAAGGCGACAAGGGAGACACAGGCAACCAAGGTCCTAAAGGTGACCCAGGTTCAGGTGGATTATCCGACACGGGTTTTACAATGTAGGGGAACATTGATATGAACAACAACAAAATTACAAACCTTCCAGACCCAACATTAGCAAACGACCCTATTACAAAACAATATGCGAACCGGGTATACTTAACCGACAGTGGGTTTACGATGCAAGACAACATAGGTATGAACAACCACGAAATATTAGGTTTAAACCCGGTCCCATCCGACGGTACGGCAGCCGTATCCAAGAGTTATACCGACACGGTGTACATTAAAAAAGGTACCGATATCGATATGAACGGTCACCGTATTACCGGTTTGCCTATTATCCCTTTAACATCTGGCGAACCGATTACGAAAGGTTTTGTTGAAAGGTATTATTCAGATTATACGAACATTATGAAGTTTAAAGGGAAGCCCGGTAACATTACAATTCTTAGACAAGACAATATGGTCGACTCGCCTGAAAACGGACGTGCTACGAAAACGTTAGACTTTTCAAAGGTAGGCAGCAGTTACCAAATAAATTTTTCCGTCCAACCAAAACTTTCAAACGGTGTTTACACTTACGAAATGGATGTTGTTTTGGCGACTTCTAGGGGATACGATGTAATGTTGTGGGGTGATTGTGGTGGTTCTGGGTACAATGCATCGTCCAAATATAAGTATTGGAGTTGGAGTTATGAGAATAAGATTGCCCATAACGATGTACAGGGTGGGTTATTCCATAGGGGTACTGGTAAAAGGGTACGTATTCAAGGGTCGTTTTTGAACCAGGGTACGCGTATTTACGGACAAGAAATTTCGCTTTCGTTAGATTATGAAAATGGGAAAACGTACGAATTTGTCATGCAAGATTTGATGTCAAGAAGTACCGACCACGTTCTTGGTAATGCTATCTATTTTGTATTCCAACCTGACAATAACCATACGATGGACTTTACGGACGAAACGTTTTTTTCGTTTAAACGGTTATTGAAATTATAAATAAAATGGAAGAACCTAGTTACAAAGAAGAATTATTACGATTAGTTGCCGAAAAAAAAATTAAACATACTGCGAAATATATCGAAAACGCCACGGGCGAAACGTTAAAAAAAATTTACGAAGATTACCAAAGGCAGGAATTAGACGAAGTGAACGAAAAAGTTACGGGCGTGCTTATAACGAAATTGTCTGAACTTATGGTGAATTTAGATCTCGTGAAAGACAACGTGTCGTTAGAGGACGATCTTGCTAAGAACGAGTTGTTCAAACGCGACGTTAAAAGGATAATTGGTTATTTAACACCGTACGTTCCGATGGTCGGGTTAGTGTCTGGTGGAATCACGGTCGGTGCACACGTCGCCGATAAAAAATTAAATTCTGAAAAAACGTCATAAGAAATTCATAACGTAATAACGTTATGAATTATTCATCTAAAGGTTTTCCCAATTCATGTACAGGTTTATGGAATTATCAATTGAATCCGTGATGAGTCCATTAAAACTCTCACCCAACTTTCCAATGAGTCCAATAAAACTTCCAGCCAACTTTTCAAAGTCACGAAGACAAGTCATATCTAGAATTATCGTAGTCGTCACCATATAACGATCTAGTTATTTTTCGTGCTACGTCTTCCATTTTATTATAAATGTTTTAGGATTAAAGAAACGATGAGAATGGCTGTCATTGGGTAAGTAAGCACGATGAGTGCAAACGTAAACGTTAAGCACATGGTAAGAACGATAAGAAATTTTTCACGTTGCGTTAACATTTTTTATATTTCAAAACCTTTTAAAGGTTTTGAAATTATGGAATGATGACTTGATGCGTGTATGGACGTGTTGTTAAGATTTCTAATCGTGCGTAGTCGTTATTTTTTAACGTGTCTATAATCCTTTTTTCTTCGTCTTTTTCGATATTGAGGTAATTGTTGAAAATATATTTCATGTCGTCTTTGCACGCATTGTAGAACGTGACGAGTTTCGAAATGTTCATTCTGTACGGTTTTGCAATGGAGGTAAGTTGTTGCGTGACGACGATTGTACTTAATCCGATATGTCGACCGGAGAATTCTAATTTCACGAGTTCGCTCGTTCTGTTTTTAACGTCTTTGATTGCTGCACAATCGTCGAGAATAATGAGACTGTTATTATTTTTTGCAAAATGTGTGATGTCCCGGAGAATGGTTTCCACGTTGTCGTGCGCGACGGGTAATTCGTATACGTCTGGGTCGGTTAAATACTTCCATTGTTGATACGTTTTGTTGTCTTCTAAGGTCGGGCATACGATGAAAATATAGTCGTAATGGTTCTTGTATTCTTTTTCGAGCATATTTAACAAGTAATGTGTTTTTCCACACGCGGTCATACCGACAATAATCATATGCATGTTTAGTAATTAGCGGTTCCGTTGAGTTTTGTTCCGCTAATATCAATCGTACCGTCGGCAATAACGAAAACGTGACAGAACAAGTCTGTTGTTGTCGCTTCTTTTTCTATTTCCATGAGTATTCCTGCTTGCGTTCCAATAAGTTTTCGACCGCTACCGCTTATGGTATTATCGTCCACGGTCCTGAAATCTATAACGCATGCAAACTTGTCGGTGTAATACTTCCGTCGCGATACGCAGGTCGTTCCTAAATATTTTTCGCAGTCGTCATTATTGAAGAACCGAACGGCTTCCCTGGACATATCGCGTTTTGCAAGTCCACGACTGTAAATATCGTTCGGGTTTCCTTCGACGGTTACGTCGACTTGTGTTAGGTTTGGGAACGGGAAATGCTCGCTGTCCCCAACACCTTTTTCCTTGAATAACAACACGACGGCTTTCATGCTTTTTCTTGGGATGTTAATATCAATTACTTCGCGTGTACTTTCTTTCGCCCACGGTAAAGTTTTCAAGAGTGTTGAATAATTGTACGGGAACGACCGACCTTCGTTGTGAGATTCTCTTACGCTGTTGGAAAGTCCTTCACTTTTAATCACGTCGTATTCTAATTGCAAATCGGTAAGTCTGTACGTCCCGGTTTCTTCGTTCGCTTGTGCTTTCATAATCTTTTCCGATTTCGGTAACGTGATGTCGTAGACGAAGTCGCACATATCGTACGGTACGTACGGGCCGTTATCACATAAAATTTTCCCGAGCGGGATTTTCATACGATCGCACATGTCGGCAATCGTTACGTCTAAAACACCGTCGGTTTTTGCTACTTTGTTTGCACTGTCGTCACCAGAAATAAGTTTTCGGACATTTTCGTTAGCAATCCCAAAATCTTGACGGTTTTCACGGTCGACGTCGGATCGCCACAAGTCTTTGTAAACTTCCAACATGCTTTCGCCCGTATTCTGGTAGACTTCGACAACTTGGACTTTAATACTAAGTCGGTCGATGAGCAATCGGCCTAAATTGTTTAAAAAGTGCCACTGCAACGAAAAAATCTTTGATCCAATTTTAAACACAACAGAACAACATTTCCATACGAGCCTTAATGGCGTTTTCAGTTTCTCGATATCTTGTTTCGTTTTAGAGATATTAAGGTTTTTTGGAACATGCAAATTAGGTGTTTCTGACGTCATCTACTCACGAATAATAAATTACATTTATCAAATGGTGAATATCTCTGTAAATAGCCGGCAGAAATTTTTCACACTTTGCATGACTATAACAATTTGGTAGCTTCACCCCACTATTCCTATTGTGTTGTTGCAACATAAACAGTTTTGGAATAAAAGCTTTTAAACTGTAAAATAAATATCCTAATTTTCATTTTTTCTTTACACTGTATAATAATTTAAATTCAATAAATGCGATCTAAATGTACATACAGCCATTGTATTATGTGCAGTGAAGTAAATATCGTTTAACAGGAGAGAAATAAGAAATTTTTGTTTTTCAAATACAAGACATTTGCATCCGAACGATCTCCATGGCAACAGCATAGTGTGAACAGTAGTGTGCGTTTACTTAATCACTACACTCGTGCAAAGTTAGAAAAGGTTCTGGCCATTACATCCAAAGATATTCATTATTTTAGATGTATAACTTACTATTCGTGAGTAAATGACGTCAAGAGACATCTAATTTGCATACTTTAAAAACCTAAATATCTCGAAAACGAAACGAGATTGTGAGAAACTGAAAGCGCCATTTTAACTCATCTAGAAATTTTGTTCTGTTGTGTTTAAAATTAGATCAAAATTTTTTTCGTTGCAGTGGCACTTTAAGAACCACGACTTCGTATTGCTGTTATTAAATTTAAACGACAAGGCCATCGTGTCCGGGACGATACATTCGTTTGCATTCAATGCAGGAATACTTACCGAGTAAATATCTTCGGGGGTTGCTTCTTTTTTCAATAACGACGCTGCAATGGAACATCTTTTTCCACGTAGATCTTTAGCGAGCGTTGATGTTTTCTTATATCCGGCAGTTAATTGTTCATCTCTGTTCATTTTTTATTATAGTATTTTTTGTACAGAATATAAGCAATACCGACAGCAAGCAACCATAAGTTTTTTGCTAAAAACCCTACAGCATCTGCACTTAACGTTAAGAGTTTAGCTGCTAAATTTAAAAGACCACCGATAATTGGTGCTACTTTTTCACCCACTTTTGCTAATGCTCTTGCAAATTTACTTGTTGCTTGTGCCCTTTTTTGATCATGGTCCGTGCACCCATAACGATGGTGGTTATAATACCCGCAACCGATATAGCGACGACAGAAATACCTCCGATGTTTTTTTTTGCCCATTGTTTAAATCGTTCGAAACGCGTTAGGTCGTTTTGTCGTGCTTCTTCTTCGATCATGGATTGAACGGTCGTACTTTCAGGCCGTTCGTTCCGCCGTAACCTAATTTCGTCGGCTTTTAATACGCACACTTCAGCCATTTCCTCGTATAATTTTTTCTTTAATACGTTCTGTTCAGCTTGGGCAAGATCACGAAAATGGGTTTCTTGTGCTTTTAAAGCACCGTTATCTAAATTATGGTCAGCTGTTTTTGTAATGCCGCGGAATTCACGGATTTTTTCACGATCGATCGTCACGCTATTTGCTTCTATTTCTGCAACCTTGTCGTCGATAAAATGTTCTAAGTTTTCGATACTGTTCCGTAAAACCGATTGTTCGAGGTCCGTACTTACGGGTACGTCCGGTAATGTTTCTTCAATAAACGCTGCAGGTGTTTTTTTTATGTTCTAATTCGGCTTTTTCCACGAGTTCTTTAAATTCGGTGACTTTTGCTAATTTCTTAGCATCTTCCTTGTACACGAGCCTTTTCCCTTTTTGGACGATAATTCTAACCCCGTCAAATTCTGCACCGTTTACCTTCCCTTTCCCGTTCACAGTAATTTTTAGTTTTTCAAAAATACTTTTTGCAAATGGACCATCTCCTTTGTTAAGGTAAATTCCTAATTCCCTAAGAAGGTTTTTTTTATCTTCCGTGTACTCACGGTTCCTAACACCTTGAATTTTACCTAATTCACGGTCGGCTTGTTTTTCTGCATCCAAACCTTGACGTATTTCTGGGTTAAACCCACCGATAATAATAACACTTTCGTTCCGCCATTCCGTATTTGTTTCTTCTTCTTCTTCAGGCTCTATTGGTTGGTCTTCACCGAGGTTATCTAGTTCTATATCGTCCATTTTTTATTTTAAATAAAAAATGGATAAACTCATGTTATCGCTCGATACGGGTAAACACGACATTTTTCTCCAACGATGCATCACGACAAAATACGGGGAAAAGATTCACGTTAAAAACATTAGCGTGTTATGGAAGTACAAAAACATTTTAACAAACGACAACAATCTTATAAAATTTATAACGGTTCCCGATCACCCTGGGTGTTGCATTCGAAGAAGGGTACTGGACGTTTAATATGATTGCCGACCGTTTAGCCGAGTCCGGTATTACGTTAGAACGGCACAAACACGATAATAGATGCAGTATTTTATCGCCAAAAAAGTTAAACCTGTACCATTTTGGACCGTTACTTGGATTCCCAGAAAATACGATCATTCCAAAAAATACTAAATCGAAGTCACCGTTCGTCGTCGATATTAACCGCGGATTACGGTACGTAACGCTCGGATGTAATTGCGTGAATACCGATAGAAATTTCGACACGTACGGCAAACCAAGCCGAGTTTTTGCACGTATTCCCATCACAACCGAACAAAGTTTAAACGAATCCGTGACACCGTACGATAATATTCACACATCGGTTTCGGTCCTAAACGGTGACCACAGCACTTCCAATTCGACGTGAACACGAATATCGGTTACGGTGTTGGGTTAACTGTTATGTTCGAATTACATATCGAATAAAATGATCAACGAACAGGAATTAAGGGACATCTACTATGACCCTTCTAAAGGTTACCAATCTGCCGAAAAATTATACCAAAAAGCAAAAGCCGATGGGGTAAAAGTTAGTAGACGACTTGTAAAAGAATGGTTGGAAACGCAAGATACATATACGAGATTCAAACCTGTCATTCGGAAACATAAATTCATGAAAACGTTTGTAAAAGGTCTTGCCGACCAAATACAAATGGACCTCGTCGATATGGGAAAATACGCAAGTAAAAACAAAGGGTACCGATGGATATTAACATCTATAGAAATCCTTAGCCGATATGCCTTTACGGTTCCCGTTTACAGGAAGGATACAAAAAACGTGGCTAAAGCCGTCGACCAACTACTTGGTAACTTTAGGACAAGGTTTGGTAAGTATCCTAACGTTGCCCAGTTTGATGAAGGGAAAGAATTTTATAACGTTGGTGTTAGAGACCTTTTGAAAAGTCATAACGTTCATTACTTTTCCACACAATCCGATAAGAAAGCGGCTATCGTCGAAAGGTTTAATCGGACATTTAAAACAAAGATGGAAAAATATTTTTACAGTAAAGGTACGCGTAATTGGATCGACGTTTTAGACGACCTTACAAAAAATTATAACAATACCAAACACAGCAGTATTCATATGAAACCAAAAGACGTGAACAAAACTAATGAAAATATAGTATGGGTTACGTTATACGGACATGTTTTGGAAGGTTTACAACCGCCTAAATTCAAGGTCGGAGATACGGTTAGGGTTAGCAAATACAAAAGTATTTTTGCAAAAGGGTACGAAGCAAATTTTACCGAAGAAATTTTTAGAGTGTCCAAAGTACTCCGAGGGGACCCTACCGTTTACGAAATAGAGGACTACGAAGGAGAACCGATTATCGGGAAATTCTACGAACAAGAGTTATCCCTCATCAACAAAAAAGACGATACGTACAAGACAGAAAAAATACTTCGAAAAAAGAACGGAATGGCGTTAGTTAAATGGTTAGGGTACGATAGTCAGTCGTGGATCCCGGTTAAAGATATTCAATAAAAATGTCGGAAGAAGACTTTAAAAAATACGAAACGTCGTACAGACAATATTACGGGTCGAATTATAATAAGGCGTTACGGAATTTAAAAAATACAAAAAAACGGATGGAACAGCAATTCGTCCAACAATACCCGAACGCTCATTTGGATAGGTTCAGGTTTAACGTCGTCTTATCAAAAACCGGCGACGTCACCGGAACGAGTGTATCGTTTAAAGTCCGCGACGGTCAATTTTTAGACATTACGACAAATGATTTTAAAACATTATATTCGGGAGAATTACACTGGTTACCGAGAATATGGGACACAAGCGGTACAGTTCAACCGTTCGCCATATCGTCGTCGTCGTTACCGAATAATTATTGGAAATTCACAATTCACGTCAATGCAAAGTCTGGGTTTACAAGTAATTTTGACGCGTTGACTACATCGTGGAAAGGGGATGCTAACGACATTACAAAAACGACCATGGATAAAGACGACCCGTATTTTGCATCGTTATTAGCGGCCTATATTATTTCTCACGTTGGCGGGTTAAGTAGAAAACATTTAACGGGCGACAATAACGTTGTTACAAGTATTGCACGGTATTGCATCTATTACCATATGAAACGGTTTACGGGAACGCCAGAAAAAATGTCGCCGTACATTACACATGGCATTCAAAAAATTATTCAAAAAAATATTCCACACAAACGTATATGAGTCCATAAATTTGAACGGACGCGTGCCGACTTAAATTATTGGCATTCGCATCATGCGAACAAACATGATATTAGAAATTACAAGTACCGAATGTCGGCTAATAATACCGGCGTGCTTGGGATCGAATACGAAGAAGTTTCAAAAGTCGTCAACGATAGCGATAACGACTGGATGAAATTCATTAAAGATGATAGCGACGGTCTTACAAAAACGGACAAGTCTTATTACAATCGGCTATCGAATCGTACGTTTATAGCGTGTTAGGTGCACAAGCACAAACGCGGTGGCCTATTGTCGGACAAGGTGCAAAATCTTTACAAACGCAACAAATATTTCATCGGCTCGTTCAAGATACGATAGCGCAAGATAACCCGTCAAAAGCCATTTCGGATATGCGGAAAGCCATTCAAGATACAAACGTCGTTCTAAACATGGCCATCACACCAGGTATTATTTTAATTCCATCCAACATGATCATTTTAAAAAACAAAGTCGAAGGGTACAACAACGTTTTGACAATCGCTACCAACGCGATGAAATTTGGTGTGAATACAAAAGTGAATTACGTAGCTCCGCCGACAGGGAAACCACCTATACCACCAACAACAAAACCATCAACGACGACGACGACGACGGAACCTATTATTACAAAAGACAAAAAAAAAGAAGTCCATAAAAAAACGTCAAACCATCATCTCCCGTATCTTTTTGGCAGTACGATCGGATTAGGGTTTTTAGTCACGAAATTTGTTTTGTAATTTCATAACCTACATAGGTTATGAAATAATTTAAAACAACAGTTTGCTTGCTAAAACTCCTGCTACCGATCCCGTAACGCCAACGACGATGTTCGTATACATCTTCATCTCGTCGGACGGTTCGTAATAATCGGTTATCGTAGGTCCCGGTCCAATATCTTCGTCCATAGCTGTCCGTAACTTGTGCAACGCTTCGTTCGTCGCGTCTAAATCTTTGTTGGCGTCTTCTAATTGTTGTCGTAATAACGCAACTTTGTTTTTCTTTTCTACAGTTTTTTCGTACCACTTTTCTTTAGCAGCCGTTGATTGTTCCATGGCCAAATTGTGCCTTTTCATTTCGTCTTCGTAACCTTTCTTGTCTAATTTGTGAAACACGTAACCTGCACCGGCAAAAGCAACGGCATTAAATAACCCACCTGCTACAACGCTTGCCATTTTTTTATCTATTGGCTTTTCTTAAACGGTTCGAATGGAACGTAACCTTTTTTCTGTGCAAGTTTTACAAGTAACGACCCACCACCGACGGCGACTGACATTTTAAACAAATTTTGCATCGTACGTGTTACGCCAAGATTTTCTTTTAACAGTTTGCTGCTTGCCAACGATACTCCAGCTGCGCCTAACGTGATTAATCCAGCATTGTAAAGACCATTTAACACTTCTTCTTTCGTTAAAGACATTATATTTATTTATAAGTCGTCAAAATTACTTTTTTTTCTGGTTGTGATTCTTGAGGTTGTTGTGGTGGTGATTCTTGTTGTTGCGGTTGTTGTTGTTGCGGTTGTCCTTCTTTACAAAAAAAAATTATAAACACCGTACCCAAGACCGGTAACACCGAGCACGCCTACGGTTACATAGAGTAGATTTAATTCTCGATATCTTCCGCTTTTTTACGTTCTGCCGCTTTTCGAGCTTTGGCTTCTTTAGAAATTGCCGCCAAACGTTCTCCTGCTGCTACTCGTCCAGGATTTTTTACTTTTTCAACCGTGGTTATTTTAGGTTCTTCTGCCATTATTTTATTTAAAGTACTTTACAAGGTTCTTTATTTTGTACCGAATTTGTTTGTATACGCCACGACGGCGCTCGGGGTCCCCAAAAATGAACGACTTTAATATTTGGTGGATCATACTTGCGACTTTGTCTGTAGGATTTAATTCACATAAGTTAAATATGTAAAATAATATTGCTTCCTGAAAATATTTTTGTTCCCTATAATGACCGTCGATTTGGTACCATAAACAATTTTTAAAAAATTCCCGACGTACTTTTTGGTATAATACCTTGTTATGTTTTAATACGGACATATTTTTATACTTTTAAAAGGGTATTAAAAAATTTTGTCCGCGATTTTTTTTTAATCTATGTCCCAAACCCAACTCATAAAATGCTTGTATGTACCTAAATGTTTTTTTAAGTCACGGCTAGACCCACACGCAATATCACATAACCCGCAGTAGTAGCGTTTCGCCCTTATGTTGTTTTCGCGGTACGCCTTTATACCGTCTTTGTTTTTTTCGTACTATTCCTTCATAGCGTCTTTGTTTTTTTCGTAGTACGCTGCCTGGTATTCCTTCATAGCGTCTTTGTTTTTTTCGTAGTACGCTGCCTGGTATTCTTTTTTGTTTGTAATTGGCGAATTTGTGTTTAAGTCGGCCATAAGTATTCGGACCCAGTTTTTTTCTACTTCACAAATCTCTTTTTTACTACACGTTCGTGCCAACAACGGTAAAATTTCCCAATTTTCCAACCCAATTTCGTTCATTCGAACGTACAAACGGTTATTTTCATTTCCAATCCTTTGTGCATCAGACCTATGTGTTTGCAACCGTTGCCCTAAAGGTAACGACGTACTGCCAACATAAATATCGGTATCATCATCGTCAGCCTTATTTTTACGCGTCAATACGTACACGGTTCTTTCTTTAATTCCACCAGTCATTTTATTAAAATTCCTAACGTATACGTTAGAAATTTATCGATTTAATTTTTAGCTATCTCCAAATTGGGGTATAACGGCGGTGCCGTTGGGTTTTCACGAACTTCACGAAGTGTCCTTTCTCGGATAATTTGTTCGTCCACGGTTCTCAAGCCCGCCTGTTTTTCTTTTCTCTCGACCTTACTTTTTTTAATACCACGGATATTTTGCACCGTACTTTTCCCACCGTCTACTAACGCAACAGCACTGCCTAATGCTGCAATCACCATCGCCGGTGGAAAAAACAACGCAGCCGTAACGGTCCCAGCAACAAATACGGTTTTCGCTAACGTTTTCGCTGCAAATAACGCTTTTTTCTTTTGAGATTTGCCTTTTAATTTTTTAATATCAGCAATAAGATCGTCTTTTAAACGTAAGAGGCTCTCCTCTGTAGATTTTGTAACATCCATTTTATTTATTTGTTCATTTTTTTAATACCCATAGGGTAGCGTGTCGAAATTATTTTGTACGACGCGTTTATCGTACCCTAACGAAAACGTTTTTGTTTGGTCTTGATTAACGATCGTCTTTGTTTTGGCATCACGCGTAATTGCGTTTTTCATTTCAATAACAACCGTTTTACTTGGATCGTGTATAATTTCTCCCATAACGTTGGCATTAATTTTTAAACCGTTCGCGTAATTCAACGTGAAACCTTTAACTTTACATTCAACGTCCCCGTCACTTGTTTCGTAAGCGTATGATTTTGGTCCTGTACCTGTCCATTTTACGATATGCTTGCCTTTGAGTTCGTCGGTTAATTCACCTAAACTATCTCCTGTCGGTATTGTATTTCCACCGGGTCGTTCAACGAACCAACACGAATCCGTGTCGTACCCTAATACTTGGTCGCCGAGTTTGTCTAATACGCCGTATAACATTTCGCGGGCATGCGATGTCGTAAAAGCCGCCACAAAAATATTTGTGTTGTTGTAATTGTCAACGAATTGGTTTTTGAGATTATATTGCATTTGAACCATATCTTTTGTAAGAAACTGGACGTTAATATCTTCGTTCGTATCGTTCAAAAGAATGTTGTAAAAGTCTTTTGGCCCCGTCACGTATTCCGTTCGCGTTTGGTTAACGCGTTGACCAAACTTTCCCCATAAACTATTTAAACATAATTTGGCAATTGCACGCATTCCAGCGTTATATTTAAAATCATCTAATTCAATACCTAAATAATCTTTTACACGTTGTTTGAAAACGTTTATATCTTCGTCGGGGGGTGCTGACGACTCCATCTTCAACTTCATGAAGTCACGAACGTAACCTTTAAATAACGTATCGGACGTTCTTGTAAAATGCCAAACTTCGTAAATGCTAATGATCCGGTACCCTTTTGTAAGGGCAAGCGTTATTTCGTTCGTACACCACGTTCCCGTAAACGTACGTTCGTCTGGAGAATGTTCGCATTTTGTTTGCTGTTGCGTTACAGCACACGTGCGGCACAATGGAAACAGTAACTTCTCCGATTTCCCACATTTTAATCGAACTGGAAGTACAGGATGATATAATCCACGTGGTGGTTCTATTTTACATTGAACGAACCCAAACCATTTTGAATCGTATTGTTTCGGGTTATAAATTTTTGTTGGATGCCCTACGGGGTACGTTTTGAAAAAGTTTACCGTCGGGTACAAACTGTTGTAGTTGTTGTAACGCCCTTTTTCACCTGGTTTAAAATCGTACGTTAATTTCGTAACGTTCGTACGACCTCCGAAAAATGCATCGCGTGGATTTAATGGCATCACGATATCGACGTTGTTCGTCTTACAATATTTTTTAAACGCAACGTCTTTTTGTATTTCGCATTCGTACACTTCTACTAAGTTATACCTTAACCCCATAATTTTTGTATTTTTCATTGCAGTGGCCCGTCGCAATTCGGTCATATCGCGTTGGTTAATTGGATTAATCCGATCTTCTGTATAACATTTTGTGCCAAAAACATCCTTGGAATTCATACACCGTGTTCGTATCTTTGCAAAACCCGTCTACTTTTCCAACGTTTGGAATAACGTGCTCACCTCCGTTCATCGCATGTTGAATGTATACGTTATCTACATTGGATTTCCACTGCAACCACTGCAAAGAAATTTTACTAAACGTTTCAGTTTTTACACTGTCTTTGATAATACCAATCGTATTTTCAGGCATGTATTTTAACCTATAGATTGACATGCAAACCGAAGCTATAGTAATATATTGTAACGGATCGATATTCCCAATTTTAAGAAAGTTGTCACGAAACATCATCATACTCCGTCGTAAAATATCGACATCAGAACGACAATAAGCTACTAATTCTTTTTTAAAGTTAAACACATAATTTTCAGCAACGCGTTCGTCGTACCATGTTAGAAATTTTGCACGTTTCTCCGGTTTCATATGATTGGGGTCGTAATAATATTTTGGTGGGATTGGTCCAACGTACGTCTGGTTTTCTGGCGTATTGAACAAATGTGGAAAGTAAACTTTTTTCAGTTCTTTTAACCCAAACGTTTTTGGAAACGTTTCTAGCGCACCGTTTACAAAATTAATACTGTCAATGAACCGTATATTGAATTCTTTTATAGCCATGTACATTATCTTCGTCCCGTTGTATATACAAAACGGTTTTATTGTATTATCGACGCAATATTTCAAAATGAACTGAGCATCAAAAGATTTGGCGTTGTGCGCAATAAACGTATAATTTTTATGTTGCTCTTGGAATACAAATTTGCAAAACGATTCTATATTTTCAAACGTAAATTCGTTTCCCTTAAAATCTTGTGCGTTTACGTAATTCACAACGTGTGTACCCGTAGCCTGTTGCGTTTCCAGGTCATAAAACATGTATTTGGTCGTACGCGTTTTACAACACAAACACCAGTCTTTTTTAGGCCCGGTGCACTGTGTCCCACGCGTACACGTACCACCTTTGGTTTCTACGGGTAACATGTAACATTTGTGCGTTTTTGGATCACAGTATTCACCACAATTACTGCACGTTGCGCACACATGTTGTTTAAGATCAGAAACAGTCCGTTTACATCCCAAGCATTTCTGAACAAGTTCACAAACCACGTCACGTTTTTTACCTTTAGAACGGTTTCTTAAATGTTCGTCGTAGCATTTTTGGCCAAAAAATATCCGATTGCATTCGCCGCACGTAATTTTATCCCCGTTGTGGTGTTCAGTTTTAAAACATGCCAAACATTTTAAAGGGCAACGGTGTTTATCGCGACATTTATAACTTTTCTTACACGTATGACAATAATAGTCTTTACCTAAAAATGTAGGTATCGATGTTATAACATCATAATGATTTTTGTTTTTGTAAATGTATACCATTTCAAATGCACCGGAATTTGCAGTGTGTATAATGTCGTTGAAATAATCAGCATCGACGATATTAATTTGGATACCGAGATGTTTTGCAAACGTGTCCACGTCCTCCAAAGTGTTACCGTGGTCTAAAATATCAACGCCAGCGTTTTCATGTAATTTTATTGCTTCGGCCCTTTGGAGCGCCCGAGAATCGTTAAAACCGTTTTTAATTTGAGATTTCGTCCATTTGTTTTCGTTTAAATTCGCATGAGCCGTTACGATAGCGCGCGCAAGACACATCGTGTCGTTATTTTTTACCGTGATGATACACCTTTTACGGCTACTATTATCTTTTGTAATTGTTAAACGACCTTTACCTCGTGGAACCTTCGTCGACTGTACTTCAACGACAACTTCGTTTAACGGGACTGCTTTGTATTCTACAAACTCCAAAACAGCCTTTAAAAGGGTATAAAAAAACTGCTCGTCGTCCGTGATCGTGATTAATTTCGTCGAAAACGGTTTCGCCCACGATGAATGCGACACGATAATACGTATTTTATCACCAGGTTTTAATTTACGGTCTTCAACCGTCAAATCTAATGCTTTTTTAAATACTGCAACGGGATCGACGCGGCCATATACGTAAATTTTATACGTATGGAAATACGCTGTAAATTTTGCATTAGCATTCGAATACGTTTTAACGACATTAAACTGCTTTGTATTCTACAAACTCCAAAACAGCCTTTAAAAGGGTATAAAAAAACTGCTCGTCGTCCGTGATCGTGATTAATTTCGTCGAAAACGGTTTCGCCCACGATGAATGCGACACGATAATACGTATTTTATCACCAGGTTTTAATTTACGGTCTTCAACCGTCAAATCTAATGCTTTTTTAAATACTGCAACGGGATCGACGCGGCCATATACGTAAATTTTATACGTATGGAAATACGCTGTAAATTTTGCATTAGCATTCGAATACGTTTTAACGACATTAAACGCAGGTGGTTTCCTACGTTCAAATTTACGACGAAATTGACGACGTATCTTTCCGAATTTCTTAGACCCATGCCATCCCTTTTCTTCATTTAAATCGCGAAGTATTTCACGTCGTTTCTCCTCTGATTGTATTTCTTTGTTCCATTTTAAGAATTCAGCACGTTCGCGTTTCTTCGTTTCTTTAGCCGTTTTCTTTTCAGCAGCTTTGTCGCGACGTTTTAATTCGCGGTCGGCATCGCGGTCCCAATTTTCACGTTTTTTCATATCTATAAATTTAGGTGGCCTTTTATTTATATTTTAAAACCTTTAAGGTTTTAAAATTTTGCGATTTTTTTTTGACATCTTGGATTTTTTATACAATAATTTTTTTATCTCGTGGACGCCCATTTCTGAATTCAAACGTTTTATAACGGTACCATGCAAAAGTAAAGTTTGGTTACCACACATACAAACTTTTACCGAATCATTAGAAAGGTCGACGTTGCTTTCTATTTTTTTGACGACCCGTTTGTGACACTTTTTACAAAACTTCATTGTTTTTGTTTTTTTTTACAAAATTTGCTTTTTCGACAACGCGATTTTTTTACCAAGTCATATCCACTAACCTTACGTGTTCCCGGACGTGCTCTTTTACCAACTCTTCGTAGACTTTTAATTGCAAGCTGGTATTATCCCCGTTCAGTAAAATACCACCAATTTCCAACACGGCTTTGACGTCGCACGCTTTTTCTTCGTACTTCGAAACGTCTATTTCGCCGTCGACCTCGTAAAACTTTGCCGAAGGTTTTAATTTCGGATAGATTGTCACTTTGCTATCGTCCCCGTAAAATACTCGTTTGGTCAACGGGTGGCCCAAATGGTCTTCGCATTGTTTAACGATGTCCTTTAACGTTTTCGATGATTCTTGGTCCAGAACCAACGACATAGAAATTGTCTTGAACTTTTTGTCTTTTTTTACCCCGAACGAAAAACATTTGTCGGTCTTTACAAAAAGTTGTTTATCTTCGTCTGTCTTGATCGGAACCATCTTCATTCCGCCGACGTCCAGTGGTTTTACGGTTTCGAATTTGATTGACATTGTTTTGCTTTATTTGTGAAAATGGAAAAATATTTTGTCGATTTTTTTTTGACTTAATTAAAATTCCTTTTGTTAAGGAATTTTTTTGACCGCCATCTTGGATTTTTTGATGACGTCAGCATTTTTAAATTTTTAATGACGATTTTAAAAACCATGGCTCAAAAGTGTGAAAAATGGAAATTTGTCGCCTTCTGGCGTATGGGGTGAGTTATAGTGCCCTACATATACTACTATTATATTTAATTCGCCCTCTGTGTGAGGCCTTAGGCTTGAACACGTACTGAAGTTTGTCCAGAAATAAAACTATTTCAATGACTGTGCCTTAACTGCCGCGTATAATATCTGTTTGTCTCGCTCCATCTAAGGGACCTAGAGTTTCTATTTTCTATACCTAATACATACTTAGATACTTTCAGCAAAGTAAGCGTTTAGCATGTTTACATATATGTTACTACAAGCTTACCGAATATTGTGTAGATTACATAGTTATAATATTTGCATTTCTTACGTAATGTATAAGTATGTTTGTCACGTGACTCTGTATTTGAAAAAAAAAGAACTCCATCGGATCCATCGTAAAACTTGTCTGATGGATTTGTCCATCGGACTCAGATTGCCGGTATTGGACATCAATCGCATCTTCACCTCATAATCATATAGCAAATTATAATAACTGGTTGTGAAACAATCAGAAACGAAAACAAAAATTGTTTCATAGTATATGTTGGCTATGTATCACTGTAGTGCTTGTCGCACTAAGCTTGTCGCTAGTGCTTCATTTCTGCGCGCATATAATATCTTTACCTTACCGGCACAAGCGAATCCGTTTCCTGTAAAGCCCAGGTTACATTGACAATTGAACGAACCAATAGTGTTGGAGCAACCAGCATTGGCATCGCAAGTATGTAGATTTAACTGACACTCGTCAATGTCTATAATAGATATAGAAATTTCAAAAAATGTAAAATCAGATTTCCCTAGAAAGAGTATGAATTAATGTATCATTACTTAGCATCCCTTAGGCACAAATAAGATCTTGTTCAAAAGAGAAAAGAAAAATCCTTAAACAAGACTTGTCTTTTAAGCAACAGTCTTGCCCAAATTCATCAAACATAAAATATACATGCACTCCGTTTTTATACACCCTGTGCAGCTAGGTAGCCATTGCCAGTAGTTACTCAATGGCAACCGTAGATTTATGTCTTTTTGGCTATAAAATACCGACCCCTTGCGCTGAAAAAAATTTACAGTAAGATGAAACTTTCGAGTTAAAAAATTTAAATTTCCGTGACCATACCTATGTTCTTGTAAGCTTGGACGTAAACTAGATAGTTTCATCCAATTCTTTCAAACCTACCAGTACAGAATAGACCATTTCCAGTGTAACCTTGGTTACACGTACAACTGAAACTTCCCGGTAAATTTGCACATGCTGCGTTTTGACCACAGTTATGAATACCCAAAGTACATTCATCAATATCTTAAAAAAGTAGAGAACAAGTTTGACATATCAGCAATTTAGAATATTGTAGCTTAAAAATAGGGTATTTATTGCTAATTGTAGCGATATTGTATGGAATCAATAAAAATCTCCATCATGTTTTAACATCAGTTCTTTATTAATAATACCTTAAATTATACATGTTTAAAATTTTTAATTATTTCGATACAGTATACTGACGAAATGTTAGCTTGAGTTACGAGTGGAGGGGGGGGCTTTAATTATTTAGGATATGACGTAACATTAAACAAATTGATCAGGCGATTGCCAACTCTCTTGCTGCTTTTAAATCACTTTTAGCATGGTAACATGAGCTTTTTTTGCAAACATGTAAAAACATCAACGTTTAATGAATACATTAATAAGTGAAAGAACCAATATTGTTTGTACAGAAACCATTTGCGCTACAACCATGAGTTCCAAGCGCGCATTCATTAATATCTAAGAAATAATAAAAATGAATACGAAAACAAATGTAAAATAATGTTGCACAAGGAAAAGCAGAAACGGCGGGTCGTGGTAAAGCAATAACAAAACGGAGCCAAGCTCGAAGGTAGCTAGGATACAAGATTGTCTAATATACAACTTCAATGGAGAAAGGCATATTCTAGATCCAAGTGTATCTACGTACTGCATTATTATTTGTAAAATATGGCTGTGAGTTCGTGTTCTTATATACATATTGTGTTCTTATAGCGATTTAGAGTACAATATTTGACGTATTCCAATTGTCATAGCTGCGAGATAATCAAAGTCAAAGAAGCTCGCGGGAACATTACTTGCCTCCACTACAAACAAACTTTGATAGGCTACAACGTTTGAAAACTTAATCATCAGGACACCCCTCAATGCCGACCACTTCGCGACGTCTTGATTACAGGGCATCTTTTTGAGTCCAGGGAAAATACGTACGTGCTACGCCTCCGTAACTGCGTGCTGCACAGAAGTTCAATCCTACTCAAATAACATGCACAAAACATGTACCAGACACGTTTTAGAACAAGTATTTATATTTTTAACTAGATACATCTTAAAATCTTAGTTCGTAAATCAGGTTGTCACTTTAATACCTGTCAAGAACTGTGATCAGCGGAAACCGGACCGTTCTAATTCATATTAACAGCATGTGCTATGAATAAGCATCTTACCGGTACAAACGATTCCACTTCCTGTGAATCCAGTATTGCAGGTACAGATGTAAGAACCAATTGTATCCGTGCAGTCCGCGTTGATATCGCAAGGGTTGGTCGAACATAATTCTTTAATTAAAAAGACGGAAGCATTTATAGTAACTTAAATTTACTTGAAAATTCATTTGCTTTGTCAACAATGGTGTTTGTTGCCATGAGATTATTTTACGAAAAGCAATTGCTTTTTCTTTCATAAATGCTTTTTAATCCATATTTTGCTGGTTGTTTAACTTTTAAGATTGGTAGTTCGGCGGCTAGTGGCCGATATACTACCATATCGTCGGGCAATTCTATTTTGGTTTTATCTTGTCCCTTTAAGGTTACGTACATGTCGGCGACATTGAAAGTTCTTGTAGGCTCTTCCAAGCACTTTTTTGTCAAACCTTGATTTTTTCAAGTTATTTATCCTTCAAACCACTAAAAAATGCTAAAATCGCGCAAACATCCTGAACCCTCGTATAAAAATATGCTTTTAAAGGCTCATATTGTATATAACTCAATATGAACTAGAAAAATTAAGGTAATCATTGAATTGTCTTATATGTAGTTTTTACAAGCTATCTGATGATGCAAGTTATTTTTTCTAAAATAGAACTTGAAATTGAACATTTTAGAAAATTTTAGACATTTCATAACGAAAATATAATTGCCCCTCGGTATTGTAAGTAAATATGCTTTTTTCACAACTATAGCTGTCGAACTGAGTCTTGGAAAAGCCATTTTCGGCCAGAGCCAACAAAATTTACGCATTTGAAATTTATTTTACCGAAATTTAATTAATCTGCGCATTCTAAAGAATAATAATACAGGTACTGACTTTCTTTTTTATATTTAATTAGACCATTTAAAATTGTGTTTTGGACAAACTATGCTACATTTTCTGAGTTTTGACACAGACGAAACGTGATTAGCTTAATGCAGTAGTGTGAATCATATCTAATAATTATTATTATGCGTGATTTATCTGTTGGAATAATGTCAAAAGCCACAAAAAATTTCCGTCAATACTTACGACACACTGTTGGTGTAGAATGTAGTAATGCCACAGCAATCCGATGAAGAGGCCAAGATGTGTACTCAGCACAAAGACGAAACGAGCTAACATTTGCCCAGGATATTCCAAACAGGAAAGAGGTGAATTCGGATGACCAGCCATAAAGACATCGTAGCTGCTCTTCATTGAGTCCAACACGATTCTGAATTGTTAGGCCAACAGTTTCACTTGCAATGCTGCCAAATGGTATGCCAAGTTGGGACAATACCACACTGAAACTTTCTGTTTCCAAAATTATCTTTTTATTCATGAGATCCACAGCTTGATTTTGGTACAATGTTTGGTAGCTGGACATGCTTCTTTGGTATACTTCTGATACTGTTGTTCCAAGGCATGACGCTAAACGAGATTCCGAGATAACGAAGGTACTGGATAAACTTCCTGATTGAATTTGAATTGACGATGTACCATCTCCCAGAGCAACAACTGAAATACCACCTGTTCCAGTTGTAAGATTAGTAGAGAAAGCAAGCGCAAGTCGATCAAATGAACTCTCTATAGCTGCTCTTACCAACCTATACCATTCAAACGATGGAAGGTTGACAGCTACAGTATTATCAACGCCGGCCACAGTGAGCTTGCTCAAAAATTCGACAATGCTATAACGTAGGTATAATGCCTCAAATACCAGATTATGAGCTTGTTGGATCGTTAAGCCGTCAATTTGAGCCACAGTTCTTCCCGTGAGTAATCCAAGACCAGATTTTGAAAAGCCATACGTTTGCAACAAGAGTGTAAGGTATTGTTGATAATTGTTACTCATAATCAAACTCAAACTTCCAGATTCATTTAATGTTCTAATTGCGAAAGCAACTTGTGGTATTGAATACGCTAAAATTTGAGCGTCGTTGAGACCTCGAACAGTTTGGATCTGGGAAATAAGAGGGGTTTCCATCCAGATACCATCTGAAATGGCAAACAATAATTGATAGAAATTAAACCAGCTCGAGATACCACTTACGTTTCTAATAATGTTTAGTATATTTCTGTTAGTTAATTCAACAAGGTTAAATCTGACTCCATCTTCGCCCAAAGATCGAGATAAGAGAAAGGCGATATCACATGCAGGAAGAACATTTTGATATCCAAAAATTGTCTTGGATAGGTCAAAGGCAGAACCACCAATCGAGATAGAGTTGCACCAAGAGAAATAAGATGACAACGGGAGATTTTCGATTGCAAAAAGTTGGGCAGATTCCCATCTGTATAATATCTCAAGATGACGGATTGAAAACCTGCTTATTGAATCGGCATAGTAGGCCATGGTTTTAGATTGCCATTGCGCAGTGGTCATTCCAGAGATAGCAACAGAGAATGCTTGAGTTTCGAAGCGGTTCTTACGTACAACCAGGTCATCAAATGCTGCAAAAAATATAGTCTCAGCTTCATTCATATCATAGCCATACAATGTACTGACAGTTGTGTTCAAAAGTTCGGCCAATTCAGACACTGTTACGTTTAGCTGGTCTGCGCGGCACTGAACGGATGCTGCGACGATATCAGGTACAAACAAAGGCCATTCGTCATTGATCACGCGTATCGCTGACAGATTTAGTTTCAGTTCCAAGTTTGTCATGTTGACACAAAATTTCTGCTCAATTGCTGCCATAGCAAAGTTGTGCATTTCTATCAGCTCATAGCTGTCAACACTGTTCAAATTTTCTGCAGTGAGGCCCAATCTTTCAACAGCAATGATATCAGCGACCTTTACAAAGTAACATACATCAGGACAATTATACAACTTTTTCTGTTCCAGAATTGGTATTGTAAGTTGATCTTGTTCCTCAAGAATTCGGGCATCAAAGAGTAGTGTTTGCATAGAAGAAGTTGCAATCTTGTCGAAAGGACTGATCCCATCTTCCTCGCTTCTTGGCGTCTGCCAGACATCATATGAAGTGACTTTTCTATAGTATTCCGGGTTAGCATCAATGAGAAACTGAACGAAACTACTATATTTGAAGGAAGACAAAGGTGCTGTTAAAATGGGGACACGAATATCTCCGCCGACACTGCCAAATGCACTCAACACCAGAAAAGCAGCAAACCAAATCGCCATTTCTAAAAGATAGTAAATTACGAAATAAGTTGAGGAATAAAACTCGATTGACATTTCTATATGAGCTCCAGTAACCAATTTTTATATTAAAACTTTTTAAACAATTAATTGAAGAGGGGTGGATCGCCCCCTCACCTCCCGCTAGCCTTTCCAACATTGTCATCAACATTTTAATAATTATTTTACAAATAAAAAGCCTCATACCACTCCAGCACCCTCAGTGGCAAAATATACAGGACATAACAGAAACGTGCAATATTTGGTTCGAATAGAAATTCAAAAAGTAATTATAAAAAAAAGTACATAAATTGAGAAATGTAAATCGTACAAAAGCTCTAGCATCCAGTTTTCTGGCAATTACGAGTCGGCTAAATTCAAGTATTAAGTAGTTGGTGAAAATTTTAGCTTTTTGTAAATTGCATGTGGAAATTTTAATTCTTTAATTGAAATTAAATTTGGAAAAAAAAACAATACAATCATGGAGCGAAGGGAAAAATAGCAAAAAATAATTGCTCTTTGGGGATATTTGTTCGTATACGAGCTTGTACATGTTAGGCTACATTACATGGTTAGGGCTATTTCAGATCCGTCAGAGCACCTAGTCACCTATACTCAGGTTAGGATTAGGGATGGGATTAGGGTTAGGGTTTAAATACAATTTTTGATGCATTTCTTTCAGCGAGCATCCTTGGCGCAGTGGGTAGAGGCGATGTGTCACACGATTTGAGCAGCGCTGGTTCGAGAACCCGTTGAGTTGCTTTTTTATTTGTGTTTTTTTTCACATTTTTTTCAAAGTTTTTCTCGTCCTTAAACTTTTTTGTCGTTCATAACATATTACTCATCCTTAAACACATTTAAAAAATATTTAAAACGAAAAAAGCCGTTGAAATAGTTGTTACTAGTCAATATACAATTAGCCTGCGGGCAGGAGGTGCTCTGACGGATCTGAAATAACCCTGACCACATTACATTTCCGAAACTGAAAGGAAACAGCTCAAATACAAAGATTTGAGCCAAATGCAATGTCGACATCAAGATGGGCGTCATCTGTCTCATGTCGTGTCTGTTTACAAAGGAATTTCTGGCAATCAGAAGGCAATTAAAACAAGGTGATATACAGGCATGAATACACAGAACACAAGGTTATTAAGTCCTAGTAGAAGTCCTCAATTGATTAAGTGGTTCTGTAAAGACCACAAATGCATACTTCTCATGTTGTTTGAAGTATTTTTATAAACTTATGAGATCATGCTCTTTTGTTTCTCGCCGGTTTTTAATTTTCCCTTAATAACCTTTTTCATTCTAAAAGCAGGCGGTAATATTTAATTTTTCTGGGGGAAATTCGTTTTTGCATATTGTTACGAAAATAATAACTAGTTATTAGTGGTAGATACTCAGTTATTACCGGAAAAGTAAAAACCTAAAAGAGATTTACGTTCAAAATCACTTAAAGCATAACGAACTAAAAACTAGATTCGTATTAATCTGACACTGCAAGAGAACAACAAAAAATTCGTTGTCTCGAGCGGGATTCGAACTCGCATCTTCGCATCTTCGGGTTTCTAGACCGCCGCTCTACCAATTGAGTCTCAACGTCGAGCCCTG
This sequence comes from Muricea muricata, assembly GCA_963855995.1. Lineage (NCBI taxonomy): Eukaryota > Metazoa > Cnidaria > Anthozoa > Malacalcyonacea > Plexauridae > Muricea > Muricea muricata. The sequence goes on from OY979717.1 coordinate 63,428,411, forward strand.
CGTATCATTTTCCCTGAACTTAAATGCTCTGAAACAATCGATCGCGCTAATGTTGTTCAAATCCAAATCCAAATTTTCTCGATCTCGTCACTTAATTATTGAGGCAGGGAATAATGCCAAACTTCGAACGAGTATTCCAAAACTGGTCTGATGCAGGTAATGAATACACGAACTAGTTTATCTGTAGGAATTGGATATCTTTTCAGTAAGCGCAAAGCGTACAATCGCTTCACAGCTTTCTTGCATATATAATCGACAGGTAATGTCCATTTGACGTCCTTCGAGATCATGACCCCCAATAATTTAGCATGAGGGACTAAGATTATTTCGTGACCGTTGATAGTTATTGGTAGACGAGGTACAGTGCCAGACAAGGAATAACATACTTGTATTTCTTTAGTTTTTTGAGGGTTCAACTTCATATTATTTTGTGAAACCCATGCCAATTGGTGCAATTTGTGCGGGTAAGACAGACGAGAATGTTTGACTCTCACGGATAATCTCCCAGATGGTAGCATCGTCGACAAATTTTACCGTATCAGAAGAAACACTGCGGTCGTTTACCACTATAAGAAAAAGCAAGGGGCCAAGTTTGGTGCCTTGCGGAACACCTGCATTTATTGTTTTCCAACTTGAATAATGGTTCTTAATTCGTGTTCTTTGCTTTCGATCAGTCAGAAAATTCGCAGTTCAGTTAATTAGGAAAGGATGTACTCTCATACGATGAAGTTTCTCTGACAAGATGTCGAAGTTAACGCGGTCGAAAGCTTTTGAAAAGTCTAGCATGCAGATTCGAAGAAGGGTACCAGGAGAATCCATCGCTTCATACCATTTATGTAACATATAAATCAATGCCACAGTTGTTTTTGATTTTCAGACTGAACCCAATTGTAGATTGTCGAAGTGATCATCAATTGTAAACGCCAGTTTTAAAGGAATGACTCGAGAATCTTACTAACTATTGGCGTAAGAGAAATTGGTCAAACATCTGAGTCAATATTACTAATGGAAAAACATTTTGGATTGGGTGTGACGTTAGCGCATTTCCACAGCGGGGGAACGAAACCCTCATGAATGGAGGCGTTGAAGATAGAAGCCAGAGGACAGCTTATTAACGATGCATTCTCACGTAAAAACCAGGATGGAATGCCATCGGGACCAACTGATGTGTGACGTTTTAAAGACTCTAATGCTTTTTCAGTATTATCCACTGAAGAATAGAAGTTTGAGGGAACAATGTCGATTGCAAGGGGGGAACAGGTAAAAGGAGGAAGGGTATACAGTGACAAATTTATCATTCAGCAGATGGGCTAAATCAGAATCTGAGTAGGAGTTTCCGTTATAAATGACAGTAGAGATATTATTACTTGGAGCCCGACCAGCGATCTTTTGGACAGTGGACCACCACTGGTGTGAATTTGATTGCAGTTAATTTGCAACGTTGTTATCATAATACCTTGAACGGGCACTCTTACACAACGCATTAATTTTACTTCTATATAAGCGAAACGCTTCCATATTGCCAGTGTTCCAGGCTGCCAGTCGTTTGGGTATCCAATCTTTTATTTCAGAGCTTATTCATGGCTTGTCACTGCTATCAACTTTCATACGTTTCAAAGGAAGGTATTTTTTAACGATGTCACTGACCTCCGAAGAAAAATATTGCAAATATACAATATATTCATATGACACATTGAGGACCAGTTAATATGAGATAAAATTTCAGCAATAAGACGTCGATTGGCAGGGTGAGCATCTCTTATAAAACGAACAGTACGCGAGTTCTTACAATGATTAAGTGGCGTGAGTAAAATAGAGTTGGTTAGGAAACCCAACTGGTGGAACAACATCGGGAGCGTTAAAAAATTGTTGCTGCTGCTGCTGCTGTTGCTGTTGCTGCTGCTGCTGCTGCTGCTGCTGCTGCTGCTGCTGCTGCTGCTGCTGCTGCTGCTGCTGCTGCTGCTGCTGCTGCTGCTGCTGTTGTTGTTGTTGTTGTTGTTGTTGTTGTTGTTGTTGTTGTTGTTGTTGTTGTTGTTGTTGTTGTTGTTGTTGTTGTTGTTGTTGTTGTTGTTATTGTTATTATTATCATTATTATTTGAATTATTATTTGAATTATTATCATTATTATTATTATTATTATTATTATTATTATTATTATTATTATTATTATTATTATTATTATTATTATCATTATTATTATTATTATTATTATTATTATTATTATTATTATTATTATTATTATTATTATTATTATTATTATTATTATTATTATTATTATTATTATTATTATTATTATTATTATTATTATTATTATTATTATTATTATTATTATTATTATTATTATTATTATTATTATTATTATTATTATTATTATTATTATTATTATTATTATTATTATTATTATTATTATTATTATTAGAATTATTTTAAAACTGTAGCTCTTCAGCCAAAGTCTGATTTTCAAGAGGCCGTTTCAATTTACTAAAATAATAAATCTAGAAATATACTATAAAAAATATAAAAAATATAGAAAACATACACAGACAGCACAATTATGAAAGTTTTATGAAGACATATACACAAGCCCAACTCCACAAAAGTCAAACAAGTGTCATGAAATGACTAACATTGTCTTGAGATATTCTCAATTGCCATCTTCCAAAATTTTGAAATAGTTATTAAATAAATTTAATTTTTAAATCTTGCAATAGAGAGAGACTCATAATCAGAAACTACATCACAAGGTAAATTGTTCCATGCAAACGCTGCCCTATATGAGAAGGATTTTTCATGAAATCAGTATTGGGTTTATTTAAGTGAAGTTTACGGTCGTTGCTTCTAAGACTATAGGTGGCATTGTTTGTAACAGTAAACATGTCTGATATATATTTTGGTAGTTGTCTTTTTGATGCTTTAAACGTCATGCTTATTTCCCTTTTCTTAAGGATGTTTTCTCTCGGTTCCCATTCTAAATGATCAAAGATCTCCTTTGTTCTAATATCATAACTAGAGCCTGTTATAATACGAGCAGCCCTCTTTTGTAGTTTATACAGTTTATTCAGATGTGAGCGACTACCATCATTCCATACATTTGAACAATAAGTAAAATGGGGTAAGACTAGTGAATTATAGATATTTATCAGTGCATTTTGATTTACATATTGTTTTGACTTTCTTAATAATAAACAAGTGGATTTAGATATCTTTTTGCACTGCTCATCATTGTGTTCATACCATTTTAATTCATCGTCAAGTGTAATCCCTAACACTTTTTTGTTAATTACTTGCTTAATTGAATGCCTTCCAATTACAATATCTGGATGTCCGCTAGTGAAATGCCCGAAGTGGACAAATTAGTATCATCAGCAAACATGGAAGCCTGAGTATTCAGCAGGCAGTTAGAAAGATCATTTATGTAGAGGGAAAACAACAGGGGTCCTAAATATTATCCCTGTGGAACATCACATATGACTTTTTTTAGCTCTGATTCTATTCCCTCTACTACACAGATTTGAATTCTGTTATCTAAATAGGATTTAAAAAGACTATTATTAAAAGACTAAAAAGACAAAAAGACAAAGAATTAAGAAACGTTTGTAAAAATTTTATCAAGAATGTTAGATCCTCTAGTAGGACGTTTCACCATCTGCTTTAAGGAAAAGAAACTTCATAACTGTCGATGTTTGAATTGATGTAAGTCACCAGTAAGGATGACAGCAGTTCCTGGGTTGGATGCTAAAACGCGGTCTAACGACTCCATGATGTGAGCTAACAAGGATCTGTCGTCATTACGTGGTGGATGATAAATAGCTCCTAAAATTATTGAGTTAAAACCACGTGGTAGTCGACTTGGTTTTAGCAAGAGCCACACTGATTCAATGTCGGGTACTGAGACATCCTCCAAGTGGAAAACTGGAAAATGATTATTTACATAAACGCACACGCCTCCTCCGCGACGACCATCAGATCGATCCTGCCTGAATGTTGAAAATCCTTTTAAACCTATGACTGAGTTATCAACGTTGTTGGAGAGCCAAGTTTCAGTAATTACCACAATGTCCGCAGAATAACTGGATACGGTACCGGATAGTTCATCAATTTTATTTACCAGTGACCTTGCATTGGAAATAAACAGGGAAGGTAAGGAGGTATTTGACGTAATACTTTTAATTTTAATACGGTTGTGAGGATCGTGACTCTTGTAGTTGGTAGGAAAATTTGAAATAGGACGACATGGAGTAATTCTAACTAGGATTTTACTTCCTGATTCATGTTGGGTAAGGATAGGGGACGGGTTAGGCAAGGATCTATCCTAGAGTACGAGTAGTCAAGACGAGGATTTTTTGGGGTTCATGGTTAATTTGATTGGATGATTGTTCATTACTTGGTCGCTTGACAAGACTGTCTGATGTATCATCAAAGGCGATTAATAATGTCGTAGACAAGGCATGGGGGGAGTGGCTGTTCTAAAATGTCCATAAGAGGTTCTGGACTCATCGGTCTTCGGCGAAGGGGTAAAAAGGGGAAGAGTAAGAAGGTGCTTGATTGTATGTTTCATAATATAGGCCATTGCGAGGTATATAAAAATTCCCAATTGGAGGAAAGCCATCACCTTGTGGAAAAAAGTAAGGTGTAGCAGTATGGTAATTATGGTTGACAGGTTTTGGATGCATAAATTCGGCGCATCGATTTCCCTTAGCACACCAGCCACGACGTCGAAGAAAAGGGCAAGGTGTATGTAGCGTTTGGGAGGGTTTGTTTCGATCGAAAAATTGCTTAATTTTGTGCAATAAGCCTGATGTTAAAAGGCGTCGCGCGATCGTTCAGAAATTTATGCCTGCTCCATTTTTTTATACAGCTCTGGAAAAACATTTATTAAAAATCAGAATATTTTTCTCATAGAAAAACGATGTTTATTTAAAAGGTTGCGCGGTGTTTTGAATGGCTTTTTTTTCACTTTATTATCCTGCATACCCATTACCTTATTTAAAAACAAAAAACGTTTTAAAAGCTGTTGCTGTAAACTTAAATTAAATTTATCAGGTCTAGATGTCAAAACTTGTCACTTTTGACGGCGTGAATTAGCCCTTCCCTTTTAATTGCATAAATAGTAATGAATGCCGTGAAGTAATGTGCGAACATTTGCAAACATTTGCTGGGCGATACCTGTGGGAATCACACGATCAAAAGCACGCGGTTGAAATTGTGACAAAATTGTTAAAAATAATGACGGACGAAGTTGTTGGTTACATCCATAATGTTTCCCCAATGAAACATATCGAAAAAACAAATTATAACATTAGTTGTGTTGAAAGTTCTTACATAAAGTAACGGCCATTGATAATTACATTACTGCAATGCAAATTCCGTCATATTAGCCGTCTTTCTGACATTCACACATACAGCCAGCATAGTAACATAGTGGTTAGCCGCTGACCGCGCGCGGGCAGCTATCCACAAAAAACTGAACAAATTTGTGATAAGTCTCGACGTCGGAAGCATCTTTTTATCAGTATAGATTGCTTGGGTACTGACGTTGTAGAATTAAACAATTCGAAAAATTCTGAATTTGAAGTATTTATTGCTGTTGAGGATCTCAAGAAAAAGCGATTAGTTTAGTTAAATGTTCTTTGGGTTTGAGTTGTAAGCTCATAGCTCGTTGAATTAGGTAAACTCATAAACAAGCTGTATATTACAACAAATAGAAAAAAAAATTAGACTGTCTTAATCGTTGAGGAATATTGCCAAGAGTCTAGTTTTGCTTCTAACTTCCTAGAAGTATAAAGAAGATAAAGGCGAAAAAACAAAAAATATTGCATATTACTTGTGAGATATCTTGTAAGTTAATATATAAGTTAAAATAACATTTAGCCGTTTGGCATCCAGCGTTTGTTGAGGTATTGGGTCCAATTTCGTCTTCGAGAAATGTTTTTGCGAAGAATATAAGTTAGTTTCGCCAAAACACCAAAGCGATGTTTTTTGGAAGGATCCATGCTGTCAGAAATCTTTTACAGTATATAAGCATACCGAATGGAATCCAGGTAAGCGTTGCTTTTTATTGTAATTCTGCTGAAATATGACGTCCGCTCCTCAATGCCGTCGTTTTTTAATACGTTTTCGAAGTTAACGACACCCTAAAGCATAGTTAACCTTAACTTACCTCGTCCCCGGCGGTTTAATGCTGGCCTGTGATATTAATTTTACGGCAATGCGTGGCGCGTGCGCGAGCCATGCGCGCGCCATTTGAAATGCATATGTGCGTTGGGAAGCGCCTGGCAGAAACCGTATCAAAAACTAGGGCGCAGCGTCAAAAGTGGAGCGGACGTATTATTTTCAAGTTGCTGGCCCGGAAACGATCTTTTGTTAGAAATGGAAAATATCGAGGGTTTTTTGAAAACAATAACTACAGAAGGCAAATTCATGTAAATTTCTTCTTTCAATATTCAAATAGGTTTGTAATATTGCCTGTGCGTGTTACCGGTCCAGATTGATTACCTGGCATAGCTTATAACTATGCCTAATTATTACTCCGCCTGCCGCAGGCGAGGGGGAGTTTTAAATTCGCCCCGTTTCTGTTTTTTTTCTTATTTTTTTTAAATTTTTTTTCGGTGTCAGAAGTCGGTGCAGCGCTCATGGGTGATACCGCTGGGCTCAAGCCACGTGAGCCGACCTAAACACGGCGTTTAAACTCAATTTGTAGCGGAATATGTCAACAAAACACGCATTTTGACATGTATGCTAAAACATCTAAACCGCAAGAAGGTTTTATGTGCAAAGATTCTCATATAAAATGTTTTAAAACGACAAATTCCACCGCGAAACTTTACTGAGGAGCGATGCATCGCGGTGACGTTTTGAGAGCGTGTTTCCGTCATTTTCTGTTGTGTTTCCACTTTTACAAAATTTACAAATTTCTACACAAGAATCAAACGCAAATTCTACTGAAATATCTATGTACAAAACACAATTTTTGACATGTAATAGTGAACAAAAAGGGAAAGGAAGGTTCTTTATCGAAACATTGCCCCAGAAATGTTTTAAAACGGCAAAATTTGATAGACTCCATCATTCCATGATCAAGGAGTGAGTCTAGGAAATGTGTTCCTAATTTTAATCAAGAAGTATTCGTTGTGATTTCTTTCCTTGGTTTTCTATACCTATGTTGAGATGCTGATATTTCGTGCAAAATGATTTACTTGCTTGTGGGATCTCATACATTTATAAAAGGTAAGAGACATTTAACATTCCAATTCCAGAAATACATATGTTAGTCTAAAGTTCCCAACAAATTATATCGTGGAGACTTCAGGCAGTGTGCTGCAGAATTCATTTAAATGATGCTATCAGGTTAATATATTTTTGTATTGTATACACTTTTAGTAAAATTTTCTTAACTTGCAACTACCCAAAAATAAAAGAGCCATATGTTGGCGCCATTATGACAAAAGAATCTTGTTTAATATATGTACTATGAAAGTCTTTAATTTAAATTAAATTTCAAAAAATGCAATCTTACTAGGACTCTGGGCAGAGTGCCGGCCTGGCAAGTCAGTAAGACATTGATTTTTGGTTATCTTAGTGATTACATAGGATGTGCTAGCAATATCTTAAAATGCCTAGGAAGGTATCCTAATAATAACTGATTTAACCATTTTCGTTTTGGCAGGCGGAGTGAACGCCTCAGCAGGCGTCTTGTTTTCTTAATTTTCCTCGATCATTGTACATAATTGGGACTATATATGTTTTATATATTTTTTGTTTACTTGTGAAAATAGTGAATGTATTTAATTGACGTTAGTGACAGCTCTAGGGATGAGGATCGGAGGTCAATGCAGCAATTCTAAAGTCTGTAAATTTTTCGTGTCATTCCAAATGGTTGACAAGGGTGCTCAGAAAAAACACCCGCGGGAAAACGCCGATAAGGGCACCCCTTGCTGACATTCAACAATTAAATGGGTTTATAACCTTTTTAATTGACTGAATTTACTCGCTAAAGTACGTGCTTAAAACTTTGGTCGGATTTTGTTTCAGATAAAATACCCAAAGGGAATGGTATCCGAACCCCTTGAATTGCGGAATGTGCTGAAACATGGTGCCGTGCTGGTAAGAACGAATTATACTGAGGCAGAAAGACGAAGTTTGACAACATTTTTTCCCGAGGTTAGACGATGTTTTTCCGAAAAAGTAAGGTTTCTCGGAAACATTCGTTTATTTTGCTCAGGACATGGGATCAACAACAGAACAATCGCGAAGTAGATAATATTATTCAGCAGTCTATAGACGAGGTACGTTACACGCCGAGTTGCGCACATATATGACATGGTGGCCAATATTTGAAAGAATGCATCATATATACGTAGTTTCTCGCAATGATAATATGGTATACATGTGAAACTTGTTTCAGCAGACGAGGTGCTACTGATGTGAACCAATGACCTGTTTGAGTAACTTTGTTCCGTAAAAAGAATTAAAATTCCATAATATGGGGTGCTACTGCAAAATGCATGCACTTTTAACTCAAAATTACACACCGTACCTTTCAGACAGCACCATGCTTCACAGGGATCGGATACCATTCCCTTAAGCTATTTTATTTGAAAAAAACCGGCCATAGTTTTGCGCATTCTAGCCAAAAACTCAGTCAATTAAAAAGGTCTTTTCAAAGACCAGTTGCCAGGGGGGATATTTTCAAAGACCAGTTGCCAAGTACGTAACTTGCCAAAGGTATTTAGCACAGATATTTTGACAAAATTAACAAAAATATCTCTTCAAAAGGCAGATAATATTTTTGTTATTTTTATATACCGAAGCAAGGATTCAGCTCAGCGCTTGAAAATGCCTCAAAATTGCGATAAACCCGCCCCGTTGACTCATTCGTAATACAACTCCATAGTTCTGTTACAAGCAATATTGCTATGCAACTATGGAACGCTGCTAAAGCCTAGAGCATACCTCAGTATTGTTTATACAACTTAACTGTAAATGATCATTAAAGTTATAAACTATACTTTTATTCCCGTACTTATTTTATATACAGGGACGTAACTAGAACGTTAATTGCGGGGTGTATATTCATATATTTATGTTCTGCCCGACGAGTTTCTTTTCAAATCAAATTCAAATTGATCAATTTGAAAAGAAATCTGTCGGGTAGAACATGGATATATAAATATACCCCCCCCCCCAAATTAACGTTCTAGTTACCTCCTATTTATATATGTTCTTTAATTTCCTTGGTACTGTTGCGTCAGTAATTTGCAAGGTGCCAGCTTATTTTACTTCAGTTAGCGATCAGTAGCGACACCGACCACAGTGGATTAAATAGGCTGTCCCGTCCGTATGGGGTCGGAAGTAATTAGCATTCAAGATGGCGGTGGATTGTTGACGTCATCGATAAGGCGTGCTCACGGTGTGCGCACAAAGGTCGGACGTCTGCGAAAGCACAACGTACTGAAACCTGATTGGTTTTCAGTTATCCTCACTATAAAATGAGAATATTAAGTTGATGAGAGCATAGTGCTTACAACTTTCACAGAGATCGGATTGACAGTTTATGATGAAGTGCTTACACGGAGTACCGGCTGGAAACATGATATTATACTGTTTGGTTTAAACACTAGTGCTAACAATGTTGGGAATTCCCCTTGTACTACACACATTTTACGTTTAGATCATTAACATAATACGAAATCGTTCCGATATTTATCTCTAAATATTATTGCTCGGGTACTGGTTTGCGTGTATAAACACACAGATTAACGTTTGGAATGATTTATTTCTTTAAAAATATATTCCATTATTCCATATTTCCATTATTCCATTATTCCAAATTATATTCCAATAGTTCCATTGTTAGTAATCACAAGTTTACGCTTTTGTCCTTTATGCTCCGCGGGCTTGACATCTCCCCTTTGCTCTTTCTTGGTGGCACGACGTTGCCTTCCTGGTAGTTTGACGCGCAAGATATCTGTTCTAACCAGCTCTATCACTCCTTGACGGTTTACACCATCCCCGCGTACGTATGCGAAACGAGGTGTGCAATTTTTGTGAGGAACAAATCCTGCTTTCTCTAACTGTTGTAAATGCTCCTTTTCTTTGCTTTGTTCGTATACCAACAGCCCTTGGATATCAAGTATGGGAAACTGTGTATATTGCACGTTTAAAGTAGCGTGCTCCCGTTATGTTCACCAACGTGTCTTTGGTTTTACCACTTCTTGCTTTGCTACGATCACACACCTCGATGATATCCACAGGCAGTTTAGAACCGAAAGAGTCATTGACGAGGTGGTGGATTTCGTTCCCTGACCAGCCGAATAAAAATTAACCACTCACATTTTTTGTAATCTCATTGTACGTACAGACGATCAAGGCAATCTTGCGTGTTCGATCGATGACAACCAAACTATGCAACAACGCATCACAGTAGGCTTTCCATGCAGACGTCTGCAAATGGTGTGGAGTAGACAAGACAAGGCGATACGATTTGAGTTATGCGTTTGGGAGTGTCCTCTATGACGCCGTCAGTGGGAACGTATTCCTCGAAAGAGAGGGACACTTCTACATGAGCTAGACCACGATCTTTACAAAAATCACGAGATTTAGCTAAACGCGTATCTTTTTGGCATACCCAGTCGTTCCATGACTGACCAACGTTTTTACTCTCCAGCATTTGCACCATTTTGTTATAAATTGTACAACATGTTGTCAGACCATCCAGAGATTCCATGTATGTAAGACAGTTGTTGCCAACTTGGTCGGTATTGTCCAAAATTGTTCTGTCCGCATGTCGTTGCATACGAAACCCTTCGTTGGTCATCAAGTAGTGGATAACTTCTTCTTTGTTAAAACTGCCTGAATAATCTGTGCTTAACTGAATATCTTTTATCAAAATGTTTCCAATCTTGTACTCGTCAGTCCTCAGAAACTCGAGAACAGCGGAGTACTCTTCACTTGCACAGCTAACTCTAAGTTCTTGTACATAGTACGCAGTTTTGTCAGTTTCTCGTGACTTACAGCAACCATGCACTTTCTCCAAATCCTTTGGCTTTACCACTTCCTTCAGGGGTGATAAGACTTTGACTTTACATTTCTGTAAACCATTTCGTTTAAGCAATGTCCGAATGCGCATGCTGACCACACCAACTTCCGTGTAGGTCTTCCTTGCGGTCACGAAGTAATCTGGGACGTAGACATATAACAAAAAGCTATCCACAAACTTGTCACTGCATGGTAAGAAGCTAATACCATCTTGCTTCCCGTACTTGTTAGAATTGACAACAGAAATTCTGTTAAGCGAATTCTCTTTAGCAATCTTCTCCAAGACCACACTGCTCTTGTTAGATTGACCAAGAATGGCACGACGCGAAAACAGACCAAGCGCTTGCATGTTGCCAATAGATTTTTTGTTCACAGCACCAAGGTGTAACACAGAATGAGAAAAAGACTGCGAAGGGCGCTTTAAGCCCGTTTTCCACTAGGCGAATTTGTTCGCGCGAACAGACAAAAAAGTAGGAACGCTTCCTGCTTGTTCGCGGCGAATTTTTTCGCCAGCCAATTTTTAACCAATCACGTTGCCGGATTCTTGTTTTCGCTTCGCGTCGCGCGAACAAATTCGCGTAGTGGAAAACGGGCTTTATATGACGCATTTTCGCAAACTAAGCAGGTTTTGTAGTAACGTCACAGGCCTGAAAAGTCTAAGCTTGAGCGCATAAGGCGAAAGGTGTCTGCCCAGCAATCGGGTCATCGGGCCTGACAGTGCCATAAAAGGACAAAGCGGGCCTAAAGAGGCGTATTAAATTATCGAACAGATGATGATTTTGCCATATATTAATACAACTTCGTCGAGCAAACATGGGTCGCACGCGTAAAAACTGCCCCGTGTTTGGTTGTGGTAGTGCAAATCTTTCTAGACTTGCTAATTATCTCGATCAAGTACACGGAATGGATACGAAAGAGCGCAAGAAATGGCTAAAATGGAGTAAAATATGAATATGTGTACCTCGACAGAATGAAGAACCAAAAGAATTCAACCTGGAGGAAAGTATCGGAACGCTCTTAAAGCGACAAGAAGAAATGGAAAGAAAATTTAATGTTTATTTACAAGCTGCCAAATTAAAGAATGGACATCCCATTAAACCAAAACATTCTGAAAAAGACAGAAATAAATGGCTAACATTTTAATTAATACGAAGGTTCCTCTATTGCTAGAAAGTAATAAGGGCAGTGTCCTAAAAGTGTAGGACGTCAAATACGTGGAACACAAGGGACAAAAACGTAAGTTCCTGCTAGCGGAGGATGGAGCAGTAAAGTCAAACGATCGAAAATGGAGAACAATGTAGAAGCTGTACAATTCGCTATACCCCTTTATCTCCCTCTTGAAGCTAAAGATAGAAAGCATTGAAGTAATTCCAAAGCCCAATCTAGTAAATGCGGGCTCTCCAATTCAGCTATTTGGATTGCTATCGCAGAAAAAAATCTCTAACCATCACATTTACTGTTATTTAATGTTATCTAACATTCACATTTACTATGTAATAGATCAGAGATGGTGAACCCTGTGATATTGAAAGAATTGCACAAGATGATGCATTCATTAGATACATGATGGAATGTGGAGAAACCAGGTTGCTTACTGTAAGAGTCAAATTTGAAACTGGACATTTTTTCACTAGTTCAGTGTTCCTTAATGGTTTATAACACCAACTTCAGGCATTTTTTTCAAATGCAGTACCATATTAAAACGTTCCATTCTAAAACTCCTACAGAGATTCTGTTGAAATCTGTTTACTGGTAAGCATGAGTATTTTTCCTCTATTTGGCTCCTGAGGCTTATTTCTTTTTGATGCATTTAGGTTGGGGGAGGTTCATAAAGGGAAGTGCTAAATACAGTTACTGCTCAAAAGTTTGAATACACCTGCTGATTTGCTTACTAAACTGCACCAATCCATTTTCTTGATTTTGAGGTTATATGCATGTTCTACTAGTACTATTTTAATTGCAAGTGTGTAAAGACCTTGGAAGATGCAGGTCAGACTTTTTACAAATGAAAGAATCACTAAAAAAAAAGGAATGGTATCACTTTATCAAAACATGAAACTACATTTCACACATGTATTCAAACTTTTGACCAGTAACTGTAGATATATTGAAGGTTTTTGTGTAAAAATGGTATTATTTTTTGGATGTATTAGACTTTAAACAATCATTTATTATTTTATATTGTTTACAAAGAGGAAAATAATAAAATGTTCAGATATTTCTGTAATGACCTAGTCAATGGCATAATTTCCACTTTTTTTCAGCAACAGAATAAGGAAGAAGTAGTCCAATGCATTGTATTACACAATTGCATAATAAAGCACAAAGCAATCCTGGATCAGTTTAGGAAGGGTCTTTCAATTCTTGGTTTTCTAGACAAGCTTGAGAAGTCACCTAAAATGTTTGAACATTACTTTCTGCATCAAGGGGAGGAAGTTACAGCAGAGTTTGTCCGTGGCTTGCTTAAAATGCCAGATGCAATTGGACAAGAACATGCTAGAGTTATTCAGATGTTGCTCACATTCATAGAAAATGCTTCAACGTCAACCCTTGCTGACTTCCTGTATTTTGTAACTGGATCAAGATCAAGAACCTCAGTCTTCTTACCAGGGTCAGTTACTGTGTCAGTTGCCGACACTGATAGCATTTTTGCCTCCACTTGCTTGCTTAGTCTCAAGCTTCCCTCCAGCTTCAGCAACTATGATAAATTCATAAGTAGCATGATGGCAGTTGTAAAGGGGAAAACATTCACAACTCCTTGATACTTGCTGCTATGTAAGACAAAATTGTACACACAAGTGTAGGTTGTTTCACACTTTAAGCATTTGACGCAAGTTGTGGTTTGTTCATTTTTTGTTTTGTTGTTCAAAAGAATCAGGATATCCCATTTGATATTCAGTTGATATATTATTCTGCTTGAAAAATTGACATGCCATCATAAAATGTAGCTTAAATTGGTTTAATAGCATTATAGAAATGTCAATGACAAGAGATGTCCTGTTGGCTTTGGGTATATTTTTAAGTTCTAGTTTGATAGTTTGTAACATACCATTTCTCTACAATGGTGGATCTTCAACTAACTTGGTTAAGAGACGGGAAGGGCATAGAGGAATGGCCTGTGACTTGAGATTAGTGTTAATGCTATTCATTTTTCAGTTCTTACTTCAGATTCCCCTTGTCAAATGCATTGCAAATTGGCCAAATTAAGTGCAAAGAAATTCACTACATACAAAGTGAAAATGTTACACCAGTGCACTTAACAAAGGACACCGACACTGGTGATTGATATGCCATGTAAACTTGTGACCTAATTTTTTTTCATGCAATGTATTTTATGCAGGGGAGTAGATCATTTGTTATTCTATACATACAATTTTTATATGCAGATGTAGTGTATTAGAAAAGATAAGATTGATTCCAACCTGCAATATTAAAATTTCAACTTGTGATTTTAGAACTTCATGTTTGCTGTTTGGGCATGTTTTGGATTGAAATTTAATATAAAGTGCCTGATAAAGTTATTAACTTTAATATGAGTTGAACTTATCTGTTACTAGTTTCTCATAAATCTCAATCTTAACCTCACTATAAATCTCTCTATAAATCACAAAACAATCGTTAGTCCGACAATAGATAACATTTTGAAAAACTGCAGTCATCATCAGGAAATGAATGATGACTATACCTGTAGTTTATCTAAAAGACTCATCCATGTTTTCCACTTGTGTTATCTATGTTTTCCATGTCATTCAATTATCCATGTTTTCTACATTTTACTGTATAATCTGTATGCCCGGTCTGTGGTTTAAATTTGTTCAAAGAAAACATCAGACCTATTGTATATCAATTGTGTGTTTTATTGTATTTGTAACACTTGTTCCCAAAAATGTATTCCAATTTACCATAAACCATTTTAAATGAGAAAATAAAAACTGAGCTAAAAATATGTACACATTTTCCCAATTACAGTCATACAAATTTCAAAATTATTAATTTTCAGTACTTCACTGCATTTGATGTCCTGTTAATGCCAACATAACATCAAGGGCCCTCAGATAGATGTCTATTCCAAAATCATTAGAATCCTGACATGGATAAACACTGTTTTCCAACTGCTCAATGACATCATCAGGGAAATCATGGTTTAGATCTTCAACTTCAACTGTTGAAAGTCCATCAT
This sequence comes from Muricea muricata, assembly GCA_963855995.1. Taxonomy (NCBI): domain Eukaryota; kingdom Metazoa; phylum Cnidaria; class Anthozoa; order Malacalcyonacea; family Plexauridae; genus Muricea; species Muricea muricata. The sequence continues at coordinate 63,443,628 of OY979717.1, forward strand.
CTGATGGTCTTGGTGCAGAACCATCATATCCATACCATTCAAGATCCTCAGAAAAATTTGCTGGGTCATCTGTGCAGTATCTGTTCTGGTTTCGCATGTCAATCATGCCATTTGACCAGATTTGTGTAGGTGACCAATTATGCTCAGTACGAATTGGGTGATTGTTCCAAGCTGACACAAAGCTAAGAAGTGCTTTATTAATTCTAGGGGTGAAAACAAAATGTAGAACAAATTTGTGCAGAACATTGCTCATATTTAACACACCAGACTCTTCCATAGCTTGAAAAGTGTAGTAAAAGGTATTGCACACCATACAAAAAACATCCCGCCACAGTCTTTCAATTCTTTGGTTGTGGGTCGACGAGCCTGCTAAATAACTCCCTCTGTTACAACCTCGCCATTCTTCCATCATAGCCCAGACCAAAACATTCTCCCCACCTTTATCTGTATTAACTCTTGAAGGACAGCCAAAAGTTTATAGTTGCAATTTCAAACAAATCTGCTACAGTTTCACTTCTGTTATTAGTAGAGCAATGCAGGTAAAGTATGCACCTTGAAAACCCATCAATGGCACCGTGAATTACGAAACCCCAATTCACCAGACTGTGATGACCATCGATGTGCCATAACGAGTTTGGACCAGCTACAGAATACGATCGTCTGGAAACAACAACAGCCCATCTCAACCTAACGCTTCCGGGATCAATCCTTGCCAAACTTTCCCGAATTCTTCTCCTTTGTATACGTAAATTAATGGATTTAAGATGTCCACTTACAATTGGATATCCTACAAACGTTCCATGTTGTTGAACAAATTGACGAATAATATTATCTAATTCGTCATCACTTAAGTCTGAGTATCCACAAGCGTCTTCAATATTTAGTTCTTTCACTCTCCTGCGAAGGGTCCACCTTGACACAAGCAACATACCAGCTATCTGCTTCCAGGTGAATCCCAAAGATCTAAATTCTAGCAAAGTCTCTTCAGGTATTTCCAATTTAGGTCTTCCAACTGAACCAGATCCACGTGAAATTGGTGGTACCAAGTTATAAACAGCGAGAGCAGTACAATTCCTTGAATCCGAGTGAGATTCATTACTGCCAATTAACAAAATACGTAAATTTTGTAAGAGCTGTTGTACTACTTGTGATGACTCCGAATCGACCGGAAGAATGGGCAATATGAGATGCAAAGAACAAATCGCTTGTTCCAGGCGAAATTTGTGCAACTCGGCATCGGTCTCGGAATCGCAGTTTTCTATTTCATCTAACAATTCCAAAAGACTTTCAGAAAATGTGAGCCAGTCCCTTGCAGGTGAAAGATCCGCCATATTTCATCAAGAAATAATAATAATAATAAATAATCATATTTTATCATGGATAATCGTGTATGTGAAGTCTGTGGTTTCCTGGGGAATCATGGGATTTGTTGACATGAAATTTACGATTGTTGACATAAAAATTTAGTTTGTTGACAAGTATTTTCTAGCGTTGAATGTGAATGAAATTTAGTGATTGTGGTAAAGAATTTTAAGGTTGAGTGGAATTATTTTGTTGGGATACTAGAAAACAAAAACGTTGAGGATGGTATAAAAACATTGGACTTGAATTGATGTGTTGAACGTGTTGAAAATGTTGAAATGTGAATGTGATTTTCGTTCTTGAATTTTGCTACATTTGGCCAACCATAGCTAGCAGAGCATCATCAACATCTCCACCCAACGCAAAACTCTCTAGTTCTGCTGCTCCGTCGTCAGATACCGGTTTCGATGCTGCATTTTAAACTGTCCGGTCTGACACAAAATAGAACCTTCCAGTTGCAGCCATTTTCGAAAACTAAGTTTAAAATCAATGCAGTGATTTACATATGTCTTACAACAACAAAGCATGTCCCAAAGGCAAAGGTACACTTATTTCAATCAATACTCAAACTCATAAGCAACTTCATTGAAAAATACAAAATCAAACAGCTAAACTTATTCCTGCAGCAAACCTTTTTGAGTTTTCCTCGGCGATCATAATCTTACTAACTAATAACATGACTAGTCGGGAAATTAGCGATTAAATTTCCCTTCGCCTCGGGAAGATTTGTGAAAGTCTTTCACAAATCTTCCCTCGGCGTAGGGAATTTCTCTCTAGTCATGTATTACTTATAATCATCATGTAGTTCCAGTTTGATTAAAAAATTCCTCCATATGCAAAACTTCTTTATAGACCTGACATTGTTACATGTATAAATTGTTTAAAAATCGATATGAACAGAACTTGACGTCACGAGCAAAGGCCTTTCGTCGTTCCAAAGTTAGCTCATTTGCTTCGAAACGTGAAATTCTGTTTATATTACTTCCACGGACAGTAAAATATTCCTTTTGTGCTTTTGAATACACTATACCACCCGCTTTAATTCCTAGCTTCACTCCCCCCCCCCCCCCCCCCCCCCATTGCATAATTCTGATGATCAGGGAAAAGAGGCACATGGATTGTTTGTCGATTACGTAATAGTGTGAAATGCCTAGTACAGTGTGTCTCAGAATAAAATAATGCACCATGACGAAGATTTAAATAGAATCATTCTTATAAGGATTTTTTTGAATCGAACATTATTATAAAAATATAGCTGAAAATACCTGAAAATGCAAATTACCTTTTCAAATTTTCGATGTCTTCTTTTCGCTTTAAAATATCTTCTTCAAAGAATCAAACTAGTATCCTAATGCACTAGCTGTAATTTGATTGCTTACTCTACTTGCTATCTATTCTTAAATGAAAGGGAGGGGTCGTGAAGCATCGTTATTTGGTTTTAATAGTTAGCATTTATGTAAATTATGAACGCTCATTGTGTAATAGCCGTGTTTATATCAACTGTCTTTCATGATTAAAATATTTTTTATTTCTTTATTATAGAACGTTTTAGGTCATAATTAATTATATTTCACAACTTACTTTATTTTCGTTTCGTACTGCGTTCTCAACTTTAGTTACGTGGTTTTGTACAGTGCTAAATAGGATGCAATATATATTGTATAAAGAATTAATTTGGGGATACTAATAAAAATTTAGAAGTATTGCAACCTGTCGCCTTGGTTTATGCCAAAAAATTCTCCAAATCCAGTCATTTTTCCAGGAATCAGTTATGTTTTTAAGCTGACTGCACTCTTGTGTAGATAATACTAACAACAAAGGAACTAACATGCCCTAATTTGTTGTGGTTGACTTGTTCAACATATTAATGACCATATATTATTGTATTCCTGTAAACAATGGTGAAATTACTTATATATCACTGCTTAAAAGAAAAAAGAAAAATCGACTCCATCAAATTTCATTCCCATTGCCTTATTGGTTTCAAAAGGCCTAAGACTTGGGGTTTCAAAGCACTTCACAAAAAGCAAGAGCAAGAGAGGAAGATTAGCAACATGCGGGTCAAGTTCCTGGTCCAAAAAATTTAACAACATTGTTGCACTGTATCACACCTGAGGCCATGCGAGGTTTTTATCAAATAACTGGATATTAAACCTGTAAGTGTATTTGAGATTTTTTGCACATTAATATTGAGTATTGTTTATTGCTACCATAAAGCTAATCAGTTAGGGTTGACAGTCAAATATGTAATACGAGTACCCAAAGAATGATAGGGAAAATATATCTAGTTTTGAATAAGATCAACTTCTTCTTCTTCTTGGTTCTGTTCCGTTTCAGATGCAAGAGAGCCGCGGAGGCGTCAGCTTTCATTTCGCCTATATTTACTGCGTCGTCTACATCTTCAGCAAAATCATGATTTTCTTCGCACATTGAGCTATCTTTATCACTGCCGCTCAAATCATCCCCAGTAGCGTGTGGACGCTCATATTGCGCGGTAGACGTCAGTCACGTCATAGAAGAACTAGACGACTTTTGCGAACTAGACGACTTTGCCTCTTGTTGTAGTGCAAAGCGAAATTGAATTCGCTTAATTCATTGATAACCTAGCAAGGCGAAGTTAAATTCGCTTAATTCATTGATAACCTAGCAAGGCTGGTCTTTTTGCTGGCTGCGGGAAATTAATTGAATGAATAATCTGCGGTCAAGAGGCGTTTGTGCGAAGACATCCTGTAGTCGGTTTCGCTCCCCGTTGTTTAACGTTTTTAAATGTTCAAAACATTATGCATAGTGTTGAATTAATCATATCATATTCTGCTAAATAATATATTATGTAAAATGTATATTTGAGACCCCATTATCAAACGTTCTTATAATTAAAGAGATTTTAGCGGTTCTGAGAATTGAAAGAAAGTTTGAATGCAAGCTTCATTATTTATGTATTTTAGAAAGACATACAATATATTTAACAATATTTTGTTTTTAAAATGAAAGAGATGAGAACGGACTTCTGATAACTTTATCTTATGATAATTATATTGTTTTGTTCTTATTTATGGAAGAGTATTAATGATATTGTATTTATTGTATTTATATATTGTGTTCAAAAGGGCGAAACAACAACGGCCGGTTGTATCTAAGGCGTTCGGGTCGCTAGCAACCGTATAAATTGCTAACCACCGTATTCGTATAAAATTTAATTGCTAGAGGCAATAAGGTTGTTTTGTCGTTTATGTATTTTTATACTTGTTTGGGGATAGGGGTCTCCACAAGTTGCTCGAAATTCTCATAATAGTTGCTCAAAAAAGGAAAAAAAGATGCCTAAAAGCTGCCCATTTTCTCCCAAAAGTTGCTAGTTCTCAAGAAAGTTGCTCAAAAGTTGCTACTTTAATTGAGCTGCCAAGTGCTGCTATTTTGAGCAAGGGTCGATACAGCTTTGGTGATGACGTTTACAGAAATCATGTAAGTATGTGCCTTTATAATAGAATGCAATACACAGACAAGTACATAATGTAATGTGTCGTGTTGAAACAATTTTTTAATATACTACTTCATAGTTCATATAATACAGTATATATTTCCATAATCAAATACAGACCCGGTGCAATGTCAAAACTTAAAACGATTATGATAATGTAAAATACCAACTTTTGTGTAAACATGTATTAGGATGTTCTTTACCTAATTTAAAACATTACTCACCTTTTCCCCTCAGAGTATAATTGTACTTCAGCATGACTGATGCTGGAGAGCCAAAAGTGCAAATAACTCCGGTATTAATTCTCCTCGCGGCTAAAATTACCGAAGATTAAATACCGTCAATAAATCATTGACTGGACTTGGAGAGCTAAAACTGTTTATTATTATCATACTGTGAAAGTGTGATCTACTTCAAGACAAAACGAAGTTGAACATTGCGAAAAACTCAAAATTGGTAAACAAATGAGAAAATGTAGGAAAATTCGCTTGAAAATTACAAAAGTTGCCAGTTTAAAAAAAAGTTGCTCACAGAACACTTACAAGTTGCCAAAAAGTTGCCGAGCAACTTGTGGAAACCCCTATTTGGGGATATCCGGAATTCACGGTTAAATTTAAGTTTATCTAGCGGATAGTTAAACAAGATACTAAACGGGCTTCGTACAACGTGATTTTATCCGCCGTTTAACAATCCGTGGGATAGAAAATGGATACGCTGGATAGCGTTAATAAACACCGTTCAAGTTAAACGCGTTTGATACAACCCTTGCAGATTATAATATAGCATTTGTGAATTACTGATTGGTTAACTCCCATGAAAAATCTCCCGTCGCTCATCCGTTGATGTAACTTAATTTATATCATTTGTGCTATACTATAAAAGACATAAATCAACACTCGTGGAAATCGGAAAAACTCGAAATTTAGTGAAAACACGATCTGCCACGTGGGCGTCATGCTTCCACACAATTTCTCGTTTTTCCAATTTCCACTTGTGTTGATATAACTAACGTATACAAAAACGGAAAATGTTTTATATTTCTTAGTTAAACATGACAGTTATTACATACTCTAATACAATGAGAAAGGATACTAATAATAAATGCGAATATTTATGCTATTAAACTAACAAGTCCCCAGCTTCATTACAGTTCCTGGGGATAGTATTACGACGCTAGACCTCTAAACTCAGAGATAAATCGGACTATGCAATAACGGAAAAATTCAAGTCCTAACCGCCATCGAGTACCTGCATTTGTGTAGCAGTATTTTCATTGGTTCACGGAAAGTTTAATCGTAGAAGCTTTCTGATTAGGTTTTCCGAAATGTCTTAATGCCTTGCGACTTCCGGCGGGTTGTATCCTAATTATTTTTATACACGAGTATTAAAAAATGATATATTATTATATTATGCGTAGGCTAACTAATGTATCGAGTATAATTTTTGGTACAAAATCAGAGTTATTGTTGCTTGCTCTACGTGAAGTAGTGACACGCACTTTTTTAAAACTGTGCTAGAAACAAGAAATGTTGCAGGATCCTAGCATCTTAGACTCGATTCAGGAAAAAATCAGAAGATGGTTCACAAGGTGGTATTTCAACAAGCAAAGAAAAACTGAAAAGCAGGCGTTAACGTAGGAAGAAAGGGGACATGTGTGGTATATACATTCGGCACTAACGTGGCACAGGTTTACTGCCTCGTAGGTGCAAACGTCACGTGTGGCAGTATTATCAAAGAGTAGAGACTACAAAGAGGGACCACTTCATTCAAAAAAGCGTAAGGTGTTGTCGTCATGATACGTCATGGGCGCCATGTTCCTAGCCAGTGCCCTAAACAGAAGCATTTTCCCCCGGTATTAATAGCCATTTTTAATATTTCCGGGGGGAACGAGCATGCAATATTCGTCATGGGCGCCATGTTCCTAGCCAGTGCCCTAAACAGAGGAAGTCACCTCCCTGAAATATTAAAAATGGCTACTAATACCGGGGGGAAATGCTTCTGTTTAGGGCACTGGCTAGGAACATGGCGTCCATGACGTATCATGACGACAACACCTTACGCTTTTTTGAATGAAGTGGTCCCTCTTTGTAGTCTCTACTCTTTGGTATTATGAAACAATGCATGTTAAACTGCTTTCTTAGCGAGGAATCAGCTGCTGACCTTGAGGATATTGAGCGGCCCACGCACGCTTAATTAGCTGTGCACGACTGATCAATGTTGTGCTAGAATCAATCTATTTTAAAGATGAATAAATATTAGAATGGCACCAATTTGTGGCTTAACATATGTCATAATTTAGTACAATAATACATTATAAAACATGTTGAAGGATAAATCATTAAAATTTTAAATGTATCTGACAAGGATGTAATGTTGAAAAAACTTTTAGCCATACAGTAGGTGCACAATAAATACTCTGGCATGCAATTATCCTTGGCCGATGCTGAAAATAACAACTTGAAAGTAGGCGCCCCTCGATAGTAAGCGCCCCTCAAAAGTACGTAAGCGCCCAATGAGATCACTAATTTTGAAAGTAAGCAGGGCGCTTACTTTCGAGACTCTACGGTATTCATGTATAAAGCATATATAGTTCACAGTTCTCGTAAAAATCGGGGATGACTTCTTCTGGCCGATGTGATGGAGTGAATTCCTTGCCATTGCAAAAGTAAATTATCTAATATTTGCATCCTATAGTTTGTTTGTTCGCACAATCATTCACATACATGAGAAACGAAAATCACTGATTCTTACGACAAGTGTGAACCAGGCTTTATGCGAACGAAAGATGAGTTTAATCACATAATAAACTAACTGAATAGTCTATAAAGCTTGCCTAAATTGGTGGTAGATTTATACAGAAAATTACCTTAACGGCGATCGACCTGCGCCAAGTCAGATTTGGCCGCGAAATATCTGCTGGAATAGTTAAATGGCTCGGGTTCACTTGAGCAACCCACAAAATCTGAAAATAACCGACACTGAACATTAACTGCGCAATAAAAATCAATACAAATCGCTTCGCGAACACTGGCAATCGCCACAAACTCGAGGAGAAAACTGAGCCATTATAAGGCCATCAATTGTTCAGCTATTCAATGGATACATTGAATAGCTTAATGTTGACCGATAAAACTTAATGATAATGAGCTTTAGCTATAGCTGGTGTTTTTTTTGATACAAGAATAGTAAGCCAAATTTTCGTACCTGAAATTCACTTTTTGAAGGTCTCCGTAGACGAAGCACATAACAACACTTCGAGCGAGCGCCGCACGAATGATTTCACTATAAAAAAATTAGGCCTCCTGGGTGTACATTCAAAAGCACGCTGATAAGTGCGCAAACCTTCAAAAATTTTGGCCGTTTTCTTAGTTACCACAGCATTGAACAAAAGGTAACACCGGAGGTTACAGAGTAAAGGAACCATAAATGCAAACATTGTACAAAAATTGATTTTGCATTTCGCGATAGGGACAATTTTTTTATGATTGCAAAATAAACAGGGTGAGTAAAAAATGGGTCTGTTTTCCCATGGGTCTGTATTGTTGTCTTGTTTCTGACTTTGCCTTGTTTCTGACAAATCTTGCACGGCTAGAATTATACATTTTAACTTCCACGGGGAATTAGATTTTGTTTTACGTCTGTCAAATTGCAAGAATGAATAAACCTTAAGGAATTCGTGGCTAATTTGATTTTGAAAGGGCATTACAATGTAATAGATAATGTAAATAAAAAATAATAAATCTATGTATGGAATGTTCCAAATCTTTGTTTCCTTCATTGCAAGTTTAACTCGGTACGTAGTAGGCATTGAAATTCTAACGATTGATCATTTTCATTAAATTTTTCAATAGTTCCAATACTGACAATAGTTTTAGTACACCTCGATCCTCAGTTTTTTTTATATACGCTGTTTATTAACTCCAGTATATCTTAGTGACCACTAACAATAATCTGATCGAAGTGTTCTTAATTCAACACTTAATACATAAACATTCTTCAAAGAACGCATGACAATTAGCTAGTTTTCTACTAGTTGACCTGCATCTAAGGACGTAAAACCTCATTAATATCATTAACGGGACGAAAGACACGGAAAATCGCCATTTCTTATCGGCTCTTGCTATATCACCTATATGCAAAATATGGCTAAACTAAACATAGCAATATTTGATTGGCTATGGCATGAGCTGTCTTATATGCTAACTATGTTGTTCTGAGTTAATCGTTTTGTAATTTGCATGGTCAATACATGTGTTATGTTTAGTAAATAGACTTTCGATATTTTAAAAATGTTGATCACGCAGGATAGCGTAGGAGAAACGGTTGTACGGGATGACGTGGGAAGGAGGTGGAGTGCGTATCTTTGGGTTGGTTTTGGTTGTATATCTTTGTAAAAAGCTGCAAGCTGATTTTGTAAGCAATTAAATATAATACCTTTGAGTTTACCTGGAGTAATACGTTACATTTGGTGGCAGCGGTGGGATTAAATTTGAGCAGAAATGAATACGAGAAGTAGTTCTACGGTACGCTCGTCGGAGGAAGGTGACGTGCCAGTTTCCGATGAAATTGAGAAAAATACATCTCGACCAGTGGTTTTACCAGACGAATATACTGGCGACGAAGACTGGCTGGATTGGCTAACACATTTTGAGCTATGTGCGAAGATCAACGATTGGGATGACAAGTTAAAAACAGCATTCCTGGCTGTCCGTTTGAAGAGGTCGGCGCAACAAGTTTATAGAGATCTGCCCGAGGCGACAACCAAAAGTTATGGTGATTTAAAAGAAGCTTTAACCAAACGATTTGACACCACGAAGTATACGGAGGGATACAAATCCGAGTTCAAGTTCATTAAACGTGGAAAAGACGAAGGTCTTCACGAGTTAGCAAACCGAGTTCGTCGTTTGGTTTCGTTGGCGTATCCCAACATTGAAGCACAGTTTCGAGATGAATTAGCCCGTGATCAGTTCCTGGATGCTCTTGATTCGCGTGAGTTTCGACTTAAAGTCCGACAATCTCGACCTAAAAGTTTAGACGAAGCAGTTGACATGGCTGCAGAGATCGAAACCATGGAGCTCGCCGAGGAAAGACGACGATTTAAAGCAGTTCACGCAACGGAATTTCCAAGTTATAAGATCGAACAACAGTCGACCACGAGTCCCAGAAATCTAGAGTGCTTGGTGAAGGAAAGCTTCAAAATTATCGAGCAAAATACAGCCGTAATGCGAGAAATGATCTCCGCTTTAAAAGTGAAGGAAGAACGCGGTGGTTCCCATGGTTACGACACCGGAAATGCATGCTTTCTTTGTGGTAAACTCGGTCATTTCATCGCGTCTTGTCCAGAGAAGAAGGGAAACGGCGGTCGACTGGCATGATGGGTCGCACGTCAGTTGAGCAAAATAAGACCCCTGAATCAAAGGAATTTAACACGAATGAGAAAGACGGTGTTGTGAGAAATGGAAGTGTAAGTCCGGAGTCAGCGGTGTTTACGGAAGGTCAGGTTGGTGGAGTTAGTTTAAATATGTTGGTAGACACTGGGTCGGCTGTGACATTGGTCCATAAACGTGTATGGGAAAAAGTGGCTCCCCGATATGGTCCTCTAGGAGCACAGGTACCCAAGTAGTTTCGGCCAATGGTTCTCCTTTAAAGATAGTGGGAATGGTAGATATTGAGATAGCGGTAGCTGGAATCTGCGCAATTCACCCTGTCCTTATAGCTGAAGATATCACACATGATTGCCTGTTGGGCGTTGATTTTCTACGAAAGCATGAATGTACTATACGATTTGCAACTAACCATTTACAAACTGAAGCAGGGGGGGTGGGCTCAACATTGTTCTCTACGCAAGAGAAAGTCTCGCAAATATGTCGCGTATCATTGGCAGAAACAGTAGTTATTCCCGGAAGGCACGAGATGATCCTTCCCGCGAAGATTACCAGAGCATCAAAGAGCAAAAGTCCAATAAATTCACACGGTATTGTTGAACCAAATCTCACGTTTAAAAGAAAACCAGACATCGCCCTTGCACGAAGTATTGTACAACCTCAGAGAAACAATTGCAAGATAGCGGTGAGAATAGTAAACTTGGCACCGACACCTGTTACTCTGTATAAAAACTCGAAAGTAATGGAACTTTGCACCCTGTTAAGAGCCGGGAACTGGCCGACGACGAAGACGTGCAGGAGTATGAAATTCTCGAAGTACTAGATAAAAGTGAGTGCAACGAAGTGTCGAGCGAGAGGAAAGATGACCAACGAGACATAGTGAAAGAGCTGTTGGAACAAACCGATATGCCCGATTTAAATGACAGTCAGTCTGGTGAATTGGAAGAGTTGCTGAGAAGTTACGAAGATATATTTTCGAGCGGTACACACGACTTTGGCCGTACTAACAAAATCACCCATAAAATTAACACTGGGGACACCATTCCAATTCGCCAACCACCACGACGTTTGCCTGGAAATCGGAGAGAAGAAGTTGGTTCAATAATTCAAACTATGATTGGTCAAGACGTTATTCAACCTTCGTGCAGTCCGTGGGCAGCTCTTATTGTCTTGGTAAAAAAGAAGGACGGTAGCACTCGTTTCTGTGTAGACTATCGAAGGCTGAATGATGTTACTAAGAAGGATGCATATCCATTACCTCGAATTGACGATACTCTGGATGCTCTTCCTGGGGCAAAGATGTTTAGCACGTTGGATTTGGCTAGTGGTTACTGGCACGTGGAGTTAGACCCACACGATCGAGAGAAGACTGCATTCGTGACCCATCAAGGACTATATGAGTTTAAAGTTATGCCTTTTGGTCTGTGCAATGCACCAAGCACTTTCCAACGGTTAATGGAGTTCGTTTTAACTGGACTTCAGTGGTCGATATGCCTGATATACCTCGATGACGTTATTATCTTTAGCAAGAACTTTGACGACCATCTGCGGAGAATGGAAGAGGTTTTTGGTAGATTACGTGAAGCTGGATTAAAGTTGAAACCGCAGAAATGTCGATTCTTCCAGAAAGAAGTAACATATTTGGGTCATGTGGTGTCTGAAAATGGCGTATCTACCGATCCGTCAAAAGTGAGCAAGATTCTTGACTGGCCAATACCGAGAAATGTAAGTGAGCTACGCAGTTTCCTAGGACTAGCCTCTTACTACCGTCGCTTTATCAAGGACTTCGCTAAGATCGCAGTGCCACTGCACCGGTTGACAGAAAAGAACAAATCATTTGTTTGGTCTGAGTCATGTTTGGAAACATTTAACGAGCTGAAACGAGAACTAACTAATCATCCGATCTTGGCGTACCCAGATTTCAATAAAGAATTTATTCTTGACACAGACGCAAGCGATTATGGGATTGGCGGCGTTCTTTCACAAATTGAAGGGAACGAGGAAAGAGTCATTGGATATGCCAGTCGGTCTCTTACGAAGCCAGAGCGTCGATACTCTACAACCAGGAAAGAACTCCTTGCCATTGTTGCGTTTATTCAACACTTCCGTCATTATCTCTATGGTAAATCGTTTATTATACGGACAGATCACAATGCTTTGAAGTGGTTGAAGTCGTTTAAGGAACCACAGGGTCAAGTGGCGCGTTGGATTGTCATTGAACTGCTTGCCGAATTTAATTTTGTTGTTCAGCATCGCCCAGGTACCAAACATGGAAATGCAGACGGTTTATCTAGAAGAGCAGAAAAAGATAACGAGATTGAAACCGAAGAAAAACAAGAAGTCGGCGTGATTGACAGAACAGGTGTTGCTGTGGAAACTGTCCGTGAGGGAGAGAGAAGGAGAGCGCATGAAGCTACAAGATCTGAAGTAAAGTCAGACGGAGCAAAGGAACTCTTTAACTGGTTGGGTGCAGAGGGTTTTACACAATCGATTAAATTGGAGCAGCGAAACGATGAGATTATAAGTCCCATCATTAAAAGTCTCGAAGAAGGTGTACGGCCCAATCCGGAGGACATTCAAGGAAGTAGTCAAGAAGCTCGAAATTTATGGTCGAACTGGTCGCGATTAGTATTACAGGACGATATTTTATATCGTCGTTGGGAATCAGAGGATGGCAGGAAGGATAAGTTACAAGCAGTAGTGCCTAAATCTCTGAAACGAACAGTTCTCCATTCACTGCACAACAGTCCATCGGGTGGTCATCTGGGTATAACCAAAACTCTACATAAAGTCAGAGACAGATTCTTCTGGCATGGGTTGCGTAATGATGTGGAAGTTTGGTGCAAATCTTGTAAGATGTGTGGCTCCAGAAATAATCCACAATGTAAACCTCGAGCACCTCTTGTACCAAGTAAAGTCGGTTTCCCTGGGGAAAGATTAGCTATGGACATTGTCGGTCCGTTTCCCAAGTCTGATCAAGGAAAGAAATACGTTTTAATAATCAGTGATTACTTCACTCGTTGGACGGAGGCTTATCCAATTCCAAATCAAGAGGCTGTTACTATAGCCGAGACGTTGGTGAAGGAGTATATTTGTCGATATGGGGTACCGCAATATTTACATACCAATCAAGGCCGCAATTTTGAATCGAAGTTGATCAAAGAGGTCTGCGAGTTGCTTGGAATAAAGAAAACAAGAACGTCGCCATATCATCCTCAATCAGACGGAATGGTGGAACGCTTCAACAGAACGTTGGAAGCCATGTTGTCCAAGTACGTTTCGGACAACCAAAGAGATTGGGACGTGCATTTACCACTTGTTATGATGGCATATCGTTCGAGTGTTCATGAAGCAACAACGTTTACACCGTATTTCATGATGTTTGGTCGCGAAATCTGTTTACCTGTTGACATTATGCTCGGTACACATGTAAACCAAGAGCCATTGACCTATGGAAGTTATGCAGCAACTTTACGAGCGGAGACGGAGAATGCTTATCAAATGGTTAGAACGAGAATGCAACGGGTGCAGAAAAGGACAAAGGACTACTACGATAAGAACGTGACCGGAAGTGTATTCGAGAGAGGCGATCGTGTGAGGGTGTACCAGCCTTGCACATCGAAAGGTCAAACGAGAAAACTCTGGCGACCATGGACAGGTCCTTATCGAGTCGTGAAGAAAATATCAGATGTCGTCTACAGAGTACAGCTTGAAGGGGGGCGAAAAAGGAAAGTCGTACACTTCAATCGACTGAAGAAATGCGAAGAAGATAGAACTGATTGAACATTGTTTAGGGACACAATATGTTTATTATGTTTATAGTTGAGCATTTATGACTTTTGTTGGGTTAATTAGTTTAATTGTTTAAGTTTATACAGACACGTGGACGTGTCTCTTTAAGAGGGGAATAATGTTATGTTTAGTAAATAGACTTTCGATATTTTAAAAATGTTGATCACGTAGGATAGCGTAGGAGAAACAGTTGTACGGGATGACGTGGGAAGGAGGTGGAGTGCGTATCTTTGGGTTGGTTTTGGTTGTATATCTTTGTAAAAAGCTGCAAGCTGATTTTGTAAGCAATTAAATATAATACCTTTGAGTTTACCTGGAGTAGTACGTTACACATGCAAATGATTATCGTATGAAGAAAGCATTTTGACGGATTATGCTTGCAACTCGCAGTAATCTAATGACCGATGGGATTTGTGATTAGTCTTCACTATTATAACAGCTACAATTTGTAGACAATTTGTAGATGAAAAACATACTCTAGCTGCGTGTCTGTCATACATGTGGGCCGGGCCTATTGTACATTTGGTGAAGCATATTGCGCTCAGCTTTACGAATTAATCTTCGAGGTTATCTTGGTCTAGCTCTTGGAGGCATCTCTCAAATGATTTGTCTTGCACGCGTGGAGTTTCAAAAACTGCAGACTTATGATTTGCGTATTAACATTTCAGTCATTGTGCACTTATTATATTCGGGGGATTTGAAAATACATCATATTATCCAAGCTATAGAAATTTCGCGTATTGTATAACTGCCTCATTGTGTTTAATATGCACCTTTCGGACAATTAGTCCTATGAACATTCCAAAACATACAAATGTGTTCAATGTGATTGACATTGCGTGTCATTATACAGTATTGTGAGTTGTGGTGTTGTGAACTGCCCGCTCTACACTTTTGCAAATGTTTGACGATGATTCTTGAACAATATAATGTAAGGTCTAGTTTGAAACATGCATCACAGCATTAGGTAGCTAATACTTTAAAAATCATGATCATTTTATTTTGTTCATTTTATCATGATCATACTATTTACGCAACGAGATCTACATAATTTAGCTAGGTCGCTCGTTTAGCCCTTCTATGCACCTTATTATCACATAGCCTTCATGCAACCAATCAAGTTTGAGTTTTTAACGTATGCACATTTGCATAACTGAATATAAGCACGTATACGTTCTTAGATGCAGGTCAACTACTTCAACAGTATTTGAGCAATAATAGATGGATTTCTTTGATAAATATAGTTTGCATTAAATCTGTTGTTATAAGAGACAGTAGTCCACAAACAAGACTATGTTTCTTTTCCTTTCTTGGCATGGAAGACTTGTTAGAAATCCTTCTTAATCATGGTTTTAACCTATTGAAGATTTTGCAGGATGAGCTATGATTTCCGAACTACTCTGAGAGTCTTATTCTTTCAAGTTGACCCTGGATGCAGGCTTATCAGCTTGCACCCAAGCTTGAACAGGTAGGTAGTACAGACAAAAGCACACACGAAAACCTATGTTTTACTTTCACTACCTGATACGATATAAATAGAAATTTGCGAATATTTCACAACACATCTTTGTCTCATAACCACCCAAGGAAATATTCTCACAGGTACACGTGGTTGAATACACAAGAGAACGTGGATGAAAAATCGGTCCTGCTGATGATCTTTAGCTCAACCCAAAACTTACCAGGATACAATTGAATCCCTAAAAGCGAACACCCCTTTTAAGCGGAAACCATTTCCAAATTTAGATCCCATGCAATCGTTTCTGAGGTTTCTTTGTAATATTTACAAAACGAGAACCAGTTCTGTATCAGTGTATACAGACACGAGAGCTTTGCACGAGTATACAGAGCGGGCACAATTTTTGTAAGTTACTTATTAAACGATTTATTTCATATTTTCCAAAAAATGTTAAAGCTTAAAAAATTGCGAGAAAGTTTACTCATTCTAAGTCAGTGTATACAGACAACATGCATTTCTTTTCAATTTTTGTCCACAGAGATACGAGACCATGGAATAAGATCTTTGTTCCTCGCTATTGTGCGACCTTGCCTTCGCTATTCCACCCAGATTTAGGCTTGTCAGACCATCCCGCTCACGAAGCAAGTTGAAAGAGTGCAGCGTCATGCAACAAAATACATACTAAACCTACCATCACAATGTGAAGTAACGTACGAAGATAGGCTACAAGCACCTAATTTACTTCCATGCAGTAAGCTTCTGGCATGAGTATCTACAGTAGATCTAATCTTCTTCTTCAAGATGATTAACGGTATGGTGCGTGCCAGTGAGAAAATAATCCCCTGAACCGTAGGTATGAAAGCAAAAAAATAACGAGAGCTACCGGCAATCCCGAGAAATAGACTTCCATGTCCGAGCACTAGTCTGAGCTATAATTTAGTTTTAAGGCGGAATTAAAGTATTCCATTTACAGATTTAAATCTTCGCAAAGTTAGAGAATAACTGCATTCACCAGTGAATTACTAAACAAGCATTAGCGCTTAATGAACAGGGTTGCCAGATCACTGCATTTTTGAGGCCAAATCGTCATTAGCGTAGTCAGGTAAACAAAGAAAACAAAAGGCAAGTACAAAGAAAAACAAAGAGCATTGTTGAAGATTTGGCCTCAAAAATGCAGTGATCTGGCAACCCTGTTAATGAACTCGTCTTTGCGTATTAACTTGCCTACAATTCTTTTTAAATTATAGTTGTATACAGGGTTGCCAGATCACTGCATTTTTGAGGCCAAATCGTCATTAGTGTAGTCAAGTAAACAAAGAAAACAAAAGCCAAGTACAAAGAAAAACAAAGAGCATTGTTGAAGATTTGGCCTCAAAAATGCAGTGATCTGGCAACCCTGTTGTATATATGTAGGTATATTTATGGTTGATTGTAATATAATTTTGCTGTTCAAAATGAACAAGCTTACGGATGCAGAAGAGCTCGAGGCGATTCTTGCCACACAAGATTTGTTACGATTTGATGGAGAAGTAAAGTTTGATGATTACCTACAGGATAAAGAATGTGGTTTGGGTACTGCATTTGACATTTTTCAAAACTATGTATTAGTGTGTATTGCATGTTGGTGTACTGTATATCATATTTTTCATAAGTGATTTACTGTTTGATCATGAATTCATTAACAATTTTATTGAATTCATTAGTGACTCTATACAGGGTGAGTAAGAAAAACTGATGCTCTTTCAAATTCAAATTAGCTGCGAATTTCATTACGGTGTACTCCTATGGGTATACAGAGAACAGATCGTGATTTATTACACAGTACGTTAACCACAAAGTCTCTTTGTTCCGTTATCAATTGTACCATGTTGTCGTGTTTCTGACTTTGTCTTGTCTCTGACAATTCTTGCACGGCTAAAATTATGCATTTCAACTTCCACTAGGAATTAGATTTTGTTTTAGATCAACGTCTGTCAAATTGCAAGAATGCAATGCTGCTAGTTTGAATTTCAATAGTATCAGTTTTTTACTCATCCTGTACTGTGTACTTAGTCACGATCTGTTCTCTGCGGTATATCTATGGGAATACTTAAAGTTCCGTAATGAAATTCGCGGCTAATTTGAATTTGACCATCAGTTTTTTTTACTCACCCTGTATAGAGTTGTTAATGAATTCAATGGAGTGGTAAATGAATTCATTAGACTGGTTAATCAATTTAATGCTATTGTTAGTTTTGTGTTCTTAACCCCACATTTTCCTTACGCTTCAAAGTCCTTGCCACTTGAAGAATTTAATACATTGTGACAAATAGAGCAAAGAAATGCTCAAATGTGATTGGCCGAGTGAAGCAGCTATTCTCTAAGTGAGGGTATATAGAATCCCGAGAATTATATAAAAGGTCACGAGGGGCCGAAGGCCTCTAATTCGAGGGACTGTATAGTCCCATAGAGCACACGTGACCATGCTCTAACCCTTACTTCTAAAACTCATTAATAATTCATGAAGGAAGCTCAAAAGAAATACATATCTAATTAGTGTTTTGAAACTAGAGGAAAAGTGTCTTAAAAGCAGGTGGCGGATTTGAAATGTCTCAGGGGACAGCGGGGCTGATCAAGTATTCGTTTTTAAACTACTAGTAGTTTGAAATTTTTCAACGTACTAGTACTTTGAATTGCATAATTGTGAGTTTGAGTTCGCCGAGGACTGGAACGAACTCCTCGTACTTCAAATCCCGGTAAAGTTCTCTGTCTCGTATTTGAACTATTACTTAGTGACTGGTGTCTCAATTCTTCCGGAAGAATGTCCCAAGCTCTCGTTGTTCTGTTCACGAATGATCCTTGGAATGTCATTGTGTTGTATTTTCTAGTTCTGAACATGATCGTGCCTAAAATTTAGTCTCACTAGTGATCCACTCTCTTGCTGCTTTTATTCTGTTATAGTTCAATGAGTAGAACATAATTGAGTTGAAATAGCATACAGTGGAAACCTTGAAATATTTGAGTAGCCACAAAATCCCGACTGCAACTTTACATATATTTGCATATAACTTTACATACAGGGTGTCCCAAAAAACCCCAAAAACTATTGAAAACGATCTATTGTTAGAATTTCAATGCCTAGCTCTAAATTGAACCCACGAGTGGATAAACTATTGACATAACCGTCATAATCATAAGTAATACTCAGTGTTAACCATTGTTATGCCAGAATAGCCTGCCACTATAAACCTACGAGTGTATATTAAAAATGCAATCAAATTTTATGCATGGGTTATTTTAGCCTATTCAATTTGGCTTTTATCAATATTCCCATGAGCAAAACAAACGTACTTTACAAAGATATTCTAGTTTTTTAACAAGTGCTAGGGCATTCAAATGTTAACAATAGGTGATTTCAATAGTTTTTGGGTTTTTTTGGGACACCCTGTACAGGGTGTCCCAAAAAACTATTGAAATCACCTATTGTTAACATTTGAATGCCCTAGCACTTGTTAAAAAATTAAAATATCTTTGTAAAGTACGTTTGTTTTGCTCATGGGAATATTGATAAAAACCAAATTGAATAGGCTAAAATAACCTATGCATATAAAATTTGATTGCATTTTTAATATGCACTCCCAGGTTTAGTTTTTTTGTCGGCATAAAAATGGTTAACACTGAGTGTTACTATTAATTATGACGGTTATGTCAAAGTTTATCCGCTCGTGGATTCAATAAGTGCTAAGCGTTGAAATTCTAACAATAGATGATTTTCAATAGTTTTTTGGGTTTTTTGGGACACCCTGTGTACAGGGTGAGTAAAAAAAAACTGATCCTTTAAAATTCAAATTAGCCGCGAATTTCATTACGGAACTTTAAGTATTCCCATAGGTATACAGAGAACAGATCGTGACTAAGTACACAGTCAGTGCAAGATGAGTAAAAAAACTGATACTATTGAAATTTAAACTAGCAGCATTGATTCTTGCAATTTGACAGACGTTGATCTAAAACAAAATCTAATTCCCAGTGGAAGTTAAAATGCATAATTTTAGCCGTGCAAGAATTGTCAGAATTGGTTTACGTACTGTGTACTAAATCACGATCTGTTCACTGTAAACCCATGGGAATGCACCGCAATGAAATTCGCAGCTAATTTGAATTTGAAAGAGCATCAGTTTTTTTTTACTCACCCTGTATAAGTACATATTTGCAGCCTATTTTGTTCGCTGAAGTTATTCTAATTTGTCCCATGTTACACAATCATGCGTTCCTAAGAATTAACACTTATTGACTGAGACCGAGGGAAACAGTATGTTTTGTGGACCAGACTGTCGGTATTTACCGGTGAATAAAAGTAATGTCCACCGCTTAGCTACGTTGCCAGGGAGACAGTAGATTTTCTCCACTATCACGTGATACGTTCTTAACCAATAAGAAACAGGAATAAATGAACTTTGACATTCAGTGTATAATAATGCATATATATTAATCCATTCGAGTTAAAAAGCATTCCAAAGGTCTAGTTTTTGATACGCACTGTATAGTCTTTTGAAAATATTAAGTCATTTAAGTTGCCATTACTAAAATATATAAAAAGCAGCTAGCTAGCGTGTTTGATCCAGAACGAACATGTTCGCGGACTAGCGTTATTCGTAGTTGAGGCTGTACTGGCAGCATTAGTAGGCCTAAAATAAAAAACTTTATTTATCATTTTTGGTATTTTCTTAGATAGGGTGGTGCCTTGCATGGGATCTTCGTGGTCCCATTCGCACTTCTCCCTTTTGGTTTGGAAATTTTCTACCATTATATATATTTATATTTATTTTTTATGTAAATATATCTTTTTTTTGCGAGATCAATAAAGCTGCTACAAATCAAATAAAATAAATCAACACTTAGGCAGCTAGTGATATATGGACACAATCGATCGAAAACGCTAGGCTTCGTAAAACGGCATTTAAATAATTTGTAATAATTCTTAGCTTTATGTTCTATTGAAGGTTAGTCTCTAACCGAGCTAATATATGATCTGAGTTCACTGCTTGCACTAATTTAAATAATAATAATAATAATAATAATAATAATAATAATAATAATAATAATAATCAGTTTAATAAAACCACATTGCAGTATATATATACACTGAATTACATGGCAAAATTTATGAAATACTTAAAAATTATTAGAGCTAGTAATTGTTCCTTATTAGTAACAAGAACATGCAAATTTTTCAAAAGGGTTTACACTAATAGTTATATTTTACAGTTATAAAATTTTTAAATCTTTCCGTGTTTGTTCTCTGCATCGTATTAGAATCATTTCGTAGGTCATAACTATGAGTATTTATATCTGTTTCCTTTGCAATAGCATTACTGAGGGGATTAATTAAAGATCTATCAAGCTTAAGTTTATTCATAAACGATTCACAGGAATTTTGTCTACGTTTAGATAAAGATTCTAGTCCAGTATGCTTCAAAGCGTCAGGGTATGACATATCAGGAGTAATAATACGTAGCGCTCTCTTCTGGATAGATTCAATCAGATCTGATTGGTTCTTCGTTAAGGATGACCACGCAGGAGAAGCATATCAATACGAGACCTAATAAAGGTTAAATATATAATAACAAGGTCTCCAGTATTCAGTCCAGCCCTTTTTATCTGGCGCAAGGCGTAAAGTCTAGAATTAGCTTTTTTAATGACGTAATCAACCTGATCACACCATGAAAGATCACTTCTCAGCATCACCCCAAGGAGTTTAAATGAAGATACAGACTCCACCAAGGCACCGTCTACATATATTGGATTATCCTGCGAAAGATGGTACCAGAGGAAGGATATAACCATTCCTTGCATTTCTTACAGTTGAGTTTCATTCCTCTAGATGACGCGAACTGAGCGATTTCGTCAACCAAAATAGGCATAAGACTCGGCGAACAACGAGGAATAACCTCCAAAGCAGTGGTATCGTCAACAAACTTAATTCGTGCATTCCAGTCTTTTAAAAGAGAATTTACCAAGACCGAAAAAAGAAAGGGTCCAAGTTTGGTTCCTTGAGGCAGACCACCGTTAGTACGCTTCCATGTGGAAGTAGAAGAACCAATTTTAACCGACTGTTCGCGGCATGACAAAAAGGATCTTATCCACCTTATTATTGCTGGGTTAACTTGGAGTTTTTGAAGTTCTTCAATGACGACGTTATGGTCAACCAAATCGAAGCCTTTCTTGAAATCTGCGAAGAAGATTCTAATAGAACATTGTCCACGATCTAAAGCGGAAAGAATCAAATGAAGAAAATATACGAGTGCTTGGGTTGTCGACTTCGTTGGAAGGGCAAATTGCTTTGGATCTAATTTATGACCCACTTCAGATGTGAGAGACTCCAGGACAAAAACCTTCCATTAATTTTGAAACTTGAGATGTTAAAGATATTGGTCGTAAATCATCCTCATATCCCCAAATACCGTTCGCCTACATCTTTGCTTAGGTTATTTACCTCGAACAATTGCAATGCTCCACTTTGATTCTCTTTTCGTACTTTTAGGAACTGTATGGTGTTCAATCTGGATAACTTTGTCTTCATTTCATCGATTTTTACAAAATTTATAGATATTTTAAATTTATAATGCACGTTTTCCGTGCGTTGTTGTCAAAACTGCACTCACAAAAACTTGTTGCCACGTAGCAAAAACACACGTAATAGGTTTTGACCAATCGCATGCGTGGATTTTATACAGTGAACGAAGATCATATGTTAAATAGTTATATATATCATGTTGTGAACTGTCGCGAGATACTTAAGCGCAAACGTTCCTACATAGGTTTTTTCCAAATTATTGAATTTTTAAACGCTGATATAAATAGTTCTAAACGTAGATATTTATAGCAAGTTTTATTTTGTATACTGGTGTAGATCGGTTTTTATTATATATATATATATATATATATATATATATATATATATATATATATATATATATATATATATATATATATATATATATATATATATATATATATATATATATATATATATATATATATATATACTGTTAGCATGATAGTCATTATTAAATAACATGCAAAAAATTACCCCCGCCCCTGTTATGAGTGGCTATGCATGTCCACTGCATACACAGAATATACAGGGAGGTGTCCGCTGAAAATGGTTTTGCAGAATACACATCTTTGTACATCCATGTCTAAACATTATTGATTTAACATGACAACGTTCTACAATGATATCTAGCGGGACAAACCCGTTTTTCTTGAATTCAATTATTTTATAAACTGTAAAAACTATATCCATTTACAACGAAAATACACTGTAAAAAATCCTAAAACGTAAACACTATTTAAAAATTTTAAAACTGTATTTAAGAAGATTTCGTATGAAGCTTCTCGTGGAATATTTCATTTCCAACTTTTTGTCTCGTTTTCAACTATTGTTCAAAAATTAATTATGTCATATGCAAAAGGAACTATTGAACAAAACGCAAGATGAATAGACACGTTCATTTCTGTATAATGCTGTTAGTTTTCGGGGACTGCGTCGTATCTTTGCGCTCCAGAACGGTTGAAGAATCCACACTAAAACAAAAATAAATATTTGAATGAAATGTGAAACCTTTACGAGTTCGAGTTCATAAAATAAAACTAGGAATTGGAGGTCAGGAAACTCGTTAGAGTTAAGTCAGTGACAAAGTAAATGTTCTAAATACGGTTATCTAATTTGGTTTCGACATTTAAGACCAAGGCCGTCGAAAACAAATTGATATTGAGAGAGGGAGGAAGGCTAGCAACCATAGAAACCTAGGGAGGGGGGGTTCTAGTTTCGCCCTTTTGTAGTCTGAGTGTTTTGCTTTGTCTTATATAGCGCTTCCCCCTCCCGGTTCCGACGGCCTGGGGATTTATGTATAGCATATTTATTCATAACAATTTTGTCATGGTATTTTGATTGTAAATATGCCAAAATTCACGGGTTTCACTCCTCCATTACGCAGTGAATCTTCGCAATTAAAATTACCATAGTTGATTGAACAAGAAACAGTGACAAAAAGAATAATTATGCACTTACCATTTTAAATACAACAACAAGTATAATAAGAAGAACAACGCCAGCAATAGCAGACACAACGATAATCCAAGTAGCGATATCTTTCTTAATTGTTTTAGGTGAATCAGGATAGAATGTTGTTGTTGTCTAGAAAACGTTTAATTATACTCAATTCGCATTCACCTTTAGTTGAAAATGGATTATTGTTATTATGGAATATAGCTTTTAATCAACTATAAAAAAATCACTATTACCTCTATTTCATGATTATCTGTATTTTTGTCAGAAATGTAACTAGTAAGATCATCAATACGACCTCGCGACACAACGACAACATCCCTGTCAGTGTAATCCTGGAAACAAATTAAGATCATTGAATAAAGAGAAGGCTTAAGTAGAACGAGACCATGTATCCTATAGGAACAGAAACAAATTGTCACAGGTCATTCTACGCGAAAAGTGACCCGCAGTCACAAATTCCTGTTGCGTACAATACACGAGTCAAAATTGCCGTTTGTCAAACACATTCTCCCAATTAACTTGCATGTTTATAAATAGCACGCCACATATAAGCAAGTACAAGATGTAGCCAATTATTTCAAAAACATTGACTTCAAGTATGCAATACAATGCCATGCATGCATAAGTATGCAAGATATGTCTTTTTACTATACTACTTCAGTTGAAAACATTGGATCGCTCAAAAAGTTTATTACCATGACTATCCTGGATTATGAAAATACGTTCGATTTATCCACGTTATACTGTACATACTTAGGTATGATATTTAGCATTTAGATGTTAAGATATGTGGTGATAGTTGATGAAGGCGATGTCCGAATCAACTACCAGCGCATTGAAATTGAGAGCAAGTAATCTAATTGTTTTAGTAGAATCCGAGATAAATAGTTGATTCTTAAGTCGTTTGCATTAATATGCTCGTATGATTCTAATAATCTCTTTTATTTTGATTTGGCATCCTTATTTGGAACATGGAATACTGAATCCTAGATCATACTATTTCAAGGCTTCGGGCTAAATTTGCCAGCGTATCACTGACTCGTTTAATGATGGCGGATTATGAAGCGAGAAAATAACGTTGTATCCCTGTCATACTTTACAAGGCAGGATGTAAGATTTACTAACCTCTAATAAAGTACTATTCCATATTCTTGATTCCATTATGATGTCAACACCCCGGGTTTTCTTAATATTTAACAATGTACAACTTATGGAAAGACACATTGCTGTTTTATTTGCACAGTCCTATAACAAGAAAACTCTTATAGACACACTTTCACCTGCAGGTGGGTTCTTTGATAACTCACCCAAGTAAACCCATACTGCAACACGGTCAAATTTATGTGTATCTTCACGATCGTTCTATCAATATTTTATGTTTTGAAACTCCAACACAAACTTACAAGGAAGACATTACAAGTTAAAATAGCTAAACAGTTACATAACTGGTGCCGGTTATTCGAAAGTCTGACAAAGTATTCACTTTGACAAAGTACAAATACTCAAAAAGCAGTAAGATGGTCAAGAAACTACACCCCTATGCTCCATGCCACATAATACAACTCAATTTTGTTTAACAGGCCCACTATAGGCAAACAGTTGAAAGGACAGATTTGATGAAAATTAATTTACGATAGTTGCAAAAAATATTCATTTAGTAATTACCAGTGTAACTGTAGAAGTTGACCCCTTTCTGACTTGTTGCGTCTTTACTCCGGGTGTTGCAGAATCTCTCTCATCGACGTTACGACGAACACGGCTAGAATCATCTGTAAACTGAACGTATAGAAAAATAATTAAAACAAGCTATTCATCATCACAACATAAATTAACTTGCGTGTTGACGGCAGTGGCGAAGCTTTTTACTCCTGCTATGTAAAGTTAATTGTTAGTGATAATTACATCATAATTTATTTCATTAGAAATTGATTGTTTTTACAGACCATTAACTCCGACAAATTAACATAGCAGGAGTAAAAAGTCTTGACGGTACCCTTTCCTCATGTCGCACAATGTAAACGATCAAAACAATGTGAAAAACGAAACACGTAAAAATCTTACAACTTGTTTAGCAAGCCGTCAACACGCAATCCGTCAATATGCACACGCAATCCGTCAACACGCAATCCGTCAACATGCAAGCCGTCAACACGCAATCCGTCAATATGCACACGCAATATATCCGTCAACACGTAATCCGTCAACACGCAATCTGTCAACACGCAAGCCTTCTTTCAACGTGCAAGCCGTCAACACGCAATCCGTCAACACGCAATCTGTCAACATGCAATCCGTCAACACGCAAGCCTTCTTTCAACGTACAAGCCGTCAACACGCAATCCGTCAACATGCAAGCCGTCAACATGCAATCCGTCAACACGCAAGCCTTCTTTCAACGTGCAAGCCGTCAACACGCAATCCGTCAACACGCAATCTGTCAACACGCAATCCTTCTTTCAACGTGTAAGCCGTCAACACGCAATCCGTCAACACGCAATCTGTCAGCACGCAAGCCTTCTTTCAACGTGCAATCCGTCAACACGCAATCCGTCAACATGCAATCCGTCAACACGCAAGCCTTCTTTCAACGTGCAAGCCGTCAACACGCAATCCGTCAACACGCAATCTGTCAACATGCAATCCGTCAACACGCAAGCCTTCTTTCAACATGTATGCCGTCAACAAGTTGTGTTCGCACTCTGGTTCGCACTGCCTGTCCGAAGTTGTCAACAAGTTTGTAATTGACGGGAATATCAGACATGTTACAAGGTTGTCCTCACAAGTCTGCTGCAGACCTATTATAACATGATTGTCACAACGTTGCACACACAAGAATGTAACAATATTGTTAACATAGAATAAGCACATGACGTAGAATGCTGTAATAGACTTCTATATACTATCCATCGTTCGAATTCGATGGTTAATTTTTTATTATGCCTGAAAACTGGAGGGAGTGAAAACATTGAAATTGCAGTCGCTTGCTGTGGTCAGTTGTAAATCACCAGAGAATAAGTAGACTGTGATATCAAATGATGCGTTTAACGTCACGCGGTCGCCATATTTCTGGCTTCACTTAAGTGTAGGTGCGCAATCTCTAGATATATTAATAGACCTCAGGGAGCGTGACAAATGACAAATAAATTGTTTATGACTGACAACGCGGCAAGCTTGACGAATAGTTTTGAATAATCTTGAGAAATTAGATTGCTTGAAGCTTATTTGTTTCGTAGCTCGTATTCTTGACTTGTCACCAACGTCTTGGGACACACCAGACGATGCTTCTCACCCACGTTGGCTGGTGCCCACAATAGAACAAATAAAATATTCTTTTGTGTTTCACTACCAACATGGCCGACGGGCAAGTCAAGAATATGGTTGTACCAAAAGATACGTTGTCTATAGTCCTGTTTTAAAGAAACTGTTTAGATAGAGTTTATCGAAATGTCGAGGGTAGAGGGTAAAAGGTCGAGGGTCAGAGAAACCACCAAAAAACAAGATTATTTAAACGCTCCAAAACAACAAATAGTAAAGTATACCCGGCAAACTGCTTGGACGTATTGTTTTATACATAGCAAAACTGAACGGTAATTTTTTTCTTTTACAGCTCTAATTTATGAACTGATGAGTTCTCGAAAGTTTTACATCAATTTATCAACTCGCATTTTTTATAGCAGGAAGCGAAACAATCGACGAGATTTAACATACAACGAGGGGCTAACCAATTAAATGCTTTCTTCGTTTGTGATGACGCGATGTGTGTTTTTAGAAAAGCAATTTTACTTGACTGTTTCATCAATTTCAAGCTTATAATTTCGCTAAAAATGTCTTCACGTAAATTGTATTCGAATGTTGTACGAAGTGGGAGCTCTGACGAGGATTTAGGCCTTGTACATGGTGAATGAACAAGATCGAAAAATTGATGGCCATGTAAATTGGTAATTGTAATTACGTACCAACACGAGTCAGAAGAGGTTGCTTTAAAGAAGTCTCTGAAATTGAGCCAGGTAAAATTCTTCAACTTTTGAAACAAAATTATTACATACCGTTACTGTAACAGCCTGGGGGAAGCGACGAGGGCAATAGGAGAAAATTTGCCAAAAACAGAAGTGAAATTAAACCTCAATTTTACAAGGACCCAATGTGATTGTGAATACATTACGTCAATTTTAAGTTTTAGACACGGTACTTGGATATAAAGTCAAACAATCAATATAGTTCAATTATAAGTGTCTTTAAAAACGCCGGAAAATCAAGTAAACGGCATTGTATATAAACAATTTTTTTGCAACACACACACGACAATGAAACTTTGCTTTTGACAAAGGACTTTGATTTTTGGTTTTTAACAAAAAACAGAAATGCCGTTTATACTTGATTTTCTGGCGCATTCAATGACACTTATAATTGAACTATATTGATTGACTTTATATCCAAGTACCGAGTACTAATCGAATTGACGTAATATATTTACAATCGGATTGTTTCCTTGTAAAATTGGAGTTTAATTTCACTTCTGTTTTCGGTAAACTTACTCCTATTGCCCTCGTCGCTTCCCTAAGCTATTACAGTAACGGTATGCAATAATTTTGTTTTAAAAGTTGAAGAATTTTACGTGGCTCAATTTCAGAGACTCCTTCAAAGCAACCTCTTCTGACTCGTGTTAGTACGTAATTACAACCAATTTACATAGCCATCAATTTTTCGATCTTGTTCACCATGTACAAGGCCTAAATCCTACTTCGTACAACATTCGAATACAATTTACGTGAAGACATTTTTAGCGAAATTATAAGCTTGAAATTGATGAAACAGTCAAGTAAAATTGCTTTTCTAAAAACACACATCCCGTCATCACAAACGAAGAAAGCATTTAATTGGTTAGCCCCTCATTGTATGTTAAACCCCGTTGATTGTTTCGCTTCCTGTTGTAAAAAACGCGAGTTGATAAATGGACCGATTGCATTATGGACAGAATTTTGAAAAAAGTTTTGAAGTGGGAAAATTCATAACCACAGCATTGAAGCGCATCCTAAAATTAGTAAAATTGCAAAGTTTGGTCGCGAAATGTTGTAAAATGAGGAAAATATAGCCCTGCAAAGTTTGCGAATTTTGTATACTTTTGTATTACGCACTGAAAATTGATACCGTTTTCTCGATGTTGGTATCAATTCTCCGTACGTAATACAAAAATATGCAAATTTTCAATCTTCACAGGCTTACATTTTCCACATTTTACAAGGTTTCGCAGCCAAACTTTTCAATTTTACTAATTTTAGGATGCTCTTCAATGCTGTGGTAATAAATTTTCCTATTTCAACTTTTTTCAAAATTTTTCCCATAATGCAATTGGTCCATTGATGTAAAGCTTTCGAGAACTCGTCAGTTCATAAATTAGAGCTGTAATAGAAAAAAATTACCGTTCAGTTTTGCAATGTATAAAATAATACGTCCAAGCAGTTTGCTGATAAACTTTACTATTTGTTGGTTTGGAGCGGTTAAATAAGCTTTTTTTTTGTTATTTTTCGGATCCTCGACTTTTTCACCCAACCCTCGACCTTTTACCCTCACCCTCGACTTTTTACCATCACCCTCGACCTTTTACCCTCTACCCTCGACATTTAGATAAACTCGTTTAGATAGGATCAACTGCAATTTATCAAGTGATAATTATTTTATTCCATCTCCAATCTTTCTAGTCTTTGCCTAATCCTTGTATACAAAAAAGCAAAGTGGAATTTGTCAATACTAGACACACTGGACATAGAATGAAGCAAATGTCAGCAGACGAGTTGTAAGTGTAGCTTGAGTCTTGAGTAAATGTTTTTAAATTCAAATTAATCGTCATATGCAACCTTGTACCTAACCTAGTCTCTTCTATGTATACATATGTTTATGGCGTTTTTGTATCAACAGCAATTCTGAAATCGATATACATTTATGAAATCACCCAACTGTTCGAGTCAGAGGTAGCGAACGTCTCCAAAACATTGCAATTGTTTAGTTAGGCAATGATCAAGGAAATGAGTTATTGCAAACCACATCATCGTCGCCGTTGTTCGTCAAACATTTACAATACCAATATATATATACATATATATATATTTAATATTTATAATTTTGGGACAGCAACACTTCTTTGAAATGTATGTGAAAATAGCAAAACAGCTGTCTATTATTTTTACCTGACTAGCAAGTGGATTTACCCAATCCTTTTTAGGGAAACATTTAGCTTTTCCTTCATCAATATGTTCACCCTGAATAAATACCAAGAAAAACAGGATTCAAAATATGATGTTATCGGCCAGTAAATGCATGGTACTTGTTTTTGATTCCACTAAAAACGTAAATTTTGCATTGTACATTTCCGTACTGTGCATACCTATTAACAATTGCTTGCATAATATTTGAAGTCAAATTACAGTGTAAAGGGATAAAACGCAAGCGCGAAGAACTAAACGCTGTATATTAGTATATGCTTCCGAATTCAGACTGTTTCTGTAAATCGTGAAAAAAGAGAAAGGTGGCATTTAGGAGGAAATGCGGCATATTGCACTTATCATATTTTCTAAACGATTACTCAGCAATTGTAGTAAACTACGCCATATTGTGAAAACTAGACTGGACTGTGAGCTTTGGACTTTCAAGATTTGGACGTTCTCATTCTGTAACGCATCTCTCGTTCTTTAAAATGTTTACAATAAATGTTTACAAGTCCATAATCCGAAAGTCCTAGACTACACAATACACAAATAGCATTATTTATATAAAGAATGCGAATGAAGATGAAGCCACTCAACGTGACATATTATGGTTGAAATATTTCGCCAAACATATTTACAAACCGTAATGTTGACAAGATACAACAAGCGCTTGCCATTTGCAGTTTGATACGGCCATTCGATGGTTATATTCACTTCTGGAACATCGTTCGGACCGTTATTGAAAACCTAAAGTGAGACGTACAACATGAGATAACCATGAACCTTTTCTATTCACATGCTTCTATTCTCCTTCAAAAACGTTCTTTACCCTGTACCTGCCCCCGCCCCCCACTTCCCCCCCCCCCCACACTCTTCCCTCATTAGGCCCAACTCCCGGAGTGTCTACTTCATAATGACATTTGCTGATTTTCTTCACACACTCATCAGGAATCGAATTATTATTATTATTAATTATTATTAAATGAAACTTATATTGCGCAAGTTCCATATGGATATGCTCACTTGCGCATTACAAGGTAATAAACTAATCTGTACATTCAAGTATTAAAAATAAGTAACTATCGACAAATAAAATTGTTAATAAAATAGTTAATAAAAATTTGTTTAAAAAAATGTGTCTTTAAGAGTTTTTTAAAACTATCAACGGTCTTTGCAGGCCGTATTTCTGCGGGTAGCTTGTTCCAAAGTGTAGTGCAGCAAATGCGAAGGACCTATCACCGAGGGTGGACAAAGACTTCACTTTGGGTTTCTCATGAAGTACTGAGTAGTTCAGAATCTGATCTGAGATTGTACCGTGATTTAGGCCTGATAGTGATGATCTCAGTGATGTACTCTGGCACCAGGCCTCGCAAAGCCTTATAAGTAATTAGTACGACTTTAAAATCAATTCTAAACTTGACAGGAAGCCATTGTAATTTATGCAGCGTAGGTGTAATATGGTCAAACCGCGAAATGTTGCATATTAGCCGGGCTGCTGTGTTATGAACACGTTGTAACTTTTTAAGGCTACTAGCTGGTAATCCATATAGGAGGCTGTTGCAATAGTCTAATCGACTTGTTACAAATGCATTGACTAATGTACGAGTATTATCCTCATTGAGAAATTTCCGTATCCGCCTAATGTTGTATATATGAAAAAATGCTGCATTACAAACTTTCGTTATATGAGTTTCAAATTTGAATTGTGAGTCAATCCAACAACCCAGACTCTTGAGTACATTTGAGCAGGTGACACAGATCTCACCAACACGCAAGGTACTTGAATTCATTTGGCCAATTGTTCCCTTGTTCCAATGAGTAAAAATTCCGTTTCTCCATCATTAAGCTTCAGCTTATTAATAAGCATCTATTTCTTGACGTCATCGATGCAGTTTTGCATAGCTGTGATTGCAGCAATTTCGCTTACATTTTCCTCAGGTTGGAATGATACATACGCCTGTATTCAAAAAGCTCACTCACACTCACACTTGAGTGCGACTCGAATGAGATGCCCTCAAGTAAGGTTGAAGTGTGAGTGAGAGATGAGTATGAGTGTACTTTCAACAAGGGAGCACTCACCCTTGTATATATTAGCGACGTTTGTATTCAAAGAGCTCACCCGAGTGTGACTTGCTGGAGTTTAGGTTTGATGTTGGTGAATAATTAAAGATAGTGGAACTGTTGTAGACTTGTCGATGCATTCGTACGGCGTGGCTGAAATATATGGCCGAAGGTAGACAACATTTTTTGCAATTGGAAAAGTCGCTGTGCAAAAGCATAAAGATCTTGTCAGTTAAAATGAAAAGTGCAGTAGTCATTGGACTCCTTCATATACCGTACCATTATGTCAGCCCAAGAGCATCTTAGCGTATTTGGTTTTTCAGTTTTAGGACGTATTTGTTCCATGCTTCATTAGTCATGTTATGTAATTGTTCCTTAAGCGAGCAATGGACCGATTGCATTTGAAAAAAGCTGAAATAGGAAAATTTATTTCCACAGCATTAAGGAGCATCCTAAAATTAGTAAAATTGAAAAGTTTGGTTGCGAAACGTAGTAAAATGTGGAAAATGTAAGCCTGTGAAGATTGCAAATTTTGTATATTTTTGTATTACGCACGGAAAATTGACACCAACACCGAGAAAACTTTGCAGAGCTATATTTTCCTCATTTTACAACATTTCGCGACCAAACTTTGCAATTTTACTAATTTTAGGATGCTCTTCAATGTGGTTATGAATTTTCCCACTTCAACTTTTTTCAAAATTCTGTCCATAATGCAATCGGTCCATTGCCTCGGATACCCGCTTAATAATTCGACTTGCTGATGGCTGCGAAATCTCACCCAAGTCTCTGCATGTTAGCTGGAATGTACCCGTGGCGTAAAACCTGAGCGTCAACAAAAGTTGTTTATCTGCAGGAATGGGCTTTCCTTGGTCCTTGTGTGCAGATATGTCTGAGCTAATTATATCCAGTAGCTCTTGAAATGCAGCCTTAGTTACCCGGTATCTGGATCGAAACTACTCCTCGTTATATTTCCCATAGTCAAAAGTATATGGTCTCCTCCTGCCTGTGTTGTTTCTTGCGACACTGTCCACTAATTCTAACCTTTTTAACCACCTTTCCGCCATGTCTGAATCAATGCGAGTCTAAGTGAGCGCGGCTCAAGGGAGGTATACCTCTCACTCACACTTTACCCAAAATCGGAGCTTCACTTGAGTGTGAGTGGTGTCTTTGAATAGTTGGAGTGTGAGTGTCGCATTATACTATGTGAGTGTGAGTGGACACTCATTGACTGGTGAGTTGCACTTTAAGAATGAGTGTCCACTCATTGAGCGTAAGTGTGAGTGTGCTTTAAGAATACAGGCGATAGAGTAGGGAATCATCTGCGAAAGCATGCGCTTCTGGGAGATGGGGTTCGATCACGTTGAATAGTCCACTTGCATACATAAGAAACAGAAGGGGGCCGAGACACGATCCTTGTGGGACACCATGCTGAAGGTGAAACTGCTTTGATGTTGCTCCATTTACGAAAATAGACTGAGAACGGTTCTCGAGACAAGACTGAAACTTGTTTCTGTTGATGGAATGTAGACTATTTACTGTAGCACGCTTGAGTGGGTTAGATAAGGACAAAATTATACTGACTGTCAGTAGCTCCTGTTGATCTCATTTCGAATCCCAATTCAGGCCCTGGATTTGGAGAAATATCCATGCATACTGTCAAGTCCACCTCGAATAACTTCGATGGAAAAGTCAAGCAGATCTGTCCGTGGTTAGTAGATGTGACGATAGCAGACGAGACTTCATATCGTGAAGCAATTTTCCTACAACAAATCTTAGTTGAACGTATTGGCATAAAAAAACAAAATCGTTGCCCATCCATACACAATCCATAGAAACCCAACACAGTAACATCTTTATACGTCGATGGAAGACCAAATTCAGAGTGAAATTGCCTTGGTTGGCAGAAAAAATCAAAAATTGCAAGCAACATAAATATAAAACGGCGGCCATTGATCATGAAGTAGAATTAGACATAAAATACTTTAATGCAAACTATCTTTCGCAAGTCAAATAACATTTATCCTAGAAATGAATGTTTTCATTTCTATTTCATTTATATTTGAATGTTGATGCATGTGCATTTCGCTACCCAACTGGTATATTTGATCAGTTAAGGATAGGGAAAGATTTTTCCCCAGAGCTGCATGCAGGTCATGCTCTACAGGTAATGTACGATCGCTCCGGGGGACTTAAAGTTGAGTTTCTCAACTTTTCTTTAAATTTTGATATGTCTATGATTTCCACTCGAATTAAGACACATTCACCCTTATCTTATTCACCCCAAGATCAATTGATCCGGCCCATATTGAGAAAACACAAAAGTTCATGGTAAGTACATCAAATGAAATAAAATAAAACACATTCTATTTATAGAATTTCGCTTGCATTCTGTTAAAAAATTAGATTAACATTAACATTGTAGGAAAGAATTCTAAAATATGGCCTGCTTTACCACGATGCACATTTATACTTACGGAATACACATGATTAATTCCCGAACCAATTTGTTCTTGAGACGTCATTGAGAATTGGCCACGAATACTGCCACCATAAAATGTCGATTTTGGCTCCGACCTCGCTCTGACAGAAAAAAAACACTTTTTCATTACTACGTCGGAACGTTAAATATAATTTGTTCATATTATATCGATATTTATTCTATGGACACTGTTGCATTCTTCACTGGAAACTAGAACACGCATACGCAACGCTTCCCGCGGGACCTTCACGAGTTGTTTTCCCGCTTTGTTTTGTTTTTATGAACAATATAGCTGCTTCGCAATTAATTTTAGACGTGTGATACGTTGTGTGGATACCCATGAAAACAAGAACGAAAATACCAGAGAATTGCATGTTACTAAGGAAACTTTGTTGTTATAGGAGGAGTAATTTGAATCTTCTAATAGGTTTTCGATTTTTGTTTTACTTTCAACTTTTAAAGGTTTTTGAATCCTGTAATAATAGGCGCACAAGTTGTATCCCCTTGCCATAAAATGTTTTGATTTCGCTGAGATTCTCGCCAGATTATAATTTTTGTCCATACAATAAAAAGGATTCGGTTGTACGAAAGATGAATAGCGACATCCACCGGATAGTGATTTTTAAAAACTACCAACCATGTTCAGTAACTAGTAAAATCCATGTAAAAGAATTTTCGACTTAACATCACTTTTTACCTGTCGTGGGAGTTCAAGTTATATCCCTGGTGTCATTGCTTTTTATCCCTTTCAACCACAGTTGAAACTAGGGATCCAAGGATAGTGCAAAGTTTCTGAAAAGACTTACACACTTAAAATCGAAAAACTAAGAAAAATTTAATGATAGCTTTGGAAATAAAATGTTAAAATGATGTGGTCTAAAAGCGTTTTGTTTACGTGGGATGTTTTTAGATACTCTGATAAATAATTTTATAATTTTCATGTTTAGCGAGCATATTCGGTTTCACATTTGCTGGATCTCTGACCTCTGACTCATATAAACAAAACGGAATAAACGCGCAATTAATACTGAACGTGAACTAAGATTGTAAACATACAAACTGTGCGCTACTTCTGTGTGTTAATAAAAACTATCACAATATTAGGCCAATATCTTTACTTAGTATACTTATGTACGGTTTACTTTAGGTCTACTAGTATTATTGGAAATTTTACGTACACAATCATCAGTCATCACATCACAACCTTGCAGAAACTGATTTCGCACGCACGCAACATTATCAAATATGCCGATTTCGCTTTATCTCGCTTGTTTTTCATCATTTTCTGATGAAGCCTTGCCGAGATGTAGAACAAAACTCCTGCAATTCATGTGGTGTATATTTAGGAATATAAGACGTAGAATAGCGAAAATATTGCGGTGTATTTATTGCTATGTATTCAAACTATAGCTCATATCTCTTGTTAGCCATATATATTCATACCATATAGGTCAATTTATGCTGTCCATTTGAGCTCGTTTTAAGGCGAAAAATCGCTCTTTATGCATAATAAACGAAAGCATAGTAGTTTGCAGATTAAAAAATCTTGTCCTGCCAGTTGAAATGGTGCTTTTAAGCCGTGGAAATACATTTTTAACTCATGTTTATTATCCAACTCCTAGACCTCTGCATAGCAACGGAAGCGAGCGCTACGCAATATACACGTGCTTAGTTGAATATCTTAAATTCCGGGGGAGTTTGAGAGCACTGTATATACATGTCTGCAATAAAATTACTACGCTCATTAGTTGCTTATGGCTCATTTAACTATCTTTTTCATTTGTATGAATAACAGCATACAATGGTTTATAAATAATCCTTATAATTTTAACTAAAACATTGCAATAGTAACAATCAAGCAATCAGATGGCATATTCAAAACTTGCACCACCCCCCGGAGTTTACACTATGACTGACCACCCCCGGAGTTTACACTATGACCGACCGACCGACCGACCGATTTGAATTTTCGCCACTCATCACATGCACTAAAAACTGATCACTATCCTGTGGATAGCGCTATCCGCGTTTCGTACAACCGACCCCAAAACACATTACATCTCACACATATAAAGGAAGAAGAGTGAAAGGGCACTCGCCAGCCCAGGCGAGTTCTGGAAAGGAATGCAAACGTGCGTATAATATAAATCAACATATCCAGTTACCAAAGTACTTACCTTATTTCAATATCAGTTTCTGAAGCAACTTTAAGTTGCAAAGACAGAGAGTTATCATCCAGCAATGACGGATCCTCTTTGTTATCGCTAGGAAAGATAATCAAAACACTTAGCTCCTCCCTAGAGCATAACCGGCGACATTCGCATTGTATGTACGTCATCCACATGCGGCATACCTCATGACATTCATTGTAACCATGTACGTTTCCAGCGAACTTGAAGCTTTACTTGTGTCCAAACCTATTTTATATTGCTAAACAACAGACATCACATGTAAGTTTCCCGTGTGAAAACAATGGCGCCAACATAAAATCTATCAATTATACAGGGAACGTCAAGCCGGGAGTGGGGTGGGTGGGGGTGACGACCCCCTCCCCGGTGCCAATTTACAAACGCAGATATCAAACTGTAGAAATTCAATGAAAATTAACGTAAACTAACTTTAGCAGTTTTCTGGAAGTTTCCAAGATCACAGATCATTTTAGAAGCGTTGTTTGTAATGGAGCATGCACTCAGACACTACAAAAGAAGAAAACGGGTTGCGTGTATTCGCAAACATATTGCAAGGTATAACTGTTGAATCCTTAAAAGCAAAACCTGTGCAAGAAACATTATTAGAAAAACACGTTTAATTTACGAGTTATAAACTTGCGTAAAATTTGCGTTCCGTTTTTTGTTGTCCTTTGCGGATTGATGTCCAATACCGGCAATTGGAGTCCGATGGAGAAATCTCTCTTACAGGTGGTTCCGATCGATCCGATGGTAAAAGATGTTTACCGTCCGAAAAATGTTTGTCGAGTGGGGAACTAAAATATGCATACGCATTTATTGCTATGGTTATTTATACTTAACAGCTTAACAGCGCTTTTCCTACGTTTTTTCTAAGTGTCGATTTTTTTTTCAATTGCTCGTGGCGAATGTCCAATGGATCCATCGGACAAGTAATCTTACGGTCGGACAAATATTTTATCGATGGTGAAATGACGTAATTGCAAAGCGCTATAGGCAGTGCAGTCTTGAAGAAAGAGAGTTTGCACGAATGACAAATGTCAGGTGGTCCGATGGATCGATCGGATCCATCGGAAAAGCATTCTTACGGTCGGACAAATATTTTACGGAAGGTGAAATGACGTAATTGCAAAGCGCTATAGGCAGTGCAGTCTTGAAGAAAGAGAGTTTGCAAGAATGGCAAATGTCAGGTGGTCCGACGGATCGATCGGATCCATCGGACAAGGAATCTTACGGTCGGACAAATATTTTACCGATGGTGAATTGACGAATCCGGTTAAAGATAAATTGAATTAATGAGGAGTAAATGACGTAATTGCACAGCGCTAGGTGGTACAGTCTTGAGGCAAGAGGGTTTGCAAGCATGGCAAATGTCAGATGGTCTGATGGATCGATCGGATCCATCGGACAAGCAATCTTACGGTCGGACAAATATTTTACGGATGGTGAAATGACGTAATTGCAAAGCGCTATAAGCAATACAGTCTTGAAGCAAAAGGGTTTGCAAGCATGACAAATGTCAGATGGTCCGATGGATCGATCGGATCCATCGGACAAGCAATCTTACGGTCGGACAAATGTTTTACCGATGGTGAAATGCATAGCATGTCATGTAAGTTATCTTGAAAAAGAAGCAAACATATTTTTGGTGTTACATGATTGTCATTATTTGCGTCGTAAAATATAATAGTCGGCATGTCATATAGATTTTCTTGAGAACAAAGCAAGCATATTGTTATTGTAATATGATTGTGGCTATGTGCGTCGTGAAATATAAGAGTCAGCATGTCATATAGCTGGATTTTCTTGAGAACGAAGCAAGCATATTGTTATTGTAATATGATTGTGACTATGTGCGTCGTAAAATATAAGAGTCAGCAGGTCATATTGTTTTATTACGACTTGCATTTGATTGTATTCTACTTATTCTGTCATATATGCGTCGTAAAATATAATAGTTACATGTGATGTAAGTTATCTTGAGAACGAAGCAAACATATTGTTAGTGTTATATGATTGTCATCATTTGCGTCGTAAAATATAATAGTCGGCATGTCATATTATAGATTTTCTTGAGAACAAAGCAAGCATATTGTTATTGTAATATGATTGTGACTATGTGCGTCGTAAAATATAATAGGCATCATGTCATATGGTTTTATTGCGACTTGCATTTGATTGTATTCTATTTATTCTGTCATATGCGCGTCGTAAAATATATAGTTTGCATGTCATGTAAGTTATCTTGAGAACGAAGCAAACATATTGTTATTGTTATACGATTGTCATTATTTGCGTCCTAAAATATAAGAGTCAGCATGTCATATAGATTTTCTTGACAACGAAGCGAGCATATTGTTATTGTAATATGATTGTGACTATGTGCGTCGTAAAATATAAGTCAGCATGTCTTGCAAGTTATCTTGAGAACGAAGCAATATATGATTATCATTATTTGCGACCAAATATATAGGAGTCAGCATGTCGTATAAATTTTCTTGACAACGAAGCAAGCATATTGTTATTGTAATCAATGTAATATGATTGTGACTATGTGCGTCGTGGAATATAATTGTCAGCATGTCATATGGTTTTATTACGAACTCATTTGTATTCTACTTGTTCTGTCATATGTGCGTCGTAAAATAGACAACGAAGCGAGCATATTGTTATTGTAATATGATTGTGACTATGTGCGTCGTAAAATACAAGTCAGCATGTCTTGTAAGTTATCTTGAGAACGAAGCAATATATGATTATCATTATTTGCGACCAAATATATAGGAGTCAGCATGTCATATAGATTTTCTTGACAACGAAGCAAGGATATTGTTATTGTAATCAATGTAATATGATTGTGACTATGTGCGTCGTAGAATATAATTGTCAGCATGTCATATGGTTTTATTACGAACTCATTTGTATTCTACTTGTTCTGTCATATGTGCGTCGTAAAATATAATATATGTATTCTACTTATTCTGTCAATGTTTAGCATGAAAACTTCATGTTCTAAGCCTTGTTCACATTCCCGACTTCAGCAATTTTTAACGAACAAAGCGATATTTTTGTTCTCAGTGGGTTAGAATATATCCATCGGTAAAAAATTGTCCGACCGTAAACAGCTTTGTCCGATGGATCCGATCTATCGATCGGACCATCTGACTGACCATGCACATGCACAGCAGGTTCGAGCTAGGGCGGAAACCAGCAAGACAGAAGTGCAAGTGCTGTATGACGCACTTCCTGCATGGCATGACATTGTACCAACTGCAAAATATTGTCCAACCGTAAATAACAACTGTCCGACCGTAAGTAACAACTGACCGATGGATCGAAACGTACCGACGGTAAAGTTGATTTGTCGATCGGATACAGATTGTCAGTATTGGACATGTATGCCTTTGCGCGAAATATGCATGACTTGGAACAATGTTATCGGAAGAATTATTTCAGTTCACCAAAGTTTGCCAAGACCACTTTCCATGACCACTTTTCGTTTAACTGGTACTTCCCTCTTTACCATACAACTTAAGTTTTTCGGTTGAAGTTTCCTTTAACCAACTGGTTTCTTCTGTTTGACCAAGAAAAACTCGTACATTGTACTAATGTGAATGTTGGGACATTGAAAACAAATATGCATGGCCACTATATTGATTAGATTGACAACTGGGCATGCACATTGAATGAGTATATTGTCAAAGAAAATACCTTCTTTTGATCACAAGGTCGTGCACGTAGGGGAAGTGGCAGGTCTACTTGCAAAATGACTTTGTATGCTTGATCTGCCGTATTACCGACCATTATTTCAAGAGAAAAATCTGAAGCTTGCACCGGAATTTTCCTAAAAAAAATGTTAGTTGACATTATATGGCAATCATCTGTTTTGGCAAATGGCGCAATTTGATTGGCTATCCTAACGAGGTAAGCGTTTCCGGAATTTCCCATGCGCAATACGCGATTTATTTCCCTGCGAAGTCGGCCCCATCAAACCTTATGTAGTCGGTCACTAAACTTTACAAACGCAATCATACTCACGTTTCTCCAACATTAGCAATATTAAGGTTTGGTTTACAGGGATCACAAGCACGCTTAACTTTGATCTGCAACAACATTCAAAAAACATTGGACAAAACTGTATATCAACCAAATTTTTCTCTTCATTTTTTAATTGTTACATTCATAAGTTATTACTTATGCTGAATGAACAAAAAATTTCAAAAATACAAAGACACGATTGATCTCATGAAAAAATTCACACACCTTAGTTTCAGTGAAGTTTTTGAGAGCTGAGTTCTCACCATCCAAGTAAGGAAGTTTAAAGTAAGGCTGTAAAGAAGGCGGTTTTCCTGATGTTGGAAGGGGAGGATAATTGTCGTGTTTTGGTACTTTAGCTCTCACTTGAAGCTGAATATCTGGGTACGGGTTGATTTTATCTTCACAATCAGGACATTGATCAACCTATAGTATTCCACAATGAGAAATACACAGTACTTACACACACGTACTTACGCAAACACAAAAACATAACGTTTGTTAATATTTTTTCTTATT
Organism: Muricea muricata; assembly: GCA_963855995.1. Lineage (NCBI taxonomy): Eukaryota > Metazoa > Cnidaria > Anthozoa > Malacalcyonacea > Plexauridae > Muricea > Muricea muricata. The sequence continues at coordinate 63,484,642 of OY979717.1, forward strand.
AATAGCCAATTATGAGCCAGGTATGCGATTTTTGACGGGGCCCAATTTTTTTGTCCACCGCCTGCAGCTTTCATACAAAACTTTTCAAACAGGGGTGCGGGTTAGATTTGTGAAAGTTTTTCAGAAAAAAAGTTACGTAAAAACATTGTTAGTATTGAAGCAAGTGGGAAATAGCAAATTACAGCATTAAACCAAATAATCAAGGGGCAAAAGAATTGGCATCAGAGCATAGCGATATAAAACAACAGTAGAGGTGGCATCGAAGGTAAATTTGGGAACGCGGTGATTGGGGGGGGGGCAAATTCAAGTCCCGGATGTTCAGCCACTCACGATGTCCCATACAAAAAAGTCGTTTTAGATTTTTCTGCTTTTTGAAATGTTTTTCCTCGTAAAAATATTGAAAAAATCATTCCACATTGTATTGTGTAAAAGAATAAGAACAATCGAAAAGTACACAAACCCGGCAAAACGACCTCAAGCAATAATGAGGATAACATTTCACACAGATTTTTGCTGTTGCTAAGGTGGTTGCTAAGGAAGCATTAGTTCAGCCAATAGGCGCTTGGCCTGCATCCGGGACCAGAATTTGCCTCCCAATCGCCGCGCCCCCTTTTGTTTTCAGTGAAAAAGATTATGATGCCCACCTCTTGTATTATTTATAAACTCTATGATCAGAACTACATGTAATTTTAGCAAGACAAAAAAGCGAACGAAATAGTTAAATGAATTTAAGGAGGAGTATGCGAAAATAAAGCATTTAAAAAAAATAATGTCTTGAGAAGAAATTGAGTAAAGTGGATGCATTATTTTCTATAATGTATGCGTACTCTCAAATAAGCTTTAGCCAAGGTCACTTTAGTCAAAGTTCCTTTTGCAATATCTTTTTCTTTCACCTCCAATTGAGGTGATTGAGTAGCTTCAAATCTCACTCTTTTCTCGTTCGTATCTTTTACCAATGTGTCTGCGTCAAGTTCAAAAGATATCGCTAGGAAAATTAAGTTTAATTAAAATATAAAAAAACATTCAACCTGAACAGGGCAGAGAAGGGGGAAAAAGAGTTAGAAATAATTACTAAACAACTGTCAAAATTGAAGAAAGACTGAAATAGGTATTTAAAAAAATCCGCTTACCAATGTCCTCAGTCATTATGCCAGCTCTATCCAAGTAAGACGCATGTACTTCAACATCAAAACTGAAAAATCCAAGACGTCAAACATACAATTTATGAGCTGCCACAGGAATTTGGAAGGGTGAATACCTACTTAAAATTACTGCAGAAATTGAAAGACCGGCATAAACTCATATGCCAACCATATTTTAAAAGTGTTTACAAAATAGTGGGAAGCTTTGAATTTTTTTTACATAACACGTAGAAGCCGCCCATCAACATTTAATGAAGCGGGGGGGAGTAAACATTTCCGGCCTCCCGTACCTTTTCGTGAATTGCCTCCTGCCTCCCACCCTATTTCTACTAATTTGGCTATGTTGTTATTGTGCTCATGACAGCTATAATTCGAATGCTACTTATGGACTTAAAAACATGATAAAATGCCTCTGATGACTCACTTGACTGACGATAATGTTTAATTCCAGTTAAAAAGATTAATAGTCAATATTAGCTATTTCATTTCTTTGGTTCCTACTTTTGATAGTCAATAAAAAACCTTCTCAACATTCCTCATTCTTTTTCCATCTCCCGCCCTCGCACGACTACTACATCCTGCTCCGTCTCCTCCCGTTTTGTGCCCACTTCCTGCCCTCATTTTCCCGGGTTCCCGCCCCCTGTCCCCCACCACAGCTAAATGCATGCAAAGTACAGCTTGTCTGCTTCGAACGCGTATGTGGAAATACGTAACTAATGAGCGTAATTTTAGCTCCTTGTACATACAAAAGCAATTTGTTTGGACATATTTGTATACAGAAAATAAATTTCCAAGATGAAAACTTTTCCAGTAATTGTGCACGAGTGTGTTCGCAGGAAAATTTTCTTGGCATGCAGTATGTGCTCGCAGAACGAAAATTATTTTCCATCCCTGTATATGGCCAAATACAGGCATCACAAGTCAAATGTAAGACACGTCGTCGTCATCGTATATTTAACCACAGTTATCCATAAAGATCCAACATGTGCGGTATAAATCAGCATGTCAGCTTTTGTAGGCACAACTATTGTTATCTAAGTTGTGAGATCATGCATGGTTCAAAGCGTGTTCACACCACGAGTATTTACAACAATTCAGGAGAAAGGGCTGCTGCCTTCACCCTGGCATACTAACTATATAGTTAGTAGAACGATAAGCCAAACAGAATAGCACATTTGACGGACAATTACAATGTAGTCAATGACTCTAAAATATCCAGAATTTTGTCTTAATATCTGAAATCTGTTGCAAGGTGTTAAAATTGACTGAATATCAAGTCACCTACCACACAGTTTGAATTGTTTTGCCCAGCACTGGATCATTAACTGTGCAGTTTTTATTTGATACATCAATGGTTGGTGAAGATAGTTTATATTGAACATCCACATCAACCACAGGCGCTGATCTGTAATGAAAAATGGACTACTGATAAATTATCTAATAAAACAATCAAAAAGGGCTGTTTTTAGTATTTCAGAAATTATTGTTTGCAAGTCGTGGCTTCTTTGCTGTGATCCTACCTTAAAATAATGACGGAATCACTTGCATACGCTCCAACGACGATATCTACAGCAATACAGTAGTTTTTAATGCATAATTAACCTGCATAATTGAGATGCTATTTCATCGCAGGCGTTGGTCGTATTAAACAATAAATCCTCTTTTATGCCAAAAGTATTTAATACACAAATGCAGAAAAGTATAGTGTTTTGTGTAGCATTTTTTTTTGATGAGTGGGAACGACCAATATGGCCGCAACCTATTGCTATAAGGGGATACCGTTGAGATTTTTGCCTTCACTTTTTCATATACAGATGCGCTATCTAGTGTAGATGAGATATCTATGGCTATGTCATTTAGTTGCTCGCAACAATGTGAAAAAATTCGCCAAAAAATGTGGAATGAATGTGCATAGCTCACTAAAATAAAATACAATTGTTCAACTCCAACTCAATGAAATTTTAAAAACAGCTCCAAAAATGAAAAGACGACGCTTTGAAAAAAATACTGATTTATTGCCGAAGTAACACTTCCGTTCCCAGGATCATGCTACGGAATTTCTACAACTTGATATATTTATCCATGTAGGCATTTTTTTCGAATTATTAGGCATGAATGAACTTTAGGCATGCATGGGTATATGTTATCCTAACCAATTACAGTATACAGCTGTTTTATGAAAACAGTGCGTGGGCCAACAGTGTAACCTTGGCAACATAATTACGATAGTTTTGATGTTTTTCAATGCGTCTTGTATTGTATGGCAAGTCGACTGTAGCATAATTCAACCCGACGTATATTTTATCATTCAACCAACATTTCAACCAAAAAATTGAGCATTCAACAAAAAATTCAACATTCAACAGGAAAATTCAACATTAAACAAAAATAATTCAACAATCAACAAAAAATTCAACATTCAACAAACAAAATTCAACAATCAACAAAAAATTCAACACCCAACAAACAAAATTCAACATTCAACAAACAAAATTCAACATTCAACCAACAAAATTCAACATTCAACCAACAAAATTCAACATTCAACAAACAAAATTCAACATTCAACAAACAATTCAATATTTGACAAAAAATCAGCATTCAACAAATAGATTCAACAATCAACAAAAAAATCAACATTCAACAAACAAAAAAATCAACATTCAACAAAAAAATCAACAATCAACAAACAAAATTCAACAAAACATTCAACATTAATTCAACATCGAACAAAAAAAACTCAACATTCAACAAAAAACTCAACATTCAACAAAAAAATTCAACATCAACCAAAAACGTTGAACTAATTAAAATCATCGTAGAAGGGAAGGCTGGGAACTCGCATGAAACATGTCCACGTTCAAAACAAAAACGTCATATCTCGCCGTAATCTAATCTTTTCCGAAACAAATGACATCAAAAGAAAGTACGATTGTTCTATATATCGTACATACTCCAGCACGGGTTTACACTTGGCCGATGCCGAAGACAACAACTCAAGCCACCTTAAGTTAAGGCCACTAACTCATGCAGCTTACTCTCGAGACTCAACGGTATTCTCGAATTCAATGAAAAACACAAGAAAAGAACTGAGTCCGTAATATTTTGTCTTTATTCCAAAGACATTGTGACTAGTTTGACAACTGAGTCAGAATGTTTCCTTCCAGATCATTTTTCAGTTGCCAAATTGCGTGGTCGCTCAGGACGCTTGGTGTGCAAAAAACAGAAACATCGTTGAAATTGTTTCAAATTGCTTCGTATAACGCAGGATAAGTTCGGTTGGACAAAAAAGAACCCATCTGTTATGTAGAACGATCCTTCTTTTTTATTTTAATTGTTTCGAAGAACGGATTTGCGGCGAGATATGACCGTTTAAACGTAACGTGGGTATGTTTTGTGCGAGTCTCCAGCCTTCTCTATTTATTGTGTAAAATAAATACCACAGAAATATCAATACAACACATGTGCCCGACCAATATCGCTAAAAAGTGCTTCAAAATACCTTCAAAACTATAAATATCACACTGAAATAACTCACTGCTTCGAATCATCGTTGAAAAAGTTCGATTGCACAAAACAACACATCGGTTACATAGAACAATCGTACTTTCTTTTGATGTCATTTGTTTCAGAAAAGAACGAATTTACGGCGAGATATGACGTTTTTGTTTTGAACGTGGACATGTTTCGTGAGAGTTCCCAGCCTTTCCTGTTCCCAGCCTTCCATTTTTAGTACTAGTAGAATATCGCTAAAGTCTGCTTCAAAATATTCAAAAACATAAATTTTACACTGAAAGACTTTACTGATGCCTAGCAAGTTTTTATTTCTTATAATTAGCCATCTTAAGAACAAATATGTTCATTTATAGTAAAAACCCAATAACAAATCAAAGACTACACCACAGAGTGTGACGATTTTGTTGAATGTGGAATTTTTTGGTGAATTTTTTGTTGAATGTTGAATGTTTTTGGTTGAATTTTAAAATTTTTTTGTTGTACAGTGGGGGTCACAAGTCTGAGTCCACTCCAATTTTTTTGGGCCACTTAGAAATATTGTCATACCTCCAAAATTTTTACGAATTGAAACATGCACATTAGGTTCATAAACATGTAGATTAGATACTCAGACATGCATATTATGTTTGCAAGTGCTTCGAACATTTTTTGCTTTAATTTTTTTGCAATGTTTCCCAATTTTGGCAATGTTAGTTTTATGCTGTCTCAAAGATTTAATTCGCAGTTAGAGGAAAAATGGTTACCCTGAATAATGAAGTGTCTTTGAGAATTGAGATGACAATTTCTAGTTACCAAATAACTATAATTTTGTTGTCAAAATAAGCATAACATTGTAATTGAGCCCACAAGAACAGAAAATTTGATAAAGACAGAGTGAGAGATTGTGGTGTCAAATTAACATTGAAACGTAATTTTAGCAAAAACAGTCTGGACAGATGTTTTAATGATCAGTTCGTGATATTTAAATGGCAATCAGTATTCCTAAACATTATCACATTCACCAAAGATGTGCTGTACTGCGTGGAAATGGCTGTGTGGAAGATGATTTATAAACGCTGCTCTAATTTGTGTAAACTGCATTTTACAAAGACATGAAAAGCAAGTTGATTTAGTGCTCATTTGCTTCAGCCTTAATCTCCTTTCCTTAATCTAATTGCAAACTTATGGGGCCACTTTAAAGAAAAAAATGAAGTAGACAGCCAGCAGCCAGGACAAGTCTTGAGATAAAATCATTCCTTGTTAAAAACAAATTACACCTGTTTTAAAGGGAAATGGCAACAAAAATTTTTATCGTCTTATTTGAAAGAGACTCCAAAACAATGTATAGAAGTCAATTACAGAATTTTTATAGCTGCCTTATTTGGTGAGATATTTTGACTTGAAATCTTTAGTTGTCCACCATCTTGGATATTTGTAAGTATGCATGATACGTCACAACTTGGGTCACGCAATTTTTTTTCTTACGACACAATGATTAATTTTCTCCAATAACCACACACATAGTAAGTGTTTTGGATTTCAGCACGGATTGAAAAGGTTTCAAAAATATTCTATTGATGGTAGGTATTTAGGAGAAGCTTTGAATCGCTTATCCCTGCTGTGACGTCACTAAAACATTGTTAATGAGGTTAAAAATTAATCCAAGATGGCGGACAGTTCGATTATTTAGGTCAGAATATCTCCCGAAGTAAAACAGATATAAAAATTTTGTAATAGACTTCTATATATTATTTTAGAGTCTCTTTCAAATGAGAAAATAAAATTTTTTGTTGCCATTTCCCTTTAATCCATAATCTACGATGAAATAAATGCAAAAAACAGCACCAAATATCTTAAAAGCAATGATTTAGGGCAGAAAATAGTAAAATTATAGTTTACTTAACTTGATTCCATAGAAAGAAGATTTCTAGTTTTTTTGCAGAGCCACAATGTTGAAAAAATGACAAAAAACGGGTAAATATCAACTGGACTCAGACTTTTGACCCCCTATGTATGTTAAACGTTTTTGTTGAATGTTGAATTTTTTGTTGAAGGTTGAATTTTTTTGTTGAAGGTTGAATTTTTTGTTGAATTTTTTTCGTTAAAATGTTTGTTGAATTATATGCAGCAGACGGCTTGCCATAGTCGTGTAGCATCTGTCTGCAAAATTTCATTGAGTTTGAGTTAATAATAGCTGAGCTATACTCAATTTTATATTCATATAATAGCTCAGCTTTTCTCAATTTTATATTCATATAATAGCTGAGCTATACTCAATTTTATATTCATGTATACAATTCATTAATGATTCATGGCGACACGAAAGAAGTACATATTTAATCGATATATGTAAATCGGATAAAGATTTTGCCTGGTTTACATAAATTTGAGTTTGATTTCTAACCAAATGTCATTCATTTTTTTTGAGATTGTGAAAGAATACGCTCGTTTTCATCCAGAGATTTTTCGTATGTATGATAAAGCATTCGCAGCCAGTCTGTATCTTTTCTACGAGCCATGCACCCTGAACCCTTTATAGCGAAATTCTACTCTGAGCTTTCATCAGCTGTCCTACCAAGTATTGTGTATGAATAAAACTAGAAGGTCACAAGGACCCACAAAAATTTCTCGAACGACCAAACGTCGTCGCGTATTGAATTATTGCATTAAACGTGTAGTTATTATTTGGTTTTATATAGCAAAAATTACGCCTTGTTTATCGTGGGAGTCCTAGTAAAAGTACACGGAGCATGCGTGGTTAAGTACTTCGTAAACATAAAAATGTAGCAGTTCGGGAAGCCCATGTATGTTTCTCAGTCCCAGACTCCCAGCGAGGAAGTTGAAGGGGTTGAAGAGAAGTTGCCGCGGTACATTCACGATAAGTCTTAAAATGTTTTTTTATTGTCTAAGAATGATGTCTTTTAAGAAATATGAAATCTGATACCCCTCGAAAGAGTGATTTTCATTGGCTCGTTTGACATTCGTTTGACCAATCAATAACAAAAATCTTCGTTCCATGGAAAACTATTTGTCCATTTGGAAAAGAGATTCTGAGAAGGTGCTGTAATACTCAATCTAGTAGCGACATAGAAATGCATTCAAATACTGGATCGTTATACGGAATTTCTTTTTGTGAGACACTAGCTTACTTATAAATGACTTAGTTGTAGCAGTGGGTGCAGTGTGTGCATAGTATATATTGACTCGTGTCATAGTTTATAAATCGAACATTGGAAATGTGTTCAAGTTCATTTTACTTACTTCGCGACTAAAATAAGCCGCGGCTAACTTTAGCCCAAAGTTTAGGCCTTGTCATAAATAAGATGCGGCTTTCAGGCACGAAAACGTCGAGACCAATTTAAGCTGCAGTTTATTTTCGTTTGTACAAATGACCTAAATAATATTCGTACAAGAATAAAAAATCAGAAGGTTACAGTACTTTAATTGTCAAACCTGGGTATCCATTTGAATCAATATCTGTTTCACCACGAACTGACCAGCCGAATGTTTTAAGATTTAGATCAAGGAAATCCGATGCTTTTATGACCTGAACAAAAATATTAAGTTTTCGTGACTTACGCTTTGTCAATCAATGCAGTACATTTATATTGACAGATAACATTTTTTGCTCTGAGACATCGGTGACCAAAATAAATAAATGAATGTATGAAATAAATTAATGCTTTAGCCGAGTTCCAGTTATTATGATTATGATTGTATGGATTCAGATTACTCAGACTTTTAATACAAATACGCAATGGTTAAAACTTTCATTTAACGCAGGCACTCGCAGGCTCCTTCACAAAATGTTTATCACATCCGACATTATTGCAAAAGGAACAGTAACAGCCCTGATCTAATTTATGATGGAATCCGAATAATCCACCTCGAGCAACAGATTGTTCTGAATGTAACCCGTTTCCGGATTTTCCGAAATGGAACAGTTGATCTAGCTACATCTTTTTTTGGATTTATCAAAACGGACACCCCTTTAATTTCAATAGGGTTGCCCAATCAGCGGTAATAAACACTGTCATCAACTGGAACTCTGCTGTCATTTACAAAATGAAAATAAACTATGTTACATGGAAGAGAAATGAAAAACGCTCACTCGACTCACTAGTTTCACATGCATGCAACTTGCTATGAAGCATCAAGACTATTTCTGGGGCCGGTTGTATCAAAGGCGTTAAGCTTAAACGCTGGATTAGTGAAATTTAAAAATTTTAATTTACTTTTACATCTAGTACGGAACAGAAATCATGAGTTTAATGGAATAAATATTTAGTTTTATACATAATTGTTCTTCCAAGGTCAAATAACGTTAGCTGATTTGTTTATATACAACATGCAAACTTGTTTATTTTTTTTTTACTTACCACCGTTTAAGCTAAACGCCTTTGATACAACCGGCCCCTGATCAAGAAAGCAAATGGCTTCATACCTGAACTGGCTTTTCAGATAACCCATTAGTGGAACCATGATAAATATAGACTGCGCCACCCTCGTCTTGATACGGTGCACCAATAACTAGATCTGAAATCATGAGGATAATTAGTGCATGAGTTACTTTAGTAGCTCTAATTGTAACAACTTGAACATTCTTAATTGGTTTTCTAATTGACATTCTAATATTCCCATGTTCTTTGATATAATAAGTCGGGAATGATTTTTACTGAAGTAAATTTTCATCTTTTGATTTTAAGCTCTTTGATTTTAGGAGAGTGTGCGCATCCAAGCATGAATCGTTATTGCTGACGAAAGAATCCTACGCCAAATTGATCAAGTATAATCCGAGTCATATCAGATCTACTGAACAATGAACAACTGATCTGTGTTTGTATGTTTAACACAGATATGAATGTGGTATAGAGATGTAATCATTATTCTAAACTATCTTACCATTATGTCCACTAAGATCTAAGTCACCAATGACAGCAACAGCTTTACCAAACAGCGCGCGTGCTTGAGGTTTAGGTGATTCAAAGGTTCGTACAGGGGAATTGAAATTATTCTAAAAAATTATGATCAAATTTAACTTGAAGGACGCTGTAATAAAATATTTATTATAACTTGATGCGAGAAACTTACTGGCAAAACATCTGACAAACATTTCTCGTTGTCTAGTTCATTCCAAAATACCTCTTATTGCGCGTCATGCAATAAATGTCTCATATCTAGTAAACTCGAACTAACATTGCCAGTGTCGGCTATGCATTAAAAACACACGAAGATATGCTGTAGGTCCTTTCGCCGCCCGAAACTATAAATCAGAGTTCAACATTTCTACCGAAGGCCTACACGTCTTTGCGAAATTGCACAAACGCTCAAATTCTGTTTTACCATTACAGGTAGGGAAACAATCTATACCAGTATTAAGCTAACTACCTATATCAATTACTTTAAACTGCCTGATTAAGGACTCTCTTATCAACTGCGTAATAACACTCCAGTCCTACAGCCCTTACTCTGGGATGCTGACTAGACGAAATTTTAATTTAAGAACAATCACACAAGAAATATACTACGGGAGTGTAAAAGTAGTAGAGTTATGAGAACTACAATAAGTTTTAACCCATCTTATTTCATACCTTACTACTATACACATAAACTTTGCCAATACTTGGCACGCTGTAAGAATCTGTATAGTACGGAGCTCCCACGACAATTTCAAAAATCCTAAAAGGAACCGTATTAAGTACATCGATAACAATTAGATACTTCATGTAGTGTAGCAACAATGATAAAAAACATCAAGACTTGAAACACCTATCAATGCGTATATAAATATTCCACAAAATTAAATTGTTAAATGCGAAAATGTGTTGTACATTTCGAAATGTCGCATTCTGTTTTTGATCCTTTCAGGTAGTGAAAGAACCTGTATCTGTCACAGCTTTTATCAGGGCGCCCGTCACATTGTCTAGTGAAACCAATTTTAGCTCTGACGTCTCACATTTGTGGACGGACAAATTGTTGACATGAACGAAAAACCCCACCTAGAATGCAACCTTTTCTGTTAGTACTACGGTCAGCATTACTAACACTGTAATCCGGTAAAACTCTCCCATGATGTGACATAGCTACAAGTGCCTTGCACTGAATGACTTTCAGACTATTTATACTTTAAAAGTGGCAAGTCAAAACGACCGATCACGCCAAAATTTGGCCGGACAACTGCTCGTTTTCTCCGGGCATTGACCGTTGACCGGCCGTTATTCGCGCGCTGTCACACGGTGCAATTTTACTCTGAAGAGATTGTGATCGTTGCACCCCATCTGGTAGTATCTGAGTTTTATTTATGATATATCTTCGTTACACATATTCAATATGGCGGACTAACTACAACAACGATCCCTATCGATAACGCTTATATAAAGTATTTCAATAACCTTAACAAAATATAAACATAGTTATTAATGAGCCAGCGCTCACAAGATGTAAATTTTTGACAAATATTTGTTATGTTAAAAATATATTAGCAAACTGTGATGGGAGCTTGTATTTGCCAATTTTACATCTCCCAAGAGTAGAATTACATTGCAAGTTGCAAGAAAAATTGTATTATGTGACAGGGCCTTTACTGGCGCCCTGTTGTGTAAAAGTGAGTGTAACGCAGATGGTTTGACGATGCACTACACACAGCTGCTCTGATGAAAAAACGACTTACTGATCACCGTCAAAATCACCAGCACATACTGCCATTCCAAAATAGGAGCTATACTAAAAAAAATAAGAAGAAATGATGACATATCAGTTTTATTTCACGAAAATAAAAATATGATATTGATATAACACTGATATTTACCAGGCAAGCTTATCAGGAACTTAAACCCAGACATGTCAATGAATATGAAACTTTAATCACTCGGTAAAGCACAAATTTAATATTACTGAAGGTGTAAAAAGATTCCATAACATTTCTACCAGTCATTTCCACATTCTTCTAGTAGTTTAAATCTAGTTTGTGTTGCTAAATTGACACATAATTTGTACCAGCAACAAAAAATGACTGTTATGCATTGTGTTTAAGTACAGTCTAATGCGACGGAAAAAGTGAAGTTTTTGAATACATAAACTACGATACCTGTTCCCCGTGAATAATTTTCTTGTTGGAACTACTTAGAGAATCTTTAACAAAAACCTAGAGTTAAGACACAAGTTATCAATGTATTTAACAATTAGTCGCCGAAGGCGACCTGATTACAAGCCAGGCAAATAACACAACTTTATAAAAATTCACTTCAAACTTATTACTGCATTAATGCAAGCAAAAATTAAAAAGCTATAATCACTGGCTAGTGGCTATCACTTCAAAGACACTAAATCTTCACCAATTAGAATGCGGGAAAATCAATAGTCACTTGAAAATTTATACTAAAAAGGCATTTCCAAATATAGTATTATTTTATCAGCAAGTAATAAGATTGTAAAAACTACATTCGCGTTTAAACAGATTTATTAATTTAATTGCTTGGAAATGTAAACGTTTTGAAATTATACTTACGGCACCAGTGAGATTGTGTCTCGGAGCACCAATAGCAAAACCTAAATATCCAATTTGAGTATTTCCTTTAAAGCACGTCTACTACACAAGCTAATTAGTCTACTTCCAAATTTTTTTGTAAATTTTCAATATTTTCTGTAATATAATAGGCCCATTCAAACATTATGTATTCAGATAAAAAACCGCCCTTTGAATATCTGAACTTCTGAAAGGCATCCGTGTTTTTTAAATAAATGTGAATGATAATAATGTACATTAGTATAATTTCTTTAGTAAATAATGGTTTTCAAGTATTTTGATTGGTTGCCTGACCAGTAAATATGAGGCATTATTATATACTGGTTGCTTTTTTTTCAAAATGGCCGCCTATGAAAGTCGTTTTAATGTTTTATATTTTTGCCAAAATTAACAAATGCATTAATACAAAATCACAGAATATAAACAAACTTTGATGTCAAACTATCTCAAGGTAACAGCTGGTCAGTATAACTTGTTCAATATTTTAATTTTCACTATTTAAGAGCTACAAATGAACTTTAGTCTTTAGTCTTTACTCATACATGTTTTAGTAAAAAAATATACTAAAACAATTATTCGCCTCAGGCTTAGTGATTCAATAATCACTTTGTCTTCGGCGAATAATTGTTAGATGAAAAACACAAGGTGATCTGACCGTGCGTTAAAAGCCAAGGGAAATCGGTGCAAAAGTTTTGCAAAAATCTACGTGTGTTTTATCACATTTGAAGACTTGACGGTTATGACTTTCTTCAACCATGTCATGAAGAAAACAAAACCTGAGAAATGACAAAGTAAAGAATATGAAAGCATATCTTTACCTTCGCTACCAGCGGCGAAAAATGAACCAGTCGCAAGCGAATAACCTGCAAGATTTCAAAATATCATTCATTAATCAACATATCAACATCGACTCGGTTTAGTTCTTACAAAATTCTATAATATAGACCAGCGCGATCAAACAATTCATTTCGACATCATGACAATAAATCTCGTGTGTAAACTCTCGTGTGTCTTAAATACATCAATACACCTTTCTGGAAAGTACTTCGGAACAGAGGATCTTTTTTGTAACTTAGCGCACAGAGTCTGGCAAAGGTTCAAGTGTCTACTTATTAGATAATTTTAATATTTTTATTGTGATTGGATTGTTTACAGGGTCAGTAGTAACAACGCAGAAGGCGAGAAAGCCAAGGTCTAAAATACTGAAACGAGAGTGAACAGCAAAGAAAAACTACTTTCTTCTCGGATCTATTTTGTTGCTTTTGCGTTCGTTCAACTTAACTTCTCAGCAACACTCACGACATTTTGACATCATCATTTTGGTTGTGGAGGGGTAAACCATCTCAACAATTTCTGAAAGTTGTTTGTTCTCATGACATCAAGCCTAGTGTACACGATACTATTTGTCGTATACGATCCGATTACAAATTTTGTTGTCCTACGCCAGATGGACGTTGATAGCTCATTGATTAGCGACACTTTTCTTTATTCCCAACTTTACTTAAATTATGTATTTAAACGGCAAGAGTGCAATTAATATCACATAGTTCGGAAAGGAGTTTAATCCCCCCCCCCCTTTTAAATCGACCCCCTTTATCAATACCACCACTCCTTTTAAAAAACTTTTTATCCCCCCCAGCCTTTTCGAAAAATATAAGGTGTAAAATATCCGACAAAAAATTCAACAAAAATGCGCGAAAATTTTCTCGTTAAATCAATCGGTCAAAATGACGCACCAAAAAATTATATCCAACTGAAATTAATTTCATTTTCATTCTGTTGCATTTAAAAAAACACGAACTGCCTCGCTTGTTGCTAATATGTGTAAGAGCATATCCACTCACCCCCTCCCCCCTTTTAAATGAGCCCAGCCTTTTTAGTAACCCCCATTTTAAAGAAAAATAATTATCCCCCCTATTCCATTTTTTCGGAAAGTCTATCCCCCCCTTGAAAAAGGGGGGGGGGGGGGGGTTCGAACTATAGTCATCATCTCTGTCAACACTCTATGTACGCGGAGCACCTACACAAAACCAATGATTTTCGACATAAATTAAAATAAACAAGTTAAAAGTTAAGATCGAACAATGCCTAGTTCCCAGCTTCCAATCTCGTGCCTACCATTAAACAAAAAATTGTGTTTGTGGCTAGATGATAAAGTTGTATGGAACTAACTTGGGACCAAAACGATTGCCAGATATTTAAATTCAAATGTGATATTGCAACACAATTTAAGTTCTACGTTGCATAACATTCTCAGTCAGGGGCAACTTGTGAATATGAGGATGTTTGAACAATTAAATATTCAAAGCTTTATAAAATTTACTGTTTTCAGCAGTCAACAGTAACTCTCGAGGAAACAAGCCTGACTTTTTATCAAGCTAAATAAGTGCAATACAGTTCGTTACTTGTTTCAATCATTCAAACTGACGTAATATCATTTCTTCAAGACCATTTATATAGATTCTAAATTGTCAATTGCCCCAACTGTGAAACTTTCTAACCCTAGCACCCCTGCTAAAAATGCAAGGCCGGTGTGGTACATGGAAACATATAACGAGTTTGCGACGTTGGTGATTGTAAATCTATATTTTCGTCGCAAAACACTGAACTGCATGATGGGATACACACAGTTCTCTGTGAAAAAATACAAAACTACGAAAATGACTACATGGTTTAGCTCAAAATCACTTTTGGGGGAGGGGGCTGTATTATTTCATTATTTGATTAATTGATTTCGTTGATTTATTTACTTTACGTGTTATATTTACCTCCATAAGAATAATCTTGGTTAGCGGCTGGGTACTTTGTATCACCAGTGGCTATAATTGAACCTATGAAAGAAAATAATATTATTTTATTTATTGGAAATAAAACCATGAAGTTCTGAAAGATTTCATCAATACTCCATTCAGTACCAAGCTACTATGGCTGAAAATATAACAATAGAAATGAGTCTGACTTGCAATTGAACATTGTTTCAGTAATAAATCTTGTTGTCAACACGAACGAATAAACCTGGAGTGCTTACCACGGTCAGACCCGCTGAGCAAAGAAACTTATAAAATTCTAGCCATACTTATACATAGCTTCCATAATCCGTGTTCATGTAATGACAAAATTTACTTTACTTCAGCCACGAGCCTAATATACCACTTTTGAATGGTCTCTGGTTCCCTTCAAGTCATCATTCTTTTCTTGAAAATGCTCGGCGAGCAGCCTGGCCGAGTAAACGGCACGCCATTACATACTGGACAAAGCATCTCAGCGATGATGAAATTTTGCAGCTCAGTGCCTTAATGAAAGCTAGCGTTTTTCTTCTACTTTATTAAATTAGAAACACTGCTACCTTTGTTACTTTCAGTGGCTTCACCGTCAATTTATCCCGGCGTTCCGTGCCCCTCCCCCCCCCCCCCTAATGTTACGGTTAGGAATATGAATAACTTAGGGGTTATAGCACAGTGGACAATTGGACGACCCAGTTGCTTTTTAGTGTTTGTTATCTACCAAGTCTTATTGACATTAAAGCATGTTACCACTGAGGCAAAACAGTTACATATTACATAAATATTGGTATCTAACAGTTTAAATGTTGCTTTTTAACGAGTTGACGAACAACAGTAATGAATTGGCACACACCTTTCCATGTCATATCGCCCACAGCCCCAGAGTAACATGTATCTCCCTAAAATACAAAACAGATCGGTCAGGTGCATGGATAAAATTTTGATGCGGCAGATTCATTATGCTTTACTAGAGAAAGTAAGAGGTCTTTGAGAACAAAGCAGCTCAGCATTGTTGGACTATTGCCAGATTTTCAACAACGGCAGTCATTTCAATTTTTTTTTATTTTCATTTAGTTTCACGACATATCAACCATAATACTCGTTTAACAAAACTCGTACTAATAATATGAAAACGTTTCATGTATGACAGAGCAAAATCTGCGAATATAATAGCCACATAAAAGTATATAGAATGTAATATAAAAGACATTTTACAAGTAAATCGCGTTTGTAAATAGCTTTAGGCGACGCGTTCAGTGTGTATAAAAACATCTTACATTTGTCTAAGGACATGATCACTACAACAACATATGGCGATTATTGTGGATCTGGTTCAGCCAACCCGTTCTGTCACCTTCCACTGTATGACGTACTGGAGTACCCAAAGAAAACGACTTTTGGGCAGCATCAATATCTATCACTCTTCAGACGAATATCGTATCGTGTAGATAGGACTTTACGTAAATACTCAACTGAACTATCGACTATTGTAAGACTAGACTCCGTCTAGTTTCTCGCTGATAAAAACTTGTTGACAAAAACTGTTTCTGTTGCTACTGTAATGATATTTCTTACCTTCACAGCAGCACTTATGCCAGTTTCACCAAACCCAGAATGTTTGTAGGACAGTACGCGCCCGGTAAAAAAATGGTCTACAGTGAAAACATTTTTGTACATTTTCAACTGACAAAAACAATACAATACAATACAATAATTTAATGAACACTCCCCAAGGAGGCTTTTCAGTGATCATTACGTTATTGAAATAAGATGGCTCCTGTCGTTTCGCAACACATTTTTAAGGATAAAATGGAAAACCAAAGGCTAACTAAATTTGAAGTTAACAAGGTTCAGGAGGGCATGAGCATGCCGTGATAAGCAGCAGAAATATGTGCAGAAGAATACTTCATAGTCTTAGAAAAAGAATGAAATAATTTACTTATTAATAACTTACTGAGATTAGTGAGATGGATCGCTGTGATGTCCTTCGTACGTTTAGCATCACTTTTTCGAAGGACCACACAAAATCCTGGCAATGTGATTGTGCAATCGCCATTACTTCCACAGAATGAAACAAATGGTCTGTGGCTACAAACCTAAAAATTATAATATGAAAAAACTTGATGTAATTCCGTTGTTCCACAGCAAGATAGAGTTTTTTGACAATTACCACTTTATCTAAATGATATTCAAGCATCTACAACTTTAAAAGCATAAAGAAGTGAAATCATTATTGATCACCATTAAGTCATATTGTGCAATTTACTGTACTGTGTCTACAGTAACTTCAGACTGTAAAATTTGATAGGAAAACAAATTCAGCCAAAAATCCTAAAATTTGTGCTGGTTATGTTCCTCTAGTTATCAAGAACATTTATGCGATGACGAACAGATTTCACGACGAAACACAAATCATCGTGACATTGCCCCCCCCCCCCCCTTTACAAATTGCAACGGTGAAGAAGGCCAAGTTGCCAAGGAGGAGTGGTGTTCAACTTCGCTCATCATTGCGTCCATATACTGCATGGACTCCAGGAATCTATTGATGAAAATTTGGTTCCATGAAAACATCAATGTCTTTTACACGCTGGCAAATTTTCGTGTGGAACAAAGCTATTGAGGTGAAAAATGTTCGATGCGAAGTGTTTGCTTGGCTGGATCGGGGCGCGAAGTCGGCAGCCTTTCTATTATTTTATACTAAGTAGACGATCGAAGCGCCCGTCAACAACAAACAAGAAACCAAGCTCATACCCAGGCTGTTGTTGATCGAAGCGCCCGACAACAACAAACAAGAAACCAAGCTCATACCCTTCTCTACGCTTCTCGGTGGAGGAAGAGACCATGGGGAATGCTGGTCACGTGGCCCTCACATTTTGGGAGCTATTCGTATATTCTCATTGCTAGTTAGGGAAGGATTCGTACATTATTTGGGTAAATATAACTCTATATTATAATTACTACCCACCCCATCTCTCACAAACTGGCTCCCAAAATCTGCGAGTCACGTGACCAGCATTCAATAAGGAACAGGAAGAGAAAACACCAACTGGCTATTAGGCAAGGAGATTTTGTTTAAAAATAAGCATTTTATCACATTAATTTCAATAATAGCGAATATTTAACAATTAGTCACCGAAGGCGACGTGATTACAAGGCTATATTCACTGAGCCGAAGGCGAATTACTTTAGATAACTGTCTACAACGTCTTCATAACCGAGGTTTTCGACTAAATAAATCCAAATGTCGATTTCTAAGCAACTCGTTAGATTTCTCCGAACAGATATTCCCGGAACCGGCGAGAAGCCCTTCTCGAGATGGAAGATTATGGTTGAAACTAAGTACATTGCAAATTTTGCTACTGTTACCTACGGTGGCCCACAGGTGCAATATACAAAAGAATAAAATATAAATATTAGTCTTCCTGAGCGAATCATGAAGCTGTCGTTCAAAAATGTGTTTCACTATACACATTTTAAACTTAATACACGATTTCCTTTCTTGCTATACAAGTTTCAAAATCGCTAAACTAAAATCTATCTCACTAAACAAGTTTTCATCTCACTAAGCAAATTTTCATCCTCACTAGACAAATTTTTATCTCACTAGACAAATATTCGTCTCGCTAAATAAATTTTCATCCCACTAAACAAATTTCCATCCTACTAAACAAATTTCCATCCCATCACACAAATTTTTATTTCAGCAAACAAATTTTTATCTCGCTAGACAAATTTCCATCTCGCTGGACAAATTTAAATGTCACTAGACAAATTTCTATTTCACTAGAGAAATTTCTTTCTCACTAGACAAATTTCTATCTCACTACACAAATTTCGATCTCACTAGACAAATTTTTATCTCACTACACAAATTCCTATCTCATTACACAAATTTTCATCCCACTACACTAGACAAATTTCATCTCACTACACAAATTTCCATCTCACTAGACAATTTTTTATCTCACTAGACAAACTTTTATCTCGCTAGACAAATTTTTATCTCGCTACACAAATTTTCATCCCACTACACAAATTTATATCTCACTACACAAGCGCGACCTTCATAGGCCGGTTTTCACTCGTTTCCATCCATCAAACTGACATTACGTCATTTTCTCAATTTTTAAAGTTGATTCTTTTCGGATTTTCTTGAATAATTTGGTTGGTGTTAGGAGAGGGGTTAGGGTTACGGGTTAGGGAAGGGGACGAGAATAGCTCGTTACCAGGAGCACAGTTAATAGACTAGGAGTGAAAGAGGCAAAGATCAATCTTGACTGAGGGGGGGGGGAGGCAAAATGATTGAGTGGGGGCTTCGTCTCCCCCTTTTACCACTTGTTTTGTTAAAGCCTTGTACATATCAATGCTCTATTGGGCATATTATTTCTAAGCAGAAGATATACGAGGTACGAGCAGAAGTTTTTGAATCCTCGCTTAATCATGGCAATTTCATGAAAGATGTGCTGCGAAAGTTGTGGAAGGCGGCTGTTACCAGTCCACAGACCTTGTGGCAATGGCAACTACAATGTAGTAACTGTGTCAACTTTTTGTCAACTCCTATGAACGACCCCAAAAAGCCATGTTCTTTTGTGCATTACTTTTCCAAAAAGTCAGGGGAAAGGCAATCAATGTCACTTCGACCAAAGACCAAAAAATCAAGGAAAGTGGAAGAAAAAGTCACGATCATAATGCCTCAGTCATTTGTAACCACGCCCCCCCCCCCGGGACATAGCGGGGATGTTCAAAAATATAACGGGGATTTAACGCCATTTAACAGCGCAATATGCCCCGTAGTGCCGTGGAATTAACTACGAATTTTAACACCGGGGAATCAAACCGGGATTTAACAACCGGTCTTAAAATGGCGTCCCATAAAACAACAGTCATGGCTTTATAGGATACCCTAAAGGTCGAAATGTCGAGAGAGCACTGGGTTTCTCACTCACTGGGACTGTATCTACTTCACCAAATTTAGCTAAAGCGCGAGCCCGAAGAGCGAGTAATGATTGTCGCGCTACGCGCTCCCTCTTTAGCTAAATTTGGTACAGTCCCAGTGAGTGAGACGCGCTCCCTCTTTAGCTAAAGTAGATACAGTCCCAGTGAGTGAGAAACCAAGTGCCCTCTCGACATTTCGACCTTTAGGGTATCCTATAAAGGTATGACCATAAAACAACTTGTAAAAAAGTATGTTTATGTAATCTTAGCAATTCATAAACTTACAGTAGGTATACATTAAATCAGGTTTTACCTTATTTATTTCAGCAATATTAAAAGATCTATTTGAAATTTGATATGAACGCATTGAACGCAATTTATAAACACGAGCTTTATATATTTGTTATATTAACTGTTACTATTTTCTTGTTATATTGGCGTAATATTTTTAACACTTTATAAGGTTTTAAATTAATGTGTGATCTGGTTGATTTGGATGTTTTGAGGCCCTGCCATACTGGGGGTTTAACAAGTAACTTTGCACCAGGGGTGGGGAAATTAACAGTTTTTAACACTTGGTTAGTGTTAAGTTCCCCGCTATGTCCCGGGGGTGGGGGGGGGGGGGGTGTAGTTACAAATGACTGAGGCATAACGGCTATGATGGTCGAAAAAAACAGTCGTGTTGAAATAATACGCGGCCCGAGGCTTCCATTGAAGGTTAAAAAGAATTCAGATAGTAGAGAAATTAAAGAAGCAGCAATTCAGAAAAGGAAGGCACACGATCGGAGCTTTCGTGGAGACAGGTTGTACACATTGAACTATCCAGATGGGAGTGAAGTGATCAACATACCAGGCACTGATGAACCTTTTAGCCTGGCTAAGTATAAAGAAGATCTAGGTAAAGGATATACCCAAATAAGTTTATTTCTCTGCTATCAGAAGTTGGGCCCAGACGACAAAGAGACTGATTCAGATGACGATGAGACAGCTGGTATTTCTACGATATCTAAACAGCAGACAATAAAGGAAACTATAAGTTCTGATTAGAAAGCAGAACTGCAAGTATTTTGCCTACTACAATTTCCAGTTGAGTTTGGATTTTGGAATGCCCATAGCTTTATCGTAATGTTTTAACAGATAGTTTTGACATATTTGAACAACATTGTCATGGTGCTGTTAGCATGTTGTCAAGGATATTTATGGAAATACACCTTCAAAACTCCATAATGGCCTTGACAACATTTTGACAGCACCATTACAATGTTGCTTGAATAATTGAATTATGTCAAAGCTATTTGTTTAAATGGTTGGTTGTTCAAAAGCCAGTTAGCTTCATAATCCTTGGTTAACAAAAAATGTCAAAGCAATCTAGCAGAAATCTTGTCTGAATTATCAGAGGTTTTATTTTCTAAAGGTTTGAAGTATAAACCAACTTGCAAAAATACAAGAACTAAAACAACAGTTTGAATTTTAACCCAGGGTTAATGCCAATCTGACTGTAAATTGAACCCACTACAGGGTGTATCAAAAAAAACGGAGCCCATCTTTTGTGTTAAATTATTTCTAAATTACTGAAGCTTATAGCACAATTTTGGACTTGTTTTAAACCACGTTCTTTTCTCTTTCAAACAAGCCGTAATTCGTATTTTTACTCCCAGTAACGTATGTGCTATGACAAATTTAGCAAAAGCTATCGACTTGAGATGCCCTCCAATTATGCAAATTCACTATGTCTTTCATGGTCGCCAGTTAAATTTTTAACTTTTTCGCTTATTACATAAATGGTATTTCTGTTAAACTTAATAAAACTTGTTATAAAGCTTTACTGAAGATAACGGACCGTTGACGTAAGCTACGAACGGATAGTTCAAGCTTTTATTGACATAAATATTGACATTATGCAATTTCGACAACATTGTCCACGCGCGGAAAAACAAAACGCTAATTTCGATCATTATTTTGGAATAAATCTAAGGTAAAAGTAAACGGTCCGTTATCTTCTGTAAAGCTTTATAACAAGTTTTATTAAGTTTAGCCGAAATAACATTTATGTAATAAGCGAAAAAATTAAAAATTTAACTGGCGACCATGAAAGACATAGTGAATTTGCATACTTGGAGGGCATCTCAAATCGATAGCTTTTGCTAAATTTGTCATAGCACATACGTTACGGGGAGTAAAAATACGAATTACGGCTTGTTCGAAAGAGAAAAGAACGTGGTTTAAAACAAGTCCAAAATTGTACTATAAGCTTCAGTAATTTAGAAATAATTAGACACAAAAGATGGGCTCCGTTTTTTTTGATACACCCTGTATAAATGGAAATGAAGTATTGATATTCATAATAGTATATATTAAATTAATAATATGAAACAGCATAAATATTAAGATACATTAGTTTAGTGTCATTCCACAAGGGGTTGACCAACTGACAGGCATGATTTGTGGGAGATGTCAATAAACTTGGCATCCTAACTTTAATCATAATCTGCAACAAACCCCTGTGTGCTAGTTGAATCCATTCAACAAAACGTCCACTGCCACTCCCCCCCCCCCCCCGCACTAGCACAGGAGATACTGCAAGTTAGCCACATTCCCTTTTAAGCATCCTAGTACAATTTACTGTTACGCAAGTGCAATTCACTTCCCCCCTCTCCCATATCTGGTAGACAGCAGAAAATTCCTTTGTAGTGAGAGCCTGCATAATTTTTGGATATAATGCAAACATTTAGGTTAATATTTGCACTTTTATTTTCTTTGAAGGCCATTTGATGGAAAAAACCTTTAATTAAACCTTTAATTAAAATGAGGGGGATGAAGCAACATTCTACAGGGGGTTAAACACTTTCTAAGGTGGGTTAAGGAAAATTCAAGGGGGTTAACCCCCACCCCTAACCCCCTCCCCCAGAAAATCTGCCCTTGTTCTATTTCCTTGAAAACCAAAACAACATGATTTCTTCAAAATATGCCATTTTCATCATTAATTTGACAAAACATGTGCATGCGCACACAAATTGCACCTACCAGTAGGAATATACATATTTAAAATTTCACAGCCACCTGTATAGTTGTGTCGTTCCATAACATTCTGTTAAATCTATACTGCTGAGGAAAACTAAAAGTAAGCTTTATTCAACCGTGAAATCATAATACAAGCATTTTTTTCATTGGTGGTTTCAGTTACTTAATATGATCTAAACATATTATTTAAGTAAAATTATTTTTCTTTGAATTTTAGCTGCAGGCTGACTATACATCCATAGAAATTCCTGACAGTACACAAGCATCTACAAGTAAAAATCTGGATGTACTAAGCACACTCAAACCATCTGACGAAATTGTGTGCGATTTAGATGAAATTTACGCCAGTTGCTGTTCGATGAAATAAACTTCGAAGAGTACGACGACGATCTTATGGAAAATATAGTAGAGACTAATGCAGATGACGTTATTTAAGACGACATTGAAGAGAACATCACATTGAACGAAATACTCTCGAATCTTGCAAAAGAAACGTCCTATGATAAAATTTCAATCTTCAACCTAAGTCGAAATCATATATGGGATGGTACCAAAAAAGCGATGAACAGAAAATTGTTTAGTCCTCAGAATAAGCTGTCCGTAAAGCTCACGGATGACATAGGCCAGTCAGAAGGGGCTGTGGACATGGGAGGTCCAGCAAGGGAATTCTTTACCCTTATCACAGAATGGCTGGTCAATTCGCGACTTTTCTTCGGTGGAATATCGTCAAAGTTTCTGTTGTTAAATGCAACCTGCTTAGAAGAACGGGAGTACTTCATGGTCGGACAGATCTTCGCTATGTCACTTGTACATGGTGGTCGAGGTGTCAATTGTCTCTCAAGATCATGTTACGATGCGATTGTTAATGAATTAGGAACGCTGAACCTCAGTGCAGTACTGGATGATATTTCTGATTTGGAGATAAGAGCATCGCTTAGCAAGTTATTACAAGCTCCTGGTAAAGATGCTGCTCGGAAAATCATTAGCAAAGAAAAGTTGGATGCGGTGCTTGACATGGCAGGCACGTTGCAGATGATTAGAAATAAGGCCGATATTGAAAAGATAGTCCAGCGCACAATCAACTGGTATATATTGGCGAGAAGTCAACCAGCGTACTGCAGCTTTAAGGAAGGCTTGCGAGCCTTGTGTATACTCGAAGCCATGTTGAAATTTGTTCAGAGAAGCATTCTGTTACAATTCAGAAAGTTTAACTGTTAGCATGGTACTGTCTGTTTTTAAAGTGAAACGTGCAGAAGAAGGTTCATATAGAAGAAATGTTGAAAGTCTGATCCTGTCGCACTGGAACGACTTCCTGCAAGACACCGAAGAAGACCCCACACAAATCAACCTGTCGGAAATTTTGTTCTTTGCAACTGGTTGCAAACTCATTCCTCCCCAAGGCTTACAATGTGAATTTCAATTTCTGCACGAAACTGAAAATGACGGAAAGCTTTCTAAGTTTCCTAAAGCGAACACGTGCGCTTGTATCCTTAATCTACCTGTTGTTCATGATAATTACGAAAGCTTTAAGAATGCCGTAGTGTTCGGCATTAAAAATGCTCGTGGATTTGGTTGTGCGTGAACAATCATCTATATAGTTCAGATGTATACACTGCGACTCACGATATTACTTGAATGAGATATTTATGCCGTATACGTATTCAAAATGAGCATTGCTATTCATTAAAACTTACGAACATCAAAACAAAGTTGTGAGAAGATCTTTACGATGTTGATATTTGATGTTAGTCACATGACTGAAAAAATATGGCGCTGTTCCATATTTCAGGCGGACCACGCTATTAGTTTTAAAAATGTGATAACACGATAAGACGTTGTTTTTAACTTAATTGGAAGTGGAAACGACATTCTTTAACCAAAAACAGCATAGGTAACAACAAGAGAATGTTTTAGCTAGAAAATAAACGAACTTGGTGTCATAGTTGAAGGATTTTTCAAAGATTACGTGGAACGGTGGAAAAGAGGGATTCTGGATTTCTAAAATGGATAAGAGCGGGAGGTATTAGGCGTTTGAAGGAGAACTGTTCGTAAATTATCATGATGAACGTCTATCAACATTTTGAGAAAGTTTGCTTTGCCATATATCTTCAAAACTAGCAATGATGGATTCCTGGTAAGCAATAATAATTCTAAAAGTACCTCCACTGGTGTCGTGGAATAAACGTTTGGCACTGGATTGAGGAAAAAAAATGCTTGAAAGCACAACAAATCGAGACAGACAAGTCGAGATCAACATGATAATTCCCTAATGCTGAAAAAGGAACTTCTGATGAAAGGTTTTAGGTACCTGCAAAAGAAGTGGTAGAACGATCATTTAGATACGTATTATTAGCAACCAACATGTCTTCATATGTGCCTAAATGTGCAAGAGAGACCTCTGATCCCCATTTCCGCCGTTACCAGCAGAACTTGTTTACTTTACCACTTTTTTGTTGACTCCTTAGCCTCGCTGGTCACATACCATCATTGAATATAAATAATCTAACCCATGCCTACATTTTCCAAGCTTTATCATGCTGATTTCGTCTGCCCATCAAAAGGACAAACTTCTGTTGTGCTCTCAAGCATTTTTTTGCCGCAATCCAGTGCCAAACGTTTATTCCACGACACTAGTGTAGGTACTCTTAGAATTATTATTGCTTACCAGGAATCCATCATTGCTAGTTTTGAAGATATATGGCAAAGAAAACTTTCTCAAAATGTTGATAGACGTTCATCATCATAATTTACGAACACTTCTCCTTCAAACGCCCAATACCTCCCATTTTTATCCATTTTAGAAATCCAGAATCCCTCTTTTCCACCGTTCCACGTAATCTTTGAAAAATCCTTCAACTATGACACCAAGTTCGTTTATTTTCTAGCTAAAACATTCTCTTGTTGTTACCTATGCTGTTTTTGGTTAAAGAATGTCGTTTCCACTTCCAATTAAGTTAAAAACGACGTCTTATCGTGTTATCATATTTTTAAAACTAATAGCGTGGTCCGCCTGAAATATGGAACAGCGCCCTATTTTTTCAGTCATGTGACTAACATCAAATATCAACATCGTAAAGATCTTCTCACAACTTTGTTTTGATGTTTGTAAGTTTTAATGAATAGCAATGCTCATTTTGAATACGTACGGCATAAATATCTTATAACTAATATCGTGGGTCGCAATGTACATCCAAGACAGACTATATGGATTGATAAAAACTGTTTGCATTTTGAGATTAGCGTGACAGTTGAGTTTTGTTTCGGAGAACCTTGATTTTATTTGCACCTACTGATGCAACGACTTATTTTACATTTTATGTTATGCCTATATGGGATGTAGCTATAGCAGGGAAAGTAGATGTGAACCGAATCATTAAAACAGAAACAACCCAGAGGTTTGCAGTAAATCCACGTTAGTAAAGAATGCGAGTATTCCATGCATCTGTACGGAGAACAAATATTTCAGCTGTTCTTGAATCAAACAAATGTAGTTTTCTGAAAGCGAGATACGTCCAAGTGGAAAGTTTGATTAGCAGCTAATAAAATGTTTAAGAGAAATAAACAAGAATAATACACTCTTCCGGAAAGTACGTCAATTTGGCTATAAAGCCTCGTTTTCATGTTTGTGACATCAATTGACCAACGCCTCAACCACGAGAATGAGGCTCTCTTGCCAAGGTGACGTACTTTCCGGAAAAGTGTATTCGCTCTACCAGTCTACCTAGCATTTTTGAACAATGATATTTAACCCATATCGTGGTGCAAGTCAAATATCATATGCACGCATTTGCATTTTAAGTTAACATTCAGGCAATCTCTACGTCCATATATAGAGCTATGACAAAATTATCACTTCTTATAATGAAAAAGAGATCTGGAAATTCATTCTTGGATTATTGTAACGGATTTCTTTTATACATGTAATGTACATGTAGTTACTAAACATTGTCGTGGACCTAAAATCTGTAAATAACTTCGGTGTTATGATTAAATACAAGGTGGATGTATAATTTCCAGAGGCCAGTGTTACCGGCGGAAATTGCAAGGAATAAAGTTGGAATTCCACATTGTTTTAGGTCTATTTCTAATGGATTTCGACGGCAGATGGACAAATTAAGGTCGTTTATATATGTGGTCGATTGCCACACGAGCAAAACCAAATGGTTTATTCACAAACGAACAACGGCAGTCGTCATCAAATAGAGCCGAAACAATCATAAGCTAAGTTAGATAACCTTTCGTTTTACCGCCGCTGACGCTGAGAAGAACCATAGGCAGAACAGCAAGTATATTTATTTACTTATAAAAATGCGTTAAAACACTTAAAAATGTGCATGAAGTTCGTCTGACTTTGCTATCAAGCGTTAATATCCTGTAGCTCATGTGAGCTCTTTCATCAGCAGTAAAGTAGCATTGTGCAGCAGCAGCAATGCCGTTCTCAGTCCCACACTCGCTTCTTAATTTCTTCGGACATCCCCCTATAGCTTGTACACATTGGATATACAAATGTCCAATCTGTACAGGGTCGTTGTTTGATCGGCAGACTTCGAGCCAAAGCAGTTTGCGACTTCAACTGATGAATAAGATCTCCGTTTCAAACGCTTTGCACGTCGTCTAGCACATCCTTCCGGGTCCAACGCTCGTAGTAACTCTTCTACTAGTGCTCGAGGAAGCGTATGCCCTTTCATCCGTAAAGTGTGCCATATGCTACGGTAGCCACTAAGCAGCCAGGACCGTCTAGAATTTGTTCAATTTCATTTCTGACTTCTTGCACGTCAACATATTCTGAATATCTCCGTAAATTGTATTCCTGAAGTCTGCTTTTAAGGGTTCGAAGGCTCAACCGAATTCCGTGGTGTTTAAACAAAAATGAAATAATAGCTTTGCATTCGTAACCTTTGCAAAAGGAGTACCTTATTAAGGCCTCTTCGAATTTGATCTCAGACCCGCAACTTGTACAATAGCGCTGGCTTAATTCGACTTCTTCCCAACAATATGTACAAAACAAACCAGAAAGAGATTCTATGGCAGCCATGCAATGCAGGAAGAAAATATATATTCGACATTCAATCTGTTCGATACAAATAGTAGTGAAATCCAAATTTATTTATTGGACTAAAATTTGTTATCATATAGTGAGATCAAATTTGTTAAATAAGATGAAATTTTTTACCGACATAAAAACTTGTCCAGTGAGATAAAAATTTGTGTAGTGAGATGGAAATTTGTGTAGTGAGATGAAACTTGTCTAATGAGATGGAAATTTGTCTAGTGGGATGAAAATTTGTCCAGTGAGATAAAAATTTGTCTAGCGACATGAAAATTTGTGTAGTGAGATAGAAATTTGTGTAGTGAGACAGAAATTTGTCTAGTGAGACAGAAATTTGTCTAGTGAGACAGAAATTTGTCTAGTGAGATAGAAATTTGTCTAGTGAGATAGAAATTTGTGTAGTGAGATAAAAATTTGTCTAGTGAGACAGAAATTTGTGTAGTGAGACAAAAATTTGTGTAGTGAGATAAAAGTTTGCTGAAATAAAAATTTGTCTGATTGGATGGAAATTTCTTTAGTGGGATGAAAATTTGTTTAGCGAGACGAATATTTGTCTAGTGAGATAAAAATTTGTCTAGTGAGGATGAAAATTTGCTTAGTGAGATGAAAACTTGTTTAGTGAGATAGATTTTAGTTTAGCGATTTTGAAACTTGTATAGCAAGAAAGGAAATCGTGTATTAAGTTTAAAATATGTATAGTGAAACATTTTTGAACGACAGCTTCATGATTCGCTCAGGAATATTAATATTTATATTTTATTCTTTTGTATATTGCACCTGTGGGCCATCGTAATTACCAGCCCAGCCTTTACGTGAACAGACTAAGAAAAACACAAAGTTTGAATGACATTAAACTCATCAAAAAACGTTTGATCAATTGACAAGTGCATAAAGCAGGCACAACCAATTCTGCAGATCACCTCCCTGTACCAAATCGTTTGGCACACTCCATTATATAAATGTAATCGCTTCACCCATTGTTTTAAACGAATAATTTATTACAAAACAAACACACAAAAACCCTCTCACATCTCAACACCTTTTCGCTTCTCCTAGACTCCTACCAGGGTTGCCAGGTGGCCTGGGCCGAAAAAAGCCAAACGCATAGTAAAATGCAGCCAAACTGAGCCAAAAGAAGCCAAAATCGAAATTTAGAGAGGGGACTGGGATGAAAATAGGAAATATACCAATATTAATCGGTTAGTCTGACATACAAGTGACAGTAAGTGAATCAGAATTCAAATTCATCATTCATGATCTGCTACTGGTTTATTTATATAGATACTACGAGTAATTAGTAAACGTCAAACATCTAATTGTATTTAACATGCTAGTCTTTCGCTATATAGTCAGTAATTTTAGACTTACAGTCTACATCTTAGTCACAGGTCTTTATGTGTATAGCTAGAATGGAAGTTCTTCTTCATCATCTGCCGAGGAGCTGTTGTTCGCGTTTTTATAAATGTCCTTCGTGAAAAGCTCAAGCATTCTTTTGCTTGGCACAAAGTCCTTGCAGCACTTGCCTCTAAAGTACAGATGGGTGCGGATTCTGACTATGGCTTCGAGCAAGGAAGAACTCATCTTGTTGCGCGATTTCGTCTTGACTCCCGTAACATACGAAAACATTCTCTCAACCACTGCATTGCTTGTTGGCGTAGTAAGGCAAGCTAGGGCGTAGGTAGCAAGATCGTGATAGGTGCTGTTCCCAAGCAAGTTTTGATATTCCAGCACACCAGACCAAAAGCTGACAGCCTCAGTAGGAATGCCATCTTTAAAAACGTTAGTCTCTTTCCAATCGACATACAAAATGCTGCGATACTGGTTATCGATCTCTGCAATCTTCTCATTGATAAGATGTTGCATTGGAAGGCTAGCCAAAGGAACACGCCCAACATGGTTTAGGATGTGAGATGGGTGCAGAAGGGATAATCCATGAAAAATGTCCTTTGAGGATGGAAGGCGTTTTTGGACTTGCGCAGCTGCTTCTAGAAGCATTGAATGGCATCTGCTGTACGTTTCGCGAACTCTTCTAGCAGTATTTTCATCCTTTTTCTGGCTACGAAGTAATGCAGCTGCTTCGAACACAAACTTTGCCCCGTAGTCAACTTTATCAGCCGGGAAGGGAAGGGAACCAGCAAGGGAACACCGGAAGAATCGTAGACTCGACCACTCAAGCTATTATAATAGAGGTTGAGCTCCTTTACCATCTCGTTCGCTTCGATGTCAGTTGCTTGAAAAAATGCATTGACTCTCTCAAAATCGGTAACCACGGGGGACAAGAAATGAAAGTACAGTTGATTAATTTGATCGTTGAGCATTTCTTTGATGAGGCGGGCCTTGTAACGAACATTCGCTTCTACCTCACATTCGGCCACGGAAAAGTAAGTCTTCAATATCTCCCAGATTGCACTTCTCGAAGGGAAGAGGTATTGAAGAACTATCTACACCGCATCCTTCGAATGTCTCGAAGAGTTGCTTGTAGGTGTCACGACGAACTCCATCTTAGAGAATCACTTTGGACTTTCAGTCAGCATAAAACCAAGGTTTGCAGGCATCTTATCGAAGGCGTGTTTGATACAGAGTGCTAAGGAATGGCAGATACATTTACTCAGGATACAATTTGGCGATGCTTCTTTGATTCTCGACCATACTGAATTATGCTTCCCGACCATAACCGAAGCTCCATCGCTCGCATATCCAATACAATTCGTCAGATCCAAGCCAGATTCTTCTAGGCAACTCTTTAGCGCTTCAAACAGGTCATTACCAGTTGCTTTCACCACCGGTATCAGGCTTAGGAACGATGTCACGATTCTTTTCTCTGACTTGCTGTAGTAACGAATTACCACGCAAAGAAGTTTGCTGCAGGAAACATCTGTCGATTCATCCACGATGACGCAATACTTCTGACCGGCCATATCTGCGCTGAGATCTTTATGCAGAGCAGGGGAAATCACATTTTTTATGAGCAGGGTGCATTTCGTTCGATGCAGCTTGATCTTTTCCATCTTACTTCCTTTTCCATGTTGCGCCATGATTTCTCCAAGATGGTCCACTGCCATGATTGAGCAGTGACATGTTATACCAACAGCAAGTTGTAGTTCCATTTCTTTTACCTGTTCATCTTCCTTGGTGGGAACCAGTGATATCTTTTTATTACAAGATACAAACTTAGCTTGTCTTTTGTGCTTCACAGTCTGTTCGTGTTTGTCTACATTTGATAATCGTGGAGTGATATTTTGTCGACAAAGCGAGCAGTGAGCATCATCCGAACCATTTTTTGCCTTTTCTACCCAAGGATATTTTTTTTGCCATTCAGCCTTGAATTTTCGTGCCGAGTCGTAATGACTTTTCCATTTGTTTCCCCGTTCAGTCGTGGTCGCTTTGCTTAAGCTCATCTTCAATTTTACTAATTTGAAACTTTTATAACAGCCAGTTTAGAGTTTAGAAAATAAATTTTTAAGTTTAAAAACTTGAAAAGTTATAAATACTAAAATAAAAACAATTTTTATTCCCAAAAGGTCGAACGTCCACGAAGACAGTAGCAAACTAGAATTATAATTCTGCTAAATTATGCATTATAGCTGAATTAATATGCATGACAAGCAAAAGTTAGGCAACTACTAAAATAACCAACTTATACTGATGAATGCGTGACTATGTTTGAAAAGTTACATAAGTTTTCTTTTTGAAAAAAAAAGCCAAAAAGAAGCCAGAAAATAGAGAGAAGCCAAATCAAATTTTTAGTAGCCAAACAGTGTCGAAAGAAGCCAAAATCGAGAAATTTGGCGCTTTTGACGCCAAGCTGGCAACCCTGACTCCTACACGTGGTCTACTTCCGGTTTTTAGTCTTAATTCCTAGTATAGGAAGTGTCAATTTACTTCCGGTTCTCCTAAATCTACTTCGAGTCCGTTCATCCTCCGGGTCCAGTCAAGCCATAAGCAGGAGTACCTCACAGAATAATATGTGAACTTCATACATAGCGACTGGCATTCCTAAAACAATGAGTATGGACGAAATCATCACTAAAAAAACTAAAGTGTTGCTGCGAGAATTTGGTTCCCAAACATCGACCAACAAGTTAAGAAAACGCGAAACTCTTTGTACAGGCATTAAGAAAATCTACGGGGTAACAGAGCGAGAACTTGGGGACTCTGCTGATGAAAATGTTTGTAGTGGTCATCTTACTCCTAGCTAACGAAGTGTCGTAGCGAGTTCGGTAGAAGAAAGGTGTTTGGTTCGATGTGACCTCAATGATATTGAAACTGATGTACTTTGAAAAACAGGAGCCCAAGTTTCAATAATACCAAAACGATTTGGCTATAAAGATATTAGTTAATTGCTGCTAGAAAGGGGGCGGCGGAATTGAAGCTAGAAGCAGCTAATGGCACTCGAATCCTCATTAATGGATGCGTGGAAATAAACTTTAGTCTTCTGGACGATACAAAGGATGAAATTTCAGTACCCTTCTTAGCAACAAGAGAAGAGCTCAGCCTGCCTACCGGCTGTGACCAAAAGCTTTACGAAGACCGATGCCAATGCTCTGATCGCTTTATTACCCGTGACGTCAGTGTCAGTCTTTGTGTAGTGAAAACCTCGAAAAAGGACGCCGTGATTCCAAAGGGGCAGATATAAAATGTCGCTTGCCGTGCAAATACTGGACCAATCTAACGCAGGGGTCCAATGCTATTTGAGGCTGACGAGCAACCTGACTGGCCTTCTGGTATAACTGTCTATAACAGCCTTACAACTGTAAGGAGGGGGAAGCCTAGCAGTATAGGTTTCAACTTTCAAATACAACCGAACATGATATTCTGCCAAAACGCCTTGTTCTGGGTCACTAGAGCAGCAGACCAAAATGACAGCCCAGTCGAAAATTCAGTCGAAAATTGACTCAACTATGAAAAGCCCATCTTCTCGTGAAAATGCAGCAAGTGAAGGTCCCAAAGTAGACCTGAGCGGTTCGACGCCAGAACAGCAGCAACAAGCAGCAGACATGTTATGCCAAGAAGCAGACGCCTTCGCGTCTCACGACGAAGATATTGGGTGCATTGAACAACTACAGACGAATATCAAACTGACAGACAACGAATCAGTGCAGAAAACCACCTGTCCATTTCGAGACCACTGTACATTCCCGCCCTCGAGCAGTATAGTGTGCGCACGAAAGATGGTGGGATGCGCTTATGCGTAGATTACTGAAGTTTGAACAAGAAAACCATTCCAGACCGTCCCACATATCACGTATACACGAGACGTTGGATAACCTAGGGGCAATGGTTCAGTGTACTGTACAAGCACTGGCATAATCCATTGATTTTCCCTACAAATGCTGGAGATCAGGTATTACTGCGCATGTACATGAAGTAAACAAACTAATTAACATAATTTCAGTTAAAAAAATACGAAGACTATTGAAATGAAGGGAAGCAATGGATTATGCAAGAGCCCTTAGTTCCTCGACTAAGAGAATTGCGGGCTCTGGATACGACAATGAATTGGACTCAAATACATACACACACATATATATGGCGGAATTTGATAGACATGTTGATTTGCTGATTTATAATTAGATACACAGTTAAATTGTTAGAAAAGTGGGGGCAGGTAGCTAAAACCTAGTATAACCTTTAACCATAGTAAAACCTTTGTAACCTGTTCACTGTCAGTTTAAAATACAACTTTGTCCAAAATTATACCAGAATTGAAAAATTTGCAACGTTACGGAAATGATTAGTAATCATATATAATAGTATCTAGTTAGAGGACTGGACCCAAGTAAGATGGCCCAAACTGATTTGTAAAGGCTCTTTTCAGTTGGGGTCTGTTTCGCACCATTATCAGCAATCAAACTTAGATAGGTATGCCAAAAAAATTACATTTAGCAGTTTTAATAAGATTGTTTGTGTGATTTAAACTGCTCCAAACTTTGGGAATTATCCTCCTGCATTGCCTCTTGTTTTATATCATTTCTTTTGTTATGTATCTTAATATTATATGTTATATGTGCCTTTGTCAATAAGAATATATGTGGCTACAGCTGGTTTGAGGCTACCCACATGTATGCTAGCACACCTATTTTTTTGTAAGAGATCATGGAGGTGGTCTAATTTATATCTTTGTGCAACACTAAAAGCTCACCATCACAGAGCCATCTTCTTTTCTTCCACCAGCAACTGATACACCATACCACCCATTACTTGAATCAAGATTTACACCATTTATTTCTCTTACTGGAACAAGTAAACATAATTAACAACAGTTAGCAAGTAGATTCCTACATCTGTTCAAAGCTAGTCAGCCATCCAACTGGTTTTTTGTGTTAAAATTTGGACGGCCACTTGAAAAAAAAGGCTTTTGGACAGCTGATTGTCATGTTTACATGACTTTTTGTACTCTTGCTAGAAGCCTTCTAGACAGTTGGTTTTTTATGGTACTTCCATAGACAGATGTAATCGGTGATTGAGAAGTGTGCTTGTCTACCATCAACTACAGACATATACAACTCAGTCACCTACGAGTGACCTAATACACATGAAGAATAAAACATAATTTGACAATTAGCATCTTGAAACCCAGGACACTGATTGAAACAAGACAAGAACGAGTTTGTGATATTTCAATTTTATTACAAAATCATCATCAGACAGACAACATGATGATTTTTTAATAAAACCAAAATATAACAAACTCATTCTCATCTTGTTTTAATCTGTATCCTGGGCCGTTTCAAGATGCTAATCTTCAGATTATGTTTCAGTATTCTTTATTTTTTGAAATTGTCTGCTGTTGTTGGGTTTTTTCTATCACACATTGCCAAGGCAGTAGTGCCACATTACAATGTAATGTCAATTCAGTAAGGGGCTGTTGACATGAGCTTTACAGTTTCCCTAAATTACAATTCCCTATAAAAAACTGTTTGGATTTAAATGCGGAGATGGCCACCCCTACTAAGCAAGATCTTGGTTGTCCTGAGTAAAAAATCTTACATGCACTAGTTCCAAAAGAATATTCAATTTTTTGTCAGTTTTTAATCCAAAATTTAGTTGACAAACTTTCATTTTGGATAATATAATAAAATTAATGAGTTGCACAGAAGCCAGTGAATGCCATTTGTTGCAACGAACCAGTCGTTGCAAAAGGTCTAATTTTCTCACATGAACATGCAGCAAAAACCAGTCATACTGCTAGGGTTAGCCCTCCCCTTAGGGTCTTGCAAACATCCCTGGTTTCATAATGCGACTGCAATTTGAAATTTAGATGGCTCAATTTTGTATTCTGGTTAAACTTGACTCCCCTCTAGGTTCCAGCCTACTTCCCTCCCAGATTCTTTCAAAATTCTAAATACTGATGTGTGAGCAACTCCCAGACTGGTAAGTTTGAAAATTGCACACTCAAGATTTACAGAATTTAATAGAAAATACACAGGAGACATTAAAATTGTGTGCCTGATATCTCATTCACGGAGTACAAACTTTTGACTCAGGAGCAAATCCAAAGATAAAAGGTGCTGCAATGAATATACAGTATCCATTGGACTCAACCTACCTTTCCCTATTCACATAGCAGTGTTTTATTTTTGTAATACTATTTATTACCTCTATTTTATTTTTTTACAATGGATAATTTATGCATGTAACAGAGAATTCAACATGTATAAGTAACAGCTGCTTTGTCCATATAGAATCATGACTGATGTTAGCCCTTTTGAAAATTAGGGGCTAAAATGTCTGCAAAAATGTCAAGGAATCAACTGCGAATGTCTCTGTAGGGTGAGATACATTTGACAACATTATTATGGAAACCTCGTGCCATTCTCAGATCTAGCTGTCAATCGTGTCAGAGATCAGGAATACATAGTTCTATCTTCTCTGTTCATAAATCTTTATCTTTATCTATAAGACATGTTTGCTGTGCACACTTCAATCGCATTTCTTTCTACCTGACTATCGTTATACTTACTCCTGTTTGTTCCTTGCGTTTTGTCATCACAATCGGACAAGTTCATAGTAATCGGACATTTAAAGAACGCGCCAGTGTTATTTACATTTTGTAGCTTTTCTGTATTTGCCCTTGGACTGCCAACTGCCAGCCTAAATGACAACAAATAAACAATATACCAAACAAAGATCAATCAAGTAAATGTGTGAATAGCTGTGACAAATAACTGTGTTCATAAACACTTGAAGGTACTAACCATGGCTGCACAACGTTATCAACAACTCCTGTCGCACTAAAACCAAAATACGAAGCCGCTGTATGTGTCTTAAGTATTCGACCAACTTTAATATTGATATTATGAGTTAAAGAAAATGTTATGCAGCAACAACTAAGCAACAGAAACTGAAACATTTTCCAACAGATAATATTTAAAGACTACTCAATGTGAGTTGGAAATGAACAGAAGGCTCGAAGATGAAGTCTCATGAGATTAACCCGCAAATCGGAAGGCGCACCCAAATATTTTGCATACTATTAAAGTGGCTCAACAGGGTGTAGTTCTGGGCCATACTGAGTATTATTTCATTGGGGGCAGGGGGCGAGGGTTACAAAATTTTGGACCCCTTTACAATTTAAGCTTCTTCAAGTCGCCGTTCGTGTAGTTAAAACATGCATAGGCTTGTATTGGGCTCATATTGTCAGTTTGGGGTAGAGCATATTGTGCACAACAATTGCTGAACAGGAATCCGAAATTTAGAGCCTTTAGTTCATCAGAAATGACCCTTTCGCACTTTTAACTATTCCTATAATGCCTTGTTTACAATTGCACGCGAGCATGTTAGCAAGCGCTTTCAAAACATCGATAAGGCATTCTTTCGTTGAAATAAAGGGCCTGTTTATATTGCCGGGACGGGACATTTTTCATGCCACGTTGAGAGGCGGGACGAGGCAGTCGGAACGTTAGCCTGTTCACAGACCTAACTCTAAAAGAGTAAGGTCTGTTAAGACTTGAAGCACAGTCTCGTTCCCCGAGCCTGCGATCCCTTGGGAAGGAATCGGAGGCTCTGGGATAATCCGTGATCGACAGGTAGATACTTTAAGTGACCCCCCATAATAATGTATCAGCATAGTTTATATACTAACATATACTTACACATACATAGATAACCTTAGTGCTCCTTAGCCCTCCTTAGACTTCCTTAGCCATACCTACCGCTCCTTTCACATGCTTAGCAGTCCTCAAGTATTCTTATATTACACCTCCCTAGACCTCCTTAGCCCTCCTTAGACTTCCTTAGCTATACCTACCGCTCCTTTCACATGCTTAGCAGTCCTCAAGTATTCTTACACCTCCCTAGACCTCCCTAGCCCTTCTTAGACTTCCTTAGCCATACCTACCGCTCCTTTCATATGCTTAGCAGTCCTCAAGTATTCTTACACCTCCCTAGACCTCCTTAGCTCTCCTTAGACTTCCTTAGCCATACCTGCCGCTCCTTTCACATGCTTAGCGGTCCTCAAGTATTCTTACACCTCCCTAGACCTCCCTAGACCTCCTTAGCCCTCCTTAGACTTCCTTAGCTATACCTACCGCTCCTTTCACATGCTTAGCCATCCTCAAGTATTCTTAAACCTCCCTAGACCTCCCTAGACCTCCTTAGCCCTCCTTAGACTTCCTTAGCTATACCTACCGCTTCTTTCACATGCTTAGCAGTCCTCAAGTATTCTAACACCTCCCTAGACCTCCTTAGCCCTCCTTAGACTTCCTTAGCTATACCTACCGCTCCTTTCACATGCTTAGCAGTCCTCAAGTATTCTTACACCTCCCTAGACCTCCCTAGACCTCCTTAGCCCTCCTTAGACTTCCTTAGCTATACCTACCGCTCCCTTCACATGCTTAGCAGTCCTCAAGTATTCTTACACCTCCCTAGACCTCCCTAGACCTCCTTAGCCCTCCTTAGACTTCCTTAGCCATACCTACCGCTCCTTTCACATGCTTAGCAGTCCTCAAGTATTCTTACACCTCACTAGACCTCCCTAGACCTCCTTAGCCCTCCTTAGACTTCCTTAGCTATATCTACCGCTCCCTTCACATGCTTAGCAGTCCTCAAGTATTCTTACACCTCCCTAGACCTCCCTAGACCTCCTTAGCCCTCCTTAGACTTCCTTAGCTATACCTACCGCTCCTTTCACATGCTTAGCAGTCCTCAAGTATTCTTACACCTCACTAGACCTCCCTAGACCTCCTTAGCCCTCCTTAGACTTCCTTAGCTATACCTACCGCTTCTTTCACATGCTTAGCAGTCCTCAAGTATTCTTACACCTCCCTAGACCTCCTTAGCCCTCCTTAGACTTCCTTAGCTATACCTACCGCTCCTTTCACATGCTTAGCAGTCCTCAAGTACTCTTACACCCCCCTAGACCTCCCTAGACCTCCTTAGCCCTCCTTAGACTTCCTTAGCTATACCTACCGCTCCTTTTACATGCTTAGCCGTCCTCAAGTATTCTTACACCTCCCTAGACCTCCCTAGACCTCCTTAGCCCTCCTTAGACTTCCTTAGCTATACCTACCGCTCCTTTCACATGCTTAGCAATCCTCAAGTATTCTTACACCTCCCTAGACCTCCCTAGCCCTCCTTAGACTTCCTTAGCCATACCTACCGCTCCTTTCACATGCTTAGCAGTCCTCAAGTATTCTTACACCTCACTAGACCTCCCTAGACCTCCTTAGCCCTCCTTAGACTTCCTTAGCTATACCTACCGCTCCCTTCACATGCTTAGCAGTCCTCAAGTATTCTTACACCTCCCTAGACCTCCCTAGACCTCCTTAGCCCTCCTTAGACTTCCTTAGCTATACCTACCGCTCCTTTCACATGCTTAGCAGTCCTCAAGTATTCTTACACCTCCCTAGACCTCCCTAGACCTCCTTAGCCCTTCTTAGACTTCCTTAGCTATACCTACCGCTCCTTTCACATGCTAGCAGTCCTCAAGTATTCTTACACCTCCCTAGACCTCCCTAGACCTCCTTAGCCCTCCTTAGACTTCCTTAGCTATATCTACCGCTCCTTTCACATGCTTAGCAATTCTCAAGTATTCTTACACCTCCCTAGACCTCCCTAGCCCTCCTTAGACTTCCTTAGCCATACCTACCGCTCCTTTCACATGCTTAGCAGTCCTCAAGTATTCTTACACCTCACTAGACCTCCCTAGACCTCCTTAGCCCTCCTTAGACTTCCTCAGCTATATCTACCGCTCCTTTCACATGCTTAGCAATCCTCAAGTATTCTTACACCTCCCTAGACCTCCCTAGCCCTCCTTAGACTTCCTTAGCCATACCTACCGCTCCTTTCACATGCTTAGCAGTCCTCAAGTATTCTTACACCTCACTAGACCTCCCTAGACCTCCTTTGCCCTCCTTAAACTTCCTTAGCTATACCTACCACTCCCTTCACAAGCTTAGCAGTCCTCAAGTATTCTTACACCTCCCTAGACCTCCCTAGACCTCCTTAGCCCTCCTTAGACTTCCTTAGCTATACCTACCGCTCCTTTCACATGCTTAGCAGTTTTCAAGTATTCTTACACCTCACTAGACCTCCCTAGACCTCCTTAGCCCTCCTTAGACTTCCTTAGCTATACCTACCGCTCCTTTCACATGCTTAGAAGTCCTCAAGTATTCTTACACCTCCCTAGACCTCCTTAGCCCTCCTTAGACTTCCTTAGTTATACCTACCGCTCCTTTCACATGCTTAGCCGTCCTCAAGTATTCTTACACCTCCCTAGACCTCCCTAGACCTCCTTAGCCCTCCTTAGACTTCCTTAGCTATACCTACCGCTCCTTTCACATGCTTAGCAGTCCTCAAGTATTCTTACACCTCCCTAAACCTCCTTAGCCCTCCTTAGACTTCCTTAGCTATACCTACCGCTCCTTTCACATGCTTAGCAGTCCTCAAGTATTCTTACACCTCACTAGACCTCCCAACACCTCCTTAGCCCTCCTTAGACTTCCTTAGCTATATCTACCGCTCCTTTCACATGCTTAGCAATTCTCAAGTATTCTTACACCTCCCTAGACCTCCCTAGCCCTCCTTAGACTTCCTTAGCCATACCTACCGCTCCTTTCACATGCTTAGCAGTCCTCAAGTATTCTTACACCTCACTAGACCTCCCTAGACCTCTTTTGCCCTCCTTAAACTTCCTTAGCTATACCTACCACTCCCTTCACATGCTTAGCAGTCCTCAAGTGTTCTTACACCTCCCTAGACCTCCCTAGACCTCCTTAGCCCTCCTTAGACTTCCTTAGCTATACCTACCGCTCCTTTCACATGCTTAGCAGTCCTCAAGTATTCTTACACCTCACTAGACCTCCCAACACCTCCTTAGCCCTCCTTAGACTTCCTTAGCAATATCTACCGCTCCTTTCACATGCTTAGCAATTCTCAAGTATTCTTACACCTCCCTAGACCTCCCTAGACCTCCTTAGCCCTCCTTAGACTTCCTTAGCCATACCTACCGCTCCTTTCACATGCTTAGCAGTCCTCAAGTATTCTTACACCTCCCTAGACCTCCTTAGCCCTCCTTAGACTTCCTTAGCTATACCTACCGCTCCTTTCACATGCTTAGCAGTCCTCAAGTATTCTTACACCTAACTAGACCTCCCAACACCTCCTTAGCCCTCCTTAGACTTCCTTAGCTATATCTACCGCTCCTTTCACATGCTTAGCAATTCTCAAGTATTCTTACACCTCCCTAGACCTCCCTAGCCCTCCTTAGACTTCCTTAGCCATACCTACCGCTCCTTTCACATGCTTAGCAGTCCTCAAGTATTCTTACACCTCACTAGACCTCCCTAGAACTCCTTAGCCCTCCTAAGACTTCCTTAGCTATATCTACCGCTCCTTTCACATGCTTAGCAATCCTCAAGTATTCTTACACTTCCCTAGACCTCCCTAGCCCTCCTTAGACTTCCTTAGCCATACCTACCGCTCCTTTCACATGCTTAGCAGTCCTCAAGTATTCTTACACCTCACTAGACCTCCCTAGACCTCTTTTGCCCTCCTTAAACTTCCTTAGCTATACCTACCACTCCCTTCACATGCTTAGCAGTCCTCAAGTATTCTTACACCTCCCTAGACCTCTCTAGACCTCCTTAGCCCTTCTTAGACTTCCTTAGCTATACCTACCGCTCCTTTCACATGCTTAGCAGTCCTCAAGTATTCTTACACCTCACTAGACCTCCCAACACCTCCTTAGCCCTCCTTAGACTTCCTTAGCTATATCTACCGCTCCTTTCACATGCTTAGCAATTCTCAAGTATTCTTACACCTCCCTAGACCTCCCTAGACCTCCTTAGCCCTCCTTAGACTTCCTTAGCCATACCTACCGCTCCTTTCACATGCTTAGCAGTCCTCAAGTATTCTTACACCTCCCTAGACCTCCTTAGCCCTCCTTAGACTTCCTTAGCCATACCTGCCGCTCCTTTCACATGCTTAGCGGTCCTCAAGTATTCTTACACCTCCCTAGACCTCCCTAGACCTCCTTAGCCCTCCTTAGACTTCCTTAGCTATACCTACCGCTCCTTTCACATGCTTAGCCATCCTCAAGTATTCTTACACCTCCCTAGACCTCCCTAGACCTCCTTAGCCCTCCTTAGACTTCCTTAGCTATACCTACCGCTCCTTTCACATGCTTAGCAGTCCTCAAGTATTCTTACACCTCCCTAGACCTCCTTAGCCCTCCTTAGACTTCCTTAGCCATACCTGCCGCTCCTTTCACATGCTTGGCGGTCCTCAAGTATTCTTACACCTCCCTAGACCTCCCTAGACCTCCTTAGCCCTCCTTAGACTTCCTTAGCTATACCTACCGCTCCTTTCACATGCTTAGCCATCCTCAAGTATTCTTACACCTCCCTAGACCTCCCTAGACCTCCTTAGCCCTCCTTAGACTTCCTTAGCTATACCTACCGCTCCTTTCACATGCTTAGCAGTCCTCAAGTATTCTTACACCTCACTAGACCTCCCTAGACCTCTTTTGCCCTCCTTAAACTTCCTTAGCTATACCTACCACTCCCTTCACATGCTTAGCAGTCCTCAAGTATTCTTACACCTCCCTAGACCTCCCTAGACCTCCTTAGCCCTCCTTAGACTTCCTTAGCTATACCTACCGCTCCTTTCACATGCTTAGCAGTCCTCAAGTATTCTTACACCTCACTAGACCTCCCAACACCTCCTTAGCCCTCCTTAGACTTCCTTAGCTATATCTACCGCTCCTTTCACATGCTTAGCAATTCTCAAGTATTCTTACACCTCCCTAGACCTCCCTAGACCTCCTTAGCCCTCCTTAGACTTCCTTAGCCATACCTACCGCTCCTTTCACATGCTTAGCAGTCCTCAAGTATTCTTACACCTCCCTAGACCTCCTTAGCCCTCCT
The DNA here is from genome assembly GCA_963855995.1 of Muricea muricata. NCBI lineage: Eukaryota > Metazoa > Cnidaria > Anthozoa > Malacalcyonacea > Plexauridae > Muricea > Muricea muricata. The sequence continues at coordinate 63,526,959 of OY979717.1, forward strand.
TAGACTTCCTTAGCTATACCTACCGCTCCTTTCACATGCTTAGCAGTCCTCAAGTATTCTTACACCTCACTAGACCTCCCTAGACCTCCTTAGCCCTCCTTAGACTTCCTTAGCTATACCTACCGCTCCTTTCACATGCTTAGCAGTCCTCAAGTATTCTTACACCTCCCTAGACCTCCTTAGCCCTCCTTAGACTTCCTTAGTTATACCTACCGCTCCTTTCACATGCTTAGCCGTCCTCAAGTATTCTTATACCTCCCTAGACCTCCCTAGACCTCCTTAGCCCTCCTTAGACTTCCTTAGCTATACCTACCGCTCCTTTCACATGCTTAGCAGTCCTCAAGTATTCTTACACCTCACTAGACCTCCCTAGACCTCCTTAGCCCTCCTTAGACTTCCTTAGCTATACCTACCGCTCCCTTCACATGCTTAGCAGTCCTCAAGTATTCTTACATCTCCCTAGACCTCCCTAGAACTCCTTAGCCCTCCTTATACTTCCTTAGCTATACCTACCGCTCCTTTCACATGCTTAGCAGTCCTCAAGTATTCTTACACCTCCCTAGACCTCCCTAGACCTCCTTAGCCCTTCTTAGACTTCCTTAGCTATACCTACCGCTCCTTTCAAATGCTAGCAGTCTTCAAGTATTCTTACACCTCCCTAAACCTCCCTAGACCTCCTTAGCCCTCCTTAGACTTCCTTAGCTATATCTACCGCTCCTTTCACATGCTTAGCAATTCTCAAGTATTCTTACACCTCCCTAGACCTCCCTAGCCCTCCTTAGACTTGCTTAGCCATACCTACCGCTCCTTTCACATGCTTAGCAGTCCTGAAGTATTCTTACACCTCACTAGACCTCCCTAGACCTCCTTAGCCCTCCTTAGACTTCCTTAGCTATATCTACCGCTCCTTTCACATGCTTAGCAATCCTCAAGTATTCTTACACCTCCCCAGACCTCCCTAGCCCTCCTTAGACTTCCTTAGCCATACCTACCGCTCCTTTCACATGCTTAGCAGTCCTCAAGTATTCTTACACCTCCCTAGACCTCCCTAGCCCTTCTTAGACTTCCTTAGCCATACCTACCGCTCCTTTCACATGCTTAGCAGTCCTCAAGTATTCTTACACCTCACTAGACCTCCCTAGACGTTTTTTGCCCTCCTTAAACTTCCTTAGCTATACCTACCACTCCTTTCACATGCTTAGCAGTCCTCAAGTATTCTTACACCTCCCTAGACCTCCCTAGACTTCCTTAGCCCTCCTTAGACTTCCTTTGCTATACCTACCGCTCCTTTCACATGCTTAGCAGTCCTCAAGTATTCTTACACCTCCCTAGACCTCCCTAAACCTCCTTAGCCCTTCTTAGACTTCCTTAGCTATACCTACCGCTTTTTTCAAATGCTAGCAGTCCTCAAGTATTCTTACACCTCCCTAAACCTCCCTAGACCTCCTTAGCCCTCCTTAGACTTCCTTAGCTATATCTACCGCTCCTTTCACATGCTTAGCAATTCTCAAGTATTCTTACACCTCCCTAGACCTCCCTAGCCCTCCTTAGACTTCCTTAGCCATACCTACCGCTCCTTTCACATGCTTAGCAGTCCTCAAGTATTCTTACACCTCACTAGACCTCCCTAGACCTCCTTAGCCCTCCTTAGACTTCCTTAGCTATATCTACCGCTCCTTTCACATGCTTAGCAATCCTCAAGTATTCTTACACCTCCCTAGACCTCCCTAGCCCTTCTTAGACTTCCTTAGCCATACCTATCGCTCCTTTCACATGCTTAGCAGTCCTCAAGTATTCTTACACCTCCCTAGACCTCCCTAGCCCTCCTTAGACTTCCTTAGCCATACCTACCGCTCCTTTCACATCCTTAGCAGTCCTCAAGTATTCTTACACCTCACTAGACCTCCCTAGACCTCCTTTGCCCTCCTTAAACTTCCTTAGCTATACCTACCACTCCCTTCACATGCTTAGCAGTCCTCAAGTATTCTTATACCTCCGTAGACCTCCCTAGACCTCCTTAGCCCTCCTTAGACTTCCTTAGCTATACCTACCGCTCCTTTCACATGCTTAGCAGTCCTCAAGTATTCTTACACCCCCCTAGACCTCCCTAGACCTCCTTAGCCCTCCTTAGACTTCCTTAGCTATACCTACCGCTCCTTTCACATGCTTAGCAGTCCTCAAGTATTCTTACACCTCCCTAGACCTCCCTAGACCTCCTTAGCCCTTCTTAGACTTCCTTAGCTATACCTACCGCTCCTTTCACATGCTAGCAGTCCTCAAGTATTCTTACACCTCGCTAAACCTCCCTAGACCTCCTTAGCCCTCCTTAGACTTCCTTAGCTATACCTACCGCTCCTTTCACATGCTTAGCAGTCCTCAAGTATTCTTACACCTCACTAGACCTCCCTAGACCTCTTTTGCCCTCCTTAAACTTCCTTAGCTATACCTACCACTCCCTTCACATGCTTAGCAGTCCTCAAGTATTCTTACACCTCCCTAGACCTCCCTAGACCTCCTTAGCCCTCCTTAGACTTCCTTAGCTATACCTACCGCTCCTTTCACATGCTTAGCAGTCCTCAAGTATTCTTACACCTCACTAGACCTCCCAACACCTCCTTAGCCCTCCTTAGACTTCCTTAGCTATATCTACCGCTCCTTTCACATGCTTAGCAATTCTCAAGTATTCTTACACCTCCCTAGACCTCCCTAGACCTCCTTAGCCCTCCTTAGACTTCCTTAGCCATACCTACCGCTCCTTTCACATGCTTAGCAGTCCTCAAGTATTCTTACACCTCCCTAGACCTCCTTAGCCCTCCTTAGACTTCCTTAGCTATACCTACCGCTCCTTTCACATGCTTAGCAGTCCTCAAGTATTCTTACACCTCACTAGACCTCCCTAGACCTCCTTAGCCCTCCTTAGACTTCCTTAGCTATACCTACCGCTCCTTTCACATGCTTAGCAGTCCTCAAGTATTCTTACACCTCCCTAGACCTCCTTAGCCCTCCTTAGACTTCCTTAGTTATACCTACCGCTCCTTTCACATGCTTAGCCGTCCTCAAGTTTTCTTATACCTCCCTAGACCTCCCTAGACCTCCTTAGCCCTCCTTAGACTTCCTTAGCTATACCTACCGCTCCTTTCACATGCTTAGCAGTCCTCAAGTATTCTTACACCTCACTAGACCTCCCTAGACCTCCTTAGCCCTCCTTAGACTTCCTTAGCTATACCTACCGCTCCCTTCACATGCTTAGCAGTCCTCAAGTATTCTTACATCTCCCTAGACCTCCCTAGAACTCCTTAGCCCTCCTTATACTTCCTTAGCTATACCTACCGCTCCTTTCACATGCTTAGCAGTCCTCAAGTATTCTTACACCTCCCTAGACCTCCCTAGACCTCCTTAGCCCTTCTTAGACTTCCTTAGCTATACCTACCGCTCCTTTCAAATGCTAGCAGTCTTCAAGTATTCTTACACCTCCCTAAACCTCCCTAGACCTCCTTAGCCCTCCTTAGACTTCCTTAGCTATATCTACCGCTCCTTTCACATGCTTAGCAATTCTCAAGTATTCTTACACCTCCCTAGACCTCCCTAGCCCTCCTTAGACTTGCTTAGCCATACCTACCGCTCCTTTCACATGCTTAGCAGTCCTGAAGTATTCTTACACCTCACTAGACCTCCCTAGACCTCCTTAGCCCTCCTTAGACTTCCTTAGCTATATCTACCGCTCCTTTCACATGCTTAGCAATCCTCAAGTATTCTTACACCTCCCCAGACCTCCCTAGCCCTCCTTAGACTTCCTTAGTCATACCTACCGCTCCTTTCACATGCTTAGCAGTCCTCAAGTATTCTTACACCTCCCTAGACCTCCCTAGCCCTTCTTAGACTTCCTTAGCCATACCTACCGCTCCTTTCACATGCTTAGCAGTCCTCAAGTATTCTTACACCTCACTAGACCTCCCTAGACCTTTTTTGCCCTCCTTAAACTTCCTTAGCTATACCTACCACTCCTTTCACATGCTTAGCAGTCCTCAAGTATTCTTACACCTCCCTAGACCTCCCTAGACTTCCTTAGCCCTCCTTAGACTTCCTTTGCTATACCTACCGCTCCTTTCACATGCTTAGCAGTCCTCAAGTATTCTTACACCTCCCTAGACCTCCCTAAACCTCCTTAGCCCTTCTTAGACTTCCTTAGCTATACCTACCGCTTTTTTCAAATGCTAGCAGTCCTCAAGTATTCTTACACCTCCCTAAACCTCCCTAGACCTCCTTAGCCCTCCTTAGACTTCCTTAGCTATATCTACCGCTCCTTTCACATGCTTAGCAATTCTCAAGTATTCTTACACCTCCCTAGACCTCCCTAGCCCTCCTTAGACTTCCTTAGCCATACCTACCGCTCCTTTCACATGCTTAGCAGTCCTCAAGTATTCTTACACCTCACTAGACCTCCCTAGACCTCCTTAGCCCTCCTTAGACTTCCTTAGCTATATCTACCGCTCCTTTCACATGCTTAGCAATCCTCAAGTATTCTTACACCTCCCTAGACCTCCCTAGCCCTTCTTAGACTTCCTTAGCCATACCTATCGCTCCTTTCACATGCTTAGCAGTCCTCAAGTATTCTTACACCTCCCTAGACCTCCCTAGCCCTCCTTAGACTTCCTTAGCCATACCTACCGCTCCTTTCACATCCTTAGCAGTCCTCAAGTATTCTTACACCTCACTAGACCTCCCTAGACCTCCTTTGCCCTCCTTAAACTTCCTTAGCTATACCTACCACTCCCTTCACATGCTTAGCAGTCCTCAAGTATTCTTATACCTCCGTAGACCTCCCTAGACCTCCTTAGCCCTCCTTAGACTTCCTTAGCTATACCTACCGCTCCTTTCACATGCTTAGCAGTCCTCAAGTATTCTTACACCCCCCTAGACCTCCCTAGACCTCCTTAGCCCTCCTTAGACTTCCTTAGCTATACCTACCGCTCCTTTCACATGCTTAGCAGTCCTCAAGTATTCTTACACCTCCCTAGACCTCCCTAGACCTCCTTAGCCCTTCTTAGACTTCCTTAGCTATACCTACCGCTCCTTTCACATGCTAGCAGTCCTCAAGTATTCTTACACCTCGCTAAACCTCCCTAGACCTCCTTAGCCCTCCTTAGACTTCCTTAGCTATACCTACCGCTCCTTTCACATGCTTAGCAGTCCTCAAGTATTCTTACACCTCACTAGACCTCCCTAGACCTCTTTTGCCCTCCTTAAACTTCCTTAGCTATACCTACCACTCCCTTCACATGCTTAGCAGTCCTCAAGTATTCTTACACCTCCCTAGACCTCCCTAGACCTCCTTAGCCCTCCTTAGACTTCCTTAGCTATACCTACCGCTCCTTTCACATGCTTAGCAGTCCTCAAGTATTCTTACACCTCACTAGACCTCCCAACACCTCCTTAGCCCTCCTTAGACTTCCTTAGCTATATCTACCGCTCCTTTCACATGCTTAGCAATTCTCAAGTATTCTTACACCTCCCTAGACCTCCCTAGACCTCCTTAGCCCTCCTTAGACTTCCTTAGCCATACCTACCGCTCCTTTCACATGCTTAGCAGTCCTCAAGTATTCTTACACCTCCCTAGACCTCCTTAGCCCTCCTTAGACTTCCTTAGCTATACCTACCGCTCCTTTCACATGCTTAGCAGTCCTCAAGTATTCTTACACCTCACTAGACCTCCCTAGACCTCCTTAGCCCTCCTTAGACTTCCTTAGCTATACCTACCGCTCCTTTCACATGCTTAGCAGTCCTCAAGTATTCTTACACCTCCCTAGACCTCCTTAGCCCTCCTTAGACTTCCTTAGTTATACCTACCGCTCCTTTCACATGCTTAGCCGTCCTCAAGTATTCTTATACCTCCCTAGACCTCCCTAGACCTCCTTAGCCCTCCTTAGACTTCCTTAGCTATACCTACCGCTCCTTTCACATGCTTAGCAGTCCTCAAGTATTCTTACACCTCACTAGACCTCCCTAGACCTCCTTAGCCCTCCTTAGACTTCCTTAGCTATACCTACCGCTCCCTTCACATGCTTAGCAGTCCTCAAGTATTCTTACATCTCCCTAGACCTCCCTAGAACTCCTTAGCCCTCCTTATACTTCCTTAGCTATACCTACCGCTCCTTTCACATGCTTAGCAGTCCTCAAGTATTCTTACACCTCCCTAGACCTCCCTAGACCTCCTTAGCCCTTCTTAGACTTCCTTAGCTATACCTACCGCTCCTTTCAAATGCTAGCAGTCTTCAAGTATTCTTACACCTCCCTAAACCTCCCTAGACCTCCTTAGCCCTCCTTAGACTTCCTTAGCTATATCTACCGCTCCTTTCACATGCTTAGCAATTCTCAAGTATTCTTACACCTCCCTAGACCTCCCTAGCCCTCCTTAGACTTGCTTAGCCATACCTACCGCTCCTTTCACATGCTTAGCAGTCCTGAAGTATTCTTACACCTCACTAGACCTCCCTAGACCTCCTTAGCCCTCCTTAGACTTCCTTAGCTATATCTACCGCTCCTTTCACATGCTTAGCAATCCTCAAGTATTCTTACACCTCCCCAGACCTCCCTAGCCCTCCTTAGACTTCCTTAGTCATACCTACCGCTCCTTTCACATGCTTAGCAGTCCTCAAGTATTCTTACACCTCCCTAGACCTCCCTAGCCCTTCTTAGACTTCCTTAGCCATACCTACCGCTCCTTTCACATGCTTAGCAGTCCTCAAGTATTCTTACACCTCACTAGACCTCCCTAGACCTTTTTTGCCCTCCTTAAACTTCCTTAGCTATACCTACCACTCCTTTCACATGCTTAGCAGTCCTCAAGTATTCTTACACCTCCCTAGACCTCCCTAGACTTCCTTAGCCCTCCTTAGACTTCCTTAGCTATACCTACCGCTCCTTTCACATGCTTAGCAGTCCTCAAGTATTCTTACACCTCCCTAGACCTCCCTAAACCTCCTTAGCCCTTCTTAGACTTCCTTAGCTATACCTACCGCTTTTTTCAAATGCTAGCAGTCCTCAAGTATTCTTACACCTCCCTAAACCTCCCTAGACCTCCTTAGCCCTCCTTAGACTTCCTTAGCTATATCTACCGCTCCTTTCACATGCTTAGCAATTCTCAAGTATTCTTACACCTCCCTAGACCTCCCTAGCCCTCCTTAGACTTCCTTAGCCATACCTACCGCTCCTTTCACATGCTTAGCAGTCCTCAAGTATTCTTACACCTCACTAGACCTCCCTAGACCTCCTTAGCCCTCCTTAGACTTCCTTAGCTATATCTACCGCTCCTTTCACATGCTTAGCAATCCTCAACTATTCTTACACCTCCCTAGACCTCCTTAGCCCTCCTTAGACTTCCTTAGCTATACCTACCGCTCCTTTCACATCCTTAGCAGTCCTCAAGTATTCTTACACCTCACTAGACCTCCCTAGACCTCCTTAGCCCTCCTTAGACTTCCTTAGCCATACCTACCGCTCCTTTCACATGCTTAGCAGTCCTCAAGTATTCTTACACCTCACTAGACCTCCCTAGACCTCCTTTGCCCTCCTTAAACTTCCTTAGCTATACCTACCACTCCCTTCACATGCTTAGCAGTCCTCAAGTATTCTTATACCTCCCTAGACCTCCCTAGACCTCCTTAGCTTTCCTTAGACTTCCTTAGCTATACCTACCGCTCCTTTCACATGCATAGCAGTCCTTAAGTATTCTTACACCTCACTAGACCTCCCTAGACCTCCTTAGCCCTCCTTAGACTTCCTTAGCTATACCTACCGCTCCTTTCACATGCTTAGCAGTCCTCAAGTATTCTTACACCTCCCTAGACCTCCTTAGCCCTCCTTAGACTTCCTTAGTTATACCTACCGCTCCTTTCACATGCTTAGCCGTCCTCAAGTATTCTTACACCTCCCTAGACCTCCCTAGACCTCCTTAGCCCTCCTTAGACTTCCTTAGCTATACCTACCGCTCCTTTCACATGCTTAGCAGTCCTCAACTATTCTTACACCTCCCTAGACCTCCTTAGCCCTCCTTAGACTTCCTTAGCTATACCTACCGCTCCTTTCACATCCTTAGCAGTCCTCAAGTATTCTTACACCTCACTAGACCTCCCTAGACCTCCTTAGCCCTCCTTAGACTTCCTTAGCTATATCTACCGCTCCTTTCACATGCTTAGCAATTCTCAAGTATTCTTACACCTCCCTAGACCTCCCTAGCCCTCCTTAGACTTCCTTAGCCATACCTACCGCTCCTTTCACATGCTTAGCAGTCCTCAAGTATTCTTACACCTCACTAGACCTCCCTAGACCTCTTTTGCCCTCCTTAAACTTCCTTAGCTATACCTACCACTCCCTTCACATGCTTAGCTGTCCTCAAGTATTCTTACACCTCCCAAGACCTCCCTAGACCTCCTTAGCCCTCCTTAGACTTCCTTAGCTATACCTAACGCTCCTTTCACATGCTTAGCAGTCCTCAAGTATTCTTACACCTCCCTAGACCTCCCTAGACCTCCTTAGCCCTCCTTAGACTTCCTTAGCTATACCTACCGCTCCTTTCACATGCTTAGCAGTCCTCAAGTATTCTTACACCTCCCAAGACCTCCCTAGACCTCCTTAGCCCTCCTTAGACTTCCTTAGCTATACCTACCGCTCCTTTCACATGCTTAGCAGTCCTCAAGTATTCTTACACCTCCCTAGACCTCCTTAGCCCTCCTTAGACTTCCTTAGCTATACCTACCGCTCCTTTCACATGCTTAGCAGTCCTCAAGTATTCTTACACCTCACTAGACCTCCCTAGACCTCCTTAGCCCTCCTTAGACTTCCTTAGCTATACCTACCGCTCCTTTCACATGCTTAGCAGTCCTCAAGTATTCTTACACCTCCCTAGACCTCCTTAGCCCTCCTTAGACTTCCTTAGCTATACCTACCGCTCCTTTCACATGCTTAGCAGTTTTCAAGTATTCTTACACCTCACTAGACCTCCCTAGACCTCCCTAGCCCTCCTTAGACTTCTTTAGCCATACCTACCGCTCCTTTCACATGCTTAGCAGTCCTCAAGTATTCTTACACCACACTAGACCTTCCTAGACCTCCTTAGCCCTCCTTAGACTTCCTTAGCTATATCTACCGCTCCTTTCACATGCTTAGCAATCCTCAAGTATTCTTACACCTCCCTAGACCTCCCTAGACCTCCTTAGCCCTCCTTAGACTTTCTTAGCTATACCTACCGCTCCTTTCACATGCTTAGCAGTCCTCAAGTATTCTTACACCTCCCTAGACCTCCCTAGACATCCTTAGCCCTCCTTAGATTTCCTTAGCTATACCTACCGCTCCTTTCACATGCTTAGCAGTCCTCAAGTATTCTTACACCTTCCTAGACCTCCCTAGACCTCCCTAGACCTCCTTACCCCTCCTTAGACTTCCTTAGCTATACCTACCGCTCCTTTCACATGCTAGCAGTCCTCAAGTATTCTTACATCTCCCTAGACCTCCCTAGAACTCCTTAGCCCTCCTTATACTTCCTTAGCTATACCTACCGCTCCTTTCACATGCTTAGCAGTCCTCAAGTATTCTTACACCTCCCTAGACCTCCCTAGACCTCCTTAGCCCTTCTTAGACTTCCTTAGCTATACCTACCGCTCCTTTCAAATGCTAGCAGTCTTCAAGTATTCTTACACCTCCCTAAACCTCCCTAGACCTCCTTAGCCCTCCTTAGACTTCCTTAGCTATATCTACCGCTCCTTTCACATGCTTAGCAATTCTCAAGTATTCTTACACCTCCCTAGACCTCCCTAGACCTCCTTAGCCCTCCTTAGACTTCCTTAGCCATACCTACCGCTCCTTTCACATGCTTAGCAGTCCTCAAGTATTCTTACACCTCCCTAGACCTCCTTAGCCCTCCTTAGACTTCCTTAGCCATACCTGCCGCTCCTTTCACATGCTTAGCGGTCCTCAAGTATTCTTACACCTCCCTAGACCTCCCTAGACCTCCTTAGCCCTCCTTAGACTTCCTTAGCTATACCTACCGCTCCTTTCACATGCTTAGCCATCCTCAAGTATTCTTACACCTCCCTAGACCTCCGTAGACCTCCTTAGCCCTCCTTAGACTTCCTTAGCTATACCTACCGCTCCTTTCACATGCTTAGCAGTCCTCAAGTATTCTTACACCTCCCTAGACCTCCTTAGCCCTCCTTAGACTTCCTTAGCCATACCTGCCGCTCCTTTCACATGCTTGGCGGTCCTCAAGTATTCTTACACCTCCCTAGACCTCCCTAGACCTCCTTAGCCCTCCTTAGACTTCCTTAGCTATACCTACCGCTCCTTTCACATGCTTAGCCATCCTCAAGTATTCTTACACCTCCCTAGACCTCCCTAGACCTCCTTAGCCCTCCTTAGACTTCCTTAGCTATACCTACCGCTCCTTTCACATGCTTAGCAGTCCTCAAGTATTCTTACACCTCACTAGACCTCCCTAGACCTCTTTTGCCCTCCTTAAACTTCCTTAGCTATACCTACCACTCCCTTCACATGCTTAGCAGTCCTCAAGTATTCTTACACCTCCCTAGACCTCCCTAGACCTCCTTAGCCCTCCTTAGACTTCCTTAGCTATACCTACCGCTCCTTTCACATGCTTAGCAGTCCTCAAGTATTCTTACACCTCACTAGACCTCCCAACACCTCCTTAGCCCTCCTTAGACTTCCTTAGCTATATCTACCGCTCCTTTCACATGCTTAGCAATTCTCAAGTATTCTTACACCTCCCTAGACCTCCCTAGACCTCCTTAGCCCTCCTTAGACTTCCTTAGCCATACCTACCGCTCCTTTCACATGCTTAGCAGTCCTCAAGTATTCTTACACCTCCCTAGACCTCCTTAGCCCTCCTTAGACTTCCTTAGCTATACCTACCGCTCCTTTCACATGCTTAGCAGTCCTCAAGTATTCTTACACCTCACTAGACCTCCCTAGACCTCCTTAGCCCTCCTTAGACTTCCTTAGCTATACCTACCGCTCCTTTCACATGCTTAGCAGTCCTCAAGTATTCTTACACCTCCCTAGACCTCCTTAGCCCTCCTTAGACTTCCTTAGTTATACCTACCGCTCCTTTCACATGCTTAGCCGTCCTCAAGTATTCTTATACCTCCCTAGACCTCCCTAGACCTCCTTAGCCCTCCTTAGACTTCCTTAGCTATACCTACCGCTCCTTTCACATGCTTAGCAGTCCTCAAGTATTCTTACACCTCACTAGACCTCCCTAGACCTCCTTAGCCCTCCTTAGACTTCCTTAGCTATACCTACCGCTCCCTTCACATGCTTAGTAGTCCTCCAGTATTCTTACATCTCCCTAGACCTCCCTAGAACTCCTTAGCCCTCCTTATACTTCCTTAGCTATACCTACCGCTCCTTTCACATGCTTAGCAGTCCTCAAGTATTCTTACACCTCCCTAGACCTCCCTAGACCTCCTTAGCCCTTCTTAGACTTCCTTAGCTATACCTACCGCTCCTTTCAAATGCTAGCAGTCTTCAAGTATTCTTACACCTCCCTAAACCTCCCTAGACCTCCTTAGCCCTCCTTAGACTTCCTTAGCTATATCTACCGCTCCTTTCACATGCTTAGCAATTCTCAAGTATTCTTACACCTCCCTAGACCTCCCTAGCCCTCCTTAGACTTGCTTAGCCATACCTACCGCTCCTTTCACATGCTTAGCAGTCCTGAAGTATTCTTACACCTCACTAGACCTCCCTAGACCTCCTTAGCCCTCCTTAGACTTCCTTAGCTATATCTACCGCTCCTTTCACATGCTTAGCAATCCTCAAGTATTCTTACACCTCCCCAGACCTCCCTAGCCTTCCTTAGACTTCCTTAGCCATACCTACCGCTCCTTTCACATGCTTAGCAGTCCTCAAGTATTCTTACACCTCCCTAGACCTCCCTAGCCCTTCTTAGACTTCCTTAGCCATACCTACCGCTCCTTTCACATGCTTAGCAGTCCTCAAGTATTCTTACACCTCACTAGACCTCCCTAGACCTTTTTTGCCCTCCTTAAACTTCCTTAGCTATACCTACCACTCCTTTCACATGCTTAGCAGTCCTCAAGTATTCTTACACCTCCCTAGACCTCCCTAGACTTCCTTAGCCCTCCTTAGACTTCCTTAGCTATACCTACCGCTCCTTTCACATGCTTAGCAGTCCTCAAGTATTCTTACACCTCCCTAGACCTCCCTAAACCTCCTTAGCCCTTCTTAGACTTCCTTAGCTATACCTACCGCTTTTTTCAAATGCTAGCAGTCCTCAAGTATTCTTACACCTCCCTAAACCTCCCTAGACCTCCTTAGCCCTCCTTAGACTTCCTTAGCTATATCTACCGCTCCTTTCACATGCTTAGCAATTCTCAAGTATTCTTACACCTCCCTAGACCTCCCTAGCCCTCCTTAGACTTCCTTAGCCATACCTACCGCTCCTTTCACATGCTTAGCAGTCCTCAAGTATTCTTACACCTCACTAGACCTCCCTAGACCTCCTTAGCCCTCCTTAGACTTCCTTAGCTATATCTACCGCTCCTTTCACATGCTTAGCAATCCTCAAGTATTCTTACACCTCCCTAGACCTCCCTAGCCCTTCTTAGACTTCCTTAGCCATACCTATCGCTCCTTTCACATGCTTAGCAGTCCTCAAGTATTCTTACACCTCCCTAGACCTCCCTAGACCTCCTTAGCCCTCCTTAGACTTCCTTAGCTATACCTACCGCTCCTTTCACATGCTTAGCAGTCCTCAAGTATTCTTACACCTCCCTAGACCTCCTTAGCCCTCCTTAGACTTCCTTAGCTATACCTACCGCTCCTTTCACATGCTTAGCAGTCCTCAAGTATTCTTACACCTCACTAGACCTCCCTAGACCTCCTTAGCCCTCCTTAGACTTCCTTAGCTATACCTACCGCTCCTTTCACATGCTTAGCAGTCCTCAAGTATTCTTACACCTCCCTAGACCTCCTTAGCCCTCCTTAGACTTCCTTAGCTATACCTACCGCTCCTTTCACATGCTTAGCAGTTTTCAAGTATTCTTACACCTCACTAGACCTCCCTAGACCTCCCTAGCCCTCCTTAGACTTCTTTAGCCATACCTACCGCTCCTTTCACATGCTTAGCAGTCCTCAAGTATTCTTACACCACACTAGACCTTCCTAGACCTCCTTAGCCCTCCTTAGACTTCCTTAGCTATATCTACCGCTCCTTTCACATGCTTAGCAATCCTCAAGTATTCTTACACCTCCCTAGACCTCCCTAGACCTCCTTAGCCCTCCTTAGACTTTCTTAGCTATACCTACCGCTCCTTTCACATGCTTAGCAGTCCTCAAGTATTCTTACACCTCCCTAGACCTCCCTAGACATCCTTAGCCCTCCTTAGATTTCCTTAGCTATACCTACCGCTCCTTTCACATGCTTAGCAGTCCTCAAGTATTCTTACACCTTCCTAGACCTCCCTAGACCTCCCTAGACCTCCTTACCCCTCCTTAGACTTCCTTAGCTATACCTACCGCTCCTTTCACATGCTAGCAGTCCTCAAGTATTCTTACATCTCCCTAGACCTCCCTAGAACTCCTTAGCCCTCCTTATACTTCCTTAGCTATACCTACCGCTCCTTTCACATGCTTAGCAGTCCTCAAGTATTCTTACACCTCCCTAGACCTCCCTAGACCTCCTTAGCCCTTCTTAGACTTCCTTAGCTATACCTACCGCTCCTTTCAAATGCTAGCAGTCTTCAAGTATTCTTACACCTCCCTAAACCTCCCTAGACCTCCTTAGCCCTCCTTAGACTTCCTTAGCTATATCTACCGCTCCTTTCACATGCTTAGCAATTCTCAAGTATTCTTACACCTCCCTAGACCTCCCTAGACCTCCTTAGCCCTCCTTAGACTTCCTTAGCCATACCTACCGCTCCTTTCACATGCTTAGCAGTCCTCAAGTATTCTTACACCTCCCTAGACCTCCTTAGCCCTCCTTAGACTTCCTTAGCCATACCTGCCGCTCCTTTCACATGCTTAGCGGTCCTCAAGTATTCTTACACCTCCCTAGACCTCCCTAGACCTCCTTAGCCCTCCTTAGACTTCCTTAGCTATACCTACCGCTCCTTTCACATGCTTAGCCATCCTCAAGTATTCTTACACCTCCCTAGACCTCCCTAGACCTCCTTAGCCCTCCTTAGACTTCCTTAGCTATACCTACCGCTCCTTTCACATGCTTAGCAGTCCTCAAGTATTCTTACACCTCCCTAGACCTCCTTAGCCCTCCTTAGACTTCCTTAGCCATACCTGCCGCTCCTTTCACATGCTTGGCGGTCCTCAAGTATTCTTACACCTCCCTAGACCTCCCTAGACCTCCTTAGCCCTCCTTAGACTTCCTTAGCTATACCTACCGCTCCTTTCACATGCTTAGCCATCCTCAAGTATTCTTACACCTCCCTAGACCTCCCTAGACCTCCTTAGCCCTCCTTAGACTTCCTTAGCTATACCTACCGCTCCTTTCACATGCTTAGCAGTCCTCAAGTATTCTTACACCTCACTAGACCTCCCTAGACCTCTTTTGCCCTCCTTAAACTTCCTTAGCTATACCTACCACTCCCTTCACATGCTTAGCAGTCCTCAAGTATTCTTACACCTCCCTAGACCTCCCTAGACCTCCTTAGCCCTCCTTAGACTTCCTTAGCTATACCTACCGCTCCTTTCACATGCTTAGCAGTCCTCAAGTATTCTTACACCTCACTAGACCTCCCAACACCTCCTTAGCCCTCCTTAGACTTCCTTAGCTATATCTACCGCTCCTTTCACATGCTTAGCAATTCTCAAGTATTCTTACACCTCCCTAGACCTCCCTAGACCTCCTTAGCCCTCCTTAGACTTCCTTAGCCATACCTACCGCTCCTTTCACATGCTTAGCAGTCCTCAAGTATTCTTACACCTCCCTAGACCTCCTTAGCCCTCCTTAGACTTCCTTAGCTATACCTACCGCTCCTTTCACATGCTTAGCAGTCCTCAAGTATTCTTACACCTCACTAGACCTCCCTAGACCTCCTTAGCCCTCCTTAGACTTCCTTAGCTATACCTACCGCTCCTTTCACATGCTTAGCAGTCCTCAAGTATTCTTACACCTCCCTAGACCTCCTTAGCCCTCCTTAGACTTCCTTAGTTATACCTACCGCTCCTTTCACATGCTTAGCCGTCCTCAAGTATTCTTATACCTCCCTAGACCTCCCTAGACCTCCTTAGCCCTCCTTAGACTTCCTTAGCTATACCTACCGCTCCTTTCACATGCTTAGCAGTCCTCAAGTATTCTTACACCTCACTAGACCTCCCTAGACCTCCTTAGCCCTCCTTAGACTTCCTTAGCTATACCTACCGCTCCCTTCACATGCTTAGTAGTCCTCAAGTATTCTTACATCTCCCTAGACCTCCCTAGAACTCCTTAGCCCTCCTTATACTTCCTTAGCTATACCTACCGCTCCTTTCACATGCTTAGCAGTCCTCAAGTATTCTTACACCTCCCTAGACCTCCCTAGACCTCCTTAGCCCTTCTTAGACTTCCTTAGCTATACCTACCGCTCCTTTCAAATGCTAGCAGTCTTCAAGTATTCTTACACCTCCCTAAACCTCCCTAGACCTCCTTAGCCCTCCTTAGACTTCCTTAGCTATATCTACCGCTCCTTTCACATGCTTAGCAATTCTCAAGTATTCTTACACCTCCCTAGACCTCCCTAGCCCTCCTTAGACTTGCTTAGCCATACCTACCGCTCCTTTCACATGCTTAGCAGTCCTGAAGTATTCTTACACCTCACTAGACCTCCCTAGACCTCCTTAGCCCTCCTTAGACTTCCTTAGCTATATCTACCGCTCCTTTCACATGCTTAGCAATCCTCAAGTATTCTTACACCTCCCCAGACCTCCCTAGCCTTCCTTAGACTTCCTTAGCCATACCTACCGCTCCTTTCACATGCTTAGCAGTCCTCAAGTATTCTTACACCTCCCTAGACCTCCCTAGCCCTTCTTAGACTTCCTTAGCCATACCTACCGCTCCTTTCACATGCTTAGCAGTCCTCAAGTATTCTTACACCTCACTAGACCTCCCTAGACCTTTTTTGCCCTCCTTAAACTTCCTTAGCTATACCTACCACTCCTTTCACATGCTTAGCAGTCCTCAAGTATTCTTACACCTCCCTAGACCTCCCTAGACTTCCTTAGCCCTCCTTAGACTTCCTTAGCTATACCTACCGCTCCTTTCACATGCTTAGCAGTCCTCAAGTATTCTTACACCTCCCTAGACCTCCCTAAACCTCCTTAGCCCTTCTTAGACTTCCTTAGCTATACCTACCGCTTTTTTCAAATGCTAGCAGTCCTCAAGTATTCTTACACCTCCCTAAACCTCCCTAGACCTCCTTAGCCCTCCTTAGACTTCCTTAGCTATATCTACCGCTCCTTTCACATGCTTAGCAATTCTCAAGTATTCTTACACCTCCCTAGACCTCCCTAGCCCTCCTTAGACTTCCTTAGCCATACCTACCGCTCCTTTCACATGCTTAGCAGTCCTCAAGTATTCTTACACCTCACTAGACCTCCCTAGACCTCCTTAGCCCTCCTTAGACTTCCTTAGCTATATCTACCGCTCCTTTCACATGCTTAGCAATCCTCAAGTATTCTTACACCTCCCTAGACCTCCCTAGCCCTTCTTAGACTTCCTTAGCCATACCTATCGCTCCTTTCACATGCTTAGCAGTCCTCAAGTATTCTTACACCTCCCTAGACCTCCCTAGCCCTCCTTAGACTTCCTTAGCCATACCTACCGCTCCTTTCACATGCTTAGCAGTCCTCAAGTATTCTTACACCTCACTAGACCTCCCTAGACCTCCTTTGCCCTCCTTAAACTTCCTTAGCTATACCTACCACTCCCTTCACATGCTTAGCAGTCCTCAAGTATTCTTATACCTCCCTAGACCTCCCTAGACCTCCTTAGCCCTCCTTAGACTTCCTTAGCTATACCTACCGCTCCTTTCACATGCTTAGCAGTCCTCAAGTATTCTTACACCCCCCTAGACCTCCCTAGACCTCCTTAGCCCTCCTTAGACTTCCTTAGCTATACCTACCGCTCCTTTCACATGCTTAGCAGTCCTCAAGTATTCTTACACCTCCCTAGACCTCCCTTGACCTCCTTAGCCCTTCTTAGACTTCCTTAGCTATACCTACCGCTCCTTTCACATGCTAGCAGTCCTCAAGTATTCTTACACCTCGCTAAACCTCCCTAGACCTCCTTAGCCCTCCTTAGACTTCCTTAGCTATACCTACCGCTCTTTTTACATGCTTAGCCGTCCTCAAGTATTCCTACACCTCCCTAGACCTCCCTAGACCTCCTTAGCCCTCCTTAGACTTCCTTAGCTATACCTACCGCTCCTTTCACATGCTTAGCAATTCTCAAGTATTCTTACACCTCCCTAGACCTCCCTAGCCCTCCTTAGACTTCCTTAGCCATACCTACCGCTCCTTTCACATGCTTAGCAGTCCTCAAGTATTCTTCCACCTCACTAGACCTCCCTAGACCTCCTTAGCCCTCCTTAGACTTCCTTAGCTATACCTACCGCTCCTTTAACATGCTTAGCAGTCCTCAAGTATTCTTACACCTCGCTAGACCTCCCTAGACCTCCTTAGCCCTCCTTAGACTTCCTTAGCCATACCTACCGCTCCTTTCACATGCTCAGCCGTCCTCAAGTATTCCTACACCTACCTAGACCTCCCTAGACCTCCTTAGCCCTCCTTAGACTTACTTAGCTATACCTACCGCTCCTTTCACATGCTTAGCAATCCTCAAGTATTCTTACGCCTCCCTAGACCTCCGTAGCCCTCCTTAGACTTCCTTAGCCATACCTACCGCTCCTTTCACATGCTTAGCAGTCCTCAAGTATTCTTATACCTCACTAGACCTCCCTAGACCTCCTTAGCCCTCCTTAGACTTCCTTAGCTATACCTACCGCTCCCTTCACATGCTTAGCAGTCCTCAAGTATTCTTACACCTCCCTATACCTCCCTAGACCTCCTTAGCCCTCCTTAGACTTCCTTAGCTATACCTACCGCTCCTTTCACATGCTTAGCAGTCCTCAAGTATTCTTACACCTCCCTAGACCTCCCTAGCCCTCCTTAGACTTCCTTAGCCATACCTACCGCTCCTTTCACATGCTTAGCAGTCCTCAAGTATTCTTACACCTCACTAGACCTCCCTAGACCTCCTTTGCCCTCCTTAAACTTCCTTAGCTATACCTACCACTCCCTTCACATGCTTAGCAGTCCTCAAGTATTCTTATACCTCCCTAGACCTCCCTAGACCTCCTTAGCCCTCCTTAGACTTCCTTAGCTATACCTACCGCTCCTTTCACATGCATAGCAGTCCTTAAGTATTCTTACACCTCACTAGACCTCCCTAGACCTCCTTAGCCCTCCTTAGACTTCCTTAGCTATACCTACCGCTCCTTTCACATGCTTAGCAGTCCTCAAGTATTCTTACACCTCCCTAGACCTCCTTAGCCCTCCTTAGACTTCCTTAGTTATACCTACCGCTCCTTTCACATGCTTAGCCGTCCTCAAGTATTCTTACACCTCCCTAGACCTCCCTAGACCTCCTTAGCCCTCCTTAGACTTCCTTAGCTATACCTACCGCTCCTTTCACATGCTTAGCAGTCCTCAACTATTCTTACACCTCCCTAGACCTCCTTAGCCCTCCTTAGACTTCCTTAGCTATACCTACCGCTCCTTTCACATCCTTAGCAGTCCTCAAGTATTCTTACACCTCACTAGACCTCCCTAGACCTCCTTAGCCCTCCTTAGACTTCCTTAGCTATATCTACCGCTCCTTTCACATGCTTAGCAATTCTCAAGTATTCTTACACCTCCCTAGACCTCCCTAGCCCTCCTTAGACTTCCTTAGCCATACCTACCGCTCCTTTCACATGCTTAGCAGTCCTCAAGTATTCTTACACCTCACTAGACCTCCCTAGACCTCTTTTGCCCTCCTTAAACTTCCTTAGCTATACCTACCACTCCCTTCACATGCTTAGCTGTCCTCAAGTATTCTTACACCTCACTAGACCTCCCTAGACCTCCTTTGCCCTCCTTAAACTTCCTTAGCTATACCTACCACTCCCTTCACATGCTTAGCAGTCCTCAAGTATTCTTATACCTCCCTAGACCTCCCTAGACCTCCTTAGCCCTCCTTAGACTTCCTTAGCTATACCTACCGCTCCTTTCACATGCTTAGCAGTCCTCAAGTATTCTTACACCCCCCTAGACCTCCCTAGACCTCCTTAGCCCTCCTTAGACTTCCTTAGCTATACCTACCGCTCCTTTCACATGCTTAGCAGTCCTCAAGTATTCTTACACCTCCCTAGACCTCCCTTGACCTCCTTAGCCCTTCTTAGACTTCCTTAGCTATACCTACCGCTCCTTTCACATGCTAGCAGTCCTCAAGTATTCTTACACCTCGCTAAACCTCCCTAGACCTCCTTAGCCCTCCTTAGACTTCCTTAGCTATACCTACCGCTCTTTTTACATGCTTAGCCGTCCTCAAGTATTCCTACACCTCCCTAGACCTCCCTAGACCTCCTTAGCCCTCCTTAGACTTCCTTAGCTATACCTACCGCTCCTTTCACATGCTTAGCAATTCTCAAGTATTCTTACACCTCCCTAGACCTCCCTAGCCCTCCTTAGACTTCCTTAGCCATACCTACCGCTCCTTTCACATGCTTAGCAGTCCTCAAGTATTCTTCCACCTCACTAGACCTCCCTAGACCTCCTTAGCCCTCCTTAGACTTCCTTAGCTATACCTACCGCTCCTTTAACATGCTTAGCAGTCCTCAAGTATTCTTACACCTCGCTAGACCTCCCTAGACCTCCTTAGCCCTCCTTAGACTTCCTTAGCCATACCTACCGCTCCTTTCACATGCTCAGCCGTCCTCAAGTATTCCTACACCTACCTAGACCTCCCTAGACCTCCTTAGCCCTCCTTAGACTTACTTAGCTATACCTACCGCTCCTTTCACATGCTTAGCAATCCTCAAGTATTCTTACGCCTCCCTAGACCTCCGTAGCCCTCCTTAGACTTCCTTAGCCATACCTACCGCTCCTTTCACATGCTTAGCAGTCCTCAAGTATTCTTATACCTCACTAGACCTCCCTAGACCTCCTTAGCCCTCCTTAGACTTCCTTAGCTATACCTACCGCTCCCTTCACATGCTTAGCAGTCCTCAAGTATTCTTACACCTCCCTATACCTCCCTAGACCTCCTTAGCCCTCCTTAGACTTCCTTAGCTATACCTACCGCTCCTTTCACATGCTTAGCAGTCCTCAAGTATTCTTACACCTCCCTAGACCTCCCTAGCCCTCCTTAGACTTCCTTAGCCATACCTACCGCTCCTTTCACATGCTTAGCAGTCCTCAAGTATTCTTACACCTCACTAGACCTCCCTAGACCTCCTTTGCCCTCCTTAAACTTCCTTAGCTATACCTACCACTCCCTTCACATGCTTAGCAGTCCTCAAGTATTCTTATACCTCCCTAGACCTCCCTAGACCTCCTTAGCCCTCCTTAGACTTCCTTAGCTATACCTACCGCTCCTTTCACATGCATAGCAGTCCTTAAGTATTCTTACACCTCACTAGACCTCCCTAGACCTCCTTAGCCCTCCTTAGACTTCCTTAGCTATACCTACCGCTCCTTTCACATGCTTAGCAGTCCTCAAGTATTCTTACACCTCCCTAGACCTCCTTAGCCCTCCTTAGACTTCCTTAGTTATACCTACCGCTCCTTTCACATGCTTAGCCGTCCTCAAGTATTCTTACACCTCCCTAGACCTCCCTAGACCTCCTTAGCCCTCCTTAGACTTCCTTAGCTATACCTACCGCTCCTTTCACATGCTTAGCAGTCCTCAACTATTCTTACACCTCCCTAGACCTCCTTAGCCCTCCTTAGACTTCCTTAGCTATACCTACCGCTCCTTTCACATCCTTAGCAGTCCTCAAGTATTCTTACACCTCACTAGACCTCCCTAGACCTCCTTAGCCCTCCTTAGACTTCCTTAGCTATATCTACCGCTCCTTTCACATGCTTAGCAATTCTCAAGTATTCTTACACCTCCCTAGACCTCCCTAGCCCTCCTTAGACTTCCTTAGCCATACCTACCGCTCCTTTCACATGCTTAGCAGTCCTCAAGTATTCTTACACCTCACTAGACCTCCCTAGACCTCTTTTGCCCTCCTTAAACTTCCTTAGCTATACCTACCACTCCCTTCACATGCTTAGCTGTCCTCAAGTATTCTTACACCTCCCAAGACCTCCCTAGACCTCCTTAGCCCTCCTTAGACTTCCTTAGCTATACCTAACGCTCCTTTCACATGCTTAGCAGTCCTCAAGTATTCTTACACCTCCCTAGACCTCCCTAGACCTCCTTAGCCCTCGTTAGACTTCCTTAGCTATACCTACCGCTCCTTTCACATGCTTAGCAGTCCTCAAGTATTCTTACACCTCCCAAGACCTCCCTAGACCTCCTTAGCCCTCCTTAGACTTCCTTAGCTATACCTACCGCTCCTTTCACATGCTTAGCAGTCCTCAAGTATTCTTACACCTCCCTAGACCTCCTTAGCCCTCCTTAGACTTCCTTAGCTATACCTACCGCTCCTTTCACATGCTTAGCAGTCCTCAAGTATTCTTACACCTCACTAGACCTCCCTAGACCTCCTTAGCCCTCCTTAGACTTCCTTAGCTATACCTACCGCTCCTTTCACATGCTTAGCAGTCCTCAAGTATTCTTACACCTCCCTAGACCTCCTTAGCCCTCCTTAGACTTCCTTAGCTATACCTACCGCTCCTTTCACATGCTTAGCAGTTTTCAAGTATTCTTACACCTCACTAGACCTCCCTAGACCTCCCTAGCCCTCCTTAGACTTCTTTAGCCATACCTACCGCTCCTTTCACATGCTTAGCAGTCCTCAAGTATTCTTACACCACACTAGACCTTCCTAGACCTCCTTAGCCCTCCTTAGACTTCCTTAGCTATATCTACCGCTCCTTTCACATGCTTAGCAATCCTCAAGTATTCTTACACCTCCCTAGACCTCCCTAGACCTCCTTAGCCCTCCTTAGACTTTCTTAGCTATACCTACCGCTCCTTTCACATGCTTAGCAGTCCTCAAGTATTCTTACACCTCCCTAGACCTCCCTAGACATCCTTAGCCCTCCTTAGATTTCCTTAGCTATACCTACCGCTCCTTTCACATGCTTAGCAGTCCTCAAGTATTCTTACACCTTCCTAGACCTCCCTAGACCTCCCTAGACCTCCTTACCCCTCCTTAGACTTCCTTAGCTATACCTACCGCTCCTTTCACATGCTAGCAGTCCTCAAGTATTCTTACACCTCCCTAGACCTCTTTAGACCTCCTTAGCCCTCCTTAGACTTCCTTAGCCATACCTACCGCTCCTTTCACATGCTTAGCAGTCCTCAAGTATTCTTACACCTCACTAGACCTCCCTAGACCTCCTTAGCCCTCCTTAGACTTCCTTAGCTATATCTACCGCTCCTTTCACATGCTTAGCAATCCTCAAGTATTCTTACACCTCCCTAGACCTCCCTAGCCCTCCTTAGACTTCCTTAGCCATACCTACCGCTCCTTTCACATGCTTAGCAGTCCTCAAGTTATCTTACACCTCACTAGACCTCCCTAGACCTCCTTTGCCCTCCTTAAACTTCCTTAGCTATACCTACCACTCCCTTCACATGCTTAGCAGTCCTCAAGAATTCTTACACCTCCCTAGACCTCCCTAGACCTCCTTAGCCCTCCTTAGACTTCATTAGCTATACCTACCGCTCCTTTCACATGCTTAGCAGTCCTCAAGTATTCTTACACCTCACTAGACCTCCCTAGACCTCCTTAGCCCTCCTTAGACTTCCTTAGCTATACCTACCGCTCCTTTCACATGCTTAGCAGTCCTCAAGTATTCTTACACCTCCCTAGACATCCTTAGCCCTCCTTAGACTTCCTTAGTTATACCTACCGCTCCTTTCACATGCTTAGCCGTCCTCAAGTATTCTTACACCACCGTAGACCTTTCTAGACCTCCTTAGCCCTCCTTAGACTTTCTTAGCTATACCTACCGCTCCTTTCACATGCTTAGCAGTCCTCAAGTATTCTTACACCTCCCTAGACCTCCTTAGCCCTCCTTAGACTTCCTTAGCTATACCTACCGCTCCTTTCACATGCTTAGCAATCCTCAAGTATTCTTACACCTCCCTAGACCACCCTAGACCTCCTTAGCCCTCCTTAGACTTTCTTAGCTATACCTACCGCTCCTTTTACATGCTTAGCAGTCCTCAAGTATTCTTACACCCCCTTAGACCTCCCTAGACCTCCTTAGCCCTCCTTAGACTTCCTTAGCTATACCTACCGCTCCTTTTACATGCTTAGCCGTCCTCAAGTATTCTTACACCTCCCTAGACCTCCCTAGACCTCCTTAGCCCTCCTTAAACTTTCTTAGCTATACCTACCGCTCGTTTCACATGCTTAGCAATCCTCAAGTATTCTTACACCTCCCTAGACCTCCCTAGCCCTCCTTAGACTTCCTTAGCCATACCTACCGCTCCTTTCACACGCTTAGCAGTCCTCAAGTATTCTTACACCTCACTAGACCTCCCTAGACCTCCTTAGCCCTCCTTAGACTTCCTTAGCTATACCTACCGCTCCCTTCACATGCTTTGCAGTCCTCAAGTATTCTTACACCTCCCTAGACCTCCCTAGACCTCCTTAGCCCTTCTTAGACTTCCTTAGCTATACCTACCGCTCCTTTCACATGCTAGCAGTTCTCAAGTATTCTTACACCTCCCTAGACCTCCCTAGACCTCCTTAGCCCTCCTTAGACTTCCTTAGCTATATCTACCGCTCCTTTCACATGCTTAGCAATTCTCAAGTATTCTTACACCTCCCTAGACCTCCCTAGCCCTCCTTAGACTTCCTTGGCCATACCTACCATTCCTTTCACATGCTTAGCAGTCCTCAAGTATTCTTACACCTCACTAGACCTCCCTAGACCTCCTTAGCCCTCCTTAGACTTCCTTAGCTATATCTACCGCTCCTTTCACATGTTTAGCAATCCTCAAGTATTCTTACACCTCCCTAGACCTCCCTAGCCCTCCTTAGACTTCCTTAGCCATACCTACCGCTCCTTTCACATGCTTAGCAGTCCTCAAGTATTCTTACACCTCCCTAGACCTCCCTAGCCCTCCTTAGACTTCCTTAGCCATACCTACCGCTCCTTTCACATGCTTAGCAGTCCTCAAGTATTCTTACACCTCACTAGACCTCCCTAGACCTCCTTTGCCCTCCTTAAACTTCTTTAGCTATACCTACCACTCCCTTCACATGCTTAGCAGTCCTCAAGTATTCTTATACCTCCCTAGACCTCCCAAGATTTCCTTAGCCCTCCTTAGACTTCCTTAGCTATACCTACCGCTCCTTTCACATGCTTAGCAGTCCTCAAGTATTCTTATACCTCCCTAGACCTCCCTAGACCTCCTTAGCCCTCCTTAGACTTCCTTAGCTATACCTACCGCTCCTTTCACATGCTTAGCAGTCCTCAAGTATTCTTACACCTCACTAGACCTCCCTAGACCTCCTTAGCCCTCCTTAGACTTCCTTAGCTATACCTACCACTCCCTTCACATGCTTAGCAGTCCTCAAGTATTCTTATACCTCCCTAGACCTCCCTAGACCTCCTTAGCCCTCCTTAGACTTCCTTAGCTATACCTACCGCTCCTTTCACATGCTTAGCAGTCCTCAAGTATTCTTACACCTCACTAGACCTCCCTAGACCTCCTTAGCCCTCCTTAGACTTCCTTAGCTATACCTACCGCTCCTTTCACATGCTTAGCAGTCCTCAAGTATTCGTACACCTCCCTAGACCTCCTTAGCCCTCCTTAGACTTCCTTAGTTATACCTACCGCTCCTTTTACATGCTTAGATGTCCTCAAGTATTCTTACACCTCCCTAGACCTCCCTAGACCTCCTTACCTCCTTAGACTTCCTTAGCTATACCTACCGCTCCTTTCACATGCTTAGCAGTTCTCAAGTATTCTTACACCTCCTTAGACCTCCTTAGACCTCCCTAGACCTGCTTAGCCCTCCTTAGACTTCCTTAGCTATACCTACCGCTCCTTTCACATGCTTAGCAGTCCTCAAGTATTCTTACACCTACCTAGACCTCGCTAGACCTCCTTAGCCATACCTACCGCTCCTTTCACATGTTTAGCAATCCTCAAGTATTCTTACACCTCCCTAGATCTCCCTAGACCTCCTTAGCCCTCCTTAGACTTCCTTAGCTATACCTACCGCTCCTTTCACATGTTTAGCAATCCTCAAGTATTCTTACACCTCCCTAGACCTCCTTAGACTTCCTTAGCTATATTTACCGCTCCCTTCAAATGCTTAGAAGTCCTCAAGTATTCTTACACCTCCCTAGACCTCCCCTGACCTCCTTAGCCCTCCTTTGACTTCCTTAGCTATACTTATCGCTCCTTTGACATGCTTAGCAGTCTTTAAGTAATCTTACACCTGCCTAGACCTTCCTAGACCTCCTAAGCCCTCCTTAGACTTCCTTAGCTATACTTACCGCTCCCTTCACATGCTTAGCAGTCCTCAAGTGTTCTTACACCTCGCTAGACCTCCTTAGACCTATTTAGCCCTTTTTAGACTTTCTTAGCTATACTTAGCACTGCTCAAACATTCTTACACCTCCTTAAACCTATTTCAGAACCATCATCAGAGATATGAAAAACTAGATTCATATTAATCTTGCACTGCAGAGAACAATGCAAAATTCGTTGTTTCGAGTGGTATTCGAACTCACGTCGTCGGGATATTAGACCGCCGCTCTACCAATTGAGCTATCGAGCCAACTGTGATTTGTTGCGAGTCTTATCCAATTTAAATGCCCGAAATATTTTCGAATCCCGCTCGAGACAACGGATTTTTCGTTGTTCTCTGTGTTAAATTAATCTGAATATAGTTTTTCCTTAAAGCTACTTCGCCCTTCTGAGCTATACTTAGCACTCCCTAGACATGCTTAGCACACTTAGATGTTCTTACACCTCCTTGGGATGGAACGTATATTATCAAGAGGAAGTAACACATGGGTGATTCTTCATCATGTTAAATCTTCTAACGGTACAGCAATTTGCGTCGAAGCACGAAGCGCAAACATTTTCGCGAGTTTTTTATGTTTGTAGCGTGACGTTTGACAGTTTGAAGCGAAAACCATTTAGATGCAAAACCGGACCGACCGCAAATATCATTTTTTGATGCACGTTTTATCATTTTTTTATAAAACATACCAATTTCGTGGCGTAGAAGTTTGTTTAGGGTTTCAAAGGATACAAATAATCGTTTCTTACACGTGAAACGGACTCAGTTTTGATCATTTTAAACAGTCAGAGGCGTAACTTGGGTCTCAAGATTGGAGGGGGGAACTAATTTTGCCCTACAAAAGGGCGTGGATGGAAATGCCACGCCCACACTAATTAGATATTACTCACAAATTAAAGTTATTGTCAAATAAATAAAAGTAAAAAAAAATCATTTCGTTACGCATTATATTGCACCAACTTCGTAATTTAGTATTTGTTTACTTAAACAGATTCAATTTTCTTTAAAACACTTGGTTGCTTTTTTCGCGACTAAACACTTAGTTTTGCCCGACAAAACTGTTCATTTTAATCTTTGGGGGGGGGGGGTGATTCTACCCCCCCATACCTTCATGGGATTTACGTCCCTGTAAACAGTAACAATGACGGCAAACGTTGCGTATTAGTGTGAAATAAAGGTAGGTATGCGTTTATGTGTTATTTTATTACCATTTGCAAGCAACCGTTTGGTGCAAACTTTTTTACGCGTTGTTTAACGCCCAAAACGTGTACGTTTGGCAGGCGAAATATGTACGTTTTGCAGGCGAAACATGCACTCTTAAAAGTGTAAACTAATTAGTTTGGAACGTGAATTGACAACGTTCGACAAGTAACGCCCACATGTTTAACAAACATAAGCGCAGGTTCTAGAAAGATTTGAAAACGTTTATAATGTGCTCGCGTACCCTATACACTAGGAATGTAAAGAACCGTAAGAACCGTAATGTTGTTACACTTTCATTCAATCTTAATCCTTACGCTGTATGGGCCGCGAAAATAAGATTGTTTACGAGTTTTCCAACCCATGTTGTAATAATTGGAATGTTAAAAATTTTACATGTCAAACATTAAATTAGTGTGAACTTTGTATGTGATGCTACGAATACAAGGGAGCCATAACTTTGAAATTTTTAAATTTTTATGTACTTTATCTGGCTGTGTCTGGCAAAAAATACATTTAAAAACGAGTTTACATCACCAACATTTAATTAAACACATGAAAAGGAAGAGAACCATGTATACTATGTTATGTCACTGTACTGTTTACATTGCGATGAGTTAAGGCCTTGTGAACGGTTTAAAACGCAAAAGTTCACGCCCCCTAATTTACGTTAACAGTCAAAATACAAAAAGTGTCCCACTACTGCTTCTGTACTCTGTTGTGATTTACTGTGCTTTGTTCTGTTTTTCAGTAGCGAGGAGCGATTTATCCGAAATTATCGCAACCTTCGTTTTTGAAATGATATGTTTCAACAAAGGAAGTGTTTTTCAATGATAAAAGGTGCGAAATACATAGTTTATTGCGTTTAATCGATATCTAATACAAAAAAATACAGCAAAGTACAGTAAATCGCAACAGACTACAGAGGCGGAAGCGGGACAATTTTTGTATTTTGACTGTAAGTAAAGGCGTCCAACTCGTAAACAAGTCATTTTGCTGGGTGGCGTAACGATTGAATGCATAAAAATGGTAGTATTACAACTATAACTTATCAGATGCCTCAAATCAATCAAACTTGTCCACATTCCTAGTGTATAGGCTTCACGAGTACATTATAAACTCTTTTCTAATCTTTCTAGAACGTGCGCTTATGTTTCTTAAACATAATGTGGGCGTTACTCGTCAAACGTTGTCAATTCACGTTCCAAACTAATTAGTTTACACTTTTAAGAGTGCATGTTTCGCCTGCCAAACGTGCACGTTTTGGGCGTTAAACAACGCGTAAAAAAGTTTGCGCCGAACGGTTGCTTGCAAATGGTAATATGATATAAAGTATAATTTTCTATAGAAATTGTCAAATAGATGTGATAAATTAATCTCATCGTGACATTATTGTTATGTGTGACATGTGAGTTTGTCAGTGTTACAATGCCCAAAATTCCAGTACATCATAATATCGTTCATTATCCTAATACACTTTATATCATTCAGGTTACCCTGTGAGCAGAGTCTTATTTTTCTTTCTATCACAGCACTGGAGGAAAACAACGCTCTCCTCACAGGGTACCTTAAAGATCTTTTATTACAAACAAAATCGTCAAAGGTTTTTGAAATGCTGGAAAGAAGAAAACTTGTTACATGATATCTCTTAAAAACGGCAATATCACAATAATTTAACGGCGAGATCATCCGTTTTAAACTGCAATTCCTATAAAAACAATATGATACTTTACATCATAAAATATCACAATATACAATGACATACATACCTTTTATTTCACATCAAGTCCAAGCAAAGCAATAAGATACCGTTAAAAGTTTTAAAAATGCCAAAGGATGTGTTACTACCTCTTGACAAAATACGTTCATCATGTATGTACTCAGGAAAAAGAACACTGACATGGTCCTAAACATACCAAAGAAGTGCTAACTATAGCTAAGCATGCCTAAGGTGGTCCAACTAGGCCTAACGATGTCTAACGTGGTCTAAGAATATCAGTGCTATCTGAGCAGTGCTAAGCATATCCACAGAGTGCAAAGTATACCTCAGAAGGTATAAGTAGACCTAAGGAAGGCTAAGTAGGCCCAAGTAGGCCTAAAGAGGTCTACGAATAATTGAGCAGTGCTAAGCTTGTAGAGGGAGTAGTAAGTATAGCTAAGGAGGCCTAAGGAGGTCTAAAAAGGTGTAAGAATATTTGAGCAGTGCTAAGCATCTGAAGAGAGCGACAAGTATATCAAAGGAAGTCTAAGAAAAACTAAGAAGGTCCAAGGAGTTGTAAGAATATTTGAGCAGTACTAAGCATGTCAAGGCAGTTCCAAGAATAGCTAAGTACAGCTAAGGAAGTCTAAGGAGGCCTAAAAAGGTCTAGGGAGGTGTAAGAAGACTTGAGGACTGCTAAGCATGTGAAGGGAGCGGTAGGTACAGCCAAAGAAGTCTAAGGAGGTCTAGGGAGGTCTAGGGAGGTGTAAGAATACTTGAAGACTGCTAAGCATGTGAAAGCAGCGATAAGTATAGCTAAGGAAGTCTAAGAAAGGCTAAGGAGGTCTAGGGAGATCTACGGAAATGTAAGCATACTTGAGGACTGCTAAGCATGTGAAAGGAGCGATAAGTATAGCTAAGGATTCTAAGGAAGGCTAACGAGGTCTAGGGAGGTCTAGAAAGGTCTAGGGAGGTGCAAGAATACTTGAGGACTGCTAAGCATGTGAAAGGAGCGATAAGTATAGCTAAGGAAGTCTAAGAAGGGCTAAGGAGGTCTAGGGAGGTCTACGGAGATGTAAGAATACTTGAGGACTACTAAGCATGTGAAAGGAGCGATAAGTATAGCTAAGGAAGTCTAAGGAGGGCTAGGGAAGTCTAGGGAGGTCTAGGGAGGTCTAGGGAGGTGTAAGAATACTTGAGGACTGCTAAGCATGTGAAAGGAGCGGTAAGTATAGCTAAGGAAGTCTAAGGAGGGCTAAGGACGTCTAGGGAGGTCTAGGGAGGTGTAAGAATACTTGAGGACTGCAAAGCATGTGAAAGGAGCGGTAGGTATAGCTAAAGAAGTCTAAGGAGGGCGAAAGAGGTCTAGGGAGGTCTAGGGAGGTGTAAGAATACTTGAGGACTGCTAAGCATGTGAAAGGAGCGGTAGGTATAGCTAAAGAAGTCTAAGGAGGGCTAAGGAGGTCTAGGAAGGTCTAGGGAGGTGTAAGAATACTTGAGGACTGCTAAGCATGTAAAAGGAGCGGTAGGTATAGCTAAGGAAGTCTAAGGAGGGCTAAGGAGGTCTAGGGAGGTCTAGGGAGGTGTAAGAATACTTGAAGACGGCTAAGCATGTGAAAGGAGCGGTAGGTATGGCTAAGGAAGTCTAAGGAGGGCCAGGGAGGTCTAGGGAGGTGTAAGAATACTTGAGAACTGCTAAGCATGTGAAAGGAGCGCTAGGTATAGCTAAGAAAGTCTAAGGAGGGCTAAGGAGGTCTAGGGAGGTCTAGGGAGGTGTAAGATTACTTGAGGACGGCTAAGCATGTGAAAGGAGCGGTAGGTATAGCTAAGGAAGTCCAAGGAGGGCTAAGGAGGTCTAGGGAGGTCTAGGGAGGTGTAACAATACTTGAGGACTGCTAAGCATGTGAAAGGAGCGGTAGGTATGGCTAAGGAAGTCTAAGGAGGGCTAGGGAGGTCTAGGGAGGTGTAAGAATACTTGAGGACTGCTAAGCATGTGAAAGGAGCGGTAGGTATAGCTAAGGAAGTCTAAGGAGGGCTAAGGAGGTCTAAGGAGGTCTAGGGAGGTGTAAGAATACTTAAGGACTGCTAAGCATGTGAAAGGAGCGGTAGGTATAGCTAAGGAAATCTAAGGAGGGCTAAGGAGGTCTAGTGAGGTCTAGGGAGGTGTAAGAATACTTGAGGACTGCTAAGCATGTGAAAGGAGCGGTAGGTATGGCTAAGGAAGTCTAAGGAGGGCTAAGGAGGTCTAGGGAGGTCTAGGGAGGTGTAAGAATACTTGAGGACTGCTAAGGATGTGAAAGGAGCGGTAGGTATAGCTAAGGAAGTCTAAGGAAGGCTAAGGAGGTCTAAGGAGGTCTAGGGAGGTGTAAGAATACTTAAGGACTGCTAAGCATGTGAAAGGAGCGGTAGGTATAGCTAAGGAAATTTAAGGAGGGCTAAGGAGGTCTAGGGAGGTCTAGGGAGGTGTAAGAATACTTGATGACTGCTAAGCATGTGAAAGGAGCGGTAGGTATGGCTAAGGAAGTCTAAGGAGGGCCAGGCAGGTCTAGGGAGGTATAAGAATACTTGAGAACTGCTAAGCATGTGAAAGGAGCGCTAGGTATAGCTAAGGAAGTCTAAGGAAGGCTAAGGAGGTCTAGGGAGGTGTAAGAATACTTGAGGACGGCTAAGCATGTGAAAGGAGCGGTAGGTATAGCTAAGGAAGTCTAAGGAGAGCTAAGGAGGTCTAGGGAGGTCTAGGGAGGTGTAAGAATACTTGAGGACTGCTAAGCATGTGAAAGGAGCGGTAGGTATGGCTAAGGAAGTGTAAGGAGGGCTAAGGAGGTCTAAGGAGGTCTAGGGAGGTGTAAGAATACTTAAGGACTGCTAAGCATGTGAAAGGAGCGGTAGGTATGGCTAAGGAAGTCTAAGGACGGCTAGGGAGGTCTAGGGAGGTGTAAGAATACTTGAGGACTGCTAGGCATGTGAAAGGAGCGGTAGGTATAGCTAAGGAAGTCTAAGGAGGGCTAAGGAGGTCTAAGGAGGTCTAGGGAGGTGTAAGAATACTTGAGGACTGCTAAGCATGTGAAAGGAGCGGTAGGTATGGCTGAGGAAGTCTAAGGAGGGCTAAGGAGGTCTAGGGAGGTGTAAGAATACTTGAGGACTGCTAAGCATGTGAAAGGAGCGGTAGGTATGGCTAAGGAAGTCTAAGGAGGGCTAGGGAAATCTAGAAAGGTGTAAGAATACTTGAGGACTGCTAAGGATGTGAAAGGAGCGGTAGGTACAGCTAAGGAAGTCTAAGGAGGGCTAACGAGGTCTAAGGAGGTCTAGCGAGGTGTAACAATACTTAAGAACTGCTAAGCATGTGAAAGGAGCGGTAGGTATAGCTAAGGAAATCTAAGGAGGGCTAAGGAGGTCTAGTGAGGTCTAGGGAGGTGTAAGAATACTTGAGGACTGCTAAGCATGTGAAAGGAGCGGTAGGTATGGCTAAGGAAGTCTAAGGAGGGCCAGGGAGGTCTAGGGAGGTGTAAGAATACTTGAGGACTGCTAAGCATGTGAAAGGAGCGCTAGGTATAGCTAAGGAAGTCTAAGGAGGGCTAAGGAGGTCTAGGGAGGTCTAGGGAGGTGTAAGAATTCTTGAGGACGGCTAAGCATGTGAAAAAAGCGGTAGGTATGGCTAAGGAAGTCTAAGGAGGGCCAGGGAGGTCTAGGGAGGTGTAAGAATACTTGAGAACTGCTAAGCATGTGAAAGGAGCGCTAGGTATAGCTAAGGAAGTCTAAGGAGGGCTAAGGAGGTCTAGGGAGGTCTAGGGAGGTGTAAGAATACTTGAGGACGGCTAAGCATGTGAAAGGAGCGGTAGGTATGGCTAAGGAAATCTAAGGAGGGCCAAAGAGGTCTAGGGAGGTGTAAGAATACTTGAGAACTGCTAAGCATGTGAAAGGAGCGCTAGGTATAGCTAAGGAAGTCTAAGGACGGCTAAGGAGGTCTAAGGAGGTCTAGGGAGGTGTAAGAATACTTGAGGACTGCTAAGCATGTGAAAGGAGCGGTAGGTATGGCTGAGGAAGTCTAAGGAGGGCTAAGGAGGTCTAGGGAGGTGTAAGAATACTTGAGGACTGCTAAGCATGTGAAAGGAGCGGTAGGTATGGCTAAGGAAGTCTAAGGAAAGCTAGGGAGGTCTAGAAAGGTGTAAAAATACTTGAGGACTGCTAAGGATGTGAAAGGAGCGGTAGGTATAGGTAAGGAAGTCTAAGGAGGGCTAAAAAGGTCTAAGGAGGTCTAGGGAGGTGTAAGAATACTTAAGGACTGCTAAGCATGTGAAAGGAGCGGTAGGTATAGCTAAGGAAATCTAAGGAGGGCTAAGGAGGTCTAGTAAGGTCTAGGGAGGTGTAAGAATACTTGAGGACTGCTAAGCATGTGAAAGGAGCGGTAGGTATGGCTAAGGAAGTCTAAGGAGGGCCAGGGAGGTCTAGGGAGGTGTAAGAATACTTGAGGACTGCTAAGCATGTGAAAGGAGCGCTAGGTATAGCTAAGGAAGTCTAAGGAGGGCTAAGGAGGTCTAGGGAGGTCTAGGGAGGTGTAAGAATACTTGAGGACTGCTAAGCATGTGAAAGGAGCGGTAGGTATGGCTAAGGAAGTCTAAGGAGGGCTAGGGAGGTCTAGGGAGGTGTAAGAATACTTGAGGACTGCTAAGCATGTGAAAGGAGCGGTAGGTATAGCTAAGGAAGTCTAAGGACGGCTAAGGAGGTCTAGGGAGGTCTAGGGAGGTGTAAGAATACTTGAGGACTGCTAAGCATGTGAAAGCAGCGGTAGGTATGGCTGAGGAAGTCCAAGGAGGGCTAAGGAGGTCTAGGGAGGTGTAAGAATACTTGAGGACTGCTAAGCATGTGAAAGGAGCGGTAGGTATGGCTAAGGAAGTCTAAGGAGGGCTAGGGAGGTCTAGAAAGGTGTAAAAATACTTGAGGACTGCTAAGGATGTGAAAGGAGCGGTAGGTATAGGTAAGGAAGTCTAAGGAGGGCTAAAAAGGTCTAAGGAGGTCTAGGGAGGTGTAAGAATACTTAAGGACTGCTAAGCATGTGAAAGGAGCGGTAGGTATAGCTAAGGAAATCTAAGGAGGGCTAAGGAGGTCTAGTGAGGTCTAGGGAGGTGTAAGAATACTTGAGGACTGCTAAGCATGTGAAAGGAGCGGTAGGTATGGCTAAGGAAGTCTAAGGAGGGCCAGGGAGGTCTAGGGAGGTGTAAGAATACTTGAGGACTGCTAAGCATGTGAAAGGAGCGCTAGGTATAGCTAAGGAAATCTAAGGAGGGCTAAGGAGGTCTAGGGAGGTCTAGGGAGGTGTAAGAATACTTGAGGACGGCTAAGCATGTGAAAGGAGCGGTAGGTATGGCTAAGGAAGTCTAAGGAGGGCCAGGGAGGTCTAGGGAGGTGTAAGAATACTTGAGAACTGCTAAGCATGTGAAAGGAGCGCTAGGTATAGCTAAGGAAGTCTAAGGAGGGCTAAGGAGGTCTAGGGAGGTCTAGGGAGGTGTAAGAATACTTGAGGACGGCTAAGCATGTGAAAGGAGCGGTAGGTATGGCTAAGGAAGTCTAAGGAGGGCCAGGGAGGTGAAGGGAGGTGTAAGAATACTTGAGAACTGCTAAGCATGTGAAAGGAGCGCTAGGTATAGCTAAGAAAGTCTAAGGAGGGCTAAGGAGGTCTAGGGAGGTCTAGGGAGGTGTATAATTACTTGAGGACGGCTAAGCATGTGAAAGGAGCGGTA
This sequence comes from Muricea muricata, assembly GCA_963855995.1. Taxonomy (NCBI): domain Eukaryota; kingdom Metazoa; phylum Cnidaria; class Anthozoa; order Malacalcyonacea; family Plexauridae; genus Muricea; species Muricea muricata. Next base: position 63,561,329 of record OY979717.1, read on the forward strand.
GGTATAGCTAAAAAAGTCTAAGGAGGGCGAAGGAGGTCTAGGGAGGTGTAAGAATACTTGAGGACTGCTAAACATGTGAAAGGAGCGGTAGGTATAGCTAAAGAAGTCTAAGGAGGGCTAAGGAGGTCTAGGAAGGTCTAGGGAGGTGTAAGAATACTTGACGACTGCTAAGCATGTAAAAGGAGCAGTAGGTATGGCTAAGGAAGTCCAAGGAGGGCTAAGGAAGTCTAAGGAGGGCTATGGAGGTCCAGAGAGGTCTAGGGAGGTGTAAGAATACTTGAGGACTGCAAAGCATGGGAAAGGAGCGGTAGGTATGGCTAAGGAAGTCTAAGGAGGGCTAAAGAGGTCTAGGGAGGTCTAGGGAGGTGTAAGAATATTTGAGGACTGCTAAGCATGTGAAACGAGCGGTAGGTATAGCTAAGGAAGTTTAAGGAGGGCTAAGGAGGTCTAAGGAGGTCTAGGGAGGTGTAAGAATACTTGAGGACTGCTAAGCATGTGAAAGGAGCGGTAGGTATGGCTAAGGAAGTCTAAGGAGGGCTGAGGAGGTCTAGGGAGGTCTAGGGAGGTGTAAGAATACTTGAGGACTGCTAAGCATGTGAAAGGAGCGGTAGGTATAGCTAAGGAAGTCTACGGAGGGCTAAGGAGGTCTAAGGAGGTCTAGGGAGGTGTAAGAATACTTAAGGACTGCTAAGCATGTGAAAGGAGCGGTAGGTATAGCTAAGGAAGTCTAAGGAGGGCTAAGGAGGTCTAGGGAGGTCTAGGGAGGTGTAAGAATACTTGAGGACTGCTAAGGATGTGAAAGGAGCGGTAGGTATAGCTAAGGAAGTCTAAGGAGAGCTTAGGAGGTCTAAAGAGGTCTAGGGAGGTGTAAGAATACTTAAGGACTGCTAAGCATGTGAAAGGAGCGGTAGGTATAGCTAAGGAAATCTAAGGAGGGCCAAGGAGGTCTAGGGAGGTCTAGGGAGGTGTAAGAATACTTGTGGACTGCTAAGCATGTGAAAGGGGCGGTAGGTATGGCTAAGGAAGTCTAAGGAGGGCCAGGGAGGTCTAGGGAGGTGTAAGAATACTTGAGGACTGCTAAGCATGTGAAAGGAGCGGTAGGTATGGCTAAGGAAGTCTAAGGAGGGCTAAGGAGGTCTAGGGAGGTCTAGGGAGGTGTAAGAATACTTGAGGACTGCTAAGCATGTGAAAGGAGCGGTAGGTATAGCTAAGGAAGTCTAAGGAGGGCTAAGGAGGTCTAAGGAGGTCTAGGGAGGTGTAAGAATACTTAAGGACTGCTAAGCATGTGAAAGGAGCGGTAGGTATAGCTAAGGAAGTCTAAGGAGGGCTAAGGAGGTCTAGGAAGGTCTAGGGAGGTGTAAGAATACTTGACGACTGCTAAGCATGTAAAAGGAGCGGTAGGTATAGCTAAGGAAGTCTAAGGAGGGCTAAGGAGGTCTAGGGAGGTCTAGGGAGGTGTAAGAATACTTTATGACTGCTAAGCATGTAAAAGGAGCGGTAGGTATGGCTAAGGAAGGCTAAGGAGGGCTAGGGAGGTCTAGGGAGGTGTAAGAATACTTGAGGACTGCTAAGGATGTGAAAGGAGCGGTAGGTATAGCTAAGGAAGTCTAAGGAGGGCTAAGGAGGTCTAAGGAGGTCTAGGGAGGTGTAAGAATGCTTAAGGACTGCTAAGCATGTGAAAGGAGCGGTTGGTATAGCTAAGGAAATTTAAGAACGGCTAAGGAGGTCTAGGGAGGTCTAGGGAGGTGTAAGAATACTTGAGGACTGCTAAGCATGTGAAAGGAGCGGTAGGTATGGCTAAGGAAGTCTAAGGAGGGCTAGGGAGGTCTAGGGAGGTGTAAGAATACTTGAGGACTGCTAAGCATGTGAAAGGAGCGGTAGGTATAGCTAAGGAAGTCTAAGGAGAGCTAAGGAGGTCTAGGGAGGTCTAGGGAGGTGTAAGAATACTTGAGGACTGCTAAGCATGTGAAAGGAGCGGTAGGTATGGCTGAGGAAGTCTAAGGAGGGCTAAGGAGGTCTAGGGAGGTTTAAGAATACTTGAGGACTGCTAAGCATGGAAAGGAGCGGTAGGTATGGCTAAGGAAGTCTAAGGAGGGCTAGGGAGGTCTAGGGAGGTGTAAGAATACTTGAGGACTGCTAAGGTTGTGAAACGAGCGGTAGGTATAGCTAAGGAAGTCTAAGGAGGGCAAAGGAGGTCTAAGGAGGTCTAGGGAGGTGTAAGAAAACTTAAGGACTGCTAAGCATGTGAAAGGAGCGGTAGGTATAGCTAAGGAAATTTAAGGAAAGCTAAGGAGGTCTAGGGAGGTCTAGGGAGGTGTAAGAATACTTGATGACTGCTAAGCATGTGAAAGGAGCGGTAGGTATGGCTAAGGAAGTCTAAGGAGGGCCAGGCAGGTCTAGGGAGGTGTAAGAATACTTGAGAACTGCTAAGCATGTGAAAGGAGCGCTGGGTATAGCTAAGGAAGTCTAAGGAAGGCTAAGGAGGTCTAGTGAGGAGTAAGAATACTTGAGGACGGCTAAGCATGTGAAAGGAGCGGTAGGTATAGCTAAGGAAGTCTAGGGAGGGCTAAGGAGGTCTAGGGAGGACTAGGGAGGTGTAAGAATACTTGAGGACTGCTAAGGATATTAAAGGAGCGGTAGGTATAGCTAAGGAAGTCTAAGGAGGGCTAAGGAGGTCTAAGGAGGTCTAGGGAGGTGTAAGAACACTTTAGAACTGCTAAGCATGTGAAAGGAGCGCTAGGTATAGCTAAGGAAGTCTAAGGAGGGCTAAGGAGGTCTAGGGAGGTCTAGGGAGGTGTAAGAATACTTGAGGACGGCTAAGCATGTGAAAGGAGCGGTAGGTATAGCTAAGGAAGTCTAAGGAGGGCTAAGGAGGTCTAGGGAGGTCTAGGGAGGTGTAAGAATACTTGAGGACTGCTAAGCATGTGAAAGGAGTGGTAGGTATATCTAAAGAAGTCTAAGGAGGGCAAGGGAGGTCTAGGGAGGTATAAGAATACTTGAGGACTGCTAAGCATGTGAAAGGAGCGGTAGGTATAGCTAAGGAAGTCTAAGGAGGGCTAAGGAGGTCTAAGGAGGTCTAGGGAGGTGTAAGAATACTTGAGGACTGCTAAGCATGTGAAAGGAGCGGTAGGTATGGCAGAGGAAGTCTAGGGAGGGCTAAGGAGGTCTAGGGAGGTGTAAGAATACTTGAGGACTGCTAAGGATGTGAAAGGAGCGGTAGGTATAGCTAAGAAAGTCTAAGGAGGGCTAAGGAGGTCTAAGGAGGTCTAGGGAGGTGTAAGAATACTTAAGGACTGCTAAGCATGTGAAAGGAGCGGTAGGTATAGCTAAGGAAATCTAAGGAGGGCTAAGAAGGTCTAGGGAGGCCTAGGGAGGTGTAAGAACACTTGAGGACTGCTAAGCATGTGAAAGGAGCGGTAGGTATGGCTAAGGAAGTCTAAGGAGGGCTAAGGAGGTCTAGGGAGGTCTAGGGAGATGTAAGAATACTTGGGGACTGCTAAGCATGTGAAGGGAGCGGTAAGTATAGCTAAGGAAGTCTAAGGAGGGCTAAGGAGGTCTAGGGAGGTCTAGGGAGGTGTAAGAATACTTAAGGACTGCTAAGCATGTGAAAGGAGCGCTAGGTATAGCTAAGGAAGTCTAAGGAGGGCTAAGCAGGTCTAGGGAGGTCTAGGGAGGTGTAAGAATACTTGAGGACGGCTAAGCATGTGAAAGGAGCGGTAGGTATAGCTAAGGAAATCTAAGGAGGGCTAAGGAGGTCTAGGGAGGTCTAGGGAGGTGTAAGAATACTTGTGGACTGCTAAGCATGTGAAAGGAGCGGTAGGTATGGCTAAGGAAGTGTAAGGAGGGCTAAGGAGGTCTAAGGAGGTCTAGGGAGGTGTAAGAATACTTAAGGACTGCTAAGCATGTGAAAGGAGCGGTAGGTATAGCTAAGGAAGTCTAAGGAGGGCTAAGGAGGTCTAGGGAGGACTAGGGAGGTGTAAGAATACTTGAGGACTGCTAAGGATATTAAAGGAGCGGTAGGTATAGCTAAGGAAGTCTAAGGAGGGCTAAGGAGGTCTAAGGAGGTCTAGGGAGGTGTAAGAACACTTTAGAACTGCTAAGCATGTGAAAGGAGCGCTAGGTATAGCTAAGGAAGTCTAAGGAGGGCTAAGGAGGTCTAGGGAGGTCTAGGGAGGTGTAAGAATACTTGAGGACGGCTAAGCATGTGAAAGGAGCGGTAGGTATAGCTAAGGAAGTCTAAGGAGGGCTAAGGAGGTCTAGGGAGGTCTAGGGAGGTGTAAGAATACTTGAGGACTGCTAAGCATGTGAAAGGAGTGGTAGGTATATCTAAAGAAGTCTAAGGAGGGCAAGGGAGGTCTAGGGAGGTATAAGAATACTTGAGGACTGCTAAGCATGTGAAAGGAGCGGTAGGTATAGCTAAGGAAGTCTAAGGAGGGCTAAGGAGGTCTAAGGAGGTCTAGGGAGGTGTAAGAATACTTGAGGACTGCTAAGCATGTGAAAGGAGCGGTAGGTATGGCAGAGGAAGTCTAGGGAGGGCTAAGGAGGTCTAGGGAGGTGTAAGAATACTTGAGGACTGCTAAGGATGTGAAAGGAGCGGTAGGTATAGCTAAGAAAGTCTAAGGAGGGCTAAGGAGGTCTAAGGAGGTCTAGGGAGGTGTAAGAATACTTAAGGACTGCTAAGCATGTGAAAGGAGCGGTAGGTATAGCTAAGGAAATCTAAGGAGGGCTAAGAAGGTCTAGGGAGGCCTAGGGAGGTGTAAGAACACTTGAGGACTGCTAAGCATGTGAAAGGAGCGGTAGGTATGGCTAAGGAAGTCTAAGGAGGGCTAAGGAGGTTTAGGGAGGTCTAGGGAGATGTAAGAATACTTGGGGACTGCTAAGCATGTGAAGGGAGCGGTAAGTATAGCTAAGGAAGTCTAAGGAGGGCTAAGGAGGTCTAGGGAGGTCTAGGGAGGTGTAAGAATACTTAAGGACTGCTAAGCATGTGAAAGGAGCGCTAGGTATAGCTAAGGAAGTCTAAGGAGGGCTAAGCAGGTCTAGGGAGGTCTAGGGAGGTGTAAGAATACTTGAGGACGGCTAAGCATGTGAAAGGAGCGGTAGGTATAGCTAAGGAAATCTAAGGAGGGCTAAGGAGGTCTAGGGAGGTCTAGGGAGGTGTAGGAATACTTAAGGACTGCTAAGCATGTGAAAGGAGCGGTAGGTATGGCTAAGGAAGTCTAAGGAGGGCCAGGTAGGTCTAGGGAGGTGTAAGAATACTTGAGAACTGCTAAGCATGTGAAAGGAGCGGTAGGTATAGCTAAGGAAGTCTAAGGAGGGCTAAGGAGGTCTAGGGAGGTCTAGGGAGGTGTAAAAATACTTGAGGACTGCTAAGCATGTGAAAGGAGCGGTAGGTATAGCTAAGGAAGTCTAAGGAGGGCTAAGGAGGTCTAGGGAGGTCTAGGGAGGTGTAAAAATACTTGAGGACTGCTAAGCATGTGAAAGGAGCGGTAGGTATGGCTGAGGAAGTCTAAGGAGGGCTAAGGAGGTCTAGGGAGGTGTAAGAATACTTGAGGATGGCTAAGCATGTGAAAGGAGCGGTAGGTATGGCTAAGGAAGTCTAAGGAGGGCTAGGGAGGTCTAAAAAGGTGTAAGAATACTTGAGGACTGCTAAGGATGTGAAAGGAGCGGTAGGTATAGCTAAGGAAGTCTAAGGAGGGCTAAGGAGGTCTAAGGAGGTCTAGGGAGGTGTAAGAATACTTAAGGACTGCTAAGCATGTGAAAGGAGCGGTAGGTATAGCTAAGGAAATCTAAGGAGGGCTAAGGAGGTCTAGGGAGGTCTAGGGAGGTGTAAGAATACTTGAGGACTGCTAATCACGTAAAAGGAGCGGTAGGTATGGCTAAGCAAGTCTAAGGAGGGCCAGGGAGGTCTAGGGAGGTGTAAAAACACTTGAGGACTGCTAAGCATGTGAAAGGAGCGCTAGCTATAGCTAAGGAAGTCTAAGGAGGGCTAAGGAGGTCTATTTAGGTCTAGGGAGGTGTAAGAATACTTGAGGACGGCTAACATTGTGAAAGGAGCGGTAGGTATAGCTAAGGAAGTCTAAGGAGGGCTAAGGAGGTCTAGGGAGGTCTAGGGAAGTGTAAGAATACTTGAGGACTGCTAAGCATGTTAAAGGAGCGGTAGGTATGGCTAAGGAAGTCTAAGGAGGGCTAAGGAGGTCTAAGGAGGTCTAGGGAGGTGTAAGAATACTTAAGGACTGCTAAGCATGTGAAAGGAGCGGTAGGTATAGCTAAGGAAATCTAAGGATGGCTAAGGAGGTCTAGGGAGGTCTAGGGAGGTGTAAGAATACTTGAGGACTACTAAGCATGTGAAAGGAGCGGTAGGTATGGCCAAGGAAGTCTAAGGAGGGCCCGGGAGGTCTAGGGAGGTGTAAGAATACTTGAGGACTGCTAAGCATGTGAAAGGAGCGCTAGGTATAGCTAAGGAAGTCTAAGGAGGGCTAAGGAGGTCTAGGAAGGTCTAGGGAAGTGTAAGAATACTTGAGGACTGCTAAGCATGTGAAAGGAGCGGTAGGTATAGCTAAGGAAGTCTAAGGAGGGCTAAGGAGGTCTAGGGAGGTCTAGGGAGGTGTAAAAATACTTGAGGACTGCTAAGCATGTGAAAGGAGCGGTAGGTATGGCTGAGGAAGTCTAAGGAGAGCTAAGGAGGTCTAGGGAGGTGTAAGAATACTTGAGGACTGCTAAGCATGTGAAAGGAGCGGTAGGTATGGCTAAGGAAGTCTAAGGAGGGCTAGAAATGTCTAGAAAGGTGTAAGAATACTTGAGGACTGCTAAGGATGTGAAAGGAGCGGTAGGTATAGCTAAGGAAGTCTAAGGAGGGCTAAGGAGGTCTAAGGAGGTCTAGGGAGGTGTAAGAATACTTAAGGACTGCTAAGCATGTGAAAGGAGCGGTAGGTATGGCTAAGCAAGTCTAAGGAGGGCCAGGGAGGTCTAGGGAGGTGTAAAAACACTTGAGGACTGCTAAGCATGTGAAAAGAGCGCTAGGTATAGCTAAGGAAGTCTAAGGAGGGCTAAGGAGGTCTAGGGAGGTCTAGGGAGGTGTAAGAATACTTGAGGACGGCTAACATTGTGAAAGGAGCGGTAGGTATAGCTAAGGAAGTCTAAGGAGGGCTAAGGAGGTCAAGGGAGGTCTAGGGAAGTGTAAGAATACTTGAGGACTGCTAAGCATGTTAAAGGAGCGGTAGGTATGGCTAAGGAAGTCTAAGGAGGGCTAAGGAGGTCTAAGGAGGTCTAGGGAGGTTTAAGAATAGTTAAGGACTGCTAAGCATGTGAAAGGAGCGTTAGGTATAGCTAAGGAAATCTAAGGAGGGCTAAGGAGGTCTTGGGAGGTCTAGGGAGGTGTAAGAATACTTGAGGACTACTAAGCATGTGAAAGGAGCAATAGGTATGGCCAAACAAGTCTAAGGAGGGCCCGGGAGGTCTAGGGAGGTGTAAGAATACTTGAGGACTGCTAAGCATGTGAAAGGAGCGCTAGGTATGGCTAAGGAAGTCTAAGGAGAGCTAGGGAGGTCTAGAAAGGTGTAAGAATACTTGAGGACTGCTAAGGACGTGAAAGGAGCGGTAGGTATATTTAAGGAAATCTAAGGAGGGCTAAGGACGTCTAAGGAGGTCTAGGGAGGTGTAAGAATACTTAAGGACTGCTAAGCATGTGAAAGGAGCGGTAGGTATAGCTAAGGAATTCTAAGGAGAGCTAAGGAGGTCTAGGGAGGTCTAGCGAGGTGTAAGAATACTTGAGGACTGCTAATCATGTGAAAGGAGCGGTAGGTATGGCTAAGGAAGTCTAAGGAGGGCCAGGGAGGTCTAGGGAGGTGCAAGAATACTTGAGGACTTCTAAGCATGTGAAAGGAGCGGTAGGTATAGCTAAGGAAGTCTAAGGAGGGCTAAGGAGGTCTAAGGAGGTCTAGGGAGGTGTAAGAATACTTGAGGACGGCTAAGCATGTGAAACGAGCGGTAGGTATAGCTAAGGAAGTCTAAGGAGGGCCAAGGAGGTCTAGCGAGGTCTAGGCAAGTGTAAGAATACTTGAGAACTGCTAAGCATGTGAAAGGAGCGGTAGGTATGGCTGAGGAAGGCTAAGGAGGGCTAAGGAGGTCTAGGGAGGTGTAAGAATACTTGAGGACTGCTAAGCATGTGAAAGGAGCGGTAGGTATGGCTAAGGAAGTCTAAGGAGGGCTAGGGAGGTCTAAAGAGGTATAAGAATACTTGAGGACTGCTAAGGATGTGAAAGGAGCGGTAGGTATAGCTAAGGAAGTCTAAGGAGGGCTAAGGAGGTCTAAGGAGGTCTAGGGAGGTTTAAGAATACTTAAGACTGCGAAGCATGTGAAAGGAGCGGTAGGTATAGCTAAGAAAATGTAAGGAGGGCTAAGGAGGTCTAGGGAGGTCTAGGGAGGTGTAAGAATACTTGAGGACTACTAAGCATGTGAAAGGAGCGGTAGGTATGGCCAAGGAAGTCTAAGGAGGGCCCGGGAGGTCTAGGGAGGTGTAAGAATACTTGAGGACTGCTAAGCATGTGAAAGGAGCGCTAGGTATAGCTAAGGAAGTCTAAGGAGGGCTAAGGAGGTCTAGGGAGGTCTAGGGAAGTGTAAGAATACTTGAGGTCTGCTAAGCATGTGAAAGGAGCGCTAGGTATAGCTAAGGAAGTCTAAGGAGGGCTAAGGAGGTCTAGGGAGGTCTAGGGAGGTGTAAAAATACTTGAGGACTGCTAAGCATGTGAAAGGAGCGGTAGGTATGGCTGAGGAAGTCTAAGGAGGGCTAAGGAGGTCTAGGGAGGTGTAAGAATACTTGAGGACTGCTAAGCATGTGAAAGGAGCGGTAGGTATGGCTAAGGAAGTCTAAGGAGGGCTAGGGAGGTCTAGAAAGGTGTAAGAATACTTGAGGACTGCTAAGGATGTGAAAGCAGCGGTAGGTATAGCTAAGGAAGTCTAAGGAGGGCTAAGGAGGTCTAAGGAGGTCTAGGGAGGTGTAAGAATACTTGAGGACTGCTAATCATGTAAAAGGAGCGGTAGGTATGGCTAAGAAAGTCTAAGGAGGGCCAGGGAGGTCTAGGGAGGTGTAAAAACACTTGAGGACTGCTAAGCATGTGAAAGGAGCGCTAGGTATAGCTAAGGAAGTCTAAGGAGGGCTAAGGAGGTCTAGGGAGGTCTAGGGAGGTGTAAGAATACTTGAGGACGGCTAACATTGTGAAAGGAGCGGTAGGTATAGCTAAGGAAGTCTAAGGAGGGCTAAGGAGGTCTAGGGAGGTCTAGGGAAGTGTAAGAATACTTGAGGACTGCTAAGCATGTTAAAGGAGCGGTAGGTATGGCTAAGGAAGTCTAAGGAGGGCCAAAGAGGTCTAGGGAGGTGTAAGAATACTTGAGAACTGCTAAGCATGTGAAAGGAGCGCTAGGTATAGCTAAGGAAGTCTAAGGACGGCTAAGGAGGTCTAAGGAGGTCTAGGGAGGTGTAAGAATACTTGAGGACTGCTAAGCATGTGAAAGGAGCGGTAGGTATGGCTGAGGAAGTCTAAGGAGGGCTAAGGAGGTCTAGGGAGGTGTAAGAATACTTGAGGACTGCTAAGCATGTGAAAGGAGCGGTAGGTATGGCTAAGGAAGTCTAAGGAAAGCTAGGGAGGTCTAGAAAGGTGTAAAAATACTTGAGGACTGCTAAGGATGTGAAAGGAGCGGTAGGTATAGGTAAGGAAGTCTAAGGAGGGCTAAAAAGGTCTAAGGAGGTCTAGGGAGGTGTAAGAATACTTAAGGACTGCTAAGCATGTGAAAGGAGCGGTAGGTATAGCTAAGGAAATCTAAGGAGGGCTAAGGAGGTCTAGTGAGGTCTAGGGAGGTGTAAGAATACTTGAGGACTGCTAAGCATGTGAAAGGAGCGGTAGGTATGGCTAAGGAAGTCTAAGGAGGGCCAGGGAGGTCTAGGGAGGTGTAAGAATACTTGAGGACTGCTAAGCATGTGAAAGGAGCGCTAGGTATAGCTAAGGAAATCTAAGGAGGGCTAAGGAGGTCTAGGGAGGTCTAGGGAGGTGTAAGAATACTTGAGGACGGCTAAGCATGTGAAAGGAGCGGTAGGTATGGCTAAGGAAGTCTAAGGAGGGCCAGGGAGGTCTAGGGAGGTGTAAGAATACTTGAGAACTGCTAAGCATGTGAAAGGAGCGCTAGGTATAGCTAAGGAAGTCTAAGGAGGGCTAAGGAGGTCTAGGGAAGTCTAGGGAGGTGTAAGAATACTTGATGACGGCTAAGCATGTGAAAGGAGCGGTAGGTATGGCTAAGGAAGTCTAAGGAGGGCCAAGGAGGTCTAGTGAGGTCTAGGGAGGTGTAAGAATACTTGTGGACTGCTAAGCATGTGAAAGGGGCGGTAGGTATGGCTAAGGAAGTCTAAGGAAGGCCAGGGAGGTCTAGGGAGGTGTAAGAATACTTGAGGACTGCTAAGCATGTGAAAGGAGCGGTAGGTATGGCTAAGGAAGTCTAAGGAGGGCTAAGGAGGTCTAGGGAGGTCTAGGGAGGTGTAAGAATACTTGAGGACTGCTAAGCATGTGAAAGGAGCGGTAGGTATAGCTAAGGAAGTCTAAGGAGGGCTAAGGAGGTCTAAGGAGGTCTAGGGAGGTGTAAGAATACTTAAGGACTGCTAAGCATGTGAAAGGAGCGGTAGGTATGGCTAAGGAAGTCTAAGGAGGGCCAAGGAGGTCTAGTCAGGTCTAGGGAGGTGTAAGAATACTTGTGGACTGCTAAGCATGTGAAAGGGGCGGTAGGTATGGCTAAGGAAGTCTAAGGAAGGCCAGGGAGGTCTAGGGAGGTGTAAGAATACTTGAGGACTGCTAAGCATGTGAAAGGAGCGGTAGGTATGGCTAAGGAAGTCTAAGGAGGGCTAAGGAGGTCTAGGGAGGTCTAGGGAGGTGTAAGAATACTTGAGGACTGCTAAGCATGTGAAAGGAGCGGTAGGTATAGCTAAGGAAGTCTAAGGAGGGCTAAGGAGGTCTAGGGAGGTCTAGGGAGGTGTAAGAATACTTGAGGACGGCTAAGCATGTGAAAGGAGCGGTAGGTATGGCTAAGGAAGTCTAAGGAGGGCCAGGGAGGTCTAGGGAGGTGTAAGAATACTTGAGAACTGCTAAGCATGTGAAAGGAGCGCTAGGTATAGCTAAGGAAGTCTAAGGAGGGCTAAGGAGGTCTAGGGAAGTCTAGGGAGGTGTAAGAATACTTGATGACGGCTAAGCATGTGAAAGGAGCGGTAGGTATGGCTAAGGAAGTCTAAGGAGGGCCAGGGAGGTGTAGGGAGGTGTAAGAATACTTGAGAACTGCTAAGCATGTGAAAGGAGCGCTAGGTATAGCTAAGAAAGTCTAAGGAGGGCTAAGGAGGTCTAGGGAGGTCTAGGGAGGTGTATAATTACTTGAGGACGGCTAAGCATGTGAAAGGAGCGGTAGGTATAGCTAAAAAAGTCTAAGGAGGGCGAAGGAGGTCTAGGGAGGTGTAAGAATACTTGAGGACTGCTAAACATGTGAAAGGAGCGGTAGGTATAGCTAAAGAAGTCTAAGGAGGGCTAAGGAGGTCTAGGAAGGTCTAGGGAGGTGTAAGAATACTTGACTTCTAAGCATGTAAAAGGAGCGGTAGGTATAGCTAAGGAAGTCTAAGGAGGGCTAAGGAGGTCTAGGGAGGTCTAGGGAGGTGTAAGAATACTTGAGGACTGCTAAGCATGTGAAAGGAGCGGTAGGTATGGCTAAGGAAGTCTAAGGAGGGCTAAGGAAGTCTAAGGAGGGCTATGGAGGTCCAGAGAGGTCTAGGGAGGTGTAAGAATACTTGAGGACTGCAAAGCATGGGAAAGGAGCGGTAGGTATGGCTAAGGAAGTCTAAGGAGGGCTAAAGAGGTCTAGGGAGGTCTAGGGAGGTGTAAGAATATTTGAGGACTGCTAAGCATGTGAAACGAGCGGTAGGTATAGCTAAGGAAGTTTAAGGACGGCTAAGGAGGTCTAAGGAGGTCTAGGGAGGTGTAAGAATACTTGAGGACTGCTAAGCATGTGAAAGGAGCGGTAGGTATGGCTAAGGAAGTCTAAGGAGGGCTAAGGAGGTCTAGGGAGGTCTAGGGAGATGTAAGAATACTTGAGGACTGCTAAGCATGTGAAAGGAGCGGTAGGTATAGCTAAGGAAGTCTACGGAGGGCTAAGGAGGTCTAAGGAGGTCTAGGGAGGTGTAAGAATACTTAAGGACTGCTAAGCATGTGAAAGGAGCGGTAGGTATAGCTAAGGAAGTCTAAGGAGGGCTAAGGAGGTCTAGGGAGGTCTAGGCAAGTGTAAGAATACTTGAGAACTGCTAAGCATGTGAAAGGAGCGGTAGGTATGGCTGAGGAAGGCTAAGGAGGGCTAAGGAGGTCTAGGGAGGTGTAAGAATACTTGAGGACTGCTAAGCATGTGAAAGGAGCGGTAGGTATGGCTAAGGAAGTCTAAGGAGGGCCAAGGAGGTCTAGTGAGGTCTAGGGAGGTGTAAGAATACTTGTGGACTGCTAAGCATGTGAAAGGGGCGGTAGGTATGGCTAAGGAAGTCTAAGGAAGGCCAGGGAGGTCTAGGGAGGTGTAAGAATACTTGAGGACTGCTAAGCATGTGAAAGGAGCGGTAGGTATGGCTAAGGAAGTCTAAGGAGGGCTAAGGAGGTCTAGGGAGGTCTAGGGAGGTGTAAGAATACTTGAGGACTGCTAAGCATGTGAAAGGAGCGGTAGGTATAGCTAAGGAAGTCTAAGGAGGGCTAAGGAGGTCTAAGGAGGTCTAGGGAGGTGTAAGAATACTTAAGGACTGCTAAGCATGTGAAAGGAGCGGTAGGTATAGCTAAGGAAGTCTAAGGAGGGCTAAGGAGGTCTAGGAAGGTCTAGGGAGGTGTAAGAATACTTTATGACTGCTAAGCATGTAAAAGGAGCGGTAGGTATGGCTAAGGAAGGCTAAGGAGGGCTAGGGAGGTCTTGGGAGGTGTAAGAATACTTGAGGACTGCTAAGGATGTGAAAGGAGCGGTAGGTATAGCTAAGGAAGTCTAAGGAGGGCTAAGGAGGTCTAAGGAGGTCTAGGGAGGTGTAAGAATGCTTAAGGACTGCTAAGCATGTGAAAGGAGCGGTTGGTATAGCTAAGGAAATTTAAGAACGGCTAAGGAGGTCTAGGGAGGTCTAGGGAGGTGTAAGAATACTTGAGGACTGCTAAGCATGTGAAAGGAGCGGTAGGTATGGCTAAGGAAGTCTAAGGAGGGCTAGGGAGGTCTAGGGAGGTGTAAGAATACTTGAGGACTGCTAAGCATGTGAAAGGAGCGGTAGGTAAAGCTAAGGAAGTCTAAGGAGAGCTAAGGAGGTCTAGGGAGGTCTAGGGAGGTGTAAGAATACTTGAGGACTGCTAAGCATGTGAAAGGAGCGGTAGGTATGGCTGAGGAAGTCTAAGGAGGGCTAAGGAGGTCTAGGGAGGTGTAAGAATACTTGAGGACTGCTAAGCATGGAAAGGAGCGGTAGGTATGGCTAAGGAAGTCTAAGGAGGGCTAGGGAGGTCTAGGGAGGTGTAAGAATACTTGAGGACTGCTAAGGTTGTGAAACGAGCGGTAGGTATAGCTAAGGAAGTCTAAGGAGGGCAAAGGAGGTCTAAGGAGGTCTAGGGAGGTGTAAGAATACTTAAGGACTGCTAAGCATGTGAAAGGAGCGGTAGGTATAGCTAAGGAAATTTAAGGAGGGCTAAGGAGGTCTAGAGAGGTCTAGGGAGGTGTAAGAATACTTGATGACTGCTAAGCATGTGAAAGGAGTGGTAGGTATGGCTAAGGAAGTCTAAGGAGGGCCAGGCAGGTCTAGGGAGGTGTAAGAATACTTGAGAACTGCTAAGCATGTGAAAGGAGCGCTGGGTATAGCTAAGGAAGTCTAAGGAAGGCTAAGGAGGTCTAGTGAGGTGTAAGAATACTTGAGGACGGCTAAGCATGTGAAAGGAGCGGTAGGTATAGCTAAGGAAGTCTAGGGAGGGCTAAGGAGGTCTAGGGAGGTCTAGGGAGGTGTAAGAATACTTGTGGACTGCTAAGCATGTGAAAGGAGCGGTAGGTATGGCTAAGGAAGTGTAAGGAGGGCTAAGGAGGTCTAAGGAGGTCTAGGGAGAAGTAAGAATACTTAAGGACTGCTAAGCATGTGAAAGGAGCGGTAGGTATAGCTAAGGAAGTCTAAGGAGGGCTAAGGAGGTCTAGGGAGGTCTAGGGAGGTGTAAGAATACTTAAGGACTGCTAAGGATGTTAAAGGAGCGGTAGGTATAGCTAAGGAAGTCTAAGGAGGGCTAAGGAGGTCTAAGGAGGTCTAGGGAGGTGTAAGAATACTTAAGGACTGCTAAGAATGTGAAAGGAGCGGTAGGTATAGCTAAGGAAATCTAAGGAGGGCTAAGGAGGTCTAGGGAGGCCTAGGGAGGTGTAAGAACACTTGAGGACTGCTAAGCATGTGAAAGGAGCGGTAGGTATGGCTAAGGAAATCTGAGGAGGGCCAGGGAGGTCTAGGGAGGTGTAAGAACACTTTAGAACTGCTAAGCATGTGAAAGGAGCGCTAGGTATAGCTAAGGAAGTCTAAGGAGGGCTAAGGAGGTCTAGGGAGGTCTAGGGAGGTGTAAGAATACTTGAGGACGGCTAAGCATGTGAAAGGAGCGGTAGGTATAGCTAAGGAAGTCTAAGGAGGGCTAAGGAGGTCTAGGGAGGTCTAGGGAGGTGTAAGAATACTTGAGGACTGCTAAGCATGTGAAAGGAGTGGTAGGTATGGCTAAGGAAGTCAAAGGAGAGCAAGGGAGGTCTAGGGAGGTATAAAAATACTTGAGGACTGCTAAGCATGTGAAAGGAGCGGTAGGTATAGCTAAGGAAGTCTAAGGAGGGCTAAGGAGGTCTAAGGAGGTCTAGGGAGGTGTAAGAATACTTGAGGACTGCTAAGCATGTGAAAGGAGCGGTAGGTATGGCAGAGGAAGTCTAGGGAGGGCTAAGGAGGTCTAGGGAGGTGTAAGAATACTTGAGGACTGCTAAGGATGTGAAAGGAGCGGTAGGTATAGCTAAGAAAGTCTAAGGAGGGCTAAGGAGGTCTAGGGAGGTCTAGGGAGGTGTAAGAATACTTGAGGACGGCTAAGCATGTGAAAGGAGCGGTAGGTATGGCTAAGGAAGTCTAAGGAGGGCCAGGGAGGTCTAGGGAGGTGTAAGAATACTTGAGAACTGCTAAGCATGTGAAAGGAGCGCTAGGTATAGCTAAGGAAGTCTAAGGAGGGCTAAGGAGGTCTAGGGAAGTCTAGGGAGGTGTAAGAATACTTGATGACGGCTAAGCATGTGAAAGGAGCGGTAGGTATGGCTAAGGAAGTCTAAGGAGGGCCAGGGAGGTGTAGGGAGGTGTAAGAATACTTGAGAACTGCTAAGCATGTGAAAGGAGCGCTAGGTATAGCTAAGAAAGTCTAAGGAGGGCTAAGGAGGTCTAGGGAGGTCTAGGGAGGTGTATAATTACTTGAGGACGGCTAAGCATGTGAAAGGAGCGGTAGGTATAGCTAAAAAAGTCTAAGGAGGGCGAAGGAGGTCTAGGGAGGTGTAAGAATACTTGAGGACTGCTAAACATGTGAAAGGAGCGGTAGGTATAGCTAAAGAAGTCTAAGGAGGGCTAAGGAGGTCTAGGAAGGTCTAGGGAGGTGTAAGAATACTTGACTTCTAAGCATGTAAAAGGAGCGGTAGGTATAGCTAAGGAAGTCTAAGGAGGGCTAAGGAGGTCTAGGGAGGTCTAGGGAGGTGTAAGAATACTTGAGGACTGCTAAGCATGTGAAAGGAGCGGTAGGTATGGCTAAGGAAGTCTAAGGAGGGCTAAGGAAGTCTAAGGAGGGCTATGGAGGTCCAGAGAGGTCTAGGGAGGTGTAAGAATACTTGAGGACTGCAAAGCATGGGAAAGGAGCGGTAGGTATGGCTAAGGAAGTCTAAGGAGGGCTAAAGAGGTCTAGGGAGGTCTAGGGAGGTGTAAAAATATTTGAGGACTGCTAAGCATGTGAAACGAGCGGTAGGTATAGCTAAGGAAGTTTAAGGACGGCTAAGGAGGTCTAAGGAGGTCTAGGGAGGTGTAAGAATACTTGAGGACTGCTAAGCATGTGAAAGGAGCGGTAGGTATGGCTAAGGAAGTCTAAGGAGGGCTAAGGAGGTCTAGGGAGGTCTAGGGAGATGTAAGAATACTTGAGGACTGCTAAGCATGTGAAAGGAGCGGTAGGTATAGCTAAGGAAGTCTACGGAGGGCTAAGGAGGTCTAAGGAGGTCTAGGGAGGTGTAAGAATACTTAAGGACTGCTAAGCATGTGAAAGGAGCGGTAGGTATAGCTAAGGAAGTCTAAGGAGGGCTAAGGAGGTCTAGGGAGGTCTAGGCAAGTGTAAGAATACTTGAGAACTGCTAAGCATGTGAAAGGAGCGGTAGGTATGGCTGAGGAAGGCTAAGGAGGGCTAAGGAGGTCTAGGGAGGTGTAAGAATACTTGAGGACTGCTAAGCATGTGAAAGGAGCGGTAGGTATGGCTAAGGAAGTCTAAGGAGGGCCAAGGAGGTCTAGTGAGGTCTAGGGAGGTGTAAGAATACTTGTGGACTGCTAAGCATGTGAAAGGGGCGGTAGGTATGGCTAAGGAAGTCTAAGGAAGGCCAGGGAGGTCTAGGGAGGTGTAAGAATACTTGAGGACTGCTAAGCATGTGAAAGGAGCGGTAGGTATGGCTAAGGAAGTCTAAGGAGGGCTAAGGAGGTCTAGGGAGGTCTAGGGAGGTGTAAGAATACTTGAGGACTGCTAAGCATGTGAAAGGAGCGGTAGGTATAGCTAAGGAAGTCTAAGGAGGGCTAAGGAGGTCTAAGGAGGTCTAGGGAGGTGTAAGAATACTTAAGGACTGCTAAGCATGTGAAAGGAGCGGTAGGTATAGCTAAGGAAGTCTAAGGAGGGCTAAGGAGGTCTAGGAAGGTCTAGGGAGGTGTAAGAATACTTTATGACTGCTAAGCATGTAAAAGGAGCGGTAGGTATGGCTAAGGAAGGCTAAGGAGGGCTAGGGAGGTCTTGGGAGGTGTAAGAATACTTGAGGACTGCTAAGGATGTGAAAGGAGCGGTAGGTATAGCTAAGGAAGTCTAAGGAGGGCTAAGGAGGTCTAAGGAGGTCTAGGGAGGTGTAAGAATGCTTAAGGACTGCTAAGCATGTGAAAGGAGCGGTTGGTATAGCTAAGGAAATTTAAGAACGGCTAAGGAGGTCTAGGGAGGTCTAGGGAGGTGTAAAAATACTTGAGGACTGCTAAGCATGTGAAAGGAGCGGTAGGTATGGCTAAGGAAGTCTAAGGAGGGCTAGGGAGGTCTAGGGAGGTGTAAGAATACTTGAGGACTGCTAAGCATGTGAAAGGAGCGGTAGGTAAAGCTAAGGAAGTCTAAGGAGAGCTAAGGAGGTCTAGGGAGGTCTAGGGAGGTGTAAGAATACTTGAGGACTGCTAAGCATGTGAAAGGAGCGGTAGGTATGGCTGAGGAAGTCTAAGGAGGGCTAAGGAGGTCTAGGGAGGTGTAAGAATACTTGAGGACTGCTAAGCATGGAAAGGAGCGGTAGGTATGGCTAAGGAAGTCTAAGGAGGGCTAGGGAGGTCTAGGGAGGTGTAAGAATACTTGAGGACTGCTAAGGTTGTGAAACGAGCGGTAGGTATAGCTAAGGAAGTCTAAGGAGGGCAAAGGAGGTCTAAGGAGGTCTAGGGAGGTGTAAGAATACTTAAGGACTGCTAAGCATGTGAAAGGAGCGGTAGGTATAGCTAAGGAAATTTAAGGAGGGCTAAGGAGGTCTAGAGAGGTCTAGGGAGGTGTAAGAATACTTGATGACTGCTAAGCATGTGAAAGGAGTGGTAGGTATGGCTAAGGAAGTCTAAGGAGGGCCAGGCAGGTCTAGGGAGGTGTAAGAATACTTGAGAACTGCTAAGCATGTGAAAGGAGCGCTGGGTATAGCTAAGGAAGTCTAAGGAAGGCTAAGGAGGTCTAGTGAGGTGTAAGAATACTTGAGGACGGCTAAGCATGTGAAAGGAGCGGTAGGTATAGCTAAGGAAGTCTAGGGAGGGCTAAGGAGGTCTAGGGAGGTCTAGGGAGGTGTAAGAATACTTGTGGACTGCTAAGCATGTGAAAGGAGCGGTAGGTATGGCTAAGGAAGTGTAAGGAGGGCTAAGGAGGTCTAAGGAGGTCTAGGGAGGTGTAAGAATACTTAAGGACTGCTAAGCATGTGAAAGGAGCGGTAGGTAAAGCTAAGGAAGTCTAAGGAGGGCTAAGGAGGTCTAGGGAGGTCTAGGGAGGTGTAAGAATACTTGAGGACTGCTAAGGATGTTAAAGGAGCGGTAGGTATAGCTAAGGAAGTCTAAGGAGGGCTAAGGAGGTCTAAGGAGGTCTAGGGAGGTGTAAGAATACTTAAGGACTGCTAAGAATGTGAAAGGAGCGGTAGGTATAGCTAAGGAAATCTAAGGAGGGCTAAGGAGGTCTAGGGAGGCCTAGGGAGGTGTAAGAACACTTGAGGACTGCTAAGCATGTGAAAGGAGCGGTAGGTATGGCTAAGGAAATCTGAGGAGGGCCAGGGAGGTCTAGGGAGGTGTAAGAACACTTTAGAACTGCTAAGCATGTGAAAGGAGCGCTAGGTATAGCTAAGGAAGTCTAAGGAGGGCTAAGGAGGTCTAGGGAGGTCTAGGGAGGTGTAAGAATACTTGAGGACGGCTAAGCATGTGAAAGGAGCGGTAGGTATAGCTAAGGAAGTCTAAGGAGGGCTAAGGAGGTCTAGGGAGGTCTAGGGAGGTGTAAGAATACTTGAGGACTGCTAAGCATGTGAAAGGAGTGGTAGGTATGGCTAAGGAAGTCAAAGGAGAGCAAGGGAGGTCTAGGGAGGTATAAGAATACTTGAGGACTGCTAAGCATGTGAAAGGAGCGGTAGGTATAGCTAAGGAAGTCTAAGGAGGGCTAAGGAGGTCTAAGGAGGTCTAGGGAGGTGTAAGAATACTTGAGGACTGCTAAGCATGTGAAAGGAGCGGTAGGTATGGCAGAGGAAGTCTAGGGAGGGCTAAGGAGGTCTAGGGAGGTGTAAGAATACTTGAGGACTGCTAAGGATGTGAAAGGAGCGGTAGGTATAGCTAAGAAAGTCTAAGGAGGGCTAAGGAGGTCTAAGGAGGTCTAGGGAGGTGTAAGAATACTTAAGGACTGCTAAGCATGTGAAAGGAGCGGTAGGTATAGCTAAGGAAATCTAAGGAGGGCTAAGAAGGTCTAAGGAGGCCTAGGGAGGTGTAAGAACACTTGAGGACTGCTAAGCATGTGAAAGGAGCGGTAGGTATGGCTAAGGAAGTCTAAGGAGGGCTAAGGAGGTCTAGGGAGGTCTAGGGAGGTGTAAGAATACTTGGGGACTGCTAAGCATGTGAAGGGAGCGGTAAGTATAGCTAAGGAAGTCTAACGAGGGCTAAGGAGGTCTAGGGAGGTCTAGGGAGGTGTAAGAATACTTAAGGACTGCTAAGCATGTGAAAGGAGCGCTAGGTATAGCTAAGGAAGTCTAAGGAGGGCTAAGCAGGTCTAGGGAGGTCTAGGGAGGTGTAAGAATACTTGAGGACGGCTAAGCATGTGAAAGGAGCGGTAGGTATAGCTAAGGAAATCTAAGGAGGGCTAAGGAGGTCTAGGGAGGTCTAGGGAGGTGTAGGAATACTTAAGGACTGCTAAGCATGTGAAAGGAGCGGTAGGTATGGCTAAGAAAGTCTAAGGAGGGCCAGGTAGGTCTAGGGAGGTGTAAGAATACTTGAGAACTGCTAAGCATGTGAAAGGAGCGGTAGGTATAGCTAAGGAAGTCTAAGGAGGGCTAAGGAGGTCTAGGGAGGTCTAGGGAGGTGTAAGAATACTTGAGGACTGCTAAGCATGTGAAAGGAGCGGTAGGTATAGCTAAGGAAGTCAAAGGAGGGCTAAGGAGGTCTAGGGAGGTCTAGGGAGGTGTAAAAATACTTGAGGACTGCTAAGCATGTGAAAGGAGCGGTAGGTATGGCTGAGGAAGTCTAAGGAGGGCTAAGGAGGTCTAGGGAGGTGTAAGAATACTTGAGGATGGCTAAGCATGTGAAAGGAGCGGTAGGTATGGCTAAGGAAGTCTAAGGAGGGCTAGGGAGGTCTAAAAAGGTGTAAGAATACTTGAGGACTGCTAAGGATGTGAAAGGAGCGGTAGGTATAGCTAAGGAAGTCTAAGGAGGGCTAAGGAGGTCTAAGGAGGTCTAGGGAGGTGTAAGAATACTTAAGGACTGCTAAGAATGTGAAAGGAGCGGTAGGTATAGCTAAGGAAATCTAAGGAGGGCTAAGGAGGTCTAGGGAGGTCTAGGGAGGTGTAAGAATACTTGAGGACTGCTAATCACGTAAAAGGAGCGGTAGGTATGGCTAAGCAAGTCTAAGGAGGGCCAGGGAGGTCTAGGGAGGTGTAAAAACACTTGAGGACTGCTAAGCATGTGAAAGGAGCGCTAGGTATAGCGAAGGAAGTCTAAGGAGGGCTAAGGAGGTCTATTTAGGTCTAGGGAGGTGTAAGAATACTTGAGGACGGCTAACATTGTGAAAGGAGCGGTAGGTATAGCTAAGGAAGTCTAAGGAGGGCTAAGGAGGTCTAGGGAGGTCTAGGGAAGTGTAAGAATACTTGAGGACTGCTAAGCATGTTAAAAAAGCGGTAGGTATGGCTAAGGAAGTCTAAGGAGGGCTAAGGAGGTCTAAGGAGGTCTAGGGAGGTGTAAGAATACTTAAGGACTGCTAAGCATGTGAAAGGAGCGGTAGGTATAGCTAAGGAAATCTAAGGATGGCTAAGGAGGTCTAGGGAGGTCTAGGGAGGTGTAAGAATACTTGAGGACTACTAAGCATGTGAAAGGAGCGGTAGGTATGGCCAAGGAAGTCTAAGGAGGGCCCGGGAGGTCTAGGGAGGTGTAAGAATACTTGAGGACTGCTAAGCATGTGAAAGGAGCGCTAGGTATAGCTAAGGAAGTCTAAGGAGGGCTAAGGAGGTCTAGGAAGGTCTAGGGAAGTGTAAGAATACTTGAGGACTGCTAAGCATGTGAAAGGAGCGGTAGGTATAGCTAAGGAAGTCTAAGGAGGGCTAAGGAGATCTAGGGAGGTCTAGGGAGGTGTAAAAATACTTGAGGACTGCTAAGCATGTGAAAGGAGCGGTAGGTATGGCTGAGGAAGTCTAAGGAGGGCTAAGGAGGTCTAGGGAGGTGTAAGAATACTTGAGGACTGCTAAGCATGTGAAAGGAGCGGTAGGTATGGCTAAGGAAGTCTAAGGAGGGCTAGAAATGTCTAGAAAGGTGTAAGAATACTTGAGGACTGCTAAGGATGTGAAAGGAGCGGTAGGTATAGCTAAGGAAGTCTAAGGAGGGCTAAGGAGGTCTAAGGAGGTCTAGGGAGGTGTAAGAATACTTAAGGACTGCTAAGCATGTGAAAGGAGCGGTAGGTATGGCTAAGCAAGTCTAAGGAGGGCCAGGGAGGTCTAGGGAGGTGTAAAAACACTTGAGGACTGCTAAGCATGTGAAAGGAGCGCTAGGTATAGCTAAGGAAGTCTAAGGAAAGCTAAGGAGGTCTAGGGAGGTCTAGGGAGGTGTAAGAATACTTGAGGACGGCTAACATTGTGAAAGGAGCGGTAGGTATAGCTAAGGAAGTTTTAGGAGGGCTAAGGAGGTCAAGGGAGGTCTAGGGAAGTGTAAGAATACTTGAGGACTGCTAAGCATGTTAAAGGAGCGGTAGGTATGGCTAAGGAAGTCTAAGGAGGGCTAAGGAGGTCTAAGGAGGTCTAGGGAGGTTTAAGAATACTTAAGGACTGCTAAGCATGTGAAAGGAGCGGTAGGTATAGCTAAAAAAATCTAAGGAGGGCTAAGGAGGTCTTGGGAGGTCTAGGGAGGTGTAAGAATACTTGAGGACTACTAAGCATGTGAAAGGAGCAATAGGTATGGCCAAAGAAGTCTAAGGAGGGCCCGGGAGGTCTAGGGAGGTGTAAGAATACTTGAGGACTGCTAAGCATGTGAAAGGAGCGCTAGGTATAGCTAAGGAAGTCTAAGGAGGGCTAAGGAGGTCTAGGGAGGTCTAGGGAAGTGTAAGAATACTTGAGGACGGCTAATTATGTGAAAGGAGCGGTAGGTATAGCTAAGGAAGTCTAAGGAGGGCTAAGGAGGTCTAGTGAGGTCTAGGGAAGTGTAAGAATACTTTAGGACTGCTAAGCATGTGAAAGGAGCGGTAGGTATGGCTAAGGAAGTCTAAGGAGAGCTAGGGAGGTCTAGAAAGGTGTAAGAATACTTGAGGACTGCTAAGGATGTGAAAGGAGCGGTAGGTATATTTAAGGAAGTCTAAGGAGGGCTAAGGACGTCTAAGGAGGTCTAGGGAGGTGTAAGAATACTTAAGGACTGCTAAGCATGTGAAAGGAGCGGTAGGTATAGCTAAGGAATTCTAAGGAGAGCTAAGGAGGTCTAGGGAGGTCTAGCGAGGTGTAAGAATACTTAAGGACTGCTAATCATGTGAAAGGAGCGGTAGGTATGGCTAAGGAAGTCTAAGGAGGGCCAGGGAGGTCTAGGGAGGTGCAAGAATACTTGAGGACTGCTAAGCATGTGAAAGGAGCGGTAGGTATAGCTAAGGAAGTCTAAGGAGGGCTAAGGAGGTCTAAGGAGGTCTAGGGAGGTGTAAGAATACTTGAGGACGGCTAAGCATGTGAAACGAGCGGTAGGTATAGCTAAGGAAGTCTAAGGAGGGCTAAGGAGGTCTAGGGAGGTCTAGGCAAGTGTAAGAATACTTGAGAACTGCTAAGCATGTGAAAGGAGCGGTAGGTATGGCTGAGGAAGGCTAAGGAGGGCTAAGGAGGTCTAGGGAGGTGTAAGAATACTTGAGGACTGCTAAGCATGTGAAAGGATCGGTAGGTATGGCTAAGGAAGTCTAAGGAGGGCTAGGGAGGTCTAAAGAGGTATAAGAATACTTGAGGACTGCTAAGGATGTGAAAGGAGCGGTAGGTATAGCTAAGGAAGTCTAAGGAGGGCTAACGAGGTCTAAGGAGGTCTAGGGAGGTGTAAGAATACTTAAGACTGCTAAGCATGTGAAAGGAGCGGTAGGTATAGCTAAGAAAATGTAAGGAGGGCTAAGGAGGTCTAGGGAGGTCTAGGGAGGTGTAAGAATACTTGAGGACTACTAAGCATGTGAAAGGAGCGGTAGGTATGGCCAAGGAAGTCTAAGGAGGGCCCGGGAGGTCTAGGGAGGTGTAAGAATACTTGAGGACTGCTAAGCATGTGAAAGGAGCGCTAGGTATAGCTAAGGAAGTCTAAGGAGGGCTAAGGAGGTCTAGGGAGGTCTAGGGAAGTGTAAGAATACTTGAGGACTGCTAAGCATGTGAAAGGAGCGGTAGGTATAGCTAAGGAAGTCTAAGGAGGGCTAAGGAGGTCTAGGGAGGTCTAGGGAGGTGTAAAAATACTTGAGGACTGCTACGCATGTGAAAGGAGCGGTAGGTATGGCTGAGGAAGTCTAAGGAGGGCTAAGGAGGTCTAGGGAGGTGTAAGAATACTTGAGGACTGCTAAGCATGTGAAAGGAGCGGTAGGTATGGCTAAGGAAGTCTAAGGAGGGCTAGGGAGGTCTAGAAAGGTGTAAGAATACTTGAGGACTGCTAAGGATGTGAAAGCAGCGGTAGGTATAGCTAAGGAAGTCTAAGGAGGGCTAAGGAGGTCTAAGGAGGTCTAGGGAGGTGTAAGAATACTTGAGGACTGCTAATCATGTAAAAGGAGCGGTAGGTATGGCTAAGAAAGTCTAAGGAGGGCCAGGGAGGTCTAGGGAGGTGTAAAAACACTTGAGGACTGCTAAGCATGTGAAAGGAGCGGTAGGTATGGCTGAGGAAGTCTAAGGAGGGCTAAGGAGGTCTAGGGAGGTGTAAGAATACTTGAGGACTGCTAAGCATGTGAAAGGAGCGGTAGGTATGGCTAAGGAAGTCTAAGGAGGGCTAGAAATGTCTAGAAAGGTGTAAGAATACTTGAGGACTGCTAAGGATGTGAAAGGAGCGGTAGGTATAGCTAAGGAAGTCTAAGGAGGGCTAAGGAGGTCTAACGAGGTCTAGGGAGGTGTAAGAATACTTAAGGACTGCTAAGCATGTGAAAGGAGCGGTAGGTATGGCTAAGCAAGTCTAAGGAGGGCCAGGGAGGTCTAGGGAGGTGTAAAAACATTTGAGGACTGCTAAGCATGTGAAAGGAGCGCTAGGTATAGCTAAGGAAGTCTAAGGAGGGCTAAGGAGGTCTAGGGAGGTCTAGGGAGGTGTAAGAATACTTGAGGACGGCTAACATTGTGAAAGGAGCGGTAGGTATAGCTAAGGAAGTCTAAGGAGGGCTAAGGAGGTCAAGGGAGGTCTAGGGAAGTGTAAGAATACTTGAGGACTGCTAAGCATGTTAAAGGAGCGGTAGGTATGGCTAAGGAAGTCTAAGGAGGGCTAAGGAGGTCTAAGGAGGTCTAGGGAGGTTTAAGAAAAGTTAAGGACTGCTAAGCATGTGAAAGGAGCGGTAGGTATAGCTAAGGAAATCTAAGGAGGGCTAAGGAGGTCTTGGGAGGTCTAGGGAGGTGTAAGAATACTTGAGGACTACTAAGCATGTGAAAGGAGCAATAGGTATGGCCAAAGAAGTCTAAGGAGGGCCCGGGAGGTCTAGGGAAGTGTAAGAATACTTGAGGACTGCTAAGCATGTGAAAGGAGCGCTAGGTATAGCTAAGGAAGTCTAAGGAGGGCTAAGGAGGTCTAGGGAGGTCTAGGGAAGTGTAAGAATACTTGAGGACGGCTAATTATGTGAAAGGAGCGGTAGGTATAGCTAAGGAAGTCTAAGGAGGGCTAAGGAGGTCTAGTGAGGTCTAGGGAAGTGTAAGAATACTTGAGGACTGCTAAGCATGTGAAAGGAGCGGTAGGTATGGCTAAGGAAGTCTAAGGAGAGCTAGGGAGGTCTAGAAAGGTGTAAGAATACTTGAGGACTGCTAAGGATGTGAAAGGAGCGGTAGGTATATTTAAGGAAATCTAAGGAGGGCTAAGGACGTCTAAGGAGGTCTAGGGAGGTGTAAGAATACTTAAGGACTGCTAAGCATGTGAAAGGAGCGGTAGGTATAGCTAAGGAATTCTAAGGAGAGCTAAGGAGGTCTAGGGAGGTCTAGCGAGGTGTAAGAATACTTGAGGACTGCTAATCATGTGAAAGGAGCGGTAGGTATGGCTAAGGAAGTCTAAGGAGGGCCAGGGAGGTCTAGGGAGGTGCAAGAATACTTGAGGACTGCTAAGCATGTGAAAGGAGCGGTAGGTATAGCTAAGGAAGTCTAAGGAGGGCTAAGGAGGTCTAAGGAGGTCTAGGGAGGTGTAAGAATACTTGAGGACGGCTAAGCATGTGAAACGAGCTTTAGGTATAGCTAAGGAAGTCAAAGGAGGGCTAAGGAGGTCTAGGGAGGTCTAGGCAAGTGTAAGAATACTTGAGAACTGCTAAGCATGTGAAAGGAGCGGTAGGTATGGCTGAGGAAGGCTAAGGAGGGCTAAGGAGGTCTAGGGAGGTGTAAGAATACTTGAGGACTGCTAAGCATGTGAAAGGAGCGGTAGGTATGGCTAAGGAAGTCTAAGGAGGGCTAGGGAGGTCTAAAGAGGTATAAGAATACTTGAGGACTGCTAAGGATGTGAAAGGAGCGGTAGGTATAGCTAAGGAAGTCTAAGGAGGGCTAAGGAGGTCTAAGGAGGTCTAGGGAGGTGTAAGAATACTTAAGACTGCTAAGCATGTCAAAGGAGCGGTAGGTATAGCTAAGAAAATGTAAGGAGGGCTAAGGAGGTCTAGGGAGGTCTAGGGAGGTGTAAGAATACTTGAGGACTACTAAGCATGTGAAAGGAGCGGTAGGTATGGCCAAGGAAGTCTAAGGAGGGCCCGGGAGGTCTAGGGAGGTGTAAGAATACTTGAGGACTGCTAAGCATGTGAAAGGAGCGCTAGGTATAGCTAAGGAAGTCTAAGGAGGGCTAAGGAGGTCTAGGGAGGTCTAGGGAAGTGTAAGAATACTTGAGGACTGCTAAGCATGTGAAAGGAGCGGTAGGTATAGCTAAGGAAGTCTAAGGAGGGCTAAGGAGGTCTAGGGAGGTCTAGGGAGGTGTAAAAATACTTGAGGACTGCTACGCATGTGAAAGGAGCGGTAGGTATGGCTGAGGAAGTCTAAGGAGGGCTAAGGAGGTCTAGGGAGGTGTAAGAATACTTGAGGACTGCTAAGCATGTGAAAGGAGCGGTAGGTATGGCTAAGGAAGTCTAAGGAGGGCTAGGGAGGTCTAGAAAGGTGTAAGAATACTTGAGGACTGCTAAGGATGTGAAAGCAGCGGTAGGTATAGCTAAGGAAGTCTAAGGAGGGCTAAGGAGGTCTAAGGAGGTCTAGGGAGGTGTAAGAATACTTGAGGACTGCTAATCATGTAAAAGGAGCGGTAGGTATGGCTAAGAAAGTCTAAGGAGGGCCAGGGAGGTCTAGGGAGGTGTAAAAACACTTGAGGACTGCTAAGCATGTGAAAGGAGCGGTAGGTATAGCTGAGGAAGTCTAAGGAGGGCTAAGGAGGTCTAGGGAGGTGTAAGAATACTTGAGGACTGCTAAGCATGTGAAAGGAGCGGTAGGTATGGCTAAGGAAGTCTAAGGAGGGCTAGAAATGTCTAGAAAGGTGTAAGAATACTTGAGGACTGCTAAGGATGTGAAAGGAGCGGTAGGTATAGCTAAGGAAGTCTAAGGAGGGCTAAGGAGGTCTAAGGAGGTCTAGGGAGGTGTAAGAATACTTAAGGACTGCTAAGCATGTGAAAGGAGCGGTAGGTATGGCTAAGCAAGTCTAAGGAGGGCCAGGGAGGTCTAGGGAGGTGTAAAAACACTTGAGGACTGCTAAGCATGTGAAAGGAGCGCTAGGTATAGCTAAGGAAGTCTAAGGAGGGCTAAGGAGGTCTAGGGAGGTCTAGGGAGGTGTAAGAATACTTGAGGACGGCTAACATTGTGAAAGGAGCGGTAGGTATAGCTAAGGAAGTCTAAGGAGGGCTAAGGAGGTCAAGGGAGGTCTAGGGAAGTGTAAGAATACTTGAGGACTGCTAAGCATGTTAAAGGAGCGGTAGGTATGGCTAAGGAAGTCTAAGGAGGGCTAAGGAGGTCTAAGGAGGTCTAGGGAGGTTTAAGAATAGTTAAGGACTGCTAAGCATGTGAAAGGAGCGGTAGGTATAGCTAAGGAAATCTAAGGAGGGCTAAGGAGGTCTTGGGAGGTCTAGGGAGGTGTAAGAATACTTGAGGACTACTAAGCATGTGAAAGGAGCAATAGGTATGGCCAAAGAAGTCTAAGGAGGGCCCGGGAGGTCTAGGGAGGTGTAAGAATACTTGAGGACTGCTAAGCATGTGAAAGGAGCGGTAGGTATGGCTAAGGAAGTCTAAGGAGGGCTAGGGAGGTCTAGAAAGGTGTAAGAATACTTGAGGACTGCTAAGGATGTGAAAGCAGCGGTAGGTATAGCTAAGGAAGTCTAAGGAGGGCTAAGGAGGTCTAAGGAGGTCTAGGGAGGTGTAAGAATACTTGAGGACTGCTAATCATGTAAAAGGAGCGGTAGGTATGGCTAAGAAAGTCTAAGGAGGGCCAGGGAGGTCTAGGGAGGTGTAAAAACACTTGAGGACTGCTAAGCATGTGAAAGGAGCGCTAGGTATAGCTAAGGAAGTCTAAGGAGGGCTAAGGAGGTCTAGGGAGGTCTAGGGAGGTGTAAGAATACTTGAGGACGGCTAACATTGTGAAAGGAGCGGTAGGTATAGCTAAGGAAGTCTAAGGAGGGCTAAGGAGGTCTAGGGAGGTCTAGGGAAGTGTAAGAATACTTGAGGACTGCTAAGCATGTTAAAGGAGCGGTAGGTATGGCTAAGGAAGTCTAAGGAGGGCCAAAGAGGTCTAGGGAGGTGTAAGAATACTTGAGAACTGCTAAGCATGTGAAAGGAGCGCTAGGTAAAGCTAAGGAAGTCTAAGGACGGCTAAGGAGGTCTAAGGAGGTCTAGGGAGGTGTAAGAATACTTGAGGACTGCTAAGCATGTGAAAGGAGCGGTAGGTATGGCTGAGGAAGTCTAAGGAGGGCTAAGGAGGTCTAGGGAGGTGTAAGAATACTTGAGGACTGCTAAGCATGTGAAAGGAGCGGTAGGTATGGCTAAGGAAGTCTAAGGAAAGCTAGGGAGGTCTAGAAAGGTGTGAAAATACTTGAGGACTGCTAAGGATGTGAAAGGAGCGGTAGGTATAGGTAAGGAAGTCTAAGGAGGGCTAAAAAGGTCTAAGGAGGTCTAGGGAAGTGTAAGAATACTTAAGGACTGCTAAGCATGTGAAAGGAGCGGTAGGTATAGCTAAGGAAATCTAAGGAGGGCTAAGGAGGTCTAGTGAGGTCTAGGGAGGTGTAACAATACTTGAGGACTGCTAAGCATGTGAAAGGAGCGGTAGGTATGGCTAAGGAAGTCTAAGGAGGGCCAGGGAGGTCTAGGGAGGTGTAAGAATACTTGAGGACTGCTAAGCATGTGAAAGGAGCGCTAGGTATAGCTAAGGAAATCTAAGGAGGGCTAAGGAGGTCTAGGGAGGTCTAGGGAGGTGTAAGAATACTTGAGGACGGCTAAGCATGTGAAAGGAAAGGTAGGTATGGCTAAGGAAGTCTAAGGAGGGCCAGGGAGGTCTAGGGAGGTGTAAGAATACTTGAGAACTGCTAAGCATGTGAAAGGAGCGCTAGGTATAGCTAAGGAAGTCTAAGGAGGGCTAAGGAGGTCTAGGGAGGTCTAGGGAGGTGTAAGAATACTTGAGGACGGCTAAGCATGTGAAAGGAGCGGTAGGTATGGCTAAGGAAGTCTAAGGAGGGCCAGGGAGGTGTAGGGAGGTGTAAGAATACTTGAGAACTGCTAAGCATGTGAAAGGAGCGCTAGGTATAGCTAAGAAAGTCTAAGGAGGGCTAAGGAGGTCTAGGGAGGTCTAGGGAGGTGTATAATTACTTGAGGACGGCTAAGCATGTGAAAGGAGCGGTAGGTATACCTAAAAAAGTCTAAGGAGGGCGAAGGAGGTCTAGGGAGGTGTAAGAATACTTGAGGACTGCTAAACATGTGAAAGGAGCGGTAGGTATAGCTAAAGAAGTCTAAGGAGGGCTAAGGAGGTCTAGGAAGGTCTAGGGAGGTGTAAGAATACTTGACGACTGCTAAGCATGTAAAAGGAGCGGTAGGTATAGCTAAGGAAGTCTAAGGAGGGCTAAGGAGGTCTAGGGAGGTGTAAGAATACTTGAGGACTGCTAAGCATGTGAAAGGAGCGGTAGGTATGGCTAAGGAAGTCTAAGGAGGGCTAAGGAAGTCTAAGGAGGGCTATGGAGGTCCAGAGAGGTCTAGGGAGGTGTAAGAATACTTGAGGACTGCAAAGCATGGGAAAGGAGCGGTAGGTATGGCTAAGGAAGTCTAAGGAGGGCTAAAGAGGTCTAGGGAGGTCTAGGGAGGTGTAAGAATATTTGAGGACTGCTAAGCATGTGAAACGAGCGGTAGGTATAGCTAAGGAAGTTTAAGGAGGGCTAAGGAGGTCTAAGGAGGTCTAGGGAGGTGTAAGAATACTTGAGGACTGCTAAGCATGTGAAAGGAGCGGTAGGTATGGCTAAGGAAGTCTAAGGAGGGCTAAGGAGGTCTAGGGAGGTCTAGGGAGGTGTAAGAATACTTGAGGACTGCTAAGCATGTGAAAGGAGCGGTAGGTATAGCTAAGGAAGTCTAACGAGGGCTAAGGAGGTCTAAGGAGGTCTAGGGAGGTGTAAGAATACTTAAGGACTGCTAAGCATGTGAAAGGAGCGGTAGGTATAGCTAAGGAAGTCTAAGGAGGGCTAAGGAGGTCTAGGAAGGTCTAGGGAGGTGTAAGAATACTTTATGACTGCTAAGCATGTAAAAGGAGCGGTAGGTATGGCTAAGGAAGGCTAAGGAGGGCTAGGGAGGTCTAGGGAGGTGTAAGAATACTTGAGGACTGCTAAGGATGTGAAAGGAGCGGTAGGTATAGCTAAGGAAGTCTAAGGAGGGCTAAGGAGGTCTAAGGAGGTCTAGGGAGGTGTAAGAATGCTTAAGGACTGCTAAGCATGTGAAAGGAGCGGTTGGTATAGCTAAGGAAATTTAAGAACGGCTAAGGAGGTCTAGGGAGGTCTAGGGAGGTGTAAGAATACTTGAGGACTGCAAAGCATGGGAAAGGAGCGGTAGGTATGGCTAAGGAAGTCTAAGGAGGGCTAAAGAGGTCTAGGGAGGTCTAGGGAGGTGTAAGAATATTTGAGGACTGCTAAGCATGTGAAACGAGCGGTAGGTATAGCTAAGGAAGTTTAAGGAGGGCTAAGGAGGTCTAAGGAGGTCTAGGGAGGTGTAAGAATACTTGAGGACTGCTAAGCATGTGAAAGGAGCGGTAGGTATGGCTAAGGAAGTCTAAGGAGGGCTGAGGAGGTCTAGGGAGGTCTAGGGAGGTGTAAGAATACTTGAGGACTGCTAAGCATGTGAAAGGAGCGGTAGGTATAGCTAAGGAAGTCTACGGAGGGCTAAGGAGGTCTAAGGAGGTCTAGGGAGGTGTAAGAATACTTAAGGACTGCTAAGCATGTGAAAGGAGCGGTAAGTATAGCTAAGGAAGTCTAAGGAGGGCTAAGGAGGTCTAGGGAGGTCTAGGGAGGTGTAAGAATACTTGAGGACTGCTGAGGATGTGAAAGGAGCGGTAGGTATAGCTAAGGAAGTCTAAGGAGAGCTTAGGAGGTCTAAAGAGGTCTAGGGAGGTGTAAGAATACTTAAGGACTGCTAAGCATGTGAAAGGAGCGGTAGGTATAGCTAAGGAAATCTAAGGAGGGCCAAGGAGGTCTAGGGAGGTCTAGGGAGGTGTAAGAATACTTGTGGACTGCTAAGCATGTGAAAGGGGCGGTAGGTATGGCTAAGGAAGTCTAAGGAGGGCCAGGGAGGTCTAGGGAGGTGTAAGAATACTTGAGGACTGCTAAGCATGTGAAAGGAGCGGTAGGTATGGCTAAGGAAGTCTAAGGAGGGCTAAGGAGGTCTAGGGAGGTCTAGGGAGGTGTAAGAATACTTGAGGACTGCTAAGCATGTGAAAGGAGCGGTAGGTATAGCTAAGGAAGTCTAAGGAGGGCTAAGGAGGTCTAAGGAGGTCTAGGGAGGTGTAAGAATACTTAAGGACTGCTAAGCATGTGAAAGGAGCGGTAGGTATAGCTAAGGAAGTCTAAGGAGGGCTAAGGAGGTCTAGGAAGGTCTAGGGAGGTGTAAGAATACTTGACGACTGCTAAGCATGTAAAAGCAGCGGTAGGTATAGCTAAGGAAGTCTAAGGAGGGCTAAGGAGGTCTAGGGAGGTCTAGGGAGGTGTAAGAATACTTTATGACTGCTAAGCATGTAAAAGGAGCGGTAGGTATGGCTAAGGAAGGCTAAGGAGGGCTAGGGAGGTCTAGGGAGGTGTAAGAATACTTGAGGACTGCTAAGGATGTGAAAGGAGCGGTAGGTATAGCTAAGGAAGTCTAAGGAGGGCTAAGGAGGTCTAAGGAGGTCTAGGGAGGTGTAAGAATGCTTAAGGACTGCTAAGCATGTGAAAGGAGCGGTTGGTATAGCTAAGGAAATTTAAGAACGGCTAAGGAGGTCTAGGGAGGTCTAGGGAGGTGTAAGAATACTTGAGGACTGCTAAGCATGTGAAAGGAGCGGTAGGTATGGCTAAGGAAGTCTAAGGAGGGCTAGGGAGGTCTAGGGAGGTGTAAGAATAGTTGAGGACTGCTAAGCATGTGAAAGGAGCGGTAGGTATAGCTAAGGAAGTCTAAGGAGAGCTAAGGAGGTCTAGGGAGGTCTAGGGAGGTGTAAGAATACTTGAGGACTGCTAAGCATGTGAAAGGAGCGGTAGGTATGGCTGAGGAAGTCTAAGGAGGGCTAAGGAGGTCTAGGGAGGTGTAAGAATACTTGAGGACTGCTAAGCATGGAAAGGAGCGGTAGGTATGGCTAAAAAAGTCTAAGGAGGGCTAGGGAGGTCTAGGGAGGTGTAAGAATACTTGAGGACTGCTAAGGTTGTGAAACGAGCGGTAGGTATAGCTAAGGAAGTCTAAGGAGGGCAAAGGAGGTCTAAGGAGGTCTAGGGAGGTGTAAGAAAACTTAAGGACTGCTAAGCATGTGAAAGGAGCGGTAGGTATAGCTAAGGAAATTTAAGGAGGGCTAAGGAGGTCTAGGGAGGTCTAGGGAGGTGTAAGAATACTTGATGACTGCTAAGCATGTGAAAGGAGCGGTAGGTATAGCTAAGGAAGTCTAAGGAGGGCCAGGCAGGTCTAGGGAGGTGTAAGAATACTTGAGAACTGCTAAGCATGTGAAAGGAGCGCTGGGTATAGCTAAGGAAGTCTAAGGAAGGCTAAGGAAATCTAGTGAGGTGTAAGAATACTTGAGGACGGCTAAGCATGTGAAAGGAGCGGTAGGTATAGCTAAGGAAGTCTAGGGAGGGCTAAGGAGGTCTAGGGAGGTCTAGGGAGGTGTAAGAATACTTGTGGACTGCTAAGCATGTGAAAGGAGCGGTAGGTATGGCTAAGGAAGTCTGAGGAGGGCCAGGGAGGTCTAGGGAGGACTAGGGAGGTGTAAGAATACTTGTGGACTGCTAAGCATGTGAAAGGGGCGGTAGGTATGGCTAAGGAAGTCTAAGGAGGGCCAGGGAGGTCTAGGGAGGTGTAAGAATACTTGAGGACTGCTAAGCATGTGAAAGGAGCGGTAGGTATGGCTAAGGAAGTCTAAGGAGGGCTAAGGAGGTCTAGGGAGGTCTAGGGAGGTGTAAGAATACTTGAGGACTGCTAAGCATGTGAAAGGAGCGGTAGGTATAGCTAAGGAAGTCTAAGGAGGGCTAAGGAGGTCTAAGGAGGTCTAGGGAGGTGTAAGAATACTTAAGGACTGCTAAGCATGTGAAAGGAGCGGTAGGTATAGCTAAGGAAGTCTAAGGAGGGCTAAGGAGGTCTAGGAAGGTCTAGGGAGGTGTAAGAATACTTGACGACTGCTAAGCATGTAAAAGCAGCGGTAGGTATAGCTAAGGAAGTCTAAGGAGGGCTAAGGAGGTCTAGGGAGGTCTAGGGAGGTGTAAGAATACTTTATGACTGCTAAGCATGTAAAAGGAGCGGTAGGTATGGCTAAGGAAGGCTAAGGAGGGCTAGGGAGGTCTAGGGAGGTGTAAGAATACTTGAGGACTGCTAAGGATGTGAAAGGAGCGGTAGGTATAGCTAAGGAAGTCTAAGGAGGGCTAAGGAGGTCTAAGGAGGTCTAGGGAGGTGTAAGAATGCTTAAGGACTGCTAAGCATGTGAAAGGAGCGGTTGGTATAGCTAAGGAAATTTAAGAACGGCTAAGGAGGTCTAGGGAGGTCTAGGGAGGTGTAAGAATACTTGAGGACTGCTAAGCATGTGAAAGGAGCGGTAGGTATGGCTAAGGAAGTCTAAGGAGGGCTAGGGAGGTCTAGGGAGGTGTAAGAATAGTTGAGGACTGCTAAGCATGTGAAAGGAGCGGTAGGTATAGCTAAGGAAGTCTAAGGAGAGCTAAGGAGGTCTAGGGAGGTCTAGGGAGGTGTAAGAATACTTGAGGACTGCTAAGCATGTGAAAGGAGCGGTAGGTATGGCTGAGGAAGTCTAAGGAGGGCTAAGGAGGTCTAGGGAGGTGTAAGAATACTTGAGGACTGCTAAGCATGGAAAGGAGCGGTAGGTATGGCTAAAAAAGTCTAAGGAGGGCTAGGGAGGTCTAGGGAGGTGTAAGAATACTTGAGGACTGCTAAGGTTGTGAAACGAGCGGTAGGTATAGCTAAGGAAGTCTAAGGAGGGCAAAGGAGGTCTAAGGAGGTCTAGGGAGGTGTAAGAAAACTTAAGGACTGCTAAGCATGTGAAAGGAGCGGTAGGTATAGCTAAGGAAATTTAAGGAGGGCTAAGGAGGTCTAGGGAGGTCTAGGGAGGTGTAAGAATACTTGATGACTGCTAAGCATGTGAAAGGAGCGGTAGGTATAGCTAAGGAAGTCTAAGGAGGGCCAGGCAGGTCTAGGGAGGTGTAAGAATACTTGAGAACTGCTAAGCATGTGAAAGGAGCGCTGGGTATAGCTAAGGAAGTCTAAGGAAGGCTAAGGAAATCTAGTGAGGTGTAAGAATACTTGAGGACGGCTAAGCATGTGAAAGGAGCGGTAGGTATAGCTAAGGAAGTCTAGGGAGGGCTAAGGAGGTCTAGGGAGGTCTAGGGAGGTGTAAGAATACTTGTGGACTGCTAAGCATGTGAAAGGAGCGGTAGGTATGGCTAAGGAAGTCTGAGGAGGGCCAGGGAGGTCTAGGGAGGACTAGGGAGGTGTAAGAATACTTGAGGACTGCTAAGGATGTTAAAGGAGCGGTAGGTATAGCTAAGGAAGTCTAAGGAGGGCTAAGGAGGTCTAAGGAGGTCTAGGGAGGTGTAAGAATACTTAAGGACTGCTAAGAATGTGAAAGGAGCGGTAGGTATAGCTAAGGAAATCTAAGGAGGGCTAAGGAGGTCTAGGGAGGCCTAGGGAGGTGTAAGAACACTTGAGGACTGCTAAGCATGTGAAAGGAGCGGTAGGTATGGCTAAGGAAGTCTGAGGAGGGCCAGGGAGGTCTAGGGAGGTGTAAGAACACTTTAGAACTGCTAAGCATGTGAAAAGAGCGCTAGGTATAGCTAAGGAAGTCTAAGGAGGGCTAAGGAGGTCTAGGGAGGTCTAGGGAGGTGTAAGAATACTTGAGGACGGCTAAGCATGTGAAAGGAGCGGTAGGTATAGCTAAGGAAGTCTAAGGAGGGCTAAGGAGGTCTAGGGAGGTCTAGGGAGGTGTAAGAATACTTAGGACTGCTAAGCATGTGAAAGGAGTGGTAGGTATATCTAAGGAAGTCTAAGGAGGGCAAGGGAGGTCTAGGGAGGTATAAGAATACTTGAGGACTGCTAAGCATGTGAAAGGAGCGGTAGGTATAGCTAAGGAAGTCTAAGGAGGGCTAAGGAGGTCTAAGGAGGTCTAGGGAGGTGTAAGAATACTTGAGGACTGCTAAGGATGTGAAAGGAGCGGTAGGTATAGCTAAGAAAGTCTAAGAAGGGCTAAGGAGGTCTAAGGAGGTCTAGGGAGGTGTAAGAATACTTAAGGACTGCTAAGCATGTGAAAGGAGCGGTAGGTATAGCTAAGGAAATCTAAGGATGGCTAAGGAGGTCTAGGGAGGTCTAGGGAGGTGTAAGAATACTTGAGGACTACTAAGCATGTGAAAGGAGCGGTAGGTATGGCCAAGGAAGTCTAAGGAGGGCCCGGGAGGTCTAGGGAGGTGTAAGAATACTTGAGGACTGCTAAGCATGTGAAAGGAGCGCTAGGTATAGCTAAGGAAGTCTAAGGAGGGCTAAGGAGGTCTAGGAAGGTCTAGGGAAGTGTAAGAATACTTGAGGACTGCTAAGCATGTGAAAGGAGCGGTAGGTATAGCTAAGGAAGTCTAAGGAGGGCTAAGGAGGTCTAGGGAGGTCTAGGGAGGTGTAAAAATACTTGAGGACTGCTAAGCATGTGAAAGGAGCGGTAGGTATGGCTGAGGAAGTCTAAGGAGAGCTAAGGAGGTCTAGGGAGGTGTAAGAATACTTGAGGACTGCTAAGCATGTGAAAGGAGCGGTAGGTATGGCTAAGGAAGTCTAAGGAGGGCTAGAAATGTCTAGAAAGGTGTAAGAATACTTGAGGACTGCTAAGGATGTGAAAGGAGCGGTAGGTATAGCTAAGGAAGTCTAAGGAGGGCTAAGGAGGTCTAAGGAGGTCTAGGGAGGTGTAAGAATACTTAAGGACTGCTAAGCATGTGAAAGGAGCGGTAGGTATGGCTAAGCAAGTCTAAGGAGGGCCAGGGAGGTCTAGGGAGGTGTAAAAACACTTGAGGACTGCTAAGCATGTGAAAGGAGCGCTAGGTATAGCTAAGGAAGTCTAAGGAGGGCTAAGGAGTTCTAGGGAGGTCTAGGGAGGTGTAAGAATACTTGAGGACGGCTAACATTGTGAAAGGAGCGGTAGAAATAGCTAAGGAAGTCTAAGGAGGGCTAAGGAGGTCAAGGGAGGTCTAGGGAAGTGTAAGAATACTTGAGGACTGCTAAGCATGTTAAAGGAGCGGTAGGTATGGCTAAGGAAGTCTAAGGAGGGCTAAGGAGGTCTAAGGAGGTCTAGGGAGGTTTAAGAATAGTTAAGGACTGCTAAGCATGTGAAAGGAGCGGTAGGTATAGCTAAGGAAGTCTAAGGAGGGCTAGGGAGGTCTAAAGAGGTATAAGAATACTTGAGGACTGCTAAGGATGTGAA
This sequence comes from Muricea muricata, assembly GCA_963855995.1. Taxonomy (NCBI): domain Eukaryota; kingdom Metazoa; phylum Cnidaria; class Anthozoa; order Malacalcyonacea; family Plexauridae; genus Muricea; species Muricea muricata. The sequence goes on from OY979717.1 coordinate 63,597,594, forward strand.
AGGAGCGGTAGGTATAGCTAAGGAAGTCTAAGGAGGGCTAAGGAGGTCTAAGGAGGTCTAGGGAGGTGTAAGAATACTTAAGACTGCTAAGCATGTGAAAGGAGCGGTAGGTATAGCTAAGAAAATGTAAGGAGGGCTAAGGAGGTCTAGGGAGGTCTAGGGAGGTGTAAGAATACTTGAGGACTACTAAGCATGTGAAAGGAGCGGTAGGTATGGCCAAGGAAGTCTAAGGAGGGCCCGGGAGGTCTAGGGAGGTGTAAGAATACTTGAGGACTGCTAAGCATGTGAAAGGAGCGCTAGGTATAGCTAAGGAAGTCTAAGGAGGGCTAAGGAGGTCTAGGGAGGTCTAGGGAAGTGTAAGAATACTTGAGGACTGCTAAGCATGTGAAAGGAGCGGTAGGTATAGCTAAGGAAGTCTAAGGAGCGCTAAGGAGGTCTAGGGAGGTCTAGGGAGGTGTAAAAATACTTGAGGACTGCTAAGCATGTGAAAGGAGCGGTAGGTATGGCTGAGGAAGTCTAAGGAGGGCTAAGGAGGTCTAGGGAGGTGTAAGAATACTTGAGGACTGCTAAGCATGTGAAAGGAGCGGTAGGTATGGCTAAGGAAGTCTAAGGAGGGCTAGGGAGGTCTAGAAAGGTGTAAGAATACTTGAGGACTGCTAAGGATGTGAAAGCAGCGGTAGGTATAGCTAAGGAAGTCTAAGGAGGGCTAAGGAGGTCTAAGGAGGTCTAGGGAGGTGTAAGAATACTTGAGGACTGCTAATCATGTAAAAGGAGCGGTAGGTATGGCTAAGAAAGTCTAAGGAAAGCCAGGGAGGTCTAGGGAGGTGTAAAAACACTTGAGGACTGCTAAGCTTGTGAAAGGAGCGCTAGGTATAGCTAAGGAAGTCTAAGGAGGCTAAGGAGGTCTAAAGAGGTCTAGGGAGGTGTAAGAATACTTGAGGACGGCTAACATTGTGAAAGGAGCGGTAGGTATAGCTAAGGAAGTCTAAGGAGGGCTAAGGAGGTCTAGGGAGGTCTAGGGAAGTGTAAGAATACTTGAGGACTGCTAAGCATGTTAAAGGAGCGGTAGGTATGGCTAAGGAAGTCTAAGGAGGGCCAAAGAGGTCTAGGGAGGTGTAAGAATACTTGAGAACTGCTAAGCATGTGAAAGGAGCGCTAGGTATAGCTAAGGAAGTCTAAGGACGGCTAAGGAGGTCTAAGGAGGTCTAGGGAGGTGTAAGAATACTTGAGGACTGCTAAGCATGTGAAAGGAGCGGTAGGTATGGCTGAGGAAGTCTAAGGAGGGCTAAGGAGGTCTAGGGAGGTGTAAGAATACTTGAGGACTGCTAAGCATGTGAAAGGAGCGGTAGGTATGGCTAAGGAAGTCTAAGGAAAGCTAGGGAGGTCTAGAAAGGTGTAAAAATACTTGAGGACTGCTAAGGATGTGAAAGGAGCGGTAGGTATAGGTAAGGAAGTCTAAGGAGGGCTAAAAAGGTCTAAGGAGGTCTAGGGAGGTGTAAGAATACTTAAGGACTGCTAAGCATGTGAAAGGAGCGGTAGGTATAGCTAAGGAAATCTAAGGAGGGCTAAGGAGGTCTAGTGAGGTCTAGGGAGGTGTAAGAATACTTGAGGACTGCTAAGCATGTGAAAGGAGCGGTAGGTATGGCTAAGGAAGTCTAAGGAGGGCCAGGGAGGTCTAGGGAGGTGTAAGAATACTTGAGGACTGCTAAGCATGTGAAAGGAGCGCTAGGTATAGCTAAGGAAATCTAAGGAGGGCTAAGGAGGTCTAGGGAGGTCTAGGGAGGTGTAAGAATACTTGAGGACGGCTAAGCATGTGAAAGGAGCGGTAGGTATGGCTAAGGAAGTCTAAGGAGGGCCAGGGAGGTCTAGGGAGGTGTAAGAATACTTGAGAACTGCTAAGCATGTGAAAGGAGCGCTAGGTATAGCTAAGGAAGTCTAAGGAGGGCTAAGGAGGTCTAGGGAGGTCTAGGGAGGTGTAAGAATACTTGAGGACGGCTAAGCATGTGAAAGGAGCGGTAGGTATGGCTAAGGAAGTCTAAGGAGGGCCAGGGAGGTGTAGGGAGGTGTAAGAATACTTGAGAACTGCTAAGCATGTGAAAGGAGCGCTAGGTATAGCTAAGAAAGTCTAAGGAGGGCTAAGAAGGTCTAGGGAGGTCTAGGGAGGTGTATAATTACTTGAGGACGGCTAAGCATGTGAAAGGAGCGGTAGGTATAGCTAAAAAAGTCTAAGGAGGGCGAAGGAGGTCTAGGGAGGTGTAAGAATACTTGAGGACTGCTAAACATGTGAAAGGAGCGGTAGGTATAGCTAAAGAAGTCTAAGGAGGGCTAAGGAGGTCTAGGAAGGTCTAGGGAGGTGTAAGAATACTTGACGACTGCTAAGCATGTAAAAGGAGCGGTAGGTATAGCTAAGGAAGTCTAAGGAGGGCTAAGGAGGTCTAGGGAGGTCTAGGGAGGTGTAAGAATACTTGAGGACTGCTAAGCATGTGAAAGGAGCGGTAGGTATGGCTAAGGAAGTCTAAGGAGGGCTAAGGAAGTCTAAGGAGGGCTATGGAGGTCCAGAGAGGTCTAGGGAGGTGTAAGAATACTTGAGGACTGCAAAGCATGGGAAAGGAGCGGTAGGTATGGCTAAGGAAGTCTAAGGAGGGCTAAAGAGGTCTAGGGAGGTCTAGGGAGGTGTAAGAATATTTGAGGACTGCTAAGCATGTGAAACGAGCGGTAGGTATAGCTAAGGAAGTTTAAGGACGGCTAAGGAGGTCTAAGGAGGTCTAGGGAGGTGTTAGAATACTTGAGGACTGCTAAGCATGTGAAAGGAGCGGTAGGTATGGCTAAGGAAGTCTAAGGAGGCTAAGGAGGTCTAGGGAGGTCTAGGGAGATGTAAGAATACTTGAGGACTGCTAAGCATGTGAAAGGAGCGGTAGGTATAGCTAAGGAAGTCTACGGAGGGCTAAGGAGGTCTAAGGAGGTCTAGGGAGGTGTAAGAATACTTAAGGACTGCTAAGCATGTGAAAGGAGCGGTAGGTATAGCTAAGGAAGTCTAAGGAGGGCTAAGGAGGTCTAGGGAGGTCTAGGCAAGTGTAAGAATACTTGAGAACTGCTAAGCATGTGAAAGGAGCGGTAGGTATGGCTGAGGAAGGCTAAGGAGGGCTAAGGAGGTCTAGGGAGGTGTAAGAATACTTGAGGACGGCTAAGCATGTGAAAGGAGCGGTAGGTATAGCTAAGGAAGTCTAGGGAGGGCTAAGGAGGTCTAGGGAGGTCTAGGGAGGTGTAAGAATACTTGTGGACTGCTAAGCATGTGAAAGGAGCGGTAGGTATGGCTAAGGAAGTCTGAGGAGGGCCAGGGAGGTCTAGGGAGGACTAGGGAGGTGTAAGAATACTTGAGGACTGCTAAGGATGTTAAAGGAGCGGTAGGTATAGCTAAGGAAGTCTAAGGAGGGCTAAGGAGGTCTAAGGAGGTCTAGGGAGGTGTAAGAATACTTAAGGACTGCTAAGAATGTGAAAGGAGCGGTAGGTATAGCTAAGGAAATCTAAGGAGGGCTAAGGAGGTCTAGGGAGGCCTAGGGAGGTGTAAGAACACTTGAGGACTGCTAAGCATGTGAAAGGAGCGGTAGGTATGGCTAAGGAAGTCTGAGGAGGGCCAGGGAGGTCTAGGGAGGTGTAAGAACACTTTAGAACTGCTAAGCATGTGAAAAGAGCGCTAGGTATAGCTAAGGAAGTCTAAGGAGGGCTAAGGAGGTCTAGGGAGGTCTAGGGAGGTGTAAGAATACTTGAGGACGGCTAAGCATGTGAAAGGAGCGGTAGGTATAGCTAAGGAAGTCTAAGGAGGGCTAAGGAGGTCTAGGGAGGTCTAGGGAGGTGTAAGAATACTTAGGACTGCTAAGCATGTGAAAGGAGTGGTAGGTATATCTAAGGAAGTCTAAGGAGGGCAAGGGAGGTCTAGGGAGGTATAAGAATACTTGAGGACTGCTAAGCATGTGAAAGGAGCGGTAGGTATAGCTAAGGAAGTCTAAGGAGGGCTAAGGAGGTCTAAGGAGGTCTAGGGAGGTGTAAGAATACTTGAGGACTGCTAAGGATGTGAAAGGAGCGGTAGGTATAGCTAAGAAAGTCTAAGAAGGGCTAAGGAGGTCTAAGGAGGTCTAGGGAGGTGTAAGAATACTTAAGGACTGCTAAGCATGTGAAAGGAGCGGTAGGTATAGCTAAGGAAATCTAAGGATGGCTAAGGAGGTCTAGGGAGGTCTAGGGAGGTGTAAGAATACTTGAGGACTACTAAGCATGTGAAAGGAGCGGTAGGTATGGCCAAGGAAGTCTAAGGAGGGCCCGGGAGGTCTAGGGAGGTGTAAGAATACTTGAGGACTGCTAAGCATGTGAAAGGAGCGCTAGGTATAGCTAAGGAAGTCTAAGGAGGGCTAAGGAGGTCTAGGAAGGTCTAGGGAAGTGTAAGAATACTTGAGGACTGCTAAGCATGTGAAAGGAGCGGTAGGTATAGCTAAGGAAGTCTAAGGAGGGCTAAGGAGGTCTAGGGAGGTCTAGGGAGGTGTAAAAATACTTGAGGACTGCTAAGCATGTGAAAGGAGCGGTAGGTATGGCTGAGGAAGTCTAAGGAGAGCTAAGGAGGTCTAGGGAGGTGTAAGAATACTTGAGGACTGCTAAGCATGTGAAAGGAGCGGTAGGTATGGCTAAGGAAGTCTAAGGAGGGCTAGAAATGTCTAGAAAGGTGTAAGAATACTTGAGGACTGCTAAGGATGTGAAAGGAGCGGTAGGTATAGCTAAGGAAGTCTAAGGAGGGCTAAGGAGGTCTAAGGAGGTCTAGGGAGGTGTAAGAATACTTAAGGACTGCTAAGCATGTGAAAGGAGCGGTAGGTATGGCTAAGCAAGTCTAAGGAGGGCCAGGGAGGTCTAGGGAGGTGTAAAAACACTTGAGGACTGCTAAGCATGTGAAAGGAGCGCTAGGTATAGCTAAGGAAGTCTAAGGAGGGCTAAGGAGTTCTAGGGAGGTCTAGGGAGGTGTAAGAATACTTGAGGACGGCTAACATTGTGAAAGGAGCGGTAGAAATAGCTAAGGAAGTCTAAGGAGGGCTAAGGAGGTCAAGGGAGGTCTAGGGAAGTGTAAGAATACTTGAGGACTGCTAAGCATGTTAAAGGAGCGGTAGGTATGGCTAAGGAAGTCTAAGGAGGGCTAAGGAGGTCTAAGGAGGTCTAGGGAGGTTTAAGAATAGTTAAGGACTGCTAAGCATGTGAAAGGAGCGGTAGGTATAGCTAAGGAAGTCTAAGGAGGGCTAGGGAGGTCTAAAGAGGTATAAGAATACTTGAGGACTGCTAAGGATGTGAAAGGAGCGGTAGGTATAGCTAAGGAAGTCTAAGGAGGGCTAAGGAGGTCTAAGGAGGTCTAGGGAGGTGTAAGAATACTTAAGACTGCTAAGCATGTGAAAGGAGCGGTAGGTATAGCTAAGAAAATGTAAGGAGGGCTAAGGAGGTCTAGGGAGGTCTAGGGAGGTGTAAGAATACTTGAGGACTACTAAGCATGTGAAAGGAGCGGTAGGTATGGCCAAGGAAGTCTAAGGAGGGCCCGGGAGGTCTAGGGAGGTGTAAGAATACTTGAGGACTGCTAAGCATGTGAAAGGAGCGCTAGGTATAGCTAAGGAAGTCTAAGGAGGGCTAAGGAGGTCTAGGGAGGTCTAGGGAAGTGTAAGAATACTTGAGGACTGCTAAGCATGTGAAAGGAGCGGTAGGTATAGCTAAGGAAGTCTAAGGAGCGCTAAGGAGGTCTAGGGAGGTCTAGGGAGGTGTAAAAATACTTGAGGACTGCTAAGCATGTGAAAGGAGCGGTAGGTATGGCTGAGGAAGTCTAAGGAGGGCTAAGGAGGTCTAGGGAGGTGTAAGAATACTTGAGGACTGCTAAGCATGTGAAAGGAGCGGTAGGTATGGCTAAGGAAGTCTAAGGAGGGCTAGGGAGGTCTAGAAAGGTGTAAGAATACTTGAGGACTGCTAAGGATGTGAAAGCAGCGGTAGGTATAGCTAAGGAAGTCTAAGGAGGGCTAAGGAGGTCTAAGGAGGTCTAGGGAGGTGTAAGAATACTTGAGGACTGCTAATCATGTAAAAGGAGCGGTAGGTATGGCTAAGAAAGTCTAAGGAAAGCCAGGGAGGTCTAGGGAGGTGTAAAAACACTTGAGGACTGCTAAGCTTGTGAAAGGAGCGCTAGGTATAGCTAAGGAAGTCTAAGGAGGCTAAGGAGGTCTAAAGAGGTCTAGGGAGGTGTAAGAATACTTGAGGACGGCTAACATTGTGAAAGGAGCGGTAGGTATAGCTAAGGAAGTCTAAGGAGGGCTAAGGAGGTCTAGGGAGGTCTAGGGAAGTGTAAGAATACTTGAGGACTGCTAAGCATGTTAAAGGAGCGGTAGGTATGGCTAAGGAAGTCTAAGGAGGGCCAAAGAGGTCTAGGGAGGTGTAAGAATACTTGAGAACTGCTAAGCATGTGAAAGGAGCGCTAGGTATAGCTAAGGAAGTCTAAGGACGGCTAAGGAGGTCTAAGGAGGTCTAGGGAGGTGTAAGAATACTTGAGGACTGCTAAGCATGTGAAAGGAGCGGTAGGTATGGCTGAGGAAGTCTAAGGAGGGCTAAGGAGGTCTAGGGAGGTGTAAGAATACTTGAGGACTGCTAAGCATGTGAAAGGAGCGGTAGGTATGGCTAAGGAAGTCTAAGGAAAGCTAGGGAGGTCTAGAAAGGTGTAAAAATACTTGAGGACTGCTAAGGATGTGAAAGGAGCGGTAGGTATAGGTAAGGAAGTCTAAGGAGGGCTAAAAAGGTCTAAGGAGGTCTAGGGAGGTGTAAGAATACTTAAGGACTGCTAAGCATGTGAAAGGAGCGGTAGGTATAGCTAAGGAAATCTAAGGAGGGCTAAGGAGGTCTAGTGAGGTCTAGGGAGGTGTAAGAATACTTGAGGACTGCTAAGCATGTGAAAGGAGCGGTAGGTATGGCTAAGGAAGTCTAAGGAGGGCCAGGGAGGTCTAGGGAGGTGTAAGAATACTTGAGGACTGCTAAGCATGTGAAAGGAGCGCTAGGTATAGCTAAGGAAATCTAAGGAGGGCTAAGGAGGTCTAGGGAGGTCTAGGGAGGTGTAAGAATACTTGAGGACGGCTAAGCATGTGAAAGGAGCGGTAGGTATGGCTAAGGAAGTCTAAGGAGGGCCAGGGAGGTCTAGGGAGGTGTAAGAATACTTGAGAACTGCTAAGCATGTGAAAGGAGCGCTAGGTATAGCTAAGGAAGTCTAAGGAGGGCTAAGGAGGTCTAGGGAGGTCTAGGGAGGTGTAAGAATACTTGAGGACGGCTAAGCATGTGAAAGGAGCGGTAGGTATGGCTAAGGAAGTCTAAGGAGGGCCAGGGAGGTGTAGGGAGGTGTAAGAATACTTGAGAACTGCTAAGCATGTGAAAGGAGCGCTAGGTATAGCTAAGAAAGTCTAAGGAGGGCTAAGGAGGTCTAGGGAGGTCTAGGGAGGTGTATAATTACTTGAGGACGGCTAAGCATGTGAAAGGAGCGGTAGGTATAGCTAAAAAAGTCTAAGGAGGGCGAAGGAGGTCTAGGGAGGTGTAAGAATACTTGAGGACTGCTAAACATGTGAAAGGAGCGGTAGGTATAGCTAAAGAAGTCTAAGGAGGGCTAAGGAGGTCTAATAAGGTCTAGGGAGGTGTAAGAATACTTGACGACTGCTAAGCATGTAAAAGGAGCGGTAGGTATAGCTAAGGAAGTCTAAGGAGGGCTAAGGAGGTCTAGGGAGGTCTAGGGAGGTGTAAGAATACTTGAGGACTGCTAAGCATGTGAAAGGAGCGGTAGGTATGGCTAAGGAAGTCTAAGGAGGGCTAAGGAAGTCTAAGGAGGGCTATGGAGGTCCAGAGAGGTCTAGGGAGGTGTAAGAATACTTGAGGACTGCAAAGCATGGGAAAGGAGCGGTAGGTATGGCTAAGGAAGTCTAAGGAGGGCTAAAGAGGTCTAGGGAGGTCTAGGGAGGTGTAAGAATATTTGAGGACTGCTAAGCATGTGAAACGAGCGGTAGGTATAGCTAAGGAAGTTTAAGGACGGCTAAGGAGGTCTAAGGAGGTCTAGGGAGGTGTTAGAATACTTGAGGACTGCTAAGCATGTGAAAGGAGCGGTAGGTATGGCTAAGGAAGTCTAAGGAGGCTAAGGAGGTCTAGGGAGGTCTAGGGAGATGTAAGAATACTTGAGGACTGCTAAGCATGTGAAAGGAGCGGTAGGTATAGCTAAGGAAGTCTACGGAGGGCTAAGGAGGTCTAAGGAGGTCTAGGGAGGTGTAAGAATACTTAAGGACTGCTAAGCATGTGAAAGGAGCGGTAGGTATAGCTAAGGAAGTCTAAGGAGGGCTAAGGAGGTCTAGGGAGGTCTAGGCAAGTGTAAGAATACTTGAGAACTGCTAAGCATGTGAAAGGAGCGGTAGGTATGGCTGAGGAAGGCTAAGGAGGGCTAAGGAGGTCTAGGGAGGTGTAAGAATACTTGAGGACTGCTAAGCATGTGAAAGGAGCGGTAGGTATGGCTAAGGAAGTCTAAGGAGGGCCAAGGAGGTCTAGTGAGGTCTAGGGAGGTGTAAGAATACTTGTGGACTGCTAAGCATGTGAAAGGGGCGGTAGGTATGGCTAAGGAAGTCTAAGGAGGGCCAGGGAGGTCTAGGGAGGTGTAAGAATACTTGAGGACTGCTAAGCATGTGAAAGGAGCGGTAGGTATGGCTAAGGAAGTCTAAGGAGGGCTAAGGAGGTCTAGGGAGGTCTAGGGAGGTGTAAGAATACTTGAGGACTGCTAAGCATGTGAAAGGAGCGGTAGGTATAGCTAAGGAAGTCTAAGGAGGGCTAAGGAGGTCTAAGAAGGTCTAGGGAGGTGTAAGAATACTTAAGGACTGCTAAGCATGTGAAAGGAGCGGTAGGTATAGCTAAGGAAGTCTAAGGAGGGCTAAGGAGGTCTAGGAAGGTCTAGGGAGGTGTAAGAATACTTTATGACTGCTAAGCATGTAAAAGGAGCGGTAGGTATGGCTAAGGAAGGCTAAGGAGGGCTAGGGAGGTCTTGGGAGGTGTAAGAATACTTGAGGACTGCTAAGGATGTGAAAGGAGCGGTAGGTATAGCTAAGGAAGTCTAAGGAGGGCTAAGGAGGTCTAAGGAGGTCTAGGGAGGTGTAAGAATGCTTAAGGACTGCTAAGCATGTGAAAGGAGCGGTTGGTATAGCTAAGGAAATTTAAGAACGGCTAAGGAGGTCTAGGGAGGTCTAGGGAGGTGTAAGAATACTTGAGGACTGCTAAGCATGTGAAAGGAGCGGTAGGTATGGCTAAGGAAGTCTAAGGAGGGCTAGGGAGGTCTAGGGAGGTGTAAGAATACTTGAGGACTGCTAAGCATGTGAAAGGAGCGGTAGGTAAAGCTAAGGAAGTCTAAGGAGAGCTAAGGAGGTCTAGGGAGGTCTAGGGAGGTGTAAGAATACTTGAGGACTGCTAAGCATGTGAAAGGAGCGGTAGGTATGGCTGAGGAAGTCTAAGGAGGGCTAAGGAGGTCTAGGGAGGTGTAAGAATACTTGAGGACTGCTAAGCATGGAAAGGAGCGGTAGGTATGGCTAAGGAAGTCTAAGGAGGGCTAGGGAGGTCTAGGGAGGTGTAAGAATACTTGAGGACTGCTAAGGTTGTGAAACGAGCGGTAGGTATAGCTAAGGAAGTCTAAGGAGGGCAAAGGAGGTCTAAGGAGGTCTAGGGAGGTGTAAGAATACTTAAGGACTGCTAAGCATGTGAAAGGAGCGGTAGGTATAGCTAAGGAAATTTAAGGAGGGCTAAGGAGGTCTAGAGAGGTCTAGGGAGGTGTAAGAATACTTGATGACTGCTAAGCATGTGAAAGGAGTGGTAGGTATGGCTAAGGAAGTCTAAGGAGGGCCAGGCAGGTCTAGGGAGGTGTAAGAATACTTGAGAACTGCTAACCATGTGAAAGGAGCGCTGGGTATAGCTAAGGAAGTCTAAGGAAGGCTAAGGAGGTCTAGTGAGGTGTAAGAATACTTGAGGACGGCTAAGCATGTGAAAGGAGCGGTAGGTATAGCTAACGAAGTCTAGGGAGGGCTAAGGAGGTCTAGGGAGGTCTAGGGAGGTGTAAGAATACTTGTGGACTGCTAAGCATGTGAAAGGAGCGGTAGGTATGGCTAAGGAAGTGTAAGGAGGGCTAAGGAGGTCTAAGGAGGTCTAGGGAGGTGTAAGAATACTTAAGGACTGCTAAGCATGTGAAAGGAGCGGTAGGTATAGCTAAGGAAGTCTAAGGAGGGCTAAGGAGGTCTAGGGAGGTCTAGGGAGGTGTAAGAATACTTGAGGACTGCTAAGGATGTTAAAGGAGGGGTAGGTATAGCTAAGGAAGTCTAAGGAGGGCTAAGGAGGTCTAAGGAGGTCTAGGGAGGTGTAAGAATACTTAAGGACTGCTAAGAATGTGAAAGGAGCGGTAGGTATAGCTAAGGAAATCTAAGGAGGGCTAAGGAGGTCTAGGGAGGCCTAGGGAGGTGTAAGAACACTTGAGGACTGCTAAGCATGTGAAAGGAGCGGTAGGTATGGCTAAGGAAGTCTGAGGAGGGCCAGGGAGGTCTAGGGAGGTGTAAGAACACTTTAGAACTGCTAAGCATGTGAAAGGAGCGCTAGTTATAGCTAAGGAAATCTAAGGAGGGCTAAGGAGGTCTAGGGAGGTCTAGGGAGGTGTAAGAATACTTGTGGACTGCTAAGCATGTGAAAGGAGCGGTAGGTATGGCTAAGGAAGTGTAAGGAGGGCTAAGGAGGTCTAAGGAGGTCTAGGGAGGTGTAAGAATACTTAAGGACTGCTAAGCATGTGAAAGGAGCGGTAGGTATAGCTAAGGAAGTCTAAGGAGGGCTAAGGAGGTCTAGGGAGGTCTAGGGAGGTGTAAGAATACTTGAGGACTGCTAAGGATGTTAAAGGAGCGGTAGGTATAGCTAAGGAAGTCTAAGGAGGGCTAAGGAGGTCTAAGGAGGTCTAGGGAGGTGTAAGAATACTTAAGGACTGCTAAGAATGTGAAAGGAGCGGTAGGTATAGCTAAGGAAATCTAAGGAGGGCTAAGGAGGTCTAGGGAGGCCTAGGGAGGTGTAAGAACACTTGAGGACTGCTAAGCATGTGAAAGGAGCGGTAGGTATGGCTAAGGAAGTCTGAGGAGGGCCAGGGAGGTCTAGGGAGGTGTAAGAACACTTTAGAACTGCTAAGCATGTGAAAGGAGCGCTAGTTATAGCTAAGGAAGTCTAAGGAGGGCTAAGGAGGTCTAGGGAGGTCTAGGGAGGTGTAAGAATACTTGAGGACGGCTAAGCATGTGAAAGGAGCGGTAGGTATAGCTAAGGAAGTCTAAGGAGGGCTAAGGAGGTCTAGGGAGGTCTAGGGAGGTGTAAGAATACTTGAGGACTGCTAAGCATGTGAAAGGAGTGGTAGGTATGGCTAAGGAAGTCAAAGGAGGGCAAGGGAGGTCTAGGGAGGTATAAGAATACTTGAGGACTGCTAAGCATGTGAAAGGAGCGGTAGGTATAGCTAAGGAAGTCTAAGGAGGGCTAAGGAGGTCTAAGGAGGTCTAGGGAGGTGTAAGAATACTTGAGGACTGCTAAGCATGTGAAAGGAGCGGTAGGTATGGCAGAGGAAGTCTAGGGAGGGCTAAGGAGGTCTAGGGAGGTGTAAGAATACTTGAGGACTGCTAAGGATGTGAAAGGAGCGGTAGGTATAGCTAAGGAAGTCTAAGGAGGGCTAAGGAGATCTAGGGAGGTCTAGGGAGGTGTAAAAATACTTGAGGACTGCTAAGCATGTGAAAGGAGCGGTAGGTATGGCTGAGGAAGTCTAAGGAGGGCTAAGGAGGTCTAGGGAGGTGTAAGAATACTTGAGGACTGCTAAGCATGTGAAAGGAGCGGTAGGTATGGCTAAGGAAGTCTAAGGAGGGCTAGAAATGTCTAGAAAGGTGTAAGAATACTTGAGGAGTGCTAAGGATGTGAAAGGAGCGGTAGGTATAGCTAAGGAAGTCTAAGGAGGGCTAAGGAGGTCTAAGGAGGTCTAGGGAGGTGTAAGAATACTTAAGGACTGCTAAGCATGTGAAAGGAGCGGTAGGTATGGCTAAGCAAGTCTAAGGAGGGCCAGGGAGGTCTAGGGAGGTGTAAAAACACTTGAGGACTGCTAAGCATGTGAAAGGAGCGCTAGGTATAGCTAAGGAAGTCTAAGGAAAGCTAAGGAGGTCTAGGGAGGTCTAGGGAGGTGTAAGAATACTTGAGGACGGCTAACATTGTGAAAGGAGCGGTAGGTATAGCTAAGGAAGTCTAAGGAGGGCTAAGGAGGTCAAGGGAGGTCTAGGGAAATGTAAGAATACTTGAGGACTGCTAAGCATGTTAAAGGAGCAGTAGGTATGGCTAAGGAAGTCTAAGGAGGGCTAACGAGGGCTAAGGAGGTCTAGGGAGGTCTAGGGAAGTGTAAGAATACTTGAGGACGGCTAATTATGTGAAAGGAGCGGTAGGTATAGCTAAGGAAGTCTAAGGAGGGCTAAAGAGGTCTAGTGAGGTCTAGGGAAGTGTAAGAATACTTGAGGACTGCTAAGCATGTGAAAGGAGCGGTAGGTATGGCTAAGGAAGTCTAAGGAGAGCTAGGGAGGTCTAGAAAGGTGTAAGAATACTTGAGGACTGCTAAGGATGTGAAAGGAGCGGTAGGTATATTTAAGGAAATCTAAGGAGGGCTAAGGACGTCTAAGGAGGTCTAGGGAGGTGTAAGAATACTTAAGGACTGCTAAGCATGTGAAAGGAGCGGTAGGTATAGCTAAGGAATTCTAAGGAGAGCTAAGGAGGTCTAGGGAGGTCTAGCGAGGTGTAAGAATACTTGAGGACTGCTAATCATGTGAAAGGAGCGGTAGGTATGGCTAAGGAAGTCTAAGGAGGGCCAGGGAGGTCTAGGGAGGTGCAAGAATACTTGAGGACTGCTAAGCATGTGAAAGGAGCGGTAGGTATAGCTAAAGAAGTCTAAGGAGGGCTAAGGAGGTCTAAGGAGGTCTAGGGAGGTGTAAGAATACTTGAGGACGGCTAAGCATGTGAAACGAGCGGTAGGTATAGCTAAGGAAGTCTAAGGAGGGCTAAGGAGGTCTAGGGAGGTCTAGGCAAGTGTAAGAATACTTGAGAACTGCTAAGCATGTGAAAGGAGCGGTAGGTATGGCTGAGGAAGGCTAAGGAGGGCTAAGGAGGTCTAGGGAGGTGTAAGAATACTTGAGGACTGCTAAGCATGTGAAAGGAGCGGTAGGTATGGCTAAGGAAGTCTAAGGAGGGCTAGGGAGGTCTAAAGAGGTATAAGAATACTTGAGGACTGCTAAGGATGTGAAAGGAGCGGTAGGTATAGCTAAGGAAGTCTAAGGAGGGCTAAGGAGGTCTAAGGAGGTCTAGGGAGGTGTAAGAATACTTAAGACTGCTAAGCATGTGAAAGGAGCGGTAGGTATAGCTAAGAAAATGTAAGGAGGGCTAAGGAGGTCTAGGGAGGTCTAGGGAGGTGTAAGAATACTTGAGGACTACTAAGCATGTGAAAGGAGCGGTAGGTATGGCCAAGGAAGTCTAAGGAGGGCCCGGGAGGTCTAGGGAGGTGTAAGAATACTTGAGGACTGCTAAGCATGTGAAAGGAGCGCTAGGTATAGCTAAGGAAGTCTAAGGAGGGCTAAGGAGGTCTAGGGAGGTCTAGGGAAGTGTAAGAATACTTGAGGACTGCTAAGCATGTGAAAGGAGCGGTAGGTATAGCTAAGGAAGTCTAAGGAGGGCTAAGGAGGTCTAGGGAGGTCTAGGGAGGTGTAAAAATACTTGAGGACTGCTACGCATGTGAAAGGAGCGGTAGGTATGGCTGAGGAAGTCTAAGGAGGGCTAAGGAGGTCTAGGGAGGTGTAAGAATACTTGAGGACTGCTAAGCATGTGAAAGGAGCGGTAGGTATGGCTAAGGAAGTCTAAGGAGGGCTAGGGAGGTCTAGAAAGGTGTAAGAATACTTGAGGACTGCTAAGGATGTGAAAGCAGCGGTAGGTATAGCTAAGGAAGTCTAAGGAGGGCTAAGGAGGTCTAAGGAGGTCTAGGGAGGTGTAAGAATACTTGAGGACTGCTAATCATGTAAAAGGAGCGGTAGGTATGGCTAAGAAAGTCTAAGGAGGGCCAGGGAGGTCTAGGGAGGTGTAAAAACACTTGAGGACTGCTAAGCATGTGAAAGGAGCGGTAGGTATGGCTGAGGAAGTCTAAGGAGGGCTAAGGAGGTCTAGGGAGGTGTAAGAATACTTGAGGACTGCTAAGCATGTGAAAGGAGCGGTAGGTATGGCTAAGGAAGTCTAAGGAGGGCTAGAAATGTCTAGAAAGGTGTAAGAATACTTGAGGACTGCTAAGGATGTGAAAGGAGCGGTAGGTATAGCTAAGGAAGTCTAAGGAGGGCTAAGGAGGTCTAAGGAGGTCTAGGGAGGTGTAAGAATACTTAAGGACTGCTAAGCATGTGAAAGGAGCGGTAGGTATGGCTAAGCAAGTCTAAGGAGGGCCAGGGAGGTCTAGGGAGGTGTAAAAACACTTGAGGACTGCTAAGCATGTGAAAGGAGCGCTAGGTATAGCTAAGGAAGTCTAAGGAGGGCTAAGGAGGTCTAGGGAGGTCTAGGGAGGTGTAAGAATACTTGAGGACGGCTAACATTGTGAAAGGAGCGGTAGGTATAGCTAAGGAAGTCTAAGGAGGGCTAAGGAGGTCAAGGGAGGTCTAGGGAAGTGTAAGAATACTTGAGGACTGCTAAGCATGTTAAAGGAGCGGTAGGTATGGCTAAGGAAGTCTAAGGAGGGCTAAGGAGGTCTAAGGAGGTCTAGGGAGGTTTAAGAATAGTTAAGGACTGCTAAGCATGTGAAAGGAGCGGTAGGTATAGCTAAGGAAATCTAAGGAGGGCTAAGGAGGTCTTGGGAGGTCTAGCGAGGTGTAAGAATACTTGAGGACTACTAAGCATGTGAAAGGAGCAATAGGTATGGCCAAAGAGGTCTAAGGAGGGCCCGGGAGGTCTAGGGAAGTGTAAGAATACTTGAGGACTGCTAAGCATGTGAAAGGAGCGCTAGGTATAGCTAAGGAAGTCTAAGGAGGGCTAAGGAGGTCTAGGGAGGTCTAGGGAAGTGTAAGAATACTTGAGGACGGCTAATTATGTGAAAGGAGCGGTAGGTATAGCTAAGGAAGTCTAAGGAGGGCTAAGGAGGTCTAGTGAGGTCTAGGGAAGTGTAAGAATACTTGAGGACTGCTAAGCATGTGAAAGGAGCGGTAGGTATGGCTAAGGAAGTCTAAGGAGAGCTAGGGAGGTCTAGAAAGGTGTAAGAATACTTGAGGACTGCTAAGGATGTGAAAGGAGCGGTAGGTATATTTAAGGAAATCTAAGGAGGGCTAAGGACGTCTAAGGAGGTCTAGGGAGGTGTAAGAATACTTAAGGACTGCTAAGCATGTGAAAGGAGCGGTAGGTATAGCTAAGGAATTCTAAGGAGAGCTAAGGAGGTCTAGGGAGGTCTAGCGAGGTGTAAGAATACTTGAGGACTGCTAATCATGTGAAAGGAGCGGTAGGTATGGCTAAGGAAGTCTAAGGAGGGCCAGGGAGGTCTAGGGAGGTGCAAGAATACTTGAGGACTGCTAAGCATGTGAAAGGAGCGGTAGGTATAGCTAAGGAAGTCTAAGGAGGGCTAAGGAGGTCTAAGGAGGTCTAGGGAGGTGTAAGAATACTTGAGGACGGCTAAGCATGTGAAACGAGCTTTAGGTATAGCTAAGGAAGTCTAAGGAGGGCTAAGGAGGTCTAGGGAGGTCTAGGCAAGTGTAAGAATACTTGAGAACTGCTAAGCATGTGAAAGGAGCGGTAGGTATGGCTGAGGAAGGCTAAGGAGGGCTAAGGAGGTCTAGGGAGGTGTAAGAATACTTGAGGACTGCTAAGCATGTGAAAGGAGCGGTAGGTATGGCTAAGGAAGTCTAAGGAGGGCTAGGGAGGTCTAAAGAGGTATAAGAATACTTGAGGACTGCTAAGGATGTGAAAGGAGCGGTAGGTATAGCTAAGGAAGTATAAGGAGGGCTAAGGAGGTCTAAGGAGGTCTAGGGAGGTGTAAGAATACTTAAGACTGCTAAGCATGTGAAAGGAGCGGTAGGTATAGCTAAGAAAATGTAAGGAGGGCTAAGGAGGTCTAGGGAGGTCTAGGGAGGTGTAAGAATACTTGAGGACTACTAAGCATGTGAAAGGAGCGGTAGGTATGGCCAAGGAAGTCTAAGGAGGGCCCGGGAGGTCTAGGGAGGTGTAAGAATAGTTGAGGACTGCTAAGCATGTGAAAGGAGCGCTAGGTATAGCTAAGGAAGTCTAAGGAGGGCTAAGGAGGTCTAGGGAGGTCTAGGGAAGTGTAAGAATACTTGAGGACTGCTAAGCATGTGAAAGGAGCGGTAGGTATAGCTAAGGAAGTCTAAGGAGGGCTAAGGAGGTCTAGGGAGGTCTAGGGAGGTGTAAAAATACTTGAGGACTGCTACGCATGTGAAAGGAGCGGTAGGCATGGCTGAGGAAGTCTAAGGAGGGCTAAGGAGGTCTAGGGAGGTGTAAGAATACTTGAGGACTGCTAAGCATGTGAAAGGAGCGGTAGGTATGGCTAAGGAAGTCTAAGGAGGGCTAGGGAGGTCTAGAAAGGTGTAAGAATACTTGAGGACTGCTAAGGATGTGAAAGCAGCGGTAGGTATAGCTAAGGAAGTCTAAGGAGGGCTAAGGAGGTCTAAGGAGGTCTAGGGAGGTGTAAGAATACTTGAGGACTGCTAATCATGTAAAAGGAGCGGTAGGTATGGCTAAGAAAGTCTAAGGAGGGCCAGGGAGGTCTAGGGAGGTGTAAAAACACTTGAGGACTGCTAAGCATGTGAAAGGAGCGGTAGGTATAGCTGAGGAAGTCTAAGGAGGGCTAAGGAGGTCTAGGGAGGTGTAAGAATACTTGAGGACTGCTAAGCATGTGAAAGGAGCGGTAGGTATGGCTAAGGAAGTCTAAGGAGGGCTAGAAATGTCTAGAAAGGTGTAAGAATACTTGAGGACTGCTAAGGATGTGAAAGGAGCGGTAGGTATAGCTAAGGAAGTCTAAGGAGGGCTAAGGAGGTCTAAGGAGGTCTAGGGAGGTGTAAGAATACTTAAGGACTGCTAAGCATGTGAAAGGAGCGGTAGGTATGGCTAAGCAAGTCTAAGGAGGGCCAGGGAGGTCTAGGGAGGTGTAAAAACACTTGAGGACTGCTAAGCATGTGAAAGGAGCGCTAGGTATAGCTAAGGAAGTCTAAGGAGGGCTAAGGAGGTCTAGGGAGGTCTAGGGAGGTGTAAGAATACTTGAGGACGGCTAACATTGTGAAAGGAGCGGTAGGTATAGCTAAGGAAGTCTAAGGAGGGCTAAGGAGGTCAAGGGAGGTCTAGGGAAGTGTAAGAATACTTGAGGACTGCTAAGCATGTTAAAGGAGCGGTAGGTATGGCTAAGGAAGTCTAAGGAGGGCTAAGGAGGTCTAAGGAGGTCTAGGGAGGTTTAAGAATAGTTAAGGACTGCTAAGCATGTGAAAGGAGCGGTAGGTATAGCTAAGGAAATCTAAGGAGGGCTAAGGAGGTCTTGGGAGGTCTAGGGAGGTGTAAGAATACTTGAGGACTACTAAGCATGTGAAAGGAGCAATAGGTATGGCCAAAGAAGTCTAAGGAGGGCCCGGGAGGTCTAGGGAGGTGTAAGAATACTTGAGGACTGCTAAGCATGTGAAAGGAGCGCTAGGTATAGCTAAGGAAGTCTAAGGAGGGCTAAGGAGGTCTAGGGAGGTCTAGGGAAGTGTAAGAATACTTGAGGACGGCTAATTATGTGAAAGGAGCGGTAGGTATAGCTAAGGAAGTCTAAGGAGGGCTAACGAGGTCTAGTGAGGTCTAGGGAAGTGTAAGAATACTTGAGGACTGCTAAGCATGTGAAAGGAGCGGTAGGTATGGCTAAGGAAGTCTAAGGAGAGCTAGGGAGGTCTAGAAAGGTGTAAGAATACTTGAGGACTGCTAAGGATGTGAAAGGAGCGGTAGGTATATTTAAGGAAATCTAAAAAGGGCTAAGGACGTCTAAGGAGGTCTAGGGAGGTGTAAGAATACTTGAGGACGGCTAAGCATGTGAAACGAGCGGTAGGTATAGCTAAGGAAGTCTAAGGAGGGCTACGGAGGTCTAGGGAGGTCTAGGCAAGTGTAAGAATACTTGAGAACTGCTAAGCATGTGAAAGGAGCGGTAGGTATGGCTGAGGAAGGCTAAGGAGGGCTAAGGAGGTCTAGGGAGGTGTAAGAATACTTGAGGACTGCTAAGCATGTGAAAGGAGCGGTAGGTATGGCTAAGGAAGTCTAAGGAGGGCTAGGGAGGTCTAAAGAGGTATAAGAATACTTGAGGACTGCTAAGGATGTGAAAGGAGCGGTAGGTATAGCTAAGGAAGTCTAAGGAGGGCTAAGGAGGTCTAAGGAGGTCTAGGGAGGTGTAAGAATACTTAAGACTGCTAAGCATGTGAAAGGAGCGGTAGGTATAGCTAAGAAAATGTAAGGAGGGCTAAGGAGGTCTAGGGAGGTCTAGGGAGGTGTAAGAATACTTGAGGACTACTAAGCATGTGAAAGGAGCGGTAGGTATGGCCAAGGAAGTCTAAGGAGGGCCCGGGAGGTCTATTGAGGTGTAAGAATACTTGAGGACTGCTAAGCATGTGAAAGGAGCGCTAGGTATAGCTAAGGAAGTCTAAGGAGGGCTAAGGAGGTCTAGGGAGGTCTAGGGAAGTGTAAGAATACTTGAGGACTGCTAAGCATGTGAAAGGAGCGGTAGGTATAGCTAAGGAAGTCTAAGGAGGGCTAAGGAGGTCTAGGGAGGTCTAGGGAGGTGTAAAAATACTTGAGGACTGCTAAGCATGTGAAAGGAGCGGTAGGTATGGCTGAGGAAGTCTAAGGAGGGCTAAGGAGGTCTAGGGAGGTGTAAGAATACTTGAGGACTGCTAAGCATGTCAAAGGAGCGGTAGGTATGGCTAAGGAAGTCTAAGGAGGGCTAGGGAGGTCTAGAAAGGTGTAAGAATACTTGAGGACTGCTAAGGATGTGAAAGCAGCGGTAGGTATAGCTAAGGAAGTCTAAGGAGGGCTAAGGAGGTCTAAGGAGGTCTAGGGAGGTGTAAGAATACTTGAGGACTGCTAATAATGTAAAAGGAGCGGTAGGTATGGCAAAGAAAGTCTAAGGAGGGCCAGGGAGGTCTAGGGAGGTGTAAAAACACTTGAGCACTGCTAAGCATGTGAAAGGAGCGCTAGGTATAGCTAAGGAAGTCTAAGGAGGGCTAAGGAGGTCTAGGGAGGTCTAGGGAGGTGTAAAAATACTTGAGGACGGCTAACATTGTGAAAGGAGCGGTAGGTATAGCTAAGGAAGTCTAAGGAGGGCTAAGGAGGTCTAGGGAGGTCTAGGGAAGTGTAAGAATACTTGAGGACTGCTAAGCATGTTAAAGGAGCGGTAGGTATGGCTAAGGAAGTCTAAGGAGGGCCAAAGAGGTCTAGGGAGGTGTAAGAATACTAGAGAACTGCTAAGCATGTGAAAGGAGCGCTAGGTAAAGCTAAGGAAGTCTAAGGACGGCTAAGGAGGTCTAAGGAGGTCTAGGGAGGTGTAAGAATACTTGAGGACTGCTAAGCATGTGAAAGGAGCGGTAGGTATGGCTGAGGAAGTCTAAGGAGGGCTAAGGAGGTCTAGGGAGGTGTAAGAATACTTGAGGACTGCTAAGCATGTGAAAGGAGCGGTAGGTATGGCTAAGGAAGTCTAAGGAAAGCTAGGGAGGTCTAGAAAGGTGTGAAAATACTTGAGGACTGCTAAGGATGTGAAAGGAGCGGTAGGTATAGGTAAGGAAGTCTAAGGAGGGCTAAAAAGGTCTAAGGAGGTCTAGGGAAGTGTAAGAATACTTAAGGACTGCTAAGCATGTGAAAGGAGCGGTAGGTATAGCTAAGGAAATCTAAGGAGGGCTAAGGAGGTCTAGTGAGGTCTAGGGAGGTGTAAGAATACTTGAGGACTGCTAAGCATGTGAAAGGAGCGGTAGGTATGGCTAAGGAAGTCTAAGGAGGGCCAGGGAGGTCTAGGGAGGTGTAAGAATACTTGAGGACTGCTAAGCATGTGAAAGGAGCGCTAGGTATAGCTAAGGAAATCTAAGGAGGGCTAAGGAGGTCTAGGGAGGTCTAGGGAGGTGTAAGAATACTTGAGGACGGCTAAGCATGTGAAAGGAGAGGCAGGTATGGCTAAGGAAGTCTAAGGAGGGCCAGGGAGGTCTAGGGAGGTGTAAGAATACTTGAGAACTGCTAAGCATGTGAAAGGAGCGCTAGGTATAGCTAAGGAAGTCTAAGGAGGGCTAAGGAGGTCTAGGGAGGTCTAGGGAGGTGTAAGAATACTTGAGGACGGCTAAGCATGTGAAAGGAGCGGTAGGTATGGCTAAGGAAGTCTAAGGAGGGCCAGGGAGGTGTAGGGAGGTGTAAGAATACTTGAGAACTGCTAAGCATGTGAAAGGAGCGCTAGGTATAGCTAAGAAAGTCTAAGGAGGGCTAAGGAGGTCTAGGGAGGTCTAGGGAGGTGTATAATTACTTGAGGACGGCTAAGCATGTGAAAGGAGCGGTAGGTATAGCTAAAAAAGTCTAAGGAGGGCGAAGGAGGTCTAGGGAGGTGTAAGAATACTTGAGGACTGCTAAACATGTGAAAGGAGCGGTAGGTATAGCTAAAGAAGTCTAAGGAGGGCTAAGGAGGTCTAGGAAGGTCTAGGGAGGTGTAAGAATACTTGACGACTGCTAAGCATGTAAAAGGAGCGGTAGGTATAGCTAAGGAAGTCTAAGGAGGGCTAAGGAGGTCTAGGGAGGTCTAGGGAGGTGTAAGAATACTTGAGGACTGCTAAGCATGTGAAAGGAGCGGTAGGTATGGCTAAGGAAGTCTAAGGAGGGCTAAGGAAGTCTAAGGAGGGCTATGGAGGTCCAGAGAGGTCTAGGGAGGTGTAAGAATACTTGAGGACTGCAAAGCATGGGAAAGGAGCGGTAGGTATGGCTAAGGAAGTCTAAGGAGGGCTAAAGAGGTCTAGGGAGGTCTAGGGAGGTGTAAGAATATTTGAGGACTGCTAAGCATGTGAAACGAGCGGTAGGTATAGCTAAGGAAGTTTAAGGAGGGCTAAGGAGGTCTAAGGAGGTCTAGGGAGGTGTAAGAATACTTGAGGACTGCTAAGCATGTGAAAGGAGCGGTAGGTATGGCTAAGGAAGTCTAAGGAGGGCTAAGGAGGTCTAGGGAGGTCTAGGGAGGTGTAAGAATACTTGAGGACTGCTAAGCATGTGAAAGGAGCGGTAGGTATAGCTAAGGAAGTCTAAGGAGGGCTAAGGAGGTCTAAGGAGGTCTAGGGAGGTGTAAGAATACTTAAGGACTGCTAAGCATGTGAAAGGAGCGGTAGGTATAGCTAAGGAAGTCTAAGGAGGGCTAAGGAGGTCTAGGAAGGTCTAGGGAGGTGTAAGATAACTTTATGACTGCTAAGCATGTAAAAGGAGCGGTAGGTATGGCTAAGGAAGGCTAAGGAGGGCTAGGGAGGTCTAGGGAGGTGTAAGAATACTTGAGGACTGCTAAGCATGTGAAAGGAGCGGTAGGTATAGCTAAGCAAGTCTAAGGAGAGCTAAGGAGGTCTAGGGAGGTCTAGGGAGGTGTAAGAATACTTGAGGACTGCTAAGCATGTGAAAGGAGCGGTAGGTATGGCTGAGAAAGTCTAAGGAGGGCTAAGGAGGTCTAGGGAGGTGTAAGAATACTTGAGGACTGCTAAGCATGGAAAGGAGCGGTAGGTATGGCTAAGGAAGTCTAAGGAGGGCTAGGGAGGTCTAGGGAGGTGTAAGAATACTTGAGGACTGCTAAGGTTGTGAAACGAGCGGTAGGTATAGCTAAGGAAGTCTAAGGAGGGCAAAGGAGGTCTAAGGAGGTCTAGGGAGGTGTAAGAATACTTAAGGACTGCTAAGCATGTGAAAGGAGCGGTAGGTATAGCTAAGGAAATTTAAGGAGGGCTAAGGAGGTCTAGGGACGTCTAGGGAGGTGTAAGAATACTTGATGACTGCTAAGCATGTGAAAGGAGTGGTAGGTATGGCTAAGGAAGTCTAAGGAGGGCCAGGCAGGTCTAGGGAGGTGTAAGAATACTTGAGAACTGCTAAGCATGTGAAAGGAGCGCTGGGTATAGCTAAGGAAGTCTAAGGAAGGCTAAGGAGGTCTAGTGAGGTGTAAGAATACTTGAGGACGGCTAAGCATGTGAAAGGAGCGGTAGGTATAGCTAAGGAAGTCTAGGGAGGGCTAAGGAGGTCTAGGGAGGTCTAGGGAGGTGTAAGAATACTTGTGGACTGCTAAGCATGTGAAAGGAGCGGTAGGTATGGCTAAGGAAGTGTAAGGAGGGCTAAGGAGGTCTAAGGAGGTCTAGGGAGGTGTAAGAATACTTAAGGACTGCTAAGCATGTGAAAGGAGCGGTAGGTATAGCTAAGGAAGTCTAAGGAGGGCTAAGGAGGTCTAGGGAGGTCTAGGGAGGTGTAAGAATACTTGAGGACTGCTAAGGATGTTAAAGGAGCGGTAGGTATAGCTAAGGAAGTCTAAGGAGGGCTAAGGAGGTCTAAGGAGGTCTAGGGAGGTGTAAGAATACTTAAGGACTGCTAAGAATGTGAAAGGAGCGGTAGGTATAGCTAAGGAAATCTAAGGAGGGCTAAGGAGGTCTAGGGAGGCCTAGGGAGGTGTAAGAACACTTGAGGACTGCTAAGCATGTGAAAGGAGCGGTAGGTATGGCTAAGGAAGTCTGAGGAGGGCCAGGGAGGTCTAGGGAGGTGTAAGAACACTTTAGAACTGCTAAGCATGTGAAAGGAGCGCTAGGTATAGCTAAGGAAGTCTAAGGACGGCTAAGGAGGTCTAGGGAGGTCTAGGGAGGTGTAAGAATACTTGAGGACGGCTAAGCATGTGAAAGGAGCGGTAGGTATAGCTAAGGAAGTCTAAGGAGGGCTAAGGAGGTCTAGGGAGGTCTAGGGAGGTGTAAGAATACTTGAGGACTGCTAAGCATGTGAAAGGAGTGGTAGGTATGGCTAAGGAAGTCAAAGGAGGGCAAGGGAGGTCTAGGGAGGTATAAGAATACTTGAGGACTGCTAAGCATGTGAAAGGAGCGGTAGGTATAGCTAAGGAAGTCTAAGGAGGGCTAAGGAGGTCTAAGGAGGTCTAGGGAGGTGTAAGAATACTTGAGGACTGCTAAGCATGTGAAAGGAGCGGTAGGTATGGCAGAGGAAGTCTAGGGAGGGCTAAGGAGGTCTAGGGAGGTGTAAGAATACTTGAGGACTGCTAAGGATGTGAAAGGAGCGGTAGGTATAGTTAAGAAAGTCTAAGGAGGGCTAAGGAGGTCTAAGGAGGTCTAGGGAGGTGTAAGAATACTTAAGGACTGCTAAGCATGTGAAAGGAGCGGTAGGTATAGCTAAGGAAATCTAAGGAGGGCTAAGAAAGTCTAGGGAGGCCTAGGGAGGTGTAAGAACACTTGAGGACTGCTAAGCATGTGAAAGGAGCGGTAGGTATGGCTAAGGAAGTCTAAGGAGGGCTAAGGAGGTCTAGGGAGGTCTAGGGAGGTGTAAGAATACTTGGGGACTGCTAAGCATGTGAAGGGAGCGGTAAGTATAGCTAAGGAAGTCTAAGGAGGGCTAAGGAGGTCTAGGGAGGTCTAGGGAGGTGTAAGAATACTTAAGGACTGCTAAGCATGTGAAAGGAGCGCTAGGTATAGCTAAGGAAGTCTAAGGAGGGCTAAGCAGGTCTAGGGAGGTCTAGGGAGGTGTAAGAATACTTGAGGACGGCTAAGCATGTGAAAGGAGCGGTAGGTATAGCTAAGGAAATCTAAGGAGGGCTAAGGAGGTCTAGGGAGGTATAGGGAGGTGTAGGAATACTTAAGGACTGCTAAGCATGTGAAAGGAGCGGTAGGTATGGCTAAGGAAGTCTAAGGAGGGCCAGGTAGGTCTAGGGAGGTGTAAGAATACTTGAGAACTGCTAAGCATGTGAAAGGAGCGGTAGGTATAGCTAAGGAAGTCTAAGGAGGGCTAAGGAGGTCTAGGGAGGTCTAGGGAGGTGTAAGAATACTTGAGGACTGCTAAGCATGTGAAAGGAGCGGTAGGTATAGCTAAGGAAGTCTAAGGAGGGCTAAGGAGGTCTAGGGAGGTCTAGGGAGGTGTAAAATTACTTGAGGACTGCTAAGCATGTGAAAGGAGCGGTAGGTATGGCTGAGGAAGTCTAAGGAGGGCTAAGGAGGTCTAGGGAAGTGTAAGAATACTTGAGGATGGCTAAGCATGTGAAAGGAGCGGTAGGTATGGCTAAGGAAGTCTAAGGAGGGCTAGGGAGGTCTAAAAAGGTGTAAGAATACTTGAGGACTGCTAAGGATGTGAAAGGAGCGGTAGGTATAGCTAAGGAAGTCTAAGGAGGGCTAAGGAGGTCTAAGGAGGTCTAGGGAGGTGTAAGAATACTTAAGGACTGCTAAGCATGTGAAAGGAGCGGTAGGTATAGCTAAGGAAATCTAAGGAGGGCTAAGGAGGTCTAGGGAGGTCTAGGGAGGTGTAAGAATACTTGAGGACTGCTAATCACGTAAAAGGAGCGGTAGGTATGGCTAAGCAAGTCTAAGGAGGGCCAGGGAGGTCTAGGGAGGTGTAAAAACACTTGAGGACTGCTAAGCATGTGAAAGGAGCGCTAGGTATAGCTAAGGAAGTCTAACGAGGGCTAAGGAGGTCTATTTAGGTCTAGGGAGGTGTAAGAATACTTGAGGACGGCTAACATTGTGAAAGGAGTGGTAGGTATGGCTAAGGAAGTCTAAGGAGGGCTAAGGAGGTCTAGGGAGGTCTAGGGAAGTGTAAGAATACTTGAGGACTGCTAAGCATGTTAAAGGAGCGGTAGGTATGGCTAAGGAAGTCTAAGGAGGGCTAAGGAGGTCTAAGGAGGTCTAGGGAGGTGTAAGAATACTTAAGGACTGCTAAGCATGTGAAAGGAGCGGTAGGTATAGCTAAGGAAATCTAAGGATGGCTAAGGAGGTCTAGGGAGGTCTAGGGAGGTGTAAGAATACTTGAGGACTACTAAGCATGTGAAAGGAGCGGTAGGTATGGCCAAGGAAGTCTAAGGGGGGCCCGGGAGGTCTAGGGAGGTGTAAGAATACTTGTGGACTGCTAAGCATGTGAAAGGAGCGCTAGGTATAGCTAAGGAAGTCTAAGGAGGGCTAAGGAGGTCTAGGAAGGTCTAGGGAAGTGTAAGAATACTTGAGGACTGCTAAGCATGTGAAAGGAGCGGTAGGTATAGCTAAGGAAGTCTAAGGAGGGCTAAGGAGGTCTAGGGAGGTCTAGGGAGGTGTAAAAATACTTGAGGACTGCTAAGCATGTGAAAGGAGCGGTAGGTATGGCTGAGGAAGTCTAAGGAGGGCTAAGGAGGTCTAGCGAGGTGTAAGAATACTTGAGGACTGCTAAGCATGTGAAAGGAGCGGTAGGTATGGCTAAGGAAGTCTAAGGAGGGCTAGAAATGTCTAGAAAGGTGTAAGAATACTTGAGGACTGCTAAGGATGTGAAAGGAGCGGTAGGTATAGCTAAGGAAGTCTAAGGAGGGCTAAGGAGGTCTAAGGAGGTCTAGGGATGTGTAATAATACTTAAGGACTGCTAAGCATGTGAAAGGAGCGGTAGGTATGGCTAAGCAAGTCTAAGGAGGGCCAGGGAGGTTTAGGGAGGTGTAAAAACACTTGAGGA
Source organism: Muricea muricata (assembly GCA_963855995.1). NCBI lineage: Eukaryota > Metazoa > Cnidaria > Anthozoa > Malacalcyonacea > Plexauridae > Muricea > Muricea muricata. The sequence continues at coordinate 63,623,346 of OY979717.1, forward strand.
CTGCTAAGCATGTGAAAGGAGCGCTAGGTATAGCTAAGGAAGTCTAAGGAGGGCTAAGGAGGTCTAGGGAGGTCTAGGGAGGTGTAAGAATACTTGAGGACGGCTAACATTGTGAAAGGAGCGGTAGGTATAGCTAAGGAAGTCTAAGGAGGGCTAAGGAGGTCAACGGAGGTCTAGGGAAGTGTAAGAATACTTGAGGACTGCTAAGCATGTTAAAGGAGCGGTAGGTATGGCTAAGGAAGTCTAAGGAGGGCTAAGGAGGTCTAAGGAGGTCTAGGGAGGTTTAAGAATACTTAAGGACTGCTAAGCATGTGAAAGGAGCGGTAGGTATAGCTAAGGAAATCTAAGGAGGGCTAAGGAGGTCTTGGGAGGTCTAGGGAGGTGTAAGAATACTTGAGGACTACTAAGCATGTGAAAGGAGCAATAGGTATGGCCAAAGAAGTCTAAGGAGGGCCCGGGAGGTCTAGGGAGGTGTAAGAATACTTGAGGACTGCTTAGCATGTGAAAGGAGCGCTAGGTATAGCTAAGGAAGTCTAAGGAGGGCTAAGGAGGTCTAGGGAGGTCTAGGGAAGTGTAAGAATACTTGAGGACGGCTAATTATGTGAAAGGAGCGGTAGGTATAGCTAAGGAAGTCTAAGGAAGGCTGAGGAGGTCTAGTGAGGTCTAGGGAAGTGTAAGAATACTTGAGGACTGCTAAGCATGTGAAAGGAGCGGTAGGTATGGCTAAGGAAGTCTAAGGAGAGCTAGGGAGGTCTAGAAAGGTGTAAGAATACTTGAGGACTGCTAAGGATGTGAAAGGAGCGGTAGGTATATTTAAGGAAATCTAAGGAAGGCTAAGGACGTCTAAGGAAATCTAGGGAGGTGTAAGAATACTTAAGGACTGCTAAGCATGTGAAAGGAGCGGTAGGTATAGCTAAGGAATTCTAAGGAGAGCTAAGGAGGTCTAGGGAGGTCTAGCGAGGTGTAAGAATACTTGAGGACTGCTAATCATGTGAAAGGAGCGGTAGGTATGGCTAAGGAAGTCTAAGGAGGGCCAGGGAGGTCTAGGGAGGTGCAAGAATACTTGAGGACTGCTAAGCTTGTGAAAGGAGCGGTAGGTATAGCTAAGGAAGTCTAAGGAGGGCTAAGGAGGTCTAAGGAGGTCTAGGGAGGTGTAAGAATACTTGAGGACGGCTAAGCATGTGAAACGAGCGGTAGGTATAGCTAAGGAAGTCTAAGGAGGGCTAAGGAGGTCTAGGGAGGTCTAGGCAAGTGTAAGAATACTTGAGAACTGCTAAGCATGTGAAAGGAGCGGTAGGTATGGCTGAGGAAAGATAAGGAGGGCTAAGGAGGTCTAGGGAGGTGTAAGAATACTTGAGGACTGCTAAGCATGTGAAAGGAGCGGTAGGTATGGCTAAGGAAGTCTAAGGAGGGCTAGGGAGGTCTAAAGAGGTATAAGAATACTTGAGGACTGCTAAGGATGTGAAAGGAGCGGTAGGTATAGCTAAGGAAGTCTAAGGAGGGCTAAGGAGGTCTAAGGAGGTCTAGGGAGGTGTAAGAATACTTAAGACTGCTAAGCATGTGAAAGGAGCGGTAGGTATAGCTAAGAAACTGTAAGGAGGGCTAAGGAGGTCTAGGGAGGTCTAGGGAGGTGTAAGAATACTTGAGGACTACTAAGCATGTGAAAGGAGCGGTAGGTATGGCCAAGGAAGTCTAAGGAGGGCCCGGGAGGTCTAGGGAGGTGTAAGAATACTTGAGGACTGCTAAGCATGTGAAAGGAGCGCTAGGTATAGCTAAGGAAGTCTAAGGAGGGCTAAGGAGGTCTAGGGAGGTCTAGGGAAGTGTAAGAATACTTGAGGACTGCTAAGCATGTGAAAGGAGCGGTAGGTATAGCTAAGGAAGTCTAAGGAGGGCTAAGGAGGTCTAGGGAGGTCTAGGGAGGTGTAAAAATACTTGAGGACTGCTACGCATGTGAAAGGAGCGGTAGGTATGGCTGAGGAAGTCTAAGGAGGGCTAAGGAGGTCTAGGGAGGTGTAAGAATACTTGAGGACTGCTAAGCATGTGAAAGGAGCGGTAGGTATGGCTAAGGAAGTCTAAGGAGGGCTAGGGAGGTCTAGAAAGGTGTAAGAATACTTGAGGACTGCTAAGGATGTGAAAGCAGCGGTAGGTATAGCTAAGGAAGTCTAAGGAGGGCTAAGGAGGTCTAAGGAGGTCTAGGGAGGTGTAAGAATACTTGAGGACTGCTAATCATGTAAAAGGAGCGGTAGGTATGGCTAAGAAAGTCTAAGGAGGGCCAGGGAGGTCTAGGGAGGTGTAAAAACACTTGAGGACTGCTAAGCATGTGAAAGGAGCGCTAGGTATAGCTAAGGAAGTCTAAGGAGGGCTAAGGAGGTCTAGGGAGGTCTAGGGAGGTGTAAGAATACTTGAGGACGGCTAACATTGTGAAAGGAGCGGTAGGTATAGCTAAGGAAGTCTAAGGAGGGCTAAGGAGGTCTAGGGAGGTCTAGGGAAGTGTAAGAATACTTGAGGACTGCTAAGCATGTTAAAGGAGCGGTAGGTATGGCTAAGGAAGTCTAAGGAGGGCTAAGGAGGTCTAAGGAGGTCTAGGGAGGTGTAAGAATACTTAAGGACTGCTAAGCATGTGAAAGGAGCGGTAGGTATAGCTAAGGAAATCTAAGGAGGGCTAAGGAGGTCTAGCGAGGTCTAGGGAGGTGTAAGAATACTTGAGGACTACTAACCATGTGAAAGGAGCGGTAGGTATGGCCAAAGAAGTCTAAGGAGGGCCCGGGAGGTCTAGGGAGGTGTAAGAATACTTGAGGACTGCTAAGCATGTGAAAGGAGCGCTAGGTATAGCTAAGGAAGTCTAAGGAGGGCTAAGGAGGTCTAGGGAGGTCTAGGGAGGTGTAAGAATACTTGAGGACGGCTAAGCATGTGAAAGGAGCGGTAGGTATGGCTAACGAAGTCTAAGGAGAGCTAGGGAGGTCTAGAAAGGTGTAAGAATACTTGAGGACTGCTAAGGATGTGAAAGGAGCGGTAGGTATATTTAAAGAAGTCTAAAAAGGGCTAAGGACGTCTAAGGAGGTCTAGGGAGGTGTAAGAATACTTAAGGACTGCTAAGCATGTGAAAGGAGCGGTAGGTATAGCTAAGGAAATCTAAGGAGAGCTAAGGAGGTCTAGGGAGGTCTAGGGAGGTGTAAGAATACTTGAGGACGGCTAAGCATGTGAAACGAGCGGTAGGTATAGCTAAGGAAGTCTAAGGAGGGCTAAGGAGGTCTAGGGAGGTCTAGGAAAGTGTAAGAATACTTGAGAACTGCTAAGCATGTGAAAGGAGCGGTAGGTATGGCTGAGGAAGGCTAAGGAGGGCTAAGGAGGTCTAGGGAAGTGTAAGAATACTTGAGGACTGCTAAGCATGTGAAAGGAGCGGTAGGTATGGCTAAGGAAGTCTAAGGAGGGCTAGGGAGGTCTAAAGAGGTATAAGAATAGTTGAGGACTGCTAAGGATGTGAAAGGAGCGGTAGGTATATTTAAGGAAGTCTAAGGAGGGCTAAGGAGGTCTAAGGAGGTCTAGGGAGGTGTAAGAATACTTAAGACTGCTAAGCATGTGAAAGGAGCGGTAGGTATAGCTAAGGAAGTCTAAGGAGGGCTAAGGAGGTCTAAGGAGGTCTAGGGAGGTGTAAGAATACTTAAGGACTGCTAAGCATGTGAAAGGAGCTCTAGGTATAGCTAAGGAAGTCTAAGGAGGGCTAAGGAGGTCTAGGGAGGTCTAGGGAGGTGTAAGAATACTTGAGGACAACTAAGCATGTGAAAGGAGCGGTAGGTATAGCTAAGGAAGTCTAAGGAGGGCTAAGGAGTTCTAGGGAGGTCTAGGGAGGTGAAAGAATACTTGAGGACTGCTAAGCATGTGAAAGGAGCGGTAGGTATGGCTAAGGAAGTCAAAGGAGGGCTAGGGAGGTCTAGGGAGGTGTAAGAATACTTGAGAACTGCTAAGCATGTGAAAGGAGCGGTAGATATGGCTGAGGAAGGCTAAGGAGGGCTAAGGAGGTCTAGGGAGGTCTAGGGAGGTGTAAGAATACTTGAGGACTGCTAAGCATGTGAAAGGATCGGTAGGTATGGCTAAGAAAGTCTAAGGAGGGCCAGGGAGGTCTAGGGAGGTGTAAGAATACTTGAGGACTGCTAAGCATGTGAAAGGAGCGGTAGGTATAGCTAAGGAAGTCTAAGGAGGGCTAAGGAGGTCTAGGGAGGTCTAGGGAGGTGTAAGAATACTTGAGGACTGCTAAGCATGTGAAAGGAGCGGTAGGTATAGCTAAGGAAGTCTAAGGAGGGCTAAGGAGGTCTAGGGAGGTGTAAGAATACTTGAGGACTGCTAAGGATGTGAAAGGAGCGATAGGTATAGCTAAGGAAGTCTAAGGAGGGCTAAGGAGGTCTAAGGAGGTCTAGGGAGGTGTAAGAATGCTTAAGGACTGCTAAGCATGTGAAAGGAGCGGTAGGTATAGCTAAGGAAATTTAATGAGGGCTAAGGAGGTCTAGGGAGGTCTAGGGAGGTGTAAGAATACTTGAGGACTGCTAGGCATGTGAAAGGAGCGGTAGGTATGGGTAAGGAAGTCTAAGGAGGGCCAGGCAGGTCTAGGGAGGTCTAGGGAGGTGTAAGAATACTTGAGGACTGCTAAGCATGTGAAAGGAGCGGTAGGTATAGCTAAGGAAGTCTAAGGAGGGCTAAGGAGGTCTAGGGAGGTCTAGGGAGGTGTAAGAATACTTGAGGACTGCTAAGCATGTGAAAGGAGCGGTAGGTATAGCTAAGGAAGTCTAAGGAGGGCTAAGGAGGTCTAGGGAGGTGTAACAATACTTGAGGACTGCTAAGGATGTGAAAGGAGCGGTAGGTATAGCTAAGGAAGTCTAAGGAGGTCTAAGGAGGTCTAAGGAGGTCTAGGGAGGTGTAAGAATGCTTAAGGACTGCTAAGCATGTGAAAGGAGCGGTAGGTATAGCTAAGGAAATTTAAGGAGGGCTAAGGAGGTCTAGGGAGGTCTAGGGAGGTGTAAGAATACTTGAGGACTGCTAAGCATGTGAAAGGAGCTGTAGGTATGGGTAAGGAAGTCTAAGGAGGGCCAGGCAGGTCTAGGGAGGTCTAGGGAGGTGTAAGAATACTTGAGGACGGCTAAGCATGTGAAAGGAGCGGTAGGTATAGCTAAGGAAGTCTAAAAAGGGCTAAGGAGGTCTAGGGAGGTCTAGGGAGGTGTAAGAATACTTGAGGACTGCTAAGCATGTGAAAGGAGCGGTAGGTATGGCTAAGGAAGTCTAAGGAGGGCTAGGGAGTCTAGGGAGGTGTAAGAATACTTGAGGACTGCTAAGCATGTGAAAGGAGCGGTAGGTATGGCTAAGGAAGTCTAACGAGGGCTAAGGAGGTCTAGGGAGGTCTAGGGAGGTGTAAGAATACTTGAGGACTGCTAAGCATGTGAAAGGAGCGGTAGGTATGGCTGAGGAAGTCTGAGGAGGGCTAAGGAGGTCTAGGGAGGTGTAAGAATACTTGAGGACTGCTAAGCATGTGAAAGGAGCGGTAGGTATGGCTAAGGAAGTCTAAGGAGGGCTAGGGAGGTCTAGGGAGGTCTAGGGAGGTGTAAGAATACTTAAGGACTGCTAAGCATGTGAAAGGAGCGGTAGGTATAGCTAAGGAAATCTAAAGAGGGCTAAGGAGGTCTAGGGAGGTCTAGGGAGGTGTGAGAATACTTGAGGACTGCTAAGCATGTGAAAGGAGCGGTAGGTATGGCTAAGGAAGTCTAAGGACGGCCAGGGAGGTCTAGAGAGGTGTAAGAATTCTTGAGGACTGCTAAGCATGTGAAAGGAGCTCTAGGTATAGCTAAGGAAGTCTAAGGAGGGCTAAGGAGGTCTAGGGAGGTCTAGGGAGGTGTAAGAATACTTGAGGACAACTAAGCATGTGAAAGGAGCGGTAGGTATAGCTAAGGAAGTCTAAGGAGGGCTAAGGAGGTCTAGGGAGGTCTAGGGAGGTGTAAGAATACTTGAGGACTGCTAAGCATGTGAAAGGAGCGGTAGGTATGGCTAAGGAAGTCTAAGGAGGGCTAGGGAGGTCTAGGGAGGTGTAAGAATACTTGAGAACTGCTAAGCATGTGAAAGGAGCGGTAGGTATGGCTGAGGAAGGCTAAGGAGGGCTAAGGAGGTCTAGGGAGGTGTAAGAATACTTGAGGACTGCTAAACATGTGAAAGGAGTGGTAGGTATGGCTAAGGAAGTCTAAGGAGGGCTAATGAGGTCTAGGGAGGTCTAGGGAGGTGTAAGAATACTTGAGGACTGCTAAGGATGTGAAAGGAGCGGTAGGTATAGCTAAGGAAGTCTAAGGAGGGCTAAGGAGGTCTAAGGACGTCTAGGGAGGTGTAAGAATACTTAAGGACTGCTAAGCATGTGAAAGGAGCGGTAGGTATAGCTAAGGTAATCTAAGGAGGGCTAAGGAGGTCTAAGGAGGTCTAGGGAGGTGTAAGAATACTTAAGGACTGCTAAGCATGTGAAAGGAGCGGTAGGTATAGCTAAGGAAATCTAAGGACGGCTAAGGAGGTCTAGGGAGGTCTAGGGAGGTGTGAGAATACTTGAGGACTGCTAAGCATGTGAAAGGAGCGGTAGGTATGGCTAAGGAAGTCTAAGGACGGCCAGGGAGGTCTAGAGAGGTGTAAGAATTCTTGAGGACTGCTAAGCATGTGAAAAGAGCTCTAGGTATAGCTAAGGAAGTCTAAGGAGGGCTAAGGAGGTCTAGGGAGGTCTAGGGTTAGTGTAAGAATACTTGAGAAAAACTAAGCATGTGAAAGGAGCGGTAGGTATAGCTAAGGAAGTCTAAGGAGGGCTAAGGAGGTCTAGGGATGTCTAGGGAGGTGTAAGAATACTTGAGGACTGCTAAGCATGTGAAAGGAGCGGTAGGTATGGCTAAGGAAGTCTAAGGAGGGCTAGGGAGGTCTAGGGAGGTGTAAGAATACTTGAGAACTGCTAAGCATGTGAAAGGAGCGGTAGGTATGGCTGAGGAAGGCTAAGCAGGGCTAAGGAGGTCTAGGGAGGTGTAAGAATACTTGAGGACTGCTAAGCATGTGAAAGGAGCGGTAGGTATGGCTAAGGAAGTCTAAGGAGGGCTAAGGAGGTCTAGGGAGGTCTAGGGAGGTGTAAGAATACTTGAGGACTGCTAAGGATGTGAAAGGAGCGGTAGGTATAGCTAAGGAAGTCTAAGGAGGGCTAAGGAGGTCTAAGGAGGTCTAGGGAGGTGTAAGAATACTTAAGGACTGCTAAGCATGTGAAAGGAGCGGTAGGTATAGCTAAGGTAATCTAAGGAGGGCTAAGGAGGTCTAGGGAGGTCTAGGGAGGTGTAAGAATACTTGAGAACTGCTAAGCATGTGAAAGGAGCGGTAGGTATGGCTAAGGAAGTCTAAGGAGGGCTAAAGAAGTCTAGGGAGGTGTAAGAATACTTGAGGACTGCTAAGCATGTGAAAGGAGCGGTAGGTATAGCTAAGGAAGTCTAAGGAGGGCTAGGGAGGTCTAGGGAGGTGTAAGAATACTTGAGGACTGCTAAGCATGTGAAAGGAGCGGTAGGTATGGCTGAGGAAGTCTAAGGAGGGCTAAGGAGGTCTAGGGAGGTGTAAGAATACTTGAGGACTGCTAAGCATGTGAAAGGAGCGGTAGGTATGGCTAAGGAAGTCTAAGGACGGCTAGGGAGGTCTAGAAAGGTGCAAGAATACTTGAGGACTGCTAAGGATGTGAAAGGAGCGGTAGGTATAGCTAAGGAAGTCTAAGGAGGGCTAAGGAGGTCTAAGGAGGTCTAGGGAGGTGTAAGAATACTTAAGGACTGCTAAGCATGTGAAAGGAGCGGTAGGTATAGCTAAGGAAATCTAAGGAAGGGTAGGAAGGTCTAGTGAGGTCTAGGGAGGTGTAAGAATACTTGAGGACTGCTAAGCATGTGAAAGGAGCGGTAGGTATGGCTAAGGAAGTCTAAGGAGGGCCAGGGAGGTCTAGGGAGGTGTAAGAATACTTGAGGACTGCTAAGCATGTGAAAGGAGCGCTAGGTATAGCTAAGGAAGTGTAAGGAGGGCTAAGGAGGTCTAGGAAGGTCTAGGAAGGTGTAAGAATACTTGAGGACTGCTAAGCATGTGAAAGGAGCGGTAGGTATGGCTGAGGAAGTCAAAGGAGGGCTAAGGAGGTCTAGGGAGGTGTAAGAATACTTGAGGACTGCTAAGCATGTGAAAGGAGCGGTAGGTATGGCTAAGGAAGTCTAAGGAGGGCTAAAGAAATCTAGAAAGGTGTAAGAATACTTGAGGACTGCTAAGGATGTGAAAGGAGCGGTAGGTATAGCTAAGGAAGTCTAAGGAGGGCTAAGGAGGTCTAAGGAGGTCTAGGGAGGTGTAACAATACTTAAGGACTGCTAAGCATGTGAGAGGAGCGGTAGGTATGGCTGAGGAAGGCTAAGGAGGGCTAAGGAGGTCTAGGGAGGTGTAAGAATACTTGAGGACTGCTAAGCATGTGAAAGGAGCGGTAGGTATAGCTAAGGAAGTCTAAGGAGGGCTAAGGAGGTCTAAGGAGGTCTAGGGAGGTGTAAGAATACTTGAGGACGGCTAAGCATGTGAAACGAGCGGTAGGTATAGCTAAGGAAGTCTAAGGAGGGCTAAGGAGGTCTAGGGAGGTCTAGGCAAGTGTAAGAATACTTGAGAACTGCTAAGCATGTGAAAGGAGCGGTAGGTATGGCTGAGGAAGGCTAAGGAGGGCTAAGGAGGTCTAGGGAGGTGTAAGAATACTTGAGGACTGCTAAGCATGTGAAAGGAGCGGTAGGTATGGCTAAGGAAGTCTAAGGAGGGCTAGGGAGGTCTAAAGAGGTATAAGAATACTTGAGGACTGCTAAGGATGTGAAAGGAGCGGTAGGTATAGCTAAGGAAGTCTAAGGAGGGCTAAGGAGGTCTAAGGAGGTCTAGGGAGGTGTAAGAATACTTAAGACTGCTAAGCATGTGAAAGGAGCGGTAGGTATAGCTAAGAAAATGTAAGGAGGGCTAAGGAGGTCTAGGGAGGTCTAGGGAGGTGTAAGAATACTTGAGGACTACTAAGCATGTGAAAGGAGCGGTAGGTATGGCCAAGGAAGTCTAAGGAGGGCCCGGGAGGTCTAGGGAGGTGTAAGAATACTTGAGGACTGCTAAGCATGTGAAAGGAGCGCTAGGTATAGCTAAGGAAGTCTAAGGAGGGCTAAGGAGGTCTAGGGAGGTCTAGGGAAGTGTAAGAATACTTGAGGACTGCTAAGCATGTGAAAGGAGCGGTAGGTATGGCTGAGGAAGTCTAAGGAGGGCTAAGGAGGTCTAGGGAGGTGTAAGAATACTTGAGGACTGCTAAGCATGTGAAAGGAGCGGTAGGTATGGCTAAGGAAGTCTAAGGAGGGCTAGGGAGGTCTAGAAAGGTGTAAGAATACTTGAGGACTGCTAAGGATGTGAAAGCAGCGGTAGGTATAGCTAAGGAAGTCTAAGGAGGGCTAAGGAGGTCTAAGGAGGTCTAGGGAGGTGTAAGAATACTTGAGGACTGCTAATCATGTAAAAGGAGCGGTAGGTATGGCTAAGAAAGTCTAAGGAGGGCCAGGGAGGTCTAGGGAGGTGTAAAAACACTTGAGGACTGCTAAGCATGTGAAAGGAGCGCTAGGTATAGCTAAGGAAGTCTAAGGAGGGCTAAGGAGGTTTAGGGAGGTCTAGGGAGGTGTAAGAATACTTGAGGACGGCTAACATTGTGAAAGGAGCGGTAGGTATAGCTAAGGAAGTCTAAGGAGGGCTAAGGAGGTCTAGGGAGGTCTAGGGAAGTGTAAGAATACTTGAGGACTGCTAAGCATGTTAAAGGAGCGGTAGGTATGGCTAAGGAAGTCTAAGGAGGGCTAAGGAGGTCTAAGGAGGTCTAGGGAGGTGTAAGAATACTTAAGGACTGCTAAGCATGTGAAAGGAGCGGTAGGTATAGCTAAGGACATCTAAGGAGGGCTAAGGAGGTCTAGGGAGGTCTAGGGAGGTGTAAGAATACTTGAGGACTACTAAGCATGTGAAAGGAGCGGTAGGTATGGCCAAAGAAGTCTAAGGAGGGCCCGGGAGGTCTAGGGAGGTGTAAGAATACTTGAGGACTGCTAAGCATGTGAAAGGAGCGCTAGGTATAGCTAAGGAAGTCTAAGGAGGGCTAAGGAGGTCTAGGGAGGTCTAGGGAGGTGTAAGAATACTTGAGGACGGCTAAGCATGTGAAAGGAGCGGTAGGTATAGCTAAGGAAGTCTAAGGAGGGCTAAGGAGGTCTAGGGAGGTCTAGGGAAGTGTAAGAATACTTGAGGACTGCTAAGCATGTGAAAGGAGCGGTAGGTATGGCTAACGAAGTCTAAGGAGAGCTAGGGAGGTCTAGAAAGGTGTAAGAATTATTGAGGACTGCTAAGGATGTGAAAGGAGCGGTAGGTATATTTAAGGAAGTCTAAGGAGGGCTAAGGACGTCTAAGGAGGTCTAGGGAGGTGTAAGAATACTTAAGGACTGCTAAGCATGTGAAAGGAGCGGTAGGTATAGCTAAGGAAATCTAAGGAGAGCTAAGGAGGTCTAGGGAGGTCTAGGGAGGTGTAAGAATACTTGAGGACTGCTAAGCATGTGAAAGGAGCGGTAGGTATGGCTAAGGAAGTCTAAGGAGGGCCAGGGAGGTCTAGGGAGGTGTAAGAATTTTTGAGGACTGCTAAGCATGTGAAAGGAGCGGTAGATATAGCTAAGGAAGTCTAAGGAGGGCTAAGGAGGTCTAAGGAGGTCTAGGGAGGTGTAAGAATACTTGAGGACGACTAAGCATGTGAAACGAGCGGTAGGTATAGCTAAGGAAGTCTAAGGAGGGCTAAGGAGGTCTAGGGAGGTCTAGGAAAGTGTAAGAATACTTGAGAACTGCTAAGCATGTGAAAGGAGCGGTAGGTATGGCTGAGGAAGGCTAAGGAGGGCTAAGGAGGTCTAGGGAAGTGTAAGAATACTTGAGGACTGCTAAGCATGTGAAAGGAGCGGTAGGTATGGCTAAGGAAGTCTAAGGAGGGCTAGGGAGGTCTAAAGAGGTATAAGAATAGTTGAGGACTGCTAAGGATGTGAAAGGAGCGGTAGGTATATTTAAGGAAGTCTAAGGAGGGCTAAGGAGGTCTAAGGAGGTCTAGGGAGGTGTAAGAATACTTAAGACTGCTAAGCATGTGAAAGGAGCGGTAGGTATAGCTAAGGAAGTCTAAGGAGGGCTAAGGAGGTCTAAGGAGGTCTAGGGAGGTGTAAGAATACTTAAGGACTGCTAAGCATGTGAAAGGAGCTCTAGGTATAGCTAAGGAAGTCTAAGGAGGGCTAAGGAGGTCTAGGGAGGTCTAGGGAGGTGTAAGAATACTTGAGGACAACTAAGCATGTGAAAGGAGCGGTAGGTATAGCTAAGGAAGTCTAAGGAGGGCTAAGGAGGTCTAGGGAGGTCTAGGGAGGTGTAAGAATACTTGAGGACTGCTAAGCATGTGAAAGGAGCGGTAGGTATGGCTAAGGAAGTCAAAGGAGGGCTAGGGAGGTCTAGGGAGGTGTAAGAATACTTGAGAACTGCTAAGCATGTGAAAGGAGCGGTAGATATGGCTGAGGAAGGCTAAGGAGGGCTAAGGAGGTCTAGGGAGGTGTAAGAATACTTGAGGACTGCTAAGCATGCGAAAGGAGCGGTAGGTATGGCTAAGGAAGTCTAAGGAGGGCTAAGGAGGTCTAGGGAGGTCTAGGAAGGTGTAAGAATACTTGAGGACTGCTAAGGATGTGAAAGGAGCGGTAGCTATAGCTAAGGAAGTCTAAGGAGGGCTAAGGAGGTCTAAGGAGGTCTAGGGAGGTGTAAGAATACTTAAGGACTGCTAAGCATGTGAAAGGAGCGGTAGGTATAGCTAAGGTAATCTAAGGAGGGCTAAGGAGGTGTAGGGAGGTCTAGGGAGGTGTAAGAATACTTGAGGACTGCTAAGCATGTGAAAGGAGCGGTAGGTATGGCTAAGGAAGTCTAAGGAGGGTTAGGGAAGTCTAGGGAGGTGTAAGAATACTTGAGGACTGCTAAGCATGTGAAAGGAGCGGTAGGTATAGCTAAGGAAGTCTAAGGAGGGCTAAGGAGGTCTAAGGAGGTCTAGGGAGGTGTAAGAATACTTGAGGACTGCTAAGCATGTGAAAGGAGCGGTAGGTATGGCTGAGGAAGTCAAAGGAGGGCTAAGGAGGTCTAGGGAGGTGTAAGAATACTTGAGGACTGCTAAGCATGTGAAAGGAGCGGTAGGTATGGCTAAGGAAGTCTAAGGAGGGCTAGGGAAATCTAGAAAGGTGTAAGAATACTTGAGGACTGCTAAGGATGTGAAAGGAGCGGTAGGTATAGCTAAGGAAGTCTAAGGAGGGCTAAGGAGGTCAAAGGAGGTCTAGGGAGGTGTAAGAATACTTGACGACGGCTAAGCATGTGAAACGAGCGGTAGGTATAGCTAAGGTAATCTAAGGAGGGCTAAGGAGGTCTAGGGAGGTCTAGGGAGGTGTAAGAATACTTGAGGACTGCTAAGCATGTGAAAGGAGCGGTAGGTATGGCTAAGAAAGTCTAAGGAGGGCCAGGGAGGTCTAGGGAGGTGTAAGAATACTTGAGGACTGCTAAGCATGTGAAAGGAGCGGTAGGTATAGCTAAGGAAGTCTAAGGAAGGCTAAGGAGGTCTAGGGAGGTCTAGGGAGGTGTAAGAATACTTGAGGACTGCTAAGCATGTGAAAGGAGCGGTAGGTATAGCTAAGGAAGTCTAAGGAGGGCTAAGGAGGTCTAGGGAGGTGTAAGAATACTTGAGGACTGCTAAGGATGTGAAAGGAGCGGTAGGTATAGCTAAGGAAGTCTAAGGAGGGCTAAGGAGGTCTAAGGAGGTCTAGGGAGGTGTAAGAATGCTTAAGGACTGCTAAGCATGTGAAAGGAGCGGTAGGTATAGCTAAGGAAATTTAAGGAGGGCTAAGGAGGTCTAGGGAGGTCTAGGGAGGTGTAAGAATACTTGAGGACTGCTAAGCATGTGAAAGGAGCGGTAGGTATGGGTAAGGAAGTCTAAGGAGGGCCAGGCAGGTCTAGGGAGGTCTAGGGAGGTGTAAGAATACTTGAGGACTGCTAAGCATGTGAAAGAAGCGGTAGGTATAGCTAAGGAAGTCTAAGGAGGGCTAAGGAGGTCTAGGGAGGTCTAGGGAGGTGTAAGAATACTTGAGGACTGCTAAGCATGTGAAAGGAGCGGTAGGTATAGCTAAGGAAGTCTAAGGAGGGCTAAGGAGGTCTAGGGAGGTGTAAGAATACTTGAGGACTGCTAAGGATGTGAAAGGAGCGGTAGGTATAGCTAAGGAAGTCTAAGGAGGTCTAAGGAGGTCTAAGGAGGTCTAGGGAGGTGTAAGAATGCTTAAGGACTGCTAAGCATGTGAAAGGAGCGGTAGGTATAGCTAAGGAAATTTAAGGAGGGCTAAGGAGGTCTAGGGAGGTCTAGGGAGGTGTAAGAATACTTGAGGACTGCTAAGCATGTGAAAGGAGCGGTAGGTATGGGTAAGGAAGTCTAAGGAGGGCCAGGCAGGTCTAGGGAGGTCTAGGGAGGTGTAAGAATACTTGAGGACGGCTAAGCATGTGAAAGGAGCGGTAGGTATAGCTAAGGAAGTCTAAGGAGGGCTAAGGAGGTCTAGGGAGGTCTAGGGAGGTGTAAGAATACTTGAGGACTGCTAAGCATGTGAAAGGAGCGGTAGGTATGGCTAAGGAAGTCTAAGGAGGGCTAGGGAGTCTAGGGAGGTGTAAGAATACTTGAGGACTGCTAAGCATGTGAAAGGAGCGGTAGGTATGGCTAAGGAAGTCTAACGAGGGCTAAGGAGGTCTAGGGAGGTCTAGGGAGGTGTAAGAATACTTGAGGACTGCTAAGCATGTGAAAGGAGCGGTAGGTATGGCTGAGGAAGTCTGAGGAGGGCTAAGGAGGTCTAGGGAGGTGTAAGAATACTTGAGGACTGCTAAGCATGTGAAAGGAGCGGTAGGTATGGCTAAGGAAGTCTAAGGAGGGCTAGGGAGGTCTAGGGAGGTCTAGGGAGGTGTAAGAATACTTAAGGACTGCTAAGCATGTGAAAGGAGCGGTAGGTATAGCTAAGGAAATCTAAGGAGGGCTAAGGAGGTCTAGGGAGGTCTAGGGAGGTGTGAGAATACTTGAGGACTGCTAAGCATGTGAAAGGAGCGGTAGGTATGGCTAAGGAAGTCTAAGGACGGCCAGGGAGGTCTAGAGAGGTGTAAGAATTCTTGAGGACTGCTAAGCATGTGAAAGGAGCTCTAGGTATAGCTAAGGAAGTCTAAGGAGGGCTAAGGAGGTCTAGGGAGGTCTAGGGAGGTGTAAGAATACTTGAGGACTGCTAAGCATGTGAAAAAAGCGGTAGGTATGGCTAAGGAAGTCTAAGGAGGGCTAGGGAGGTCTAGGGAGGTGTAAGAATACTTGAGAACTGCTAAGCATGTGAAAGGAGCGGTAGGTATGGCTGAGGAAGGCTAAGGAGGGCTAAGGAGGTCTAGGGAGATGTAAGAATACTTGAGGACTGCTAAGCATGTGAAAGGAGCGGTAGGTATGCTAAGGAAGTCTAAGGAGGGCTAATGAGGTCTAGGGAGGTCTAGGGAGGTGTAAGAATACTTGAGGACTGCTAAGGATGTGAAAGGAGCGGTAGGTATAGCTAAGGAAGTCTAAGGAGGGCTAAGGAGGTCTAAGGACGTCTAGGGAGGTGTAAGAATACTTAAGGACTGCTAAGCATGTGAAAGGAGCGGTAGGTATAGCTAAGGTAATCTAAGGAGGGTTAAGGAGGTCTAAGGAGGTCTAGGGAGGTGTAAGAATACTTAAGGACTGCTAAGCATGTGAAAGGAGCGGTAGGTATAGCTAAGGAAATCTAAGGAGGGCTAAGGAGGTCTAGGGAGGTCTAGGGAGGTGTGAGAATACTTGAGGACTGCTAAGCATGTGAAAGGAGCGGTAGGTATGGCTAAGGAAGTCTAAGGACGGCCAGGGAGGTCTAGAGAGGTGTAAGAATTCTTGAGGACTGCTAAGCATGTGAAAGGAGCTCTAGGTATAGCTAAGGAAGTCTAAGGAGGGCTAAGGAGGTCTAGGGAGGTCTAGGGTTAGTGTAAGAATACTTGAGGAAAACTAAGCATGTGAAACGAGCGGTAGGTATAGCTAAGGAAGTCTAAGGAGGGCTAAGGAGGTCTAGGGAGGTCTGGGGAGGTGTAAGAATACTTGAGGACTGCTAAGCATGTGAAAGGAGCGGTAGGTATGGCTAAGGAAGTCTAAGGAGGGCTAGGGAGGTCTAGGGAGGTGTAACAATACTTGAGAACTGCTAAGCATGTGAAAGGAGCGGTAGGTATGGCTGAGGAAGGCTAAGCAGGGCTAAGGAGGTCTAGGGAGGTGTAAGAATACTTGAGGACTGCTAAGCATGTGAAAGGAGCGGTAGGTATGGCTAAGGAAGTCTAAGGAGGGCTAAAGAGGTCTAGGGAGGTCTAGGGAGGTGTAAGAATACTTGAGGACTGCTAAGGATGTGAAAGGAGCGGTAGGTATAGCTAAGGAAGTCTAAGGAGGGCTAAGGAGGTCTAAGGAGGTCTAGGGAGGTGTAAGAATACTTAAGGACTGCTAAGCATGTGAAAGGAGCGGTAGGTATAGCTAAGGTAATCTAAGGAGGGCTAAGGAGGTCTAGGGAGGTCTAGGGAGGTGTAAGAATACTTGAGAACTGCTAAGCATGTGAAAGGAGCGGTAGGTATGGCTAAGGAAGTCTAAGGAGGGCTAAAGAAGTCTAGGGAGGTGTAAGAATACTTGAGGACTGCTAAGCATGTGAAAGGAGCGGTAGGTATGGGTAAGGAAGTCTAAGGAGGGCCAGGCAGGTCTAGGGAGGTCTAGGGAGGTGTAAGAATACTTGAGGACGGCTAAGCATGTGAAAGGAGCGGTAGGTATAGCTAAGGAAGTCTAAGGAGGGCTAAGGAGGTCTAGGGAGGTCTAGGGAGGTGTAAGAATACTTGAGGACTGCTAAGCATGTGAAAGGAGCGGTAGGTATGGCTAAGGAAGTCTAAGGAGGGCTAGGGAGTCTAGGGAGGTGTAAGAATACTTGAGGACTGCTAACCATGTGAAAGGAGCGGTAGGTATGGCTAAGGAAGTCTAACGAGGGCTAAGGAGGTCTAGGGAGGTCTAGGGAGGTGTAAGAATACTTGAGGACTGCTAAGCATGTGAAAGGAGCGGTAGGTATGGCTGAGGAAGTCTGAGGAGGGCTAAGGAGGTCTAGGGAGGTGTAAGAATACTTGAGGACTGCTAAGCATGTGAAAGGAGCGGTAGGTATGGCTAAGGAAGTCTAAGGAGGGCTAGGGAGGTCTAGGGAGGTCTAGGGAGGTGTAAGAATACTTAAGGACTGCTAAGCATGTGAAAGGAGCGGTAGGTATAGCTAAGGAAATCTAAGGAGGGCTAAGGAGGTCTAGGGAGGTCTAGGGAGGTGTGAGAATACTTGAGGACTGCTAAGCATGTGAAAGGAGCGGTAGGTATGGCTAAGGAAGTCTAAGGACGGCCAGGGAGGTCTAGAGAGGTGTAAGAATTCTTGAGGACTGCTAAGCATGTGAAAGGAGCTCTAGGTATAGCTAAGGAAGTCTAAGGAGGGCTAAGGAGGTCTAGGGAGGTCTAGGGAGGTGTAAGAATACTTGAGGACAACTAAGCATGTGAAAGGAGCGGTAGGTATAGCTAAGGAAGTCTAAGGAGGGCTAAGGAAGTCTAGGGAGGTCTAGGGAGGTGTAAGAATACTTGAGGACTGCTAAGCATGTGAAAAAAGCGGTAGGTATGGCTAAGGAAGTCTAAGGAGGGCTAGGGAGGTCTAGGGAGGTGTAAGAATACTTGAGAACTGCTAAGCATGTGAAAGGAGCGGTAGGTATGGCTGAGGAAGGCTAAGGAGGGCTAAGGAGGTCTAGGGAGGTGTAAGAATACTTGAGGACTGCTAAGCATGTGAAAGGAGCGGTAGGTATGGCTAAGGAAGTCTAAGGAGGGCTAATGAGGTCTAGGGA
Source organism: Muricea muricata (assembly GCA_963855995.1). Taxonomy (NCBI): domain Eukaryota; kingdom Metazoa; phylum Cnidaria; class Anthozoa; order Malacalcyonacea; family Plexauridae; genus Muricea; species Muricea muricata. The sequence goes on from OY979717.1 coordinate 63,640,350, forward strand.
GGTCTAGGGAGGTGTAAGAATACTTGAGGACTGCTAAGGATGTGAAAGGAGCGGTAGGTATAGCTAAGGAAGTCTAAGGAGGGCTAAGGAGGTCTAAGGACGTCTAGGGAGGTGTAAGAATACTTAAGGACTGCTAAGCATGTGAAAGGAGCGGTAGGTATAGCTAAGGTAATCTAAGGAGGGTTAAGGAGGTCTAAGGAGGTCTAGGGAGGTGTAAGAATACTTAAGGACTGCTAAGCATGTGAAAGGAGCGGTAGGTATAGCTAAGGAAATCTAAGGAGGGCTAAGGAGGTCTAGGGAGGTCTAGGGAGGTGTGAGAATACTTGAGGACTGCTAAGCATGTGAAAGGAGCGGTAGGTATGGCTAAGGAAGTCTAAGGACGGCCAGGGAGGTCTAGAGAGGTGTAAGAATTCTTGAGGACTGCTAAGCATGTGAAAGGAGCTCTAGGTATAGCTAAGGAAGTCTAAGGAGGGCTAAGGAGGTCTAGGGAGGTCTAGGGTTAGTGTAAGAATACTTGAGGAAAACTAAGCATGTGAAACGAGCGGTAGGTATAGCTAAGGAAGTCTAAGGAGGGCTAAGGAGGTCTAGGGAGGTCTGGGGAGGTGTAAGAATACTTGAGGACTGCTAAGCATGTGAAAGGAGCGGTAGGTATGGCTAAGGAAGTCTAAGGAGGGCTAGGGAGGTCTAGGGAGGTGTAACAATACTTGAGAACTGCTAAGCATGTGAAAGGAGCGGTAGGTATGGCTGAGGAAGGCTAAGCAGGGCTAAGGAGGTCTAGGGAGGTGTAAGAATACTTGAGGACTGCTAAGCATGTGAAAGGAGCGGTAGGTATGGCTAAGGAAGTCTAAGGAGGGCTAAAGAGGTCTAGGGAGGTCTAGGGAGGTGTAAGAATACTTGAGGACTGCTAAGGATGTGAAAGGAGCGGTAGGTATAGCTAAGGAAGTCTAAGGAGGGCTAAGGAGGTCTAAGGAGGTCTAGGGAGGTGTAAGAATACTTAAGGACTGCTAAGCATGTGAAAGGAGCGGTAGGTATAGCTAAGGTAATCTAAGGAGGGCTAAGGAGGTCTAGGGAGGTCTAGGGAGGTGTAAGAATACTTGAGAACTGCTAAGCATGTGAAAGGAGCGGTAGGTATGGCTAAGGAAGTCTAAGGAGGGCTAAAGAAGTCTAGGGAGGTGTAAGAATACTTGAGGACTGCTAAGCATGTGAAAGGAGCGGTAGGTATAGCTAAGGAAGTCTAAGGAGGGCTAAGGAGGTCTAAGGAGGTCTATCGAGGTGTAAGAATACTTAAGGACTGCTAAGCATGTGAAAGGAGCGGTAGGTATAGCTAAGGTAATCTAAGGAGGGCTAAGGAGGTCTAGGGAGGTCTAAGGAGGTGTAAGAACACTTGAGGACTGCTAAGCATGTGAAAGGAGCGGTAGGTATGGCTGAGGAAGTCTAAGGAGGGCTAAGGAGGTCTAGGGAGGTGTAAGAATACTTGAGGACTGCTAAGCATGTGAAAGGAGCGGTAGGTATGGCTAAGGAAGTCTAAGGAGGGCTAGGGAGGTCTAGACAGGTGCAAGAATACTTGAGGACTGATAAGGATGTGAAAGGAGCGGTAGGTATAGCTAAGGAAGTCTAAGGAGGGCTAAGGAGGTCTAAGGAGGTCTAGGGAGGTGTAAGAATACTTAAGGACTGCTAAGCATGTGAAAGGAGCGGTAGGTATAGCTAAGGAAATCTAAGGAGGGGTAAGGAGGTCTAGTGAGGTCTAGGGAGGTGTAAGAATACTTGAGGACTGCTAAGCATGTGAAAGGAGCGGTAGGTATGGCTAAGGAAGTCTAAGGAGGGCCAGGGAGGTCTAGGGAGGTGTAAGAATACTTGAGGACTGCTAAGCATGTGAAAGGAGCGGTAGGTATGGCTGAGGAAGTCTAAGGAGGGCTAAGGAGGTCTAGGGAGGTGTAAGAATACTTGAGGACTGCTAAGCATGTGAAAGGAGCGGTAGGTATGGCTAAGGAAGTCTAAGGAGGGCTAGGGAGGTCTAGAAAGGTGCAAGAATACTTGAGGACTGATAAGGATGTGAAAGGAGCGGTAGGTATAGCTAAGGAAGTCTAAGGAGGGCTAAGGAGGTCTAAGGAGGTCTAGGGAGGTGTAAGAATACTTAAGGACTGCTAAGCATGTGAAAGGAGCGGTAGGTATAGCTAAGGTAATCTAAGGAGGGCTAAGGAGGTCTAGGGAGGTCTAGGGAGGTGTAAGAATACTTGAGGACTGCTAAGCATGTGAAAGGAGCGGTAGGTATGGCTGAGGAAGTCTAAGGAGGGCTAAGGAGGTCTAGGGAGGTGTAAGAATACTTGAGGACTGCTAAGCATGTGAAAGGAGCGGTAGGTATGGCTAAGGAAGTCTAAGGAGGGCTAGGGAGGTCTAGAAAGGTGCAAGAATACTTGAGGACTGATAAGGATGTGAAAGGAGCGGTAGGTATAGCTAAGGAAGTCTAAGGAGGGCTAAGGAGGTCTAAGGAGGTCTAGGGAGGTGTAAGAATACTTAAGGACTGCTAAGCATGTGAAAGGAGCGGTAGGTATAGCTAAGGAAATCTAAGGAGGGGTAAGGAGGTCTAGTGAGGTCTAGGGAGGTGTAAGAATACTTGAGGACTGCTAAGCATGTGAAAGGAGCGGTAGGTATGGCTAAGGAAGTCTAAGGAGGGCCAGGGAGGTCTAGGGAGGTGTAAGAATACTTGAGGACTGCTAAGCATGTGAAAGGAGCGCTAGGTATAGCTAAGGAAGTGTAAGGAGGGCTAAGGAGGTCTAGGAAGGTCTAGGGAGGTGTAAGAATACTTGAGGACTGCTAAGCATGTGAAAGGAGCGGTAGGTATGGCTGAGGAAGTCAAAGGAGGGCTAAGGAGGTCTAGGGAGGTGTAAGAATACTTGAAGACTGCTAAGCATGTGAAAGGAGCGGTAGGTATGGCTAAGGAAGTCTAAGGAGGGCTAAAGAAATCTAGAAAGGTGTAAGAATACTTGAGGACTGCTAAGGATGTGAAAGGAGCGGTAGGTATAGCTAAGAAAGTCTAAGGAGGGCTAAGGAGGTCTAAGGAGGTCTAGGGAGGTGTAACAATACTTAAGGACTGCTAAGCATGTGAAAGGAGCGGTAGGTATAACTAAGGAAATGTAAGGAGGGCTAAGGAGGTCTAGTGAGGTCTAGGGAGGTGTAAGAATACTTGAGGACTGCTAAGCATGTGAAAGGAGCGGTAGGTATGGCTAAGAAAGTCTAAGGAGGGCCAGGGAGGTCTAGGGAGGTGTAAGAATACTTGAGGACTGCTAAGCATGTGAAAGGAGCGCTAAGTATAGCTAAGGAAGTCTAAGGAGGGCTAAGGAGGTCTAGGGAGGTCTAGGGTGGTGTAAGAATACTTGAGGACGGCTAAGCATGTGAAAGGAGCGGTATGTATAGCTAAGGAAGTCTAAGGAGGGCTCAGGAGGTCTAGGGAGGTCTAGGAAGGTGTAAGAATACTTGAGGACTGCTAAGCATGTGAAAGTAGCGGTAGGTATGGCTAAGGAAGTCTAAGGAGGGCTAGGGAGGTCTAGGGAGGTGTAAGAATACTTGAGGACTGCTAAGGATGTGAAAGGAGCGGTAGGTATAGCTAAGGAAGTCTAAGGAGGGCTAAGGAGGTCTAAGGAGGCCTAGGGAGGTGTAAGAATGCTTAAGGACTGCTAAGCATGTGAAAGGAGCGGTAGGTATAGCTAAGGAAATTTAAGGAGGGCTAAGGAGGTCTAGGGAGGTCTAGGGAGGTGTAAGAATACTTGAGGACTGCTAAGCATGTGAAAGGAGCGGTAGGTATGGGTAAGGAAGTCTAAGGAGGGCCAGGCAGGTCTAGGGAGGTCTAGGGAGGTGTAAGAATACTTGAGGACGGCTAAGCATGTGAAAGGAGCGGTAGGTATAGCTAAGGAAGTCTAAGGAGGGCTAAGGAGGTCTAGGGAGGTCTAGGGAGGTGTAAGAATACTTGAGGACTGCTAAGCATGTGAAAGGAGCGGTAGGTATGGCTAAGGAAGTCTAAGGACGGCTAGAGAGGTCTAGGGAGGTGTAAGAATACTTGAGGACTGCTAAGCATGTGAAACGAGCGGTAGGTATAGCTAAGGAAGTCTAAGGAGGGCTAAGGAGGTCTAGGGAGGTCTAGGGAGGTGTAAGAATACTTGAGGACTGCTAAGCATGTGAAAGGAGCGGTAGGTATGGCTGAGGAAGTCTGAGGAGGGCTAAGGAGGTCTAGGGAGGTGTAAGAATACTTGAGGACTGCTAAGCATGTGAAAGCAGCGGTAGGTATGGCTAAGGAAGTCTAAGGAGGGCTAGGGAGGTCTAGGGAGGTCTAGGGAGGTATAAGAATACTTAAGGACTGCTAAGCATGTGAAAGGAGCGGTAGGTATAGCTAAGGAAATCTAAGGAGGGCTAAGGAGGTCTAGGGAGGTCTAGGGAGGTGTGAGAATACTTGAGGACTGCTAAGCATGTGAAAGGAACGGTAGGTATGGCTAAGGAAGTCTAAGGAGGGCTAGGGAGGTCTAAGGAGGTGTAAGAATACTTGAGAACTGCTAAGCATGTGAAAGGAGCGGTAGGTATGGCTGAGGAAGGCTAAGGAGGGCTAAGGAGGTCTAGGGAGGTGTAAGAATACTTGAGGACTGCTAAGCATGTGAAAGGAGCGGTAGGTATGGCTAAGGAAGTCTAAGGAGGGCTAAAGAAGTCTAGGGAGGTGTAAGAATACTTGAGGACTGCTAAGCATGTGAAAGGAGCGGTAGGTATGGCTCAGGAAGTCTAAGGAGGGCTAAAGAAGTCTAGGGAGGTGTAAGAATACTTGAGGACTGCTAAGCATGTGAAAGGAGCGGTAGGTATAGCTAAGGAAGTCTAAGGAGGGCTAAGGAGGTCTAGGGAGGTCTAGGGAGGTGTAAGAATACTTGAGGACTGCTAAGCATGTGAAAGGAGCGGTAGGTATGGCTGAGGAAGTCTAAGGAGGGCTAAGGAGGTCTAGGGAGGTGTAAGAATACTTGAGGACTGCTAAGCATGTGAAAGGAGCGGTAGGTATGGCTAAGGAAGTCTAAGGAGGGCTAGGGAGGTCTAGAAAGGTGTAAGAATACTTGAGGACTGATAAAGATGTGAAAGGAGCGGTAGGTATAGCTAAGGAAGTCTAAGGAGGGCTAAGGAGGTCTAAGGAGGTCTAGGGAGGTGTAAGAATACTTAAGGACTGCTAAGCATGTGAAAGGAGCGGTAGGTATAGCTAAGGAAATCTAAGGAGGGGTAAGGAGGTCTAGTGAGGTCTAGGGAGGTGTAAGAATACTTGAGGACTGCTAAGCATGTGAAAGGAGCGGTAGGTATGGCTAAGGAAGTCTAAGGAGGGCCAGGGAGGTCTAGGGAGGTGTAAGAATACTTTAGGACTGCTAAGCATGTGAAAGGAGCGCTAGGTATAGCTAAGGAAGTCTAAGGAGGGCTAAGGAGGTCTAGGGAGGTCTAGGGAGGTGTAAGAATACTTGAGGACTGCTAAGCATGTGAAACGAGCGGTAGGTATGGCTAAGGAAGTCTAAGGAGGGCTAGGGAGGTCTAGGGAGGTGTAAGAATACTTGAGGACTGCTAAGCATGTGAAAGGAGCGGTAGGTATAGCTAAGGAAGTCTAAGGAGGGCTAAGGAGGTCTAAGGAGGTCTAGGGAGGTGTAAGAATACTTGAGGACTGCTAAGCATGTGAAAGGAGCGGTAGGTATGGCTGAGGAAGTCTAAGGAGGGCTAGGGAGGTCTATGGAGGTCTAGGGAGGTGTAAGAATACTTGAGGACTGCTAAGCATGTGAAAGGAGCGGTAGGTATGGCTGAGGAAGTCTGAGGGGGGCTAAGGAGGTCTAGGGAGGTGTAAGAATACTTGAGGACTGCTAAGCATGTGAAAGGAGCGGTAGGTATGGCTAAGGAAGTCTAAGGAGGGCTAGGGAGGTCTAGGGAGGTGTAAGAATACTTGAGGACTGCTAAGGATGTGAAAGGAGCGGTAGGTATAGCTAAGGATGTCTTAGGAGGGCTAGGGAGGTCTAGGGAGGTCTAGGGAGGTGTAAGAATACTTGAGGACTGCTAAGCATGTGAAAGGAGCGGTAGGTATGGCTGAGGAAGTCTGAGGAGGGCTAAGGAGGTCTAGGGAGGTGTAAGAATACTTGAGGACTGCTAAGCATGTGAAAGGAGCGGTAGGTATGGCTAAGGAAGTCTAAGGAGGGCTAGGGAGGTCTAGGGAGGTCTAAAGAGGTGTAAGAATACTTAAGGACTGCTAAGCATGTGAAAGGAGCGGTAGGTATAGCTAAGGAAATCTAAGGAGGGCTAAGGAGGTCTAGGGAGGTCTAGGGAGGTGTGAGAATACTTGAGGACTGCTAAGCATGTGAAAGGAGCGGTAGGTATGGCTAAGGAAGTCTAAGGACGGCCAGGCAGGTCTAGGGAGGTGTAAGAATACTTGAGAACTGCTAAGCATGTGAAAGGAGCGCTAGGTATAGCTAAGGAAGTCTAAGGAGGGCTAGGGAGGTCTAGGGAAGTGTAAGAATAGTTGAGGACGGCTAAGCGTGTGAAAGGAGCGGTAGGTATAGCTAAGGAAATCTAAGGAGGGCTAAGGAGGTCTAGGGAGGTCTAGGGAGGTGTAAGAATACTTGAGGACTGCTAAGCATGTGAAAGGAGCGGTAGGTATGGCTAAGGAAGTGTAAGGAGGGCTAAGGAGGTCTAAGGAGGTCTAGGGAGGTGTAAGAATACTTAAAGACTGCTAAGCATGTGAAAGGAGCGGTAGGTATGGCTAAGGAAGTCTAAGGAGGGCTAAGGAGGTCTATGGAGGTCTAGGGAGGTGTAAGAATACTTGAGGACTGCTAAGGATTTGAAAGGAGCGGTAGGTATAGCTAAGGAAGTCTATGGAGGGCTAAGGAGGTCTAAGGAGGTCTAGGGAGGTGTAAGAATACTTAAGGACTGCTAAGCATGTGAAAGTAGCGGTAGGTATAGCTAAGGAAATCTAAGGAGGGCTAAGGAGGTCTAGGGAGGCCTAGGGAGGTGTAAGAACACTTGAGGACTGCTAAGCATGTGAAAGGAGAGGTAGGTATGGCTAAGGAAGTCTAAAGAGGGCCAGGGAGGTCTTGGGAGGTGTAAGAATACTTGAGAACTGCTAAGCATGTGAAAGGAGCGCTAGGTATAGCTAAGGAAGTCTAAGGAGGGCTAAGGAGGTCTAGGGAGGTCTAGGGAGGTGTAAGAATACTTGAGGACGGCTAAGCATGTGAAATGAGCGGTAGGTATACCTAAGGAAGTCTAGGGAGGGCTAAGGAGGTCTAGGGAGGTCTAGGGAGGTGTAAGAATACTTGAGGACTGCTAAGCATGTGAAAGGAGTGGTAGGTATGGCTAAGGAAGTCTAAGGAGGGCTAGGGAGGTCTAGGGAGGTATAAGAATACTTGAGGACTGCTAAGCATGTGAAAGGAGCGGTAGGTATAGCTAAGGTAATCTAAGGAGGGCTAAGGAGGTGTAGGGAGGTCTAGGGAGGTGTAAGAATACTTGAGGACTGCTAAGCATGTGAAAGGAGCGGTAGGTATGGCTAAGGAAGTCTAAGGAGGGCTAGGGAAGTCTAGGGAGGTGTAAGAATACTTGAGGACTGCTAAGCATGTGAAAGGAGCGGTAGGTATAGCTAAGGAAGTCTAAGGAGGGCTAAAAAGGTCTAAGGAGGTCTAGGGAGGTGTAAGAATACTTGAGGACTGCTAAGCATGTGAAAGGAGCGGTAGGTATGGCTGAGGAAGTCAAAGGAGGGCTAAGGAGGTCTAGGGAGGTGTAAGAATACTTGAGGACTGCTAAGCATGTGAAAGGAGCGGTAGGTATGGCTAAGGAAGTCTAAGGAGGGCTAGGGAAATCTAGAAAGGTGTAAGAATACTTGAGGACTGCTAAGGATGTGAAAGGAGCGGTAGGTATAGCTAAGGAAGTCTAAGGAGGGCTAAGGAGGTCTAAGGAGGTCTAGGGAGGTGTAAGAATACTTGAGGACGGCTAAGCATGTGAAACGAGCGGTAGGTATAGCTAAGGTAATCTAAGGAGGGCTAAGGAGGTCTAGGGAGGTCTAGGGAGGTGTAAGAATACTTGAGGACTGCTAAGCATGTGAAAGGAGCGGTAGGTATGGCTAAGAAAGTCTAAGGAGGGCCAGGGAGGTCTAGGGAGGTGTAAGAATACTTGAGGACTGCTAAGCATGTGAAAGGAGCGGTAGGTATAGCTAAGGAAGTCTAAGGAGGGCTAAGGAGGTCTAGGGAGGTCTAGGGAGGTGTAAGAATACTTGAGGACTGCTAAGCATGTGAAAGGAGCGGTAGGTATAGCTAAGGAAGTCTAAGGAGGGCTAAGGAGGTCTAGGGAGGTGTAAGAATACTTGAGGACTGCTAAGGATGTGAAAGGAGCGGTAGGTATAGCTAAGGAAGTCTAAGGAGGGCTAAGGAGGTCTAAGGAGGTCTAGGGAGGTGTAAGAATGCTTAAGGACTGCTAAGCATGTGAAAGGAGCGGTAGGTATAGCTAAGGAAATTTAAGGAGGGCTAAGGAGGTCTAGGGAGGTCTAGGGAGGTGTAAGAATACTTGAGGACTGCTAAGCATGTGAAAGGAGCGGTAGGTATGGGTAAGGAAGTCTAAGGAGGGCCAGGCAGGTCTAGGGAGGTCTAGGGAGGTGTAAGAATACTTGAGGACTGCTAAGCATGTGAAAGGAGCGGTAGGTATAGCTAAGGAAGTCTAAGGAGGGCTAAGGAGGTCTAGGGAGGTGTAAGAATACTTGAGGACTGCTAAGGATGTGAAAGGAGCGGTAGGTATAGCTAAGGAAGTCTAAGGAGGTCTAAGGAGGTCTAAGGAGGTCTAGGGAGGTGTAAGAATGCTTAAGGACTGCTAAGCATGTGAAAGGAGCGGTAGGTATAGCTAAGGAAATTTAAGGAGGGCTAAGGAGGTCTAGGGAGGTCTAGGGAGGTGTAAGAATACTTGAGGACTGCTAAGCATGTGAAAGGAGCGGTAGGTATGGGTAAGGAAGTCTAAGGAGGGCCAGGCAGGTCTAGGGAGGTCTAGGAAGGTGTAAGAATACTTGAGGACGGCTAAGCATGTGAAAGGAGCGGTAGGTATAGCTAAGGAAGTCTAAGGAGGGCTAAGGAGGTCTAGGGAGGTCTAGAAAGGTGTAAGAATACTTGAGGACTGCTAAGCATGTGAAAGGAGCGGTAGGTATGGCTAAGGAAGTCTAAGGAGGGCTAGGGAGTCTAGGGAGGTGTAAGAATACTTGAGGACTGCTAAGCATGTGAAAGGAGCGGTAGGTATGGCTAAGGAAGTCTAACGAGGGCTAAGGAGGTCTACGGAGGTCTAGGGAGGTGTAAGAATACTTGAGGACTGCTGAGCATGTGAAAGGAGCGGTAGGTAAGGCTGAGGAAGTCTGAGGAGGGCTAAGGAGGTCTAGGGAGGTGTAAGAATACTTGAGGACTGCTAAGCATGTGAAAGGAGCGGTAGGTATGGCTAAGGAAGTCTAAGGAGGGCTAGGGAGGTCTAGGGAAGTCTAGGGAGGTGTAAGAATACTTAAGGACTGCTAAGCATGTGAAAGGAGCGGTAGGTATAGCTAAGGAAATCTAAGGAGGGCTAAGGAGGTCTAGGGAGGTCTAGGGAGGTGTGAGAATACTTGAGGACTGCTAAGCATGTGAAAGGAGCGGTAGGTATGGCTAAGGAAGTCTAAGGACGGCCAGGGAGGTCTAGAGAGGTGTAAGAATTCTTGAGGACTGCTAAGCATGTGAAAGGAGCTCTAGGTATAGCTAAGGAAGTCTAAGGAGGGCTAACGAGGTCTAGGGAGGTCTAGGGAGGTGTAAGAATACTTGAGGACAACTAAGCATGTGAAAGGAGCGGTAGGTATAGCTAAGGAAGTCTAAGGAGGGCTAAGGAGGTCTAGGGAGGTCTAGGGAGGTGTAAGAATACTTGAGGACTGCTAAGCATGTGAAAGGAGCGGTAGGTATGGCTAAGGAAGTCTAAGGAGGGCTAGGGAGGTCTAGGGAGGTGTAAGAATACTTGAGAACTGCTAAGCATGTGAAAGGAGCGGTAGGTATGGCTGAGGAAGGCTAAGGAGGGCTAAGGAGGTCTAGGGAGGTGTAAGAATACTTGAGGACTGCTAAGCATGTGAAAGGAGCGGTAGGTATGGCTAAGGAAGTCTAAGGAGGGCTAATGAGGTCTAGGGAGGTCTAGGGAGGTGTAAGAATACTTGAGGACTGCTAAGGATGTGAAAGGAGCGGTAGGTATAGCTAAGGAAGTCTAAGGAGGGCTAAGGAGGTCTAAGGACGTCTAGGGAGGTGTAAGAATACTTAAGGACTGCTAAGCATGTGAAAGGAGCGGTAGGTATAGCTAAGGTAATCTAAGGAGGGCTAAGGAGGTCTAAGGAGGTCTAGGGAGGTGTAAGAATACTTAAGGACTGCTAAGCATGTGAAAGGAGCGGTAGGTATAGCTAAGGAAATCTAAGGAGGGCTAAGGAGGTCTAGGGAAGTCTAGGGAGGTGTGAGAATACTTGAGGACTGCTAAGCATGTGAAAGGAGCGGTAGGTATGGCTAAGGAAGTCTAAGGACGGCCAGGGAGGTCTAGAGAGGTGTAAGAATTCTTGAGGACTGCTAAGCATGTGAAAGGAGCTCTAGGTATAGCTAAGGAAGTCTAAGGAGGGCTAAGGAGGTCTAGGGAGGTCTAGGGTTAGTGTAAGAATACTTGAGGAAAACTAAGCATGTGAAAGGAGCGGTAGGTATAGCTAAGGAAGTCTAAGGAGGGCTAAGGAGGTCTAGGGAGGTCTAGGGAGGTGTAAGAATACTTGAGGACTGCTAAGCATGTGAAAGGAGCGGTAGGTATGGCTAAAGAAGTCTAAGGAGGGCTAGGGAGGTCTAGGGAGGTGTAAGAATACTTGAGAACTGCTAAGCATGTGAAAGGAGCGGTAGGTATCGCTGAGGAAGGCTAAGGAGGGCTAAGGAGGTCTAGGGAGGTGTAAGAATACTTGAGGACTGCTAAGCATGTGAAAGGAGCGGTAGGTATGGCTAAGGAAGTCTAAGGAGGGCTAGGGAGGTCTAGGGAGGTGTAAGAATACTTGAGAACTGCTAAGCATGTGAAAGAAGCGGTAGGTATGGCTGAGGAAGGCTAAGGAGGGCTAAGGAGGTCTAGGGAGGTGTAAGAATACTTGAGGACTGCTAAGCATGTGAAAGGAGCGGTAGGTATGGCTAAGGAAGTCTAAGGAGGGCTAATGAGGTCTAGGGAGGTCTAGGGAGGTGTAAGAATACTTGAGGACTGCTAAGGATGTGAAAGGAGCGGTAGGTATAGCTAAGGAAATCTAAGGAGGGCTAAGGAGGTCTAGGGAGGTCTAGGGAGGTGTGAGAATACTTGAGGACTGCTAAGCATGTGAAAGGAGCGGTAGGTATGGCTAAGGAAGTCTAAGGACGGCCAGGGAGGTCTAGAGAGGTGTAAGAATTCTTGAGGACTGCTAAGCATGTGAAAGGAGCTCTAGGTATAGCTAAGGAAGTCTAAGGAGGGCTAAGGAGGTCTAGGGAGGTCTAGGGTTAGTGTAAGAATACTTGAGGAAAACTAAGCATGTGAAACGAGCGGTAGGTATAGCTAAGGAAGTCTAAGGAGGGCTAAGGAGGTCTAGGGAGGTCTGGGGAGGTGTAAGAATACTTGAGGACTGCTAAGCATGTGAAAGGAGCGGTAGGTATGGCTAAGGAAGTCTAAGGAGGGCTAGGGAGGTCTAGGGAGGTGTAACAATACTTGAGAACTGCTAAGCATGTGAAAGGAGCGGTAGGTATGGCTGAGGAAGGCTAAGCAGGGCTAAGGAGGTCTAGGGAGGTGTAAGAATACTTGAGGACTGCTAAGCATGTGAAAGGAGCGGTAGGTATGGCTAAGGAAGTCTAAGGAGGGCTAAAGAGGTCTACGGAGGTCTAGGGAGGTGTAAGAATACTTGAGGACTGCTAAGGATGTGAAAGGAGCGGTAGGTATAGCTAAGGAAGTCTAAGGAGGGCTAAGGAGGTCTAAGGAGGTCTAGGGAGGTGTAAGAATACTTAAGGACTGCTAAGCATGTGAAAGGAGCGGTAGGTATAGCTAAGGTAATCTAAGGAGGGCTAAGGAGGTCTAGGGAGGTCTAGGGAGGTGTAAGAATACTTGAGAACTGCTAAGCATGTGAAAGGAGCGGTAGGTATGGCTAAGGAAGTCTAAGGAGGGCTAAAGAAGTCTAGGGAGGTGTAAGAATACTTGAGGACTGCTAAGCATGTGAAAGGAGCGGTAGGTATAGCTAAGGAAGTCTAAGGAGGGCTAAGGAGGTCTAAGGAGGTCTATCGAGGTGTAAGAATACTTAAGGACTGCTAAGCATGTGAAAGGAGCGGTAGGTATAGCTAAGGTAATCTAAGGAGGGCTAAGGAGGTCTAGGGAGGTCTAAGGAGGTGTAAGAACACTTGAGGACTGCTAAGCATGTGAAAGGAGCGCTAGGTATGGCTGAGGAAGTCTAAGGAGGGCTAAGGAGGTCTAGGGAGGTGTAAGAATACTTGAGGACTGCTAAGCATGTGAAAGGAGCGGTAGGTATGGCTAAGGAAGTCTAAGGAGGGCTAGGGAGGTCTAGACAGGTGCAAGAATACTTGAGGACTGATAAGGATGTGAAAGGAGCGGTAGGTATAGCTAAGGAAGTCTAAGGAGGGCTAAGGAGGTCTAAGGAGGTCTAGGGAGGTGTAAGAATACTTAAGGACTGCTAAGCATGTGAAAGGAGCGGTAGGTATAGCTAAGGAAATCTAAGGAGGGGTAAGGAGGTCTAGTGAGGTCTAGGGAGGTGTAAGAATACTTGAGGACTGCTAAGCATGTGAAAGGAGCGGTAGGTATGGCTAAGGAAGTCTAAGGAGGGCCAGGGAGGTCTAGGGAGGTGTAAGAATACTTGAGGACTGCTAAGCATGTGAAAGGAGCGGTAGGTATGGCTGAGGAAGTCTAAGGAGGGCTAAGGAGGTCTAGGGAGGTGTAAGAATACTTGAGGACTGCTAAGCATGTGAAAGGAGCGGTAGGTATGGCTAAGGAAGTCTAAGGAGGGCTAGGGAGGTCTAGAAAGGTGCAAGAATACTTGAGGACTGATAAGGATGTGAAAGGAGCGGTAGGTATAGCTAAGGAAGTCTAAGGAGGGCTAAGGAGGTCTAAGGAGGTCTAGGGAGGTGTAAGAATACTTAAGGACTGCTAAGCATGTGAAAGGAGCGGTAGGTATAGCTAAGGTAATCTAAGGAGGGCTAAGGAGGTCTAGGGAGGTCTAGGGAGGTGTAAGAATACTTGAGGACTGCTAAGCATGTGAAAGGAGCGGTAGGTATGGCTGAGGAAGTCTAAGGAGGGCTAAGGAGGTCTAGGGAGGTGTAAGAATACTTGAGGACTGCTAAGCATGTGAAAGGAGCGGTAGGTATGGCTAAGGAAGTCTAAGGAGGGCTAGGGAGGTCTAGAAAGGTGCAAGAATACTTGAGGACTGATAAGGATGTGAAAGGAGCGGTAGGTATAGCTAAGGAAGTCTAAGGAGGGCTAAGGAGGTCTAAGGAGGTCTAGGGAGGTGTAAGAATACTTAAGGACTGCTAAGCATGTGAAAGGAGCGGTAGGTATAGCTAAGGAAATCTAAGGAGGGGTAAGGAGGTCTAGTGAGGTCTAGGGAGGTGTAAGAATACTTGAGGACTGCTAAGCATGTGAAAGGAGCGGTAGGTATGGCTAAGGAAGTCTAAGGAGGGCCAGGGAGGTCTAGGGAGGTGTAAGAATACTTGAGGACTGCTAAGCATGTGAAAGGAGCGCTAGGTATAGCTAAGGAAGTGTAAGGAGGGCTAAGGAGGTCTAGGAAGGTCTAGGGAGGTGTAAGAATACTTGAGGACTGCTAAGCATGTGAAAGGAGCGGTAGGTATGGCTGAGGAAGTCAAAGGAGGGCTAAGGAGGTCTAGGGAGGTGTAAGAATACTTGAGGACTGCTAAGCATGTGAAAGGAGCGGTAGGTATGGCTAAGGAAGTCTAAGGAGGGCTAAAGAAATCTAGAAAGGTGTAAGAATACTTGAGGACTGCTAAGGATGTGAAAGGAGCGGTAGGTATAGCTAAGAAAGTCTAAGGAGGGCTAAGGAGGTCTAAGGAGGTCTAGGGAGGTGTAACAATACTTAAGGACTGCTAAGCATGTGAAAGGAGCGGTAGGTATAACTAAGGAAATGTAAGGAGGGCTAAGGAGGTCTAGTGAGGTCTAGGGAGGTGTAAGAATACTTGAGGACTGCTAAGCATGTGAAAGGAGCGGTAGGTATGGCTAAGAAAGTCTAAGGAGGGCCAGGGAGGTCTAGGGAGGTGTAAGAATACTTGAGGACTGCTAAGCATGTGAAAGGAGCGCTAAGTATAGCTAAGGAAGTCTAAGGAGGGCTAAGGAGGTCTAGGGAGGTCTAGGGAGGTGTAAGAATACTTGAGGACGGCTAAGCATGTGAAAGGAGCGGTATGTATAGCTAAGGAAGTCTAAGGAGGGCTCAGGAGGTCTAGGGAGGTCTAGGAAGGTGTAAGAATACTTGAGGACTGCTAAGCATGTGAAAGTAGCGGTAGGTATGGCTAAGGAAGTCTAAGGAGGGCTAGGGAGGTCTAGGGAGGTGTAAGAATACTTGAGGACTGCTAAGGATGTGAAAGGAGCGGTAGGTATAGCTAAGGAAGTCTAAGGAGGGCTAAGGAGGTCTAAGGAGGCCTAGGGAGGTGTAAGAATGCTTAAGGACTGCTAAGCATGTGAAAGGAGCGGTAGGTATAGCTAAGGAAATTTAAGGAGGGCTAAGGAGGTCTAGGGAGGTCTAGGGAGGTGTAAGAATACTTGAGGACTGCTAAGCATGTGAAAGGAGCGGTAGGTATGGGTAAGGAAGTCTAAGGAGGGCCAGGCAGGTCTAGGGAGGTCTAGGGAGGTGTAAGAATACTTGAGGACGGCTAAGCATGTGAAAGGAGCGGTAGGTATAGCTAAGGAAGTCTAAGGAGGGCTAAGGAGGTCTAGGGAGGTCTAGGGAGGTGTAAGAATACTTGAGGACTGCTAAGCATGTGAAAGGAGCGGTAGGTATGGCTAAGGAAGTCTAAGGACGGCTAGAGAGGTCTAGGGAGGTGTAAGAATACTTGAGGACTGCTAAGCATGTGAAACGAGCGGTAGGTATAGCTAAGGAAGTCTAAGGAGGGCTAAGGAGGTCTAGGGAGGTCTAGGGAGGTGTAAGAATACTTGAGGACTGCTAAGCATGTGAAAGGAGCGGTAGGTATGGCTGAGGAAGTCTGAGGAGGGCTAAGGAGGTCTAGGGAGGTGTAAGAATACTTGAGGACTGCTAAGCATGTGAAAGCAGCGGTAGGTATGGCTAAGGAAGTCTAAGGAGGGCTAGGGAGGTCTAGGGAGGTCTAGGGAGGTATAAGAATACTTAAGGACTGCTAAGCATGTGAAAGGAGCGGTAGGTATAGCTAAGGAAATCTAAGGAGGGCTAAGGAGGTCTAGGGAGGTCTAGGGAGGTGTGAGAATACTTGAGGACTGCTAAGCATGTGAAAGGAACGGTAGGTATGGCTAAGGAAGTCTAAGGAGGGCTAGGGAGGTCTAGGGAGGTGTAAGAATACTTGAGAACTGCTAAGCATGTGAAAGGAGCGGTAGGTATGGCTGAGGAAGGCTAAGGAGGGCTAAGGAGGTCTAGGGAGGTGTAAGAATACTTGAGGACTGCTAAGCATGTGAAAGGAGCGGTAGGTATGGCTAAGGAAGTCTAAGGAGGGCTAAAGAAGTCTAGGGAGGTGTAAGAATACTTGAGGACTGCTAAGCATGTGAAAGGAGCGGTAGGTATGGCTCAGGAAGTCTAAGGAGGGCTAAAGAAGTCTAGGGAGGTGTAAGAATACTTGAGGACTGCTAAGCATGTGAAAGGAGCGGTAGGTATAGCTAAGGAAGTCTAAGGAGGGCTAAGGAGGTCTAGGGAGGTCTAGGGAGGTGTAAGAATACTTGAGGACTGCTAAGCATGTGAAAGGAGCGGTAGGTATGGCTGAGGAAGTCTAAGGAGGGCTAAGGAGGTCTAGGGAGGTGTAAGAATACTTGAGGACTGCTAAGCATGTGAAAGGAGCGGTAGGTATGGCTAAGGAAGTCTAAGGAGGGCTAGGGAGGTCTAGAAAGGTGTAAGAATACTTGAGGACTGATAAGGATGTGAAAGGAGCGGTAGGTATAGCTAAGGAAGTCTAAGGAGGGCTAAGGAGGTCTAAGGAGGTCTAGGGAGGTGTAAGAATACTTAAGGACTGCTAAGCATGTGAAAGGAGCGGTAGGTATAGCTAAGGAAATCTAAGGAGGGGTAAGGAGGTCTAGTGAGGTCTAGGGAGGTGTAAGAATACTTGAGGACTGCTAAGCATGTGAAAGGAGCGGTAGGTATGGCTCAGGAAGTCTAAGGAGGGCTAAAGAAGTCTAGGGAGGTGTAAGAATACTTGAGGACTGCTAAGCATGTGAAAGGAGCGGTAGGTATAGCTAAGGAAGTCTAAGGAGGGCTAAGGAGGTCTAGGGAGGTCTAGGGAGGTGTAAGAATACTTGAGGACTGCTAAGCATGTGAAAGGAGCGGTAGGTATGGCTGAGGAAGTCTAAGGAGGGCTAAGGAGGTCTAGGGAGGTGTAAGAATACTTGAGGACTGCTAAGCATGTGAAAGGAGCGGTAGGTATGGCTAAGGAAGTCTAAGGAGGGCTAGGGAGGTCTAGAAAGGTGTAAGAATACTTGAGGACTGATAAGGATGTGAAAGGAGCGGTAGGTATAGCTAAGGAAGTCTAAGGAGGGCTAAGGAGGTCTAAGGAGGTCTAGGGAGGTGTAAGAATACTTAAGGACTGCTAAGCATGTGAAAGGAGCGGTAGGTATAGCTAAGGAAATCTAAGGAGGGGTAAGGAGGTCTAGTGAGGTCTAGGGAGGTGTAAGAATACTTGAGGACTGCTAAGCATGTGAAAGGAGCGGTAGGTATGGCTAAGGAAGTCTAAGGAGGGCCAGGGAGGTCTAGGGAGGTGTAAGAATACTTTAGGACTGCTAAGCATGTGAAAGGAGCGCTAGGTATAGCTAAGGAAGTCTAAGGAGGGCTAAGGAGGTCTAGGGAGGTCTAGGGAGGTGTAAGAATACTTGAGGACTGCTAAGCATGTGAAACGAGCGGTAGGTATGGCTAAGGAAGTCTAAGGAGGGCTAGGGAGGTCTAGGGAGGTGTAAGAATACTTGAGGACTGCTAAGCATGTGAAAGGAGCGGTAGGTATAGCTAAGGAAGTCTAAGGAGGGCTAAGGAGGTCTAAGGAGGTCTAGGGAGGTGTAAGAATACTTGAGGACTGCTAAGCATGTGAAAGGAGCGGTAGGTATGGCTGAGGAAGTCTAAGGAGGGCTAGGGAGGTCTATGGAGGTCTAGGGAGGTGTAAGAATACTTGAGGACTGCTAAGCATGTGAAAGGAGCGGTAGGTATGGCTGAGGAAGTCTGAGGGGGGCTAAGGAGGTCTAGGGAGGTGTAAGAATACTTGAGGACTGCTAAGCATGTGAAAGGAGCGGTAGGTATGGCTAAGGAAGTCTAAGGAGGGCTAGGGAGGTCTAGGGAGGTGTAAGAATACTTGAGGACTGCTAAGGATGTGAAAGGAGCGGTAGGTATAGCTAAGGAAGTCTTAGGAGGGCTAGGGAGGTCTAGGGAGGTCTAGGGAGGTGTAAGAATACTTGAGGACTGCTAAGCATGTGAAAGGAGCGGTAGGTATGGCTGAGGAAGTCTGAGGAGGGCTAAGGAGGTCTAGGGAGGTGTAAGAATACTTGAGGACTGCTAAGCATGTGAAAGGAGCGGTAGGTATGGCTAAGGAAGTCTAAGGAGGGCTAGGGAGGTCTAGGGAGGTCTAAAGAGGTGTAAGAATACTTAAGGACTGCTAAGCATGTGAAAGGAGCGGTAGGTATAGCTAAGGAAATCTAAGGAGGGCTAAGGAGGTCTAGGGAGGTCTAGGGAGGTGTGAGAATACTTGAGGACTGCTAAGCATGTGAAAGGAGCGGTAGGTATGGCTAAGGAAGTCTAAGGACGGCCAGGCAGGTCTAGGGAGGTGTAAGAATACTTGAGAACTGCTAAGCATGTGAAAGGAGCGCTAGGTATAGCTAAGGAAGTCTAAGGAGGGCTAGGGAGGTCTAGGGAAGTGTAAGAATAGTTGAGGACGGCTAAGCGTGTGAAAGGAGCGGTAGGTATAGCTAAGGAAGTCTAAGGAGGGCTAAGGAGGTCTAGGGAGGTCTAGGGAGGTGTAAGAATACTTGAGGACTGCTAAGCATGTGAAAGGAGCGGTAGGTATGGCTAAGGAAGTGTAAGGAGGGCTAAGGAGGTCTAAGGAGGTCTAGGGAGGTGTAAGAATACTTAAAGACTGCTAAGCATGTGAAAGGAGCGGTAGGTATGGCTAAGGAAGTCTAAGGAGGGCTAAGGAGGTCTATGGAGGTCTAGGGAGGTGTAAGAATACTTGAGGACTGCTAAGGATTTGAAAGGAGCGGTAGGTATAGCTAAGGAAGTCTATGGAGGGCTAAGGAGGTCTAAGGAGGTCTAGGGAGGTGTAAGAATACTTAAGGACTGCTAAGCATGTGAAAGTAGCGGTAGGTATAGCTAAGGAAATCTAAGGAGGGCTAAGGAGGTCTAGGGAGGCCTAGGGAGGTGTAAGAACACTTGAGGACTGCTAAGCATGTGAAAGGAGCGGTAGGTATGGCTAAGGAAGTCTAAAGAGGGCCAGGGAGGTCTAGGGAGGTGTAAGAATACTTGAGAACTGCTAAGCATGTGAAAGGAGCGCTAGGTATAGCTAAGGAAGTCTAAGGAGGGCTAAGGAGGTCTAGGGAGGTCTAGGGAGGTGTAAGAATACTTGAGGACGGCTAAGCATGTGAAATGAGCGGTAGGTATACCTAAGGAAGTCTAAGGAGGGCTAAGGAGGTCTAGGGAGGTCTAGGGAGGTGTAAGAATACTTGAGGACTGCTAAGCATGTGAAAGGAGTGGTAGGTATGGCTAAGGAAGTCTAAGGAGGGCTAGGGAGGTCTAGGGAGGTATAAGAATACTTGAGGACTGCTAAGCATGTGAAAGGAGCGGTAGGTATAGCTAAGGAAGTCTAAGGAGGGCTAAGGAGGTCTAAGGAGGTCTAGGGAGGTGTAAGAATACTTGAGGACTGCTAAGCATGTGAAAGGAGCGGTAGGTATGGCTGAGAAAGTCTAGGGAGGGCTAAGGAGGTCTAGGGAGGTGTAAGAATACTTGAGGACTGCTAAGGATGTGAAAGGAGCGGTAGGTATAGCTAGAAAGTCTAAGGAGGGCTAAGGAGGTCTAAGGAGGTCTAGGGAGGTGTAAGAGTAATTAAGGACTGCTAAGCATGTGAAAGGAGCGGTAGGTATAGCTAAGGAAATCTAAGGAGGGCTAAGGAGGTCTAGGGAGGCCTATGGAGGTGTAAGAACACTTGAGGACTGCTAAGCATGTGAAAGGAGCGGTAGGTATGGCTAAGGAAGTCTAAGGAGGGCTAAGGAGGTCTAGGGAGGTCTAGGAAGGTGTAAGAATACTTGAGGACTGCTAAGGATGTGAATGGAGCGGTAGCTATAGCTAAGGAAGTCTAAGGAGGGCTAAGGAGGTCTAAGGAGGTCTAGGGAGGTGTAAGAATACTTAAGGACTGCTAAGCATGTGAAAGGAGCGGTAGGTATAGCTAAGGTAATCTAAGGAGGGCTAAGGAGGTGTAGGGAGGTCTAGGGAGGTGTAAGAATACTTGAGGACTGCTAAGCATGTGAAAGGAGCGGTAGGTATGGCTAAGGAAGTCTAAGGAGGGCTAGGGAAGTCTAGCGAGGTGTAAGAATACTTGAGGACTGCTAAGCATGTGAAAGGAGCGGTAGGTATAGCTAAGGAAGTCTAAGGAGGGCTAAAAAGGTCTAAGGAGGTCTAGGGAGGTGTAAGAATACTTGAGGACTGCTAAGCATGTGAAAGGAGCGGTAGGTATGGCTGAGGAAGTCAAAGGAGGGCTAAGGAGGTCTAGGGAGGTGTAAGAATACTTGAGGACTGCTAAGCATGTGAAAGGAGCGGTAGGTATGGCTAAGGAAGTCTAAGGAGGGCTAGGGAAATCTAGAAAGGTGTAAGAATACTTGAGGACTGCTAAGGATGTGAAAGGAGCGGTAGGTATAGCTAAGGAAGTCTAAGGAGGGCTAAGGAGGTCTAAGGAGGTCTAGGGAGGTGTAAGAATACTTGAGGACGGCTAAGCATGTGAAACGAGCGGTAGGTATAGCTAAGGTAATCTAAGGAGGGCTAAGGAGGTCTAGGGAGGTCTAGGGAGGTGTAAGAATACTTGAGGACTGCTAAGCATGTGAAAGGAGCGGTAGGTATGGCTAAGAAAGTCTAAGGAGGGCCAGGGAGGTCTAGGGAGGTGTAAGAATACTTGAGGACTGCTAAGCATGTGAAAGGAGCGGTAGGTATAGCTAAGGAAGTCTAAGGAGGGCTAAGGAGGTCTAGGGAGGTCTAGGGAGGTGTAAGAATACTTGAGGACTGCTAAGCATGTGAAAGGAGCGGTAGGTATAGCTAAGGAAGTCTAAGGAGGGCTAAGGAGGTCTAGGGAGGTGTAAGAATACTTGAGGACTGCTAAGGATGTGAAAGGAGCGGTAGGTATAGCTAAGGAAGTCTAAGGAGGGCTAAGGAGGTCTAAGGAGGTCTAGGGAGGTGTAAGAATGCTTAAGGACTGCTAAGCATGTGAAAGGAGCGGTAGGTATAGCTAAGGAAATTTAAGGAGGGCTAAGGAGGTCTAGGGAGGTCTAGGGAGGTGTAAGAATACTTGAGGACTGCTAAGCATGTGAAAGGAGCGGTAGGTATGGGTAAGGAAGTCTAAGGAGGGCCAGGCAGGTCTAGGGAGGTCTAGGGAGGTGTAAGAATACTTGAGGACTGCTAAGCATGTGAAAGGAGCGGTAGGTATAGCTAAGGAAGTCTAAGGAGGGCTAAGGAGGTCTAGGGAGGTGTAAGAATACTTGAGGACTGCTAAGGATGTGAAAGGAGCGGTAGGTATAGCTAAGGAAGTCTAAGGAGGTCTAAGGAGGTCTAAGGAGGTCTAGGGAGGTGTAAGAATGCTTAAGGACTGCTAAGCATGTGAAAGGAGCGGTAGGTATAGCTAAGGAAATTTAAGGAGGGCTAAGGAAGTCTAGGGAGGTCTAGGGAGGTGTAAGAATACTTGAGGACTGCTAAGCATGTGAAAGGAGCGGTAGGTATGGGTAAGGAAGTCTAAGGAGGGCCAGGCAGGTCTAGGGAGGTCTAGGGAGGTGTAAGAATACTTGAGGACGGCTAAGCATGTGAAAGGAGCGGTAGGTATAGCTAAGGAAGTCTAAGGAGGGCTAAGGAGGTCTAGGGAGGTCTAGGGAGGTGTAAGAATACTTGAGGACTGCTAAGCATGTGAAAGGAGCGGTAGGTATGGCTAAGGAAGTCTAAGGAGGGCTAGGGAGTCTAGGGAGGTGTAAGAATACTTGAGGACTGCTAAGCATGTGAAAGGAGCGGTAGGTATGGCTAAGGAAGTCTAACGAGGCTAAGGAGGTCTACGGAGGTCTAGGGAGGTGTAAGAATACTTGAGGACTGCTGAGCATGTGAAAGGAGCGGTAGGTAAGGCTGAGGAAGTCTGAGGAGGGCTAAGGAGGTCTAGGGAGGTGTAAGAATACTTGAGGACTGCTAAGCATGTGAAAGGAGCGGTAGGTATGGCTAAGGAAGTCTAAGGAGGGCTAGGGAGGTCTAGGGAAGTCTAGGGAGGTGTAAGAATACTTAAGGACTGCTAAGCATGTGAAAGGAGCGGTAGGTATAGCTAAGGAAATCTAAGGAGGGCTAAGGAGGTCTAGGGAGGTCTAGGGAGGTGTGAGAATACTTGAGGACTGCTAAGCATGTGAAAGGAGCGGTAGGTATGGCTAAGGAAGTCTAAGGACGGCCAGGGAGGTCTAGAGAGGTGTAAGAATTCTTGAGGACTGCTAAGCATGTGAAAGGAGCTCTAGGTATAGCTAAGGAAGTCTAAGGAGGGCTAAGGAGGTCTAGGGAGGTCTAGGGAGGTGTAAGAATACTTGAGGACAACTAAGCATGTGAAAGGAGCGGTAGGTATAGCTAAGGAAGTCTAAGGAGGGCTAAGGAGGTCTAGGGAGGTCTAGGGAGGTGTAAGAATACTTGAGGACTGCTAAGCATGTGAAAGGAGCGGTAGGTATGGCTAAGGAAGTCTAAGGAGGGCTAGGGAGGTCTAGGGAGGTGTAAGAATACTTGAGAACTGCTAAGCATGTGAAAGGAGCGGTAGGTATGGCTGAGGAAGGCTAAGGAGGGCTAAGGAGGTCTAGGGAGGTGTAAGAATACTTGAGGACTGCTAAGCATGTGAAAGGAGCGGTAGGTATGGCTAAGGAAGTCTAAGGAGGGCTAATGAGGTCTAGGGAGGTCTAGGGAGGTGTAAGAATACTTGAGGACTGCTAAGGATGTGAAAGGAGCGGTAGGTATAGCTAAGGAAGTCTAAGGAGGGCTAAGGAGGTCTAAGGACGTCTAGGGAGGTGTAAGAATACTTAAGGACTGCTAAGCATGTGAAAGGAGCGGTAGGTATAGCTAAGGTAATCTAAGGAGGGCTAAGGAGGTCTAAGGAGGTCTAGGGAGGTGTAAGAATACTTAAGGACTGCTAAGCATGTGAAAGGAGCGGTAGGTATAGCTAAGGAAATCTAAGGAGGGCTAAGGAGGTCTAGGGAGGTCTAGGGAGGTGTGAGAATACTTGAGGACTGCTAAGCATGTGAAAGGAGCGGTAGGTATGGCTAAGGAAGTCTAAGGACGGCCAGGGAGGTCTAGAGAGGTGTAAGAATTCTTGAGGACTGCTAAGCATGTGAAAGGAGCTCTAGGTATAGCTAAGGAAGTCTAAGGAGGGCTAAGGAGGTCTAGGGAGGTCTAGGGTTAGTGTAAGAATACTTGAGGAAAACTAAGCATGTGAAAGGAGCGGTAGGTATAGCTAAGGAAGTCTAAGGAGGGCTAAGGAGGTCTAGGGAGGTCTAGGGAGGTGTAAGAATACTTGAGGACTGCTAAGCATGTGAAAGGAGCGGTAGGTATGGCTAAAGAAGTCTAAGGAGGGCTAGGGAGGTCTAGGGAGGTGTAAGAATACTTGAGAACTGCTAAGCATGTGAAAGGAGCGGTAGGTATGGCTGAGGAAGGCTAAGGAGGGCTAAGGAGGTCTAGGGAGGTGTAAGAATACTTGAGGACTGCTAAGCATGTGAAAGGAGCGGTAGGTATGGCTAAGGAAGTCTAAGGAGGGCTAATGAGGTCTAGGGAGGTCTAGGGAGGTGTAAGAATACTTGAGGACTGCTAAGGATGTGAAAGGAGCGGTAGGTATAGCTAAGGAAGTCTAAGGAGGGCTAAGGAGGTCTAAGGACGTCTAGGGAGGTGTAAGAATACTTAAGGACTGCTAAGCATGTGAAAGGAGCGGTAGGTATAGCTAAGGTAATCTAAGGAGGGCTAAGGAGGTCTAAGGAGGTCTAGGGAGGTGTAAGAATACTTAAGGACTGCTAAGCATGTGAAAGGAGCGGTAGGTATAGCTAAGGAAATCTGAGGAGGGCTAAGGAGGTCTAGGGAGGTCTAGGGAGGTGTGAGAATACTTGAGGACTGCTAAGCATGTGAAAGGAGCGGTAGGTATGGCTAAGGAAGTCTAAGGACGGCCAGGGAGGTCTAGAGAGGTGTAAGAATTCTTGAGGACTGCTAAGCATGTGAAAGGAGCTCTAGGTATAGCTAAGGAAGTCTAAGGAGGGCTAAGGAGGTCTAGGGAGGTCTAGGGTTAGTGTAAGAATACTTGAGGAAAACTAAGCATGTGAAAGGAGCGGTAGGTATAGCTAAGGAAGTCTAAGGAGGGCTAAGGAGGTCTAGGGAGGTCTAGGGAAATGTAAGAATACTTGAGGACTGCTAAGCATGTGAAAGGAGCGGTAGGTATGGCTAAAGAAGTCTAAGGAGGGCTAGGGAGGTCTAGGGAGGTGTAAGAATACTTGAGAACTGCTAAGCATGTGAAAGGAGCGGTAGGTATGGCTGAGGAAGGCTAAGCAGGGCTAAGGAGGTCTAGGGAGGTGTAAGAATACTTGAGGACTGCTAAGCATGTGAAAGGAGCGGTAGGTATGGCTAAGGAAGTCTAAGGAGGGCTAAGGAGGTCTAGGGAGGTCTAGGGAGGTGTAAGAATACTTGAGGACTGCTAAGGATGTGAAAGGAGCGGTAGGTATAGCTAAGGAAGTCTAAGGAGGGCTAAGGAGGTCTAAGGAGGTCTAGGGAGGTGTAAGAATACTTAAGGACTGCTAAGCATGTGAAAGGAGCGGTAGGTATAGCTAAGGTAATCTAAGGAGGGCTAAGGAGGTCTAGGGAGGTCTAGGGAGGTGTAAGAATACTTGAGAACTGCTAAGCATGTGAAAGGAGCGGTAGGTATGGCTAAGGAAGTCTAAGGAGGGCTAAAGAAGTCTAGGGAGATGTAAGAATACTTGAGGACTGCTAAGCATGTGAAAGGAGCGGTAGGTATAGCTAAGGAAGTCTAAGGAGGGCTAAGGAGGTCTAAGGAGGTCTAGGGAGGTGTAAGAATACTTAAGGACTGCTAAGCATGTGAAAGGAGCGGTAGGTATAGCTAAGGTAATCTAAGGAGGGCTAAGGAGGTCTAGGGAGGTCTAGGGAGGTGTAAGAATACTTGAGGACTGCTAAGCATGTGAAAGGAGCGGTAGGTATGGCTGAGGAAGTCTAAGGAGGGCTAAGGAGGTCTAGGGAGGTGTAAGAATACTTGAGGACTGCTAAGCATGTGAAAGTAGCGGTAGGTATGGCTAAGGAAGTCTAAGGAGGGCTAGGGAGGTCTAGAAAGGTGCAAGAATACTTGAGGACTGATAAGGATGTGAAAGGAGCGGTAGGTATAGCTAAGGAAGTCTAAGGAGGGCTAAGGAGGTCTAAGGAGGTCTAGGGAGGTGTAAGAATACTTAAGGACTGCTAAGCATGTGAAAGGAGCGGTAGGTATAGCTAAGGAAATCTAAGGAGGGGTAAGGAGGTCTAGTGAGGTCTAGGGAGGTGTAAGAATACTTGAGGACTGCTAAGCATGTGAAAGGAGCGGTAGGTATGGCTAAGGAAGTCTAAGGAGGGCCAGGGAGGTCTAGGGAGGTGTAAGAATACTTGAGGACTGCTAAGCATGTGAAAGGAGCGGTAGGTATGGCTGAGGAAGTCTAAGGAGGGCTAAGGAGGTCTAGGGAGGTGTAAGAATACTTGAGGACTGCTAAGCATGTGAAAGGAGCGGTAGGTATGGCTAAGGAAGTCTAAGGAGGGCTAGGGAGGTCTAGAAAGGTGCAAGAATACTTGAGGACTGATAAGGATGAGAAAGGAGCGGTAGGTATAGCTAAGGAAGTCTAAGGAGGGCTAAGGAGGTCTAAGGAGGTCTAGGGAGGTGTAAGAATACTTAAGGACTGCTAAGCATGTGAAAGGAGCGGTAGGTATAGCTAAGGTAATCTAAGGAGGGCTAAGGAGGTCTAGGGAGGTCTAGGGAGGTGTAAGAATACTTGAGGACTGCTAAGCATGTGAAAGGAGCGGTAGGATGGCTGAGGAAGTCTAAGGAGGGCTAAGGAGGTCTAGGGAGGTGTAAGAATACTTGAGGACTGCTAAGCATGTGAAAGGAGCGGTAGGTATGGCTAAGGAAGTCTAAGGAGGGCCAGGGAGGTCTAGGGAGGTGTAAGAATACTTGAGGACTGCTAAGCATGTGAAAGGAGCGCTAGGTATAGCTAAGGAAGTGTAAGGAGGGCTAAGGAGGTCTAGGAAGGTCTAGGGAGGTGTAAGAATACTTGAGGACTGCTAAGCATGTGAAAGGAGCGGTAGGTATGACTGAGGAAGTCAAAGGAGGGCTAAGGAGGTCTAGGGAGGTGTAAGAATACTTGAGGACTGCTAAGCATGTGAAAGGAGCGGTAGGTATGGCTAAGGAAGTCTAAGGAGGGCTAAAGAAATCTAGAAAGGTGTAAGAATACTTGAGGACTGCTAAGGATGTGAAAGGAGCGGTAGGTATAGCTAAGGAAGTCTAAGGAGGGCTAATGAGGTCTAAGGAGGTCTAGGGAGGTGTAACAATACTTAAGGACTGCTAAGCATGTGAAAGGAGCGGTAGGTATGGCTGAGGAAGGCTAAGGAGGGCTAAGGAGGTCTAGGGAGGTGTAAGAATACTTGAGGACTGCTAAGCATGTGAAAGGAGCGGTAGGTATGGCCAAAGAAGTCTAAGGAGGGCCCGGGAGGTCTAGGGAGGTGTAAGAATACTTGAGGACTGCTAAGCATGTGAAAGGAGCGCTAGGTATAGCTAAGGAAGTCTAAGGAGGGCTAAGGAGGTCTAGGGAGGTCTAGGGAGGTGTAAGAATACTTGAGGACGGCTAAGCATGTGAAAGGAGCGGTAGGTATAGCTAAGGAAGTCTAAGGAGGGCTAAGGAGGTCTAGGGAGGTCTAGGGAAGTGTAAGAATACTTGAGGACTGCTAAGCATGTGAAAGGAGCGGTAGGTATGGCTAACGAAGTCTAAGGAGAGCTAGGGAGGTCTAGAAAGGTGTAAGAATACTTGAGGACTGCTAAGGATGTGAAAATAGCGGTAGGTATATTTAAGGAAGTCTAAGGAGGGCTAAGGACGTCTAAGGAGGTCTAGGGAGGTGTAAGAATACTTAAGGACTGCTAAGCATGTGAAAGGAGCGGTAGGTATAGCTAAGGAAATCTAAGGAGAGCTAAGGAGGTCTAGGGAGGTCTAGGGAGGTGTAAGAATACTTGAGGACTGCTAAGCATGTGAAAGGAGCGGTAGGTATGGCTAAGGAAGTCTAAGGAGGGCCAGGGAGGTCTAGGGAGGTGTAAGAATACTTGAGGACTGCTAAGCATGTGAAAGGAGCGGTAGGTATAGCTAAGGAAGTCTAAGGAGGGCTAAGGAGGTCTAAGGAGGTCTAGGGAGGTGTAAGAATACTTGAGGACGGCTAAGCATGTGAAACGAGCGGTAGGTATAGCTAAGGAAGTCTAAGGAGGGCTAAGGAGGTCTAGGGAGGTCTAGGAAAGTGTAAGAATACTTGAGAACTGCTAAGCATGTGAAAGGAGCGGTAGGTATGGCTGAGGAAGGCTAAGGAGGGCTAAGGAGGTCTAGGGAAGTGTAAGAATACTTGAGGACTGCTAAGCATGTGAAAGGAGCGGTAGGTATGGCTAAGGAAGTCTAAGGAGGGCTAGGGAGGTCTAAAGAGGTATAAGAATAGTTGAGGACTGCTAAGGATGTGAAAGGAGCGGTAGGTATATTTAAGGAAGTCTAAGGAGGGCTAAGGAGGTCTAAGGAGGTCTAGGGAGGTGTAAGAATACTTAAGCCTGCTAAGCATGTGAAAGGAGCGGTAGGTATAGCTAAGGAAGTCTAAGGAGGGCTAAGGAGGTCTAAGGAGGTCTAGGGAGGTGTAAGAATACTTAAGGACTGCTAAGCATGTGAAAGGAGCTCTAGGTATAGCTAAGGAAGTCTAAGGAGGGCTAAGGAGGTCTAGGGAGGTCTAGGGAGGTGTAAGAATACTTGAGGACAACTAAGCATGTGAAAGGAGCGGTAGGTATAGCTAAGGAAGTCTAAGGAGGGCTAAGGAGGTCTAGGGAGGTCTAGGGAGGTGTAAGAATACTTGAGGACTGCTAAGCATGTGAAAGGAGCGGTAGGTATGGCTAAGGAAGTCAAAGGAGGGCTAGGGAGGTCTAGGGAGGTGTAAGAATACTTGAGAACTGCTAAGCATGTGAAAGGAGCGGTAGATATGGCTGAGGAAGGCTAAGGAGGGCTAAGGAGGTCTAGGGAGGTGTAAGAATACTTGAGGACTGCTAAGCATGCGAAAGGAGCGGTAGGTATGGCTAAGGAAGTCTAAGGAGGGCTAAGGAGGTCTAGGGAGGTCTAGGAAGGTGTAAGAATACTTGAGGACTGCTAAGGATGTGAAAGGAGCGGTAGCTATAGCTAAGGAAGTCTAAGGAGGGCTAAGGAGGTCTAAGGAGGTCTAGGGAGGTGTAAGAATACTTAAGGACTGCTAAGCATGTGAAAGGAGCGGTAGGTATAGCTAAGGTAATCTAAGGAGGGCTAAGGAGGTGTAGGGAGGTCTAGGGAGGTGTAAGAATACTTGAGGACTGCTAAGCATGTGAAAGGAGCGGTAGGTATGGCTAAGGAAGTCTAAGGAGGGCTAGGGAACTCTAGGGAGGTGTAAGAATACTTGAGGACTGCTAAGCATGTGAAAGGAGCGGTAGGTATAGCTAAGGAAGTCTAAGGAGGGCTAAGGAGGTCTAAGGAGGTCTAGGGAGGTGTAAGAATACTTGAGGACTGCTAAGCATGTGAAAGGAGCGGTAGGTATGGCTGAGGAAGTCAAAGGAGGGCTAAGGAGGTCTAGGGAGGTGTAAGAATACTTGAGGACTGCTAAGCATGTGAAAGGAGCGGTAGGTATGGCTAAGGAAGTCTAAGGAGGGCTAGGGAAAACTAGAAAGGTGTAAGAATACTTGAGGACTGCTAAGGATGTGAAAGGAGCGGTAGGTATAGGTAAGGAAGTCTAAGGAGGGCTAAGGAGGTCTAAGGAGGTCTAGGGAGGTGTAAGAATACTTGAGGACGGCTAAGCATGTGAAACGAGCGCTAGGTATAGCTAAGGTAATCTAAGGAGGGCTAAGGAGGTCTAGGGAGGTCTAGGGAGGTGTAAGAATACTTGAGGACTGCTAAGCATGTGAAAGGAGCGGTAGGTATGGCTAAGAAAGTCTAAGGAGGGCCAGGGAGGTCTAGGGAGGTGTAAGAATACTTGAGGACTGCTAAGCATGTGAAAGGAGCGGTAGGTATAGCTAAGGAAGTCTAAGGAGGGCTAAGGAGGTCTAGGGAGGTCTAGGGAGGTGTAAGAATACTTGAGGACTGCTAAGCATGTGAAAGGAGCGGTAGGTATAGCTAAGAAAGTCTAAGGAGGGCTAAGGAGGTCTAGGGAGGTGTAAGAATACTTGAGGACTGCTAAGGATGTGAAAGGAGCGGTAGGTATAGCTAAGGAAGTCTAAGGAGGGCTAAGGAGGTCTAAGGAGGTCTAGGGAGGTGTAAGAATGCTTAAGGACTGCTAAGCATGTGAAAGGAGCGGTAGGTATAGCTAAGGAAATTTAAGGAGGGCTAAGGAGGTCTAGGGAGGTCTAGGGAGGTGTAAGAATACTTGAGGACAGCTAAGCATGTGAAAGGAGCGGTAGGTATGGGTAAGGAAGTCTAAGGAGGGCCAGGCAGGTCTGGGGAGGTCTAGGGAGGTGTAAGAATACTTGAGGACTGCTAAGCATGTGAAAGGAGCGGTAGGTATAGCTAAGGAAGTCTAAGGAGGGCTAAGGAGGTCTAGGGAGGTCTAGGGAGGTGTAAGAATACTTGAGGACTGCTAAGCATGTGAAAGGAGCGGTAGGTATAGCTAAGGAAGTCTAAGGAGGGCTAAGGAGGTCTAGGGAGGTGTAAGAATACTTGAGGACTACTAAGGATGTGAAAGGAGCGGTAGGTATAGCTAAGGAAGTCTAAGGAGGTCTAAGGAGGTCTAAGGAGGTCTAGGGAGGTAAAAGAATGCTTAAGGACTGCTAAGCATGTGAAAGGAGCGGTAGGTATAGCTAAGGAAATTTAAGGAGGTCTAAGGAGGTCTAGGGAGGTGTAAGAATACTTGAGGACGGCTAAGCATGTGAAACGAGCGGTAGGTATAGCTAAGGAAGTCTAAGGAGGGCTAAGGAGGTCTAGGGAGGTCTAGGAAAGTGTAAGAATACTTGAGAACTGCTAAGCATGTGAAAGGAGCGGTAGGTATGGCTGAGGAAGGCTAAGGAGGGCTAAGGAGGTCTAGGGAAGTGTAAGAATACTTGAGGACTGCTAAGCATGTGAAAGGAGCGGTAGGTATGGCTAAGGAAGTCTAAGGAGGGCTAGGGAGGTCTAAAGAGGTATAAGAATAGTTGAGGACTGCTAAGGATGTGAAAGGAGCGGTAGGTATATTTAAGGAAGTCTAAGGAGGGCTAAGCAGGTCTAAGGAGGTCTAGGGAGGTGTAAGAATACTTAAGACTGCTAAGCATGTGAAAGGAGCGGTAGGTATAGCTAAGGAAGTCTAAGGAGGGCTAAGGAGGTCTAAGGAGGTCTAGGGAGGTGTAAGAATACTTAAGGACTGCTAAGCATGTGAAAGGAGCTCTAGGTATAGCTAAGGAAGTCTAAGGAGGGCTAAGGAGGTCTAGGGAGGTCTAGGGAGGTGTAAGAATACTTGAGGACAACTAAGCATGTGAAAGGAGCGGTAGGTATAGCTAAGGAAGTCTAAGGAGGGCTAAGGAGGTCTAGGGAGGTCTAGGGAGGTGTAAGAATACTTGAGGACTGCTAAGCATGTGAAAGGAGCGGTAGGTATGGCTAAGGAAGTCAAAGGAGGGCTAGGGAGGTCTAGGGAGGTGTAAGAATACTTGAGAACTGCTAAGCATGTGAAAGGAGCGGTAGATATGGCTGAGGAAGGCTAAGGAGGGCTAAGGAGGTCTAGGGAGGTCTAGGGAGGTGTAAGAATACTTGAGGACTGCTAAGCATGTGAAAGGAGCGGTAGGTATAGCTAAGGAAGTCTAAGGAGGGCTAAGGAGGTCTAGGGAGGTCTAGGAAAGTGTAAGAATACTTGAGAACTGCTAAGCATGTGAAAGGAGCGGTAGGTATGGCTGAGGAAGGCTAAAGAGGGCTAAGGAGGTCTAGGGAAGTGTAAGAATACTTGAGGACTGCTAAGCATGTGAAAGGAGCGGTAGGTATGGCTAAGGAAGTCTAAGGAGGGCTAGGGAGGTCTAAAGAGATATAAGAATAGTTGAGGACTGCTAAGGATGTGAAAGGAGCGGTAGGTATATTTAAGGAAGTCTAAGGAGGGCTAAGGAGGTCTAAGGAGGTCTAGGGAGGTGTAAGAATACTTAAGACTGCTAAGCATGTGAAAGGAGCGGTAGGTATAGCTAAGGAAGTCTAAGGAGGGCTAAGGAGGTCTAAGGAGGTCTAGGGAGGTGTAAGAATACTTAAGGACTGCTAAGCATGTGAAAGGAGCTCTAGGTATAGCTAAGGAAGTCTAAGGAGGGCTAAGGAGGTCTAGGGAGGTCTAGGGAGGTGTAAGACTACTTGAGGACAACTAAGCATGTGAAAGGAGCGGTAGGTATAGCTAAGGAAGTCTAAGGAGGGCTAAGGAGGTCTAGGGAGGTCTAGGGAGGTGTAAGAATACTTGAGGACTGCTAAGCATGTGAAAGGAGCGGTAGGTATGGCTAAGGAAGTCAAAGGAGGGCTAGGGAGGTCTAGGGAGGTGTAAGAATACTTGAGAACTGCTAAGCATGTGAAAGGAGCGGTAGATATGGCTGAGGAAGGCTAAGGAGGGCTAAGGAGGTCTAGGGAGGTGTAAGAATACTTGAGGACTGCTAAGCATGCGAAAGGAGCGGTAGGTATGGCTAAGGAAGTCTAAGGAGGGCTAAGGAGGTCTAGGGAGGTCTAGGAAGGTGTAAGAATACTTGAGGACTGCTAAGGATGTGAAAGGAGCGGTAGCTATAGCTAAGGAAGTCTAAGGAGGGCTAAGGAGGTCTAAGGAGGTCTAGGGAGGTGTAAGAATACTTAAGGACTGCTAAGCATGTGAAAGGGGCGGTAGGTATAGCTAAGGTAATCTAAGGAGGGCTAAGGAGGTGTAGGGAGGTCTAGGGAGGTGTAAGAATACTTGAGGACTGCTAAGCATGTGAAAGGAGCGGTAGGTATGGCTAAGGAAGTCTAAGGAGGGCTAGGGAAGTCTAGGGAGGTGTAAGAATACTTGAGGACTGCTAAGCATGTGAAAGGAGCGGTAGGTATAGCTAAGGAAGTCTAAGGAGGGCTAAGGAGGTCTAAGGAGGTCTAGGGAGGTGTAAGAATACTTGAGGACTGCTAAGCATGTGAAAGGAGCGGTAGGTATGGCTGAGGAAGTCAAAGGAGGGCTAAGGAGGTCTAGGGAGGTGTAAGAATACTTGAGGACTGCTAAGCATGTGAAAGGAGCGGTAGGTATGGCTAAGGAAGTCTAAGGAGGGCTAGGGAAATCTAGAAAGGTGTAAGAATACTTGAGGACTGCTAAGGATGTGAAAGGAGCGGTAGGTATAGTTAAGGAAGTCTAAGGAGGGCTAAGGAGGTCTAAGGAGGTCTAGGGAGGTGTAAGAATACTTGAGGACGGCTAAGCATGTGAAACGAGCGGTAGGTATAGCTAAGGTAATCTAAGGAGGGCTAAGGAGGTCTAGGGAGGTCTAGGGAGGTGTAAGAATACTTGAGGACTGCTAAGCATGTGAAAGGAGCGGTAGGTATGGCTAAGAAAGTCTAAGGAGGGCCAGGGAGGTCTAGGGAGGTGTAAGAATACTTGAGGACTGCTAAGCATGTGAAAGGAGCGGTAGGTATAGCTAAGGAAGTCTAAGGAGGGCTAAGGAGGTCTAGGGAGGTCTAGGGAGGTGTAAGAATACTTGAGGACTGCTAAGCATGTGAAAGGAGCGGTAGGTATAGCTAAGAAAGTCTAAGGAGGGCTAAGGAGGTCTAGGGAGGTGTAAGAATACTTGAGGACTGCTAAGGATGTGAAAGGAGCGGTAGG
The DNA here is from genome assembly GCA_963855995.1 of Muricea muricata. Classification (NCBI taxonomy): domain Eukaryota; kingdom Metazoa; phylum Cnidaria; class Anthozoa; order Malacalcyonacea; family Plexauridae; genus Muricea; species Muricea muricata. The sequence continues at coordinate 63,672,805 of OY979717.1, forward strand.
TATAGCTAAGGAAGTCTAAGGAGGGCTAAGGAGGTCTAAGGAGGTCTAGGGAGGTGTAAGAATGCTTAAGGACTGCTAAGCATGTGAAAGGAGCGGTAGGTATAGCTAAGGAAATTTAAGGAGGGCTAAGGAGGTCTAGGGAGGTCTAGGGAGGTGTAAGAATACTTGAGGACTGCTAAGCATGTGAAAGGAGCGGTAGGTATGGGTAAGGAAGTCTAAGGAGGGCCAGGCAGGTCTAGGGAGGTCTAGGGAGGTGTAAGAATACTTGAGGACTGCTAAGCATGTGAAAGGAGCGGTAGGTATAGCTAAGGAAGTCTAAGGAGGGCTAAGGAGGTCTAGGGAGGTCTAGGGAGGTGTAAGAATACTTGAGGACTGCTAAGCATGTGAAAGGAGCGGTAGGTATAGCTAAGGAAGTCTAAGGAGGGCTAAGGAGGTCTAGGGAGGTGTAAGAATACTTGAGGACTACTAAGGATGTGAAAGGAGCGGTAGGTATAGCTAAGGAAGTCTAAGGAGGTCTAAGGAGGTCTAAGGAGGTCTAGGGAGGTAAAAGAATGCTTAAGGACTGCTAAGCATGTGAAAGGAGCGGTAGGTATAGCTAAGGAAATTTAAGGAGGTCTAAGGAGGTCTAGGGGGGTGTAAGAATACTTGAGGACGGCTAAGCATGTGAAACGAGCGGTAGGTATAGCTAAGGAAGTCTAAGGAGGGCTAAGGAGGTCTAGGGAGGTCTAGGAAAGTGTAAGAATACTTGAGAACTGCTAAGCATGTGAAAGGAGCGGTAGGTATGGCTGAGGAAGGCTAAGGAGGGCTAAGGAGGTCTAGGGAAGTGTAAGAATACTTGAGGACTGCTAAGCATGTGAAAGGAGCGGTAGGTATGGCTAAGGAAGTCTAAGGAGGGCTAGGGAGGTCTAAAGAGGTATAAGAATAGTTGAGGACTGCTAAGGATGTGAAAGGAGCGGTAGGTATATTTAAGGAAGTCTAAGGAGGGCTAAGGAGGTCTAAGGAGGTCTAGGGAGGTGTAAGAATACTTAAGACTGCTAAGCATGTGAAAGGAGCGGTAGGTATAGCTAAGGAAGTCTAAGGAGGGCTAAGGAGGTCTAAGGAGGTCTAGGGAGGTGTAAGAATACTTAAGGACTGCTAAGCATGTGAAAGGAGCTCTAGGTATAGCTAAGGAAGTCTAAGGAGGGCTAAGGAGGTCTAGGGAGGTCTAGGGAGGTGTAAGAATACTTGAGGACAACTAAGCATGTGAAAGGAGCGGTAGGTATAGCTAAGGAAGTCTAAGGAGGGCTAAGGAGGTCTAGGGAGGTCTAGGGAGGTGTAAGAATACTTGAGGACTGCTAAGCATGTGAAAGGAGCGGTAGGTATGGCTAAGGAAGTCAAAGGAGGGCTAGGGAGGTCTAGGGAGGTGTAAGAATACTTGAGAACTGCTAAGCATGTGAAAGGAGCGGTAGATATGGCTGAGGAAGGCTAAGGAGGGCTAAGGAGGTCTAGGGAGGTGTAAGAATACTTGAGGACTGCTAAGCATGCGAAAGGAGCGGTAGGTATGGCTAAGGAAGTCTAAGGAGGGCTAAGGAGGTCTAGGGAGGTCTAGGAAGGTGTAAGAATACTTGAGGACTGCTAAGGATGTGAAAGGAGCGGTAGCTATAGCTAAGGAAGTCTAAGGAGGGCTAAGGAGGTCTAAGGAGGTCTAGGGAGGTGTAAGAATACTTAAGGACTGCTAAGCATGTGAAAGGGGCGGTAGGTATAGCTAAGGTAATCTAAGGAGGGCTAAGGAGGTGTAGGGAGGTCTAGGGAGGTGTAAGAATACTTGAGGACTGCTAAGCATGTGAAAGGAGCGGTAGGTATGGCTAAGGAAGTCTAAGGAGGGCTAGGGAAGTCTAGGGAGGTGTAAGAATACTTGAGGACTGCTAAGCATGTGAAAGGAGCGGTAGGTATAGCTAAGGAAGTCTAAGGAGGGCTAAGGAGGTCTAAGGAGGTCTAGGGAGGTGTAAGAATACTTGAGGACTGCTAAGCATGTGAAAGGAGCGGTAGGTATGGCTGAGGAAGTCAAAGGAGGGCTAAGGAGGTCTAGGGAGGTGTAAGAATACTTGAGGACTGCTAAGCATGTGAAAGGAGCGGTAGGTATGGCTAAGGAAGTCTAAGGAGGGCTAGGGAAATCTAGAAAGGTGTAAGAATACTTGAGGACTGCTAAGGATGTGAAAGGAGCGGTAGGTATAGTTAAGGAAGTCTAAGGAGGGCTAAGGAGGTCTAAGGAGGTCTAGGGAGGTGTAAGAATACTTGAGGACGGCTAAGCATGTGAAACGAGCGGTAGGTATAGCTAAGGTAATCTAAGGAGGGCTAAGGAGGTCTAGGGAGGTCTAGGGAGGTGTAAGAATACTTGAGGACTGCTAAGCATGTGAAAGGAGCGGTAGGTATGGCTAAGAAAGTCTAAGGAGGGCCAGGGAGGTCTAGGGAGGTGTAAGAATACTTGAGGACTGCTAAGCATGTGAAAGGAGCGGTAGGTATAGCTAAGGAAGTCTAAGGAGGGCTAAGGAGGTCTAGGGAGGTCTAGGGAGGTGTAAGAATACTTGAGGACTGCTAAGCATGTGAAAGGAGCGGTAGGTATAGCTAAGAAAGTCTAAGGAGGGCTAAGGAGGTCTAGGGAGGTGTAAGAATACTTGAGGACTGCTAAGGATGTGAAAGGAGCGGTAGGTATAGCTAAGGAAGTCTAAGGAGGGCTAAGGAGGTCTAAGGAGGTCTAGGGAGGTGTAAGAATGCTTAAGGACTGCTAAGCATGTGAAAGGAGCGGTAGGTATAGCTAAGGAAATTTAAGGAGGGCTAAGGAGGTCTAGGGAGGTCTAGGGAGGTGTAAGAATACTTGAGGACTGCTAAGCATGTGAAAGGAGCGGTAGGTATGGGTAAGGAAGTCTAAGGAGGGCCAGGCAGGTCTAGGGAGGTCTAGGGAGGTGTAAGAATACTTGAGGACTGCTAAGCATGTGAAAGGAGCGGTAGGTATAGCTAAGGAAGTCTAAGGAGGGCTAAGGAGGTCTAGGGAGGTCTAGGGAGGTGTAAGAATACTTGAGGACTGCTAAGCATGTGAAAGGAGCGGTAGGTATAGCTAAGGAAGTCTAAGGAGGGCTAAGGAGGTCTAGGGAGGTCTAGGAAAGTGTAAGAATACTTGAGAACTGCTAAGCATGTGAAAGGAGCGGTAGGTATGGCTGAGGAAGGCTAAAGAGGGCTAAGGAGGTCTAGGGAAGTGTAAGAATACTTGAGGACTGCTAAGCATGTGAAAGGAGCGGTAGGTATGGCTAAGGAAGTCTAAGGAGGGCTAGGGAGGTCTAAAGAGATATAAGAATAGTTGAGGACTGCTAAGGATGTGAAAGGAGCGGTAGGTATATTTAAGGAAGTCTAAGGAGGGCTAAGGAGGTCTAAGGAGGTCTAGGGAGGTGTAAGAATACTTAAGACTGCTAAGCATGTGAAAGGAGCATAGGTATAGCTAAGGAAGTCTAAGGAGGGCTAAGGAGGTCTAAGGAGGTCTAGGGAGGTGTAAGAATACTTAAGGACTGCTAAGCATGTGAAAGGAGCTCTAGGTATAGCTAAGGAAGTCTAAGGAGGGCTAAGGAGGTCTAGGGAGGTCTAGGGAGGTGTAAGAATACTTGAGGACAACTAAGCATGTGAAAGGAGCGGTAGGTATAGCTAAGGAAGTCTAAGGAGGGCTAAGGAGGTCTAGGGAGGTCTAGGGAGGTGTAAGAATACTTGAGGACTGCTAAGCATGTGAAAGGAGCGGTAGGTATGGCTAAGGAAGTCAAAGGAGGGCTAGGGAGGTCTAGGGAGGTGTAAGAATACTTGAGAACTGCTAAGCATGTGAAAGGAGCGGTAGATATGGCTGAGGAAGGCTAAGGAGGGCTAAGGAGGTCTAGGGAGGTGTAAGAATACTTGAGGACTGCTAAGCATGCGAAAGGAGCGGTAGGTATGGCTAAGGAAGTCTAAGGAGGGCTAAGGAGGTCTAGGGAGGTCTAGGAAGGTGTAAGAATACTTGAGGACTGCTAAGGATGTGAAAGGAGCGGTAGCTATAGCTAAGGAAGTCTAAGGAGGGCTAAGGAGGTCTAAGGAGGTCTAGGGAGGTGTAAGAATACTTAAGGACTGCTAAGCATGTGAAAGGGGCGGTAGGTATAGCTAAGGTAATCTAAGGAGGGCTAAGGAGGTGTAGGGAGGTCTAGGGAGGTGTAAGAATACTTGAGGACTGCTAAGCATGTGAAAGGAGCGGTAGGTATGGCTAAGGAAGTCTAAGGAGGGCTAGGGAAGTCTAGGGAGGTGTAAGAATACTTGAGGACTGCTAAGCATGTGAAAGGAGCGGTAGGTATAGCTAAGGAAGTCTAAGGAGGGCTAAGGAGGTCTAAGGAGGTCTAGGGAGGTGTAAGAATACTTGAGGACTGCTAAGCATGTGAAAGGAGCGGTAGGTATGGCTGAGGAAGTCAAAGGAGGGCTAAGGAGGTCTAGGGAGGTGTAAGAATACTTGAGGACTGCTAAGCATGTGAAAGGAGCGGTAGGTATGGCTAAGGAAGTCTAAGGAGGGCTAGGGAAATCTAGAAAGGTGTAAGAATACTTGAGGACTGCTAAGGATGTGAAAGGAGCGGTAGGTATAGTTAAGGAAGTCTAAGGAGGGCTAAGGAGGTCTAAGGAGGTCTAGGGAGGTGTAAGAATACTTGAGGACGGCTAAGCATGTGAAACGAGCGGTAGGTATAGCTAAGGTAATCTAAGGAGGGCTAAGGAGGTCTAGGGAGGTCTAGGGAGGTGTAAGAATACTTGAGGACTGCTAAGCATGTGAAAGGAGCGGTAGGTATGGCTAAGAAAGTCTAAGGAGGGCCAGGGAGGTCTAGGGAGGTGTAAGAATACTTGAGGACTGCTAAGCATGTGAAAGGAGCGGTAGGTATAGCTAAGGAAGTCTAAGGAGGGCTAAGGAGGTCTAGGGAGGTCTAGGGAGGTGTAAGAATACTTGAGGACTGCTAAGCATGTGAAAGGAGCGGTAGGTATAGCTAAGAAAGTCTAAGGAGGGCTAAGGAGGTCTAGGGAGGTGTAAGAATACTTGAGGACTGCTAAGGATGTGAAAGGAGCGGTAGGTATAGCTAAGGAAGTCTAAGGAGGGCTAAGGAGGTCTAAGGAGGTCTAGGGAGGTGTAAGAATGCTTAAGGACTGCTAAGCATGTGAAAGGAGCGGTAGGTATAGCTAAGGAAATTTAAGGAGGGCTAAGGAGGTCTAGGGAGGTCTAGGGAGGTGTAAGAATACTTGAGGACTGCTAAGCATGTGAAAGGAGCGGTAGGTATGGGTAAGGAAGTCTAAGGAGGGCCAGGCAGGTCTAGGGAGGTCTAGGGAGGTGTAAGAATACTTGAGGACTGCTAAGCATGTGAAAGGAGCGGTAGGTATAGCTAAGGAAGTCTAAGGAGGGCTAAGGAGGTCTAGGGAGGTCTAGGGAGGTGTAAGAATACTTGAGGACTGCTAAGCATGTGAAAGGAGCGGTAGGTATAGCTAAGGAAGTCTAAGGAGGGCTAAGGAGGTCTAGGGAGGTGTAAGAATACTTGAGGACTACTAAGGATGTGAAAGGAGCGGTAGGTATAGCTAAGGAAGTCTAAGGAGGTCTAAGGAGGTCTAAGGAGGTCTAGGGAGGTAAAAGAATGCTTAAGGACTGCTAAGCATGTGAAAGGAGCGGTAGGTATAGCTAAGGAAATTTAAGGAGGTCTAAGGAGGTCTAGGGGGGTGTAAGAATACTTGAGGACGGCTAAGCATGTGAAACGAGCGGTAGGTATAGCTAAGGAAGTCTAAGGAGGGCTAAGGAGGTCTAGGGAGGTCTAGGAAAGTGTAAGAATACTTGAGAACTGCTAAGCATGTGAAAGGAGCGGTAGGTATGGCTGAGGAAGGCTAAGGAGGGCTAAGGAGGTCTAGGGAAGTGTAAGAATACTTGAGGACTGCTAAGCATGTGAAAGGAGCGGTAGGTATGGCTAAGGAAGTCTAAGGAGGGCTAGGGAGGTCTAAAGAGGTATAAGAATAGTTGAGGACTGCTAAGGATGTGAAAGGAGCGGTAGGTATATTTAAGGAAGTCTAAGGAGGGCTAAGGAGGTCTAAGGAGGTCTAGGGAGGTGTAAGAATACTTAAGACTGCTAAGCATGTGAAAGGAGCGGTAGGTATAGCTAAGGAAGTCTAAGGAGGGCTAAGGAGGTCTAAGGAGGTCTAGGGAGGTGTAAGAATACTTAAGGACTGCTAAGCATGTGAAAGGAGCTCTAGGTATAGCTAAGGAAGTCTAAGGAGGGCTAAGGAGGTCTAGGGAGGTCTAGGGAGGTGTAAGAATACTTGAGGACAACTAAGCATGTGAAAGGAGCGGTAGGTATAGCTAAGGAAGTCTAAGGAGGGCTAAGGAGGTCTAGGGAGGTCTAGGGAGGTGTAAGAATACTTGAGGACTGCTAAGCATGTGAAAGGAGCGGTAGGTATGGCTAAGGAAGTCAAAGGAGGGCTAGGGAGGTCTAGGGAGGTGTAAGAATACTTGAGAACTGCTAAGCATGTGAAAGGAGCGGTAGATATGGCTGAGGAAGGCTAAGGAGGGCTAAGGAGGTCTAGGGAGGTGTAAGAATACTTGAGGACTGCTAAGCATGCGAAAGGAGCGGTAGGTATGGCTAAGGAAGTCTAAGGAGGGCTAAGGAGGTCTAGGGAGGTCTAGGAAGGTGTAAGAATACTTGAGGACTGCTAAGGATGTGAAAGGAGCGGTAGCTATAGCTAAGGAAGTCTAAGGAGGGCTAAGGAGGTCTAAGGAGGTCTAGGGAGGTGTAAGAATACTTAAGGACTGCTAAGCATGTGAAAGGGGCGGTAGGTATAGCTAAGGTAATCTAAGGAGGGCTAAGGAGGTGTAGGGAGGTCTAGGGAGGTGTAAGAATACTTGAGGACTGCTAAGCATGTGAAAGGAGCGGTAGGTATGGCTAAGGAAGTCTAAGGAGGGCTAGGGAAGTCTAGGGAGGTGTAAGAATACTTGAGGACTGCTAAGCATGTGAAAGGAGCGGTAGGTATAGCTAAGGAAGTCTAAGGAGGGCTAAGGAGGTCTAAGGAGGTCTAGGGAGGTGTAAGAATACTTGAGGACTGCTAAGCATGTGAAAGGAGCGGTAGGTATGGCTGAGGAAGTCAAAGGAGGGCTAAGGAGGTCTAGGGAGGTGTAAGAATACTTGAGGACTGCTAAGCATGTGAAAGGAGCGGTAGGTATGGCTAAGGAAGTCTAAGGAGGGCTAGGGAAATCTAGAAAGGTGTAAGAATACTTGAGGACTGCTAAGGATGTGAAAGGAGCGGTAGGTATAGTTAAGGAAGTCTAAGGAGGGCTAAGGAGGTCTAAGGAGGTCTAGGGAGGTGTAAGAATACTTGAGGACGGCTAAGCATGTGAAACGAGCGGTAGGTATAGCTAAGGTAATCTAAGGAGGGCTAAGGAGGTCTAGGGAGGTCTAGGGAGGTGTAAGAATACTTGAGGACTGCTAAGCATGTGAAAGGAGCGGTAGGTATGGCTAAGAAAGTCTAAGGAGGGCCAGGGAGGTCTAGGGAGGTGTAAGAATACTTGAGGACTGCTAAGCATGTGAAAGGAGCGGTAGGTATAGCTAAGGAAGTCTAAGGAGGGCTAAGGAGGTCTAGGGAGGTCTAGGGAGGTGTAAGAATACTTGAGGACTGCTAAGCATGTGAAAGGAGCGGTAGGTATAGCTAAGAAAGTCTAAGGAGGGCTAAGGAGGTCTAGGGAGGTGTAAGAATACTTGAGGACTGCTAAGGATGTGAAAGGAGCGGTAGGTATAGCTAAGGAAGTCTAAGGAGGGCTAAGGAGGTCTAAGGAGGTCTAGGGAGGTGTAAGAATGCTTAAGGACTGCTAAGCATGTGAAAGGAGCGGTAGGTATAGCTAAGGAAATTTAAGGAGGGCTAAGGAGGTCTAGGGAGGTCTAGGGAGGTGTAAGAATACTTGAGGACTGCTAAGCATGTGAAAGGAGCGGTAGGTATGGGTAAGGAAGTCTAAGGAGGGCCAGGCAGGTCTAGGGAGGTCTAGGGAGGTGTAAGAATACTTGAGGACTGCTAAGCATGTGAAAGGAGCGGTAGGTATAGCTAAGGAAGTCTAAGGAGGGCTAAGGAGGTCTAGGGAGGTCTAGGGAGGTGTAAGAATACTTGAGGACTGCTAAGCATGTGAAAGGAGCGGTAGGTATAGCTAAGGAAGTCTAAGGAGGGCTAAGGAGGTCTAGGGAGGTGTAAGAATACTTGAGGACTACTAAGGATGTGAAAGGAGCGGTAGGTATAGCTAAGGAAGTCTAAGGAGGTCTAAGGAGGTCTAAGGAGGTCTAGGGAGGTAAAAGAATGCTTAAGGACTGCTAAGCATGTGAAAGGAGCGGTAGGTATAGCTAAGGAAATTTAAGGAGGTCTAAGGAGGTCTAGGGGGGTGTAAGAATACTTGAGGACGGCTAAGCATGTGAAACGAGCGGTAGGTATAGCTAAGGAAGTCTAAGGAGGGCTAAGGAGGTCTAGGGAGGTCTAGGAAAGTGTAAGAATACTTGAGAACTGCTAAGCATGTGAAAGGAGCGGTAGGTATGGCTGAGGAAGGCTAAGGAGGGCTAAGGAGGTCTAGGGAAGTGTAAGAATACTTGAGGACTGCTAAGCATGTGAAAGGAGCGGTAGGTATGGCTAAGGAAGTCTAAGGAGGGCTAGGGAGGTCTAAAGAGGTATAAGAATAGTTGAGGACTGCTAAGGATGTGAAAGGAGCGGTAGGTATATTTAAGGAAGTCTAAGGAGGGCTAAGGAGGTCTAAGGAGGTCTAGGGAGGTGTAAGAATACTTAAGACTGCTAAGCATGTGAAAGGAGCGGTAGGTATAGCTAAGGAAGTCTAAGGAGGGCTAAGGAGGTCTAAGGAGGTCTAGGGAGGTGTAAGAATACTTAAGGACTGCTAAGCATGTGAAAGGAGCTCTAGGTATAGCTAAGGAAGTCTAAGGAGGGCTAAGGAGGTCTAGGGAGGTCTAGGGAGGTGTAAGAATACTTGAGGACAACTAAGCATGTGAAAGGAGCGGTAGGTATAGCTAAGGAAGTCTAAGGAGGGCTAAGGAGGTCTAGGGAGGTCTAGGGAGGTGTAAGAATACTTGAGGATTGCTAAGCATGTGAAAGGAGCGGTAGGTATGGCTAAGGAAGTCAAAGGAGGGCTAGGGAGGTCTAGGGAGGTGTAAGAATACTTGAGAACTGCTAAGCATGTGAAAGGAGCGGTAGATATGGCTGAGGAAGGCTAAGGAGGGCTAAGGAGGTCTAGGGAGGTGTAAGAATACTTGAGGACTGCTAAGCATGCGAAAGGAGCGGTAGGTATGGCTAAGGAAGTCTAAGGAGGGCTAAGGAGGTCTAGGGAGGTCTAGGAAGGTGTAAGAATACTTGAGGACTGCTAAGGATGTGAAAGGAGCGGTAGCTATAGCTAAGGAAGTCTAAGGAGGGCTAAGGAGGTCTAAGAAGGTCTAGGGAGGTGTAAGAATACTTAAGGACTGCTAAGCATGTGAAAGGAGCGGTAGGTATAGCTAAGGTAATCTAAGGAGGGCTAAGGAGGTGTAGGGAGGTCTAGGGAGGTGTAAGAATACTTGAGGACTGCTAAGCATGTGAAAGGAGCGGTAGGTATGGCTAAGAAAGTCTAAGGAGGGCCAGGGAGGTCTAGGGAGGTGTAAGAATACTTGAGGACTGCTAAGCATGTGAAAGGAGCGGTAGGTATAGCTAAGGAAGTCTAAGGAGGGCTAAGGAGGTCTAGGGAGGTCTAGGGAGGTGTAAGAATACTTGAGGACTGCTAAGCATGTGAAAGGAGCGGTAGGTATAGCTAAGGAAGTCTAAGGAGGGCTAAGGAGGTCTAGGGAGGTGTAAGAATACTTGAGGACTGCTAAGGATGTGAAAGGAGCGGTAGGTATAGCTAAGGAAGTCTAAGGAGGGCTAAGGAGGTCTAAGGAGGTCTAGGGAGGTGTAAGAATGCTTAAGGACTGCTAAGCATGTGAAAGGAGCGGTAGGTATAGCTAAGGAAATTTAAGGAGGGCTAAGGAGGTCTAGGGAGGTCTAGGGAGGTGTAAGAATACTTGAGGACTGCTAAGCATGTGAAAGGAGCGGTAGGTATGGGTAAGGAAGTCTAAGGAGGGCCAGGCAGGTCTAGGGAGGTCTAGGGAGGTGTAAGAATACTTGAAGACTGCTAAGCATGTGAAAGGAGCGGTAGGTATAGCTAAGGAAGTCTAAGGAGGGCTAAGGAGGTCTAGGGAGGTCTAGGGAGGTGTAAGAATACTTGAGGACTGCTAAGCATGTGAAAGGAGCGGTAGGTATAGCTAAGGAAGTCTAAGGAGGGCTAAGGAGGTCTAGGGAGGTGTAAGAATACTTGAGGACTACTAAGGATGTGAAAGGAGCGGTAGGTATAGCTAAGGAAGTCTAAGGAGGTCTAAGGAGGTCTAAGGAGGTCTAGGAAGGTAAAAGAATGCTTAAGGACTGCTAAGCATGTGAAAGGAGCGGTAGGTATAGCTAAGGAAATTTAAGGAGGGCTAAGGAGGTCTAGGGAGGTCTAGAGAGGTGTAAGAATACTTGAGGACTGCTAAGCATGTGAAAGGAGCGGTAGGTATGGGTAAGGAAGTCTAAGGAGGGCCAGGCAGGTCTAGGGAGGTCTAGGGAGGTGTAAGAATACTTGAGGACGGCTAAGCATGTGAAAGGAGCGGTAGGTATAGCTAAGGAAGTCTAAGGAGGGCTAAGGAGGTCTAGGGAGGTCTAGGGAGGTGTAAGAATACTTGAGGACTGCTAAGCATGTGAAAGGAGCGGTAGGTATGGCTAAGGAAGTCTAAGGAGGGCTAGGGAGTCTAGGGAGGTGTAAGAATACTTGAGGACTGCTAAGCATGTGAAAGGAGCGGTAGGTATGGCTAAGGAAGTCTAACGAGGGCTAAGGAGGTCTAGGGAGGTCTAGGGAGGTGTAAGAATACTTGAGGACTGCTAAGCATGTGAAAGGAGCGGTAGGTATGGCTGAGGAAGTCTGAGGAGGGCTAAGGAGGTCTAGGGAGGTGTAAGAATACTTGAGGACTGCTAAGCATGTGAAAGGAGCGGTAGGTATGGCTAAGGAAGTCTAAGGAGGGCTAGGGAGGTCTAGGGAGGTCTAGGGAGGTGTAAGAATACTTAAGGACTGCTAAGCATGTGAAAGGAGCGGTAGGTATAGCTAAGGAAATCTAAGGAGGGCTAAGGAGGTCTAGGGAGGTCTAGGGAGGTGTGAGAATACTTGAGGACTGCTAAGCATGTGAAAGGAGCGGTAGGTATGGCTAAGGAAGTCTAAGGACGGCCAGGGAGGTCTAGAGAGGTGTAAGAATTCTTGAGGACTGCTAAGCATGTGAAAGGAGCTCTAGGTATAGCTAAGGAAGTCTAAGGAGGGCTAAGGAGGTCTAGGGAGGTGTAAGAATACTTGAGGACAACTAAGCATGTGAAAGGAGCGGTAGGTATAGCTAAGGAAGTCTAAGGAGGGCTAAGGAGGTCTAGGGAGGTCTAGGGAGGTGTAAGAATACTTGAGGACTGCTAAGCATGTGAAAGGAGCGGTAGGTATGGCTAAGGAAGTCTAAGGAGGGCTAGGGAGGTCTAGGGAGGTGTAAGAATACTTGAGAACTGCTAAGCATGTGAAAGGAGCGGTAGGTATGGCTGAGGAAGGCTAAGGAGGGCTAAGGAGGTCTAGGGAGGTGTAAGAATACTTGAGGACTGCTAAGCATGTGAAAGGAGCGGTAGGTATGGCTAAGGAAGTCTAAGGAGGGCTAATGAGGTCTAGGGAGGTCTAGGGAGGTGTAAGAATACTTGAGGACTGCTAAGGATGTGAAAGGAGCGGTAGGTATAGCTAAGGAAGTCTAAGGAGGGCTAAGGAGGTCTAAGGACGTCTAGGGAGGTGTAAGTATACTTAAGGACTGCTAAGCATGTGAAAGGAGCGGTAGGTATAGCTAAGGTAATCTAAGGAGGGCTAAGGAGGTCTAAGGAGGTCTAGGGAGGTGTAAGAATACTTAAGGACTGCTAAGCATGTGAAAGGAGCGGTAGGTATAGCTAAGGAAATCTAAGGAGGGCTAAGGAGGTCTAGGGAGGTCTAGGGAGGTGTGAGAATACTTGAGGACTGCTAAGCATGTGAAAGGAGCGGTAGGTATGGCTAAGGAAGTCTAAGGACGGCCAGGGAGGTCTAGAGAGGTGTAAGAATTCTTGAGGACTGCTAAGCATGTGAAAGGAGCTCTAGGTATAGCTAAGGAAGTCTAAGGAGGGCTAAGGAGGTCTAGGGAGGTCTAGGGTTAGTGTAAGAATACTTGAGGAAAACTAAGCATGTGAAAGGAGCGGTAGGTATAGCTAAGGAAGTCTAAGGAGGGCTAAGGAGGTCTAGGGAGGTCTAGGGAGGTGTAAGAATACTTGAGGACTGCTAAGCATGTGAAAGGAGCGGTAGGTATGGCTAAGGAAGTCTAAGGAGGGCTAGGGAGGTCTAAAGAGGTGTAAGAATACTTGAGAACTGCTAAGCATGTGAAAGGAGCGGTAGGTATGGCTGAGGAAGGCTAAGCAGGGCTAAGGAGGTCTAGGGAGGTGTAGGAATACTTGAGGACTGCTAAGCATGTGAAAGGAGCGGTAGGTATGGCTAAGGAAGTCTAAGGAGGGCTAAGGAGGTCTAGGGAGGTCTAGGGAGGTGTAAGAATACTTGAGGACTGCTAAGGATGTGAAAGGAGCGGTAGGTATAGCTAAGGAAGTCTAAGGAGGGCTAAGGAGGTCTAAGGAGGTCTAGGGAGGTGTAAGAATACTTAAGGACTGCTAAGCATGTGAAAGGAGCGGTAGGTATAGCTAAGGTAATTTAAGGAGGGCTAAGGAGGTCTAGGGAGGTCTAGGGAGGTGTAAGAATACTTGAGAACTGCTAAGCATGTGAAAGGAGCGGTAGGCATGGCTAAGGAAGTCTAAGGAGGGCTAAAGAAGTCTAGGGAGGTGTAAGAATACTTGAGGACTGCTAAGCATGTGAAAGGAGCGGTAGGTATAGCTAAGGAAGTCTAAGGAGGGCTAAGGAGGTCTAAGGAGGTCTAGGGAGGTGTAAGAATACTTAAGGACTGCTAAGCATGTGAAAAGAGCGGTAGGTATAGCTAAGGTAATCTAAGGAGGGCTAAGGAGGTCTAGGGAGGTCTAGGGAGGTGTAAGAATACTTGAGGACTGCTAAGCATGTGAAAGGAGCGGTAGGTATGGCTGAGGAAGTCTAAGGAGGGCTAAGGAGGTCTAGGGAGGTGTAAGAATACTTGAGGACTGCTAAGCATGTGAAAGGAGCGGTAGGTATGGCTAAGGAAGTCTTAGGAGGGCTAGGGAGGTCTAGAAAGGTGCAAGAATACTTGAAGACTGATAAGGATGTGAAAGGAGCGGTAGGTATAGCTAAGGAAGTCTAAGGAGGGCTAAGGAGGTCTAAGGAGGTCTAGGGAGGTGTAAGAATACTTAAGGACTGCTAAGCATGTGAAAGGAGCGGTAGGTATAGCTAAGGTAATCTAAGGAGGGCTAAGGAGGTCTAGGGAGGTCTAGGGAGGTGTAAGAATACTTGAGGACTGCTAAGCATGTGAAAGGAGCGGTAGGTATGGCTGAGGAAGTCTAAGGAGGGCTAAGGAGGTCTAGGGAGGTGTAAGAATACTTGAGGACTGCTAAGCATGTGAAAGGAGCGGTAGGTATGGCTAAGGAAGTCTAAGGAGGGCTAGGGAGGTCTAGAAAGGTGCAAGAATACTTGAGGACTGATAAGGATGTGAAAGGAGCGGTAGGTATAGCTAAGGAAGTCTAAGGAGGGCTAAGGAGGTCTAAGGAGGTCTAGGGAGGTGTAAGAATACTTAAGGACTGCTAAGCATGTGAAAGGAGCGGTAGGTATAGCTAAGGAAATCTAAGGAGGGGTAAGGAGGTCTAGTGAGGTCTAGGGAGGTGTAAGAATACTTGAGGACTGCTAAGCATGTGAAAGGAGCGGTAGGTATGGCTAAGGAAGTCTAAGGAGGGCCAGGGAGGTCTAGGGAGGTGTAAGAATACTTGAGGACTGCTAAGCATGTGAAAGGAGCGCTAGGTATAGCTAAGGAAGTGTAAGGAGGGCTAAGGAGGTCTAGGAAGGTCTAGGGAGGTGTAAGAATACTTGAGGACTGCTAAGCATGTGAAAGGAGCGGTAGGTATGGCTGAGGAAGTCAAAGGAGGGCTAAGGAGGTCTAGGGAGGTGTAAGAATACTTGAGGACTGCTAAGCATGTGAAAGGAGCGATAGGTATGGCTAAGGAAGTCTAAGGAGGGCTAAAGAAATCTAGAAAGGTGTAAGAATACTTGAGGACTGCTAAGGATGTGAAAGGATCGGTAGGTATAGCTAAGGAAGTCTAAGGAGGGCTAAGGAGGTCTAAGGAGGTCTAGGGAGGTGTAACAATACTTAAGGACTGCTAAGCATGTGAAAGGAGCGGTAGGTATAACTAAGGAAATGTAAGGAGGGCTAAGGAGGTCTAGTGAGGTCTAGGGAGGTGTAAGAATACTTGAGGACTGCTAAGCATGTGAAAGGAGCGGTAGGTATGGCTAAGAAAGTCTAAGGGGGGCCAGGGAGGTCTAGGGAGGTGTAAGAATACTTGAGGACTGCTAAGCATGTGAAAGGAGCGCTAAGTATAGCTAAGGAAGTCTAAGGAGGGCTAAGGAGGTCTAGGGAGGTCTAGGGAGGTGTAAGAATACTTGAGGACGGCTAAGCATGTGAAAGGAGCGGTATGTATAGCTAACGAAGTCTAAGGAGGGCTAAGGAGGTCTAGGGAGGTCTAGGAAGGTGTAAGAATACTTGAGGACTAATAAGCATGTGAAAGTAGCGGTAGGTATGGCTAAGGAAGTCTAAGGAGGGCTAGGGAGGTCTAGGGAGGTGTATGAATACTTGAGGACTGCTAAGGATGTGAAAGGAGCGGTAGGTATAGCTAAGGAAGTCTAAGGAGGGCTAAGGAGGTCTAAGGAGGTCTAGGGAGGTGTAAGAATGCTTAAGGACTGCTAAGCATGTGAAAGGAGCGGTAGGTATAGCTAAGGAAATTTAAGGAGGGCTAAGGAGGTCTAGGGAGGTCTAGGGAGGTGTAAGAATACTTGAGGACTGCTAAGCATGTGAAAGGAGCGGTAGGTATGGGTAAGGAAGTCTAAGGAGGGCCAGGCAGGTCTAGGGAGGTCTAGGGAGGTGTAAGAATACTTGAGGACGGCTAAGCATGTGAAAGGAGCGGTAGGTATAGCTAAGGAAGTCTAAGGAGGGCTAAGGAGGTCTAGGGAGGTCTAGGGAGGTGTAAGAATACTTGAGGACTGCTAAGCATGTGAAAGGAGCGGTAGGTATGGCTAAGGAAGTCTAAGGAGGGCTAGAGAGGTCTAGGGAGGTGTAAGAATACTTGAGGACTGCTAAGCATGTGAAACGAGCGGTAGGTATAGCTAAGGAAGTCTAAGGAGGGCTAAGGAGGTCTAGGGAGGTCTAGGGAGGTGTAAGAATACTTGAGGACTGCTAAGCATGTGAAAGGAGCGGTAGGTATGGCTGAGGAAGTCTGAGGAGGGCTAAGGAGGTCTAGGGAGGTGTAAGAATACTTGAGGACTGCTAAGCATGTGAAAGGAGCGGTAGGTATGGCTAAGGAAGTCTAAGGAGGGCTAGGGAGGTCTAGGGAGGTCTAGGGAGGTATAAGAATACTTAAGGACTGCTAAGCATGTGAAAGGAGCGGTAGGTATAGCTAAGGAAATCTAAGGAAGGCTAAGGAGGTCTAGGGAGGTCTAGGGAGGTGTGAGAATACTTGAGGACTGCTAAGCATGTGAAAGGAGCGGTAGGTATGGCTAAGGAAGTCTAAGGAGGGCTAGGGAGGTCTAGGGAGGTGTAAGAATACTTGAGAACTGCTAAGCATGTGAAAGGAGCGGTAGGTATGGCTGAGGAAGGCTAAGGAGGGCTAAGGAGGTCTAGGGAGGTGTAAGAATACTTGAGGACTGCTAAGCATGTGAAAGGAGCGGTAGGTATGGCTAAGGAAGTCTAAGGAGGGCTAAAGAAGTCTAGGGAGGTGTAAGAATACTTGAGGACTGCTAAGCATGTGAAAGGAGCGGTAGGTATGGCTCAGGAATCTAAGGAGGGCTAAAGAAGTCTAAAGAGGTGTAAGAATACTTGAGGACTGCTAAGCATGTGAAAGGAGCGGTAGGTATAGCTAAGGAAGTCTAAGGAGGGCTAAGGAGGTCTAGGGAGGTCTAGGGAGGTGTAAGAATACTTGAGGACTGCTAAGCATGTGAAAGGAGCGGTAGGCATGGCTGAGGAAGTCTAAGGAGGGCTAAGGAGGTCTAGGGAGGTGTAAGAATACTTGAGGACTGCTAAGCATGTGAAAGGAGCGGTAGGTATGGCTAACGAAGTCTAAGGAGGGCTAGGGAGGTCTAGAAAGGTGTAAGAATACTTGAGGACTGATAAGGATGTGAAAGGAGCGGTAGGTATAGCTAAGGAAGTCTAAGGAGGGCTAAGGAGGTCTAAGGAGGTCTAGGGAGGTGTAAGAATACTTAAGGACTGCTAAGCATGTGAAAGGAGCGGTAGGTATAGCTAAGGAAATCTAAGGAGGGGTAAGGAGGTCTAGTGAGGTCTAGGGAGGTGTAAGAATACTTGAGGACTGCTAAGCATGTGAAAGGAGCGGTAGGTATGGCTAAGGAAGTCTAAGGAGGGCCAGGGAGGTCTAGGGAGGTGTAAGAATACTTTAGGACTGCTAAGCATGTGAAAGGAGCGCTAGGTATAGCTAAGGAAGTCTAAGGAGGGCTAAGGAGGTCTAGGGAGGTCTAGGGAGGTGTAAGAATACTTGAGGACTGCTAAGCATGTGAAAGGAGCGGTAGGTATGGCTAAGGAAGTCTAAGGAGGGCTAGGGAGGTCTAGGGAGGTGTAAGAATACTTGAGGACTGCTAAGCATGTGAAAGGAGCGGTAGGTTTAGCTAAGGAAGTCTAAGGAGGGCTAAGGAGGTCTAAGGAGGTCTAGGGAGGTGTAAGAATACTTGAGGACTGCTAAGCATGTGAAAGGAGCGGTAGGTATGGCTGAGGAAGTCTAAGGAGGGCTAGGGAGGTCTATGGAGGTCTAGGGAGGTGTAAGAATACTTGAGGACTGCTAAGCATGTGAAAGGAGCGGTAGGTATGGCTGAGGAAGTCTGAGGGGGGCTAAGGAGGTCTAGGGAGGTGTAAGAATACTTGAGGACTGCTAAGCATGTGAAAGGAGCGGTAGGTATGGCTAAGGAAGTCTAAGGAGGGCTAGGGAGGTCTAGGGAGGTGTAAGAATACTTGAGGACTGCTAAGGATGTGAAAGGAGCGGTAGGTATAGCTAAGGAAGTCTTAGGAGGGCTAGGGAGGTCTAGGGAGGTCTAGGGAGGTGTAAGAATACTTGAGGACTGCTAAGCATGTGAAAGGAGCGGTAGGTATGGCTGAGGAAGTCTGAGGAGGGCTAAGGAGGTCTAGGGAGGTGTAAGAATACTTGAGGACTGCTAAGCATGTGAAAGGAGCGGTAGGTATGGCTAAGGAAGTCTAAGGAGGGCTAGGGAGGTCTAGGGAGGTCTAAAGAGGTGTAAGAATACTTAAGGACTGCTAAGCATGTGAAAGGAGCGGTAGGTATAGCTAAGGAAATCTAAGGAGGGCTAAGGAGGTCTAGGGAGGTCTAGGGAGGTGTGAGAATACTTGAGGACTGCTAAGCATGTGAAAGGAGCGGTAGGTATGGCTAAGGAAGTCTAAGGACGGCCAGGCAGGTCTAGGGAGGTGTAAGAATACTTGAGAACTGCTAAGCATGTGAAAGGAGCGCTAGGTATAGCTAAGGAAGTCTAAGGAGGGCTAGGGAGGTCTAGGGAGGTGTAAGAATAGTTGAGGACGGCTAAGCGTGTGAAAGGAGCGGTAGGTATAGCTAAGGAAGTCTAAGGAGGGCTAAGGAGGTCTAGGGAGGTCTAGGGAGGTGTAAGAATACTTGAGGACTGCTAAGCATGTGAAAGGAGCGGTAGGTATGGCTAAGGAAGTGTAAGGAGGGCTAAGGAGGTCTAAGGAGGTCTAGGGAGGTGTAAGAATACTTAAAGACTGCTAAGCATGTGAAAGGAGTGGTAGGTATGGCTAAGGAAGTCTAAGGAGGGCTAAGGAGGTCTAGGGAGGTCTAGGGAGGTGTAAGAATACTTGAGGACTGCTAAGGATTTGAAAGGAGCGGTAGGTATAACTAAGGAAGTCTATGGAGGGCTAAGGAGGTCTAAGGAGGTCTAGGGAGGTGTAAGAATACTTAAGGACTGCTAAGCATGTGAAAGGAGTGGTAGGTATAGCTAAGGAAATCTAAGGAGGGCTAAGGAGGTCTAGGGAGGCCTAGGGAGGTGTAAGAACACTTGAGGAAGCCTAAGCATGTGAAAGGAGCGGTAGGTATGGCTAAGGAAGTCTAAGGAGGGCCAGGGAGGTCTAGGGAGGTGTAAGAATACTTGAGAACTGCTAAGCATGTGAAAGGAGCGCTAGGTATAGCTAAGGAAGTCTAAGGAGGGCTAAGGAGGTCTAGGGAGGTCTAGGGAGGTGTAAGAATACTTGAGGACGGCTAAGCATGTGAAAGGAGCGGTAGGTATAGCTAAGGAAGTCTAAGGAGGGCTAAGGAGGTCTAGGGAGGTCTAGGGAGGTGTAAGAATACTTGAGGACTGCTAAGCATGTGAAAGGAGTGGTAGGTATGGCTAAGGAAGTCTAAGGAGGGCTAGGGAGGTCTAGGGAGGTATAAGAATACTTGAGGACTGCTAAGCATGTGAAAGGAGCGGTAGGTATAGCTAAGGAAGTCTAAGGAGGGCTAAGGAGGTCTAAGGAGGTCTAGGGAGGTGTAAGAATACTTGAGGACTGCTAAGCATGTGAAAGGAGCGGTAGGTATGGCTGAGGAAGTCTAGGGAGGGCTAAGGAGGTCTAGGGAGGTGTAAGAATACTTGAGGACTGCTAAGGATGTGAAAGGAGCGGTAGGTATAGCTAAGGAAGTCTAAGGAGGGCTAAGGAGGTCTAAGGAGGTCTAGGGAGGTGTAAGAGTACTTAAGGACTGCTAAGCATGTGAAAGGAGCGGTAGGTATAGCTAAGGAAATCTAAGGAGGGCTAAGGAGGTCTAGGGAGGCCTATGGAGGTGTAAGAACACTTGAGGACTGCTAAGCATGTGAAAGGAGCGGTAGGTATGGCTAAGGAAGTCTAAGGAGGGCTAAGGAGGTCTAGGGAGGTCTAGGGAGGTGTAAGAATACTTGAGGACTGCTAAGCATGTGAAGGGAGCGGTAAGTATAGCTAAGGAAGTCTAAGGAGGGCTAAGGAGGTCTAGGGAGGTCTAGGGAGGTGTAAGAATACTTAAGGACTGCTAAGCATGTGAAAGGAGCGGTAGGTATAGCTAAGGAAATCTAAGGAGGGCTAAGGAGGTCTAGGGAGGTCTAGGGAGGTGTAGGAATACTTGAGGACTGCTAAGCATGTGAAAGGAGCGGTAGGTATGGCTAAGGAAGTCTAAGGAGGGCCAGGCAGGTCTAGGGAGGTGTAAGAATACTTGAGAACTGCTAAGCATGTGAAAAGAGCGCTAGGTATAGCTAAGGAAGTCTAAGGAGGGCTAAGGAGGTCTAGGGAGGTCTAGGGAGGTGTAAGAATACTTGAGGACGGCTAAGCATGTGAAAGGAGCGGTAGGTATAGCTAAGGAAATCTAAGGAGGGCTAAGGAGGTCTAGGGAGGTCTAGGGAGGTGTAGGAATACTTGAGGACTGCTAAGCATGTGAAAGGAGCGGTAGGTATGGCTAAGGAAGTCTAAGGAGGGCTAAGGAGGTCTAGAAAGGTCTAGGGAGGTGTAAGAATACTTGAGGACTGCTAAGCATGTGAAAGGAGCGGTAAGTATAGCTAAGGAAGTCTAAGGAGGGCTAAGGAGGTCTAGGGAGGTCTAGGGAGGTGTAAGAATACTTAAGGACTGCTAAGCATGTGAGAGGAGCGGTAGGTATAGCTAAGGAAATCTAAGGAGGGCTAAGGAGGTCTAGGGAGGTCTAGGGAGGTGTAGGAATACTTGAGGACTGCTAAGCATGTGAAAGGAGCGGTAGGTATGGCTAAGGAAGTCTAAGGAGGGCCAGGCAGGTCTAGGGAGGTGTAAGAATACTTGAGAACTGCTAAGCATGTGAAAGGAGCGCTAGGTATAGCTAAGGAAGTCTAAGGAGAGCTAAGGAGGTCTAGGGAGGCCTAGGGAGGTGTAAGAATATTTGAGGACTGCTAAGCATGTGAAGGGAGCGGTAAGTATAGCTAAGGAAGTCTAAGGAGGGCTAAGGAGGTCTAGGGAGGTCTAGGGAGGTGTAAGAATACTTAAGGACTTCTAAGCATGTGAAAGGAGCGGTAGGTATAGCTAAGGAAATCTAAGGAGGGCTAAGGAGGTCTAGGGAGGTCTAGGGAGGTGTAGGAATACTTGAGGACTGCTAAGCATGTGAAAGGAGCGGTAGGTATGGCTAAGGAAGTCTAAGGAGGGCCAGGCAGGTCTAGGGAGGTGTAAGAATACTTGAGAACTGCTAAGCATGTGAAAAGAGCGCTAGGTATAGCTAAGGAAGTCTAAGGAGGGCTAAGGAGGTCTAGGGAGGTCTAGGGAGGTGTAAGAATACTTGAGGACGGCTAAGCATGTGAAAGGAGCGGTAGGTATAGCTAAGGAAATCTAAGGAGGGCTAAGGAGGTCTAGGGAGGTCTAGGGAGGTGTAGGAATACTTGAGGACTGCTAAGCATGTGAAAGGAGCGGTAGGTATGGCTAAGGAAGTCTAAGGAGGGCTAAGGAGGTCTAGAAAGGTCTAGGGAGGTGTAAGAATACTTGAGGACTGCTAAGCATGTGAAAGGAGCGGTAAGTATAGCTAAGGAAGTCTAAGGAGGGCTAAGGAGGTCTAGGGAGGTCTAGGGAGGTGTAAGAATACTTAAGGACTGCTAAGCATGTGAGAGGAGCGGTAGGTATAGCTAAGGAAATCTAAGGAGGGCTAAGGAGGTCTAGGGAGGTCTAGGGAGGTGTAGGAATACTTGAGGACTGCTAAGCATGTGAAAGGAGCGGTAGGTATGGCTAAGGAAGTCTAAGGAGGGCCAGGCAGGTCTAGGGAGGTGTAAGAATACTTGAGAACTGCTAAGCATGTGAAAGGAGCGCTAGGTATAGCTAAGGAAGTCTAAGGAGAGCTAAGGAGGTCTAGGGAGGCCTAGGGAGGTGTAAGAATACTTGAGGACTGCTAAGCATGTGAAGGGAGCGGTAAGTATAGCTAAGGAAGTCTAAGGAGGGCTAAGGAGGTCTAGGGAGGTCTAGGGAGGTGTAAGAATACTTGAGGACTGCTAAGCATGTGAAAGGAGCGGTAGGTATGGCTAAGGAAGTCTAAGGAGGGCTAAGGAGCACTAAGGTTATCTATGTATGTGTAAGTATATGTTAGTATATAAACTATGCTGATACATTATAATGGGGGGTCACTTAAAGTACCTACCGATCGACATACAAAAAACTGTATGTCGCCCGTACTGCGCATGCATAGAAAATAAGCCACAAAAGCATTTTTCTAAAGTTTTTTGGAACAGTATTTGTACTAGTTTGTTTGTAATGCCAGTGGAAAATATTATTTTATTTCATTCTGTGTTGGACGAAGCGTTAGAGCGACTGGGTAAGAAGAATCTCAAATTGAAGGAGTGTCAATACGAAGCGGTAAAGGCTGTTGTTTTCGACCGGAAAGATACGATTTGTATATATACCAGCATCTTCCCTATTGCGGCTTATTGAATCTATTTATTTGCAACGCATTCGCAGTACGGGCGACATACAGTTTTTTGTATGTCGATCACGGATTATCCCAGTGCCTCCGTTTCCTTCCCACGGGATCGCAGGCTCGGGGAACGAGATTGCTTGAAGGATTGCTTGCCTGGCCGAGAGAAGAATGAGAACGAAATTAAGTTAAACATGCTAATTATTCTAGGTTTACATTGCAAATATTTGCTCCTGGTGTAATTTATCGTAGAGAGCTTTTAAAGGAAAAGTGGACACGCTAACTTTAAAGCAAATTGAAAATTTTCTTCCAAAAAACGCCATTTTAAATACATTAATTGATGTATTATATTATAATATAGCATAAATTAATTCTTCAAAACCTGAGATTTAATTTATGCATGGACAAGAAATCTTCGAATTATTCACTGACCTTAATCATTCCGATTTAGGTCTGTGCACAGGCTACCGGAACGTGAGCCCGGGACAACACTACGGCGAAACGTAAGTTTGTGCAGGGTCAGGCTAGGACGACAGCGCTAAAATATTGCAAAATAGCTTTTTCTTTGTATAATCGATGTTTATAATCATCATTGCTTCAATTCTGCGGTACTTCAAAGTTAACACCGATAAAATAAAAGAATAAAAAGAAATTTGTCCAAATAATTGCAGGAATTGTCAGAATGAAAAATTCAGTTTGTCCAGGTCAGGAGGGATGGAGCACTTATACGACAAAAATCGTCCCGCTTGAGACGTACGGGATCTCGGTTGCTGAAAGCAATATCCCGCCTAGGCGGGGCGGGACAAAAAACGACTTGGCTTCATATAAACGGAGTACGATAAATATCATAGAAACACCTACATGCCGGGATCCGAAGTAACGTCCATCATAGCAAACATCGCTTCCCGGTTTTGGTATAAACAAGCTTTGAAAATTGGAGCAACGATGATCATAAACATCTATTTAAACAAAGAAAAAAAGCTATTTCGGAATATTTTAGTATTGTTCCGGTTCTGTTTAGGCCCGGTGAATGTCTCCTCCCGGCTCTTATATAAACAGAAACTCAACGTGACATGAAAAACGTCCCATCTCGGCTCTCATAAAAAAGCTTCTAAGTAGCTGGCGAACTGCCCCCAAAATCCGGGCCCTTCTGGCATTTTTTGGACATGTACAATAAATACAATTTATTTGCACCATCAAGAGTATATACATAAAATAATCATTTAAATTTAATATTGTCTAAAAAACTATAAATTGTTAAACGAGTCAGACAAGCCCTGCATGGATATGAAGTTGCTACAGGCTATACTCAGGACTTGACTAAGTCGCAATTCACAAATATGTGCCTGGAGTTAAATATCGTTGTTTAAATCCCCCATTTCTGTCACAAACCACTTCAATGTTGTATTTTCACGGTCGAACGTTCTCTTGTCCTCTAAAAGAACCATATTAGGCATGTATAGCATTATAGCAACCACATATACCCATTAGCAACTGCGTGCACAGCCACAAGCCAACCTTGTGCCCAAGGCCTCTTGGCCAGAGATACCCTTTATGATTTATCAATGATGAACTGAG
The DNA here is from genome assembly GCA_963855995.1 of Muricea muricata. Taxonomy (NCBI): domain Eukaryota; kingdom Metazoa; phylum Cnidaria; class Anthozoa; order Malacalcyonacea; family Plexauridae; genus Muricea; species Muricea muricata. Next base: position 63,696,061 of record OY979717.1, read on the forward strand.
AGAGGACTGATGAGGGTAAATTTGTCAACTAGCTACTAGTAGCATAAATTTACTAATGATATAACAACATACCATTACATTTCGGTGATAATGCTTTTCAGTGAAATAAACAGTATACAGTATTGGAATAAACACTAAAAACGTTTAATATAATTGGTACATTTGTTTAAACTATTCCGGCTACTATAGGTATAAAACAGTTTGCCATTGTGGTATGTAAGAAAGACAACTGATGAGATAACTGCTTGTACAGGAACCGTAAGCTTTGGTTGGAGACATAGGGTATAGAGTAGGTATTAGTGACAGGGCCTCTTTTAAGGATTTGTCATTGGGGGGGGGGGACATATTTTGCGGGGGACCATACAACCAAGCAAACATACCCTATATATGTATATGTATATGTATATGTATATGTATATGTATATGTATGTATGTATGTATGTATGTATGTATGTATGTATGTATGTATGTATGTATGTATGTATGTATGTATGTGTGTATGTATGTATGTATGTATGTATGTATGTATGTATGTATGTATGTATGTATGTATGTATATATATATATATATAGATAAATGTAGTGATAGAAACTATCGTGAGGATAGAATTTAGCGCATACAAAATCGTACGGATAGAGTGCTCAATGCGTACGCAGAGCAGTATAGCACAAGATGAGAAACACAATAAAACCATTCTGCGCAAAGAAGCCAACAAGAACACCATCGCAGAAAGAAACTGCAATTGCCGCGCGAAAAATGCCTGCCCACTGCAAGGAGAATACCAGACAAAGGCAGTAATCTACCAGGCCGTAGTGACAAACAAAGCTACGAGTTCAAACCTACGTTGGCCTTACTGAGAACACTTTCAAAACCCGCTACCTTAACCACACCAGCTCCTTCCGTAACAAAACCAGGAGAAACGCAACCGAACTAAGCAAGCACATCTGGAAATTAAAAGATTCTAACACCTCGTATACCATTAACTGGAAAATCATTAAGAAATCACAACCACACTCTAATAAAACCAAACGCTGTAACTTATGTATGTCCGAAAAATTTATCATCATATGCCACCCTGAACTAAGCTCTCTCAACAAACGTAACGAACTCATATCCACATGCCGACACCGGAAGAAATTCCTACTACGATAACACTCTCACCAGGATATGTAACGTGATCAAATCATTTAATTACGCATCCCTTGTACATATATTCCGTTGCGCTGTTGTAATATCATATCATTTACCTGATGAGTGTGGCAAGTTCAACACTTGCCATACGAAACAGTTCTTAGTAAATAAAATTTCGATGAAGTAGCTTGTGTTTCTCATCTTGTGCTATATATATATATATATATCGTTGCCAACGATACATAGGTCAAACCTCGAAGAAAATTGAAACACGAATAACGGAACACAAAAACGCCATAAAACGACACGACCATTTATCACTACCTGCAGCACACACATATGACAACTGTCATATCTTCAACTGGACAGAAACCCAACTACTTGGACGAGCACAAACAAAACACGCACGTGAATTCAAAGAGGCATGGTACAGTATGGACGCCAATACAATTAACCGACACATTGAAATTCCTACTATATACCTTCAACTTAAGACAATACGTAACAATCCAACCAATAAAAACAATACTATGGCTAATGATATTAACTTCCCATCATCACTATTGACCAAACCCACTCTACCACGACAACGCATTCTTTAACCACCAATCAGATAAGATCAACCACCGAACAACCAATCAGACGCTCTCGTCGTATACAAGAACGTAGCAACAGCGCGAAACTTAAATAATGTATATATGTAAATAATTTCAATATTCTGAAGAAGACTCGAAGCACCGAGTCGAAAGCTTAATAAAAATATTATTGAATCCGGAGAACTTTGATTATTTATATATATATATATATATATATATATATACGCGCATTATTTAAATTCACCTGATGAGTGTGGCAAGCTCTGCTTGTCATACGAAACAAATTTGTAGTGGAAATAAAATTCATATGAAGTAACCAACTGGTTGTCCTTTATATATATATATATATATATATATATATATATATATATATATATATATATATATATATATATATATATATATATATATATATATATATATATATATATATATATATATATATATATATATATAACTGAACGAATTAAAGACGAGAAATACTTTTTCTGTCGCTACTCAGAGTTTCACGCGCTTAGGCGATCATCAGGTCGCCTAAGCGCGTGAAACTCTGAGTAGCGACAGAAAAAGTATTTCTCGTCTTTAATTCGTTCAGTTATTTACGCTCTATTGAAAACAATATCGAGCGCTCTTATGTTGTTGTCTCAAAACATTGATAATTGTATATATATATATATATATATATATATATATATATATATATATATATATATATATATATATATATATATATATATATATATTTATATATATACAGTTATCTCCACGTATCCTATAATTATTAGTTACCACAGAGCTCCCCCCCCCCCCGCCCCCTTGAAAGTTCTGGCTGCGTCCCTGCAATGTGTGATGTCACAAGTTGTGGTACTCGTATAACCAGTAAACATCATATATTATAATAAAATATATAATATATTGATTATATAAATATTTACAAGTTATTTACAACTATATACATTTCTCCCGAAGTTTTTATTAACTTTCTGTTTCCACATCGCGTGACTTTCGTTTCTTTTGCTTGCAGAAACAGCAAGTGAAAATTGTTAAAATTCGTCGAAAAATTGACCTCTTTTTCTTTACTTCAATTTTGCATTCTGTTCCGCAGCAACCTAATTAAATAACAAATACAAGCTGTGTTATTTTAAGACAGCTCAGGACCTTTCTCAAAAGTCCAGTGGAATACATGGGGGAAAACGCACAAGTTGCAACAAACCTGTAAACAAATTGTAACAAGTCTTTTCACAAGTTGTTGACAAGTTGTCTTTCCAATAAGCAACTTGTAGCAGGCTTGATAGGACTGCCAGAATTGTCGCAAGGTTTTTCCAACAAGACTGGTACAATGACATAGCAATCTTGCTACAACCTTGTGTTGTCAAAATGTTTAAAAATCTATTTGTATCAGGTTTCATCAAGCTTGTTACAAGTTGTTAATAAGTTGTTACAAACATGGGACAAGCAGTGCGAGCACAACTTATTCAGGGCTTGTTGACAGACTTGCAACAAGTTGTGAGATCTTTATTTGTGAAGCGTTATTACACTAAATGCTATGCTACACAACATATGAACATGTACAGCACATGTACCATAGAAATAATAGATATAGAATGCGTACTCCTATCTCTTCTCAGTAAAAATTTTGTCGCCACAAAATGGCGGATTTATAAGGGCATTTTGGCTAGTCCCGGACTCTTGCGCAGAGAATTTTGCGCGGTTGCGAGGAGTGCGATTGTTTTTTTTTTTGTCAAGCAAAGTTTACAGAAAGATAAAAATTCGTGACTTTACATGGAAAGATGGTTCATAAAAACTCTTAAACAAAGGAAAACGAATTTTATGAGTTTTTTACGAGAAAGGATTAGTCCTGAGCAGATAATACAAAGAAATTGGAGTTACCAAATACAAGTTTTCAAGATTGCTGCAAAAGCCGAAAAAGATAAAACTCAAAAACAGAGTCAGAGGATGAAAAACAGTTTCAACAGGTGTGTTTTAGCGTTTTAAAGTACATATATATGAAAACAGTTGAGTGATTTATTTATGATGAACTTTGTACTGATATACACTCTGCAGTTCAACTCCTGATCAAATTCAATATGGCGGATTTAAAAGGGCACTTGCGAAAAAAAGTGGAGACATGATTCGTGACCGAGTACCCATTCTATATCTATTATTTCTATGATATGCACACATGCACATCACAGCAAGCCACCAAAATATAGTTTATACGAAAATACCTATAGTACCAAAATAAAATTTCTTTGTGAAGTGAATATGTATTATATAATATATAGCTAGAATTAACATCCGCCTGTCATCAAAAATCAACCATACTTTAGGTTCCCTAGGCCTACTTCTAATTCGTAAAAAATACTAAATGGCTACATACTTGTTTCAAAAGCTAAATTGTTTTTAGGTACATCATCGTCATTGATTTCAACTTTCTTGCTGTGGTAGAAATCCGTTGATTGGCGATGCGGTAATATTTCACCCAGAGTTGATGAAGGTGCTGGCAGTGGTAAATGAAATAGATGGGGTGGTATAGTCACAAGTGATAATTGTAACGGTTTTCGTTGTACCCTCTTCCTATCCAATGGTAATATTTCAGACGGCGACAACGCTCCAAACACTACTGGTGATTTTGGTGATGGTTTTGGTACTGGCAGTGATGATAGAGATAGTTGAGGTGGAACAGTCTCTACTGACAGTTGTAATTTGTTTCTTTGTACTTTTCTTCCAACTGGTGATAATGTTTCAGCCAGTGATAACGGTCCAAACATTACTGGTCTTAGTGATTGTTGTGGGTTTCGTAGTTGTAATGGAGACAATTGGGGTGGTGCAATCACCACTGACAGTTGTAATGTGTTTCTCTGTAGTTTGTGTCCCACTGGTGATGTTTCAGCCAGTTCTCGTCCAAACACTACTGGTGGTTGTGGTGATGGTTTTGGTACTGGCAGTGACAGTGGAGATGGTTGGGGTGGTGCAATCACCATTGACACTATTAATCTGTTTCTCTGTACCTTCTGTCTGGCTGGTGATAGTGTTTTAGTCGATGGTAATAGCTGAAATATTACTGGCAGTTTTGATGATTTCAGTGGTGCATTCAACATTGACAGCATTAATGTTTTTCTTAGTACTGTCTGTTTAGCTGTAGGTAATATTGCAGCTGGTGAAAATTGTTCAGAGAATACTTCTGGTGGTAACATTTGTGGAGATGATTGCGCCGATGATTTCAGTGGTGCAAATATGATTGGTATGCTTGGTACCCTCTGTGCACCGGGTGAAAATATTTCAGACGATACTGATGTTTGAAACATAACTTGTGGTAATAATTTTGATCGCTCCTGACACATTCTCTGTGAAGCGTTCATTGCCAGGAACAACATTTGTTTCAACTTTTCGTGATTGTGTTCAACACATGCTAAGGAAGGTTGCATATTTCTCAATTTAAGAAACATTGATGACAGTTGTGACGGTGATAACGTCAGGACAGTTCTTGTCAGAGATTTTGCCCCTAATGTTTGTGTTAATACCAATATTGTACCAGGTCCTTGTTCTCGTGGTGCAAACACATCTGGTAGATCCAAAGATGATGCTGCTGGTGATATTATTTGTCTTGGAGTATATGTGATATCACACGAATGATTCAGACCATTTGCCAAGGAAAGAGAGAGATTTGTATTCACATGTGGAGCCCCGGCCATGCTCAACACATGTGAGAAATGCTTCTCATCATTTCCATGACTGATTGTCTGAATATCTTTGTGCGCTCCTCTGCTCACGAGTCTGTTTTCTATTGGCTGAAATCGTTGTAGTTCTCTTGTTTCCAATATTGGAACATTTTCTCTTCGTAGAACTTTAGGCAAAGTCAGTGGAGGAATTTGAATAAGTTTAACCACGTGAAATGTTAGTGTTGGGAACGAGTTGGGTTTTTTTGCAGTTTTTCGAGTAGTAGATTTCGCCGGAATCAGCTTCAGTGGATTTTTCTTAAATTCAGCGGTTTTCGTGCTTTTACTACCTGTGTAAACACCAAAAAAATAGGTCCAGATTCTAGAATGTACAAATTTCACACAAAGAAATTATCAAAAACAAACCACACCGAACACTCTAGGTTCCCTCAATGCAGTCAAAAAATTTATTTTTCTATTGTAGATATCGCTATGAGTTTTTGAAAAGAAGCTTATCATGGGGTATTTACAGCGTTAATGCGAACAGAAATTCAGTGTTCCAGATGAAGGTTCTTTGTCGAAATTTCGAGTATGTACACACTCTGTCGTTATCGAGCGTTTTCGCGACAGCCAAAATTAAAGAAATAAAAACGATATACGAGCATACTAGGAATCCTCATTGGGTGAGTTCTCCAGTTGAGTTTATGCTCGTCAGTTTGTCTGATTTATGCTAAAAAGGCAGCAGATTTTTGAAATATTTTAAATTGAGAACGTGTACAGATAGCATCGTTTATTAAAAATCAAGGGAGAGGTTTTTATTCAACTGTTTTCAGTTGAATATAAAAACCGATATCTACTGCTTGTTTATATGCTCGGAAGACCATAATTTTTTTGTTTTTCGGAGGTTTTCTAATTGAAAATGAAATTCTACCACGCCTTTTAGCACTAAGTTAACCTAACGTTAAATGCAAATTAAGATGCGTGAAAGATTTATAGGGTGCGAATATAAAATATTATCTGATTAAAATATCTTTGTGAAGTACGATTGTTCGCTCTTGGGAATGGACCTTAGAAGTGCTTATTTTATAAATCATACATTGTTTTCCAGAAGTTATGATTGATGATTGTCTGAAAAGCAATAATTTTCACATGTGAAATTATCAGTGCTCGAAATCCATATAAAGCGCTGTACTTTATATAATAGTGTACTTAATATATATGGATGGACAAAAGTACGCATTTCGTTTTAAAGCTTTTACAGGTCTACGTACAATGTATATAAATAGTGCGTTGAATTAATGTTATGTCATGACGGCTAACATCTTACTTTGCAGTGTTTTCTCTTGAAGTTCGTCAATCTTTTCTTCTAAGGCTTTCTTCTCGGCTAGCATGCTTTCTTTGCTCTTGTTTGCTCTTGTGTGTATTTTTGCTAAAAATTCATCCGTTATCTTTCCTTTTTTCCCATCATTTAAAACTTGATCCAGCCTTGCAAATAATTTAGCCAACTTTGTTTCATATTTTAACAATTTCTGATACTGCTTTTCTGCGGCAGAAAGGCTATTTGGTAGTTTTGGAAACGAAATTTCCATAATTTTCTCTAGCGTTCGATATGCTCAGTCTAAACTGTAATTATGACGGATTTAATTGAGACTCCTGATTTTATAGCAGCGCGCGCGCTTAATTACGGCATTTTTTGCGTCATCAGATTGGCAATTTTGCGAGCACATGCAACTGATCGAAATTGAAAATGGACTGTTATTGTCATTGTTTGTCTACAAGTTGAAATGATAGATTTAATTTAAAAAAAAATTATCATGATTTTAAAAGCTCGGAAGAAGGCTTGAAAATCGGTGGATCAGGCTCATTAAAGTAGGAAATTTTATAGCTTCAAACATCTGAAGTCAAACAAGCATTTATGGTCTATTAAAGTATTATAAGTTCCCTGTATGTTTGCATGGTGATTATAAATCAAAGTATAAGTTTGTGGAAACACTGCATAAATTTAGTATCGCAAAGCTTTCGATCCCTAAACTTGGATCTTCATCGGTGTTAATAATAATGCCCTGATGAAGATCCGAGCTCACGGATCGAAAGCTTTGCGATAGTAAATTTACGTGGTGTTTGCACGTAATTAAAACGTGGTGTTTCCTTTGATTAAAGTATTATAGAAACTTGTAGGAAAACGTGAAGAATCTCGACTTAAATTATTTAAAGTTGAGAGATTTTACTAGAAAACCTCTTCAAGAAGTAGGTTTAGATTAAGTAGGTTATTCGCGATTTATGTCATATAAAGATAGTTTAATGATATAAAACATCGCTGCCAGAGGCTGAATTAAGTTAAATATTACAACATTAATATAATCTACAACGCTGATAAACTTAATTAATGAGTATTAATAATGGTGCGTTATAGGTTATAAAACTATTTCGAAACCGTTCTGTCTTAAATGTTACATTATATCATAGAAATAATGGGTATAGAATGCGTGCTCTTATTTATTTTCAGGCAAACAACGGCACATTAAAATGGCCGATTTATGAGGGCAAAATTAAGGTAATAATTCCATGTTCTCAGCACGCGAAATTAAATCTTAATCCAAGCCGCCCTAACTGAAATCTAATCAAATCTTCAATCCATCAAAGTTAAAACATGACAAAAAAAACATTGGCTAGGGTTAGGTGGGGGTTAGGGCTTAGATTAAGATTTATATTCGCCATACTGGGAATATGGAATTATTACCAAAATTAAACCAGCCGTATTGTGTTGTCCTCAGACAAATCGAACAAATCGAATATGATGGATGGATTTATAAGGGCATCTTTTTTTTTCAATTTATGTACCGGCTAGGTTACCAAGCACGCATTTTATATCTATTATTTCAATGCATTATATTTACTCTTTTTTCTTAGAGTAGTGTTAATTCATTATGCATTTTAAGATCGTTATTCGACTATTAATCCCAAAAAAAATTTTAACATGAAGGGTTTGCAAACTACAGTGCGAGATAGAGCCTCGCCATAGGACTTCCGTGGGAAAATAATTTTCAACGCTCTTTGACGAATTGCCTATAAATCATTTAGGTAAAATCTGTTATGAAATGCCGGGCATGCTATTCTGTAGTTGGTCTAATACATATAATGTAAAAATGAAGCAGCTCTTTAGTGCCGACATTAGCTCTCTTTAATTGGTACAATACAATCTTTTTCGGGCCGTTTTCGTAATCTGCTGAGCATGTTCATTCCACTCACGATCATGGGAAACAGTTAAACCCAATATCTTAGCGCATCTTACCACTTCTAAGGGATTATTACTCGAGCTAAAGCGGAGTTATAATTTTGGTCTGGGTTTTTTTCGCGCAAGACTTATTCTCTCACGCGACCACTCTAAATTTTAACCAATCGTGACAAGTCTTACAATCATGACTTTTTTATTTTTGATCGAATTATCCCAAGTCGGATTATGTGTAAAAAATCACCCTGTTGTAGTAATTGTAGTAGTTGTTAAATGTGAAGTCTCAACAGAGGCGAGTGATGATATTGTTCCTACTCGCTTACAAGCTGAGTTATATCATTCTACTATTCATCATTCTGTTAGATTGTTCTGCTCTTGTTGTGTTGTGTTGTGTTGTGCTGTGTTGTGTATTGTTTGTTGTATTGTGTAATGTACAATGTGTAGATACTTTCTATACAGTATATATTACTGTGAGGGAGATGCCTTGCATGGGACGTAGTTACTGTCCCGTTCGCAAATTTCCTCTTTGGGCCATTGTTTGCACGCACTTATTTATGTTGTGGTACCGGTTCCAATAAAGTTGTTAAATTAAAATTAAAAAATTAAAATTAAAAAAATTAAAATAGATGAATATGTTGGCGCTAGTTACGCCAATAGCAAGCCTAGGTAGCGTCATTGACTATGATGACAAATAGCCAAGGACCTAACTTAGTTCCTTGCGGTACCCCAGCTGGTACTCAATCCCACTCTGAATAGCAGTCTTGACTTAGCTTTACTCTTTGTTTCCTGCACATGTGTTAAAAGTCTGTGATCCGCTCGAAAACCCTCTGGGAGATAGGAATAACCTATAGTCAATCAGGTCGAACACTTTTTTATTATCAAATAGTACAACACTAGTTGTTACCCCTTTGCCAGCATACTTATAAGTGCTTGAGTGGTACTTGATCTTGGTACTGTGCCGTATTGATAGAACAAAAGAATTGAAAGCATAGTCGTCTGCAATTTTCGATACAACTGGAGTTAGGTAAATTGGACCTTGTTAACATTTCGCAAAGGTTTTGCTTTAGGTATTCGTATAATATTTGCAAATTTCCATGAACACGGCAATCGGCTTTCTTTATAAGAAGTGTTAATTATGTCAGTTACAGCGGTAGCAAAGAAATCAGCGTTTTCTTTAATTTAAGCATCCAATTTGGGATTCCGTCTTGTCCCTCAGCTTTATTTAGGTTTAGTGCGAACATTTTCTTGAAAACGAAAAATCTCGAAACACAGAGCGCCCCTGATCTTCCATCCGTATTAGTTTGCCAATTGTTGGGTAACAGCGATGTAGTCTATCATGGGTACAAGAAGAGTTTGTTGGATTTCCTTGGCCAGTCCGGCTACACTGACGGGGAGGGGGTTAGGTCTCAGTTACGTTCAATATTACTCAACATGGACGGGGTGTCATTACGTCTGCTAACATATTATATAATCTTAAAGGTTATTAACCAGCTGGTCACTTCCTATCGCTCCAGAGCTACACATTTCGTGCGTCTCAAATATTTAGATTTTGTACGATAGGTCGGATTTGGAATTCAGAGTCGTGATCAGATCTTGGACTATCATAAAGCTTATCTATAGGTCAGTCAAGAGTAAGTCAAGAATCTTTCTTCCATGCAGGAGTGGGAACTTTACTACTTGTTTCAAATTAAAGCCGTTTTGATACTTTCAGTTTATTGAAATATAATAATATTATGTAATAATTTTGTGTAAGCACCACGTAAATTTATTATCTTCATCAGTGCTAAAACAGCTCAATGTTGCTAATAGTAGCGTACGGATCGAAAGCTTTGCAATAACAAATTTACGTGGTGTCAACCGAAAATTATACTTCAATTGCTAATCACCAACCAAGCATACAAGGATTCCAACAATCATTATGAATGATTATATTTTTTCTGAAATCGTTTGTTAGTTACAGTCTGAGCACAAATGTATGAACATGTGCCCCCCCCCCCCAACAATTATCGACCTTCTGTCGGACTCCCGAGCCCCGTCGGGTGCTCCTATTTCCTGTTAGCTGAACAACACGTTTCCTTCCGTAATTGACCATAACGAAAAAGATGGGAACATGTACATTTTACCAGAATGCATTGGGGACACCAAGCAAAAACGTCGACTGAAAAACGATCACAAGAAAAATATTTAAGGACATAACACTTTAAACAAAACAAAAAAAAATAACCTACTCTCTTATGCTTGTCCTTTAACATACGTCAACTTGTTTTTTTTAAGCGATTTCTGACCGCAATGCATTCTGCCTCGTACCCAGGCTATTATTTTGTTATGTAGGTGTAGGCCTTATCGTCTAAAACTAACCCTAACCAACGTGTAATTTGTCATCTTTTAACTTTGATGAATTGAAGACTTAAAGATTTGATTAGAGATTAGATTAAAATTTAATTCGCCGGCGTACTATGAACATGAAATTATTACCTGTAAACACATGTGTTGTGTTGCAATTTATCTATTTATGACGACCATGCTTCTTGCGGGCAGCCAGCATTTCCTACCCCAATGGGTAACGTAGTACATTGTATAAGAAAGATCTTGGACTATATAAAAATGTACCTATTATCATTTCAGTTTAACTGACTCATTTCGCTGCTACATACAACTAGCATATCACTTCAAGCAAATTATGTTGAAATAGTTCAACAAAATTAAAAATATCGAAGACAAATGTTATCACCGAGGTTCTTTTTAAATTTATATTATTTTGTTGATATATTACTGCAGCATGACACAGCGATAGATTTATACATACAAACATGAGAATTTTCGCTACTTCATTTCTTCGTGCTAAAGCAGATCCGCACACCAAACTCAATATATGTGTACTTCTTCGTTCATAAAAAAACTACTCAGTCCAGGGAAATGAAGTACTTACCGTTCATGGTATTGTACTTGTTAAGGGTTCAACATCGAGATTTAGCGAGACATGGCCCAATTATCTTATTTTAGATCGCGGCTACCGCTGATCAGCCTAATCGCCGACGGTCATGATCGCTGAGCTCATGTTCATTGTTACTCGGTTTATCAACTCCATAGTGTATTCCGATTCTGGTTCTAAATGGGATTCCGACCTTTGTATGATAACGCAAGTGGAGATATCCTAAAACGTATTCATACTTGAAATAACTAAGTATATTTTTTAAAATACGTTTTTGTTGATTTTGAGTGATTGGTCAGGTGTTACATTGCTCTCAGAAATTTTGCTCAATAGAAGTGCGTGTAATTGGTGTAAACCCTTCAAAATGTGTCATACATCTTCAGTCTTAAAAGGCCTTCTGAAGAACTTACACTGAAGCAAATCAGTTTGAGATTTTGAACAACAGTCAGTGGCTCAAAAAAGCACGGGAAAACGCAACAGAACATAATTTACTTAGATCCCAATTGCCCGAGACAGTCATTTTCTTACGGTACCGCAAGTTGCAAGCCAACTTCTGTGATACAGGCCGATATATTCTGCACGTCCAGCAGTGATCGGGGAAATCACGAGGCTTGTAATAACGATTAAATGCATAGTTGTAAAGTGCGTTTTATATATTTTTATACATCAGAAATTTTCTTACAAGCTTACAAGCTTGCAACATTGAAACATTGAAACACTGAAACACGTCTTATAGTGTTCTAGTGTTTCAAGAATGTTCGTCTTTTAAATACTAACATTTGGCGAAACTAAAAACAAACACGAACGACTGTATACATTAGTATAATTTCTTCTTCTAATTGTTTGTAAAAACAGAACCTTGTTCGTCCTCAAAATATAAGGTACGCGTACTTGACATGTAGAAGTAGTTTTATTTTTTTAACAACATATCATGACTTTAAGATCTGGTTGTAGCTACAAAATAAACGAACCATTTGGAATATCACCGGTTCGCGTGTGATTCTACAATACTGGCTCACAGCCTCAGCATGGTTCATTATTAATGCAGCTTCATCCCAAAATATTAGCATATTAAATCGCAATAAAATTTTCTATATTGTTTTTCCCGGGGCTGAACCGACATATATTGTGTTATTCGCAAAAAGAGAAATCAATCGGATTTTCATTTCACATAAAGACTATTTTCGTGCTTGTATTAATACTAAAATTATTGAAATGTTGATGAGATGAACACCTTGAAAATGCCGTTATGATATGGAAAAACTCTCCATCATTCTATTCAAAACACGCGGCACAAAGAAATTCAAACTGCGCATGCAGTTCGAGCCCCTGCTGTCGCACAGTGAGACAGATGTACTTTGAAATGATATGGTCCAATTCCAAATACTTTTGCCTAGTAGGAGATCTGCATATTGTTAATTTGGAATATGATAATCAGTAGAGATCTTCTAATCCAGCTTATAGCCTTACTTCCCACATAAGTGTTCTGGTCACATGACCAGCTTACATGAGGTCTGGGAAAACGAAATATTAATTAAAATCAAAACAGGTGAAGGCAGCTCAATGCAGGAAGGAAAGTATATAGAGCGCTTAATAGTAAATACATGATTGTGGCCAATAGCGCTTCAGCACTTTGATTTGTTAATATGTATGCTCTTAAATTGTTCGTCAATGTATTTTATGCTACGCACTACGTCGAAATTTAAATGTGAAACCTATTACAAGCAGTGGGACTTGTCCGTCTTTGTGACAATCTTTAGTCCCTACTGCGTAAGTACGTTCAATATTTAAAGCCATTGGATTTCACAAGCAGTGGGCCCGCTATGTCTTGTTCCGTACATTCATAACGCTTACTGATTCAACGGCTACGGCGGTTTCTTGTTTTTTCTTGTCGTTTTATCAATGACTTGGAGGCACCTATTTGCCTTCATTATTGGTAGGAAAAAACTTCGATGTATAATTGTGTTGATATTATTTTTGACCTACCTATGCACGACCTACATCCGACATATTTTGCCCCGAGTGAGAAGAATGAACACAGACAAGACGCTACTGTTGTCACGAGACATAAATTTGAGATTTGCTCAAACATCCAAAGATCAACTCCGGTGGATCCGTCATAGTACTTTGCCAAAAATTGGTAAAAATCAGAACGATGGAATATCGTTATCAGATCATTCAATAGTTGTTCGTAGGAAATTTATATTCGCATTTCGTTATTATGAGCAGCTTGGTCGAGCAACGGAAAATCTTCTGGACCTTTGCTCATTAGCGAAGTACGGTAACCGTGAAGTCGTTGCACCGTTCGTGAATAATTCTCGTATGGCTGGCATACCTTATGGCGTTGGACATCATTTTCGCAGGAAACGAGTTGTCAGTTTTGGTCCATTTCAGACATACTTTGACCTACGGCAAGTGAATGATAAACTGAAATCAAACGGCTACAGCATGTTGACATCATTTGAAGACATGGCTGAAAACTGTAATCGACGTCTTAATGTTGTTGTACATTTCTTACATCACGAGAGAAAGTCAATAGAAGATGCCGTGTCGTGGTATCGAATCACTGAACGTGAACTACAAGATATTTATTTGCAAGCCAGACAAAACAATGGTTGGACGAATTGTCCGTATATAAGAAAATCAAATATTGGTAAGCAATTGGGTGAATTCAAAGTTAGTCGCTATGTATGTGTTGATCCGCAAATAGTCCGAACATCAGAGAAATTTGAAGAGGATGTATTGCAAGGCGCTAATTGTGTTGGCATTGTACAATGGAAAGGAATAGGCCCGGGCAGAAGTCATTTTACACTCTCAAGAAAGTTTGTGCTTAGACCGTCTGACTTACAACATAATGCTGAATTAGTAGATTTAGCTAGAACGTTCGTAGAGTCATCAAGCCTTGGTAAATCATTTATTTCGGTACATGTAAGGGCCGAGCGGCACATATTTCGCCGCGGAATAAACATTACTCGACAATGTTTTCAAAAACTTGCAACAAGAGTCCAAAAGTTAAAAGAGAAATATAAATGGAATGTGTATTTATCGAGCGACATTGTAGACCACGGGTCTGATACGTTAATACAAGAGTTTAGCAAAGCGAAACGATTATCTTTGTATCGTGAATTGAACAAGATATTAGGATACCCTGTGACCTTAAATCATATACAGGGACTCTACGATACTGGAGCTATAGCAATTATAGAAATGCATATATTAGCTGCAGGCAAAAAACTTGTTACCTTAGGGGGAGGAAATTATCAAGAATGGACCATTCAGTTATTTTCACGAAATGTTCGCGATTTGACGCATTCGTTACACCGCGTTTGCGAAATGAGGTAACATTAATTTGTTACATTATTACGTGTGAATAACTTATTTCATCACATCGATGGCCTAATATTGTGCTTTTCAAAACACAAGCTAAGCACCACCTGCAGAAGATAAGCTGAGCTATCGCTTGCCCATACAATATAATTGTGTTGTCGCAAGACACTGTTTAAGTGTTGAATAGAAATTTGAAAGAGATTTGAGCTCCCCCATATATCAACTACTTAGCATAACAAACCACTGAATGCAATATTGATGTTATTTTAGTAAGCTTTATAAATATCATCAGTTTTATTAGCAGTGAATCATGCTTTATCCTCTTATGTTCTTAATTACATTAGACTGACCTAAACATCCTAGGATTGGTTTTCAACGGTTTAAATATTGTTACTGAAAAGAGACCCTACTGTGTCGGTATATTTTCGTCTGCTTATATTTTGGCTATCACGTTTACATGTGTTGAGGCAAAATACCGAGGCTTTTCCCAGCGTGGCGCTCGGCCTTGTGTTTTGTCATATCTGACCTCGAGCCATTATCGACCTATCATAGCTGAATTGGATAATAAATTAGCAGTCAACCTCTTTGTAACGCCCAAACTATTAATAATCTGTCACGCAGTGTACATTTTCTAAGTAATGTGTACTTCAACGGCGTAATCCTTTCCCAAGTGTTTGTAATTCACTTTCATCAACTGGCAAAATATCACTCATTTTGTAATTTTGTAGTAACGATGTTTGAAACATTCAGTGTTGTCATGATCAAGTCATAATTATTTGAATAATATATATAATAAACCTGCGGTGTAGTCTGTTCATTTAGATCATTATTACGTTTCCCACAGCACTTCAATCAGACGTGACTCTCTATGCCGACTATACAATAATGTACAATGCTTATGACTAACGAGTAATGGACAATAAAACTGTACAATAAATCTGTCAACAACACCAGGGTGGTAGTATTCATGATAATTAGGGCAAACCATGATTATTTCCGTGAAGAATGAACAATGAATTGTTGAAATAATGGCCAAATAGTTGGCCAAAATCTGAATACCACTAATCCTCTGAACACTACATATTTCCAAGGCTATATTTGCTCATTACACGTAGTAAGTTGTGTTGCAACTTGCAATCTCGTATGTTATCAATAGTCACAGGTCGTGAACATGCATATGTTCGGTACTTTTTTTCAAATAATCAGGGATGAAAAAGGAGAGTGACTATACCCTGACATCATATGGTCATGCACCTATAAGCATGCACCAACAGTACCATGACAGACTCCAATTAGCTCCACGAAGGGGTCAAGCAACGTTATTCCAGTACGATTTATACAGACCTATATGGCTGTGGATTAACTTAAATGAAAACGAGGCTTAGTGGCGTAACTCTTTTGGGCGCCGCCCTACGCCGCCTGGCACTCGAGAAACGATGTAAGGGACGATACAAAAGGGTGACGCCTTGAGAGAGACTTGCAAGGTTTATTGTAGCTTTTATTTCCCATGTAAATGCAAGACATAAATGTGTCCCAAAGTGTTTTACTACGAGGCAAAAAAAATTTGAGGAGGGAAGAAAACGTGGAGAGGTGCTTGAGCCAGTGGCATCTTATCTTATTGTTACACTTTGACGAAGCTAGCGGTCAACCATGATCCGTTTCTAATAACAGCCAGCTAGCCAAATTACGGTATTGAAGTCACTTTCAAGATCGTCTGCTTCCGATTGACAGTTTGTTTGAAAGACGTGTCTACTTTTGACACTGTGTGGTGAAATATAAATTGAATATCGTCTTTCTCTTTTTTGGCACTGATGGGATAATTTCCATATACAATATCGAAGTTGAAAGAAAGGATCAACGTTACTTTCCTTGGGATTTCAGGTAAAATCGACGTCATATTGATATCAATGAGCTATAGAGCCACGCGACGGGGATTGGTAGTGAGCTTATTCAGGTCTTCTCAGACTATGAATCAAGTTTTTTTTCATATCTGTAAAGATGGTTCTGAGCTTTTGTAATATATTCTCCACTTGACCGTGTTATCAAACGCATCTCTAATTTGATGTAAAATAATAAGGTTGAAAAAATCAGACTTAAGATATTCTCAGTAAAATCTACATAAATTCTTGTAAAATGTTTCAATATTTCTATAGAAAACTAATGCCCTCACACATCCATATCGCTGTTTTCTACGTCAACAAATGCATACGTCAGTCAGCAGACTAAACCAAATGGCGGCATGTTTTTTAGCAAACTCATTAATTTTTTCAGTCATCACATTGCTTCAAAACCAACAACCGATCCTTAAGGCTACAGTTCCATTTTCCAACTGCATCAAAGGAACCATGAAATGTTTTCAGACCTCTGCAAACGTTTGCAACAATTTATTGCTTAATTGAAAGTTCATTTTAATTAGATGTAAGCACTCGCGGCGAGCCTAGCTGTGAATTGGCTTTACATCATTGGATAATTGCCTTAAAACCTTCGCATGATATATGTCAAATCACAAAGGATGTACTTGTTCATTTAATCTTGTTTATCATCCAAACAAGCTTAATATGTCTGAAAATTCTGAAAAAATTCTTGTCCTCAGAATCTTCTTAAAATTCTTTAAATTCCTAGAACATAATAAACGATATCGACGTTTCCAACAATTTTGTAAAATTGATTGGCATCTTATCTTATTGAGAGAATAGTGCAATTAGGAAATGATTGTGCTTAATTTTTTCCCTCACTGTAAACTTACGCATATGCTATGTTTGCACACACGCGAAGCTTATTTCCGCTCGGTTCCCTGAGTAACTGGATTAGAGTGAGAATAACACATTAGCAAGATTATATCTTGGGTTGTTCCTGCGATAATGGCAGAGATTAATTCCCTCATACTTTGCCACGGAATCAGGAAATTTATTGACATACACGTGCAAGTAGTGTGAAGCTTGGAAAAGCTCCCATTTTGTCTAAAAAATATATAAAACTATGTCTCTACATCAGGGTTTTGACAATGCAAGGACTTTACGTTGCAGAAGTCCGTACAGTGGGGGAGAGGGGGTGAATATTAATAGCATGCATTATTATATTAATTACATATTAACTTAATTAGAATAAATTATTGGTGCGGAGTATACCAGCATATGGTTTATGCATGCGCCTCAGTTTTCAATAAAGAGATGTACACCACATTTAAAAAACTTCCTAAATATTCTTTAAGCACATTTAGAAGATGTGGGTTGATCGGTAGAATATGAATATGCATGACTGTGTCTAATGGACCAAATTGAGCCGAATTAAACTAAAATTAATATGGTCTATAAATTCTTTATCTATAATGCATATATAAAACGTTGCCCAAATAAAAAATCAGGGAAGAAAACGGAAAGTAGTGGTAGTTATGTAGAAAAATTACGAGCACATGAGACAGTGGACAGTGCAGATCGATTACAATCCATGTCAAGTATACATACAGTAGCGTAGCATGCTAACGATTTAGTCCCGTAAAAATGCAAATATTTTTGTGTCCACTGACTATGAGAACAACTAATTTCGAAAGAATGAACAAGGATGGTAGTTTGCATAGCGGGTCTAAGTTCTCGAGAAGCTGCACATTTGTCTCTAATAACTAACAATGATTAAGATCGAGTTCACTGATCATATCTATTTTAGATGCTGTAACCAGTTTTAGACGTTGTAACCAACAATCTCTTTTAGAACAAAAATTACTCGAAAACTATGCGAATAAAAGTCAATTTAGGAGTCTTATAGGGAGTTTTTAATACAATTTAATAGGAGGTAATCACAGATCAATTTTTTTCTCGGTATTTTGCACGTGTTTTGTATTTCGTAGCAATGTGCATGCAATTTGTGTTTCACATAAACCACAAACCAAGTGTTCCCAACCTGGGACACGAAACGAAATAACGGCGATGCATGTAATTTGAAATAAACAACAAAAGTTGGAGAGTTATGCCCGAATTCGGGCTGCGAGCAGGCTAGCCCGTTTTCCACTTCGACCATATCGTAGCAGAGAAACATAGCGTATTTTATTGTGCCCATATCATTAGTTCTGCCTGAGTGCTCACGGAACAATGAAATACGCTACCTTTCGCTACGATTGAAGTGAAAAGAGGCCTTTAATAGTAACAATAAAACTTAAAACGTCTTAAAATAATGAAATTTAATCACATTAGAACTAAGAACGGTTTAAAAACCTCTGTTTGGAGATTTGAATTAATAAAATCGACAAAGACACGTGGTCACCTGCTAATTTTAAATACATACCAGTGTAAACAGCACTCGAAAAAATGAAGTGTTTTGAAAACTACAATATATCACAGGCACCTTAAAGGTAAACACATTTACAAGTAACAAAAACCCCAGCAAGAATTAATGAACATCCGTCCATCCTTGCAACGTGGCAGAACCTCCAGGGAATCCGGTCAAAATTATATCTGATCTAAATCATCATGGCTGTAACAAAATTAACCCTTGGGAAAATTAAACTTTTGGTATGTATATGTATACTCACCAGAATGAGCCTTCCCTTTTGTGTACAAGATATAGACATTGATATGTGGAAATTATCAGCCGATCCGCACGTTGTATGCCAATAAGATCATTGGTGACAACGTTTGACAATTCCAATAAGTTATTGGAATTGTCATTTCATGCATATAAAATGACCCTGACCCCAACCCTAACCGTGATGATCCCAATAATTTATCGGATACAATAATCTTATTGGGATACAACGTTCGGATGACAATCAATTGAAGATTTTGCAAAGGCGCATAGCACCTGAAGTAAAGGCATAGTTATATAAGAACACAGAAGTTTCGATATAACGCCTTTATTCTTCAAATACGGTCTAATACAGCTATTTACAGAAATAGCTGTATTAGCGAGTATTTGAAGAATGAAGCATATTGTTATATCGAAACTCTGTGTTCGAAATATAATTGAGGACAACCCTCTCCATTCGGACCTTAAATTCGGACCACAATTCATTATCATACGCAGACATCTTAGAGACGTGCCTACAAATTTGGAAAGTGATTTAGAAAATTGCTGGCGACGATAACCACTTTACTGAAACATTAACATAGTCATGTAAATGACAGTGATTAGTGTATATATAATATAATTTGAACGTTCTATTCATCTCTCAGCACTGATACTCTTAAACGAAACAAGGAAGAGTTTGATAATCTTTAACATGATAGACCTTAGAAGTGCTTATGTAACGCGGTTTCCAGTGCATATATTTACAAGGTAAATTTTTTCCACATTGCATCGCAATTCATTGTTTAACTCTGGCGTGACGTAAGAACCTCCAACGTCCATTCGTACATGACAAAACGTCCAATTTCTCTTTCGACACGCTCAATGAACTGCTACAATCCAATTCAAACTTAAAGTATGGCATATTAAATATATTTTTACGATTTTCAGCCTCTTTAGTTTGATGCGATTAAATCATGAATATATACCATCTTACTATATTATCTACATAAATTATTATTAAGAAATTCGGAGGGTAAAAGTGTAATAATTTTTTCAGCTCGTATTATCAACAATGGTGGCCATAGTAAATCTTGTGTACTGGGGGAACCTTTTCTATATACATGGTACGTTCAAAGATAATTTGCATCAAATTCAGTACAGCAGATTTGTATGGAGATTTTACGTGAACAGTTCTATTAAAAAAATTAGCGCCTGATACGAGTTTGCGACAGATTTCAAGATCCAAAATAAAAGTTAGGAAATCACATGTCAACCTTATTGATATACAACAGGGTATCCCAAGAAAACTGAGTCCAACTTCCAAGCTTGATTGCTAAACGAAAACTTGATCATAAAAAGTGACTAATAGCTACTTTGTTTTATGGCTTGTTCATTTGTCTTTCGAACAGTATATCCATTGACCACTTGAAGAAAGTATAGAAAACCGCCAGAACAATTTTGAGATGCTTGAAAAAAGCTCGTAATTGTGTGCTACGCCGGTATTTTGAAACTGGCTAATGCTCATTCTTCGGCGTGAAAACTAATTATTTACGCTGAAAGTGATTTTATACCAGAATTGCAGAGAATACAATTCTATAAATTACACAAAGAATATTGATCAAGAATATGAATGTTTCTCTGATTAAAATTAAATGGCCTTTGCATTCACCACATTTTATCACTCAATTGCATATGATTAGTACTTTCTTTTGAGATGTCTAAAGACAATTTTTACCACACAAGATCAACAAACCACAAAAAGGGTGACAAATGAGTTGAAAGAATGTTCTGTGCTTCCAGATAGGAAATCCAGACATTCACTTTGAATACAAGATTTTGAAGATGTGATGTTATTAAAACACTACTCAATTTTTAAAACTTCTAATCGCGATCGGTTAATGACCATAGCTCGTGACTCACTATTTCATAGACAACCTATCCAAAGAATGCTGAATCAGAAGGCTTTTAAACGATAATAAACAATACAACAGCTGCTTAAGATTCTCTTCAAAATTTAAATTTGAAAACTCCGCTTTATTGGGACACCTTGTATATGTATGGTCATCCACCCAACCACTCACAGGTCCAGCAAACCATGCATTCGCTACTTTAAAATTTATCTCTATTCGCAGATTTTTTCAAGAATACAGAAAAACTAACTATGGAATTTGCAAAAAAATGGAAATTACAGCAAACTAAAAATACATCGAGACAAATATACAAGAAAAGTAAACTATGTCCAGTTCTGTCCACACGAATTCAGCGTAATGATAGTGTGGATATAAAGTACCCTGATCAGTGTAAACCTTGGAAACAAACAGAAAGTGTTTGTCGCACCGCCACTAATTTCTACTCCATCAACAAAGATATCTACTGCAGAAAAAAGCACCGTACTGGCAGCAATATCTGTAGTTTTAGCGGCAGAACATCACAAATCAGTTGTGATCGACAAATTTGTAGAAATGGCAGTCTATTTGTTGGCACAGTAAACCCAGAAACTGGAGTGGTAATGTCGCAAGACTGGAACGCATTTCGCTCAGCAAGATCAATTGAACTTGCCATGCCTGGGATCATTTCTAAAAACCTAAAATATGGACTAACTTTTTGTTTGATTCGTTGTGTCAAAAACGATGAAATTATTGATCAACTGCTCACATTTCCCCACCATTTAAAAAAACATGAAAAATTGGTTCGAAAAACCCGTACGAACAGAAATGTATTTAATATTAATATCGTCGTGTTTGATTCAGTCTCGCGCAACCATTTTTATCGTATGTTGAATAAAACAGTGAAAACAATACGACAAATGCAACATAGTTCGGATGTGCTTGTATTAGATTATGAATTTCTACAAAGCTTAGCTCCACATACTTACACAAATGTCAAAGCACTCTTTTCAGGAAAAATAGAAGAAGGTGAAAGTAATCCAAACATTAGCATAAATACGTTATACGATCATTTTAAAAGACACGGATATCACACTCTTTTCCAAGAAGACACTTGTTGGTACGATCACTGGGGTAGTGTACTTGAAAACAACATTAGAAAAGAAAAAAAACCTCAAAGTATTGAAGAATTTAAAAAATCATGGGAACACTTTAGAAATTTAACAATGACATATTCAATTGATGACTACGGCTTGACTCATTTTACTTGTGTTGTATTGGCGATGCATGGAATATCAAACATGTTTAATGAACCACTTAAAATTTGTTATGATGGACAGCCAATTTCATCACACTTTCTGCGTTACACTCAAGATTTTTTAGGGACAAAAGATGAAATCCCTAGGTTTTCATATCTTCATACTAATTTCGGTCATGAAAAGACAGGATTTCGTATTAAAGCTTTAGACGATGTATTTTCAGACTCTGTAAGCGTTACAGCGAACCAAAAGGGCAGTTTGACTCTGGTATTATCAGACCACGGACCCAAGACTACGGTATATTCTCAAGATTATCTTCACGGCAGATATGAAACATACGATTCATGTTTATTTATGATTATTCCAAAGAAAGTTCAGGATGAACTAGGAGAGGCAAGAATTTCCAAACTTGTAAAGAATCAAAGGTCTTTGATAACAATGCAAGATGTACACAAGACTTTAATAGAAATGACACAGCTTCATAAAAGACACAGAAATAATGGATTGTTTTCGGACATTTCTAACAGAACTTGTGACTCAACAAAAATGGTAAATTATGGAATTTGCAAGTGCAGGGACTGGGAACGAATCTTTATTGACCAATCACCGCAATTCCTTTGGTTGGCAGAATATGCAACTGAATTTCTAAACAACGAAATACGACGGCAGTTCTCAAAATCTAATCGGCTTGGCTTCGGAAATTGTCGTAAGCTACTGTTGCATCGTATTTGGAATATACGACAACGCATTTCAAATGGTTCCTATCTTACAACTTTTGACTTAATAGTACAACCGTTTTACACAGATTTCATCGTTCAGACAAAACACACTGAAAACAATGGGGTAGTTTATAATGTTAGCTTACAGTCATGGCGAAGAGTTAGCATTTATCGTCGTTATGTCAAGTGTAAGGACAAAACTGTTGATGCAGAGTTATGTGTTTGCTACCTTACACGTCAAAATTCTAATAAAAGACTGCTTAGAATGATTCAACATGCAAATGTCAGCGAAGACAAAGAGGTTATTCGGACTAAAACTTTATGCTTGTATATTATACTTACAAAAGCAGCTGACAAGCAGGAAACAATATTTTCTTATGATGTTATAAATACTTGTGCGAAACATTATATTTTCACAGTTGATAGGTTAGAGAACGTTAACAAACTGCAAAGTGGGAAAATTATTAAGGAACTACAGCCAAATACAGAAACATTTCTATTTTCCGTTGTTGTTGAAAGACAAAGAAAGCCGATGTTCAAATACTATTTCAAACAGAACAGCTATTAATTGTTATTCCGACGGAAACCAATAATATTTTACCGGATTAATCTACAAATTATTACGGATTAATCTATTGATAAACGTTTATCACGTCACAAAAATAGTAAATAGATTTCTTTCTAATAAGCCTTTCTTATAACGACGTCAAGATGTTACACGAAATTTGATTGGCTCAGTAAAATCATGTATCACGAATAACATTAATATTCCGCATTTGACGTCATTATAAGAAAGATTTGAGGATCACAAAACGATGCATAGCTTCAGGTCGATGTAGACCTGGAATTTCAAAGCTGCTCAGCCTCAAGTCTTTTCGGATCATCCAAGTGAAAGGTTTCACATGAAGGGTATTAAATGTATTTTATCGAGTAAAATGTAATCTACATATAACAACATGTTATGTCAGATTGAAACACCACAAAGCAGGGGCGTACGAAGTGGGAGGGCCGGGGGGGCCGCGGCCCCCCAAAAATTATTTGAGCGGGGGCCGGAATACCTTTCGGCCCCTCCAAAAAATATTTATGCAATAATTTTACAGAATATTCGGTGAAAGTCGTGGTTGAAGCATTTGAAAACAAATCATGAATTTAAAATTCATATGCGTAAAAGTTTATATAAAATATATTTTAAAGTGATAGCTAGACAGCGGCATTTGCTATGGTAAATGTTATCATCTAGCGCAACTGGAAGCAAAATATGAATAAAACATAAGCGCAAATCGTTCGCGTTCTATTAAAGAGTTTTTTTACACGCAAAGAAAGCCGCCAGCAGGAGTCCTGTTCACGGGAAAACGACAACCCAACTCCTCCCGGGTCTTCTGAAAATCCTAACAACCGAAAATTGTTTTCTGAAATTGACAAGCTGCTTAGGCTTTACCTTACTGTTCCAGCAACTAGTGCAACAGCAGAACGTACTTTTTCAGTGCTCAGACGACTGAAATCGTACCTTCGCGAAACGATGACGCAAGAGAGGTTGAATAATGTCATACTACTTCACATTTACCAGTCAGAGCTTGATGATCTTGATATCCATGGGATAGCAGAGAAATTTGCTACTTGTAACGAAAGTAGAAGGGCATTTTTTGGCTCTTTCGAATGACACTTCAAGTTGTGGTAGTTAGGCAACGCATTGTAAATATGGTGTTTTGTTACAGTCTTGCTCGATTAATGTACAACTATTATTACTTGTTCTTTTACTCGATTTATTAAATTTTTTAAGTGCTTAGATCCAATTTTGACAACCTCACGGCATTAAAAAAACGCACGCAAGGACCTATCAACGAGCTTATTGATCTTTCAAACAGACGTTGATAGAACTCTGAAACGGCCATTTCCAAGGATCTAGAGTCTTCAATTTTCAAAAAATTTTTCCACTTGGCGCCAACCATGGTGGCGCCTCGTGGAATTCGCCCCCCCCGAAAAAAACATTAACGTTCCTACGCCCCTGCCACAAAGATAAAAAAATCGTTGTCTCGAGGATTTGAACTCGCATCTTCGGGTTTCTAGACCGCCGCTCTACCATTTCAGCTATCGAGCCAACCGTAGTTAAATTAGTACCCCTTTAGTAGCGAATCTTAACCAATTTAATTTAAGTGCACGAAATATTTTCGTGATGACTCAACGCTCACTTTTGAGGATTTAGCGCATGTCATACACATGGTATGAAATTAGTATAGCTAAGATAATCAAAAGAATGATTTTAAGGAACTGGGGTTGTACGAGGCCTGAAAGAAAAAGTAGAGAAGTTAGGTTTTCGACACCCGGATTTTCACGGTCGTATTTTAGCGAGCGTGTGCTTAACTCCGTAAAACATAGCTATAATCTTTTTATGCCATTTTGCAAATTTTTATTTAAAAAATAGAAAAAACTCTGAGTAAATAAATATCTTTTCAACTATAAGTTACTTTTCTTACAAATAACAGAATACGTTACAGTTTTGCAGCTTCTTGCATCCTTTATTCACGTCAAGAACATTATGTTTTATCCTTTCCACCTAAAACAAGTAATAATTTATCGTCGGGTGTTCCATAATAATGACAAGTCAATAATATCCCGCCGTTCCGGGTGTTAGTATAAGCAAGGAGAGCAAGCGGGTTTTATTGAATTATGTACGAACATGTTATTGTGGCATCAACCTATGGCTATGACTGAATAGCATCGCCGCAACAAATAAGAAACAGATAGAAGAAAGTATACAAGTACGAAGCCAAGCGACCAGAACCACCAAGAATAAAGAATTGTCAAGGATTGTAGAGTTGTACTCAGTAGCAGCTAAAGAGATAAGTAAACTGTTGAACTGTTAGAAAAGTAATAATTCATAAAGATGCTAATATACAAATATAAGTAGTTGAAATTAAGGAAATTTTTAATAATTTGTTAAAAAGTAATTGGTTTCACAGTTCTTTGTTACGAGTAAATTGAACCGAAAGCGTAGCCGAATCAAAATAATCAGGACCAGCTCGTAACAATATATGTAGCTCGTGATTTTCAACTCGCTGATGAGAAAACAATAAACCCACTAACATGCAGTTGCAGACACATACCTCGGTTTAGAGACAACTTGTGCTGTAAGTTGTCTAGTTTTTTTATCTTTCTGTCGAGATCATCCGAATCAAAGTGAAGAGCACTTCTAACGTCACGTCTTGTTTCTGTTTGATATGGATATGTTGAGAACGAAGGAGGAATACTGGAATATTGGGACCTTTGAGTGTCTCTTCTTTCTCGTACAGGAGGAGAATGAGCCATACTAAAAATTCATAACATAAAAAAACATAAGATTTAACACTGTTCAACATTCTGGTGACCATGTAGTTGCAGCACAACTAACATGCCTCCATGCAGGTAAAGTAACAAGTAAACGAGAGGAAACATTCGGAATAGTTGAACAAACAGTTTTTGTTCTTCGTATTACTTTGCTTTTATAAGCGTTTCATCTATTCCATTTACCAATCAAATGCATATAAAGTTAGTATAGGCTGCGAATGTCAAATCTGAACCTGACTATTACATAAACGTATAGTGGCTTCTGGCTACATGGAACAAAATTAAATCAAACCAATCCCAAACAACAGGATTACTACATATTGTTCTGCTACACATATACAAAGAACTGCATGTATAATTTTGGCTCAGCTATAGCAGGTTCTCCTCAGTTTTCATTCAGGTTTCCCCCTTCTTAACACAAGATAAACAAGTAGCTAATGTCACTTGCACGGAGAATAGAATCCCCCACTTTGCTTGCCATTACAGTAAGATCATTGCAAGGTTAGGTTAAATATTTCCACACCATACAAAATTTTTTTTGAAACCGCCCTGGGTAATTTGGAACAAGTGTTTTCAGGCGTAATGTAAAACTTTTAACAATGTATACTTACGTTTGTATGTGACGAGGCTCCAATCTGGTTGTTATCTCTGGGTAGGGCTTTCCAAGACCTGTAACCACTTCGTTCGGTTTGTAGTCAAATGCTGAATACACCCCAGAATCAGTATGTTTTGGGACAGCAGTGTCTATGCTTCCTGTATAAATCTCTGCAAATGAAGTATCCTTTGGATCCATCGAAATGTCGCCTTGCTGTGATCCGCTAACATTGTCTACTTCGACTCGTGATGGAACAGTTTGATGTGTGTTGCGGTAATTTGGTTTGTATGGCTCATGTTGACGATTATTATACACTGCCTTAGTACTTGAGTGAGTGCTTCTTAGAGAATTTGACTTTGACTCTACCGGTTCCACAATCTGTCGGACAGCTTTCTTTGATTTTTCTACCAGAAACTGCATTCGTTTTGTGGCCACGACTACCCTTACTGCTGTACGGAATTTTGTGAACGCGGGCGAGAACCGTGAAGTAGTTTCATGGTAAGAAGGGTACGCCCCCATTTTGGCGATCATGGCCAGGGTCCTCGTTTCGTTTTCACGGAATCCTCCTAACAATAGCACAAGGTATTTCTTCTGGTAAACTAACGATTTCCGAGATTTTTCCGCTCTTATGTATCTGGCGTAAAGTTTTTGGATCTGAAAATTTGCAAATTAAAATTAAACAGAATTAATATAAGAGATTAATAAGAATTTAGTTGACCTCCAATGGTGCAAATTATTTACAAATCTCTCTCTTCTCTCTCAGAAGTCAGTGTCAAAAATCCTAGAACTACGGTTGTTTACAACTAGATCAACTTTAGAATGAAGTTTAGACATTGGTTTGGAAAAAAAACTACTGGTGATCCAGATGAACTGTTGTTGAATTTTTATTCTTGAAAAAGATCTCATAAATTTAGCTGATTTGAAAGGGAGAGCAAACAAGTTTTCCTTATTGACCTGTGCATGTTAAAACCAGAAGTAGGAATTGGGACGTAGATAAGCTCTTTATGGCGAGTCTAAAGTTATTTTGAAAGTATCAACATGTCAGATATCAGATGACAGACACTTGGCATATAACAGAACACTTATTTACTGAATTTAGCGAATTAAATGTGTTAAAACTTATCAACTTACTCGTGCTGGTGTCCAGTGAGCAACAACTGATTCTGATGACTGAAATCGTTTAGCTGAAACTTTATGTCTCTCTACTTGATCTTCCATAACCTGTAATGACCGTTTCGTTTCATCTACTTCTGTTTCCCTCTCACGAATGATATCTTGCAGTTCATTTACTTTCTTCTTTTGTCCTTCTATGGTTTGATGTAATGTTAGAAGATCTTGAGCCGCACGAGTTCTCTCATTCGTCAACATCGTCTCCATTTCGCGCTTGTTTCGTCGCATGTTCTGATTATGATAGACAGGAATAATGAATTGTTTTTTTCAAAATATTAGCCCACTAGTGATATGTATCATAAAATTACTACAATACCATGTTCTATACATGATGTCACAAGTTCAAATTACACAGTCAATTATTGCGGGCTTAAACATAGGGTATAGTCATTCACTTGAATGTCACTCTCAGTTTGTTTGTCCGAAGTTTGCACTATAAATAGAAACCGTAAAGTACGCTATTTGATTGCTCGACGCGATTGCATTATTATAGGTAATTATGCGATTTTTAGAATAATTTAGGAGTAATAGTACGAGTGATAATTGGAAATTTGGCCAAAATTGGAAGAACCGCCGGGGTGGGCCAAATTTGGCACAATTTCCGAACATCACGAGCACTATTAGTTCAAAATTATTGATTATTATTACCATGACAACATTAAACACCTCAAATGTCAACGACTGAAAAACTTGTAACCACTTTATCCAGCTCTTGCGGAAAACAATTTTCAATATCAACATCATATTTTCTCTATTTTCTCTTCAAAACCAAAATTTTGGAGATTTTCTTTGTATTTCATTCAGAATATTTGCTTTAATTCATCTGGAGCAGTTCCATTTGTTGAAATACCTTTCCGCCATTTTGCTTGTTTTGGAAACTTAATTGTACACTTAATTGGACGCCTCTTAACCAATTAATCAGCATGGTAGCAATAAATTAATTGTATTTGTTATGGTAATAATAATTTTATTAATTGTGCTCCATCACCTGTGTGATAAGTCGATCAATCAATAGCGACCGAAATGCAGCATAAAAAAAGTCTGCACAAAAATTATACTAAATTTCAAAATCAACTGCAACATCATTCGCTTATTATTCGCTCAATTCTATAGTTTTAACGTTATGCATGAAAGGGGTCATAACGTTCCGACTCATTTCTTATAACAGTTCCTGATAGATAAAGAATCAACATAAAGGAACGCAATTCTGTTATTTCATTACTATGCAGTGTTGCAACAGGTAGAAATCCCAGCAGTTTTTGGCAAAGAATTTTCAAATAGGGCCCCTAGTTACCCAGACTGCAGTCTGTGATTAACGTTACTATAGTGTAGTATTTAACACTGTATTTAGCGCTTGAAGTAGAGGAAGGATCATTAGGCCCCTGATACATGACAATCCCAATCACCCCACAACGGTAAACGCTGCAGCCAGTGCAAAATCACTGGACGACTTACTTCGAGATGGTCAGCTTCGCGATCTCGATACTGGGATATCTGCAACTCCAAATGGCACAATGTGCTGCGTAGTTCACTTTTCTCGTCAGTCAGTTTTGCTAAATAATCCGACATTTCTTTATTTTGCTTTACTATCCTGTCATACGTGGCTGCCTTGATAGGTGAAAGTCGGATTGGTGAACCCTAATGGAAAGATAAATGACATACAATCACTTTTTTAAACTACGCACATTCTCAGTATTAAATCTATAGCTCGAAATTTTTATTCGGAATTTTTCAATCACTTTTAAACTGTTGGCACTAAACAGGAAATTTAATGACATAAAAACGAAATAGACTTGATAAGACTTGTGCTTTTTTATTTTCAGTATTAAAAGTGGGTTGAAATTTCTGTTCGGAATTCTTTATGCTTGCTTGCTTGCTAAAGGACTCCTAAAATTAACGAATGCTCGAGAACACATTTAGACACTGGGAAACAATAAAAAAACATTAAAGTGAGAAATATTTGCTTACATTGTGGTATTTCTAATTAGAAATTGATGTTGGAAGTTTTAGCCAAAAGACGGAACTATGTCGAGCGACGACAACAAAACAGCTGTCGTTTACTGTTCACGATAATTACATGAACAAAAACATAAGCAGAAAAGTTCTGCACTTTTGACATGTTTTTAGAGCTGTCTTATCCTTTTCAACCTGAAGCTCTTATACATTATCTATTTTGTACTTTCAATTTTCGAGCTGACAGGCAGAGAGGAAAATCTGGAACAAAACATGATGGGAACAATCATATTCGCCAAGATAATGAAAAACTTTGATATGACAAAAAAAATCAATGAGAGTGAAAAACCCTGGCCTAAAATGCATTTTAAAGCTAAATATACTACTTTTCTGTCTCTTAGAAGGTGTTGGTATCACGTTCGTAGACAAATTATACTCTTAGTTGTGATATCGTTACCCTCGTTGTTCCATAAGCACAACATACCATTTCTTCCTCCAAACAACTTTTCCTTTTGAATCTTGCCTTGTGTGACTTTCGATGACGCCGATTTTTGTAAGCCTTACGATGAACACCAGACGAGTCATCGTAAGAATACAGTTTTATATCATTGTAATCATCTTCAGAAATACTTGTTTCCTGAGCTGTTTGATATTCTCCTCTGTCACTCGATGTATCACGTTTAGGTTCTTGCAGCTTACTTTGGATCTTATCATTATTTTCCGTTCTTGTTTCAAATGCTTGACTTTCGTGATTGTCCTTTGCTATAATTTTTAAACCACCAGCACATCTTGCACAGAATCCTAGTCCTTTACTTTCATTTCCTTTTTCTTGTAATTCATGGATACAATTTAGACATGTTTGTTTTGGTTCACAACTACCAATATATTTTGTTTCATTCGCATGGTCGTCAAATCCAGCTGCTTCCACCAAACTTTCACTGCTGTTACTTGTTTCATGTGAGAAGTCACTACTCTTCATATCACTTTGTGTTGCCTCAATTGTACCCATAATATCTTGTGGTTTACCAACGCTTTTTCTACGTTGTTTCATCTTGCACTCATCACATAGACTGTTTTTTAAATGCCAGCAGCAAATGGGATGATTAGGTTCATGTTTACCATGCAAAGAACAAAATTGCGAAGCTGAAGTGTCACCCGCTGTCTGACTGCGGCTGTCAGTTTTCTTCACTTGCGATTTTGATAATTTGTTGGCGGTAGTATCTACGTTCGCCTTTCTCTGATCTGTCTTCTCTTTCGATCGAGATTCATCAAGAACTTTATTGATCAATCTATGTTCAAGAACGCTCTTTTTATTTGAATCAACAATTTTGTCTTTGGTGCCATATTCATGTATGTTTTGTTCATTGCCACTTATAATGCTTTCTCTTTGTTTGATTTTCACAGAGCCGCAAACGTTGCATTTCAGGCAAGATAGTTCGCTAGCTTCTCTATATTGTAAAGATCTGTTGAAATTACACAAGCATTTCTTGTGTGGGCCTTTAGGAGGTTTCTGGTAATTACATTTATGGATAAGTTGTCCATTTGAAATATTGTCAGTTGGTGTCTCTTCCAACTTCCGGTAATTTTCTTCGCCCGTCTCTTCTTCAATTACAGATAAATTGAACTTGAGTTTATTTCCTCGCGAATCTTGTCCTCTCAGTAAAATATTACCTCCTGGGATCTGGACTCCGCCGTCGGACGGTTTACTATCTGGCAAAGGCATTACCGACCTACCAACAGCAATACAGTTTGATATCCGAGAATTTGAGTCGGCTGACTGTTCATGTATTGCAGCCTCTTCACGTTGAATTTTAGTTTCACCATGAGTTAAATTAGAATTTTCTTCAATTATATCAGTCTCTCTAGGGGCTCCGTCTTTGTGAACATGTAGTACATTATTCGACAAGGTATACAGGATGGAATTGTGTCGTGTTTGAGAATGGCCGATGCCATCAGTTTCACGATCTTTAGAAATGTAATACTGTTCGTCTTCCCTTGGGTAGACATCAGAATTTACGTGATTATTTTGTCTAATAAGTCTTGCATTTCCTTGAAAATTCTGTCTATCTTCAACAAAATGTTCATATGGGTGTTCATAGACAGAGTTTATTCTACCATAAACCACCCCAGCTTGGCCTGGCTCAGGACTAACAGATATTACTGTACCCGTATTTCGTCTTGTTAGAGATTTTCTGGGACCATGCGATTGTTCATCATTGAAATCATCTTGTAAAGTGAATTCATGACCTTGTCTCCTTGTCTGAAGTTCAGGGATAAAAGATTTTGTAGCCACATCCACTACTTGTTGTCTACCAGTATCTACTGTGTGCCTTCGTAATGGAGAAAGTTCTCGGGGTCGATGATCTTCTATTCTGATACCTTCATCAAGGATAACATCATGAATATACTCCTGTCCCGGGAGTGAACGCTTTCTGATTGTGGCTGGTACGTAGCCATCACCGTGATGGACACTACCGCCACCAACCAACATTCTTTCATTTTCTGTTTGTCGCTCAGGTGATCTCGGTAAATTTTGGAACGTTCTTAACTCACCCTTGTCGATCATGGTGTCCATACCTTGATGACTTGTTCCAGCAATTGTATGTCTTTTGAAAGTAGCCGATGTTGGAACATTACGTTGTGAATAACCTGGAGTAATACTGGGATCAAGATCATCAATTGCAAACGAATATTTTGAGGGAATTCCACTGTGATATTCACGTGCAGTTTCAGCATATGTATGCCTTTTTAGCGCCTTGTGTGGACCATGAAACCGTCTTAAATTCTGTTCATCTTCACTTGTCGAAATAGAACCATCATCCTGAGTTCCAGGTTTAAGATAGGAAAAATCAACTTCTACTGGCATAGCAATGCTTTTTCCAACACGTGTTCCTGCTATGGTATGTCTCTTAGCTCTTAAAGAATTGTTACTTTCTCTCTCCGCGCTCTTTTCTATATTATCACCAGCGATTGTATTTCTACGTGAAATATCATTGGTTTGAGGAGGAAACAAAGCGTCGCTCTTTTTAAAATTAACGCCAATTTCTGTGTCGCTGAGTGACCTTGACAATCTGTACGTACTTTTCTCAGCGAGATAATTATCATTGTCAATGTTTTCAAGTCTGTTTCCAGCAAATGTAAGCCTTCTCTGATCAGCATTTGTTTTCATTGTAGGATTAAATAAACCACCGCCTGTGAATCGTCGTGATGCGTGTGGTTTAAAATTTTCCGAAATTTCTTTTTTTTCTTTGCTGGGCGACGCCGACAAGTTGCTTTCTGTCTCATGATAATTTTCTTCAATATTTTCCCGCTTATCGCCAGCAAGTGTATGTCTTCTTTGACCAGCAATTCGTTCCAGTGATCGAGAACGTAAATCACTTTCTGTGTATCGTCGTGATGTTTCCATATTTGTTGAGGCTTTCCTTCTATTCATTTGATTGTTGAATTCTTCGTCGTAGTGTAATGCAATAATTTCATTATTACTACCCCTTGTTTTAGGAATGCTAACAATCTTTGTATTTTCCTCAATAACTACAGAATCGTATTCATTGACAGTACCAATTCCAGACTCGGCATCAATGTCCTCACTATCCGTATTACCAACATTGTCACCGGATAAATCGCTTTCTTTTACATTTTTATTCTTGCTTTCACTTGTTTTAGTATCTGTCATCGATTGCTTGACCTTTCATAGTTTATTTCAAGCCAGGGTTGGGGTTAGACACGGATTTTAAAGATCACAAATCCGTGCGCGTTGGGTTAATTAATGACGCAATAATAATTGTTGCAAAACAGAATCGCAATTTTCTTGCGCGTACATAATTAAACATATAATTTTTTAAAAAATATAATTAAACATATAGAGTTTCTTCATATTTTTGGACTAAAACATAGGACTAAAAATCATGTTTAAACAAGATAGTGTGAGAAAAAATATGTTCTTTTCGCTTTTGCTGGTAAAACCTGTGGAAAAAACGATTTGGGTGGTGCCTCTACATGTTACCACCAAAACACTATAAAACATATTTTGTCGAATTAAAATACACTGATTGGTTAAAACATAAATATTTAGTTTTGGATTCTACAAGACAGAAGAAATCTTACTTCTGACACGGCACCAACTTGCTTTTTTATCCTGTCCATCTCATACGATAAATTCTGAATTTGCGAATATAAACCACTCAATTCAGGTGAACTATAAGAAAAAGTTAGATAATGGAGTTGGCAACCGCAGGAATCTTATTGAATATAACTTGTTTTTCTAGTCATGCCTGCATTGTGCTTCCTGACTAACTGACCTTTGTTTGGTAGAAAACATGTGATCTGTACTCTTACCGAAGGTGGAATAAAATATAAGGTATTGTTCTGTCTATATATCTGCTTGTTTGTTCAGGTGCTTCATTCATTCATGTCTAAACTTAGGCAGCTTAATGGGCTTCACTGCATGAGTTGTAGTGCACCTTACACTAAACAAATTTCCTTGTCAGACAAAAAAAGAAAATTAATGCGTCATTTGATGGATGTTAAATAATCATTGCCATTGCACGTGATGCAGCCTATATTCCGAAATTCGTCAGATGTAGTCGATGTTTCCTCTTGAATGAAGAATCCTTCTCACGTAATATAACTGCATCACATTATCTATTCCAAAATCACTATTTTTATTCTCCTATAAATACAGAATGTATAATAAGTTGAGTTTCTCCAACTTACTCATGAGAGACCTTTAACTGTTTTTCAAGATATTCTTTGTGCATTATAAGAAACACACGATGTTCGTCTATGATTGATTTTAAATCATGTCGCAGAATGTTTAGACGATCTCTTGATGGGCTGCTTGGTGGAGTCTACAAGATGAACGAAAGAAAAGTTATGTAACTAGTGGCGAAGCCAGTCCGACAATTTAGTCCTGTACTCCTGTTATGCAAATTTCAAATCGCTTGGGCTTGTTAGGATGTACAACTAACGCAAAAATATCCTAGCCCATGCATGCATACGAGTGCATACGATCATTCGAAATGTATAGTCGTATGTACTCGTCATATACCGTCAATGTTGTATTGTATGTAAATGTATGAATGTATCAGCTATATAGTATAATAAGCGAGATAATAGAGATAAAGAGAGCGAGATAACAAGATAAAGACAAACTTGCTTTATTTGAATCACGAAAAACAAATTTGTAGTGATTATAAATATATATATATATATATATATATATATATATATATATATATATATATATATATATATATATATATATATATATATATATATATATATATATATGATTTTGACGAAGGCTTCGTTCGCGTTGACGACGCGAACGACGTTGAGCGTTGACAACGCTTGGTTCTGACGAAGGGGCTGAGCCCCAAAACGTAGAAATTATATTATTTAAAAAATCTTTTGTATTTTTATTTATTTGATGAAATATATATATATATATATATATATATATATATATATATATATATATATATATATATATATATATATATATATATATATATATATGTGTGTGTGTGTGTGTGTGTTTGTGTAGTCTTTCACCTTCTAAACCGCCTCCGAGTGTCACAAGGGCTGCCGTAATGACAGTAGCTGGTGAGTGGAAGGCAATACACAATTTTATCATTACTGGTTTAGCTTGAAGTATATGACAAGAAACGGGTATATGTCTATATTAACGCAGTTACACTTTATTCTATATATATATATATATATATATATATATATATATATATATATATATATATATATATATATATATATATATATATATATATATATATATATATATATATATATATCGTGTAATCTACATACTTTTTATAGCTCAATATCCTTTTATCTTCATCTACTATTTTTAGATTGTTTGAAACTCATTGGCCAGCTGTGTTCTTCTACAACTGCCAGTTATCAGTTCTGTGTTTGGATCAAACAGGTTAAATCCTCTGCAAATTCTCTGAGCCTTCTCTGAGAAAAAACGTGCTGGCCGAGCAACAATTGAGCATAATTTCTTGTTTAAAAACTGATAAAACAACAGTGGATCAGTGTTTTTCACTAAAACTGACAAATTTTCAAAAACACTGCATTTCCATGGCGAGTCTTAGCAAACAAGCATGTAACAATGTTGTGTTGTGTGTTGTACAAGATTTGTATAGAAAGAATACAAATTAGTCCAAAATATGAGACACGAAATAACGGGGTGTTTTGAAACCCCGTGCTCGCAATCCATGTACTCCTCACAAGCTGCAGCCGATATTGTGTTACACTGAAATTGATGAGCGTTGACAGCCAACAGGACTTATAGCCACTGTTCGAGAGGCTTCCTCGACACAAACATGTATATATTAACATTTTAAGGTTAAAACATAACTAACTCAAAATGCCAACTCCCATCAATTCTCGTCAACCCAGCCTCAAGAGAGATGTTTTTTACCTTAATAGTTCGTCGATCATCTTTCAAAAACTGCAATTCTTGACTAACAGTTTCAAATTCTGAATTCTTCGCTCTCAAAACTTCTTCTAAGTTTCTTTTCAGCGCAGTTTCGTGTTCCAGCATATCTTTCAAATTTCCAACTTCCATTTCACGGGCTGCCTGTTCTTTTTTCAATTCTCTTTCAAGGTTTCTTTCCTTCGTTCGTGCGCCCAGAGCACTTGCCTCATGAATGTCTCGCTCTTTACGTAAACGTTTTACGCGACTACGTTCTTGGTCGACAACGTCTATTTGGTTCCGTAATTGTTCCTGATAATAAAAATCCGTTGCCATAAGAAAATGCAAATCAATTGTTGTTGGACATAACTCACAAAGAATTTAACAATTTTATATTCAAGTAGAATGCGTCATCAGTTTGATTTTACAATGATAAACTGGTATCTAACGCACAGTTTATCAATATCAAACCTGTAGCAAAAATTAACGAGGTGTTGTTTTTGGTTTCTTAACTGCACCGTTATTGCAAGCAGGATTTTTTAAAGAAAACATCTGCAAATTTAGTGGGATACCAGTGTTATATCAAGTCACCTAACTTCTAATCCAAAATTCAAGAATCCAGGAAACTTATTGACCAAACACTTTTTTATTGAATTTCGTGCCTTAAAAACCATGGATTTCTACAGGCTATAAGCACATAGCGTTGCCTGTCACTATAGTAAAGTGAAACAAGTTAAAACTGCCTTGCATTTCTTGACGTATATGTTAGCTGTCAAATCTAAGCAGTCCAGTTTCTTTTCATTATCCTCTTGCATACAACGTATACAATGTAACACGTAATTATGCAAGAAAATGTAACACGTAATTATGCATGAGATTGTTGAACAGTATTAACTACACAACTTTCCTTTAAAGAAAATGTCATTCCCCAAATTGCTTTCCCCCAGTTATTGTGAAGACTGTGTACAGTATAATTCATTACTTGCGCAAAAAAACAAATCATTAAGGATTGTTTGGCATGAATCCTCGATGGTTAAATGTTTAAGGATGTTACAATACCTGCACAGCCGTCAGAGACATTTTAAGTTCTTTTACAACATTCACTTGTCTGTCGTCAGTTTTGTCAGTGTCGTCATAATCATTATCAAGTGCATTACGTAGTTCTTCATTAACACGTCTTTCTTTTTCCAACGCTTCACTTAAGTCTGGATAAAAAGGAATAAATGCGAAGATGTTAAGTATGCTAAAATGTTGGAGGTCTTTCGTCGAATTTATTTTATATCGACATAACAAGATGTGATTTTCTCCTTGGCTGACATTTTTAACGTGCTGTTGGACAATAATTAAAGTAATTACTCTAATCCATGCTAAATACTTGCCTGTTATTAGCTGTTCCTGTTCACCAATCTGTACTTTCACGCAAGGAAGAGATTCTAAATCTAACTTTAAATCTTCTGAGATTTTTCTTTCTTCGTTCAGTGACGAGAGAAGCTCAACTTTCTCATTTTTCGCCTTTTCCAGTTCTTGTCGGAGATCATTGATAAGATTTTTCAGTTTATCTGAAATGAAGTTGAAAACAATACTCAGTGTGCGGTAACAAACACAAAATTTAATTTACAGAGAGTTCTTGGGATGGATTGCAGACTAAAAAGCAAAATATGTCTGGAGATTTTAGGATAGGTGATGAGTTGTGCAAAGTTGCCGTAATTAAGGTATTGAAAAAAGCATTTGCATTTTCATTTTTAAATATATCATTTTTGAAGTGGAAGATTACGTAAGGAAGGTTAAAACGATAAAACTTACAAAATAAGTACTATTAAATCAGTGGCGGATCCAGGGTAAGTCAAAATAAATTATAGCAGTTCAATTTTAAATTCAAAATAACTTTATAACAATGTCATAGGTTATGAATTACAAAAGAATAAAATCTAACCAATGAAGTTGCTTTGAAGGTATTTTAAAATGTAAATATATCCTAGAATGAGCTGTGATAATTTATTTTGACTTACGCTAGATCCGCCACTGTATTAAATTTCAAGAAACTTATAATTGTTCTTCCTTACGGACTTACAATACGGAGGCAACTTATTTGTGTAGTATGAATGGAAAAGATAATAATTACCAGTGTCAAAAGCGGAGGTAGTTTGTTTCTCTGCAAGTTCTGTTTCCATTTTTTTAATTCTTGTTTTCTCTTCACGTCGTTTGGTTTCTAACTCCGAGAGTTGCTGTTTACCTGTTAAATTCATTTTTATACAAGTAATAAAACAGCAGTACTTACTGTAAAATAAACGTCGACAACCAAAAGGCAATCATTTCGATAGAAAATAGTGTAGAAATAATGAATACTTAAACGGTCTCAGACGTTAATATAAATACGGCCATTATTACCTCGCAAAACTTCTTCCTCTAAATCTTTAATAGTCTCTTCTTCTCTATCTGACAATTCTTGTAACAACTGACTTTTCTTTTCTAGTTCACGTTCTCGTGATTCCACATTCAAACGTTCATGCTTCAATGCTTGCTCGAGATTCGAACTTCGTGCTTTTTCGCTGTCTAAACATGTCCTGTAATCATAAAATTCAGTACCATTATAATTTTGATTTAAAATCTAAAAAGTACTTTTATAAATAAATCTTATAGAATTCTTAATTTAACTTCAAGTATGCTAGCTCGAGATTCGTGCAGAACTAATACACGAGTTAGGATGACTCACCTTGAACACTAAGAGCAATTTTTAGTGTTTTAATATAATCTAACATAAAAGTACATATGCATGTTTATGCAAATCGTAAACACAAGGACACAATGACGTCTTTAGAAAATTTGTTTCAGACGTGATCCTATGGTTTGTTTTGTTTTGTTCTGTGAAAATACGACTCGGTACGCCAGCCTTAATGCGACATGGTGAGAGTAAAGTACTTTATGTATTAGCTTCGCCGCCTGGGTAGATGCAGCACAAAAGCGTAAGCCAATTATTTTGGGGCCGTATCCACCAACTGGTTAAACGTTCGGAAAACCGGAGTGAATCTAAGTCCTTCGGAATGGCGTGGACATATACTCTTATCTCATGAGGACGATGGTTGTAGTCAGAGAATACGCGATCCCAGAGTTGAGAGAAGCCCTCAACTAACTACATACTTACTGGGTAACTGTGTTTTGTGTTCTTTCCTTTTCTAATGCAGATTCCAATTCCTTTAAACGTGTCTTGTTTTTAGTCAAGATAGCTTGAAGCTCGTTAGTGACGTTTCTTTGACGTGTTAGAAGATCATTTGCTTCATTTAACTGCTTCGTTTCTAGTTTCCTTTCAGTCTGAATATTGTCCAGCAATTCACGTTCCTTTTGTAGCAGTTCTTCCTTTGTGGTGACTAAACAGAACATACATAATCCAACTAAGAAATATAAGCTATACAGTCGAACCATCGTTCAGAGTCAAGGTTTAACACTTTCATTAAGTTTTAACACATCCCATTTCAAACAAATACGAACATCAATAATAATACGACTGTGCTGTGTCAAATCATGGCTACCTTGGATGCCACAGACAGAAACATAAGATTGTCCTAACCTTGTTGTAGAAGTTCCTTTTCGCGTTTCCTCACTTGATTCTGAATGGCCTGGAGTTGTTCTTGAAGTTTGTGATTCTGCAGAGAATTTCGAGGGCATCACTATTAGTCGTTTTTAAGGGAAATAGGTGCAACCAAACAATTGTTTAAACAAAATTAGGCCACACTTATTGAGATACAGGTTAGCAATGAACATGTTCTAGTTATAGACTTCAGAATAAATTTCTCTTTGATCGACCCACAATCTTATTTATCTTTAGCGATCTCGCATTCAACATGGTCATACATAGATAAATATATATAGACAGATAGTTAGTTTTATTAAAATTAACTTTGCCGCCTAAGAGCTGAATTGTGTTAATTATTACAGAAAAGAACTTCAAACATTATTACATGTTACTAGAATAATAAATACTTTAAATTTAATTATATTTAAAATTTAATGAATTATGTACAATGTCGTTGTTATCATATGCAATTATGTTATCTATGTCGCTTAGCCTGAAAGTTTACATTCAATTTGTGTTTTGTTCTTAGACTAAAATGGTTTGAGTTACGACGAGGTAGTAAGTTATGCAACCTATGGCTATCATTAGAATCTATTTCGTGGAAAAGTTTGTCAGTAAATCTCTGTCTTCGTGTACCTAACTTTTGAAGGCCGGGACACCAAGTGCTTCATCATATAAGACCCAAGAGAACATTATCACCAGAGCTCTTTTTTGTATCATTTCAAGATCGTTAGATAGATAGGTTGTTAGCCTGTCGTGGAAAACTGGAGATGCATGTTCTCAAATTGGTCGAATGCAAATCGTATATAATTAAATTAGTTCCATGGTGCCAATGCTGTTTTTTTTAATTGGCTTACAAAGTCTTCTCGTGCTTTTTTGATGATTCCTTGAATATGACTATTCCACTAAAAGTTACTGGAGACATGGAGACCAAGGAGCTTTGCACATTCGACGACTTTGATAGGATTGCTATAGTTAGAATAGAGTCGTTGTGGCGTATTCCGATTAAATCTAATACGTAATTCTTTGCACTTTCCCTAATTTAGTTGGAAATTATTAGCTTTTGCTTGGATAGCGAGTTGATCAACTGCATTTTGAATACAACATATATCTCCTTTTTGATTGCTTTCGATAAAGTTGTAACGTCGAAAAACTTCCGCATATCAGATGTGGAAATCACTAAGACCTTTATTATTATTGTGAATAGCCATGGGCCAAGTTTTGTTCCTTGGGGGACACCTGCTGTAACTGGTTCCCATTAAGAATAACAATCTTGGTTCAATTTCACTCGCTGTTTTCTGCAGGTCAAAAAATCTTTTATCCAATCAACAGTCCATTGGGGTAGGCCATATGTTTTTAGTTTTGAAATAGCAAGTAATGATCGACGAGGTCCAAGGCTTTTCTAAAGTCAAACAGCATCACTCTAATTGACCCGCCGTTTCCGTCTGTTAATTCGCTCCAAGAGTGAAACATGCTTACGAGGGCATGGACGGTGCTTGAATTGGAAATCGTTCCAAGCTGGTTGGGGCATACTTTTGAAGTACAGCTGGTTTTACAAAACAGTCTACACCATAGTCCTCGGCGACTTTTGACACAAGCGAAGTCAAGGAAATGGATCGCAGATATATGACGGTTTACAACACGCACTG
The DNA here is from genome assembly GCA_963855995.1 of Muricea muricata. Classification (NCBI taxonomy): domain Eukaryota; kingdom Metazoa; phylum Cnidaria; class Anthozoa; order Malacalcyonacea; family Plexauridae; genus Muricea; species Muricea muricata. The sequence goes on from OY979717.1 coordinate 63,738,001, forward strand.
GTTTTTCCTTTGGGATAGATACGGACGTCCAAGATAATGGGAGGCGAGTCTCTCTGTATGATGGATTGTGCTAAAATATCCCCGCTTGCTTTTAGGATCCAACCATAGATTTACTGGAGTTCAAAGTTGATACCTGTAAGCTTTGAAAGACTTGAAATTCGGTAACTTGGAAATTTGGTGTATCTTCATCAATATTTTGTTGCGGGTTACTTGGGGGTAAAGAAAGTCTGTCATTTATAAGGTTGAGGGTCAGGAGATATGAAATTCGTCGATCTAAATTTCACAATACATAGTTGGGATATAATACCTTCGGGGGTTGTGAATAGTTCCGTTATTCCGCTAAGTTTCTTCATTTCACTCCATCACTTTGCTGGGACACTCTCTCTCTCAATTCTTTGATTTTAGCTAAGTAAAACTTTCATACACAGGCTTTTGTCTCGCAATTTCTGAGACGCCGGAATGAAATCAAGTCCCCTTGTGCTAAAGATTTCTGACATCTGCGAAGCTTATTTCGATTCCGTAGACGGTCGGACACCTCCGAGATGGTCGAGCACCTCATTGATCTCGTTCCCAGCCTGCTCTGGCTCATTTAGACGAAGTTGTATTACAAATACAAATTGTTTCGACGGTTTCCAGCAAGCTTGTTGTTAGCTCAGTCGTCTTGGCGAGCGATTTCTAATAGATTAGGCAGGGGTTCGAATCCCATCCGAGGTTTTTATTATTTTTAAAGTTCGTCAAACTTTTTTTTTATAATTTTTTACTTTTATACGATTTTTGTAAGGGTTAGGTTTAGGGTTTGGGTCAGGGATTGGATTATTTAAAATTTTAAAGAGAAAAATCTTTAGTTTTATCAGACACATAGGCTTGGAAACGAGATCAATGAGGTACTCGGCCATCTCGGAGGTGTCCAACCGTCTACGGAATCGAAATTTGCGTCTGCGAATATGGTTTGCATTTTTTGAGTGAACCAAGAGCGTTCGTTTGATATTTTAAGTTTTGATCTTATTGGAAGAATGGTATTCAGACAATGGATAATAATTTATTCTAATGTATTGGCTTTATCTTCACAGGAAGTCTTGGCTCTAATAAGAGTTGGAACGTCTACCTCTACCAGAGATTTTCTTAAAGCTAGCCGATTAGTTGGTCTTAAATCCATTGATTTGATTTTATAGAATACGCTTCGGGTTTTTTACTACTACTTTTGTAGTAGTTGTTAAGATTAAATCCAATTAGCTATGTTTTGACCTCTGGTGTGAAATTTGACTAGAATTGAAGAGTTTGAAGTCTGGTCGTTTTCAGGTTGTTGAAGTCGCCAAGAATTATAACTCACGATGTTACCAAGGTACTCGTACAAATAACTTCACATTATTGAGAAGATGGTAAACAATATCCAGGATAATGTTAGATTTTCCTCTTGGAAGACGTAGTGGATTTAATTTCAGCTAGATTACTTCAAAATTTTCATTCGATAAATCTTCCAGGATTTCGAATTGTTTTCCGAATATACGCACAGAAGCCGCCATGGAGGTGTCCGAATACACACCCGCCGTCGTCTTACTAAGATGTACTTGCTGATGCTTACTATATTATCATGGATCTGATCACGAAGCCAGGATTCTGTTGTGCAAATAATACTAGGTTGGTTGTGGTCACTACACTGCGAACCAATGCAGTATACTTATGTCTTGTAGTTATTAGTATCCTACGGAATGATGTGACGTCCTAGCGTGAGGCCATTTTGTCGAAACCAAATACTGTACATACATAGGTATTAGACTTAACCAAACTGGAGATAACGCAGTTGGCTATAAAACACTGCATAGATAATATCGACCAATTACTCATTTTATTAACTGGCACATGTGGTGATAAACTAACTATAACAACAAAAATACACAAGTGCGCACAGTACCTCATTGGTTAGTTCCTGTTTAACAGCTGTCAAGGACTTCTCCAATTCATTAATTTCAGATAACAATGAGATTCGATCAGCTTCGTAAAGTTTCCCAACAGACTGACGGTGTAAATCATCCTATATGTTAGCAAACGATTCACATTATTTAGGTGCAACTGAAGGAATGACATACATAATGCAGTGTAGCTTGTGCATACCATAACACAGAATTTCAATACGTACATTTTAGTAAACTTATAATTATAAACATTCTACTTATATTCATATCTTCGCACCGCTGTGTAATATCCTCCATATATTTTCCAGATTCTTTCAAGCACAAACGCATAACGAAAGCAGCTCGGCTTATACGTTAGCTAGCTAGTGTATCAAAAAGGTAGGGAAGGACACCATTTCTATGATGCTCGTTTATCTTTTTCACTTCAAGATGCTCGTTAAAGAACCCCTGCCCTCATAGTAGTTGTTTGGCAATTGTTTTTCCTTTTCAAACAAACTTACTTATTCTAAGATTTCAATAAACGCAAACCTGTTTTTGCTGCCGTCTTCTTATCAAGTTCAATATTGAAACACCGTCGTTATTTGCAGCCAGGTCGATTGTTTCCAATTCTGATGAAAGCATGTTCTCTTCTTTTTTCAAAACCTATCACAGTAACACTTATAGATTTAATAATAAAATGTTTTTTATGTATACAAGACGGGTCGACCATCCCAAAAAAGTTGCACAATGGTCAAAATGTCCTTTATACCATTTCCTTCATAGTGTATGGACAGATTAGATTGGCTAATAACACTAAATAATGATTTACATAAGTGTCTGGTTTATGTGATCAATAAAAAAGGGCCACACTTATTGAGATACAGGTTAGCATGAGATACAGGTTAGCAATAAACGTGCTCAAAAATCTTGTTTATCTTCATCGATTCCGCATTAAACATGGTCATAAATGTCTTATGCAAGTAATGAGTTCGATTGAGTATCCTATATTGATTTTGAATGGCGTAAAAATGCCCTTTTTACCATTTCCTTAACAGATAATGATTTACTAAATGTTCCAATTTACATATTCTACACATAGATAAGTGATAAAAAGTATCACTAACATTGACTTGACTCAACTGTCTATATACTTACATCTAATGCAGCACTCACAATAACACCTCTCCAATCTTTGCCAACGGTCATCTCATCCTGAAACAGAACAAACATAACACTCCTTTACTTAATTGTGTGCGATATCTCTTTGTTCTCATGCATATGATTTTATAACATTCAAATAAAATTAGGACCTATAGACGATAATGAATTTCTCTCAACTGTATGATTTTTACAATTTGTATGATTTCTACTCAATTAATACACATATACCCTTTAGAAATTATTCATCATCGAAATAATAAATAACATGCCACAAAATAAACTAAACCATGACCTGTAATGATATCTTCTATCATCGCATTTTCACTAGACTGCCATAATGTAAAAATAAAGTCAAAATGTACTTGCCAGTTTTGAAACTGTTTCTTCGTGCAAAAATTCAATTGCTTTTCGTAAAATTTCTTGTTCTTCTTTCCAGACATTTTGAAGAGACTTTATTTTTGGATCATGAAGCGCTGGGAGACTATTAACTAAACTGTACACAGCATCCGAGTCTATTCGCAGGTCATCCAATACGGTCTTGAAAAAAAATTAAAACTTGTTCATATGACAGTGGATAATTGACCGTAACAAAAACGATAGCAGATATACATTTTACCAGAATACATTGCGGCTGGCAAATTGTTTCAAAAGCAAACTGACGTCTGTTGTAGGACAACCATATGAGAGGTTTTGGCTTGAGTGCCGCAATGCTTCTGGTAAAACATACATGCTGCCATCTTTTCCATAGTCAATTGCATAGACAAATCTGAAGTTTATCCAATAAATCACATGTATATTGACAACATTGTTGGCAAGGTGTAGCATTACAGTGCACCATTTTTTTACTATAAGCGACATGGTTGCACTGAATAATTGTCTTTTTAGTTAAGCATAACATGCAATAACATTTTCTTAACATGCACTTTCGTTCCTTTTTCTATCCGTGGCAAAGTTAATTACAGAAAACTGTTTGTCTTTGTGAAAGAGGGATAGAACATATCATACCAAGCAATTACATTAAAAACTACAAACTATGCACTATTGCCAGAGTTTCTGGAGGCGGAAAACACTCATTAAAATTAATGCTATGTTTTATACGTCAATATTGCGTAGCAATTATGTATTCATGCCTACAGAGAAAAAGTGATATGATATCAACAAGGCGTACTTTAACAAAAACATTAGGCACCTTAAGCATACAAGCTTATTCTAGTACGGGGACGTGAAAAAAAGCAGCCTTAAATTTACACTTGGAAAAAACTAGTGTTATTAAGAACCTCAATTGGCCGGACGAATGTGCCACGACAAATTCTGATAATATCGCATTGGCACACAAAAAGGAATAGAAATTTTATAATCGCTTGAGCGTTTTAAACGTCGCCGTCGCTCTGTTTACAACTGCAACATACAGATTACCACGTCTTGTACACAACGTCTAAATTTTAAGCTGGGATAACTACTACTTTGAATTAAATCTTACAACCTTTCACAATCATCAGCCCAGTGTTTATATCAATCCTTAAACTGTATTCTTTTCATACATTGGGCAATAGAGAACAATTTTTTCCGCAATTATTTAGTTCAACATTATTTAGTTTGCCGTCGCCGTCTTGTTACCGTCCTACATGCTTAAGGTCGCTATTGTTATTTTGACGCGACTTACCTCGATTTTCTTCGTGGTGGAAGTATCCAAATCTTCATCTTCATTAAGGTTTTCGTGTTTCATCTCAGACAGATAACCAGCGATGGTTTTCGTGAATCCATCAACATTCTTGAGTTCATTATTTAACCGAGACTCAACATTTGAATCTGTAGAACAACAATATAAATGTGAGAATTGTAACTTTGCCTGCCACGAATCTCAAAATTATCAGAAAGTGCGTAAAAGAATTCCATTAAGAGGCAGATATTCACCTGGTTCAGATTCATAGCTCTGTTGCTCGATGAGAAAAGTTTGTGTTGGTTCTTCCACCTCATCATCGACAGTTTGCCGCCATTTTGCCCTTTCCAATGCCTCCTTGATATCCGTTTCAAACTGAGATTTACAAGACATCAGTTCTTCAATGTGCTGTTGTTTGAGATCATCAATATGGTTTCTGATCACACTGTTCCTCTGTGAAGAAAGAGAAAGAAAAACATGCAAAACATTTTTTAAAAACTTTTCGGCAACAGTGGATGCAACTTTAACTCCAAAGAAGAAACTAAATGCATAATCTTAAATCATTATTGCAGATAAACTGTATCTCTGTATTTCTGAATCTTAGATATCAGAGTACTGCACTGGCATTATGGCACAAGGACACAATTACTGTTTCATTCAATTTACAATTGAAGCCTGGTTGAATTAATTCGTAACCGCCGTGAACATTTTCAGATGACAGATGTGAGAATGAACAAAGTAGATCTGCATTTAATATTGATTGAAATTTTAAATTCAGTTTACAAACGAAAAAAACAGTTCTATGCATCATCAAAAATGATCTCGCTGCGACAGCTATAATCAAATGAAAACGAGACTTTATAAAAATGCACCTGCTTTTCTTGATTTAATTTCATTGTAATTTCACGTAACTCTTTTTGCAAAGCATCAACCTGTAAAATATAAATAATAATAGAAAACTGGAATACCTACAATGGTTTGCAACTCTGCAAATTGCTTTAGGTCGCCGAAACATTCTGTTATGGAAAGGGATGGACTCCCTAAAAGCTAATTAGATCACTTTCATGGACTTCGCGATTTGTAGCTCTCCTATTTTTAACGGTTATCTCAGTTAAAAGAGTCAACCCAATAAAATCAGGATTGCAGTATTATTTATTTTACAAATCGTGAATATCTTCACACTCATCATAAGTAGCGCACGGCATTACAAATTCGGCACACAAATACGAAGTTCATTCACGATTATTTCCCCATAAATTTACCTTTTGGTTAAGTTGTTGTGTTGCTTCAATGGTCTGAGCTTTATAAGTTGATTCAAGATTCTTCATATTTTTCAACACCTCCTGCATCTTGGCTTCACTCTCTTCAACACTACTTTCAGCTTCCTCGAGAGCGTCTTTCAACTTCCTTATCTCATCTTCGTCCATAACTTTGTCATTTTCAGCTTGAATCAACTTCATATGATGTTCTTCAAGAATATTTTGTTGCGTTAGTAAACCTTCTTTGAGTTCCCTGACGCTCGCAGAAAGTGTTTCCACCTCGTTTTCTTTTTCACTTAGTGATTTTTTGAGGTTGGATATTTCGCTTTCCATATTACTAGCATTTGCCTCAAGCTTTGTGTAAGCTTCATTCTGTTCCAACAGTTTGTCTTGAAGTTCCGCTACGTTTTCTGCCTCCTGTTTAACTTTATTAAATCGATCCTAAAAAAGTTTTTAAAAATTACTAATAATTCACGGCAAAGACACAAAGGAAATAAAGGCCGTAGATTTTTACAAAACTTTAGCCTAGATTCTCGGCTTATACATATTCTTTGCTTAAAACTTCTTTCGTACACAAACTGAAAAAATGGGTATCGTTTTAGAAAGCATTTAAAATACTCGCAATTCGTGCTTTATCAGATATAAAACGCTCGGCTGCGCCTTGCGTTTTATATCTGATAAAGCACTCCTGCTCATCTATTAAATAGTACTTAAAACATTGTAACTCAATCGCGTATTGTTCTAATATATAGTAACACGAAATTAGTATGCATGATTTTGAGGAAATTTTGAAATATTGTGGAGCAGTATCCAAGTTTGGACCGCTTGGTTCGCTACTCGGCGAAATAAAAAGTTCTTCCAATCCGATCAATCGAAAATGTAATTCCTTCGACGTGCTTCCAGAATCTTAAAACATTCTTTTCATTCCAATGCAGTCATTGGCCAATTTATTCAGGCTATTGTCTGCATTCACAGTATCATTTTCACACGTATACATTCAATACTAATGCTATTGAGACCATAAACTACACTTCACAAACAGTGAAGTCACAAACTGAAATCATAACACTTGCATGCACAAAAAATTCCTTGTACTCATTAATTATCAATTGAAATGCTAATAACGCAACTCAACTCTAAATTTGAATTTCATTTCAAATATACAAACCAATTTAAAAAATAAAGATAATAAACTTTTTATCACTGCCGGATAAAACACCGTGTAGCGCGTTAAAAACAACAGATCTATACACAGATAAAACGAGTTTGTTTCACGGACAATGAAAGATACATCCGTTCACTTACTTTGAATGAGGAAGCTTCGAGACAACTATCATACAATTGTTGTTGTAAGCTATTTTTCTCTTCTTCCCAAGCAACTTCAGCTTCTTGAAACGCACTTTGCACATTGTCCCTTTCTTGCGAAATATTCTGCAAGTCATTTCTTAAACTTTTCACACTGATTTTTAATGTGTTAATTTCTTTCTTTAAAGATTCATTGTCCTTTAACAGTTCTTCATTTCCGTGTATTTCATGCTTTCCCTGTTCCTGCCTTCCACGAAGTCTTTCAATTTCTTGCTCATAGCTGTCTTGATTGTCACGAGCCTCTTTTTCTAACTTGACCTTGTTTTCAGTCAGGATGGAAAGTTTGCTGTTTAGTTCTTCTTGCACTTTTTTTAATTGTATATTTTCATTCTCCTTAACTTCAATATCCTGTTGCAAAGATTGGATTTTCTCCTTCAACTGATCTGTTTGAGGTGTAGCTGGTTTTTCCTCCGGCAAAGCCTCCGCATGCTCCAGTGAAACCCCTGAATAAGAATCTTCTGATAAATGTAAACGAAGCTGACTTTCCGATTCCTTTACCTTGTTTTGTAACTCTGTAATTTTATCACACAACAGCTCCTTTTCTTTCTCATAAGCTTTTTCCATCTCTTCGCTTTTTGACTTCAAACTTTCCACTCCCTTTTGAAATTCTTCTTTTTCTCTCAATAATTCTTGTATTTCACGTTGTGTTTCCACATTCCTCTCCTCCAAGAGGCTTTCCTCTAAACGCAATCTTTCATTTTCCTTTTCCGTGAGAAGGTTCTCAAGCTTTTCCACGTTAGCTATATGAATTTCCATTTCTTCTTCAGCATTTCTTACTCTGTTTGTCACTTGTTCCTTCGCTTCAATTTCTTCTTGAAGACGTAACATAAGAGCATTCTGTGCTTGTGTTAATTGATTAAGTTCTTCTGTTCTTTGACTTGTTGTATTCAGTAATTCATCCTGGGTCTTTCGTGCATCATTCAACTAAACGAAAGATACGTGAGGACATCAATAAATGTTTGGGATTAAAAATGAAAACACAACGATTATAATTATAAACAAACCGTGTAAGTATAGGACTTTAAAACATTCTTTTTGTGACAAACGATCAAATTTATTAAGCATGTATAACGGACTGCCTTCAGAAGACAACGAACGTGCAATCCTTTGTTAAAGCAATTAAATTCGATTCTGCTCGTAAATAGATTTACATCATAAAATATACAACTAATTGTAACAAAGGTAATTGTATGTAAACTAAGCGTAAACTATGAGCGCGCAAGGAATGATGGATTATTGCTTATTTTCACCAGTAAACATCATCGAGGGCACATAGGAAACTTACGACGGCAAATTTACTTGCTACGAAGGTAATTCCTTGAGTATCAGGGCCTAAATAAACAATAATCCATCATCCCTTGCGCGCAGATGGTTTACAGTTCACGCTTTTCGAAAGACAACTTTTATTAAATTAGCTGTATATAACGACATCTAAAAACGTGTCATAGTACCTGTCTACTAACAGAAGCTACAATATCGAGGAGTTTCTTCACAGCAGCTCTTAAACGATTTCCTGAGTCTATAACGAAAAAAATGTAATATTTTTGTAAAATGAAATATTTGAAAATATTCTGTGAATTATGTGATACAGACGTGCAAAGAAGCTGTGGGTGATATTGCAGTGAGAACGATTTACAATGAAGTGGAATATTCCACTAAACAAGTAATACAACTACAGTGAACAGTACATGTTGCGCGAAAATATATCCCAACACAGTTTCTTGCGACGTTTTCCTGCAGTCATGTATGGGTCATTCTAGTAAAAAGTGCAACATAAATTTGCCATGGTAAAATCCTTTTCCAGGTTAAAAATCCCTTTCTTTCAGTTTCCTTCTTTATTCCTTCATAGAGATTGTAAGCTGGCAAACTGTACGATCCGCAATTACATGTACCTAGTACATAATTTTGACCTGAGGGTTCATAGAGAGATGACGGCAGATGAAGCATTGTCTATGGAGAAACGGATTGTCTATGGAGAGGACTGGACAGGTGAAGTACTAACTGCACAATCAAGACATATAGTATATGTACCTACTATACCACAGTGACCAGAGTATTTATGGATAGAACGTACACGGCAGGTGAAGTACTGTACGAACCTGTACCACATATACCTATTACATCATTTTGACCGGATTGTCTATGGAGAGAACTGGACAGGGTAGGTACTAACTGTAAAATCAGGACTTACCGACTACAGTTTCATCATTTTGAACATCTAATGAGCCTTGATTGTCGCTGAGAATAACAGACACCTCAAGTCCTTCATCACTTAACTGTGACATGTCTACCTGCTTCTCTTCCATTACAGTTCGCTCTGTCTCATCACTATCATCTGCAAAGGAACAGCGCATGACAAATGTTTCATGTGAAATCTCTTCCGTCTGGTTATTGTAAGGTTCTTGCTATTACCCATTGAATACCAAGGGCCAGTTGTTTAAATGTCGGTTAGCTTAATCCTGGGTTAACGTAAAATTTCTTTCCAAACTTTCCAGTAGCTTGTTGATAGTATTGCAAGATATTACTTAAGAAATCTTGTCTTGATCAATAGTAGTTTTGGTTTGTGAAGTTGTAAAATAAACGGATATGTAGAAACACAGAAACTGAAACATTGGGTTAAACTTTAACCCAGAGTTAGTGCTAACCCAGCTTTGAACAACCGGCCCCAAGTGTTTAAATCCTACTTGCATGATCAGAAATTATACAGTACATGTACTGTGATGATATATACAAAAATATACCGTACTGTGCATACATGCATACTACATTACGCTATTAGCATAAAATAGTGCACTGTCAAACAATATGTGCACAATGCACACAGAACCTACCAAGAGCTCTCGCACCAGCAGGGGCAGCGGGTGTAGATGAAGCTAACATGCCAGCTGCTTGTCTCCTAAAACCTTCAGGTATAGAGTCCTCTGCTTCAGGAAGTGAAGCAACTTCTGAAACCGTCTCATCATCGTCTTCCCGCAATGTTTGTTCAAACAACGTCTCAAGACGACTTGTGATTGTATCTTCGATTGCCATTGTTGTCTTTACAGCTGTTGTTAGTTGTCGTATTAGCTTCGCCTTTGCACGTTCAATACTGTCCCTATATAACAGACAATCAGGATATTGAAAGTACGACAGGGATATTGAAAGTACGATATTTTGCTTGACAAAAATGGTAGAAATGCTAGGTGGGTAGTTAAGGAGATTAATCTCCTTAAAATTCACCGCAACAACAGGAAATAACTTTAGATAACTTTACAAGTGTTGTGGAAACTAGATGCAGTGTTGTAGAAAATCAATAGTCGTAACGCGTCTATGTTGTTTTCCACTTTCTAACATTTTTATGTCATTTTTGACTAGAACACAGCAACCGTTAGAGATATACAGTATCCAAAACGATAAAACATAGCAAACTGATGATACAATTTTCCTTTTTACCTTTCTGAATTTATAGCGTCTAAATCAGCTCTGAGCATTTGTATGAGGTTAGCATTTTCACGCTGTTGTCTTTCTTCTCGATTCTCAATATCTCTTATATTTCCCTCCAGTGTAAGAACATCCATGTCTACGGCTTGTTTTTGTTCTTGAAGCTATGAATTGATAAATATATTCATTTAAGTTGTTCAGCAATTAAACTAGCGATCATTAAACAAAACTTACCTCATTTAATTCCTTCTCTTTTTCTTCAAGTGCCTTTTCAGCGACATTACTTCTCTCCTATATAACGGAAAATAATGAAAATTTTTCAGAAACGTTCCCGAGTACAGGTAGTAGATTATTTCAATTGTACAATGCATACAGTGATAGTCTACACAGCACGAAATTAAAAACCTGTTCAAGGTGGATGAAAACAGCAGTACACAATGTTGTGGTCTGGCATTGCTCATAGTTGTCAACAATATTGTATACTCGATTCAAACATAAATTATTGATAATATTGTTCAATCCTGTTTTCATCAAGTCTGAACTAGATGATCATTTTTCACCGTGAGGGCACCAGATTTTCTCAAAGTAATTGGAAGCGATACGTCTGTGTATCTGAGAATAGTTATGTGACGTCGCAGTTGCACATTAGTCATGCACGTGCAATACCTTGAGATCCGCAATTTCATTTTCCATTTCTTTGACTCGAGCTTTCAAAACATGTTCTTTCTCTGTTGTAATGGCTAAATGTTCAGATAATTTCTCTTCTAATTCTTCCTTTATACGAGTTTTCAAAGCACGCTCTCCTTCAAGTTCGTTCCTCGCGATTTCCATGTGCTAAATAGATAGAAATATAATCGAATTACAGAAAGAAAGGTGAATGCTTCAAGTCATATGTTTATAGGTATGTTGGTTTCCGTTAAAAGGTTTGGACATGTCTGTAGTTTACTTAATATAGCAAGATGATATTGATGGAAACGCTTTATCATTGATGAAGAGAATGCATAAAGCCGAAACAGCTACACTTATCGGTTTGACATTGTCTCCTACAGTACTTACAGCCTGTCAGTAAGTAAGTTAGTAACACTGTCAGCGCTGGACGAAATATTAAAGCATTCAAAATTTCATTTTCAAAAACTGTAATATTCAAGTAATCTATTCCGTAACCCTGCAATCCTTGCAACTCAATTAGTAAAGTTAAATGCTGTAAACCTAAATCGTCCAAAGTAAAAAGAAACAATGGTTCACGCAAGACGAGCTTATGACGCCGCTGACCTTTGATTTTTTGTGTACAAATGGACCAGTTCCTTATTAGACAAACTTTTGAATTAGGAAAATATATTAGCATTGCTGGAAAGAACATGCTAAATTTAGTAAAACTGTGAAGTTTGGTTACAAAATCTTGTAAAATGTGTAAAATATAGTCCTGTAAACATACCACTAGGTGGAAATGTGGTCTCACTTTTCCACGCGTAACACAAAAGTATACAAAAATTGCAAACTTCACAGTACTATATTTTCCATATTTTACAATATTTTATAACCAAACTTCATAATTTACCAAATTTAGGATGCTCTTTTCACTTGTACCAATAGATTTTCCTAATTCAAAACTCTGTCTAAAAAGGAATTGGTCCATTACGACATAATCCACTTAAAACGCCGCTTTTAGGACGATAGTGTCACAATCTACCTGATCATGTTCCGCTCTCAGTCTTTCCAGCTCCTCCGCGTGCTGTTTAGCCAACAATTCCTGGACGCCACGTAACTGTTCTTCATATGAACTGTCATTTTTCATCTCGTCCAACTTCTCTTCAAATTCTTTGCGTATTTTAGCCAGCCTCTCTTCGTACTCGCCGCTCGCTTTCTCGATAAACGCAGTCAGTTCACTGATATTTTTATCTTTTGTTTCGATCTCCAGAAGAGCTCGTCTCATTTCTGTTTCTGCTTTTTGAAGCAGGTTTTCCTTCTCTATCATTTCCTCACGTTGTTCATTTTTCAGTGCATTTAATTCATCAGCGAGTTTCTTCTGCCAGTTCTGTTCCACTTCTTGCGTTTCAACTCCATGTTCTTCGCTCAGTTTCTTGATTTGCGCTCGATGCTGTTCTACCAGGTCATTTAAAGCGCTCAATTGTCCTTCATGCTTTTTCTGTAAGTCTTCTTCAAGTTTCTTTAGGCTTTCTAAATGTTCTTTCTCTAAATTATAGCGAGCTATCTCTTCAGCTTCTTTCAGCCTAGTTTCAAGCTCCTCCTACAATAATGAAGTATTTGTCAGTAAAAGTACAAGTTGTAAATGCCTTGCAGTAGATTTACAAAAAATGTTAATAAATAATTTGCATGATAGACTAATTTTTGAGCTAGGCTAAAAAGGAACACTATGAAATTAGTAAAATTGCAAAATTTGGTCGAGCAAATGCTGAAAAGTGTAAAAACATAACCTCGCAAAAGTTGCAAAGCTTACAGATTCTGTATATAGTTGTATTACGCGTGGATTTTTTTACAATTTTTAGCCGAAAATGGTAATAATTTGCGCCCCGCCTCCAATACAAGCACATACAAAAATTTGAAAGGTTAAACTTTACTTTAGTGATTCTGTAATTTTGCAAATTCCACTATGTTCCTTCTAGCAGTGGTGATTAATTGACTTTTTTTTCAAATAGATTTAAAAATTTAGTTTATTGTCCATTGTTCAAACAATTTGCCAGTAGAACTTGTTCCATCATTTTGTCAGCCAAAGACTAAGGTTTTCAGGTTCTTGTGTGGCTGTGGCAATAAAGGATATGAAGCTATAGCGAAAAAGAAAACCGCAGACAAAAAGCTCTGGTGAATTTGGGTGGGATCAAATTCGCTGGTCGCCGGCCTAAACTGAAAACCCCGCAAAGACATTGCCTGAAACACACCTGGTGTGACTTATCCAGTTCCTCCGTCATCAAAGTAAACTTCTCCATGTGTGTTTGAACCAGTTCTTGTTTAGTGGACTCTAGTTCACGATGATGTTGTTCATTCGCTTGCCGTAGAGCTTTGTCTTTTTCTGTTATCACTGTTTGCATTTCAGCAGCAAACTTATCTTCGATTTTTTTAATTTCTCTTTCGTACTTATCTTGCAATTCTTGCATAGCAACCAGATGTTCTTTATTCACGTTTTCTTTTATTTCCTCATTCTGTTTTTCTTGCTCTAAATAAATCAATTTTGAATAAATTCAGATTCAGAAATACTGTTAAACATAGTCAAAATATTCACGTTTTCAAAGGTTTTTGAGTGGAGTGGGGGTGGGTAATATTCATCACTTGAAAATGATATTTATTGCGCCTGACTCGTGTCAAATAATACAAATAGTTCAATTAGAGGCTGCGAATCCTAGTCCATCTTATTAGCATTCCCTGTCGATAAAATGGACACCGAAAACATAGTGATAACAACTTTAGTACCTGCTTTTAACTCCTTCAACATTTCCTCTCTTATTCTTCCTTCATTTTCCTTTATCTCTGCTTCTCTTTGAGAAAAATTTTCTTTTAACTCTTTCCGTTCTTCTTCTGACATGTTCTTTCTCATTTCCTCCATCTCATCCATTTCCTTCATCAATTTTCCTTTCAGTTCATTGAGAGCATTCTGTTGCTCAACATCCAACCTTAACAATCCGAAATGTCAAATTATTAAAAACGTTATCGCATACAAATCATTTCTAGCCTCTGGTAAAGCAGTATGGAGGTTCTTAATCTGCCAATGTACTCCAAGTGCAGATAACATAACATACAGGGTACATAAAAAAAGAAGACAAATTTAAAATAGCTCTCTATTTCGAAAAGCGCCTCAATGTACGAAGTTTTTCTATTAAAATAGATCGTTTTGGGACTTATAATGGAGAATAAACAGAAAATATGAAAAATTAAAAACTTCAATACCGGGGGTTTGTGTATTCTACGACATGTTAAATACGCCTTGCGCACAACACTTAAATGCTTTTATTTTTTTCTTGCGGTCCGAAATCATATTTTAGCCTTTTCTGCAATCTGATTGGCTACACGAGCGGACCGTATGAGGCCGTACGGACCGCGCGAGTTTTAAATCCACAATGTTTTTGTTTTTAAAAAAATTCGGATCGCAAGAGAAAAATAAACCAATTATTTGCCGGTTTGGTCGGTCCGTATAGGGAAATATTTCCCTCGGTCTCAAAAACTTTTTGAGACCTTGGGAAATATTTCCCTATACGGACCTCTTAACCGGCAAATAACCTATATATATATATGTAATTTTCACTTCGTAGATGGAAAAATTGTCGAGTGCTGTATTGATGAACAAAATTTCAGAAAATTTGTCAGAAAATTTGAATCTAAGCCAAACGTCGCGCGAACTTCCGTATTTTTACAAAATCAGCTTTGTGCTTGCTTAATTAATGCATTCACCTAATCTGCATACAGCTTCCAAAGGACTTTTATTTAAAATTAGAACTTTTCTTTAGAAAAACGATTTTTGAAGGGCTTAAACTCATTGAAAACACAAAAGGCAACGTTTCAAAATATCGCTACTTATTTTTAGTATATATCAATATTCCTTACCGCGTTTTTAGATCCTGGACTTCTTCATCGTGAATTCGTTTAAGCTCGTTCTTTTCTTTTTCCATATTTTCCTGCAATTCACGTGTTTCTTCTGCATGAGATCGAAGCAGTTCTTCTAATGTTTTCTTATCTCTTTCAAGAGACTCCGCCTTCTCAGTTTGCTCAGCAATTTCTTTTGAATGAACATCTTGCAATTCCTTTACTTTCTTTGCCACTTCATAATCTGCTCCTATTTTCGCGATTTCAACTTCACGAGCGGCATCAAGTGCCAGATCAGCCCGAACTTCGGAAACTTCTTCCAATAAATCATCAAAACTTCTCTGCTTTAATTCCTTCAGGTCTTTCTCGTGTTCCCGTTTCAAGTTTTCTATTTCCATTTCTTTTTCCTGGATAACATCCTTACACACGCGTATCTCATTGTTCAAAGGTTCTATTTGTTCTGCGATTGTACTATTTAGTCTGTTATCTAATTCTCTCACAGTTGCTTCATGTTGCTCTCTCAAAGACATGTATTTGGTCACGAGTTTATCAATCTCAGTATCAAAAATGTTTTGATGTTCAATCTTTTCTTTCTTGAGCTCTTCTTCAAATTCTGTTGTAAGCCGTGTCTGAAGTTCCTTCAGTTCCTTGGCACTTTTTGTACTCAGAGAGCTACTTATTCTCTCCAATTCCTCTGATTTTTCTTTTTCCAAAGTGGCTCGGTTTGCTTCTAATTCTTTTTGGTGTTCATTTCTCAATTCTCGGATCTCTTTTTCATGTTTGTCAATAATGGCTGTTTTCCATGTATCGAAAACGTCCCGTTCAGCATTTGATTGGTTTGCTTCAGCCTCTGCTATTAGATGATCGATTTCTTTCAGGTGTTGAAGTTTTAAATCACGGACAATGGCTTCTAAATCATTTTGAAATTTCTCAGAAAGTTGTTGTCGACTTTCTTCCACTTCCCGGAAAGTATTGTCCTCGTTCTCTTCCCGAACCAAAGCGAGTTTTTGTTGCAGTTTTGTAATATCAGCAATATGTTGTTGTTCTTTATCCGATAATCTGCAAATCATAAAACCGAAAAACGTCAAGCACTCAAACAGCTCCGAAAATATCATAGTACACACCTACCATACTTTTTTCAGTTTAACAGATATTGTATTTTAGTTTACAACAGATATTTTAGTTTATAACAGATATTTTTTCAAGAAAATTGTGCCATCACGAGTGGCATTTTAATAGTTATTGGAATAGCTTTATCCGAAATATTTAATGCTACAGAAAAATTATTTGAAAATTTACTCTGCTTAGCATTTTCTTTCAACTTTAACACAGCAAAGAAACAATGTCTCAACTATAATAAATAGTAGTCTGTTTAGTGTCTCAATGAACTATTAATAATAAAGCAAAATAATAAAGACACATACTTTTTGTCGTTGTTATTGCATAGTTCTCGAACTTCAGACAAATACTTTAACTCCATCTCCATCTTTTCTTTCTCAAATTCACTTCGTAAACTTCTTAACTGTTCATTCAACTCGTCTTCTTTGGCCTTTAGCTTTGCTTCCAGTTCATTATGTATATCTGCTATTTTCTGTTCATGTTCATGTTCAAGGAATGTCACTTTGTGGTCCATTGCCGTTTGTAAAGAACTCACGTTTTCGGCCTCTTCTTCTTTTGACTCTTTGAGTATTTCCTCCATTCTTAGCGACATTTGTTTCACTCTGTCTTTCTCTTCGTCCAGTTTCGTAGCCACAACCTAATTGAGATAAGTCAGTTATGTAGGTAATAAATAGGCTAGGAGCGGGTTGTTCAGACCCTGAGTTAAAGTTCTATCCACTGTTTTAGCTACTGTATTTTTACACGTCTGTTTATTTCAAAACTGTAGAAATAAATTACCATTGACCAAGGCAAGATTTCTGACACTGGGAAATTTTCTTTAAAATTTACGATGTAACTAACCGGCTTTTGAATGACCGACCCGAAAAGAATAATAACTCGAACTAACATTGCTAGTAAAGATAGCGCAATCCAAAGATCACGAAATATATATAGGTTCTTTCACTACCTGACACGATGAAAATGAACTGGACGTTTCGAAACGTATGCTTTATCGCATCTTTCGAGTACAAAGAAGAATAAACATACGTTTACAAGACATGTTACATATATTGAAAATTTCAGCTAAAACATGCTCTTGTCCATCCTAAGCGGTCAGCTGCAATTGAGTTAGAAAACATAGTTGTCAAACGATATCAAGAAGCGGCACATGATCCATATGTGACTAATGAATAACAGAAGGAATAAAGACAGTTTTTAAGTATAAATAAGATTAGTAACTAACAGTAATATTCTAGGAACAGTCATTCTCGGCGAAAGCGTTACTCACCCGCATGTCTTCTTTAAGATCATTTTCTTCTTTCTCCCTCGCGCTCAACATTTGTGCATAAATCTGTTCGTGTTCTTCCTTCAAGGAATTAATTTCTAGGAAATGTTTCCGTTGTAGTTCCTCGATAGCAGACGCGGTTATCTCATGTCCTTGTTTATCCAGTTCTTCTCTTAATTCTCGTAAATCTTTCTCGTATTTTTCCTCCAACTCGTCCTGCAACGTTTCAATTTGATTTTCATACTCTTCTTCGATATCCTTAAAAAATAATGATATGACATCAGACAGGGCGCACGTTATCCTTAAAAAATAATGATATGACATCAGACAGGGCGCATGCTCGTACCATCTTAATTGCACCAACCTGGAGAAGAAAAGGGAGAAACGATCTCTCTCCCCCAAAGGTAAATTGATAGATTATATGAAAGATATTTCGTTAAGATAGAAGTTTAGAAACAATTACCTCTCTCATTTTTTCAATTTTTTCATCATTTTCTCTATTCAATTCCTCTTGCACTGCAGTAAGTTGTTTTTTCATGTCTTCTTCGTATCTGACACGCAATTCTTCATTATCTTCACCGTGTTGTTTCTCTAGCATCTCCCTTCGCTCAACTTCTTCCTTGTACTGTGCTTTTAACTTTGACACTTCCTCTTCATTTAGTCCTTTCAGCTTTTCAATTTCCACTTCAGAATTTTCTCGCAGTTCATTAAACTTTGTTTCGTATTCTTTTTCCACTTCTAGTCTGGCAACTTCCACCTTCAAGACGGTATCAGTAACAGCGCTAGCAAGGCATTCTTCCATATCTTGTTGATGCGTCCGTTTTAACCTCGCCACTACTGCATTTACTATATCCTGGTGTCGTAAATTCAACTCTATCAAAGAAAAACATTAAAATACATGATGCAAGCTTTGCATAAAACATGAACTTTAATACAAGACCTCTCACATGACAGAAACAGAGGTACACACAGCTGATATCTAAAACTTTTATCTAAGCTGAACAAAGTAATTTCCTATGAATGCGACTGTACACCACACTGAACTAAGCAGAAAAGTTTGGCTTGTCTGTGGACGGAATTCTAATTGACACTTAGATTACAAGCTCGAGATTTCTATGAGATGATGGTTGATGATGGCAAAGCCCGAATCAACTATCCCCGCATAGAAATTGAGAGCGAGTCATCCTGCAAGCAAATACTGTATGGTGCGCTAAAAGCACAAGTGCTATTATAATACAAGACTGTGAAATGTTCCTACACTGAGTATAACTATAATGAGGTTCAGATTTGACTTCCTCTACCGCTACCTTTTCCCGATTTTTAAACAATTTAATTGGTTAGTCGGGTAGGTCCGGCACATCTGATTGGCTGAATGATAGATTAAGGTAGCGGTAGAGGTATTGGAACCTCTCTTATACTAGATCAATTTTCTTTGACTAAGACGGAATATGAACCGACGATATATTGGCGACTAGTCCGCATGCATGCTAACGTGGTAAAGATACGTACATGTGATATTTTGGAATTTATGTCAAGTTTCTTCAATATCAAGATAAAACTCATTGTAATATGGAAGGAACTTGATGTAAGTTCCTGAATGTCAAATATTGAGAATAGCAAGTAGCTGATGAAGCTGATGAGAAAACACGATCCCATGCAGCGTCATGTGAGCAGGTTGCAACTGAAAAACTACTCAACCGTAACTACCGCCGCATGTACACTACTCGCATGCAACCTCGTCATGCACGACAAAATATTTCATGATTGTCAGACGTTTACCGTTTCTGAGCTTCTCCATATCGCTGTCATGATTATCCATAAGATGCTGAACTTCATTCTCACGATCTCGCTCGAGAACACTTTTCATTGTCGTCACCTGTCTTTGTCGTTGCTCTTCTAGCATTCGCTTTAAATTCTTAATCTTTTCTTCATATTCTGTTTTTACACCAGATACCTAGAATTTAAAACGATCCGCTTATATTAAGTTTAAGGAATACGATTCTTTTACTAGATATATATGAAGATTAACATGTCCGCTTTCCCAGGAGTGGTGAAGGTTGTGAAGCCAGGTCACGCGATGATCAACGAATGTGATGCATAACAAAATATTGGGGATGATCAAAAATTCAAAACAATATTTCAATACAAAGCTATATGTCACGAATTAAATACCTTCCAGTTCTCATCAACATAATGATGCAAAATTTAGTCATAAATAATAGCATTGCTTTTGGAGGCAAGTTTAGTAAATTGTTCTCATGAGTGACTCTTAACTGTTGACATTAACTGTGACAGACAGTGACATGATAACAGAACATCAGATATACCACCTGCTCACATCAAGACTTATTTAATTCAAACATACTTTTTTCAACTGCAAAGATGTTCAATTCAATTAAGTATGAATTTTTTGTATGCTTTTGACTTTTGAGATAAAAGACATTTACTAAGTATCTGAATGGTTTCGATATGCAAATCTATAAGCCGTAATGACAACATGCTGTCAGCTGGCAAAGAAACACGTTTACAAACTAAGTTACAATCGATAGCATGTTTATATCGACGTTGCAAGGAATTTTGGGGAAGTCACATGCGAAGATATGTTGGAATTATACATTTCCGCACTATTTTAGCATGTTTATGTATGTAACATTTAGATATATACAATGCCAATGAATTGTAGAAAGCATCACTAACTCATCCATGCATCAGGTTATACATAACGACAGCATCGGATTTTATAGCAAACTAGACTTATTTCTATACCTCAAATGACGAGTAAACGAGCAAATCGCCGTCTTTAAATCTTAGCTTTACACCGCAACGTACAGTCAAAATGCTCACGCTCTAATCCCTATATCAATGTTTGAGTATTTCACACATCATGAAACGTATCATATTTATCATGACAGACATCCCACTATGACTTTGCTTGCATCATGGGGCAAAATTCACCGAATACATTTTATGGACAAAGAGATACCATTTTCAGTGTGTTTATTACAAGCCAGTTCAAGAGACATAGTATTGAACATAATCAATAAGAAAGTTATCAACACATGAATGCAAAACGTTCCATAACAACTGTCTAAAACTCATCAAATGTAAATGAAATAGATGAAAGATATTTGTTCTTTATACATACACTCTGCCGTAAGTGCACTGATTAGATGTTCTTCTGCTTTGGAATGATTGTTTATCTGTAGTAATTCTGTGGTTTAATCTTCTACTTTAGTTTGAAGCCAGAAAGCTTAGTTTATATTTCAATGTTTTGATAATTAATATATTCATGAGCTGCCTGTATATATTTAGCTTGCTGTTATGAATAATTAACAACAAAAAGCGGGCAACAAAAGCTGCCTAATTTTGAATACAAACGAGGAAATAGATGAGGGTCTTCCTGCACCCATGCAAGCTGTATCTTAGACTTAGTTGAAAAACAACGTAGTTATTTAGCAGAACACGCTTACCAGTTTGACTTGCATCCTTTTGACATGAAATTAGATTAAGGTTAATTGGATTAAGATTCCTACCTTATTCATAAAATATACATAAAATATTTGCAAATAGCATTTGTTGCATTCCGGCTCGTTCTGATTAATTTTAAAATTAGTATTATAAGTGTTTAAAAAAGTACTCAGAGGCTGTTACGGACCTAATAGCATTATGATTAGTAAAGATGTACAGATACAAAAGAATACTGTCACAGCTCATGCGATGTATCCGCAAGAAGAGGAGCTTAAATTAAGGACTTAGGGGCTGATTACATGATCCCCTTTACCCTGGATAATATTAAGCGTGAAACACTTTCGAAGTGTAGAAAATAGGTCGTAGTTTATGATACGAAACATGTTTTATTCCTGATTGCTTGAGATTTTTGTTTTGCCGAAATATGAAATAAAAAAATGGTGTTTGGCATAAATTTTAAAAAATAAATCATTTTTATTGATCAATACTGGAAGCATTCTAACTTTGGTTGTTTTGTAATTCATAAAATAACTTTTTTCACTAGCCCAAAATCATTTTACGCTTCATTTAATCCCGGGCATGAGGGATCACATAATCAACCCCTAATAGTTGCGAAATCGCTAGTTACATACCCACAAACGTAATTGTACTTTCCTGTCAATTACTGGTTCAGCAAACGGTATGCAAAAACAAATTTGACGCGAAAAAGATTACATATTATTATAAACTTTACCATATTTTGTTTTATTAGACAATTTAGTCTGTAATACCAATAGCACACTTCGCTATACTTCTCCATTGCATGATGTAACTAGTAATGTTAGATCAGCTCATAAAAAACTTAAGCCTGGAGTATTGTTTGCAGTGTCTATTGGGATGGATGTACATCTCCCCCCCCCCCCCCCCCCTATAAAATCACTATAGCCAGCTCTAATGACGTCACAACAGGAAGGTCGTTTGGGTAAAAGTTGAAAAGATCTCTATTTGAGATCAGTAGATTCAGTACAAAATCTCTATTTTGTAGTTTTTAATTCACGACTCAGCCCTGCTTGGTAGAAAAATATAACGCCTCTGACCTGAAAACATTCCCGTTCAGAAACTGATTGTAGAAGCCACATTGCCAATTCATACCACATGTCAATCTGAAGCGGGAAGTCAGAAGAATATTAATGAAAAACTGCATCACATGCAGCAACTTCATGCATAGGACGTACGGCAGCACGCTTGTTTTGACGTCATGAAAAGCTGCTTGGGGGTACATTTTGGTACCAATGAACAACATAATAAACACAACACCACAGCGAGTGATCACACACAACAAGGCAACAATGTATGCATGTCAATGCCGTTAGAAACATTCAAGTTCATTATGCGATCATACTGTTCACATGTTACACCAATCGTTAACCAAACCAAACTATTTATCATGAATATATCAAAGTGACTGACAAAGTATGTACGCCGATCTACACCTGATAGGATTAATTTGAATACAGGGTGCAGGTGTAGGCAGGAGCAAAGTGGTTACATTATAATGCACACAAGCTCTTGCGAAGGTTCAAGCTTCATTGAAATGTCAAAACTCCGATATGTAGAAAAGAATTAGGCACTTGCTTGGGTTTATGACGCATGTATGTCTCACCAGTATAAGCTCGAAAATAATGTTGAGACATTATTTATGTTGAGACAATAATCATTTTATATTGCCTTTTTAGACATTTCAGTTTAAAAATCATACACAAGTGAATACACAATTTGAACTCATTTAATCTTAGTCAGGAGAAAATACACATAATATATGTAGTTACAACTATCAAATACCACAAAAAATTGGTCGTTGCTACGTAAACAAACAGTTTATACCAATACAGTTATCAAGAGTTAATATCACAGAGTAAAACAACAATCAAGAGTATTTCAACGATGGGTGTTTGTTTATCCGGTTTTTGATGCGTCTTCGAGGGCTTTTTTTCTGCGCTCAAAACGATCTTTTGGCACTCCTCTTTTCCCCCACCCAGTAATCTCTATCGCTCATAAGTTTTGTGAACTCTTTCACATCATTCTTTGCGATAGCTTTTTGGATCTTTTTCTTGTTGTACGTGTGTAATCGCCACGATATCGCAAATCAACAACCACACCTTTGATTTTTCTGTTCAGTCCGTCCCAGTCTGTTTTTCGTACGTGCTTTCCACGTCCGTTTTCGTTGCTATGCGTTTGGCGTGTGATCTGGCCTTTACTGACTTTTAAAGGATTTAAAGCAATACATATATTTTATTTATACGGCTGAACAATTCCACTAGGCATCTTTATTACCAGTATAACTAGTTTCGGACCACGAGATGTGGGACTCATCAGATAAAAAGCTTTAGGCTAATTAATTATGCTCTGGATATCCATTGAGCACTCTTTAAAGAGCTAGCCTGCTTGGATTTGTCTAATGATTCGTTTTGGTAACGTCGGTTGCTTAGTAATTTACAGTGGTTTCTGTATCGTGTTTTAAAGTTGTTCGCTGTTACTCCTATGTATGTTCTGGTCTCTTTGTTGTCTTTTCGACAATTTTGAGTTCTTTGTTAATTTCATTCATGTTGTTACCTTTTGCGTGTTTGTATGTCTTCGTGACGTTTTCGGTGACAAGCTTGTTGTATGTAGAGGCTTCCATTTTGTAAAGATTTCTTGTTTGTTCCGATAAACTCAACATCTCTAAGCGCATAGATCCAGTAAATAACACCCCTAGCATTTATATCCTTAAAAGACCACAAGCCCGACTTCGAAAACCATCCGGAATGTTCATTCAACATTAATATTACCTCACACTAGGCTTTCGAATCCTGTGCGTTCTAACTATCGGCGTTCTAGCACTAGGAGTCCGACTTCTTGACCACCATCCACCACGTCGGCTAAATGAAATAAATATCGTGAATACGCACCTGAACACAAAAACTGTACTTAACTATACAGAAAGCCAGTTAATGTCGCGGTATGCTATTGCATTGTATATAAAGCAATTAAATTTTAAAACAAAACGAAAAACAAAATGGCAAAGCCACTATGACAAACCTTGACGTTCTCACACTTGGAGTTCTGCTGCGACTTGGAGTTCTGCTGCGACTTGGAGAACGCGAGCCACGTCCCCACCAACCATCAACGTACAACTGACAGAACACTGCCAGGAGCAGAAACACAACTTTCAATCTTCATCTTCATGAGGCCAAACTCGCCAAACGAAATGGAGTTGATCAACTTGATCAATTGGACATCAGAGTATGTTGGGGCTTTTTATATGCTTGGATCAGCTGCATGGAAGGCGGATAAGTCAAAATGTGCAGTTTGCATGCAGTCATATTTACTCTTACCAGTATTCATACGACTAGTTGTCATTAGATTCGGTAACATCATCATAAATTTAAAAGCTACACTCGTCTTCAAACTATTCAATTTGATACCGTGACCATGCATGCGGATCCGGCGCCGTGTAAGATCTCTCTAGATCTGTTATTCGGGTGGGGGGTTTGGTTGGGGGTGGCATAAACTGATATACACTCTTTTTTGTGGGGTTCCACTCATATAACCACAGCACAGGGTCTTCGCTTCTTCCTGAAACGCCAATTAGGTATATTTTTTTAAATCCCAGCAAATTTGTCCAACTACCATAAAAAATGTAGAAAAGATGTGAAGTACTCCCTGAATTATTTCAAAGTGCATATATAAGCTGTGGAATTTAGGAAATATCTCAAACTGACTTTGCCATAGTAGGCATATAGTGTGATCAACAACTGACGAATGTATAGGTTATTAATTAGGTTCCGATAGGTAGAAACCATGTGAAAAGATGATTTTCCAGTGTTCTACGAATAGAGTGAAATAACCTGCTAGTAAGGACATATGCAGCTTATAACGATTTATGCAATGTCTTTCGTCGCAACCTATTATCTGATTGGTCTCTTTTGTGAATATATATTGGACAATCATGTATTGTAGAAAGCTCGTCTTCTTTTTCATTAATTTTTTCATTAAAAATTTGCCACCCACGTAAAATACTGCGCTACTTTAGTAACTGACCTCTATATCTATAACTGTATTAAAAGCACACAAAGCGCCTGGGTACGAGGCTGGCGCATATATAGTCAGGGAGGCAGAGGTAATTTTAACTACCTTCTCGAGGGACAAATCAATTTTGCTCTTAAATTGTCCGTTGGATGCCTAATATCACAATCCTGAATGTTGTTTGGCCCGATTTATCTTGTAAGCTTCGATCAACACGTTTTTCTTCAGTTTTATTATAAAACTATTATGTGGTCAAAAATAGTAAACTTTCAAATTCGCTCATTTGAAAAATAACTTGTATCATAAGAAAGCTTATAAAAAACAACATATAAGACATCATTACGGGCACCCTTGTTTTTCAAGCCGTTTTTGAGTTATTGCTGCTTCAAAATGGGAAAGTGTCCTAAAATGGCGCTAATTTCGTGGGCACTAGTCGGAAAATAAGTTTTCAAACGCTCATAACTCAACAAAAATGTGAAAAATAAAAGTAACCATAACAATGTGTTATATGTAATTTTTCATTACCTTTTTGATAACATAAGTGGTTTTTCCTAGAAATAAATCTGAAATTTCGTTTTGCTTGACAATAATATAGTTTTATAGAAAATTTCGGAAAAAACGTGTTGCCTGGAGCCCACAAGAAATTTCATCGCGTTCAACATGCAGAAATATATTTATTAGACCTAAAGGTACAATATAAACATAAAATGAAATTGTCCCTCGGTATGGTAAGTGAACATATATTTTTGTACCTCTGCCTCCCCGACTAATATACGAGTACAATAACAAACTATTGACTAGACCAATTGAGTTAAAGAAGAATTTTGAGAGCCTATTCTACACGATACGCATAGAAGAAAGCACGTATGCTGATCATTAAGTCGTTAGGTCAAGACCAATGGAAATACATACATAAACATATTAGGCGCATGCGCACACCATAAACATCTTACATGCTGAAACGGAAAACGAAATTTGGTGGGAATGCATCTCAAAGATAAAACTTTGGCTGTAGGCAAATAGTTGTACTGATGTGACATTTAGATAATAATTATATACAAGGGGTTATATAATAGACACCCACAATCAAATTCCGTTCAGCTGCTTAAAGTCAGCTACGAGTGAAGTGAGACAATCTCGAGAAGTATCGAACTTTTTCATCCCACTTCCTCCCCATACCTGCATCAAGTACGCGTTGGTGAGGGTGAGGGGGTTATTGGGGGCGTAATTTTTGCCTTCACCTTACTGGGCAAAACAACGTTGACGCTTATGTAAAAAGTATAGTAAATAATTTCTGTTAAAGTTAATAAATATTAATTACTTCTAATAATAAAATGGCTAGGGGTAACTGTAACCCCTAGCTCAAAATATCCCAAAACTCGCGTTTGGTTTCTTATTTTCGTGTAATATGGCGGAGAAAATGCCCAGTAACGAGCTGCGGAAATGCAACATCTACAGTACGGAGATTATGACATAAGATATATGATCTACGTTCGCAAGATAGCAGACATAAAAGAAGAGTAATATAAATAAACCAGGTGCACAGTACAGAATCCTTGCGGCAGCATTCTGAACACGTAGTAATTTGGCAATAGCATTGTTAGGCAGACCATATAACAGTCTATTGGAATAATTTAGGTGACTGGTGTGGTGACACAGACATGGATGAGTTTCTCTGTTGACTCTCTGCTTAACTAACGAATTCTTCTTATGTTTTGCAGAAAAAAGATATGTTTGCGGCGAACTACGAAGCAGTAAACTTGTCTGTTTTACCTGTAAACTTTTTTAGTCTTTAGCTCAGGGTTGTTACTATAACTATATAAGCTAGTTTGATCCAAGAGTAAAATTTAAGGTGGAGAATGAAATGTGTTCAAAAACTGCGAAAAATTGATCGATAACATAATTGGGTTATTTTTTCATCTTGCGAGTCACGAATGTACCGGCTTTGATCTCATAACAAATATGCCACGGGGATCATCTAACGGATCGGCATTATAATTTATAATTAACGAGCTAAAATGATGCCTGGCTTTCATAGATCGTAATTCCAAAAAACATGGAAACGGTTTTAGTGCTATAGAATTTCCTAATTTACGTTGTGTGCTTTGACACGCTTTGACAACTTAAAAAGGAAGTAGGTCACTTATAGGCAACTGGGAATGCAATTATTTAGAATTTTATAATGTTAAATAACCTTCTCGCGTTAACATGCCTTCTCATCCTAACACTTTGATAAGACGAGTTTTACTCGCATATGCTGAACATTTTCAAGAAAGTCACATTTGGTGCATATAAATCTGCTCAATTTATTTTCGAGTCAGTTTTCTCTGATGTGCCGCGGGTTATATCCAATATCCAGATTATTTGCCTTGAATACACAAATAAATGAATCTTGTGGGAAAATCTCGAAGAACCTCGACTTAAATTAATAAATTGTATATAGTTGAAAATTGTAATGAAAACCTCCTCAAAAATAAATTATGTAATGCATGCATGACAGGATGAATAAGTGACTTATGCACTTACACAAAGTATCTGCCAATTTTGTAACCGAGACCTTCTGAGCATGCTTTCAAAAGGCTATAAAGGCTAAAACACTGCACAGTTCGAGTTGCAAGGCAAATTGCATGTGACATTTCACAATTGTGATTTGTGAGCAAAAATGTACAGTGCAAGTATACAATTACCTATCGTAAAAAAAGAAACATTATTTTCGAGCTTATATAGCACTTTGTTGTAGAATATTGTAGATGTCTGAAACACAACTAAAAGTAATACGAGTTGAAGCATTATGATTTAAATTTAACAGCAGCCTCATTGCTTTATTCCCTGAGGCTGAAAATGTGATACAAATCAAAGTGATGCCAGATTATGTATGCAAAAACCTCAAATGTAAACATGCCTACAAAAGTATCCAAATTTTAGTTTTGCCTAAAACATAAATAAATTTATTGAAACCAAAGTACATAGGTAAAATATCTAGCATTGAAAATTAAATTATTAAAATATACTCTACACTCTTGAAATATTTTGTTTCTGACACTTGCAAATTTACTATATATAACTTTCGATATGGCATAAATTAACAAGGATGTCTTGTCGTTCTAGATTTTGCTACTGAAAGACCTACTGATATTGATAGGAGGTAGCCAAAAGAGGCATGCTAGGAGGCAATTAAGAACAGCAGCTCCTGTTTAATTCATCCGAACAGTATCTCATGTAAAACAGTAAAATGTCCTTTGTGTGCATGCTGCATGCATGGTGAACATCAGTATCATTTAGTTTTGTCCAAACACCGCATTAATTTATGACTGCAAGGCCTTCAATCCGTCCCTTATATAAATACATTACACCTCCCTTGTACAGATTATGATACTTTGTAAATATAAGCGATGTGTGAATTCAAATATGCTTTGCAACTATGAATGTATGGTGTTTCCACAATAGTAAACCCATACTTTATTTTAAATTTCATGTCAGAATTGTTTTATAGTAGTTATAACAAGAATACTGTATTATATATACAATTGATTCTATAATGATGAATATATCTAAGAATATTATTTTACTGGTATGTGTTTTATATTTGTTTGGCATTGAAATCCCAAATGCATGTAGTTGCCTCAACCAAATGCACCTGCATTAGTCACATCTGGTTTGCATGTCAACCACATGTGGGTAACAGTTACATGTGGTTTACATGTTAACCGCATATGGTTGTTACAAAATCACCCGTTTGAAAATCACATGTGTTCCACATGTGAATCACTTGTGTTTTTACCACATGTGGATCACATGTGTGTTGTTCTAATTTTAAAAGTGATTCACATATGGTTTTTTCGTTTGTTCCAATCTTAAAAGTGATTCACATATGGTTTTTTCGTAAGGGACTATTTGTGATACACAGTACCAAGCCCGCAGGGCGAGGTACCGTCTATTCTCTAAAATGATGGACTGGCTTTACGGGTAATATCCTACTTAAAATCCAGCTCCCTAACTATAGTTTTATTATTGCCACGGCAAATTACGTACACTGGATGCTAATTGATTAAAAGGCGTAGAATCATGTCAATGGACCATTCCCCAATTAGACAAACTTTTAAACTTGAAAACAATTTTAGCACAATTGAAAAGAGCTTCCTAAATTTAGTGAAATTGTGAATATTCGCTGTAAAATATTGAAAAATGTCGAAAATATAGTAATGTAAAATTTGCGAATTTTGTATACTTTTTTATTACGCGGGAAAAAGCCTTACCACATTTACACATAGTCGTAACGCTATTCTGTGCGTAATACAAAAGTATACAAATTTCGCGAACTTTATAGGGCTATATTTTCCACATTTTTCAATATTTTGCAACCAAACTTGACAATTGTATGAAATTTAGGATGCTCTATAAAGCTGTGCTAACTGATTTTCCGAATTCAAAAGTTTGTCTAACAGGGCAATGGTCCATTGCACAGCAGTACAATTATGACGGAGAGATTCCAACAAACGGAACTGCTTCGAAGGAGTTAAAGCAAAATTACTGAGTGAATTACGAAAAAAAGCTCCTGAATTTTAGTTTAAAGAGAAAATATGGTGTTGACAATGAAAATTGTCTTCCACAAGCGCTGGGTAAAGAGCAGCGTTCTCACAATCTGAGGAAATTTCCTTAGATTTATGCTGTTTCTATGGGGGTGGTATTAGGCATAATGAGGATATTATGCATTCCTTTCAAAATTTTATTGTTCGGCTAATTCCAAACCACCCTCCCCCTCTAGAAACAAGGATATGGAAATTAGTTGTGAGAGCGCAGGTAAAGAGCTTCAAAAGCTTTTCAAACGTCGAACCTTCGAAGTGTGTAACTTTGTCTTAAACCGTTCGCCACATCGGACTCGTCCCGGCGGCTCGTCCAATTTTTGCAAAATTGCCAAACATCACTCGCACTATTATTATTCCCAAATTGTACTCGCCATCGCATGATTACCTGTACTAAATTATTCAGTATATGTGAGGTTTTGAGTACTTTAAAACTTTAGTACTTTAAAAAATTGAATCATTTTTTATGTGTCTTTGTGTTAATTAGCAATAATTTTTATAATTTGTTAGGCAATTTCATTTTCTGGTCCGCTGGGTGAAAAATCAATTGTGAATACAACTATGTCAACTTATTGGACAGTGGTCGCAACGTATTGAACAGTTGTTTGACGTGACAGTTCATTATTAAGACAGCTGTAGAACAATATAATAACTAATCAGCTGAATTTTAATTTTAGTTACTGAGTGATAAACTCGTACATTTTAATGAAGCTTGAGTCTTCGCAACAGCTTGTGACACAGAAAACACTTGTGGAAAACTGATTGTTTTCTGTACTGTTTTCTTGGTAAAAGAAGTATGTCACATATGCACAGAAAATTAAATTTGAATACGCTTTATATATTTTCAGGTGATTTGAGTGGCTTTTGTTGCTGTCGGATTTAAAAAACGGCTAAATGAATATGTTGTTTACTTGTGTATTTCTACGTCCGAAAACCCCGATCGATCCTGAAAAGTTTAAAGCTCCTCTAAGGAACACGTATAGTTTGGTGCCATATTTTTGTTGCAAGCGCTTTCTATCAAAATCTTATTGGCATTTCGCGTTCTTCGTATGACAGGCTAAAATACTGAAACCGTTGCTAACTTACTGAAAATTTATAACGTCACTCCTTAAGTAATTATTATTATAAGAGTTAGGTCTTCAACCAATTTCGCCGTGAGCACCTTGCCATTTATTTGATTTGTGGTGAAAATGGCGGGCACCCTAAAGTTTCGTGCGAAAACAATCACACAGTGTCACAAAGTCTTCAACTTTGGACTAAAACGAGTTCTTAAAAAATGTGACATATCTCCGAACAGAGGTATAATTTTGATTAAGGTTTTGACTTTCGACAGATGTAATTTTTCCAGTTTCGTTTCTTTACTACAGGTGTTCTCACTTCAAACTCCCACCTAGGGATGTTCACGGATTAATGTAAATAATTAACAAGGTCATGCAGTCTGAGTGTCTGAGAAAGTTTAAATATTAATAGTTATAGAAAAACACACACAAAAAATAAAAATAATAATTCATTTAATGCTTACACACTTATATTTAAAAGGTACACTACAAATAAAGCTGGGTAAATAAGAAAAATGTTAACAAAAGAAAGATTATAAAATATCATATTGAAAAGTATACATGCAATTCATTATTGTAAGAAAAAATTGGAACGCAAAAATATATTGAAAAAATCCTTGAAGCTAATTGTAATTCAGAAAAAAATCAAAACAACACACAAGATCAAAACGAAATTGCTACTATGAAAAAATTAGCATTATATTAGTTGTAAAAAAATAAAATGGTTAATACTTTTCTCATTCACCCAGACAGAGTACCATGTTAAAATTACATCTTTTTACATTTCTTAATTAGAAAATGAAAGTTCAGTACATCTACAAATTATTTTAAAACAAAGGGCGGTATGGAAAATAAAACTAAAAGCAAATTTGATCATACTGAACTTTCAATGAACTTTACAGAAATGAAATGCTACATATATGCAAGCTTCTTGCCACTTAAAATTTCTTGCAACTTTCAATTCATTTTTTCAGATACACATTTAACTACCCAGATGCGACAATGTGCCAACACTCATCAAAATATTTTGGCCAATCTCGACAGGGTGATAACTAGCATGAGTTGCGGGGGGGGGGGGCACATATGTCTGAAATATGCCACAGTACGAAGGTGATGAATTTAAAAACATACGAACATGCATATTCTATCCTATAATTTTATTTTTTAAATTGACAATTGATATGTTTATAATTATATCTTCAAAGAAGCCTTTAATTTAATACATTTGAGATTATACTTTACGAGATAATACATTTGTGTAATTCATATAATTTAATCATAGATACTTATTGTAATCAGGTCAAGTTACTTTATATAGCTGGTTTGTTAGTTTCATAGTTTGAAATGATAGTTTTTAAACATCTATATACTTTATTAAAGTTTAGTATACACTGTTTTATATTGAGTTTATTGAATTTAGTAATGCGTTTTACTAGTAAAAGTAAATTAGGCTGTTAGAATATTTCAAAATTTAGGAGTTAATGTATTTTCTTTTAACTATTTTAATTGGATCTAATATAAAATCTGATTCTCATACAACCACTCAGTCTTTTTTCCTCAACAGGTCTTTAGCGCTTATACTTGTGTAGAGTTGAGTAATGAGCTGTGTATTTTAATTTACTTACATATCTTGCTGGATATTTATTAAATGAAAAAATAGCCTTCAACTAGAAACTTGGAATTTCTATATGGGGAAGTGCTCAGCAAGTGAAACAGGGTACTTCCTTGGATATTGTACTAAGCAAACCATGATTCCTGCAAAACGCTTGTCGCTATTAGCAAACAACATTGCCAAACAAACCAGCGACATGAGGATCAGTTTAGTTTGGGTAAGGTGTACATAAACGTTAATAAAAATAAATTTAAAACAACACCTGCTGCTCATGTTGCCTGCTCAAACTTGCTATCTCTTGCTTGTGATGTGCTTGAAAATCGTCTTCCACTTCAAACAAACGTTGTTTCAAACTTTCCTCAAGCTCAGTCCTCAAATGTTCCAGATTTTGTTGATAAGTATCCTCCAGTTCAGTCCGAGTAGATAACAATGTTGCAGTGAAGTTTTTCTCAAGTAGTTCACGTTCAGCTCGTTCTTTTTCCTCTTTTGTCTTCAATTCTCCCTGCCAAGTTTCTATTTCATTTTCTTTGTCAAGAAGTTCTTCACGAAGAGCTTCTTTCTCTCGTTCCAATAACTGTTCTTTCGAATGAAGACTCTCTTCAATCGCACTTAATTCAAGCTAAAATAGAACATATTTGAATGAATTTCTTTTCAAAAATATCCCACGGTTGTGGCATTGCAGATTCCATCTTAGTAAATACCGTAAAAGCAACGCTGACACAGTCACGGTAGAGATCAGCGAAGTTTCGTTAAAGCACACGGTTGAAGTTCTCTTATATGTCGTATATACTTACTGGAAATCTTATACTGCAAGTCTGTGCTGTATGTATCAAAGCAACCAAATAAAGATTGCTCTTTTGACCATATAGATTTTTGCCAAACAACAATACATTACAACAACAGGTTACATAGTCTACAGTCAGGTTTGAAGAACGAAAATGGAAAATCGCTCGAAATTTAAATTATTCTAAATAATTTTAATTGCTCTTCCAGACATCCAGGTGAGGGTCATAATGTGCAATCAAGGAAAATACATGCGCAATCAGTTTCGTTTCCAAACTTTGAGGCATTCTACGCCTGTTCTAACACACCATGCGAATATAGGCAGACAAAAAATGGTGTGCTACAATATTTTATGGAAACACCACGTAAGTTTACTATCGCAGAGCTTTCGATCCGTAAGCTCGGATCTTCATCAGTGCTAATAAAAAATTATTATCATTAGCACTGGTGAAGATCCGAGCTTACGGATCGAAAGCTCTGTGATAATAAACTTACGTGGTGTTTCTACAAAATTATATTTGAATTTGATATTCACCATGCAAACATACAAGGAGCTTAATATTACATGGCCATAATTTGTGTATAACATATTGGATACTAAACCTGTAATCTGTTCTTCTGCTCTGTTAATTCCTTTTCCAACAGATCTTTTTCTCGTATAATTTCATTCAGCTTAGCTTGACGTATCAGTTGTTCTTGCAATGCTACTCGTTCATCGTCGAGTTGTTTCTCCAATACGTCTGTCTGCCTCAATTTTTCAGCTAGTTGTTCTTTTTCAGATCTCAAATTCTCTTCCAGAGCGTGTTTCTCTTCTAGAACGTCGACAAACGAGCTGCGTTCTTTCTGCTGTTCATCCAGCTGGTTCAACAAGGAATCTCGTTGCTTCTCAAGGACTACAAGTTGTTGCGCAAACACTTGTTGAAGATCAGACGAGACTAGTTCAGACATGGATAACTGTTCTTGTAAATTCTAATGAACAAAAGTAGACAATACAACTTTAAAATCGTTTTAGCAATCATCCAACAATTCTAATTAAACGTATTCTTAAAGGGCATTGGCATTTAATTTTTTTATTGTTTCATGTGAAAGAGCATGAAAAAGTAAGCTGATTGGCCGTTTACTGTAATAGACTATCTCTTTTAGTTCCGAAGTTATTTGCAAAAATGTACAAAATATAAACTGCTGATTCAGCAAACGTTGTGACGTCACAAGTTGGGTAAGTAGGTTTAATAAATACATAAAGGAGCACAGCTCAGTTACTATTAACTCAAATTCAATAAACTTTTGTACACAGATACTACATTGCAAGATACATCCAAAAATATTTCTAACGTCGTTGCTATGGTAACACTATCGTCCCCAGGCTCCGCAAAGAATTTTTTTAGGTAGCTGTATACTGGAACTGGTTATAATAACATAATATCAGAAGTTTGTCTGCTATACATATGCATGCCTAATGTTCAATGGGAAGATCATTGTTCGAAAAAAATTTCCACGTGGATAAATATAACAAGTTATAGAAATTTCGTATCATGGGCCTGAGGACGGTAGTGTTACCTTGGCAACAAAATTAGAAATGTTTTTTTATGCGTTTTGGCATGTAGTATCCATGTACAAAATCTTATGGAGTTTGACTGAATAATAACTGAGCTATGTTCGTTTATGTATTTATTAAACCTACTTACCCAACTTGTGACGTCATAACTTTTGCTGAATCAGCAGTTTATATTTTGCACATTTTTGCGAATAACTTCGGAACTAAAAGAGATAGTGTATTACAGTAAACGGCCAATCAGCTTACTTTTTCATGCTCTTTCACATGAAACAATAAAATTTTTTACAACCAATGCCCTTTAAGATAGCGAACATTTTAATGACTTGCACTTTTTATGTGCTTGCAGTTCATGGAGTTTTTAAAAGTACTATTTACAAAACAATACGACCAAAGGATTCCGATATATCTCAGGGATAGTTTGAAAATTTTGCTAAGAAAGAATATCTGTATTTGGAATATTTTTCCCGAGGGAGGGAGAAAAACATCCATGTTCTTTGCTCTTGAAGTCTACCAAGCGTCGTTTAAACAAAGCCGACATCGTGCAATATTGTCGATCCGACGATGTTGCACGATGTTGGATGAAAATTTTAAGCAAGTTTAAACTTAAGCCAACATCATCCAACACAATGTTTAAGCGAGCCCAACATGTTGCATGCAACAATGTTGAACGATGCCAAACCTACATACTGGCATTGTTTGAGCAAGATCTTTTTTATCAAGTATATTATATTAAAGCAGAGGCACAATAAACATTTGCCACTAAGAAATACTAAAAACCCTGAAACCGCATGTCATAGCACATCTCACGTCACCACCACCCCCCCCCCCCCGCCTCTCTCCAAAACGTGACAGATATACAACGTCGAATCGAAACGTTGGGGCTTGAACCCACAGTTCCAAATAGTTTTATTTTTATTTTTCTAAATGCGGTTATCGTCATTACGATACAAATTTAAAACTACACTGTTATGTACTCCACCTTTATAGTTTCATCTTGGTCAAAAATCCTCTCCTTCAAAAAATCTCTTTCAGTTGTCAACGACTCATTGTATTCTTTAACAATTTTTAAAAGTTTATTTTTCTCCTCGACCAGTTGTATTTCGGACTTTTCTTTCTCAGCCAGTCTTTCTTGTAAATAGGCAATTCGCTCAAGTGACTCTAGCTCGTTGCAGGGAGCTTGCTGTGGAGTGCTGATTTTCTTTGGGTCACCAGGTATATCCTCATCTGGAACAGACCAGTCCCAACCATCATCTGGAAGAAAGAATATCTATTTTATAAACTTGTATACTTTATTGATTGTAATTTGGCTCTTGCTTTCATGTTAAAATTCTTTCAACATAGAAGGCGCAAATCAAATTTACATCCGTGCAGGCATGCACATGTTTATTTTCAAGAATGTACTATATTTGTCCCTTATTTCCGACTATCTGCAGGTCTATCCTTACCATTTGTACACACAAGAATGGAGAAAACTGCCGTTCTACATGCAGAGACATTTGGGTGAGAAGGCAAAGAACACACAAAACATTCTTTTATTGAACTGTTATTTTAAAGGTTAGTCTAAACATAATGGACTGAAAACGCAGGCTAAAGTTTACGCGAAATCCGTGATACGCTTTGCTTTGGAACCCTGTAACTTCACTTTAAATACATTTCAGGACTTCGTATTTACAGTACATATTTTAAACAATAACAGAAATGTGAATGCAACTGTCGACTTTTAAAACTTTTAAGGGGGATAAACAAGGCGGAAAATCACCACTCAATGTTTTCGTAGACCTTTTTCAACAACAACAATGGCGACATTTCTGTAGTAAAAAAGAACGCAAACATTCAGCGTTGGGTTTTAGCTTTATTATATCCATAAAGAGTTTTAAAAGTCGATAGTCACATAGACATTGCCATTCTTGTTTAACATATGTAAATAGAAAATCCTGAAGTACATTTAAAGTGAAGTTACAGGGTTCCATAGTATAACATATCAGGTCGTATCACGGATCAGCAACATTGACGCTTTAGCTTGCGTTTCCAGTCCATTCCTGCCTCCTGGTCTAAAACAACCTTGGTTGAAGACAGAATTTGGGCTACTGACATACTTCAATAAATAGACAAGCTTGTGTACTACAAAAGAAGCTTTCATGGAAGAAGTTTTTAAAGAACGAAGCATGCACAATAAATGTAGGACGTGCGCTTTTTAGTCTAAAACAACCATAGTCGATTTGAGCAATAAAACAACACTGCTTTGAGAAACTGATATAGCTCTTTAAAACGATGTAGAAACTACTCTGCGCATGTTTTTTGCTCATAAGAAAACAATAATTTTAACGCACATCGTCTTTAAAAACAACATCTGCTGAGTTACGACACTACACAGCAAAAAATGAACAACCTGTTCTGGCCTGATGAAAACAGCAATGAACAATGTTTTGCTGCCCACATTGTTCAATGTTGTCAACAATATTGTTCAACATTGTTACACCTGATTGCAGGCTAATTCAGGCTCAACAATACTGAACAATATTGTTGACAACATTGAACAATGTGGGCAGCAAAACATTGTTCATTGCTGTTTTCATCAGGCCAGAACAGGTTGTTCATTTTTTGCTGTGTAGGGATATAGAACTACTGAATCAATTTCAATCACAAAAAGTTGTATCGATTAGGTTGTAAAATCTTCAATGATTTTGTGTACTTTTAACTGCACTACTGTATCAAAGCTGACAAAGTTAATTAGCTACGGTAGGTTCAAGGTTTCACCTTTTTACTGTAGCTACAGTATACATGGTACACAGATAGCTACATTTTGACCAGTCCCAGCCCGTGACAGAGTATCAGAACTCATACCTGTTTCACCTTGAACATCCATCCAGTTCTCCGAAGATAACACAGTTTCTTGAATAACAGGCTGCTGTTCAAAACTATTAGAATTCCAGTCTTTCTCTTTGCCAATTTTCCATTCTTCCTTTTCTGAAACCAATGTTTTCAATTGCTTCTGTAAGTCGTCATTGTCTATCTTTGATTTTTCAAGTTGGCTTCTCACATCTTCATGTTCATTTTGCATTCTTTGTACTAACTTCTCGTATTCATTTTCTTTTTCTTGTAATTTTCTTTGAAGCTCCTCCTCTGATAGGCGATAAGACTCTTGCAGATTAACGACATTGCTATCTTTATCAGCTTTAATACTTTCCACAACCTGCCGGGTTTGTTCAAGCTGTTCGTCCATCTGTTTAATCTCGTTCTCATGCCCTGCTTGTGTTTCAACCAGTTCTGCTTGCGTTTTATTAAGCACGTTCTGAAGTTCCTCCTTTTCTAGAACAAACTTTGCCTGACTTTTTTCTAACTCCATCATTCTGTCCTGCAGTAGTTTGTTCTCATTTTCATATCGGATACACTTCTCTGACAACTCAGCTTGTTGCTCTGTAGCAGATCGATTATCTTGTAATTCCTGTAATTTCTCATTCAGTTTTCTTATTTCAATCTCGTAAACTTCTGTTCTTTTGGCCAACTGTTCTTCAGCTTTTTTTAACAAACCAGCAGTCTCTTGTTGTTGAGCTAAGAATTGCTCTTTGTTCTCTTGTATTTCTTCATAAAGCTCCCTCATTTTATTTTCATGTGTTTGTGCCGTTTCTTGACGTTCGCTATCTGATCTTGATAATAAAATCTCAGTCTCTTGAAGCTTCGTAACTGCCACGTCGTGATTGCGTAACAATTCTTGCATTTCACTCTCCAGTTGCTGTACTTTATCTTCTTCTTTTTTAACTTCGTTTATCTTGCCTTCTGTTTCTTGCAGAAGTTCCATGGCATGCTGTTTTTCTTCAAATATCGAAGCTTGGCTCTCTTGCAACTCATGAATTTTTTTCTCAAGCATATTTACTTTTTCTTCGCTTGCAATTAACAACTCCCTGGCTTGATTATTTTCCGCTTGCATTATTTCCTTGGCTTGACTCAACTCATCGCGAAGAAGCTGTACCTCTCTTCCACCTTCCTGTTCTGCTCTTTGTAAGTTTTCAGCCGACACTACTACATTTTGTTCATGTCCTCCTTTGGTTTCTTGAAGTAAATTTACATAATCAGCTTTCTCTTTCAAAAGACGTTCTTCACTATCTTGTAATCTCGCCAAGTCATCCTCAAGAGTTTCAATTCTTTGGTGTAATTGGTCAACATCTTTTTCGTTGTTACTTTGTAAAGTCAAATGTTTGTCTAGCTCGTTTTTAATTTTAATATGTTCTGCCAAAAGTTCTTCTTTTTCTTGAACTAATGATTCATACAGTTTTCTTATCTTTTCACGCTCTTCTTCCTGGTGTTTAAGCTGCTCTTTCAAACTGTTGTCATCTTTTTGTTGCGCAGCTTTCAATTTTTCTTTCAACTCATTATTTATCTCGTTGATCAAAATGATTTCTTGCTCGTGTTCATTCTGCGCTTGGACTATTTGACCCTGTAGCCGAGTTTGTTCTGAAAGAGAGGATGACCTACACTGATCAAGTTCATATTTAAGATTAATTATCTTCTCTGTATGACTGCTTTTTAACATCTCCATTTCATTCTGGTGTTCACGTTGAGCCTCACGAAGAGCAGCTTCCTTACTCTCTGTAAGTTGTTGTTGCTGTTTCTCTATAACACTCTGCAACTCTAATACTTCCTTGTCGTGGTTTTCTTGGGCTTCTGTCTGCTCCGTTTTAGCGTTTGCAATCAATATATCACGTTGTTTAACCTCCTCGTTTAATTCGAGCACTCGATTCTCGCCTTCCTTCAGTGCTCTCCTGCCGCTTTCTTGCAATTGCCAAATTTGTTCCTGATATTTCTCGGAAATCTCGACGATTCTTTTCCCAGAATCCGATGCCCCTTCTTTCAAGTATTCCAACTCGAGTTTCAAACTTTCCATTTCTTCGTGATGTCGTTGTTTTGCTTCGTCCAAACGTTGCGTAAAATCTTCAATCGTCTTATCTTTCTCCGCCATTTCATTTGTGAGAACATCAATTTTCTCTAAACTTTCCGCTCCTGATGATTTTTCCTTCTGCAATTCTTCAGAAAGCAGTGTCCTTGATTCTTCCATTATTTCATCTTTTTCATTAAGTTCATTTTGCAGTCTTTCCTTTTCTTCAACAAATTTCTTTTGTATTTGTTCTAATATTTCTTCGGTGTTGTGAAGTTTTTGGCTAGTGTTATCTAACGCCAAGTCTTTCTCCAACATCTCTTTCTGAAGATCTTGAATCATGTCCTTCGTCACATGGAGCTCAGAAAAGGAGTTTTCCATCTCGTCGCTTTGTTCTTGCACTTTATTGTTACTCTACAATAAGGATAAACAACAGTTAGCCACTAAGCTACTGAGTTAATTTAATCAAGAGGGGTAAAAACCGTTCTGTTTTTATCTGATATGAATAAAAAATTATAACATGAGAGTACCTCTGGGAAACTCAATGGTGCATGTAATTACCATTTGTAACCCCCCCTGGAAAAAAGAGGGGAAATGTCCGGGTTTGGGGGAAGAAAATGATCCTAAAGAGGAAGGGGTTCGAGAAAGGAAAGAAAGAGATAGAAGGGAGGAAAGGGAAAGAAAAAAGACGGGCAAAAGAACAGAGGAAGAAAGGGAATAGATGGAAAAGGAAAGTTGAAACTGTGTAAAAAAGATGTAAAGGGGGAGAAAACAATTAAAACAAAAAGAGAAATGACAAATTAAAATTAAAGGTAAGGGACTAAAGGTTAGGGACAAACATGGGTAGAAAGGGTAAAAACCAGTGTATTGCCTAATTCTGCTCCATCAAGTATTTTCGCTCTAGGATTCGGGAAGCAAGTAAATTTAATTAAATTTTCAAGAGTCTAATGTTAAAATCTTGGCTATACGCAGCAGAGATTATAACACAATTCATAGAAGTACTGCTGATTAAAAATTAAACTATATAATGGCACCTCTTCAAGTTTAGCGCGTAAATCTTTGACTTGGTTTACCAACTCTTGAGTTTGATTTGCCATTTCACTCTTTAACAACTCTTTTTCTTCAGCTACGTCACTCAGGTTCAATTCCAAATGTGATATTCTTTGATCACGTTCATCTAAGGCATTGCATAACTCCGTCATTTGCTCTGCAGTTTTTGCTGAGTTATGACTCATATCTTCATTGGATTGCGTTAGTAAATCTAACTGTTTCTGCAACGTTACAATTTTATTGTCGTTCTCGTTATGCATCGCATTCGCATTATCGAGTGTTTGTTGCAGGGTGATCAACTGTTCTGTTTGTCCTTGAATGTGAGTTTTCAGTAAAACCACCTACAATTAAAGAATGAGATTATAAGCTGAATATAATAAAAACAAAAGTGAATTTCACACACATGTGTGAAGTGATGTAAGGTAGGATGAATCGAAAGCATCCAAAGCACAGGCGAAATTCACCCCCCATATCCAACGTACAGTACTGTACATAATCGTCCAGTGGGTAAGTACTGTATTGCCTAGGGAATGTAAATGTCAACATACACTGCAATCTTCATAAGTCCGAATCTACCTCATCATCTCCATGCTTCAATTTATTTTCCATATGTGCAACTTGATTCTTCATATCTTCCAACTCTGAGTTCTTCTCCTCAAGTGCGCTCGTTATGTCCGCGCTAGCGTCTCTCTCACTGAGCATTTGTTGTAATTTTGAAACCTCTTGCGTAGCTATATTGAGCTATGCAGAGGAAGAACATACAATTAGAAACTATGACTTGTATGTTTCATCATTCTGCACATTTACAGCATGACATTCACCCAAATGTTTTATTGAAATTTACGTAGTAAATATTGATACATTCGAACAATCTAGTAGATAATTTAAATACATTTGAGTCGAAACAACTCTGAAATAAATTTTTAAAATGCTGTATATTTTTTAACAACTTAAATCACTCCTGATTTACTGAGCTCAACATAAACATGATTAGCACAAAACATAATATTTCTAATTTCTTCTGTGCATGGTTGAAGGATACACCTGAGAATGGAAAATATTGAACAAATACTGTTTGCAAAATAAGTTCACTCGTAGCAAAGGCAAATAGGGATGACTTGCATTTTAGTACCTGTAACTGGAACAATTGTTCAAAGCTGGTATAGCAATGACCCTGGATTAATGTTTAAATCAATGTAGTGTCTTGTGTATTACATCCCATTCTTTTAGAACTTGAGAAATGAAATCGTCAATTGATCCAGGCAAGATTTACAAAATAATATTATCAAGTTTACAAATACTGTAAGCTCTTAATTTTTTTTTTGAATTTTTAGTTAACTTAGGGTTCTAAGGTTAAAATTGATGTTGAAAGTGTTTTACAGTACACAGTTTACAGTATTGGCAGTTATTTCTATCACCATAGAGAGCACACTAAAAATTTACCAGAGATCACAATTCACATCTTACACTGTGCTAGAATGTATTACCTGTTGATCTTTTTCTGCTAACTGTTCTTCAAACATTGCAAGATTGTGTGCAAGGTAATCTTTCCATGAGTTTGCCACCTGCTGTAACTTTTGATCTCTTAACTGCAGTTGTTGATGACATTCAGTTAGTTGCAAGTTACTTTTAGTAATACCTTCTTCCAAAGACTTAATAACAGATCTTTGATTTTCGTTCTCCATACTCAGTTGTTGGACTGAGTCTTCCTTCACTTTTAAATTTTCCATGATTGTATTGATATCATCCTTTGAAATATTACTAAGTTGCACCTGAAGATTCTGTACTTGATTGGATAACTCCTCATTCTGTTTGTTGAGTTCATCTAAAGTAACTTGCTTTGTTGTTAACTTTCCTCTTAATTCTTCAACTTGAGATGATTCAGACCTGTCTAGATCTTGCGACTCTTCTATTCTTTTTTTCAAAAACCAATTTTCCTTTTGTAGTTCTTGTAATGTTAAATCTTTCTCACTAACCATTGACTCAAGTCTGTTAATTCTTTCATTAGCATGTCCATCTTCAGATCTTCCTCCAGCTATGTTTTCTAACTTCGCCTTTAACTCTGCATTTTCTTTACTGATTTCCTTCAGTGCAGCTTTCTTTGCAACTAATTCTTCTTCAAGTTCCACAGTTCGATGTTTCAGTTCATTTCTTTCCAGGTTGGCAATAACAAGATCATCTACACCACCAACATCCTGTGAAGTGAAATAAAACAAGAAAGTTTGTAGGCAAAAATGAAGACAGCACAAAATAATCAATAAAAAGCCTACATGTATAAAGCAGGAACAGGGCAAAACAGTATTGCTCACTGAAGCTTGACAGCATTGCCCACAAACTCAGCTCTAGAACTACGTGCAGTATAAAGCACTAGTCTTGTAAAAATAGTATAATAGTGTGAATTAATGAATTCCAAGCTTGCAGCAACTCCAAACACTACGTGAGAAATGTCTTAAGGAAAATGTACACTGCATTGGGAAATCATTTTCTAAATATCCCAACTTGTACATGATATTAAACCCAAGGTTCCTGGTTCCTAACCCAAGGTTCCTAAGCTTTTGGGATCAAGGCTGGCGAGAGAGGGGGGAGGGGCAGGGGGGACAAAATACCTGGGGCCCGGGCTGGTTTGGGGGCCCGAAATCTTGATAAAACATCTGGTCATTGGGCTACGGCCAAGAGGGTTGGGGGCCCGTAATGCATAATCACTTGCTTGTACTGGGGCCTGACCGCGGCTCTCGCCGGCCTTGTTTGGGATGAACAACAGTAATAAATACTAGAGGCTGTCGTTACAAAAAGCATGAACTGTAAACTATTAGTGTGCAAGGGATGACAGGTTATTGCTTGTTTTCACCTCTAAACATGGAATTATTTCTTTGAAACAGCATCGAGGGTATATAGGAAACATAGAACGGCAAATTTACTAGCTACAAAGGTAATTCAATGAGTATCAGGACCTAAATAAACTACAATTCATCGTCCCTTGCGCGCTCATAGTTAAATATTTACACTTTTGGAAAGACAACCTTAATCGAAATAGCTGTATGTGTACAACATGCACAGCCAATTAAGCATATTTGATGTATATAAATGTACAGTATTCTTGTACCTCAGATGCAAAAGATTCTTCTCCACTTGTGTAATTTTCACTTACATAGCTACCACCAGTACTTTCTCCTCCACTTTGAGCAAATAATTGAGGCTCCTGCAACATACATTTATACAGCATACTATTATAATAAATTTGTGGCATTTACTCTAAGAAAGCTAGTGAGTAAAATGCAAGTGAGGGTGACATTAGCATGTTATCATCTTAAATCCTCACATCCAAGTGAGGGTGACATTAGCATGTTATCATCTTAAATCCTCACATCCAAGTGAGGGTGACATTAGCATGTTATCATCAATCATGTGAGGGTGACATTAGCATGTTATCATCTTTATTTTTTAACTTTAATCAGGTGGCAGGCCATACCTAGAAAGGGCAACTGTTTTTTAGTAGTTTCATTATCTTTGACAGTGTTGGCTGGAATTTCTAAACACCTGCTATATATGGAACTGCAACATTTGCAAATCTACAGACTTTACAGTACACCATGAACCTGCTACATTTGCAAACCTACATTTACACCAAAACTCAAAAAATCTTTTGAATAATGCAGATAAGCAAGAACTGAAAGTTACTACAATTTATGGTAACTTCACTGGAATAGCTTCAAGAAACACAAAACAATAGTAAGCACTGCAAATCTATATTGAAAGTTCATTTGCTGGAATATATTAATTCAATTATGCCAATATTGATGTACTTTTGTCTGTTTATTTGGTGAAAATGAACTGGCTTGGAATAAATATAAACAGATTGTCTGAAATTCATTGTAAGTTAGTTGTGTCTTGAAACACACTATATACCTAGTGGATAATTTAACATTTTTGATAAATTTTGTTAGTTTGCTTTATTATTTTAGACACCATTTATGTAGGTCTTTGGCATATACTGTAAATAAAGGTAAAAACAGTTGGCGGAAATCTCCAGCATGTAAAGTATTAAGAATTAAAGAATGTTTTGTAAGAATTAAGCAAACACATATAGAATACATAACAAGCCTATTTTGTCACCAACATGCAACCAAATCATGTCGTCGCATAGCCAGAAGCCAAATCTCTTGTCAGGGTATTCCATAATTGCACCCAATTTTTCTACCTTGAGATTGATCCTTAATATCAAAATTAAATTTTCAAACTAGTTACTCTGTCTAATTAAACTAATTTTCTAGCACA
This sequence comes from Muricea muricata, assembly GCA_963855995.1. Taxonomy (NCBI): domain Eukaryota; kingdom Metazoa; phylum Cnidaria; class Anthozoa; order Malacalcyonacea; family Plexauridae; genus Muricea; species Muricea muricata. The sequence continues at coordinate 63,782,975 of OY979717.1, forward strand.
ATATGTCAACAAAACATGCACTTCAACATGTGTACTGAAATATCTATAGTAAATGGTATAACAAGGTTCTCCTTGCAATAACTCTCACTGACAATGTTTTAAAATGAGAAATTTTGAAAGGCTGATGCAAATATATATTGCAAAGGATAGAAGTCAGCGTGGGAGCTGATAAAGTATTGAATTACACATTTGACAGTATTTCTGTCATTATGCACGGCATCAAGCTCATATTTACTGAAATATAGGACTGTGCAAACTCTGGGTTTTCAGCTCCAACTCTGCCTTTGTGTATTATTGTTAATTTGAAAACTGCAAAGGGTTAAAACTGCAAAGGGTTAATACCAACAAGCAACAACACCAATAGCACTAAATGTGCTTTTAGGTTGTTTTTATTGTTTGTGCTGTTTCAGAGTTTAGACCGTACAATCTTTACGAGAAAAAGCTTAAAAGCATCAAGCAACTTAATACTGCAGGGAAACAATAAAAGTAGAAACTATGCTAAAATAACAATTACCCATTTTACCCCAGAACTGGAAAATGACCTAACAACTCCAGCTCCAGCCAGGCAAAAATAGCCGGAGCTCTTAATAATGTTGAGAGCTTTTAATGTTGATATAGAGAACGAAAGTGCCAAGAAGGTTTTTAATGCAAAATGACCCACAATAAATGTTTTAATGACCACAATGATACTGTACATTTGGAGTGATCAGTTTAGTTAGAAAGCTATAGGAGCAACAGGTAGTTCAATAAACTTGAAAGTTTTGAATTACACAATGTTTCTAGCATATGTCCACCTACAAACCAGTAGCCTTACGGCTTGTTAGTTGTTATACCTGTAAACTTTTTATTTTACTCTGTAAACCAGTGTATCATAAATTATTTGCACTGTATAATAGCATGGTCTTTTAGGGTCTAGTGAAGCGTTTTTTTACATCTCCTAAGTGGGCAGGCAGAATGAACGCCTTAGCAGGCTTCTTGTTTATTTGCAGTCTTTGCTGTTTTGTGTTTAGAGAATTTTTATACATATAATCTAAATTGCATATGATGTATTGAAATAGCTCACCAGGCTTTGCTAGCAATTCAGAAAGTAAAGAAATATATTATAGTTTAACAAGATTAGAACAACCATCAGTTTGTAAGGAAATGGTAACCAAACACCAAGCATGCAAGATAGTATTAATGCAGACTTACTAAATCAAAATGTGTGATATTAACCAGTAAACGTTGTGTTGTTTTCACAACTCTTATATTTCAAGCTGCAAGGTGATGGTCGGGACCAAAACAATAGAGCAGGGCTACATGCCTTTAAACCTGACTGGAAAGGTTGAAAATCACCAAGCCTGAGGCAAATAATTGTTTCAGTATTTTTACACAAGTTATTTTAATTTTGTTTGTTTTGTCCATAATTTGTAAAAAACAGTGGCTAGGCCTTTTTTCAAACTTGTTTTTACTGTGATATTCACGTGTGGGTGAATATAAAGTAATGTCACATTATATTGGACCAATCACAACATCTGATTTCTTATGTTCACTTGTGTAAAAATACTAATGTCAAGTTTCAGTACCCCCCCCCCCCCCCCCCACAAGCAATCATAGAACACAAATGCGATACCCTGGCCTGAACAGCAATCTATTCTTTTCAATACTGCAATATCTCACCTGTTGTTTATGTGCTATTTGCTCCTCTACCTCAGACGTAAAAGACGAAACATCTTGTTCAGTATCAGCAGAAGCAATGCTCACATCATGCTCACTATTTGCAGTTGAATTCCCGCCAAATTCTCCACTATGTTGTTGGACACTGTCTCCTTCATTCTTGCTTTTAGATGATTTACTTCCTGCTTTTTTCTTCTTTTTACCGCCGCTTTTCTTCTGTTGGAACTGAAGCAACTAAGACAAACGAAACAAGCAATCAATTTATCTGAGATAAAACTTACCGCTTTAAGACTGCAGTAAATCCGAAGTAGTCTAGTTTGTAATGTTCATGTCAACTGGTCAAATTGCAATACAAATGGACAGCAGTGCTATTTTACTTTTTCTCGTCCAGCTTTTAGTTTCCTTTGCCTTTCAGATTCTTCGTCTTCCATCCTTGATTGTAAATGGGCAAGTAATGCAATAGATTAAAGCAAAAGAGCCCAAAACATAAACATAAATCATGTAACACTACGAAAATCACTGATGAATCGGTGACCTGCAGCATGCGAGTTGTTTATAGTCACGTGATATTTATTTAGCTTAGCTAGCTAAGCCAGCGAAGCTGGGCCAAGCGCACTGAAACTTGATCCAATGGAGTCGCTTATGATAATCGTACACAGTATAGCCAGCTCAAACAGTCATACAAATTTTTTGTGCATTTAGAAATGCCTGCGCAGCTGCATATTAAGTCGCGCATCTACGTTGCATAGCCAGCGTAATACGAGGGTGGTAAAGGGTTTTTTCGTGAGCCGTGAATTGCCAATATTTGTTGTTGTGAAATGAGATTTGACGAATTTTTGTCTCGTGAAATGTGATTTACATGTCTATTCCTGAGCCGTGATTGGCAGCTGGACGAGTAGGGATAAGTGCTAAAGAACAAAGTACAATGCATTGGTTACAACAATTTTACTAAATGCATTTATTTTCTTCATTTTTTCTACATATATTGGCTGTTTTTACAAAAATTCGTCCGAATTTGAGCTTTCAATTGTGCTTTTTACTTTCTACTAGGTAAAAATAGGCTGACGGGTTAAGAAAGGCATTTTTACACAGTTAAAAACGAGTTTTAAATTTCGTGAAACTACTAATTTTATACATGTGAAATGTGAAATGACTGTTTTTACTCTCATGAAACGTGATCCGAACCCCCTCCCGCCCCCCCTTTACCACCCTCTAATACGGCCAGCTCGCTGGCTATACGTAGACTAGTACAGCTTTGCTTTTGGACAAAACTATTCATAATTTATAATTCACTCGATAATTTTGTCGTGCGTCAGTGAGATGGAACAAAATTTTGGAATGAAAGTGTAGGAAATCCAGTATGTCATTGGTTCTGGCAACGATGTTGATGATGTATGTACTTTAGTAATGTCCAAAAGTCCCCGACAGACCGAAAACATAACAACGATCACGTGACATCAGAATAATGTCATCGTTTCAATGTGTGGGATCATTTCAAATTGTCACTCACTAGGATGGACTTCACGATTCATAGGTTTAGGGCAGGGCCAAAACAAGAGCGTTAATTGGGTGGGGGGGGGGGATATGCATATCTTGCTGTTCTGCCTCATGAGTCTGTTTTAAAATCAATTGTTATTAGGGTTGATTTTAAAACAAATTCGTCGGGCAGAACACGAGTACACACACCACTTATTGACGCTCTAATAACGCCCTGGTTTAGGGAGTACACTTGATGTAGAAGAGGTCTCCTTTCTCGTGAAAATCTGATGGTCACACAAATCCCACGTCTGAGATGATAAACGGTCTTGAGAGTATCTGCACCATACGTAATAGAACCAACACTAGATGACCTAGGTGTAGCAGAGTGAAAGATAGACGCACAAAGTTTTCTAAAGCGGCAGCTTTCCTTTCGGATGTGGTGAACTGTTCGTTATTGTTAAGATGTCGGAAAGAGAAGATCGAGCCAGTTGGAAAGAAGATACTCACGCTTATTTGATGTGATCGTGGATTTTATGCTACGAAAATCTGGGTATAATAAACCTGTCTATTGAATAGCGATTTTTCCAATTATGACAAACATACTCAAAAGGTATAAAATTGCAACTTTTAATCTGAATTAGACTGGTTAAGGCCGATCAACAAGCTACATTATAAATTAATCTATATAGGAAATCGCTATCCAGTGGTTGAAAATCATTAATAATTCATGAGCAAAGCACAAAGGAGATCGATTTTCTCGGTTTATACAACATCTATATTGAAAATTCTTTCGTAAACAAACTGACAAGATGGGTATAAAATAGTAAAAATGTACATGCATAAAGCACACGTATAATAAAGAAATTTTATCATTTACGTTGCATGATTATGTATTTTAATTTTATTAGATCATTTCGCATTCCTAACTTATAAAACTATGACGTTATAAAACTCATATTTATGACCTTAGCATGCATCCGTAATCCTCTATAAATAAGACTTCCGCGTGGAGAGCTTGGGACATCAATTTCAAAGGGGCATACAGTCATTTTTAACGCGGGCAACCTCGAAGAGAGACTCTTATGGATGTTCGTGCCAGAATTTATTTATTCATCTTTATAAATTTTTCTCCCAATTATTTATTTTGTTCCCCTCCTTGTTTTGGGTTCATCTGTCATTGTCGTCAAATATATTTTGAAGCGCAGTTGCTGGCTGGATGATCTGTAAAGCAAATGTCTGATATTAAAAAAAGACTAAATAGAAAAAGCTATAAACTAGGGCACCCACTACCTCAAACTATAAAATGTGTCAAGGGGGTGCCCCGGCCAGAAAACCATCAAGGTATCCTGCTTCTTATACAGGGTGTATAAAAAAAAAAACGGAGCCCACCTGCTGTGTCAAATTATTTCTAAATTACTGAAGCTTATAGCACAATTTTGGACTTGTTTTAAACCACGTTCTTTCTCTTTTGAGCAAGCCGTAATTCGTATTTTTACTCCCAGTAACGTATGTGCTATGACAAATTTAGTAAAAGCTATCGATTTGAGATGCCTTCCAATTATGCAAATTCACTATGTCTTTCATGGTCGCCAGTTAAATTTTTGATTTTTTCGCTTATTACACAAATGGTATTTCTGTTAAACTTAATAAAACTTGTTATAAAGCTTTACAGAAGATAACGGACCGTTTACTTCAACAAAAATCTTAGATTTATGGCAAAATAATGATCGAAATTAGCGTTTTGTTTATCCGCGCGTGCACAATGTTGTCGAAATTGCATAATGTCAATATTCATGATCATGAAGTCGATACAAGCTTGAACTATCCGTTCGTTGTGCACGTTAACGTGACATAGTGAATTTGCATAATTCGAAGGCATCTCAAATCGATAGCTTTTACTAAATTTGTCATAGAAACATACGTTACTGGGAGTAAAAATACGAGTTACGGCTTGTTCGAAAGAGAAAAGAACGTGGTTTAAAACAAGTCCAAAATTGTGCTATAAGCTTCAGTAATTTAGAAATAATTTGACACAAAAGATGGGCTCCGTTTTTTTTATACACCCTGAATATCTAACAAATGAAAACATACGAAATCACAAAAATCATCGTATATCTCAAAAAATCACATCACATAAAATTAAAAGGCAATTCATTAAAGAATCAAAGAATCCCACTGTCACACAATGCTAATTGCGGGCTCAATTTATTGCTGGCGGTCATTTTGTCTGGGAGATCATGATAAAATATTTATACAATCTATCTTATAACAAAGCAATCCTTTACGAGTCTTTGATTATTTTCGGCATTACCAGGCTCAGTTTTCGACCATGTATTTTTGCAATTATGCTTAATTCTCGACAAAATACAACAGAATGTACACAATAACAAAGTCAAGGCCAGCGGTACGATAGTGTGGTATAGTAACCTTTTTAATGGAATGGTCAATAAGAAATGTAAAACGTCCTAACTTACTTTGGATGAGTATTATCAAATACAAGCATGAGAATACCAGAAGATGTTAGTCTAAGCTGCTTCTTGGCGCATCGTTCATGTGAATGTATTTGACACAAAGAAACTAATGTCTAAACGAAAACAAAAAAGAATTCTAAAAAATTGAGCAAAAACTGAACAAAAAACAATTTCAAACTTTAGTAGGGTAAGGCATGTATATCTTCATGCCTTTACATGAGGTACCACACGCGGTATCTGCTTATGTTTTCACCTTACGCAATGATAATAAACTATAGACCCCAACCAAAGTCCTTACTCTAACCGTTCTCAGTGTCATACTTAACTAAGGTGGAAATTAAGTCCTACACTGAGTTAACACATCCACGCCGCCCACCACGCAAGCTGAAAAATATGCCTGACTAACACGGGAGTCGAACCAACGACCTAATTGATATTGAGGAAAATAGACTCAGTTCCGAAATATCACGCACTCGAACCGCCTGACTGAGCCAACAATACGATTGTCGTAGGTTCGATTCCCGTCGTTGTCAAGCACAAAAGCGTAGGAACGAATTCAAAGTTGGGGGGGGCTGAACATACAAACGCCAAAGGCGCGAGCTCTGTAGAGGGGTCCGGGAGCATCCTCCCCCGGGAAATTTTGAAAACTAGAACCCCGGAAATGCCATTTCCGGCGATTTGGGCACTTAATTTGGAGTTTATTTTGATTGCAAAAATGAGATAAATTTGGCACATTTTTTACAAAAAATGTCAATAATGTATAACGATTTCAAGAAAAAATGCATCAGTTACCAATGGAAACCAATCTAACATTCTAACACACTATCTAACACAGCATTCACGTGATCAAAATCACGCCGGACGGATTTTTTTCGGGAAGCTCAGCCCCTCCTTAAAAAATTGAGGGGGGGGGCTCGAGCACCCCCAGCCCCCCCTGTTCCTACGCCACTGGTCAAGCATATGTTTCAGCTCTCCCGCTGTGAAGCATAACATCATGTAAAATGTAGTTTTCGAGAAACGATTCCCACGCAAAAGTCATTCGCAGATTGATCTGCTATAGAACGCAGAAAATATTAATCAAGAAACATATATTGCTCGCTTTTTCTGGTCTGATTTTTACCTTTAACTTGCTGCTGTTTGTTTCTTCAATTGCGACGCCGAAGAGAATATCCTAGAATGGTAAGTTTACATTGAATGAATAAGAATAAGATAACAAACAAAATTGATTAAGGAACGTTTTGATTATATATATTCCTTGATGTTCGAGACAAAAATTTAGCACCTGCGTTCAAGAAATTCTTTGCATATGCTCAAAAATATCTGCCCAATACATACATATCACAGCACTTTTTCAAACACACAAACCTCTCCATAAGGAAATTTAGAGAAACATTATTGTGGCAGACCATATTTGTACCATGTACAGGGACAATGGAACATGACGTATTTTATATAAGATCTTGAATTCTTCCACCGTAATATTTCAAACGCAAATTTGATGCGATGCAATACAGGGCCTATTGTGCCGCCATGGAAATAATAAACTTAGGTACATATAGAATGCGTGGCCAGTCACGTCTCTATTTTTCTCGCCAGTGCCCTTGCATAAATCCACCAATGACTGAGATGAGTTCACATTCTATAGTTATTTTTATGCTGGCTATATTGTTGATTTATAATCTGGCAGTGAAAAAAGTCACGCCAGAATTTTATGCAAGTTAATTTATACCTGTTCAGAAGTGGTAAACTCAAAGGCAATTTGAGTTCCAGAGAGTACCTCAACGTTCACGAGATATCGTTTTCCAGCAGGTATTGTTGTCACACTCCAGTCATGTGATCCATCAAACGCAGGTTTAATCTCTGTACCATGTTTAACACTCAAACTGTCATTTTTCAAGGACCTGCTCAGTGAATCTTCGTGTACTTCATTATCATAAATGATCTGGAAGTTTTCATCAGAGTCATCACTGAACTCTGAAGAATGTTTACTCTCAACTTCACCGTCTGATAATTCCTCCGAACGAGATCTATTCTTCTGCTTAGCTTCATTCTTTACTACATTGTTTGGTGTCGATGTAAGGCTCTCTTCAGTATCACTGCCATACGAATCAATACTCACGTTGCTATCATTTGGATCTAAACTTGTGTCAGTTAACTGTGATGTATCAGTTTTCAATTCCTGTTCCTTGCGGTAGCACGAAGTACATGCACGATATGGTTTTCTACAGGAAAGAAACACCAGGAGTCAGTTGTATAAAAAAATGGATAGCGATAAGATGATTTTTTCACTGCTACAGAAAAAGTTAAACATGCAATGAAACCAAGGACTATTGACCGGTCAAGAGGTAAAAAGTGCCTTTAACTCGCAAATGTTGAAGTGGAATGTTTGAGGAAATCATGCATAATCTGATGGATAGCACTATTCATCTTTCGAAAAACCGACACCAGAAGAAAGTTGACTAAACATTAAGAAATGGTAATTGGTAATAGGTTTGTGTTCTATAATTAGAAACAAAAATCATTTACAATCTTTGACCAGTAGAATTCTATCTATAATGTATATCTGACAAAATGTATTTTCATAGGGAATACAAATAATTCAGGATTGGAATTAATTAGTTAGGTATGCTCCAATGGGGGCTTTTCCAAGTTATCTGATTGGACAGAACCGCTTATTGAAGTCCTCGAGAGCATCGTGCACGCTTCTTACTCTCACAAACCCTATACTGTTTGAAGAGCTATCCTGCCCGCCCACCCACCGAATGTTTTCAGAATTCTGCCTACTACATATTTGCGTTATTAACAAAGTGTAACATGAATAATTTGTAATTTTAGGCAGTGCAACATTCACTGGAGGTCGATGCAACAGATGTAATCGATATGGAGATTGGGCAAAGAATTGCCGAGCCGTGTTTAATTGGCCAATTCTCCAATCACCCAACCGGGGCGGTTTCTATTATGCCAGCAATCCCACAACTGGAACACCAGCAGAACACAAGGAAAGAACACAAAACTGAGTGTGTTAAAAGAAAAATATTTGACGAGAATTGTGTGAGATAAAAAAGGCTTTTCAGAGATTAATAATACTTGATCAACATATAGTCGCAAGTCAAGGGTAGACTTGAGGAAAACATTAGATTTGGCAGAACAAAGGCGCACCAAACTTTATATTATCCATCATTAACGAAGGATATCAGCTGTCAATACTTTAAGCGTCGCGCTACAACGCTTCCGGAAAAAGTGACTCTAGCTTTAGGGGTTTTTGCAGGAGTCAGAAGCGAGAAATGAACGTCTATATTTGGTAAGGCTACACGTACGTCAACCATCTTATTTCATTGATGAATGATCCAATGATAGTTACCTGCTGTGGATTGTCTTCACAAGGTGATCAGAACAGCTATGGCAAAACACATTGCCACAAAATCTGCAGTGATGCTAAAAGACGAAAAGTAAACATTTGTTGAAATTTTTATTCCAGTAAAAAACGGCAATGTTCCTAGGTTAAGATAAATCCGCCCTTGAATTCTCGCCATACAATATCATTGATTGTATACATGTTACAAATTGCATTTGACATGTATATCAAATCATATAGAAAAGGGGAATAATTCATGATATCCAACCTTTCTAAGAGATAAAGTAAACTCAACATTGATTTCCAACCTTTCTTAGAAATAAAGTAAACTCAACATTGATATCCAACCTTTCTTAGAAATAAAGTAAACTCAACATTGATATCCAACCTTTCTTAGAAATAAAGTAAACTCAACATTGATATCCAACCTTTCTTAGAAATAAAGTAAACTCAACACTGATATCCAACCTTTCTTAGAAATAAAGTAAACTCAACATTGCATTGTGGACAGTGTGTTACGTCCTTATCTTCTACCCAGGTTTCTGACAATCTTGTTTTCATCTCAAACTCCAGCTGGGTCGATTTTTTCCACAGCTCAGACTTGTCACTACAAAACGTGAAACAATACAAGTTCCTTGTACGTTTGCATGGTGAATATCAAATTAAAATGGAAACACCACGTAAATTTAATATCGGAAAGCCTTCGATCCGAGCTTACGGACCAAATGCTTTGTGATTTTACGTGGTGATTCCACAAAATTATATTTTAATGAGAGAAAATATCCTAAACTCAAAAGGCTTCAATAATTAATTAATACACTGCATTTTGCTAAATTTGACTGTTTTTTTCGCGGGGTTATTTTCATGTCATTTATGTAGTGAATAATGTTTCATTGTTGTTTAGAAGATGATGCTATTGGATGTTGTAATACTAAACCACAAGGATATACAGCCTGTATCAAGCATTGATAATTGATAAACATTATATAACAAACTTACTTGCAGGGAGGTTGGTTCGGGATTAACGCACCGAGGGGTCTGACAGCTGTTCGAACCTACCGAGCGAAGCGAGGTAGGTTCGGACAGCTGTCAGACCTCGAGGTGCGTTAATCCCGAACCAACCGAACCTGCAAGTAAGTTGGGTTTTTATCCCATACTAAACTTATCTTCTTGTGTTGTTTTCCGAGGCTCGCTGAGTCGCCGATGTATTTTGTCAACATTTTCTCTTCTTAAACTTATTGGTCTCTTAATATTTCTTTATCAGGGTCTCTATTGTCTTTAGTTTACAATTTTCCGTTTCTTTTTGCTTGGTTTCTGTGACGTCTTTAGCCCAAAAATGTTCTTTAAAGTGTAGGTTTAATCATCAGCTAAATTTTGTTCGCCATTGTTGTTGAGCAGTTTGAGGCGGACGGCAGCGTAAGCAGCAAGCAGGTAAGTTCGGGTTTTTGTAACCAATCAGAAAGCCGGTTTTATCGATAAAAGAGAAAAGCGGGTAAGTTCGGAAAAAGCAGGTAAGTTCGAAAAAAACTTACCTGCTGAGAACCAATCAGAAGCCCGCTTTCATGACACATATGGGATAAGATAGTAAACACAGTTACCTCAAAAGAGAAATCAATTTGTTCTTCAATTGTTTAATATCTTCTTCCAGCTCACTCTTCTCTTGTTCCAAAATTTTTTCATTTTGACTTTTCTGATTTTTCATTTCCTTGATAGTCTTTCTATATTCCTGATTTCTGTTTATTTCTTTCTCGCAATTTTTCTTTGACAACATTAACGTATTTTCAATTGACTTGATTTCTTGTTTGTTTTCGTCTATGTGACCGTTTAAAGCCTTTATCTACAATCAGAGCAAAGAATACAATTTATCATTCACTTTATAGTATTCTCAATTGTGATTGGTTAATTTATCTACAAATAACTGTGTGCAAATATCGATTTTGCTGCAAATGAGTGGTGCAAACAATTTACTGAGCATGCGCACTTTGAAAATGATTCGTCAGTACGAATTAAGAAATATCGTTCCTGTTTTAAAAATGTAAACATGGCTTGTTTTACCGATTTGTCCGAAAATGAATTGTCCTTTTTACTACAAGATAAAGACGCAGAAAATACAAAAAAAAGCAACCTTCTGGCAACCAAGGCTGCTTTGACCTTATTTTGTAATTAACTTGAAGAAAAAGGTTTGAGCGAAGACGAGTTAATCACGATGTTTGGGTAATATTTAACGTTGTGTAAGTAAAATTGAATTATACTTTTTTCTCATTTGACTGTTATTGTATTTTTTATTACACTTGCTACCCATAAAAAATTACTATACTGATCCGTGAATGCTAAAACAATTATTGAACTCGGCTATATCTAAATAAAAGAAAGTATCGTGATTTACCAGTTGCTCGCTATAAACTCGGCTATATCTAAATAAAAGAAAGTAAGAAAATATCGTGATTTACCAGTTGCTCGCAAATCAATTATTTGCCTCTGCCTTCGGCATCGGAAATAATTCATCTTCTCGCCACTGAAAAATCACGATATTTTGCTCAACCTCGTCCAATAATTGCATAATAATACAATCTTTTGGTGGCGTTTGTAATAGCAAGTATAGCTAATGACGTAGCATTATTTAACATTCAGATTAAGAAAAAAATTGAATAATTACTATCAACAATCATTGTGGGCAACACGAGCAGTAAAGGTAAATAGTCTAATTAAGTTTATCGCAAAAAAACATTTCGCTTCAAGAGAATTAAAGGCCCTGCCACACGGTGCAATTTTTCTAGCAACTTAATTGCAATGCAATTCTACCATTGGGAGATGTAAAATTGGTAAATACAAGTTTCCGTCACAGTTTGCTAATATGTTTTTAACGTACCAAACATTTGTCACAAATTCACATCTCTTAGGGGTAGAATTGCGTTGCAAGTTGCAAGAAAAATTGAACCGTGTCACAGGGCCTTAAGTATTGTAAAGATCAGACACTAACCTAACAAGGCCAAGAAAATCATCCCTCAAAGAGATGTTAGGGCAACGTGCAGTCGTTACTTTAAATACAACAAAATTTTATTTACAAACTACCTGGCTTATTGACCACTTTGCTAATACGCATGCTTACTTTGCTCATTCGAGTATTTTTTAATCTTGTTAAGATATAAATCATGACTCACTTGCCGGGTAAAGTGTCCATATAAAATTCCAAAATAACAGCACCTGAGAGCTTACCTCATTCTTAAGAAGCTTAATATCGCTTGTTAGTTTCTTTTTCTCTGTTTGCCATGTTTCATTTCGTTCTTTTAATTTATTCTCCAGTTCCGATATAGTTTCTTCCTGCTCTTGAATTTTATCCCTCAGTACCATTGCTTCTTGTTTTTCTTCCGATAATGTCTTAAAATTTCGGAATAGTTTAGAAAGACAAAAAATACTGACTTATATTTGTGACTTTACATGAAGCATAAGACGAAAATTGCTCATGTCAGTCTGGCATCAACCCCTCATCAGCCTCATACAATTAAGGGCTGCACGAGGGGCTCATCCTATTAACGCGTTTTTTCACCGTCACTAAAAATCTAAGCGGAGCCTGGTGTGTGGCGTTTCACGTGAATGGAGTTCTAGTAGTTCATCTTTCCCGTGTTTCGTGGGTTTTTCTCCGGGTAATCCAGTTTTCCTCCTCAAAAATTGACAAACATAACTGAAGAGACAATTTTATCATTATTATGTACTGTCTTACCCTGATACAATGATATCTGTAAGATGCAATCAGATTGAGATAGACGTAGGCCTCTGTTACACTAAACCGGATTACATCGACAGATTTTTATGCCGGATTGGATTGTTGTTTACATTACGCAACTGTAATCCGGTACGTGCCGCGAAGCGAAAATCACTCAACTTTGCAACCTCCTACCCAGGCTCTTTCGTTGGTGATACAGTGAATAAACTCGGTATGTGCCAGGAAAGTAAATTGTAAACAAAAAATCCGGTACACTTCGGTGCAACACGTTTGAATAATGATGAGAGTACGCCAATTCAAAAAAGGGCGGGGCGATACGAAGCATAACGGCGTAGTGTAAGCACTGCCATTTTTTAACCCGGCATAAACACAAAACCATTTTAGAGCAGTTTCAGATAAAGTAAGCTGGTTAGGTAAACATTTATACGAACCTTGATTTTTTCATCATATTTTAGAACTTCCGAACTCAGTTGAAATTTCAAAGATGAAACTTGCTGTTCCATTGTAGACTTTAAGTTAGTCAGTTGTTCTTCATAACTCATTATTTTCATTTTCATTTCTTCTTCTTCATTCTGTGAATTTTTCAATGTTTCTTCCACTTTAACCAGTTGCTTTTCCTTTGCATCCAAATTTGATGTCACTAAATCTAATTCCTCTTTACACTTAACGAATTCAACTTCCCTATTTTTGCATTTGATTTCGGTTTCATCAACTTCCACCTTTAATCTTTCAATTTCTTTTAAAGAATTAGCATGTTCGCAATCTTTCTCGTTTACTTGTTGAGTTAATTCCGACACTTCGTTCTCAAGAACAAGTCTTAAATAGCTATCTTCTTGTATTTGCTTGTTCAAGTTTTGAATCTCGAACTCAACGTCCGACTTCTCTTTTCGTACACAATTCAATGTATTTTCTAACTTAGTTTTGTCATCTGTTAACATACGGACTTGATTTTCCAGTTCCGTTTTACCTTCCTAAAACGAAGAAAGGACGACATTTGTGCAACATCAGCACAATATCTGTAAACGAAATTGTGATTAGACTACATTTAAGAAATAGGGAGAAGAACAAGACCTCGGGTTTGTTTGCTAAATAAATATGAAAATCATTTTAGATCATTTTATGATATAAACAGAATTAAAACAGTCATTAACAATTTACAAGGAAATCATAAAAGAAACCACAACCGTAGATGTATACCTGATCAAATGCTAATTAACGTGAAACGATATACACACAATGGCACTTCTATTATAATTGTGTTATTGTGTTATTCCAAACACGAGTTACGCAATATAAAACACTCTAACTCGTGTTTGCAATATTACATATTCGTTACCTGTTGACCTTGTATATAAAGTAGTGATTCATCTTTCTCCTTTTGCATTTTTTCATTTTGTTCAAGAAGACTGCGAAAAAGTAAAGTCAGACTTTTGTACATCACAACAACAATTATTAACTGTCTACATTACTCTGTTCAACGTTTATGTACTAATTATTTATTATACGTGCGACATTATATATACAACGGCAAATTCATAATGATACGATAGTCACGTTTAAACATTATCAGAATTTTAGTGAATATAAGAAATCCGTGACATTTCTTATATATATTCATCTACAGGTAAATATAACAGTAAAAACAAGTTTAAAAAATGGCGACTAGCCGCCAGCAAAAATAATAAAATTTTATAAAAAGCCAGTTTTTCTGTAAATTCACTTGTGTAAATACTAAAACAATCATTCACCTCAGTTATTCCCGATAATAACCTCGTCTTCAGCGAATAATTGTTAAATAATTATATAGTTTGTCAGACGTATAATTTTGTGGGAAAATTACGTACATTTATTATCGCATGATAATATTATTAATATTATTACTGTTAAATTTTGTGATTTTCCACACTATTTTTCATACATTTGTAGTGCTCTTTTATATTCACCAGGCAAACTTCTTCAGCTTCGTGTTCACTACATGCAGTACTGAATATCTAACTAGTTTCTACTTACAATTGGTGTACTTTAACACGAATCGACTGTGATAATTACCTGTTGGTCTCTAGAGACAGAGATTTGCATTGACTTTCTAACAGTTCCTTCTCTTGCATAGCCTTTGTCAAAGCCTCCTTCTTAATCCTTAAATTATTGTCAAGCTCGTTCAAATTGTTCACTAGAGTCTGACATTGATACTCGGTTGATTTGCTTCCACTTTGTTGATTTTCACCTTCCACTAACCGGTCAGTTGGCTTATCCAACAACTTCGATAAATTCATGTTTGCTGTTTCAATTGCATTGAATAGTATTTGAGCCTCTTGTTGAAATGCACTCACATCATTTTCGTGTGTTTCTTGTGTTTGTTGCGTTTCGCCGTTTTCAAACTGCTCATGTTGTTGCGTTCTACTCGCTGACTCTTGAAGGTCCTCTTTTAATTTCTCATTCTCACTCGTTAACTGAGTCAAACGTTCCTGTAATATTTTATTTTCCCTATCTTTAACCTTCAATCCTTTCTCTTTATCAAGTAACTGTGATTTATAATAAGATTCAAAGTCTTCAAATGAATTAAAGACTAAGCCATTTACGTTTTCAAATGCTTCTTGTATCTTATCTTTTTCCAAAGTTTTAATATTTAGTTTCGACGTAATTTCTTCGAGTTTTGTTCGCAATAAGATCTCATTTTGTTGAGAAAGCTGGATTTCTGATTTTATGCGGTTGTTCTCGTCTGTTAATCTTTGAAATTCACTCCTGCACGTTTCATTATTCTCCTTTAAAGAACAAAGTTCATGCTCTAACTTCTTTTTCATTTCCCGTGAGTCACTCAAATCTTGCTTTAGATTTCGTAATGTTTTCTCAGAATCCTTATAATTCTCTGAAAGCGTTCCTAGTTCTTCAGTTAGCTCGATAAACTTTCTTTCGGATTCGATAACCGAAGCTTCTGCATTCCGCAGTTTGTTTTGTAGATCAGTAATTTGTATTGTAGCTTCTTTTGAAGCCAAATCGGAGAGATTTTGGTGTTTCTCAGCCAACTGTTCA
Source organism: Muricea muricata (assembly GCA_963855995.1). Lineage (NCBI taxonomy): Eukaryota > Metazoa > Cnidaria > Anthozoa > Malacalcyonacea > Plexauridae > Muricea > Muricea muricata. The sequence continues at coordinate 63,798,690 of OY979717.1, forward strand.
CGCTGTGCATTTGAATCTTGGGACAAACGATTATTTTCCTGTATAATCCTCTGGATCTCGTGTTCAGCTTTGTAAAGTTTAGCATCGTTTAAAGATTTCCATTTCAAAATAAATTGATGTAGACGAGATATGTCCAAGGTAATGTCGCCGATGTTGGGTTGTGCATCTTCGTTTGACGACATGCTACTTTCTCCAATGCCGTCATCGGTACTGCCTTTTTTATGACTCAGTTCTCTGCTGATCATCTGTTTTAATGCTAAAATTTCTGCATTCAAAGCGATCAAGGGATCAATCCTTTCATTCTTTGAAAAAGAAAAATATTGTCTTAAAAATAAATTGGCATTTAATACCTTTAGTTAAATTCACAAAAGCTGTAAGGCTTAGTAGTTTTAGTACATTTAAATTTCATTTTTAAGCTGTATATCAACTTTTAAACTGCACAACATGATCTAATATATAATTCCTGTATGTAAGCTTTAAAAATGAATTTATTTAATAATTTATGAGGAAAATTCAAAAGAATTATACCTATGTTCAATGAGTATTTTTATATACCAATAAAGAATCATCCTGATAATATTAGCATAAACATTAATCGTAATTTTCTAAGCTTCTTACGTTCAAATAACTTTATTGAACGACTATTTGAGTGTGTTTTTGAAGTTGTTTAACATCGTTTGTTTAAGTTCATCAGTTGTTTAAAGGGAAATGGCAATTAAAAAGTTTGTTGTCTCGCTTGAAAGAGACTCGAAAAATAATATATAGAAGTCTTTTAGAAAATTTCTACATCTGTTTTACTTTGGGAGATATTATCACCTGAATAATCGAACTGTCCGCCATCTTGGATTGATTTTTAGCCTCATTAACAATGTTTTGGTGACGTCACAACAGGGATAAGCCATTCAAAGCTTCTCCAAAATACTTGTCACCAATAAAATATTTGTGAAACCTTTTCGGTCCGTGCTGAAATCCGAAACACTTACCAAGTGTGTGGTTAATGGAGAAGATTAGTCATTGTGTCGTAAGAAAAAAAAATTGCGTGACCCCAGTTGTGACGTATCATGCATATCTACAAATATCCAAGATGGCGGACAACTAAAGATTTCAAGTCAAAATATCTCACCAAATAAGGCAGATATAAAAATTGTGTAATAGACTTTTATATATTATTTTGGAGTCTCTTTTAAAAAAGGCGATAAAAATTTTTGTTGCCATTTCCCTTTAAGTCGTTTTTGCTATAATTGTACAAAGATACTGGTACGGAGCACTCAAGCACACATCATTACAAAAAACTCACGGTGAAATCCGTTGTACTGGCAATACTTTCAGCACTGTTTCTTCTTGTTCTCTTTTCATATCCATCTGTAGCAGTTCTGCAAAGTACAAAATAACATATATTACCAGAGACCAGGGAGAGGGTGGGACTAGAGGGGGGGGCTTCTTCATCGCAGATCAAGATTTCTACGCTGCTACTGGGCATAGAAATAATAGATATAGAATGCGTGCTTGGTAACCTAGCCTGTGCCTAAAATTTAAAATAATTTGCCCTTATAAATCCGCCATATTGAATTTGGCCAGGAGTTAAACGTCAGAGTCTGTAAAACAAAGCAGTTCCTGATAAAAAATTGTTTTTTGTCGAATTTACAGTTTAATTACAGTTCTCTTAAAACAATGAAATAAAGACAGTGACACACTGATGGTAAATAATAGTTGTGTATTATAATACAAAGACGGTTTTAGTTTTGCACAAACATGATTTACTTTGAAAATGCTTTGCATGCATATAACTAAACATTTCGTTAAAAAAGTGACCAAATTGTCGCTTTTTTCACTGACTTTTGAAGCTAAATCAGAAGACATTAAGATAACAGAAGTTATGTGAACTACAATATTTAACAGTGCACGAACAAGGTGATTGTTTGTAAATATCGATTGCTTAAAATTCTCAAAAACTGCCTTTCAAAACTAAGGTCAGTAAGGAACTCCGACTAAAACAACAAAGGTACCATTTGAGCTTTTAGAATAGTGTTGAACATCGCATAATTATGTGTATTTTCAAACGCTAAAAGTCTAAAACATACCTGTGAGTTTTTATCATTTTTTTAGTCTTGTCACAGCAAACTTGAAAACTCCGCAAAAAATTTCTTGTATTTTCTGCTCTTATCATTTGCATTATCGCACTCTCCTGTTTCTTTGTGCCATCTTTTACGTAAAAAGTCTCAAAAAATCTGTTTTCCTTTATTCGAAACGTTTTATAAACCTTTTTTTCCATTCAAAGTCTTGAATTTATGTCTTTTTTGTAAACTCTGGTTGACAAAAACAAATCGCACTCCTTACGGCCGCGCGAAATTCTCTCTTGCAGGAGTCTGGAACTAGTCAAATGCCCTTATAAATCCGCCATTTTGTGGCGACAAGTTTTTCACAGAGAAAAGATAGGAGTACGCATTCTATATCTACTATTTCTATGCTACTGGGTCGTAGGGTTAACAAATTCTCCAAGTTTCTAAAACTGCAGACAAATACGATGTTCAAATCGCAGGAAATGGCATTTCTAAGGTGCTAACTTTCAAAATTACGCTCCGTGGGCCCTGATTATTATACAGTACAGTGGAACCCCGTTAATACGACCACCGTTCGGCCGAAATATTTTGGTCGTATAATGGGGAGGTCGTATTAACGGGAGTCAAGATTATATTACAGCACAGATGTTTTTAATGACGACATGTCAAACAAGTCATACTTCAGCTGCATACAGTATATACAATCTCCAAGACAATAATTGTTATTTAAAACTTGAGGATGTTTCTTTCCCTGAACTGGCTGAACACAATCCAATTTAGCTGGCCAAAAAAACTGAAATAGATATGGTAAAACCCTTGATAATTACTATACGGGTAGGCATGGAATGGAAGTTCACTTATTTTAGACTTATGGGACAAAAACAAGTATTGACATGCTCAGCAAGTTGCTGCGTATTGCCAATAACTTATCTATTGGGGTTGAAAGTGCTGAATGTGGTCAAAAATGAACAACAAAAAAGAAGGCGGCAGGAATAAGAAGAAACGCATACATACAACATAGTTTAAAGCCACATACAACTGCAAAAACTGTGAAAACCCTGTAAGGTCAATTTGACACATTCCCTCATATCATTGTTTATTTGTTTCTATGGACATATTTATAATTAATTAAATTAGCACTGTTTAATTTTGTGCATTAATGGAGCATTATTAGGTATATTTAGTGGTCGTATTAACAAGTTGCGGACATCAAAAGGTGGTCGTTGGTCGTATTAATGAGTTGGTCGTTTTAACGGGAAAACATTATTAGGAAATGTGTGAAATGTAAGAACGTATTGACCGGGGATATTATCCCCGGAGAAACGAGACAGCGTGTCATGTGACACCGGATATGGGATTAAAGAAGAACACGTTTTAAGTACGTTTTGTGTAGTTGAAAATATTGTACGTATTTGAACAAAATTAAACGAGTCAAAGAATAATAGAACTATTATTTTGCGTTGTTGTATACTTATTAAAGGTACAAGGGACGTAACATTTTGGCGATCCTGCCAGGACCCAAACGGGGTTAAATACAGACAAAGAAATACTTACAGAGGAAAAAATATGGCGTAAGTACGAGCCGTGTTTATCGTATTTTGGGTTTAAAATATGGTATCCAAATGGATTATAAGTCTGAACGAGTGCATATAGTATCTATGGATGTTGTGGGTACGAGATAATTGACTATTTGATCGGTAAACTATCTTAATCTTGTGGAATTCGTGGACAATATGGCTCAAAATATAGACCAAATTGAGAACTTACAACTACGACTCGAGTCGGAAATTTGTGGATTGTCGGTGGAAGCACTTAGCAAATTTGCCCAACATGTAGAGGTGAATGTGGAGGGGCTTAGAAAAATTCAAATTTCTAAAAAGGTCAGAGAGAAAATTGAATCTAAGCTCGAAGTGTCAGAGGACAAAAAGGCTTTACTCGAGGGCTATTTTGACCAGGTGAACCCCGAACCACCACCACTTGAGGTTGAGGACAATGAAGTTGCTACGAGTAGTGAGACCAATAATGAAGCACAGGTAAAAAAGTCGAACACTGAACCAGCATCGAAAGATCCTGCAAGTAAGATAAATGTTGACTTAGCTAGAGCATTAAAACGGGACTTTAAAATCTTTGGGATTGTTGGTGGAGACAGACAGAAGGATTGTTTATCTTTTGTCAGTCTTTCCCGACAAATAGATGCTGGTGTTAAGGCAGGCTACCATGAGTCTGAAATCGTTGAAGCCGTTATCCGAGCTGTCAGTCCAAGTCAAAAACTTCGGTCATATCTCGAAATGATGGACAACCTGTCACTGATTCGATTAAAGCAAATTCTGAGAGCCCATTTTAAAGAAAAGACTGGAACTGAGTTATACCAAGAGCTAACCAGTCTATGTCAGAGCCCAAAAGAGTCAGTTCAAGATTTTCTGATGAGGGCGATGAATCTTCGTGAACAGGTTATATTTGCCTCACAGAAAGAGGACAGTGTTGTCAAATATGACAAGTATCAGGTGCAGTCATTATTTGTACATGTTGTGGAGACAGGAATTCAACAGGAATCTGTCCGAGCCAAGCTGCGTCCTTATTTGGAAAAGCCTGGTATCACTGATGAGGAACTGATGGAACGAGTTAATGTTGCTGTGTCTGCCGAAATGGAACGACATAATAAGTTGGCAAGTGGAGCTAAGAAAAGTGCTCAAGTTAGCCAAATTGGTAGTCATATAGACATTAGTGAGCAAGATTGTAGTGGCATTGGGGATACACCACTGGGAAAGAAAAAGGACTCTAAGTCAAAGAAAAACTCGAATGAGAATGACCAAATATCTGCAACCTTGAAATCTGTACAGGCTGACTTGGCATCTCTGAAAGAAGCATTCCAAAAGTCCCAGAGTAATCAAAGTGATACACCTAAGAATCATTGGCAGAACCAAAGACAACAAAGGAAACATTTATGTGACTCATGTAAATCATCCGGCAAACAGGTATGTGATCACTGTTTTAAATGTGGTTCAAGTGAACACTTTGCCAGAGGGTGCAAAACATTGCAGGGAAACGGGAGACGGCTACCACCAGGGGACAGGGGGTAGCCCAGCAAACCAATTTGTCCCATTTATGTACATATTGCAAAGTAAAGGAGATAAACACTCCATTCAAACAGTGTAGCAACTGCAAGTTTGTTAGATGCTGTTCTGAGTCATGCCAGCAGCAACACTGGAATGAACACAAAACATTATGTAAACAATTATCTGAACTCAATGAGCAGAAATTGAGAGAAAATTTTAGTAATGATGGGGTGTACGCTTGCCACTTGACTCCCAGAGAGGATTCGGCAATCACACGGTTAGTGGGAAAGAAATGTACAGTGCAATGTTCATTGAATGGGGTGAAAACAACTGCCCTTTGGGACACAGGTGCACAAGTCTCAATTGTGTCTAATGACTGGATTTGTGAAAACCTACCAAATGCCAAAATACAAGGAGTCGAGAAACTCCTTGACGTTAACAACCTTGAGTTAAAAGCTGCAAATGGAACTGCACTGCCATATAGTGGTTGGTGTGAGATTGATTTTTCCCTGATTGGGACAAACCATGACTATGGGTTGAAGGTACCATTCCTGGTTTGTAAAGATGTATTAGACCAACCAGTTATAGGCTATAATGTTATTGAGGAAATTACCAGAAAATCATCTGCAACAAGCAAGAGCGATGAACAGCCACCGTTTCTAGATGTACTATTTTGTAGCTTAAGGAACATCGAGCGTTGCAAAGTGGAAGCACTAGTGACAATTATTCATTCTGAAAAGACCAATCCACTATGCAACGTAAAAACGACAAAGAGGGATATAATAATTTTACCAGGACAATCCGTGAAAGTTCCTTGCCATGTTAATGTTGGTCCATTACATGGGCCAATACCTGTGTTATTTGAACCCAATCCTGAGCGCCCCTGGGATGATGGCATAGAAATACCAGAAACACTTACAGTAATATCAAGAGGATCTCGTGTCAACATCCAGGTTGACAACGCAAGCAAACATAAAGTTGTACTAAAAAGAAGAACTGTGTTAGGGACACTGCAGATGGTTAGGTCTGTCACTCCATTGGATGTTATGCAGTCAGAGGTCAATAGCAAAGAGACTGTCTTTGCGGAAAACGAAAGTTGTAAGAAAGGAATGGAGACGAGTATAAATAGTGTAGAGATTGAAAGTGCACATAGAGAACACTCTGATGAAACTTGTTCACAGACTGAGAAAATGAATTGCAACTGGATGTCTGATGTGGACCTTGACGGACTGTCAAAGAAACAGAAAGTGATGGTACAAAAAATGTTACAGGAAGAACGCGATTCGTTTTCGTGCGATGGTGAAATTGGCAATGCAGAAGGACTGCAAATGAATGTAAATCTCACAGATTCTATACCAGTACAAAAGAGCTACACATCAATTCCACGGCCATTGTACCCCGAAGTGAAACACTACGTGGAAGACTTGTTAAACAGGGGATTTGTTCAAAAATCTCGCTCGTCGTACTCGTCACCAGTAGTTTGCGTGAGAAAAAAAGATGGAAGCCTTCGTTTGTGCATAGATTATAGACAACTTAACAAGAAAACAATACCTGACCGACATCCACTTCCCAGAATCCAGGCAACGTTAGAGAGCCTGGGTGGTAACAATTGGTTTTCTGTCCTAGACCAGAAGAAGGCCTATCATCAAGGGTACATTAAGCCTGAAAGTAGACATAAGACGGCGTTTATCACGCCTTGGGGTCTATTTGAGTGGGTCCGTATCCCATTTGGACTCCGTAACGCACCGGGAGAATTCCAACGATTTATGGAATATTGTTTAGACGGTCTAAGGGATGACATTTGTATTCCCTATTTAGATGACGTTATTATATTCAGCAAGACCTTCGACAAACATGTTGAGCACGTCCGCCAGGTACTACGACGGCTACGCACAAACGGAATCAAATTAAAACCGGACAAATGCAAATTCTTCAAAAGGGAAGTTCATTACTTGGGACAGATTGTATCAGGTACGGGATATCGACTTGACCCAGCGAAGATCGAAGCGGTTAACGCATTGAAGGACACAGTACCGAGAACAATTGGAGATGTCAGAAAGCTGTTGGGCCTTCTTGGGTATTACCGTCGATACATCAAAAATTTCGCACAAATTGCACGACCCCTATTTGACCTCCTGAAAAGTCCAGTTAACGTAGACAGTAAAGTACAATCTCAGGATCATTCTTCAAAGCAATATGCACCATCTTCCCATCCAATACAGTGGCTAACTAAACATCAGTACGCCCTTGACAGGCTGCTAGACTGTTTAACACGCCCGCCTATACTAGGTTACCCAGATTACAGTCAACAGTTCGAACTTCATACTGATGCTTCATACCAAGGCTTAGGGGCAGTGCTGTATCAGAAGCAAGAGGGGAAGATGAGGGTGATGGGGTATGGGTCGAGAGTCCTGACACCTGCGGAGAAGAGATACCACGCTGGTAAATTAGAATTTTTGGCTTTAAAGTGGGCGGTATGCGATCACTTCAGGGACATCTTGTACTACGCTCCCCATTTCACAGTCTACACAGACAACAACCCGCTCACCTACGTCCTGTCAACAGGCAAACTAAACGCTACGGGCCATCGTTGGGTTTCGGAGTTGGCGGAGTTCACGTTTGACATAAAGTACAGACCCGGACGCGTCAATCAAGATGCAGATGCGCTGTCACGCATGCCAGTGGACTCAACCACGGCCACCAAAGAAATATCTCGTGAAAACATTCGAGCTGTCATTGAAGGTATTAACGCGCAACAATATGGAAATGCAACGTGGGTTACAGCTTTAACCCTGGACAGTGATATTCCGAACGTTGACGGGGACTTTTTAGCCGAAAATGCACCGGTGACAGATATCGAAAGTCGCTCGATCCTCCAGGCACAGAAACACGACCAAGCAATCGGTCGAGTACACTACTTGAAGTCGAAAGGGGAACGTCCATCCATCCAAGACACAAAGAAAGAACTCCCTGTAACCAAAGCACTCTTGCGGCAGTGGCATAAACTGAAGATAGGAAAAGATGGACTGCTACGTCGTGAAAGCGGTCCTTACAGCCAACTGGTGTTGCCAAAAGAATATCATGCTACGGTTTACAGAGAGCTTCACCAAAACATGGGACACCTAGGAGCAGAGAGAGTGGTACAATTGGCAAGAGAGCGATTTTATTGGCCAAACATGGAACGTGACATTACACATTTTATCACCAACAAGTGCAGTTGCCTCAAACAGCGAAGACCGACTCAACCAACACGTGCACCGTTGTGCAGCATTACAACAACATCCCCATTTGAACTGATTTCAATAGATTATTTGCATTTGGAGAAATGTTCCGGCGGATACGAGTACATTTTAGTCATCGTGGACCATTTCACCCGGTTCGCACAAGCCTATCCAACGAGAAATAAGTCGAGCACAACCGCGGCGGAAAAACTTTATAATGATTTTATTCTCCGGTTTGGTTTTCCCGCCCACATATTGCACGACCAAGGTAAAGAATTTGAGAACCAACTCTTTCATCAGGTACAGAAACTCACAGGAATCCAACGCCTCCGAACAACGCCATACCATCCACAGACCAATGGAAAGGCCGAGAGATTCAATCGGACTCTGTTGTCGATGTTAAGAACATTACCAGAAGATCAGAAATGCAAATGGAAGGATTCGGTTAATAAAGTAGTGCACGCGTACAATTGCACAGTTAACAATGCAACAGGTTTCTCACCCTTCTACTTGCTATTTGGCCGCTCACCTCGACTCCCGATAGACCTCATCTTTGGTACATCCCTCTCGAAGTCCACCGGTTGTTACAGACAGTATGTTCAACAATGGCAAGGGGCTATGAAGGAAGCGTATACAAAAGCAATGGAAAACAGTAGAAAGTCGGCAGCAGCGGGAAAAAAGCACTATGATAAAAGGATTCGTTGCACGGAGCTTCATCCTGGCGATCGCGTACTGGTCCGAAATCTTTCCGAGCGGGGTGGTCCTGGGAAACTGCGCGCTTACTGGGAGAACCAAATACACGAAGTCGTCGAGCGTAAAGGTGAAATGCCAGTATACGAGGTAAGACCTGAAGGCCAAGGCACAACGAAGTCGAAAGTCCTGCATAGAAATCAGCTTCTACCCTGTGACTTCCTCTCGCCAGAATTAAAAACTCAACCGATGTCGAGTAAACAAGCGAGCGAAAGACAACGGTCACAAGACAAGTCCGACGTTCAGAGTAAGGTGGAAACATCGGGTGATGAGGATGCTCATTACGTGGAAAGTGACGAGGGCGAAACATACGGATTAACGCCGGAAGAATTGTCCGACACCATTCCAAAAGCGAATGTACCTAATCAAGGTGAACACACCGAAGCGGCAACATTGGTCAATTTCCATCCAGCGACTGAAGAGGTGTTTGAAGCTGGACATGATGAAGCGAGTAGTGTCAACAATCAAGTTACGGATGACGTGGCAGTTGACGCACCAGAAAGTGGAGCATTTGAGACAAATGTTGAAGAAGTTGATGGACATGAAGGGAGTGATGGAGCTAACAATCAAGTTACGGATGACGCGGTAGTCGAAGTACCTGAAACTGGAGTATACGAGAACGAGACAAACGCGGAAAATAACGAAGCGGCCGAGGGATACGTACGGCAGCGCCCAGTTCGGAACAGACGACCGCCAAATATGTTGCATTATGATTCAATGGGCAATCCTACGGAATTTCCACCGTACGTGACAAGTGTACAGGCGACTAATTCAACATTTCCCCCTCAAGAAACATTCTGGCCTCTAATCCCTCCAACTCCAGTTTTCCCACCAAACCTTTTCCCTTTCTATCCCTTTTCCTTCCCTCCACCGTTCCCTCTGTTTTTCCATCCAGCGCATGGATATTACTGGTAGATACTTGATGCAACACATTTGTTTTATATTTAGTTAAAAAGAAGAAAAAGAAGAAAAAAAATTATGACTCGTTAAAAATTGCATGCTTAAATTGTAAACAGTGCTAGAAGCACTAGGTCTCTAATGGACGGCGCTAGGAGCAGAACTTGCGAATCGTAAGGCCTGATCACCCTGAAGATACATGCAAGTTTCGGTATCATGGTAGTGAGTAGGAGAACACGCTTAAAGTTGAGGAGAGTGTGAAATGTAAGAACGTATTGACCGGGGATATTATCCCCGGAGAAACGAGACAGCGTGTCATGTGACACCGGATATGGGATGAAAGAAGAACACGTTTTAAGTACGTTTTGTGTAGTTGAAAATATTGTACGTATTTGAACAAAATTAAACGAGTCAAAGAATAATAGAACTATTATTTTGCGTTGTTGTATACTTATTAAAGGTACAAGGGACGTAACAAATGCATAAACATCTTGCTGGGCAGTGAAAATGTGGCTATAATAATGAGGTGGTTATATTACATGGTGGTCGTATAGTGGGGTTTCGCTGTGATATAAATATCTATTCCCATAGTATATTATAAATAGCTACAGTAGCTCCCCCCCCCCTTCCTTATATGTTTTATGAATATGCAATCTCCACCCTCCTTACAAGTTTTTTGCAAGTATACACCATGTGGTCAGGGCCGAAACTAAAGCGTTAATTGGGGGGGTGCATATTCATATATTCGCGTTCTGCCTGACGAATTTCTTTTGAAATCAACGGTAATGACAACTGATTTCAAAAGAAACTCGTCGGGCAGAACGTGAATATATGAATATACACCCCCCCCCAATCAACGCTTTAGTTTCGGCCCTGCATATGGTCTATACAACGTAACACACCCAATACATCCTAAATCTAATACATAGATTATAAAAGTGTGTAAAAAACAATTCCATGCACTAGAGGTAGTGGAAGCATTAATTAACAAACCTTCCATAAGATGGCCAGGACATATCTAAATCACAACCTGTGCATGAGAGATGAAACTCTAGTTCATTCAAGTCATACAGTTTTCCAACCAGGGCAGCACTAATGGATTTATTGAGCAGCAATGCTTCTGGTGTGTACCACTCCCTAAGAACAATGTAGTGTTCATCAAGTTAAGTGTTACGCATGTACAAAAAGGGAGAAGACAGGCATATGTATAACAAGATTAGGTTAGGTTTGGTTGGGATTTGATAGGTTTAGGTTTTGATTAGATTTTCATGTACCATCATGTGGGATTGCTTGAATGGCAAAAAAATCTTCTGCGTTTTTTCAAGACTCTCTCTGTCATTGAAAGAATGTCTCTTTACACTTGGAAAAGGAGTGATTTAGAAATGCACAAATTGTATCACAATTGTGTCATGAAGTGGCCTATTTTCTCCCTGTTATAATATTCATTGAAAGTGACAGTGAGGCAAAGGTAGTGCTTTAAATGGAAGGTGCATATTCATATATTGGTGCTCTGAAGACTAATTTCTTTTGAAATCAAAAGTCTATCAGCACATAAATATATGAATAAACCCACTCGCTTAATTACAATTTAAAGCACTACGATAGCTCACCCCTCGGTGGTCAAGTGTAAGCTGAACCTGTACACATTATCAATATTTGTATCTACTTACGTCTTCTTCCTGTGCATCAGTGTTCGCTGAATGGTATCAGCAAACGTCTTCTGTACCAAACAATAACGGATCAATGCTCGTCCTTTTCCCTGCACTGTATTTAACTACATTGAAAAAGTTTTCAATATTGAAATCTATTCCTGACCAGTTATTACACAAAACGTTTTGAAGTGTAACCTCAACTAAGCCCTCTTTTCAACCTAATAATAATCATTATCGACAAAACTTTACACAATGAATTTTGAATTTACTGTACTTCATGTACAACTCTTGTACAAGCACATTTTTCAGAATTGCTAGCATACTGCTAAGGATGTTAAAGAAAAATATCTCTACAAAGGACTTGCTAAATTCGATGGTATCTGATGGTATAGATATTGCCATGGATTCATGGATTTGCCAAACGGTTTCCATAGTATGGAATATACTTTAAAATTTATGAAATGTCAAAATCCATTCTACTTCTTGTAATTTTCCACACAATTTCCATGTCATAAATTTTCCTACTACCATAACTTTTTCAAGTGATATATAGTAGCAATAGTCATAAAACATGCAGCATCACTTCCTTACTTGTGATAAAGAGTTAGCATATCTAACACCTTCATCTTTTGGTACACATTCTGCAAAGAAATTCCAGTAATCCTTTCGCATTCCAAGAAATGAATATTTATCTACAAATTGATGAGAATTTTACTGAAGCAAAAACAATCACAGCAATGCATATAGCAATGCAAATAAGTGTACCATGCACTTTGTCACTTTGGCTTAAATGACAGTCTTAAATATCTTCTGTCAATATTTTTAATGTAGTTTGTTAAATTTCTCCTAAGAACAGCTAAATTTGGTCATTTTCACAACCTTTTTTAAAAACAAGAATTTCAAGTTGTTTACCTTTCATGCCATGCCTTAAAGCAATTTCAAGTTTTACACACAACTTCTGCAAAACAATTTCGTTATCATCAATTGGATCTTTGTTCTCAAAATACTTTGATTTCAACTGTGCAATATAGCCTAAAAAATATAATTTTATCACATACCTGTACTTTGTGAGACAAAAGAAATTAAATTCAGCTTAATGTGCAGCACACATGATTATAAAGATAATACAAAGCAAACAGTGTTGAACTCTTTGAAGCAATTTCATTTTACGATCAGGGGATTAAATAACTAAATGCATCTTGATGTGGTCTTGATGTGGTTTAAATGTCTCTTGGAGAACTTTCTATGCTATTGAATTGGCATTCATAAATGAAATAAGGGCATTCCATAGCACTAGAACCAGTAGACATGTTTCTACGCATAAATGTCATAAAAGTCCAAAGTGAAGAATAACCCCACCATCTTGAAGGTGATAAATGCTTAATGGAACTTGAAAAATCATTATTGAGGGGGTTTGAAGACCATAGATTTTCTACAATTTTTGTCAAACACAAGTCTACATTGCCCATGAAATTAATTGTCCTTAGGGCTGATTTGAAAAAAATCCACAATTATGGAAAAAATGGCAGATGTGCATTTTTCCAGGAATACATTGCGATCAAAAATTGCAATTAGATGTTTTGACCTTTTGAAAAATAGACGTAAGACAGAAGGTTGATTTACAGTGCAGTGCAAAATTGACATTGGCAATGCCTTCTGGGAAAGTGTACATGCCACCATGTTTTCTGTAATCATGGATTAGGCAGAACACAAATAGATGAATATACACCAACCCCCCCCCCCCCCCACCCCTCTCCAATGCTATAGTTATGACTGGTTGTTAAAGGGAAATGGCAACAAAAATTTTATCGTCTTATTTGAAAGAGACTCCAAAACAATGTATAGAAGTCAATTACAGAATTTTTATATCTGCCTTATTTGGTGAGATATTTTGACTTGAAATCTTTAGTTGTCCGCCATCTTGGATAATTGTAGATATGCATGATACGTCACAACTTGGGTCACGCAATTTTTTTTCTTAGGACACAATGATTAATCTTCTCCAATAACCACACACATAGTAAGTGTTTTGGATTTCAGCACGGACTGAAAAGGTTTTACAAATATTCTATTGGTGGTAAGTATTTAGGAGAAGCTTTGAATCGCTTATCCCTGTTGTGACGTCACTAAAACATTGTTAATGAGGTTAAAAATTAATCCAAGATGGCAGACAGTTCGATTATTTAGGTGAAAATATCTCCCAAAGTAAAACAGATATAAAAATTTTGTAATAGACTTCTATATATTATTTTAGAGACTAGAGTCTCTTTCAAATGGGAAAATAACTTTTTTTGTTGCCATTTCCCTTTAACAATTAACATAATATAGAAAAGGAAATATAAATATCTTTCCCATCAAAGTGCTTCAACATTGAAGACCTACGGTATAATACAGGTACATTATGGACCAGTACTACCATAAGGCCTAAGCAATAAAGACTAATAAGATCAACAAAATATCAATATTCGCGTGACCCAGATAGCAGAAAAACAAATTGTACAATATTGGATTTGGCCCAGCTTAGAAAACTACCCCAATGGAAAAAAATACAAAGTACTTCGGTTTACTCCTTGCAACTACATGAAATACACTTAATGAAAACATGTAATATTGAATAAAGGTTAAATATTTGGCATTGCACAATTGACATATTATTACATATAAAATTGTCGCACCTTTGATATCGTTGACCAGACGGTTAACATCTAACACATAAGGTTCCATGTTTTATTGCAAAAATCATTACACGATAAACAAGATACTGTTTGCAACATCGAAACTTCGAAAACGATAAAAAGGAAAACAAAGAATAAATTTTTATCATGACAATGAAATGATAGTGAGGGTGATAATAGTTCTACACTGGGGGATTTCGTGGGATCGACAGCAGTATTTATATTATTATAGTTGTACCCATTTGTACCGAGGTTACAGCTTTAGATTTTTAAAAATCTCAAAAATCACTACTCTTTTTTCGCAGCAGATGAAAGAATTGCTCAAGAAAATACTCTGGGCGAAATATGAACTAATTCCGTGCAATATTTTGCGAGTAACAACCATAGCGAAAATGCGTGATTTTGTGGTCAAATTATGGCGCGGTCAGACCATATGGTCAGACCTCTGGTCAGACAGTGCCAAAGGTCATTGATGACGTATGCAAATGCACGTTATACATTGTGAAATCGTATAACTATACCAAAATACTACATACACATGGTACAAATGCTTTGAAAACGAAATTAAGTGCCTGATTTACTAATATTCTACAATTTACCAATAATGTAATGATTTTGATGTTTTGTTGCAAGCGAACGAATGTCAGGAGCATGTTTTTATTGGCTTGTATGTCACATAACTTGCAACTGTCGTACCTACGATCCTATGCTAGCTAAACATACACTTTTTGTCATCAGTTGAAGCAAAATGATAACTGCAAATAATTGCTAGCTATATAGCATCGTGTGAAGCAATTTTATGTGCTTAGGAAGAATTGATACATTTCATGTAAATGAGATAGAAATAGTCTTCATACCTTCCGATTTTGTATTTACATCAAAATATGAAGGAAGTCCTTCAAACAAAACATGTAGGACCGTAAGTTGATTCTAGTCGGCTATCCCAACTATGTTGAAGGCCACAAAAAGAGAGCTTGCACAAATGAAGCAGATCAATAACTTTATAAAATTTAATTATAATATGCATGTACAAATATGTAAATTTAGCTAACAAAATATATACAGGGTTGACAAAAAGTATACGCTTTCAAATTCAAATTAGCTGCCACCTAATATTGTGTTAATTTCCAGCTCTGTCTGGTATAAATTGCATGTAATGAACTAATGATCTGCAAAAACACAAGGTCTTGTAACATAGGAATTTTATAAATTGTCCAGCTAATTTCAATTTAAAATGAGGTTATGCAATAACCAAGGTTAACAACTGAGTAACAGCGCGGGCGGAGCCTGGACTCGAATCTGACCCCATAAAAGGTGCAGCATGACATGTGCCAGCTCATTGTACTAAGTGCAGCTTGTCGGGCAGACATAAGTCGCCAGTTTAGATAACTCATAAAATAGAGAATATATACTGTCCAGTGAAATGGAGGCAAGTACGGAAAATAGTGGTACAACACAAACACCACCATCTGGTTTGTCAGTTGATTGGTCTGCTGCTCTACAGTCTAGTGAATTTCGCGCGGGCTTGGCTGAGATGGTGGCAAAAACATTAACTCAGATGAAAGACTCGACATCAGTGTCAGGAGCACGAACAAGAATGGAAGAAGTCGGGAATGTTACGCCAGGAGCAGGTGATGTCCTTGTAAGCCAACCCCAATTTGAACCAACCAACGCACAAGGTACGTCTGTTATAGCACCTTCTTTTATTCGGGCGGTGGGCGCGAGTAGTAGCAGCATACAGTCTGGGCAAGGACACGCTGGCCCCAGCGAAACCGTTGAAACCAGAGTCAACCCCCTCTTTAACCCAGTGTCGGACGTTCTAAATGCCCCTAGTTCGTCTTCAGGTCATGTTGGCCTCACCTCGTCGTTTATACTTGGACCGGGACGCCCTCCTATCCCAGCAAAAGTAGTGACACAGACCTTGGGCAACAAGTTTATCGAAATGTCCGACCTTCTACCCGAAAATCTCGACTTGCCACAATGTGAATCGTCCTCCTTTGCGATTGAGGGAGGCGCAATTGTTCCTATAACTAAGGTCGTAGGTAAACGCAAACAAGAAGTCACGGACATTTTAACGTGGGTAGAATGCTTCACAAGTTATGTCTCTGTAGTAACGACCTACATGCCCAATCGCTCGCGTGATTTGCTTTCGTACATGGCGCTAGTAATTCGTATGGCAAAGCGCTATAGGGGTAGTTGTTGGCTCAATTATGATCGTGCTTTTCGTCTCGAAGCAGCCGCATCAAATATACGCGATTGGAGTCAGCTTAAACCCGACTTATATAGTTATCATACATCAATTTCATCAGCCGACTGTACTCGCGTATTTTCGTCCAGCGATAATCGTTGCGAGCCCCGAGGTCTTCAGAGTGCCACGGAGATATGCCGATCGTGGAATTCCGGCGCGTGTATTAGTCCGCGAGATACCTGTAGATTTCGCCACTGTTGCAGTCGACCAGGGTGCGGGGGTTCCCACCGTAAAATCAATTGTCGAGGGACACGCGAACGCTCCCCTCGTCGACAAACGGACGCGCGCCGCCCAAGAGCCGAATCTCGCTAATGTTGATCCCTCAAAACAGTCTAATAACAATTTATTGAATTTGTCATGCGTTCTTACTACGAAGCTTCCTGACGTTCGAACTATATCACCGATTAAATTACAAAACTTTGAGATGTTGTTGGCCTCACACCCAGATCGACAAAAAGTTAATTACGTTGTAAACGGCTTACGTTTTGGCTTCACACTTGGTTTTCAGCCACAATTGTGTAAATTAAAATCGGTAACAGCTAATTGTCCTTCTGCCCACAAACATCCGACGGTTATCGATGACTATCTAGCTAAGGAGATTAATTTTGGCAGAGTTTTTGGCCCTACAGACACTCCCGCTTTTAGCAACCTGCACATTAGTCGTTTTGGGGTTATACCGAAAAAAGCAAGCCGGATGGCGTCTTATTTTAGACTTATCTTTCCCGTTTGATCATAGTGTGAACGATGGCATAGACAAAGACGAGTTTTCTCTGCACTATTGTTCGATAAAACACGCAATAGACTTAATCATGAAGACAGGAAAAGGTGCACTAATGGGAAAAGTCGACATTAAGAGCGCTTATCGCATAATTCCAGTCCGTCCTTCCGACCGATATTTATTAGGCATGCGTTGGCGAGACAAGTTTTATGTGGATTTAGCTTTACCGTTTGGTTTACGATCTGCCCGGGTATATTTAACACTGTGGCGGATCTATTTGAATGGATTTTAATTCATAATTGGAGCGTCGAGGACTTGCTCCATTATTTAGACGATTATTTTACTTTGGGAGCGGCGGGGACCAACATTGGTGCCAATCGCCTTGCGGCTATTAAGCACGCAGCCCAACATGTGGGCATTCCTCTGTCACCTGAAAAATGCGAGGGCCCTACAACCCGCATTATATTTTTAGGCATTGGATTAGAAATGTCAGCGCGCCTTCCCGCGGAAAAACTCGCGGAGTTAATCGATCTTCTTCGTGAATGGCGAAGCAAAAAGTCGTGCAAACCTAAAGAACTTCAGTCGCTCGTGGGTAAATTAAATCACGCATGCTCGGTCATTCCATGTGGTCGCACGTTTTTGCGACGTTTAATCGACTTATTAAAGGGAGCACAGCGCTTTCGCCCGTTTTTGAGACTAAACAAACAATGTCAGTTGGACATTGAGTGGTGGCAAGAATTTTTACCCTCATGGGATGGCGTTTACTTCTTTGATCTACCCGATTGGGTACCTCCACCTGATATCTCACTTTCCTCTGACGCAGCGGGCAGCCTTGGTTTCGTAGTGTACAACAATGGGGAATGGTTCAACGGCTCGTGGCTCCCATCGCAGCAACCCTTATGCATCGCGTATAAGGAATTATTCCCAATTGTCCTGGCCTGTCATGTATGGAGTGATAGCTGGGCCCGTAAGCGCGTCGAGTTTCTGTGCGATAACACAGCGGTTGTCGCGGTGATCACATCTGGGACTTCCAAGGACGACCAGTTAATGCATCTGCTGCGGGAATTGTACCTCGTGTGCACGCGTTATAACTTTAAAGTCACGGCAAAACACGTCCCCGGTAAAACTAATCGGCTGGCTGATGCCCTGTCTCGTTGGCAAATGCCAGAATTTTTTAGACTGGCACCTCAAGCACAGCCAACACCCAAGTTGGTAAAGCCGGAGTTACTAGCTCGTCTAACTGCTCAGCTGTAAATATTAGCATCGTTTAATCTAGTTTGCTGTTGGTTTAACAATTCTGTTCATAGGCTCCATATTTAGCCAAGTAATTATAAAAGTTACATTAAAAAAAAAAAGAAAAAAAAGAATGGTCTATTATGATCGTCTTTAGTGTTTTCCTACTAGTGTTTCTGACAGGTTTACTTGTCACACAGGACAAAGTGCCTTTATTACTACAATCACTTTTAAAAGTAGTTGGGACACCAACGGTTTCACGTTACATTTGCCTATCCACAATTATCCCGTCAAAAAATTTGACCTCCCCCTCCCCCGCTCCTCCATTCAATGTTGGGTTTGATGTTTGAGTATCAATGGCCAACACAAATATGTGGCAGCCACGACTCAACATTGAATAGGGGGCGAGGGGGGCGGAGGTTTAACAATATTTTAGTGAAAATCTTGATGTGTCCCAACACTTTTGAAAGTGATTGTCTGCGGTGAAATAGCACTCTATTACAACTTTCCATGTTCTAAACAAAAGTAGCTTTGAAATATGAACGCGTATGTATGCCAGAACACAATTTTCGGATAGATAGATTATGTAGGGTTTCCGAACAGACAATTTGGAACAAAATGTCACTAAGTTAATAATTAATAGAATATTGCGTATTGGGGTTAGCATATATGTGCAATACAATATGTTTAAATTCAAGTATTTCATTCTAGCTTGCTGCTACGAATTAGAATAGTCTAATTTATCATCATAGATATCAGTGGAATGAGGAAAGAGTATTTTCTCTTTAATTATAATACAGTACGTCAACTTTCGGTTATTATACTCTTGCGAAAGTAAACAGTAATGGAGATTAAAATGTTAAACGTCGGCTGCTCTTATTCGCAGAAATATCTATTTGACAATGTTTAGTCAGTACAATACCATAGAATTGATGTTTCATACATCGGATGCAATCTTTTCAATGCCTTCCGGTATATAAGATCACATTTCATTGATTGCATGCGCAAGTGGTTGTCACTACGGTTGACACAGCACGGTTGACACTCACAAAATCTGAAATAACGACCGTATAAAAAGATTTGAACGAAGTTTGAAATTGAATACATTATCTTGAGTGCACGAAACAATAATAATGCTAAAAATGAACAGCCATAAACTCCTTACTTAAGTTTTAGCACGGTTGACACTTTTATTTCAGAATAGAAACGATATCTCAAATAGACATTTTTAGATTTAGGTGTCAACCGTTCTATTTCCTACTATTTACAAAGTTTCCTGACAAGTTAAGATTACCATATCAAGAAATGTGTATTCTGGACACTATTGCCACATGTTTGTTAAAATATTTAGAAACTTAACGCTTTACTGTTGGCAAAAAACGTTAAAATTGTGTGCGGTAAAAAGTGTCAACCGTGAGCAATCTCATTAGTAAGAATTATATGTCACTTTATTAATATTGTTAATGAGGGTATTTGGTGTCCAATAATAGTTTTATGTACTCCTGCATAAACTTTATCAAATGTTCCTGCTCTTTGCCTTTCGTAATGGCTTGGCTGTCCAGTTATCCTTTCACAATATGACAATATTATATTCTTCATTGGACTGGAGTGTGGCGAACTTTCAAGGCTAAAAGTTATGTCATATAAACATTATTCACGCCGTTCTATTATCTTGCCCGTCTGTGAAGGTCGTCATCCATCAAAAACCCAAATTTTTGTTCACCTCCAGGTGCAAAACGTTCACTTAAAATTCCTCATAGCGAGACAGGTGAAATATTATTCACTTATGTTTTCAAAATTTGCGTCAAATATGCAAATAATTTACGTGTTATATATTCAACTTGCTATGCATCTTAAACAATAGTGTATGCCATAGTTGGTTTAACAGATAAACATACACTAAACTCATGCGTCGAAACAGTTCGGCTTCAAACATCATATCGCTATGCATATTTTACTACGAATACGTCATATGTATAAGGGATAATAATATATGCCTGTACTAAACGGCATTTCTTTATTTATTATTTCAAATATATTGATAAAATAAAGCATGTACAACTGTAAGTAGATGTTATTAAACAATTTCGGAGGTACACAATAAAAATCATTACCCGAATTTCTTGTTAAAATGAGACAAAGTTCGAGAGTTTGCTGAGCCGCTCAGACAATCACTTTCAAAAGAAGTTGGGACACCAACGGTTTCACGTTACATTTGCCTATCCACAATTATCCCGCCAAACAACGTTCTGTAAACGTCTCATCAAGTGGTTTATAGTCGACCAAACAACACCCTGGTTGGGGGCCAGCCCTGATTTTCTCATCTATGAATCAACTGAGTCCACCACTATTGGTCTTGGAGAGATCAAATGACCACATTCAAAGAGAAATGAAACAATTGACGAGGCTTGTGAGGACAATAACATTTTTTCTTGCAAAAGTTGATGAGAAAGTTTTGCTGAAAACAAATCACAAATATTACTTTCAAGTCCAAGGGAGTTTAGGCATACTACAGCTTAAGTGGTCAGATTTTGTTTACACAAAAAAAGATTTACATGTTGAAAGGATCTTCTTTGATAATGAACTCTGGGAAAAAACTATGTTGCCAGAGTTAACAGGGTTCTATTTTGAGTATGTGTTTCCACAAATAAAACTTTGAATGAAACTTTTTCAATGCCAGTAAATCATGCAATGTTACAAATTTTATACATGTACAAGAATTATGATGGAAGTTACTTGCTCATTATTTTTCACATCTAAATCTATGATAACCTAATGTAAAAAATGAAGCAATTAATGAATTAGGTCTTTAAACATAGTTAAAATAATGTCATGAAATACATGTGTTGCCAATTTACTGAATAGTAATTTCCTCCTTTTCAACAATCAGTGGACATAAAAATAATGTTAAATAGGTGCAAATAGACCATATTTTGTCAAGGTCTTTTGCAATTGTCAGGGGAATGTCCTAGTGTAAAATTCTAAAGCTTTTAATTCTAGCTATAGCTCTCTCCACATGAACCCTCACTGATGCAATTTTACGGGTTGTCAGTTCCTCATCTAGGGACGGTTGGTCCTTACCATCCAAAAATGGTGGGATGTTCAATGTTACATTATTGGGGAGATCATCCTGAATATCAAAACCCCGGTCAGCCGTTATTTGATCATTGGGTTCTAGTAAGTCCAAAATTCCACAATCTTTTGTGATCTTCCTGTCACTGGTTTTACCGGCATATAAAGAAGACACAAAACTGGGGTAACCACCAGGAGAAATGCCAATCAACCCTTTTGCTGTTTTGTGATTTTTGTACAATGAATATGTTATGGACTAGCTTCTACACGAAGATGGCCTTTCGATAAACAATTCTGTGCAACCTATTATTACATGTGTTTGAGGATAACTTATCTTGAAACAGGCAGGCATGTTCGCATCAACAAACTGTCTGCTAGGCCATATTGGTAGGGCACACAATCTTTGATACAAGAAGACAATCTAAGTTATCCAAATGCATGAAACATGAGATGTTGGGAGCCCAAATCTGTGGGCCACATCTTCTAACAACAACCTGCATCCAAGTTGGCTAAGTGCCATGAACAGTTCCTGCTCAGGTGAAAGTGATCTTGACTTGCCATGCTTTGTTTGGTTTGTAGGATTTTCACTTGTGTTAGAACCATAGTATACTAAATTGTCACATGCTGGTGAAAGATAATCAAAGAATGCAGAAAAGGTTGCATAGTCAGGAAATCCAGTATAGAACTTAAAGTCATGGTCACTACCAATAAACCTTTCTAATCGAAATGTACATTTGTCTGCTTGTTCAAATCTTTTCTGGAGATCATTGTACTTTTCCTTGAGACTATCTATTTCTTTTTTTAATTTCATTTCATTTGTAATTGGAGTACACACTACACTACTGAGTTCTAGGTTCTCCCTCTCTACAAGTTCACTGTTGCTGTTTAAATTCAACAGTTCATCTTCACATTCCTTAGGGGTGTCGATTTCTTACCTAAAAAGTTGTCGGCGAGTTTTTGCATGTTTAGGTGCAGTTAATTCAGTTGAAATGTTATTTAGATAGGTTTTTTTTACCTTCTGGAAAGTGACTTGAACATACTCTATAGTTGGGACCAATGTCCTGTAACCCTTTAGTTTTACTCATTTTTTTTTGTAAAGCCTCATCCTTTGGTATTTTATGAAATGACATTCCTGAATGTCTCAGACTATTGTTTGTGCAATGTAGGACACACCAATTGATTCCACCACGTTTAACTTTGCTGGCATTTCTTGAGGTTGATTGTGTTTTGTTTTAATAGATTCGTTGGGCAGCCAGGTTTATCTGCCATTTTTGCAGGTTTAGAACTTATTTTTGCTGGCCAATTGCAGAAAGATAAAAACCAAAGCTTCCACGAAGGTTTACAGATGAAAAACAAACAAGGATATCCAGTAACTAGCGTATATACAGTATCGTAAGGCCTTCAATTGACTTTAATAAAGGGCAATGTTTACATTTTTTCCGCCAAAACTTTCAAACAAAACAACCCTAGGCAAGCCAAGTCGGTTTGATGAATCGAACAACCGAAAACTCAATAGCACATGCTAATTTTAATGAACAAAAAACGAGCAAGGACAGATACACACCGCTCTAAGAATGGGCATGCTAAAAACTACAATGCAGGGGATATTATACATAGCAAAATTATTCCGCGATCGCAACAAACTAGGTAAACCAACCCCTTCCAATTGAGAAGTTCGTACATCCGAAGGCCATTTTCAGCGCATCGACTATTTACTCCTCGGTGTTTGAAATGCCTTGCACGCCATTGAATTTGCAACGATCCCTTTATTTTGCCATGAATTTAAAGCTAGACATTTCTTTTTTCATACGACACTGTTATTATCTCAATTGCGTAAATATAAAGAATCAAAAATCAAAAAGATTTCGTTGCAATCACATCGTATGCGAGCATACCGCCATAGCAACTAAAATTGGATTTGATAATCAACTACCATCACGCATTGCGCGCTTGAACGCAAAAGGGGAAACGTCTAATCAACAATGGTCATGGCTTTATAGGATACCCTAAAGTTCGAAATGTCGAGAGAGCACTGGGTTTCTCACTCACTGGGACTCTATCTACTTCACCAAATTTAGCTAAAGCGCGAGCCCGAAGGGCGAGTAATGATTGTCGCGCTACGCGCCCCCTCTTTAGCTAAATTTGGTGAAGTAGATACAGTCCCAGTGAGTGAGAAACGCTGTGCTCTCTCGACATTTCGACCTTTAGGGTATCCTATAAAGCCATGATCAATTAACAATTAGATTACGGGCTCGAAATTTCTATGAGGTGATAGTTGATGAGGGCGAAGCCCGAATCAATTATCATCTCATAGAAATTGAGAGCGAGTAATCGATTTTATTGTTTTAGTAGAATCAAAGATTAAACATGAAATTTTCAACAAATAAATTGATTTTGAACAGTTTTTTAAAAAGAAAATCTCCAGAATGATGATTGTTTCGCTACTTGATGTCTAATGATGAATAGATAGCGAGTAGAGTAGCCAATCAAATTACAGCATTTGCAATAGTATACTAGTATGATTCTACTAATGATAGATATCCGCGTTTTCTATTATTCGCGTTTTTTATTACGGATAGCTAGCATGTTTTCTCGCTAAATGTAATTTATAGGTGATATCCGCGTTTTATCCAGGGGCCGGTTGTTCGAAGCCCGTTTAGCGTAAACGGTGGATAAGTCAAAATTAAATAACACTCTTACATCACTCATTAAACTGTTAACTTAAATATTTTGCACTAAATATGTAGTTGTAAGCATAATCATTCTATCACGGTTCAAAACTTTTAGTTTGGTTGTTGAATATAATAAATCTATAAACTTGGTTTCTGTTTTGAGCTTAACCACCGTTTAAGCTAAACGGGCTTCGAACAACCGGCCCCAGAAGGATAAATTTGCGCATTTTAGTCCATATCCGCATTTTATTCTTTTGGATAAAACGCGGGTATCACCTGTAAATTACATTTAGCAAGAAAACATGCTATCCGTCCCAGTCCGTCTGCCATCTATCCGTCTGTCAGTCCACTATCCGTCCGTCCGTTATCCTAACCCCTGAGTTTGCAACGCACGTTGGGCTATTCAAACTTGACAGTTGCTAACGGTGAAACGACTTGTTTCTAAGAGGAGGGGCTTACGCTCCTGCATTTTACCTGTGCTTCGTTGATATTGTTATTACCATTTGCGTTGATCAAGTCCTCTGGCTCTGATAGGCTCTGAAGGTTTTTAACTAACATACACGATCTTCCCACGCAGCAAAGTGCATGTCAATTGTCAAACGCAGTAGGTTTGAGATGTCAAACGTAGCATTTTAACCGCACAAACCAAATGTTCACATGCGTAAAGCCTGAAAGAAACCGTAACCTTGAGGCTCGTACGCAAATGGTAACAATAATGTCAACGAAACACATCTGAAACGCAGCAAAACGGCTTCTATCTAGCGTTGCCTAAGTAAAGCCCGTCCCTCAGAAACAAGTCGTTTCAGCGTTAGCAACTGTCAATTTTAAACAACCCAACGTGCGTTGCGAACGCATGTTTTGTCATGGTCAAACGGAATCGGCTGTAAAAAGATAACGATATCCAAGCTTATATTTCTGTCAAATCAAGTGTTCTGTTTCCTGCAACATTGCCGTCAATATTGCAATGTTCATGCGCTAATTGCTCGCAGCAAGTTGCACCGAACTTGCAAGTTGCAAATTTGTTGATTTCAATAAAATATTGCTAAGCAACTAAACATACTGTAAATTTGAGACGGACTACAGACATACAAAACCATTGGCATTGCACAGAAAGCCACGACAAGTAAAAAATATTTACATTATTTCGTTTATGAATTTAATGTTTTAAATATGTAATTGCATTAATAGAATACCAACAATACTGCAGTTGCAATATTAAATTGAACTCCAAAAATTGTAACCGGTTTTCCAGCATAGACTGTACCCAATTTACAGTATATTTAGTTGCTTGGAAGAGTTTTTATGCCACGAAAATATTGAAATCAGCAAATTGACATAATTGCAACTTGTAAGTTCCGGTGGAGTTTGAATTTTTGTCGAGGGTCCAGTGTCGCCTAAGGAACTTTTTATATGAGCCCTACAGAGAGGGCTAGTCCTAGCTGTAGGGCTGACTTTTATCACGTGTTTACATGAGAAAAAACATTCCAGCTGCTGGGGCTGGCTTCCTTTCGCAAGTTGCATTTAAAGTTTCGTTGCAACTCATTATTTTTTCTTACAGGGTCGAAAATCATAGTTGTACACCAAATTTTTTAAGAATAAGCCAACAGAAATGTGTATTTTCTTTTCTGATTGAGATTCCCTTCATTGAAATTAAATGCATTCATCACATTTTATGACTTAATGCATGAGACAGTGATTGGTACTTTCTTTTGAGCTGTCTTAATTTACTTTACGCTGCCCCTCAAACACACTTTCATTACAGAAGATCAACAAACTACCAAAAATAATAATAAATGAGATGAATGTTCAGCTTCCAGATATGAAATCCAGATAGTCACTTTGAATGCAGGTTGTGAATATGTGATGTGATTAAAGAGTTATATCTCAATTTCAAAAACTTCCAATCGCGATCGGTTACCATACCATAACTTGTGACTTGCTCGCTCAAATTTTATAGACAACCTATCTAAAGCTGAATGAATACACTTTTAAACGAGAATAAACACTATAGTTTAATTGCTTAATATTCTTTTCAAGATTCAAACTTTTAAAGAACCCCGCTTTTTCCGGGAGACCATATATATATATATATATATATATATATATATATATATATATATATATATATATATATATATATATATATATATATATATATATATATATATATATATATATATATATATATATATATATATATATATATATATATATATATATATATATATATATATATATTTGTATGTATGTATGTATGTATGTATGTATGTATGTATGTATGTATATTATATTGCAGAGAGACTTATGACTTAACCTGGAAAGACATGTCCACCCAGGTGGGGATATTGAATGTGATTTCATCTACAAAGTTATGGACTGCGCCAAGCAAGGAGCAGTATTTGCCTGGGTACTTCAAAACTTTATGTGATCAATACTCAAGTTTGGATAATGCACATCGACTGTTTCCAGTGAAGGTAACTTTACTCTTACTAACACTTCCACAAACTTTCTAGCGGGCATGTTATAGTCGTCGTAAAATGGGTGCATGGGTGGGAATCAAACTGTCTTACAACTTTATGTACAACGTAAAAATCCAAGCTACAAAAATTATGAACTTATATTTAACAAATTAGATTTCATTTTTGCATGCATCTGTACTGTTAGTAATATGTAGCTCACAGATGATGTCATATGGCGAGCCAAGAACAAAAACGTACTACTGACATCTTCTGTGATCTATTACAGTACAAGAAGCCCAAAAATGAAATGTATTTGTTTGATTAAATAAAGGTAAAAAATTGTTTATACAATTGTAACGAGAATTCATTCTGAATTTTCATTTGTGTGTTAACACGCACAGATGAGATCATCCAGTGGCGTGGCTGGTTCTTGAGCAAAATGTTTTCTCAAGTTTTTCGTATGTTTCTTTTTTAAGCAAATCGCTTCAGTTATTGTGTTTACAACAAATAGCGGCTTGTCAAATATTCTGACACTGGTTTGTCCTTATTGCATGGATTAGAAGTACTATCTCAAGCATAATGCTAACTCGCCTATGAAAAGAAGTAAATCCAAACAATTAAGTATAACAAACATTGGCTATTTACCTTATAGGGCTTGGGCTTGCAGATGGCATCCAGTACACCAACATGGGTATTTGGTTCCAACTTCCAAGTTGAATTAAAAAATGGGAAAGCAACGCGATTGCAGTCATTGGAATCACCTTACTGCTTGATTGGACCATCAGGGAAACCACTACTCGATTCTAGGGAAATTGAAGGTAGCATACTCATTACATGGCATTATCAGGGTGATAAACCCGAGGGGACAGTGAGTGCCGAAGGCGCAATATTTGCGGGGAGAGATGAGGGCACGCTCCCTTTTTATTCCTATGGTCTTTAAATTAATACTATTTTTAGCATTTTCAGAGAAGTTTATTGATAATCTAAAAGCCACATATCATTGAATTTTTGTGTCTGTCAAAAATTTAAACAATCATACCCCACACACCGTTCAGCTTTAGAAAAATCTCAAAATCAATTTCACACCCCCCCCCCCCCATCCCTTGCGATGTCACTGAGAGTGTGTTTACTGGTTATTATCCCCCAGTCACATAAACAAATTATCATACCAGTTAATTAATAGCATTCCATACAGCATTTCTAGCTGAAAAAATACGCTTTGATATTCGTATAGCATCAGACTTTGAAACTATATATGATATATACTTTATCTTAGTTTTCACCCTGTCACCCCATACAAAATCACCGCTCCAATATTTCTAGTAAGAGCTTATTTAATGCTGTTTATATAGTACCAAAAAACTTCATAATAGTATGTGATATTATATTTGAAGCATTAAATTGCTTTAAATGATCAGAGTTTGCTTTTTCTATCTGTTAAATAACAACCTTATCAGAAAAACTAAAATGACATGCAAATAGCAAATAACTGATTTTTAGGAGATCTTGATGATGGGGAGATGCTTAAGAAGTTACTCAAAGTCCAGGAGACGTACATGGGTGATAATTTTCTTGCATCGCTTTGTATTTTGGGTGGTCTTTGCCTGGCAGTCCATTTTGAGCAGTTGACTAAACAGTTTGACGGCATTCCGTTGATTGTTGCGTATGGCTTACCAGTTTCTGGGAAGTCAAAAGCAGTTGAGGCGGCAATGGCACTCATTGGTCAGAAAGAAAAAATTGGGGGTAAACATTTTTTGCCATATTTTACATAATATTAGGTCACAAAAATTGTTTGGCATTTGGTAGTTAAGGTGCATCTGCTGTTATGTTTTAACTAAAATACAAACATAACAGCAGATTCAGTAAATGAAATATTACAATACATGTATATACCAAAAATATTTTTATTTAGCAAGTATAAAATCTTATATCTGTTCATCTTTACTAGAATGTACCTTGGTGGGTCTTATTGACAGCATAAGTGGTCAAAGCCTACCATTTTGGTGGGATGACGCCAATAAATTCGCCATTCTTGAACAGTTAGCTGTGTTGGCATATAACAAGGTAGCTATAAGATATTGCAGTATAAATATTGCAGGATATTTCCAAAGAGTAAAGATATGATACAACCGTGGATACTACAGGGTATATAAAAAAACTAGACCCTTGCTAGTCCTTAAAATTAGACCATGACGTTTCACTTAACAGATTTATTTTGATCTAATCTTCGAATACAACTGAGATATCTTTAACAATATAATGAATTACAAAAATGTGTTTTTGTGCAGTCTTTTTTGTTCGCTGAAATTATTTGTCCCACGTGTATACAATCATGCGTTTCTATACGCATTTATTAATCCGATCGAATTAATTAAAAAGCATTCCAAAGGTCTACTTATTTTGATACACCATGTAGGAGCGACATGACATGGATTAGCGTATACCATGCGATGACTGCAAGCTTCCGTTTCGCCAAACTAAAACTGAACTATAGATAGCAAAAGAGTCACCAATCCATCCATCTTTCTATATCTATGACACAACCTTGTATATTTCAAATGTTACTATGCATACAGAATTTTTTTTAGTGTATCAAGCGTAAAATGATCATGTTTCATTTCTCCAGACAAACAAAAAAACATCAAAGAAAAACACTAAAGGAACCAGTGCTAAGACTGTCCCAATAATAACAATGAATCCAACAGCCCTAACAAAAGCAGTCAAAAACAACAAAGAGAAGATGTCAAGATAAAATATAGATAAGCAGACGTGTAAAATGATTAAACGATTACGGTCATACTATGGTGTCACGGGCCTTCGCTATTAGTTACAATTCTTTTTGGTTAAGAAATACATTGTTTGCTTCAGTACCAACAAGAATCGGGCATGATTTATTACCGAACGAGAACGCTATGTTTTTATAACGTGTATGATATTAGTGAAGCAAATGTTATTTTATATAGAGCTTTCTCGAGAGTTGTTGTGATCCCCTTCAGCAAGGTAAAGAAGGGAAAAGACTCACTGGCAAACTGCTTCAATCTACAGAAAGAACTGAAAGAAGTGCTGCCTAATCTAATTATGAGCGTTGGCGTTGTACTTGAGATGGCCGCTGATTTTTCTGAAATACAACGTGATCCCCTATTCCAAGAAGTCACCCAGGCAATAGAGAAAGTCGAAAACCTTGATATGAGGACGCAGTGCAATTATGCACTTCTTTTGTACAGTACGGGCAAGGTACCGTTAATACATATAGGATTGTATATATATATATATATATATATATATATATATATATATATATATATATATATATATATATATATATATATATATATATATATATATATATATATATATATATATCCCCATCACTTCAGGAAATATTTCACCGAATCCCCCTCGCAAATTAAAATATATATATATATATATATATATATATATATATATATATATATATATATATATATATATATATATATATATAATATTATATATAATTTAACGTTACAGATTATGCAGAAGATTGGATGGTTGGATGACCATTTTTCCAAATTAAAGAGCTGGATGGTTGAGGAGGTGTTGCCAGGTCACCTCAATTTGGTTGGTCGAATGGACGAAAGCGACGCGGAAAATACTGACAATATCTCGACAAATCAGAACATCGAGCAAACTCATAGCATTCTTTTAAAGCTGGTACAAAAAGTAATAGAGAATCCGAACAAGGTGTGTTTTTTATCTGTCAACTTCAATATACCGACATACGTCTCGTTATATAAGTTGAAATTTAATTCGTCACAAATAGCCTTTCTGTGACACATTGAATTAATTTTGTTTTATGACATAGCCAGGTCACCACTGAATTGTTCATGCTTAACCTCTGTTATCAAACGAATACCTTCCGAATTTCAGGCAAGAGACTTTTTTAACCCACGGCTTTTGGCCAGGAAATGTCTTTGTGGAGAGGTATTTGCCTTCA
This sequence comes from Muricea muricata, assembly GCA_963855995.1. Taxonomy (NCBI): domain Eukaryota; kingdom Metazoa; phylum Cnidaria; class Anthozoa; order Malacalcyonacea; family Plexauridae; genus Muricea; species Muricea muricata. Next base: position 63,829,379 of record OY979717.1, read on the forward strand.
ATGTTCCAAAAGCTCTGCTTTTTATTGGCTCCAACGGCTCAGATAACGCTCTGAGAACCTATGTACGAGAACGAGGAATTGGCTGCAATGGGGTTAAGCTAAAGTGTGGTGACAAGCAGTACATGGGCACACACGTAAGAATAAAAGCATTACCAGATGAACTGCGTGCTGCTCTTGTCAAAGGTAGGGTATATTTTTATAATTTTACACAGAATGTGTACGTCATAATAAATGATACTGTTCATTCAGAAATTCAATTGACTGAAGTGCTTTCTGTTGCCTTTTAGCTTTTGATAACTTGGAAAAGTGTACAATTCCAGTCAAGGACGCCACTGGCGATACGTCAGACAGCAGTATTCTCCCTACAACATCGAATGCCGAAGGTGAGTTAGCGTGAAAACTAGCGTTACCTCAACAATTACTCACATTTTAGGTAAATTAATGTTGACCAAGGTTCTTGTCGTTAATTCTAATTTATACTACAGCTACAAATGATGAACTCAACGAGGGACACAACGTCGAAGCTGAAGTTGAAGCCGTTTTAAGTGAGAAATCGAAGGATCTTGAGAGTACAGATGACAAACCACCAAAACACGGTAAAAGTTGATTCCTAATTTCGATGTGGCAATACAAATTATGGTTAACTATTTAGAAGAATAGTTGGAGCTGAACGGTTAGCTTTCTCTTCTCCCAGTGACTTTTCTATGTGAACGCTTTTCTGTCGCATTGTCGCCAGTGAACTCTTTGAATAGCGCGTCATTCTCGGTCTCAATGGTGTAAAAACGTTTTCCCTAAAACAATGGTTAAAAATAAAACTGTTAAAGTCATTTTAGTTATTCTTTACACCACTTATCGTTTGTTTAAGCCATTTGTACTAACACTTTGTTCAATTTTTTAAGGGCAAACAAACGAGAGAAAAAGAAAGAACAAAGAGCTCGACGATGGTTTGTCGGCGTATTACAAGCCATCTTCAGGCACGAGATCTTCCAAGCTGGCAAAATCAAGTTGAAATTCGAGATACGATCCTTCAAAAAATCTTGCGTTTGGAACATTAACCTCCTAAAACAAGCAATTTTACTTTGTGGCTTTGTTTACTTTTGGTTTACCATGACTGGAATCTCTTTGAAATTACAAAATTTTGTATTAAATTTTTTTGCTTCTAGTCTGCGTTTTATATGTATATGTACTAGCACACTGACTGGCAAAACAGCGATGGCATGGAGGAGGAATTTCCTAAAAGTACAGTAAATGTAGCCGTTCATTCTTTTCTATGCCCAACCTAGTGGAGTATAAACATATCTGACTTTGAATTTTTTGACTGCGTCAAAGGTTTCTTTTTGTAACAAGGTTAATGTTTGACTTATTAGGTAACTTTAGGAGCATCTCCAAGTTACACCTTATGTCTTCCGGGCAAGGAGTGTTCTTTGTTCGTTCTTCTTGGCCTGTATCGACATTTTGCCGAAATATCAAACCAAATTCACTGGCAAGCTTTTTACATATTGAGAACGCCTTTGGTAGAGTTTCAACAAACCTTTGGCATGCATGAAAAATCTATATCCAATTTGACAGAAATGCCTGGAGAAATTTGTTGGGGTAAGTATAGTTGTGTAATTGTCATTTATAGATCCGGAACAAGGGTGATTCGACGAAGTATTAACCCGAAATCAAGACATTTCCAGAGGGTTTTAGTCCGACAAGGAAATATCATTACTAATGGTTAATCACGCGAACTGAGGGTTTATAAATGATATATCATACCAAAAATATAACATGCGATACTAGTTTGAGCAGTATTAAGTCAAAAATTAAGAAAACAACATTTTTCATTGCTTTTAATTACTGCGCGTAGCTCTCGCGGGTTTTCGCATGAATATATAAATTTAATATCACAGTGTGATAAATTAATATCACACCCTCGGTTCGAAACTGGGGACTGGGTGGCATGGTTGGACGATCAGAAAAAGAAAAACAAAATTCAGTAGTTCGGTGCAACATTAGTTAAAGGTCAATTCGTCTGATTAGTTCGTCCAGCATTTATGCTAGACGCACTAAACATGAGACGCCTACCTAAGGTCGTCGAGACGAATTATTTGTCTCTAAACACAGTTATTATCAGTTTTTACCCTGCTAGCAGTACCAATGCCTGAAATTCCAATAAACACTAAATTTACATTAGAATATCGTTGAAGCTTTTATAAGCGAAAAATATTGTGAAAGGGTTTAAAAATACTGCAGAGAATAAATTTGTTATCAATATCACAATAATATCACGGTGATATTAATTTATCACATCTATTTTACAATTTCTATAAACAATTATACTTTATATCATAAAAAACATAAACACATACCTACCTTTATTCCACACTAATTAAGAGCATAGCGAACGAGTTTTCGTTTTATTCTTATGTTTTATAATTATTATGTTCAAAAAAAATAATAAAACCTGCATCAAAACACGATATTTGCGGTTACAAAACCGTCCGGTCGGTCCGGTTTTGCATCTAAATGGTTTCCGTTTAAACGGCCAAACGTCATGCTACAAAAATAAAAACGCTCATGAAAATGTTTGCGCTTCTAGCTTGGATGCTGTATCGTTAGAGGATTTAACATAATGAAGCATCACGCATGTTACTTCCTCTTGATAATATATATACGTTCCATGCCCAAAGACGTGTAAGAATATCTGATTGTCCTAGGCATGTCTCGAAAGTGCAAAGTAAATCTCAGGAGCGCCAAGTAAGTCTAATGAGGTGTAAGAATGTTTGAGCAGTGCTAAGTATAGCTAAAGAAATATAAGGAGGTCTAGGGAGGTGTAAGAATACTTGAGGACTGCTAAGCATGTGAAAGGAGCGGTAGGTATGGCTAAGGAAGTCTAAGGAGGGCTAAGGAGGTCTTGGGAGGTCTAGGGAGGTGTAAGAATACTTGAGGACTGCTAAGCATGTGAAAGGAGCGGTAGGTATAGCTAAGGAAGTCTAAGGAGGGCTAAGGAGATCTAGGGAGGTCTAGGGAGGTGTAAGAATACTTGAGGACTGCTAAGCATGTGAAAGGAGCGGTAGGTATGGCTAAGGAAGTCTAAGGAGGGCTAAGGAGGTCTAGGGAGATCTAGGGAGGTGTAAGAATACTTGAGGACTGCTAAGCATGTGAAAGGAGCGGTAGGTATGGCTTAGGAAGTCTAAGGAGGGCTAAAGAGGTCTAGGGAGGTCTAGGGAGGTGTAAGAATACTTGAGGACTGCTAAGCATGTGAAAGGAGCGGTAGGTATAGCTAAGGAAGTCTAAGGAGGGCTAAGGAGGTCTAGGGAGGTCTAGGGAGGTGTAAGAATACTTGAGGACTGCTAAGCATGTGAAAGGAGCGGTAGGTATGGCTAAGGAAGTCTAAGGAGGGCTAAGGAGGTCTAGGGAGGTCTAGCGAGGTGTAAGAATACTTGAGGACTGCTAAGCATGTGAAAGGAGCGGTAGGTATAGCTAAGGAAGTCTAAGGAGGTCTAGGGAGGTCTAGGGAGGTCTAGGGAGCTGTAAGAATACTTGAAGACTGCTAAGCATGTGAAAGGAGCGGTAGGTATGGCTAAGGAAGTCTAAGGAGGGCTAAGGAGGTCTAGGGAGGTCTAGCGAGGTGTAAGAATACTTGAGGACTGCTAAGAATGTGAAAGGAGCGGTAGGTATGGCTAAGGAAGTCTAAGGAGGGCTAAGGAGGTCTAGGGAGGTCTAGGGAGGTGCAAGAATACTTGAGGACTGCTAAGCATGTGAAAGGAGCGGTAGGTATGGCTAAGGAAGTCTAAGGAGGGCTAAGGAGGTCTAGGGAGGTCTAAGGAGGTTTAAGAATACTTGAGGACTGCTAAGCATGTGAAAGGAGCGGTAGGTATAGCTAAGGAAGTCTAAGGAGGGCTAAGGAGGTCTAGGGAGGTCTAGGGAGGTATAAGAATACTTGAGGACTGCTAAGCATGTGAAAGGAGCGGTAGGTATGGCTAAGGAAGTCTAAGGAGGGCTAAGGAGGTCTAGGGAGGTCTAGGGAGGTATAAGAATACTTGAGGACTGCTAAGCATGTGAAAGGAGCGGTAGGTATAGCTAAGGAAGTCTAAGGAGTGCTAAGGAGGTCTAGGGAGGTCTAGGGAGGTTTAAGAATACTTGAGGACTTCTAAGCAGGTGAAAGGAGCGGTAGGTATAGCTAAGGAAGTCTAAGGAGGGCTAAGGAGGTCTAGGGAGGTCTAGGGAGGTGTAAGAATACTTGAGGACTGCTAAGCATGTGAAAGGAGCGGTAGGTATAGCTAAGGAAGTCTAAGGAGGGCTAAGGAGGTCTAGGGAGGTCTAGGGAGGTCTAGGGAGGTGTAAGAATACTTGAGGACTGCTAAGCATGTGAAAGGAGCGGTAGGTATAGCTAAGGAAGTCTAGGGAGGGCTAAGGAGGTCTAGGGAGGTCTAGGGAGGTGTAAGAATAGTTGAGGACTGCTAAGCATGTGAAAGGAGCGGTAGGTATAGCTAAGGAAGTCTAAGGAGGGCTAAGGAGGTCTAGGGAGGTCTAGGGAGGTTTAAGAATACTTGAGGACTGCTAAGCATGTGAAAGGGGCGGTAGGTATGGCTAAGGAAGTCTAAGGAGGGCTAAGGAGGTTTAGGGAGGTCTAGGGAGGTGTAAGAATACTTGAGGACTGCTAAGCATGTGAAAGGAGCGGTAGGTATAGCTAAGGAAGTCTAAGGAGGGCTAAGGAGGTCTAGGGAGGTCTAGGGAGGTCTAGGGAGGTGTAAGAATACTTGAGGACTGGTAAGCAATTGAAAGGAGCGGTAGGTATGGCTAAGGACGTCTAAGGAGGGCTAAGGAGCACTAAGGATATCTATGTATGTGTAAGTATATGTTAGTATATAAACTATGCTGATACATTATAATGGGGGGTCACTTAAAGTATCTACTTCCCAGCTGTTAGTTTTATGACATAAATTGCCATTTGACCACAAGTATTGCATGCTCATTTTCTTGTGAAATATGAGTGCTAAACATTTCACACTTACCAATGACCACCCCTAAAAGCACCATCTCTGAACCACATAAGCACCTCAGAATAACCTTTGCTTTTATGGTTCAGTAGATAGCACTATGGCAAAAGCGTCGTTTTTGGGTGTGGTCAGTTTGGGATGTTTCGCCCCGGATTGGTGTCCGAGCAGTGTTACCATGTTGACCGACATGGTCAACTTACCCTAAAACAGTTGAGATTATCTGTCCTAAATGAAATGCATACAAACTCATATACAGGTCCTAGACTAACCGGGGGAGTGAATATTTTCACGAATACGTTTGCTCGTTTCCAAAGCAAGCCAAGTAAACATTTCATATTATTCTATGTTCATGTATATTTGCATATTGTTTTGTTTTTAAGCTTCAACTAAAAGAAAATCAGACAGACTTACGCATTTCCCCATTTTTATTTAAAGGGTGATTTTTATTATGCCAAAGTATAAAATAACTAAGCGTCTAAGCCTATAAAAGCCACTATTAGCCCACTAAGATTTTAAAATTGAAACGTACGTATCTGCACTGGCATAGCCCTCAAAATAAACATGGGAGAAATGCATAGTTAAAGCTTAAAAACAAAATAATACGCAAATATAAACATGCAAACGCATTCGTGAAAATATTCACTCCCCCCGGTATGGTCGCCCACGAGGAATTTTCGTGACGATTGCGCGTGACTTTCAAATTATTTTAAAGCTCGACGAGACTCGATTTTATGTGGGTGGATTTTTATATTGAAATTTGATCAAATTTAACAAAATGACCTTCAGAAATTTAATAGTATAAAGTACTGTTGGATTACATAGCATAAATACACACAAAGACGAAGAAGCCACATTTATCGGACAGAAAAGCGGCAAGACTTCGTAATGGCGGCAATTTTGGCTAATTGTCGAGGATGCAAAATCGGAGATAAAGTAGATGGCACAGTCTCAGAACAAGTCGAAACTGAGCTGAATTGTTCTTTAGTCATCTGTGATTACGGAAAAGTACAAGAATTGTATGAGACTTCGGGTAGTCGGCGATAAAAAAGCGAACAAGACGGAAAATATGGCTGAAATCGTGTTTTTGCGGGGGGTAAGTGAAATACAGTGCCTTGTATATCAACAAGATAATGTCAATCCTATTGAAATCTGCAAGAATTGGATACAATCGAACATGGTTTTTCATGTTACAATAATTTTTTTTAGGAAATATGAAAATTTAATTTCTGCCAGCAATTTTAGTGATTTTATGCATAATTAGCTGCTGACCTAGCATGTTGAGTGGTGATTTTCTTGGAAAATATTATAGTTAGGCAATGTTTTGCTTCTAATAACCACCCCTATAAGCAACTCTTCTAAACATGACTATAGGCACTTCAGAAATGCTGTTGCTTGCATTGGTCTGAGCTTAGAGCTATGTCGACACTGCCGTTTCAAGGCGGGGTCATTTTGAAAACTTTTGCCCCGGATTCAGGCTTTGGCACATATGCCATGTTGACCGGCATGGTCATTTTACCCTAAAACAGTTGAGATTACTTGTGGCAAATGAAATGCATACAAACTCCTATACAGGTCCTAGACTACCTATCATTCGGGGCATCATCCGATGTCTGTACACTCATGTTCAAAGTGCGATACCCAGCAACGGTACTTTATCGGAATTCTTTGATGTTACGCGAGTAGTGAGACAAGGCTGTCCCTTGTTTCCCCTACTATTTGTGCTCGTTTCAGAATGCTTTGGTCAACTAATTCGGACTTGCAGCGAAATACGAGGTATCAAGCTCCCAGGCGGTCGTGAATGCAAGATCAGTCAGTACGCCGACGACAACACCTGCTTTGTGACCAATGACTGTGGTCTTCTCAAGGTGCTAGATGTATTTGGAAAATATGGTCGTGCAAGTGGAGCGAAGCTGAATCGAACAAAGTCAAAAGGTCTCTGGCTTGGTCGGTGGAGGCAGCGATCAGATTCTCCTGGAGGATTGATGTGGTCAGACAGCACTATCAAAATTGTTGGCTTTCACTTTGGTGATATGAGCGCCGCACACAAAACATGGGATACGGGAGTAGCGAAGTTTTGCAAGGTCTTGTCGGAATGGCAGTCGAGATTCCTGACCCTGCATGGTAAATGCACTGTCCTCCGATCTTTGGCTGCATCATCCATCTGGCATTTAGTACGGATCTACCCACCTGAGCGAGCCGTCATAGATAGGCTAAAGACGGCGATGTGGAAATTCATTTGGTCCAATAAACCCGAGCTCGTAAGACGAGAAGTTTGTATTTCTGCCATCACGTCTGGTGGCTTAAATGTAATCGACATCGAAGTGCAGAGCAAGTGTCTGTTGATTCCGCGTGTATTCAAATTTCTTGAAGAAGGATCGGCCCCGTGGAAAGATTTGATGCGATACTACATTGGTCGATCTATTGGTGTCAACGATAACAGCAAACCTAATGCAGATACTCCATCTACTTTTTACAGCATTGTTTTTCGTGTCTTGAGGGAATTCGATGTTGATCTGACGTACGCACAGCCAGCTCGATTTTATTATTCGAAGGCAATTAGTAACAGAATTACTCCTGTTCGACCAGCCTGTCAAATCAAATGGGATCAGCACTTCCGAGGGTTAATTTGGAGTGATATTTGGAGCAGGATTCATTCGGGTTTGGAAGATCCAGTCCTACGTGACTTTTACTGGCGAACCGTACATCTCGTACTCAATGTTAATTCTTTGCTCAACAGCCGTAATCCCCGGATTCCTGCTACATGTTCGCGGTGTAAAAAGCGATGGGAAAATTTGTCGCATGCGCTCATTAATTGTTCCTTCGTTGCAGCACTATGGCGTTTTGTACTTGACGTCTGTAACAGAATTGATCCGTCTATCACAACACTTTCCGAACGAGTGATTTTACTGGGTGAAACTGGATTGAATACAACTAGTGATCTGACGAGGTATATTATTTCAGCTGCAAAATTCGCCGCCTGGAAGGAAAGGAACTCTCACCAGTTTAACACTGCTATGAAGACTCCGTGTTTGCAATACTTTAAGACATACGTATCGAACAGATTGAACTTAGAATTTTTTGATATGGACAGAACACAATTTCAAACTCTTTGGTGTGTGAATGGAGTCTTAGGGAGAGTTACCGGCAGTAAATTTGTGTGTTTATTGTAAATAAGTATTTTTAATTGTACATATTGTGTTGCCCTAAAGGGCTTTTAATAAAAATCGAGAAAGCCGAGCTAGAAAAAATAAGCAGTGGCTAAACACTCTTGGACATATGACCATCGCATGAAATGGAATGAAGCGTCCATTTTAGCGACTGAAAGTCATAAGTTCTCTCGCAAAATGAGAGAGTCAATTGAAATTGAAAAACATAGTACGATAGATCAAGAGGGTAAGCCACTAGACAGTACGTGGCGCGCTCTCTTTACTGTGCAAAATTAAATTTCTCTTTCTTCTTTGCGCACGCATGCTGGTTAATTAGAACCATTTCTCTACGTCAGAAATGACGTAGCTGATTTGACCGTTTAATTAACTTTTAAATCACGCGAGCATACAATCACGACACTTTATGTATAAAAAGGGGCGTGTGAATTCAAATAGTCATATTATTATAGCACTGATGAAGATCCGAGCTTACAGATCGAAAGCTCTGCAATAATAAATTTACGTGGTGTTTCCACAAAGCTTAATAAGTACAATATTTATACTCAATTTGCGTTTGTAGTATACTAGTGTACTAGTACAACGGAAGCTTTTCATACGAGAGAACGTCGATCGCTACCTCTACGCTAAATCACTAATTGCCGATACCAAATTTTCATCGTGGGCCGTCTTTTTTGAGCTTTTGGCCGTCTATCAATTTCAGCAAAGCTTTCTTTAGAGTTTCAGGTGCGCGAATATAGCAAAAACAATAGAAATACAAGCACGTTTTGCTCCTGGCTTGCATTCAGCATTAAATCATAGTTAATAGAGTAGATGGTTTGGAAACTCATTAGAATAACAATATAACTCATTATCTATGTTGGTCAACGTTTATTCAAAAATATGGTTCTTCATCGTCACGTGTGTATTGTTTTTTTGCCAAATCCACCAATAGGAGTTCTTAAATTACCCTATTGTTCAAGTCGCGGATGGCTAAATTTCCTAAAACGTTTCTATTGGTTAGTTAAGCGAAAATACAATACGCACGTGACGACGAAGGACCTCATTCCTGCATAAACCAGAACAAAAACATAGATAATGACTTATGTTGTAGTTCTAATGAGTTTCCAAACCATCTAGCTCAATTAATTAACTATGATTAAATTAAGTGTGATTCGCTTGTTTACACTACACCGGATGTCAATTTAATTTCATGCTGTTCAGTAAGGTATTTATAATCTCTCTTCTAATTGGCTGTCTCAATAACTTTAAAAAGGGGCGGTATTAAAAAACATAAGGAAACCTGGCAGACGGTCTTTCCCTTCGCCCTCTAAAAATTGACCGGCTGCTACGCAGGCTATAGTTGATGTTATTGTTCCCCCTCCCCCCTACAAGCAATGTTGGGTGTTAGACGAGCAATTGTACAACAAAAGTTCCTGCTCATCAGTCATCACAAGCAACATTGCTTTGTAGGGGAGAGGGGAAGCACATATACACTTTTATATTGGTGGTCTCATAATTTTTGTGAGAGATTGTAGACAGGCTGAAATGTGAATTGGTTTTAATAAAACTGACCCGTACCTGGCCTAGACCTGGCCTGGAAAGCGAATTCTGGGCCAGCCAAAAGACTGGCCTAGGCGTGGCCTGGACAAGCAACGTGGCTAGGTCATGGCTTTATAGGATACCCTGAAGGTCGAAATGTCGAGAGAGCACTGAGACCGAGTTGCCCCTGCGTTTTGTGTATTTCTCACTCACTGGGACTGTATCTACTTCACCAAATTTAGCTGAAGAGGGAGCGCGTAGCGCGACAATAAGCGTACTGTTTTGCTGTATTAAAACTATTCTCACTCACTGGGACTGTATCTACTTCACCGAATTTAGCTAAAGCGCGAGCCCGAAGGGCGAGTAATGATTGTCGAGCTACGCGCTCCCTCCTTAGCTAAATTTGTTGAAGTAGATACAGTCCCAGTGCGTGAGTGAGAAATGTGACAACCCAAGAATGACTCGATATTGATAGTTATTATATGTATGGGGATACACAAAACACAGGGGCAACTCAGTGAGGTCCCAGCTGCTCTCTCGACATTTCGACCTTTAGGGTATCCTATAAAGCCATTACCAACGTGGCTATGGCACCTCGTACTTGGTTGAGCCCACGGTAGAAAATGATCAGAAAATAAAAAAACAAAAAATATAAATGGCATGGAAAATAATTGTAGTGGCAGGGAAATTAATTGATGATGTTGCCGTTTCCTCTCTCTTACTTTTCTCAAAAGTAATTCGAAGAAATATTGAAACCACAGTAATATTTTTGGATCGATCGTCGACAATTAACGATTGTAGCTTGCCACTGACCCAATTATTCAAAATCATGACGCTGTTAGCCTGGCCAAATTAGTGGCCAATCAGTGAGCCCAAGCCTAATGTGAACGGGCTACGTTTTCGCCAGGCCTGGTCTTTGTCAGGTCTGCGCCTGGTACGGACCAAAACAGAGCTGCAGTGTGAACGCTGCTTTGGATCAAGTCTGTCTCTATAGGGTCCGAGGGTAAATCCATGTCAAATCATCCAGACGGTAAAACTAAGGTGTCAGGGATTTGCCTCACGTTTACGTCACAGTAAGGTACTGACGAAATAAACAAAATGTCAAAATTTCGCGTCTTTAGCGTTCAGACTGCAGGGAATGTGACCAGCTAAAAAACCCGCTGACATCAGCATTTTTGCCAAAAAACGGGCGTGTCATAGACAGAAAGTCATTTTTGGATTTGCGTCATTAAAAATGGTGAATATCAACTTTTCGTCAACTCAGGGCCATTGCAGCCGAAAATACAATGAAATGAAAAATGACTTCCTGTCTATGACACGTCCCTTTTTTGGCAAAAATGCTGATGTCAGCGGGTTTCTTAACGGGTCACATTCCCTACAGTCTGAACGCTAAAGATGCAAAATTTTGACATTTTGTTTATTTCGTCAGTACCTTACTGTGATGTAAACGTGAGGCGAATTCCCGACACCTTGGTTACACCGTCTGGATGATTTGACATGGATTTACCCCTGAGTGAACAAAAAAGAGGAGCGTGTGCGAGGTGAAAGATCAGAGGAACGGGAGAGGCGGGCTCAGCTCACCTGCCGTGTTCCGAATATGATTTATTTTTAATAAGATACATTGTGATTTCCAAATTATTTCTCTTCAAACTTCCCCACTTTCTCGCCAAATCTGCATGCTCGTTGATTGATACTTGTGTATTATGTTTAACATAATTTGGCTTGAAATGGTCTTCTTTTTTATACTTGCTGATTCCTAGTGAGATTTTTTCAAATAATACAAAGCGGATTTATAAATTACTTACGAAGCAAACAATTTCTAACGTTGCCGGTGTAGGTAGTGCAGTTAATAGTGCGCGAAAATTATACGTTTAAGAGGTTATATAATAGAAAGTGTGGAGTTGGTATGAGGGCCTTCTCTCGAAACGTCGATTTTCACTTTATCGTTTGATTCGTAATTTCAGGTATTGAAAGAACTAATACCTTTCGGGGAGAAAAAATGTATTTCTTAAAAAATCTGGTTGCAAGTGTAAACAAGCCTTGATGAGAGTCTTATCAGATCAGTTTTGATTTCGTGTCTATGTCTGAAATCGTGACTTCGGAATGACGCTGACTATTAATCGACGTCTAATTTGCTAAACAAGTAAAACTGAAATAAAGTCGAGACTCTGTGATACTCAGTTGGATAGATAGGTCATGTGGCTGCCACAACGCGCTTAGAAAAAGTCTAAAAAATATTTATAAAGCATCTAAAATCAGTGATAATTTGCTGTAAGGAACAGTATATTTTAAAATATATCCATTGTCTTCCTTAGTAGGAATATGCCCTTCGTAACTGTTACATATAACATTTTAGGGAGAGTGTTGCGACTATAGACTTCCAATCGGCACACTAAAGGTGGAAGAGTGGTGGGAGATAATTTTTAAGCAAGTGAAAAGCAGCGGGAAAAATTTCTGGAGTTCTCACTGGAAAGAGCATTTTCTACCGATAGATCATTACACTGGCACACAAGAGAAACGGCTTCACTCTTTTATCAACACGCACATTCCTCATAGAAGTAAGTCTATTTCAAGCACCCTAAATATTTCTATTCCAGGTCCCGATTCTAGACTAAACTCCTGTGTTGGAGTAGCCGGCGCTCCTCCGGTAATTGTACAGCTCAGTGGCCTTGAGTAATGGTCTGATCCTATATCCGGTCACTTGATTTTCCCAGAATACCCTTTCCTGGAATATAGAAAACATTCCGTCAAAAATTATTTCGCAGTTGTTGAGTTGAGTCGTGTGGAAGTGTTCGTAGCAGGGTTCTGAGCCTAGAAAGGCTGTCGAAGGAGGTCGGCGGAACTGTCAAGTGTCAACTGGTTTTAGAAACACAAGGACATTTCCAAATCTTATGTGACCATAAAGAAATTCCCAAGCAGAACTTCCCTACTGAAGAATAAGCAGATCAAAATGGGTGATACACATAACCACGCTGATTTTGGCATTATCGACGCTGAATATCATAGTTTAATTCTGAAGTTGTCTCGCAAGCTTTCCTGCGATGAACTCAAGTACATGATGAAACCCCGTATTCCAGCAGGAAAGAGAGAGAAACTTACTACGACGTTGCAAGTATTTGATCACCTTGAAAATCTCCAATTTGTTGGCCCAAGTAATCTTGATGGACTGATCCGTTTACTAACGTTAATGGACGAACACGAGCTACTTGAAATGGTCGAGAAATTTCTGCAAACTGGACTTGTAAGCCAGATGGATTAATAGAACTCTACAACACAAAATGCTAGCTCAACACATTCTCAAAGCCCGGGTTTATCCCTGGTTTTCGGCGTGTGCTGTGGTATCGTTTTTAGTTTATACCAGAGACGAGATAAAAACCCAAAATGTGTGGCGCATTTCAGCGAAAACTTCGAAATTTAGCCATTCGAGTTGTGAAATGTGGCAGCGAAAATATATGTACAGGTTTCTGTTGAATTGAAGGAGCGCCAAGGGAGCGCGTAAGAGGTATATCGATCATGTATAAATATGGCAAAGCGTAGTCGAAATTGTATGTCTAGGTCTCTAGGAAGAAGAAAAGTGAAGTATGCTACTTAAATACATCTATAAGGTAAGTAAATAAAGCATTTTAGTTTAATATTCTATAGTACAAGATTCTATTAAGATAAAAAACGCGTACACGTAATACATTCTTTATTCTAACTACAACACTCTATTATAAGTCTGACCCTGTATAAATCAAGCGTTATGTCCACTTAACCACTAAGTAGGCTGTTTCAATCAGTCAAACCTGTATAGATAAAAACAAATTCTAAGACAGACGAATCATTTTGTTCATTTGCTGGTCAATCGGGCTACATGTCTTCGCTTTTTACTGTTGAATATACGCAATATAATTAATACACGTAAAAGGGGAAAGTTTTTTTCCCTAAAGTTGGTTAGGAGAACTGAAAGACTGATCAGTGTAAAAATGAAAATGAAAGTCCAAAATATCTATCTTAGCAGGAGCATGGTATGAGGCGCCGATTGTTGCATAATTCATACCTTTACTTACAACACATACTAAAAGAAAATATGCAATGTGAAATGAATAAAGTGTATGCTGAATCGTAAAAAAGTGGACTGAAATGTACATACTGAGCATTGAAAATTATAAACTAAGCATTGAAAATTCTCAGCATATGCTTTACGTGCAAAATCTCAATACTATGTAAGATATTCTCAGTATACTTTATGTACAATTTTCAACATACGATATGAGCAAATTCTCAGTACGCTTTATGTGCAAAATCTCAAAGGTACATAAAAAATTTCACCATACTTTATGTAAAATTTTCAACATACGATATGCGCAAATTCTCAGTATGCTTTGCAAAAATCTCAGCATGATAAATTTACGCTTTCTGATGCAGCTACTTCATGTTATGTCTATATGGCGGCTGTAATCGGCTTTTGTGACGATGGCCACTCATCCAATGACGAAGAATCTAGAATAACTGATATCTGAACACTACTGTTCACAACATATTAAACAATGCTAACAGGTAATTGTGTATTTTCACTCGAACTGATCCGCACTTGTTACCCAGTAAGGTTATTGTATCCAATAAATTATTGGAATTGTTGCAGTTAGGCCTATTAAAGGGCAAGGGTTAGGGTCATTTTGTATCCATGAAAATACAATCCCAGTGCACCCATTTGCACCTGTTGCTGCAATTTTTTTTTGGATTTGAAATATTGGCCAGTTTTGATTTCCACCTCAACTTGTTGCCACTAAGCTCCAAAACTCCTTACTTGACAAAATCGCTTCAACAACACCACCAGGATCTATACCCGTGTGTTATTATTAAGTTGTACATAACAGTCATTAAAATCAAAGAATTAAAAATCCTAAAATCTTTAGATCATTCCCTAAAATGAAATTCCTAAGAGAAATCCTTATAAATTTTACTAGGCTTAACATGAAGTAGCAACATCAATTGCACAAAAACAATCTGCACGTTGTAATGCAGTAAGATTATTGGTAGGTAGCATCGTTTAACAATTCCAATAACTCACTGGGATTGTATTTTCATGCATACAAAATGACCCTAACCCTTGCCCTTTAATAGGCCTAACCGCAACAATCCCAATTATTGGATACAAATCAATAACCTTACTGGGTTACAAGTGCGGATCAGTTCGAGTGAAAATACACAATTACCTGTTAGCATTGTTTAATATGTTGTGAACAGTAGTGTTCAGATATCAGTTATTCTAAATTCTTCGTCATTGGATAAGTGGCCATCGTCACGAAAGCCGATTACAGCCGCCATATTGTAATTGTTAATCTGTTATGCTAGACATAACATGAAGTAGCTGCATCAGAAAGCGTAAATTTATCATGCTGAGATTTTTGCACACAAAGCATACTGAGAATTTGCGCATATCGTATGCTGAAAATTTTACATAAAGTATGGTGAAATTTTTTATATACCATTGAGATTTTGCACATAAAGCGTACTGAGAATTTGCTCATATCGTATGTTGAAAATTGTACACAAAGTATACTGAGAATATTTTACATAGTATTGAGATTTTGCACGTAAAGCATACTGAGAATTCTCAATGCTTAGTTTATAATTTTCAATGCTCAGTATGTACATTTCAGTCCACTTTTTTACGATTCAGCATACACTTTATTCATTTTACATCGCATATTTTCTTTTAGTATGTGTTGTAAGTAGAAGTATGAATTATGCAACAATCGGCGCCTCATACATGAGTCTATATCGCTTTCAGTTTCATAGGGAGTATATTTATACACGCATGTACACTTGTGTAGATTGTCTTTTCCGTTCGCTAGCTCTTTGGTGAAACTGATTGAAATGATGTAAACATAATATGTAAATATATGGACATATAATGATTTTACTGAACTGGAGCTGTTTTCTTACTCTCATTCCTAAAATGAATACTTTTAATAGCAAGTTTTGATATAGTTTTGATAAAATATAACTTTCATTTAAACTCCTGAGTGAAATCAAATTAATTTCAAAAGAAATTGGTAAGGCAGAGCACAAAATATGTATGCCTCCCTCCAATTGTAGGTAACGTCCTTGATGTATCATTGTACTGTGTTGAATCGTTGTTATTCTGTGCCGATCACATGCACAGCCAAAATTTATGGACGTAATTTGATATTTTTTAACTTTGTTCTCAGTAATTTTCACGCTATATATTGTTACAAACTTATGCATGATTAAGCCTGCTTGTAGGCTGAAAACCTTGCGATCGACAAATATGGGTGGAGGTAATGTATATTAGTTCATTTTTGAGTCTGTTTTCTTCGCAGGTTTTATCTTAGATAAATCCATTGAATAAATAATTGCGAAGAATCCCTGCTAAAAAATGAATTAAATTAGTTAAATACCTCAAGAATTTAATTATGTCATATAAAGACCTCGGACGCTTCGCTTCCGCGGGGTTGTTATATGACATAAATCCCTCCATCGCGCTATTTAACTCTACCATACGAAGCATCAATTGCATTCTTACTCTTCTCACATTGGATTAAAACCGAAACAATGTTCCTTGGTGAGCCCCAATAATTAAGTGTTATGAAGAGAAAGCAACCTCGTTCCCAGGGCATTTGCGGGGATCGGTCGGTCATGTGTTCCCAAAATACCGAGACTTCATGGGTATTTTAGATTAACAGAAATCATCATTTAAAGTTCAATAGTTTTGAGAGTGGCGGTTTTACGTTGAGTGTATAAGTTTAATGTTATACGGTTGGTTAAGATTGCATTAATAGAGAGGTTCAGATTTGACTTACTTTACCGCTACTGCTACGTTTTCCCCATTTTTAAACAGTTTGATTGGTTAATCGTGTAGGTACAACACATCTGATTGGCTGAAAGATACATTAAGTTAGCGGTAGAGGCACTGGAAGCCAAATCTGAACCTCTCTAAATACGGTCATATTTCCATCCTTAAATGTGAAGCCACTTCAGAAAGTGTTTATAGTACACTTTAAAGGGTAATGACATGTTAATTGGAGGGCCCTGGGAACGAGGCTCGAAGTGAAATGTCAGCCATTTTTTACATGGCCATCATGACGCTTCCTGGATTTACTGAGCAGTAAAGCGCTTCCAGCTAGAACGTTAACAGAGGGGGGGGGTATATTCATTAATTCATGTTCTGCACGACGAGTTTCTTTTCAAATCAAATTCAAATTGTTAGAAAAGAAACCCGTCGGACAGAACATAAATATATGAAATATACAACCCCCCCTTTTAACGCTCTAGCTACGGCCCAGAGCGCTTCATTAATTAAAAAGCGCAAGAATCGTAACATTTATCAAAATTATTTTGCAATATTTCGAAAGTATGCATTACATTTTGTTTATATTCGATTGAAACAGACATGCACAGATAACTTTAAAAATGAATATGCTATAACTGCATTTTTTACATCCTCCATGGAACTGCTATGTCTATGAATTTATCATAAAATTGCTGCCCACTCGCCAAGTGAGTGGCTACACGTACTGATAAATTCTCTTGACAAAGTGTTTATGGAAAACAAATCACTAATGTTTAATAATCAGGTGGTCAGCATAGCCACCATTACATTAACAAACTGTTATGGTTGCACACATATACCATAGGTTCCCTGCCACGTCCGAGGCGCTTTTTATTATACATTTTGTTTTCGCTGTTGTCTCAATAATTTCTTTATCAGCACTGGTCTCTATAAATTAAGAACCTGGGGAGGAGGGAGATTAAGTTGAATGTGAGCTAGCAGCAATGTGTAAATAAGTAAATAAGGTACAAATAAATTGTTACCACCGTTAGTGACTGTTACAAACATGCAACATTATTTTAGGATGTTATAAGTCCACTCGTCTGGTAAAGAACAACAGTAATCGTTTCATTGTAAGTGTACTTATTTTTCATCATCATATGCACCAATATAAGCAATGTAATAGACGCTCATACAATATGATGTCGGTGGTTGCACGTGTTATTTGCTTATCCTATAAAGCTGGATATCTCGACAAGGAACGTAGTTACAAAATTTCTATCACAGAAGTCATATTTTTATCTTATCTTCCCAATACAACCAAAACAAATGTTAGACAAAATTTCGTTTCATGAACACTTTAATAATATTAGGCCACTGCTTCATTTCATAATTTTAACCTATTTTTAAATATCATACTCGACGAAGGACAAAACAATATTAAAATTAGTAGCCAAGCTAGTTCTGCTTTGATATTTCAGCAGGTTTTGACAAAACACCTTTTTCATGGTGATGTCGAGTGTGGGCGGATCATTAGTGACACATGAGGTTTGTTGACGATAGGTTTGTATCTACCTTTATTTTGCCCGACTTTTAGGTCAAAATAAATAGATCTGTAAAGTCTTTTTCAGAAACTAAAAGTGGATTGTAAAAATGATAATATGAGTTGACAGCTTGTAAATTCCATAATTATTTTACTAAATAAACTGTTTTAAATTATCGGTTGTCCATTGTATTACTGCACTCTTCCGTTACGTCGCATAATTTAATTATTTTTACACAAATTTGTATCAGTTCTGATCAAACCTTGAATAATATTTCAAAACCCCTCCCCCCCCCCGGCGCTCTGTCTCGTACCCATGCACAAGAAATGTATCGCAGAATTAGGATAACGCATCACTTGCTGTCTTCATATAAGACGCGTTTTATCTCAGCCTCGTCCTATGAGCTTGCCGCTGCTAAGGCCTTGAATTTATCATCCTGGGGCCGGTTACGTTCTTCAAAGCTGGTTCAGCGTTAATGCTAGGCCTGCGTTAAAACTTAACCAACTGTTTTAGTTTGTGGATTTCAATACGTCGTCTATTTCTTTTAAACTTGAGACAAGAAAACTTGATCCAGGCAATATTTATGAAGTGATATTTCCAAGTTCACACAGATGCTCTAGGAAAATTTGATTTGAATTTTAAGTTAACCCAGGGTTTAACTAACCTGTTTTTGAACAACTGCCCTGAAGTGCACATTTTCTGCACCAGTTTACAATGCGCATGTCTGCAAAGCGACAGCTTCTAGTAATAGGTAAGTAAATTACGACTATAGTAAATTAAACATTCCTTAGATCTGGTTTCCTTAGATTTCAGTTTTGATAATTATAATTAAGAAATGTCTGGGTTCAGGTAAGGCAGGCCTGGCTGTGTCAACGGACTTCATTGTGAAATCTAGAAAATTTCAATTAACGCAAAAGTAACACCTATTTCAAAAAAGTTGTTCTTCTTAAGACGAGAAGTGCTCAATGTGTGAATAGGTCCTGAACCAGAGCGATATATGAAATATGCCGTTCACAACAAGTTTGTTTCGTATGGCAAGTATGAAGCAGCGCTCATCTGGGGTCAGTTGCTCACAGCTACGTTAGCGCTAAAGTTTAACCGACTCTTTTAGTTTTTGTATTTCTACACGCCTGTTTACCTAGAAATTTCAGTGAACTAAAACTACAATTTGAATATGAATATTAATGTCCAACCAGTAATTTTAGATGCATACATATCAAACAATTCAAGTTTATATTATATTAAGTTTTATTTGCTAACATTTCGTTGAACAACTGATCTCAGGTGAACATTTTGGTTGCAGTGCTAGGCAACATTTTATTGGAAGAAATGCGTACTGTGACGTCAAACAGTTAGTGTTACAGTTATACAGCTAGTGGAAAGTTTGGATTTGCAAAATAAAAGTTTCTTTTGATGTCGACATGCAGTGGCCTAGCCAGCCCGACGATTTGTAAATATTTGCAGTCCCGCTATGCAAATAATTTCTCTGGTGTTCATTGACTGCAAAAACAATCCAAACATAAATTTTCAGCTTTTATAGTGTACTTGTGAGTGTTAGGAGAGAAGAAAGATCGAGAGGAGAGGATATTAGGGAGGAGAAAGCGCGGTTGGCTTTAGTGCATTTTAATAAAGCGCCTGTGGAGGTTGTATAATCCTTAAGTAAGCAGTGCGGTTGATCTCATAACAGGGACAGTATAGCAATTGGATACTTATGAAAAATTAATGATACAAAATTCCGCAAATATTTAAACGTAAGGATCGTTTTGTTTACACTTAATGCGAAATAGGGTGGTGATGTAAGCTTTTTCATGAAACAGTCGAATCAAGTGTAACGGGAACCCTTTGTTGTGAAGAAATATGTGTAGCCGCGTTCACACTGCAAGGTTTCTTTGCCTGTACCTGACCTAGACAGGCTTAAATGTGAATTAGTTTTATAAAACTGACCCGTACCTGGCCTGGAAAGCGAATTCTGGGCCAGTTAAAAGACTGGCTCAGACCTGGCCTATGCATGGCTTGGGAAAGCAACGTTGCTATGGTACCTCGTACTTGGTTGAGCCCACGATAGGAACTGATCAGAAAATAAAAAAAAACAAAAAATATAAATGGCAGTGAAATTAATTGATGATGTTGCCGTCTCCTCTTTCTTACGTTTCTCAAAAGTAATTCGAAGAAATATTGAAACCACAGTAATATACTTGGATCGATCGTCGACAATTAACGATTGTATACGAGCTTGCTACTGACCCAATTATTCAAAATCATGACGCTGTTAGCTTGGCCAAATTAGTGGCCAATCAGTGAGCCCAAGCCTAATGTGAACGGGCTACGTTCTCGCCAGGCCTGGGCTTTGTCAGGTCTAGGCCTCGTACAGACCAAAACAGAGCTGCAGTGTGAACGCTGCTTTGGATCAAGTCTGTCTTTCTAAGGGGTCGGAGTGAACGAAAAAGAGGAGCTTGTGCGAGGACAAAGATCAGAGGAGCGGGAAAGCCGGACTCAGCTCACCTGCCGCGTGTTTCGAACATGATTTATTTTTAATAAGATACATTTTGATTTCCAAATTATTGCTCTTCAAACTTCCCCACTTTCTCGCCAAATCTGCATGCTCATTGATTGATACTTGTGTATTATGTTTGACATAATTTGGCTTGAAATGGTCTTCTTTTTTATACATCAGTGCTGACTACTAGTGAGATTTTTTCAAATAATACAAAGCGGGTTTATAAATTACTTACGAAGCAAACAATTTCTAACGTTGCCAGTGAGGTAGTGCAGTTATTAGTGCGCGAAAATTACAGGTTTAAGAGGTTATATAATAAGTAGTGTAGAGTTGGTATGAGGGCCTTCGCTCGAAACGTTGATTTTCACTTTATCGTTAGATTCGTAATTTCAGGTATTGACTATTGAAAGAACTGATACCTTTCGTGGAGAAAAAAATGTCTTTCTTAAGACGAAAACATCTAGTTGCAAGTTTAAACAACAAGCCTTGATGAGAGTCTTATCAGATCAGTTTTGATTTTGTGTCTATGACTACAATCATGACTTCGGAATGACGCTGACTTATAACTATCGATCGACGTCTAATTTGCTAAACAAATAAAACTGAAATAAAGTATAGACTCTGTGAACTCAGTCGGATAGATAACTCATGTGGCTGCCACAACGCGCTTAGAAGAAGTCTAAAAAATGTTTATAAAGCATCTAAAATCAGTGATAATTTGCTGTAAGGAAATTATATTTCAAAATATACCCATTGTCTTCCTTAGTAGGAATATGCCCTTCGTAACTGTTACATATACTATTTTAGGGAGAGTGTTGCCACTATAGACTTCCAATCGGCACACTAAAGGTGGAAGAGTAGGGGGGGGGGGGGAGAGGGGATAATTTTTGAGCAAGTGAAAAATTTCTGGAGTTCGCACTAGAGACACGGCTTCACTCTTTTATTAACACGCACATTCCTCATAGAAGTAAACCTATTTCAATAACCCTAGATATCCCTATACCAAATCCAAGCCCAATTCTAGACTAAACTCCTGTGTTGGAGTAGCCGGCGCTCCTCCAGTAATTGTACAGCTCAGTGGCCTTGAGTAATGGTCCGCCCCCATATCCGGCAATTGATTTTCCCAGAATACCCTTTCGTGGAATATATAAAACATTTCGTCAGCAATTAGTTTGCGGTTGTTGAGTTGAGTTGTGTGGAAGCGTTTCGTAGCAGGGCTTTGAGCCTAGAAAGGCTGTCGAAGAAGGTCGGCGGAACTGTCAAGTGTCAACTGGTTTTAGAAACACAAGGACATTTCCAAATCTTTCGCGACCTTAAAGAAATTCCCAAGCAGAACTTCCCTACTGAAGAATAAGGAGATCAGAAATGGGTGATACAGATAACGACGCTGATTTTGGCTTGATCGGCGATGCTAAGTATCGTAGCTTAATCCTGAAGTTGTCTCGCAAGCTTTCCTGTGATGAACTCAAGTACATGATGAAGACGCAAATTCCAGCAGGAAAGAGAGAGAAGCTTACTACGACGTTGCAAGTATTTGATCACCTTGAAAATCTCCAATTTGTCGGCCCGAGTAATCTTTGTGGACTGATATATTTACTAAAGTTAATGGACGAACACGAGCTACTTGAAATCGTCAAGAAATTTCTGCAAACGAATCCCTTTATTTAGATGGAATTATAGAACTCTGACGCACAAAAAAAAGACCGCTCAACACATTCTCAAAGCCCGGGTTTATCCCTGGTTTTCGGCATGTGATGTGGTATCTTTTTTAGTTTATACCAGAGACGAGATGAAAACTGCAAAATGTGTGGCGCATTTCAGCGAAAATGTCGAAATTTAGCCAGTCCACAGAATTGCGAAATGTTGCAGCGAAAATATATGAACAGGTTTCTGTTGAATTGAAGGAGCGCCTGGTAAGAGGTATTATCGATCGTGTATCATTGTTGCAAAGTGTAGTGGAAATTGTATGTCTAGGTCTCTAGGAAGAAGAAAAGTATGCTACTTCAATACATCTTTAAGGTAAGTAAATAAAGCATTTTAGTTATTCTATAGTGCAAGATTTATTGAGATAAAAAACTCGTATACGTAATACATTCTTTAGTCTAACTACAACACTGTTAGGTCTGACCCTGTATAAACCAAGCGCAATGTACACCTAATTACTTATAGGCTGTTTCAATCAGTCAAACCTATATAGATAAAAACAAATTCTAAGACAGACGAATCGTTTTGTTCATTTGCTGGTCAATCGGGCTACATGTCTTCGCTTTTTACTGTTGAATATACGCAATATAATAATATAATTAATGCACCTAAAAGGGGAAAGTTATTTTCCCTAAAGTTGGTTAGGAGAACTGAAAGACTGATCAGTGTAAAAATGAAAATGAAAGTTCAAGATATCTTAGCAGGTGCATGAGTCTATATCGCTTTCTGTTTCATAAGGAGTATATTTATACACGCATGTACCCATGTGTAGATTGACTTTTCCGTTCGCTAGCTCTTTGGTGAAACTGATTGAAATGATGTAAACATATGTAAATATATGGACATATAATGATTATACTGAACTGGAGCGGTTTTCTTACTCCCATTCCTAAAATGAATACTTTTAATAGCAAGTTTTGATATAGTTTTGATAAAGTATAGCTTTCATTTAAACTCCTGAGTGAAATCAAATTAATTTCAAAAGAAATTGGTAAGGCAGAGCACAAAATATGTATGCCTCCCTCCAATTGTAGGTAACGTCCTTGATGTATCATTGTACTGTGTTGAATCTTTGTTATTCTGTGCCGAACATGCACAGCCAAAATCTATGGACGTAATTTGATATTCTTTAACTTTATACTCATTCTCAGTAATTTTCACGCCATAGTTACAAACTATATGCATGATTAACTTTATTGCTACGAACAGTCTAGAAATCAACAAAAATAGCCTGCTCGTAGGCTGAAAACCTTGCGATCGACAAATATGGATGGAGGTAATGTATATTAGTTTATTTTTGAGTCCGTTTTCTTCGCGGGTTTAAGATAAATCCATTGAATAAATAATTACCATCAAACTTGTAGAAAAATCTCGAAGAATCCTTGCTAAAAAATGAATTAAGTTAGTTAAATACCAGAAGAATTTATGTCATACAAAACCCTCGGACGCTGCGCTTCCGTGGGGTCGTTATATGACATAAATCTCACCATTTCGGTATTTAAGGCGGGGGTACACATAGATTTTTATGTCAGAAGCGAATTTTTTTTCTGCATTTTATGGGGCTTTATAGCCTTAGAAAGGCTGTAGTGGCTGTATTTTATGCAATTTTAAAAAAGAATCCTGTTTATAAGATGTTTTAGTAAACTGCATGATTCGTTGCTATGGTAACGGTTAAGCATTTTTTTGTTTTCCTTCGAGTTTTTTCGTTTCTATGACACTGGAAACATGGAAAACTGTTTGTCATGTTTATTGTTGACTACATGAAGTTCAGTCCTTGCAATATAGGCCTGCACAGCATCCTGGGAAAGCATAATTTTTTTCCCTATGATTTGATATATTTACATTTTCAACAATCGATTTCAAAACACAAGTTGTTAAAGTTTATATGTTCTGCATCTTTGCTTTTCGTCATGGTCGGCTTTAAAACTAAATCATCTACAGAATAAAGAGAAGAAAAGCCATTTTCTGGGAAGCAGAGATACGAAAGCAATCGAAGCAATGATTCAGGGTGCTGACCAAGTGAACCTGAAAGTGAACAGAATTTGGAATCAAACGAGGTATTACATGGGACTGTGGTAAGCGCATTCAGAAGAAAATTAAAGCTTTCAGAGTCAGCTTAAAAGTTATCTTTAGAAGCTTCGCAATGTATTGATTATGGTGGACAAGGTTATCGACTTATAGATGTAAACAAGCTGGCATCATCTGTCTCAAAAGCACATGTTTGTGATGATGGTAAGTCTTACTCTGGTTGTGAGCTTCATTCAATCTTCCACGCCAAACCCAACAGATAAATATGTTGAAGTCTCTGTTTATGCTATGTAAAAGAACACAATGGCTATTTTGCATTACTCTGTTCAATCAAAAGACCTCAAAAAACAACATAGATTCTGTCCTCCTGGGCCTGACTTTGGGTGCAAATGGCAACAGGATCACGCTTTAGGTACATCGATGTACAAGGGAGATGATTGCTTACCAGAAGTTTTTTTAGAATTGCTAAAAGCAACATTTTTAACACTCAGTGACAGAAAGCTTTTGCAAAGATGTGTTAGATGGGCAACTCAGAATAATAATGAGTCCATAAACTCTTTGGCGTGGGCACTTTGCCCCAGGCACAAGAATCATGGTGTCAATGTTGTACGTGCTGCTGCTGCATCTGCTGTCTGCCACCTTTGCAGTGGTGCATCAATCAGGGAGAAGGTGATGCAGTGACTTAGAATCCTAGCTGGTGATTTAACAAGGAGATCTTTGCTTCTGAAGGACAAAAAAGGGCTTAGAAAGTCCGATCATGAGAAGTGTGAGAAAAGCAAGAGACGTCGAGAGGCGGAGCAAACCAGAAAAACCCACAAGGAAGAAGCCCTACGAGAAGCAGAAGGGGTAACCTATGAGGCAGGAGGGTTCTGAGGTATTATGCTACCTCTGGTAAGAAAGAAAATGGCCTCAGGTGCATAAAACTTGTCAGGAATAATTCAAACAGTTGTGTAAAAACTTTAACGCTTGTTTTCTCGAAATATACATTTTACGTCTTTAAGAAAAGATATCTCATTATCTATTTGACTAATTTTGCTGAAATTTTCAGGATGTATTCTTTTAATAGTGCTGTCTTAAATGAGCATAGGAAATGTTTGTATCTTGTGTGAAAATCTTTTTATGACAAAGAGCATGCTTGAAAAATCGAATGTAAAATTTGTACTACCACTGTAGGCAGTAGAATTATCCAACAAAAAAATCCTATGCTCATTTAAGATAGTGTTGTCTGTACTTTCTACTCACAAAATTTCTTAAAGTTCTGAGCATTGTGTGAGAAGATATCTTTTCTCATATAAACCCATCTTTTGCTCAGCATGGGGTACAATTATCGGCCTGGTGTCAGATTGCAAAAGCATATTGGGACAAACAACATGCATTTCTAGAATCTATGGGTTATAAGCTTTCTTCTGATATATAGTTTGTTATGACTTATTTGAACATTTTTGAAATTACAGACATTTGAAAATTAGCTATGAATCCATGTGTACCCCCGCCTTAACTCCAACATACGAAGCATCAATTGCATTCTTACTTTCCTCACATTGGATTAAAACCAAACCAATGATCCTTGGTGAACCCAAATAATTGAGTGTTATGAAGAGAAAGCAACCTCGTTTTTCAGGGCATTTGCAAGGATTGGTCGGTCACGTGATCCCAAAATACCGAGACTTCATGGGTATTTCAGATTAACAGAAATCATCATTTAAAGTTTAATAGTTTTAAAGTGGCAGTTTTATGTGGAGTGGATAAGTTTAATGTTATACGGTTGGTTAAGATTGCATTAATAGAGAGGTTCAGATTTGACTTCCGCTACAGCTACATTTTCTCGATTTTTAAACAGTTTGATTGGTTAATCGTGTAGGTACGACACATCTGATTGGCTGAAAGATACATTAAGTTAGCGGTAGAGGCACTGGAAGCCAAATCTGAACCTCTCTAAATACGGTCATATTTCCATTCTTTAATGTGAAGCCACTTCAGAAAGTGTTTATAGTACATTTTAAAGGGTAATGACATGTTGGAGGGCCCTGGGAACGAGGTTGGAAGTGAAAGGTCAGCCATTTTTTACATGACTATCATGGCGCTTCCTGGATTTACTGAGCGGTAAAGCGCTTCCAGGGCCGTAGCTAGAGTGTTAAAAGGGGGGGTATGTTCATTAATTCATGTTCTGCACGACGAGTTTCTTTTCAAATCAAATTCAAATTGATTAGAAAACATAAATACAGAAAATAGATATATGAAATATACACCCCCCCCCCCCCCCCCCTTTGTTTATATTCGATTGAAACAGACATGCACAGATAACTTTAAAAATGAATATGCTATAACTGCATTTTTTACATCCTCCATGGAACTGCTATGTCTATGAATTCATTATAAAATTGCTGCTCACTCGCCAAGTGAGTGCTTACACGTACTGATAAATTCTCTTGACAAAGTGTTTAAGGAAAACAAATCACTAATGTTTAATAATCAGGTGGTCAGCATTAGCACCATTACATTAACAAACTGTTATGGTTGCACACATATACCATAGGTTCCCTGCCACGTCCGAGGCGCTTTTTATTATACATTTTGTCTTCGCTGTTGTCTCAATAATTTCTTTATCAGCACTGATCTCTATAAATTAAGAACCTGGGGAGGAGGGAGATTAAGTTGAATGTGAGCTAGCAGCAATGTGTAAATAAGTAAATAAGGTACAAATAAATTGTTACCACCGTTAGTGACTGTTACAAACATGCAACATTATTTTAGGATGTTATAAGTCCACTCGTCTGGTAAAGAACAACAGTAATCGTTTCATTGCAAGTGCAGTTATTTTTCATCATCATATGCACCAATATAAGCAATGTAATAGACGCTCATACAGTATGATGTCGGTGGTTGCCACTGATCTCATAGTAGACTGGATATAGCTTCTATGGATATCAAAAGTGAAGCTTAAAGGCCCAGTCAAACGAGGATGAGAGTTGCAACTCTCGCTAGCGTTTGACCACCAACTCTCATCCACTCTCATTAACTCTCATCGACTCTCATCAACTTTGAACTAGTTCAAATTTTGATGAGAGTTGATAAGAGTTTGTGCGCGTTTGACCAGTCATGAGAGTTGATGAGAGTTGCAAAAGTGCTACCGATTTGCACTTTGTTGTAGCAGGCTCAGCAGAACAGTACAAAAAACATACTCATCAACTCTCATCTTCGTTTGACCGGAGCATCTGAGAGTTGACGAAACTCTCGTGCGAACTCTCGCTTCTCAACTCTCATCAACTCTCATCCTCGTTTGACCCAAAACCTGCTTTGATATTTCAGCAGGTTTTGACAAAAGACCTTTTTCGTGGTGATGTCGGGTGTGGGCGGATCATTAGTGATACATGAAGTTTGTTCACAATAGGTTTGTATTTACCTTTATTTTGCCCGACTTTTAGGTCAAAATAGATAGAAAAATATTTTTTAGATCTGTAAAGTCTTTTTCAAAAACTGAAAGTGGATTGTAAAAATGATAATATGAGTTGACAGCTTGTAAATTCCATAATTATTTTACTAAATAAACTGTTTTAAATTATTGGTTGTCCATTGTATTACTGCACTCTTCCGCTACGTCTTATAATTTAATTATTTTTACACAAATTTGTATCAGTTCTGATCAAACCTTGAATAATATTTCAAAACCCCTCCCCCCCCCCCCGGCGCTCTGTCTCGTAACCATGCACAAGAAAAGCATTGCAAAATTAGGATTACGCATCACTTGCTGTCTTCATATAAGACGCGTTTTCATCTCAACCTCGTCCTATGAGCTTGCCGCTGCTAAGGCCTTGGATTTATCATCCTGGGGCCGGTTGTTCAAAGCTGGTTCAGCGTTAGTTAACCCTGTGTTAAAATTTAACCTACTGTTTTGGTTTGTGGATTTCAATACGTCTATTTCTTTTAAACTTGAGAAAAGAAAACTTGATCCAGGCAATATTTATGAAGAAATATTTCCAAGTTCACGCAGATGCTCTAGGAAAATTTGATTTGAATTTTGAGTTAACCCAGGGTTTAACTAACCTGTTTTTAAACAACTGCCCTGAAGTGCACATTTTCTGCACCAGTTTACAATGCGCATGTCTGCAAAGCGACAACTTCTAGTAATAGGTAAGTAAATTACGACTAATAAATTAAACATTCCTTAGATCTGCTTTTCTCAGGTACCGGTAGACAATTACAGACAGGCATTTCAGTTTTGATAATTAAGAAATGTCTGGGTTCAGGTAAGCAGCGTACTTCAATGTGAAATTTAGAACCGATTTCAACTAACGCAAAAGTAACACCTATTTCAAAAAAGTTGTTCTTCTTAAAACGAGAAGTTCTCAATGTGTGAATAGGACCTGGACCAGACTAGCGATATATGTGATATGCCTTTCACAACAAATTTGTTTCGTATGGCAAGTATGAAGCAGCACTCATCTGGGGTCAGTTGTTCAAAGCTAGGTTAGCCCACTGTTTTAGTCTTTGTATTTCTACACGCCCGGTTATTTAAAAATTTCAGTGAACTAAGAATATGAATATTAATGGCGCAATGGCCAGTAATGCATACATATCAAACAATTCAAGTTTTATATTAAATTTTATTTGCTAACGTTTCATTGCTACGTCGCAACAATGAACATCATCAGGGCTATATACAATGAGTAAACATAAGTTGTATCTATATGTACATGATAACTAAGTATTATATTACAAACGGCAAAAATTCCGGTACATAATACACTATGCGATCCCATTGCTCGGAAGACAATTTATAGATATATGTGGGTAAGTGTCTGGGACCAGTGTATGGAATGCGAAAGAAAAGACCCAATAATTAAGGGAGATTGGATAACCGTTACGAGAAAATATTTGTTTTAGGTTCTAAAGTTCACAGCGAAAAGACTGATTAGCGGAGCAGATATTGAAGTAGCGTGAGATCAAAGAGAGGAGTAGACCTTTCTTAGTTTCTTATATGTCATTGGGATGAAGCTGTTAAAGCTAGTAAAGGGTCCTGTTTAGGTCGGTTTGTGAAGTGGAGAACTAAGTGACCGTTAGTTCGTGTGATGTTGATGTCAAGGAATGGTAGAGAACCATTATTTTCTAAACATTAATATTCACTAGCTAAGTTTGTGTATAAACAAACTGCTGGGAAAATGGTAAAGAACCATTATTTTGTAACACATTAATATTCAGTTATTCACTAACATTACGTTTTCTGCCTGGTATTTCAATTGCCACTATTCTGAAACTACCATTAATGCAGACAAGACTTCTGAAGAAATATTTCCAATTTTATAAACAAACTGCTGGGAAATTTCCTTTGAATTTTACCTAGCTAGGGTTAAGCTAACCAGCTTTTGAACAACATTTTGGTTGCAGTGTTAGGGCAATATTTTATTGGAAGAAATGCGTACTGTGACGTCAAACAGTTTATTGTTGCAGTTATCAAACAGTTATCAAACGACATGCAGTGGCCTAGCCAGCCCGACGATTTGTAAATATTTGCAGTCTCGCTATGCAAATCATTTCTCAGGTGTTCATTGACTGGAAAAACGATCCGAACTTAAATTGTCAGCTTTTATAGTGTACTTGTGGCCGTTCTGGGTGTTAGGAGAGGAGAAAGGAGAGGAGAGGATATTAGGGAGGAGAAAGAGCGGGTGCATGATTTTAATACATTTTAAAAAAGCGCCAGTGGAGGTTGTATAATCCTTAAGTAAGCAGTGCGGTTGATCTTATAACAGGGACAGTAGCAATTGAATACTTGTGAAAAATTTCTCAAGTAATTAAAAGCAAGGATCGTTTGTTTATCACTTAATGCAAAACTGGGTAGTGACGACTGACGAGAACCATTTGTTGTGAAAAAATATGACTTGGATCAAGTCCGTCTCTTTATAGGGTCCGAGTGAACGAAAGAGGAGCTTGTGCGAGGTGAAAGATCAGAGGAACGGGAGAGGCGGACTCAGCTCACCTGCCGTGTTTCGAATGTGATTTATTTTTAATAAGATACATTGTGATTTCCAAATTATTGCAATCTAGTCATGACAATTAGGTTATGACGTGTTATCGACCCAAGGTCGGTAAATTTTGCACGCTTGCACAAGTCTGTCCTGGCCTCTTCAAACTTTCCCTCTTTCTCGTGAAATCTGCATGTTCATTGATTGATAGTTGTGTCACAGTCATACTTTACACACATAAAGTATTGTAGATAGTTGTGTCACAGATATACTTTATACAGGGTGTCCCAAAAGAACTCCAAAAACTATTGAAAATGATCTATTGTTAGAATTTCAATGCCTAGCACTAAATTGAACCCACGAGTAGATAAACTATTGACAATAACCGTCATAATTAATGGTAATACGCATGGGTTATTTTAGCCTATTCAATTTGGTTTTTCTCAATATTCCCATGAGCAAAACAAACGTACTTTACAAAGATATTTTAATTCTTCAACAAATGCTAGGGCATTCAAATGTTAACATAGGTGATTTCAATAGTTTTTGCATGGGTTCTTTTGGGACACCCTGTATAGCAAAACCGTCGCGCGGGGTTTTTTTGCGACAAAAAAGTTCATTAACAATCAATTTTATCATATGAGAGCCATTGTACTCGATGTATTATGTTTAACATGATGTGGCTTGAAATGGTCTTCTTTTTTATACATGCTGGTTCCTAGGGACATTTTTTCAAATATTACAAAGTGGATTACAAAGCGGATTTATAAATTAGTTACGAAGTAAACAATTTCTAACTAACGAGTAACGTTGCTAGTGTAGGTAGTGCAGTTCATAGTACACGAAAATTATAGGTTTTTCACTACCTGAAAGGGATGTTATAAGTAGTGTGGAGTTGGTATGAGGGCCTTCTTTCGAAACGCTGATTTTCGCTTTATCGTTTGATTCGTAATTTCAGGTATTGAAAAAAATGATACCTTTCGTAGAGAAAAAAAATATTTCTTTATTGTACCCCACCGCGCGTTCTCACAGTCTTTATTACATGCCGCCGCTCTGCATTTTTGCAAAGATTAGACAGATTATAATGCACAAGTAAACAGTCCAGTTGATATCATAACAAGGACAGTAGCGATTAAATACTCGCAAGAAATTAATGGTACAAAATTCCTCAAGTGATTTTGACAATACTGATCGTTTGTTTTTCACTTGCTGTAAAATTGGGTAGTGATGTAAGGTTGTTTTTTGAAACAATCTAAACGAGAAGCCTTATCAAGTGGATAGCAACGTCAATATTTACAACAATGGTAAGAATGCATATAGAGAGCTATGTATGGTGTACTTGCTAGCAGACATTCAGTTCTGGGCTTCTGGATGAACTCCAAACCAAGTTACTGCAAAAAACACCATCACCTTTCAAGTTACTTCATAGTTTTGTGTAACATCACATTGGTTTGCGGTAATTATTTTGTCTTGCGCTATTTCGATATTAACAAGAGGTTGGAATTTTCACGTCATTCTCAAGTGGCTAGCTTTGATAAATGCACAATCTAATAAAACAATTTTTATTATTAATATGACTGTTGAAGTTTTTCTGTGAATCTGTAAAGGTTTTTTGATATCGATTTATAGTTTTTTTCATAAACCTCCTTAGAAAATGAAATTTTTTCGCAGTTACCTAACCCCCAACCAGATGCTATTGGTTAATCAGGATACGTTCCAGCAAGCATGTGTCTATACTATAAGCATGGATAGAACAATATGTCTCCGTTGCAGGCTTTCAGTTACGATACAACAAATAAATGAAAGATTAGCCGTTTATTATGGTCAGTTATTCACATCATAAATAACTAATTTTACTGATAAAACAGTAACTCATATTAATCCCAGAGCTGCTGGTCGAGCCATTTATTATTCGCATCAACAAAACCTGTTCTTGTATGTATAAGCATGTCTTTCTAAAATTCCTTATTTTGCAGTCATGTTAGGCACGCTAGCAGATATCTAACCATACTATGAGAAATTTGCATGACATCCACAAAATTGCACTTACTTATAAAACGATCTTTGAAGAGTGATATTTTATCAGATAATTACACTTTAAATGCAGCTATTTCTCTTCATATACCAACACGTTTTTGTTCAGTTTACCTCTGAAAGTGGTGATGAACATGTCGAATGAGGTTTAAACATTGATTTTCATTGATGCGGCAATAGCATGTTGGCTGCTTTACTTTAATAAAGTTGGAATATTGAGAAAAATCATGGTTGGAATATTTCTGTGATGGGTTGATGATTATTCTTCAAATTAGCAGCAATGCTAGAAAACATATCAAAACACCATAATATTATTCGACTTTGAAAAAATCGTTATGAGGAATGATTCTATTTTAAGTTTTGTTAGAGGGTGACATTTTTCTGAGAGACACTGTAGTTAGGTGCCTGAAACCAGTTTTATCTACTGAGCTGGTTTATATGCTATTATAATTTAATTTTCCCCGAAATTGAGTTTTTGACATGCAGAGTTTATGCAAATTCATTTCATTTTGTTCGTTTCAGCCTTTCAGGATTCGAGCATTTTGTAAAGCATAGCTAAATTAAAAACCTTTATTTTTCTGTCGTACCCAAACGAAAGCAGTCGATATTTATAGGAAGGCTAGCAACATTGCCAACTTTTTGTCTCATCAATTGTTTTAGCTATACTCAAACAAAGTTGATTTTATTGCTTATATTGTCACAGTGATATAGCATGACACTGTATAGACATAGTGTATAGCAATTTGGAAAGAGTATAGGTCACAATGTTACTTGCATGCCTGTGTTTTGTTAGTAATTAGTTAGTTACCATCATGGACGCCGGAACGGCAAACTTTTGTTGGAAGGGCATTTAGATTTTAGATAGTCACTTCGATTCTTCTTGAGTCAAATTCTTACCTACCACACTGATTTTTGGCATTGCATCTTTGATTGCATTAGATATCAATCTAGTCAGATTTCGTCAATTTGTACTGCAACAGGGGGGGGGGGGGATTTTATGACTAAGGTTCACTGAAAGCTAACTATTTATAGACGAAGCAAAATTAAAACGATCAAACTCTGCTTCCAGTGTCTTACATGATATTCTTTATACTTGCCCCTCCTAGCAAAAAGCAAGGAGGCAGCCTGCCCCCCCCCATTTCTGACGTCCCTGGTTACCTTCACGGAAAAGGGACTATTAGAGCCGTGGGTACAATATACAAGGACTCAGTCAGATTAAATATATTATTCATTTATTGAGATATTTTCAAATACGGAACAACTTTGTTCCCAGGGCCAGTCCTCAGGTTAGTAGTGTCCACTGACCTGCGAACACGCATACCTTAGAACGAAATTAAGTACAGATAGAATGGTATTTACATGTTAATACAAGACTTGAATTAATTGCTTAAACAATTAAAATTTGCCGGTCAAAATAAATATTGATACATTTTATGTAGACAGTTTGACATATAATCATCTTCTCGACCGTTCAAACTGCAGTATTTTGAATGACGAATATAGTTCGAATGCGAGAATCAAGCGAATGAAATGTACTCGGCAGAATTATGATAAACTATTGAATTGGGATTGTAAATCATTCCCAACAATTCAAATGGGACGTTACCGCCATCAATTATTCTTTTAAAATCAAGTTTGGCAATTTTTATATGTCTGGCAGAAAAAAAACTCAGTTTAGACAAGGTTCCGCACTCTCATGACCTTTTTAAAATATGAAATAAAAATATATCGTTTGAAGCGCGAGTTGACATTGAGTCCCGTGGCCAGGTTATAATGGTACAATGAGTCTGGGTTAGCACACTTTATGGCGCATCACGCATTCAGTCTCGTCATAGCCAAATCCAGACATGGTCAGGAAACCCGGCGAACTTCAAAGCGTTTATAATGAGCTATCATTTTATGTTGAGCTGGCTTCACCGTGCACAAATCTTATGAAATTTTGCTTATTAATATTTCAATATACGGTTGAATGCTTCGGCGAGGCAACGCTATTGGACGATTGCTTCATTATACCAAAAATTCATTGTCTTCACTGTGCACAAGTCTGCATAAACACGAACAAAAAGATAGAACAAAGACGCTGGCCGAGTCTCCAGAGTCCAGACCATATCTAGATTGACTTGATATGGTCTCGTAACCAGAGCACAGATTAGACACATAAAACATTTTCCGTGTTGATATTTAACAATTATTTGCCAAAGCCAAAGTAATATCGTGAGGTAAATAATTGTTTTAGTATAATCACATAGGTGGAAAATGACAAATATACGTTTCATATTTCAAAACAGCATTTGTCACATTGACAAAATGATTGGTGGCCATTTTGAAAAAAACCGCTTGGGTGCACTGATCTGTATTACTGGATAACGCATTTGTTGTTAAAAGTGCAGCCGGAAGTGATTAACTCTCCAAATTGTCGCTTGAAGCCCTGCTTTACTATAGATTTATATTACGGAGCCATAGTTTGGCGGGTTTTTTTGCTCTTTTGTTACGGATTGAGCTGATTATTACATCACACAGACTAAAACGTTTAAAAAAAGAACAGTGCTGCAGAACAGTTTAATTATTCTCAAGATTAATCGAGGCCAGTGTTGCGTTCGGATGTTTTTATAATATCATCATGTCTGTCTTGCCCGAAAAGGATCTGAAACTGAGGAGGACGATTTGGTTGAAGTCCTACTACTTCAACCACGTTTATAAATTAGCCTTACCAACTGGTTTTCGTAGTCTGTCTTCGTTTAATTAAAACATTTGTACATAGAACTTACCATACAACTTACTTGTAGTTATAGTTAAATAATGGGGGCGGTGGGGGACAATAAAATTAACTATTTTTAACAGGGTTGGTTTCTCCTAGCATCGCTGAAACTGCTTAAAGTTGTTGAGAGTTGATAAAAGTACATGACATTCGCGCGATGAGAATTAGCGGGCAATAAAATGCGACTGTGCAAGCGAGAATTGTAACTCACATCTATATCACGCTGCTCATTTTCGTTCAATATTCTCTCACTTGTATGGGCTCCTATTCTCAGGGGACACCGCACAAAAATATTTAGCAGTCTATATGGCTGCCTAAACATAAACATAAACATAAACATAAACATAAACATAAACATAAACATAAACATAAACATAAACATAAACATAAACATAAACATAAACATAAACATAAACATAAACATAAACATAAACATAAACATAAACATAAACATAAACATAAACATAAACATAAACATAAACATAAACATAAACATAAACATAAACATAAACATAAACATAAACATAAACATAAACATAAACATAAACATAAACATAAACATAAACATAAACATAAACATAAACATAAACATAAACATAAACATAAACATAAACATAAACATAAACATAAACATAAACATAAACATAAACATAAACATAAACATAAACATAAACATAAACATAAACATAAACATAAACATAAACATAAACATAAACATAAACATAAACATAAACATAAACATAAACATAAACATAAACATAAACATAAAGTTTTCATTTTTTATAAGAAGTCCGCTGAAAAATTTGAGCCTATATATAATGTACTGGAAGCAAATTAATTAAGCGAAATGACCTGCGAGATGCGTACAAATTAACACAACGAAATACATCATTTCGAATCTTATCTTCAGGAACATTAATTTCATTGTTTAGTAATATAATACTAATAAACTTTGTTTTCAAAGACAATAATATTATAAAGCATATATAGCATAGCTAATTTTACACAGGGCATCAATGTTTCCGTATTATAGATTCAAATTGTTTTCATTTGGAACTTTTTCTGTTCTTGTGACCATGCTTTTGTGGCGAAGTCTAACAAAATTTCTTGATATTAATTTTATCTCCGTTTTAATTCGACATTTATACATTGTGAAGATTCTTGTGATATTTGTGACGAGTAAAGTGGAAGAACGTGTAGTTGTTGTGTTTTTGATGGTGTTAGATTGAGAGCGAAGTAGATGTGTACATACTGTGTTAAATAAAGATTTGGGTACTACATTGGCGACGAGAATCAACGACGAACAACGAAAATATCCCGAGCGAGATCGGTAAGGCGCTAGATTCTTGGACAATGAACAGACTTAAACTATTAGATATTAAGACTCTTGGTTAGATAGCTAAGAATATTAAGGTTCATATTTGTTATGAGATCAGAGATGTTCAGACTGAGGAGGGATGTGATACTTGTGACGTTACGTCCTAAAGCAGTGACGAGTAAAGTGGAAGCACGTGTTGTTGTTGTGTTTTTGATGGGGTTAGATTAAGAGCGAAGTAGATGTGTACATACTGCGTTAAATAAAGATTTGCGAATACTACAATCCTGTTGGAAATTAAATACATTGTATTACGTCAATGATTATTATTATTATTATTATTATTACAACTTTATTTGAATACGGAGCTATTTCACTTTTCATAAACTATTTACAAGGAACAAAAAAGAAGGAAAAGAAAAAAAAATTAGTGATCTTCCAATAGGCGTATATAATACTATTAAATAACTTAGTATAAAACTACAAGTAATTACATAGTAATAAGGCGAAGCTTATTTTTAAACGACTCAATAGATTGAGGTTTTTTAAGGTCACAAGGTTAACTATTCCAAGCCACCGCACCCCTGTAACTAATAGATTTTTTCTTAAAGTTAGTGTTTGGTTTGGGTGGAAGGTAATTAAAATGCATTTTGCCTCGTTTGGCGATTGTGGACATCATCGACTCTTTGAAAAAGGTTAGAAATAGAGCTTGGAGCCATTGTGTTTCTGACTTTAAACATTAATGTAACTAGTTGTTAACACATTTTTGAGGTTTAGATTTTGTAAAAGAATATGGGAACGGACATCGTATCCACACTTAGTGATAATGCGTACCTCTCTGTTTTGTAAACGCTGTAGTTTATCTGAAAGTGTGGATCCGAGGCCTCCCCATACCTGTGAACAGTATTCAAAGTAAGGTTGCACTAATGTTTTATAAGCAATTAGTAAAGTCTCGAGGTCGACAAATTCTCTCAGCCTTTTGATAACGTTCAGGCTTTTATTCACTTTGTTAGATAATGCGTTAATCTGTTTGTTCCAGCTTAATGTTTCATCAAGCATTAGTCCCAAGGATTTAGTTGATTTAACTCGTTGAATTTTATTAGCACCGAGATAGATCGCGGGTTCTGTTTCAATTGATCTTATAGTCTTTGGTGTGGTATTCCACCAAGTACACTTGACAGTTGAGATAAATTCCCATCAACTTGACAGTACTGTGAACGATTGGATAAATAAGATGAAAACAAATTGTGGGCAGTACCAGCTATACCATAACATCTTAGTTTCTTTAGCATTATTTGGTGATCAATTGTGTCAAATGCTTTCCTGAGATCAAGAAAGATGACTCCATTTAACTCTCAAATATCAATATTGTGGTATAGTCTATCAGTCATTTCTAGTAAAGAAGTTAAAGTAGAATGCCCTTGTCTAAAACCATGTTGAGAAGGGGATAATATATTTTCATTTTGCAAATATAAATAAAGTTGATTATGGACAATCAAAGTTGATTATGGACAATTACTTTAGCAATGATTGATATAACAGATATTGGTCTGTAATTATTTATGTCATGCTTTGGACCTTTTTTGTAAATTGGTGTGACTTTAGATATTTTCCAGTCGTATGGGAATGTTCCCTGTGATAGCGACTGGTTAAATATAATAGATAAATGTTTTGCTATAAATGGTGCTGATATTTTTACAAGTTTAGCAGGAATTTTTTCAGGACCTGTTGCCTTAATAGTGGAAATATTGGATAAAAGATTGAATACTTCATTTTCAGTTACTTCACGAAATTGAAATTCAGCATTACAGGATTTGATATAGCACTCAGATTGTTTGCTGGCTTCGGGAATTTCTCGGCACAGCCCTTGGCCGACCTCAGTGAAATGTTCGTTAAAAGCATTTGGTAGGTCCTTACCCAAAATCTCCTCGTCATTATCATTTTTAATGAGCCCTATATGAGACGTCTTAGATTTCTTGCTAATTAATTGATTAATGGTTTTTCAAGTATATTTTAAGTTGACTTTGTTGTTTCTTATTTCTTTTGTATAATAAGATTTGATTGTATTTTTAATCAGTCGATTGTATTGATTTTTGGCAACTTTATAACTTTTCCAGTCATTTGGTGTATTTGTTTTACAAGCTTTCCTTTTTAGGATATTTTTCTGCCATTTGCCAGCCAAAAGATTTTTATTATGGTGTTTTAGCCTTACCTAGTCTGCGCTTTTTTAATGATGCATGCCTGTCAATAATCTCCATAAAATTTCTTTTCCATCAAAGTCAATCTAGATATGGTCTGGAGACTCGGCCAGCGTCTTTGTTCTATCTTTTTGTTCGTGTTTATGCAGACTCTTGCACGGTGAAGACAAAGAATTTTTGGTATAATGAAGCAATCGTCCAATAGCGTTGCCTCGCCGAAGCATTCAACCGTACTATTGAAATATTAATAAGCAAAATTTCAAACGATTTGTGCACGGTGAAGCCAGCTCAACATAAAATGATAGCTCATTATAAACGCTTTGAAGTTCGCCGGGTTTCAAGACCATGTCTGGATTGACTATGTTTCCATATTATCCATGTATTATTGACGTCATTGTAGCATTCAAGAAAGAAATACTGTTGTCTTCGGCGAAAACTAAGTAGCCTGGTTGTCTTAATGTGATAGCGAAATCTGGATGTTATCAAGATCCCTTTCCAATTTGATGAAATAAAGCTTTTACAGACGTAGGCTGGCGAATTCCAAGACAATTAATTCCCAATGACTGGCATATTCGATTTTTAAAAATCATCGCGATGAATGTCTCAATGAACCGGAAGTTTCGTGAAGGCAATTTATGTGAAGTATTTCCTAAATTGATCATGGTAATTCTTTTCCTGTGCAATTGTTTTTATTTTTTCAGCCATTTTCATTTTTTTACCCGAGTTTTTTTTTAAATTGATTTCTGTGCTTTTAATAGGCGGCATTACACGTAGAACATTCTCCTTGTTATTTCTTTCAGGCACTGCAGGATTATCGTAGAGTTTTATATTGTAATCGTATTAAATGTTTGAAATTGAATTAATGTGTTTTAACATATCTTATGAATGCAATAGTTCGTTGTAATCCAAGGAATCACTTGATGCGCTTGAGAGTGAGATCTTCTGATCAGTAACCGTTTTGCTGGCCATTCTTTGAAAAGCCAGGACATATATACATATATAGCTACAGAGAGTTCCCGGTTTGCTTGAGAGAAAACGAAATAAATTATTGAAATTGATGCAGCAAATTCTGAAAGTGACTATTTATTTTAGTACCTTTTAAAAACCAAGACAGATATATACCGGCTCATGTTTTAGAAATCGAGTATTTGGTTCTGACAATTTACAATTTAAGCGACCTTTGAGAGTGATGAGAAGAGTCCTGGAAACAAGTTGTTTTACATAGAAAGAGGATCGCAGGCTCGGGAACGAGATTGATATTTCTGTTGTAAAATGATTATTACGAGTAATGAAATAAAACGGTACAGTCTTAGCTATAGGTAAACATGAAAACATTTTATTATAAAATAGCAAGTCAATTTGGTTTCAACTTTCGTGATTAATGGACTTTGGTTGCATGTTATATAAAATCATAAATATATATATACCTAACCGGAAAAAGTCGTTTTCTTTCTACCGTGTGAACTTTATACAATACTATCAACGGTCGAGTGCGAACAATCTAAACGTTCGTTTCATGAGTGATGAAGAACACACAGACATGATTTGGTGTAAACCGATAATGCGCTTGACGAAAAGAACCATCACAAGTCAAATGATTAAAGTCGACAACATGGAAGTCGGTTGATTTTCGCGGCCTCTTCAATCATGCAGTAATAACTAGGAAAATATGATATGATATTATAATCGCATGTCGGACAAATTACGCAGCAGCTGGTTGCATATATTAATATCCGGCACTCGGCTATAAACGCATCAATACAAACAAAACAATAGAGCTCTAGGAAAGAGGTCAACTTTTGAAGAGACACATTGTAAATAAAGCACAAGCGAAAAGATTTCCTGGTTTTTATGGTCTCAAGTTATTTTTCCACGGAAATCTGGAGTCGCAGTTTCTATAACCTGGAGTTGGAGATTGCCTAGTGTTACGTTTGACATCTGATATTTAATACATTGAACCCGACAGTTTCAGAAATGTCAGGTAACTTCATGCAAATGATCTTAGAGTTAATAAATTTGCCGCAATGTATACTGTATATAACCTACTGAATATATAGTTGTCAAAACGTAACAATCTAGCCGAGTGCCAAATATGTACAATTTTATATACAGATATGTCAACCAAAGTCTGCAATATCGGAACATATTAAGTGACATGATCTTGGGCAAGTCACGATGTATTATTAAACAAAAAATAAAGGGCCCGTTTTATACTCATTATCTCAATCTATTATATTAATATATGCATATATCAATACATACATTGTTATGTCCTTGTAATAATCACATATTAATATACTGTTTTTACTGCATTAATTTTTCTTCGCTAAGATACTGAAAGGCAAGTATCATGAAGCCAGGATGAAGCTATTAACTAACTAGAAACCGACATCTTTCCAAAACTAACTGGAAAGCGATATCTTGTCACTAACAAGAAGCCGATATCTTTCCAAAGGATTTGACGTAGTCGAGGGGTTCGACTTTTCATTTACTTCAGCTGATGGATTTACCTGACTCAAATTAACAGTCCCTCATAGGGTACAAGGTTGAAATACTTAAAATGTTCAACTATAATATATCATAAACGATTGGGCGGGCATATAAAGTGATTTGTGAAATGCTGGTTAAATCGAGTGGCTCGACTTTTAATTTACTTCAGCTGACGGATTGATCTGACTCAAATTAACAGTCCTACATAGGATAGAAGGTTAAAATAGTTAAAATGTTTAACCATAATGATAATATATCATAAACGATTGGGCGGGCATTAAAGTGACTTGTGAAATGCTGGTTAAAAACAAGGCATTAATAACAATTTTAGAAAACAGAGTTTAGGCGAAAGAAGTGCAGAATATGCCACTATTTTGAAATTTTGAACACGCACTTTTCGTTCAAAATCAAGAAGAACGTCAAATGAGGTTATATATCTGATGCTGCTTGTAAAATAGTCCTATTTACTTCCTTAAAATGAACTGGTGAAATTCGATCCATAAATGTTATATTTTAAATAATATTATAGAGCACAATGACAGAATTTGAACTTGTCGGCAATGCGCACTATTATTCTTCATCAGATTTTGTTGCCAGCTGCTGCAGTATCTGTGTTAACAAATTATTTCTTTTTTATATACTTTATTAAATGACGTGTTTCAATCGAGCATTAAAAACCGAGCTTAGCATGCTGGAATCCTTTCAAAACTGGAACCAGATGATGTTATGCACAAATTGATGGCATGATTAAGATTTTCACGATGATGAAACAAAATAATTTATCAATCGAGAATAAAAATTACTGTATGGAAATGCTAATGAGAGTTGACTCTAATTACTTTGCATTAATGAACAACAAATGTGGAAGTAAAAACAAGCTTAATGAGTCATATGTCAAGACCTCGTATTCTTGAAGCACAACCGCATCTGAGATTAAAATTTTAGTTAAAAATAGTTGGAATTAAGATTCCTTTTAGGACGGAGTCACGGAGACGCAAATTGTCAGGCGTGGAGTCGCCGCTTGAGTTCAATTTCTCACACCATATCATTACGACACACCTTTTTACAAAGCTATGTGTGAACAGTTGTAAGGCTTACTTATAAAATGAAATTTTCGATGCCTGTGAACCTTATCCCACATGCTCAAGGTAGAATAAATGTGCATTATGAATATTCTGTACAAACTTGCTATAATAGAAATTTCCAGTCCATCTCGTTACTTTGAAGTAAATGGCAATCCGAAATAACCGTCCTTTAAAACAATGATCTGAACTCGGTTCACTTTATATAATTGAATGATAATTAATCAACTTTCCAGAAGCATTTTATATTGACCTCCCTGGAGAATAATGTTGTCCAGCTAAAGTTCTATTGCAGAGCGTCCCTGCTCTCTGCCAAAGTCACTAGTTTCAAGCAAAAACTAAAAAAACCAACGCCAATTTACTTTTATGTTCTGAAAGAATATTTTGCTAGGAGCAGCCATAATGAGTGTTATGTACATACGTTGTGGTAGCCAACTACACTTTCATGTGTAATTATCTCTCCGGTCTTAATAATCGCCTGCAGTGGGATCTTTTCGTAACACTTGCTTAGTGCGAAATATTCGATTAAAACTCTATTGCAATGTTTTAGCTTAATTGGTCCGTTCGTTTGTGAATCAACGAGATGCTAAGGCCAGTAAAATGCCTTTTCACCACCCAATATTTCGAACAAAATAATCGAATGACTATCATTGCATGTTGAAAGATTATCGCCGGCTCCCCATCGACATTTGACCTTCCATTTTTTCTCTGTAAAACCAAAGTTCACTGTAATAATTGGCTTTAATCTTGTAGAATTTTCGGAATCTGATGAATCTACCGCATTTTTCTTTAAAGAAAACCGCCACCGTACATGTCAAAAGTAAAAGTTTAAAACATTCTTAGCGTTCTGCCTAAAACTGATTAAAAACGGACGCTTCGATACTACATGGTAAGGTTCGATTCAAGGAACAGCTAAGCGTGCATACATCATCAGGAAATACTATTATCGCTGGGAAATCAGAATTGTTTATAATAACGAAAAAAGAATTAAAATAACTCAAGATTGCAATATATGGGACCATAAGATATAAGTATAAAGTTTTGACAGTTATATTGATTTCACTAAGATCGATGATCTGTTTCTGTGTAACGGGCCATTCCGTGGAGGATATTGAAGAGCCACGTCAATTAAATGCGTTGTATAAATGTATTTTTTATTTTCGTTGCCATCAACACTCGCGTCGGAGCAGAGCTATTTTATAATACGTCATTTCATGATTTTCATCCATCAGATTTGTGCTTGTTTCTGGCTCAGCAGTCAGCATGATCCATGCATGCTATCTGATGTTATCTGAGCTAATCATCACGAAGGAAATTTAAAAGCCCACACCGAGCGAATTTTTTATTTTCAACGTCCTTTAGCTTTAATTATTTTCTATATTTTCCCCAATCTTCGAAAGGAATTGAGCAATTAAAACTATTCGGTGTGCATAATACTGCATATC
This sequence comes from Muricea muricata, assembly GCA_963855995.1. Classification (NCBI taxonomy): domain Eukaryota; kingdom Metazoa; phylum Cnidaria; class Anthozoa; order Malacalcyonacea; family Plexauridae; genus Muricea; species Muricea muricata. The sequence continues at coordinate 63,872,882 of OY979717.1, forward strand.
TTGCAAAATCTATTTCCGTCGAAAGCCTTAATCGCTTTTAAAAATTGAAAAATCGCATCGTGTTGGGAAATCGCGTCCGGTCTGTTTGTTTGGGCCTCCAATTTTAACCTGCCATGACAAAACATCTGATCATATTTCACTGAATATTCAATTTATCCGCTATATCATTATTATTCCTTCTGCTCCTGGTGCTAGCTATCTGATCCTAAAATCATGTCGTTAATTTTTTCTTTATAAGCGAACTTTAAAATTAATTTTTATGTTTTCTTTACATCATGCACTGGACTTGGTACAAACTTCGTTCAAACTGCAAGTTTTAAACTATTCGCAGACTCAGTATGTGTCTCAAACGTCCCGCGTTAATGACAAGCCCTCTGATCTGCCGTCAGATTTCTATTAAACTGCAATAATTTCTTCTTGTAATGAAGGATTACATTTCATTATTTTGACAATCGGACGACCTTCAGTTAATTTCAATTTAATATGTCCCTGGCATAATCAAACAACACATAGATACCGAGAAAAATTTAGCGTAGCTATTAGACTCGGCGGAGCACAGTTTAAGAAGGTTCGATATAAAACTTTAGAGCATGTAGCTTGTATTATTTTCCAATAATAATCACATACGTTCATTAAATAATTAATAGTGATTAAATAATAAAAAACAGAGTTGGGGTAGAAAGCTATATGGGGAGATTATATATATGAAACGTTCCTTTTTACTGACGCAGTACTTATCTTTTGGTCTGACAGGAAAATATTGGATTAGATGAAGAAGTGAGCGAAGTGAAATCCTCGGTACCTGCAGCTAATGGTCAAAAGGACAATGCAGTGGCGGTGAAGCAAGCAGAAACCCAGCCTCAGCTGCCAAAAGAGAGTGTGATCAACAAAGACATGCACTACGAAGCGACAATGACTAGCCCAACGGAACTTTTAGCGCCGGAGGTTTTTCCTGATGCAATAATTGATATGAATGGAAACGCATTGTCAGATAGAAATAAAATAAATTTTCATCAGAGACGATCTTCACGACGTTGTTTAGTCTGGTTCTTGATTTTCTTTATCATAACAACGATCGTTATGGCAGGTCTGTTCACTTGGAAGATGACAGATCAAGCTGCTGTCGAGGTAAGATGACATATCTATAAAACTACCTTATATGAAGTCAAATTATTATATCGGTGTCCAACATTTCAATGCACTGAGGAAGTTTTTTTGAATGAACCACTTGTTACATATAAAAATAAACAAATTATACACTCCCACACGTTTACTGTAACTGTAAGGGCGTATATATATTTAAGAAAAATTATTATCGCTAACAGAATATAGATGCCACGATATGAGAACTGTTTCGTAGAATATGTTTCGCTGTCTTTTCATGATTTGAATGCAGTGGTTATTACAAATAAACTACTGCGCGAACTACTTGTAACTACACAAATGACCCACAACAGTTGAAACAAACGTTGTAGTGGGGCCTATCTATGTCTGAAAAAAACAGGATGAATGAATTAGGACAAGAGAGTAGGAACCGGTCGGATGGATTTGGAACAAAATAAATCTTAAAAAAACGAGATCTTCGGGTCCACGTTTTTTTAAATATCTTGCATCCATTCACCCAGTAGATAATTTCATTGATTCACTCGTGTTCAATGCGTTTAAAAGTTTTAATCAACGTTATTAATTTACTTATCGCTTCATCACCGACCTCACTTTTTGCGAATATTTCTTGTGTATAAACACACGTTGTCGTAAAGACACCTGTCATGAAGACATGACTTTGTTTTTCGGATCTGGGCTTTGCTTGCTCAATCACATATGCAACTTTACTCAATCTTCTTTAAGACTCAATCTAAATTTAACATAAAATGAGACCCCTTGTCGATATGTTAAATTTCAATGTTCCAAGTTGTTTTAGTCTCAAGTTTTAGTATATATATATATATATATATATATATATATATATATATATATATATATATATATATATATATATATATATATATATATATATATATATATATATATATATATATATATATATATATAATATATATATATATAATATATATATATATATATATATATATATAAATATATATATATATATATATATATATATATATATATATATATATATATATATATATATATATATATATATATATATATATATATATATATATATATATATATATATATACAGGGTGTATAAAAAAAAACGGAGTCCATGTTTTGTGTCTAATTATTTCTAATTTACTGAAGCTTATAGAACAATTTTGGACTTGTTTTAAACCACGTTCTTTTCTCTTTCCAACAAGCCGTAATTCGTATTTTTACTCCGCGTAACATACGTGCTATGACAAATTTAGTAAAAGCTATCGATTTGAGATGCCCTCCAATTATGCAAATTTACTATGTCTTTCACGGTCGCCAGATAAACTTTTAATTTTTTCGCTTATTACATAAATGGTATTTCTGTTAAACTTAATAAAACTTGTTATAAAGCTTTACAGAAGATAACGGACCGTTTACATCAACAAAAACCTTAGATTTATGCCAAAATAATGATCGAAATTAGCGTTTTGTTTATCCGCGCGTGCACAATGTTGTCGAAATTGCATAATGTTGATATTCATGAAGTCGATACAAGCTTGAACTATCCGTTCGTAGTGCACGTTAACGGTCCGTTATCTTCTGTAAAGCTTTATAACAAGTTTTATTAAGTTTAACAGAAATACCACGTATGTAATAAGCGAAAAAATTAAAAATTTAACTGGCGACCATGAAAGACATAGTGAATTTGCATAATTGGAGGGCATCTCAAATCGATAGCTTTTACTAAATTTGTCATAGCACGTATGTTACGCGGAGTAAAAATACGAATTACGGCTTGTTGGAAAGAGAAAGGACGTGGTTTAAACCAAGTCCAAAATTGTTCTATAAGCTTCAGTAAATTAGAAATAATTAGACACAAAACATGGACTCCGTTTTTTTTATACACCCTGTATATCTATATATCTATATATCCATATATCCATATATCCATATATCTATATATCTGCAGACATGCATGTTTCGGCGTTTACGCCTCATCAGTGCAGCTTTGTACATACCTACATACATGATGACAAGCATATAACCACGTCGAGTGCTCTCACCAGACGCATGTGGGACAATACGGGGACATCAAGCCATCCAGGCATGCGCAGAGTCTCATAGGTTAGAGCGCTCAAACGACCACGAGGGTCGTATATATATATATAATATATAATTATATATATATAAGTGTATATATATATATATATATATATATATATATATATATATATATATATATATATATATATATATATATATATATACACAAATAAGACACAAAGACTTAGCAAGTTGTGTAAGGCATATTCATTACTATTTAGTTTCGTACTACACTTAGTATAGCACTCTTCAGACAAATAGCCTAAGTTATAACTTAGGCTATTTGTCTGAAGAGTGCTATACTAAGTGTAGTACGAAACTAAATAGTAATGAATATGCCTTACACAACTTGCTAAGTCTTTGTGTCTTATTTGTTGATTATGCTCTGGAAATCCATAATATCCATTGAGCACTTTTCATTGGTTTTTATAACCCAACACAAATTATTGTTATATATATATATATATATATATATATATATATATAAATATATATATATATATATATATATATATATATATATATATATATATATATATATACATATATATATATATATATATATATATATATATATATATATATATATATATATATATATATATATATATATATATATATATATATATATTTATATATATATATGGAAATGCAATGGAAAAGGCAATGGAAATCCAAAGCATAAAAATAATATTGAATAAGTAGGGAGTCAACAGTTATGAATAAACATTTTTGTTACTAGTTAGTTTCGTGCCACACGTTAATGCTGTATGGTACTCTTCAGACAAAATGTTCTAATTACTAATATATATTCACATGATGGTTATATAAGGGTTGAAATTACGGTTCGTGTTTATTGGTTATTAACCTTTTTTGAAAAAGTTACCGTTTTTTGCGATGACAAAACGCTCTATGACCCTGCACACGACATTTGAAACGATCAACTTTAACAGCCAGAAATAATCATTCAACTGTGTTTCTATGTGAAACACTTTTTTTGATTGAAAATATCACGAGCTTTTGGTTATCAGATTTTATTATTCATTGAAGTATTATTTTAGGAGTTTTGATTGGTTAAGAGCTAAAGGTAAATCGTCATATCCGCTTGGTAGTTGCCCAAAGTCGGGGTTGAAAATAAATATACGACATTATGACTCATTTCGTCGTATATTGAAAACAAATATGCGACATTATGATTCATTTCGTCGTATATTGAAAACAAATATACGACATTATGACTCATTTCGTCGTGTATTGACTGACCTTGTAATTTAAGACCTCTAAGAATATTTTTTTCGTCGTCTGATACTCTGATTGGCTTATTAAATTTTCCAAACAATTTCATGCTGTTCCATTATTACAACATGAGCTCCTCCTCTGAATTTACTATATCAGTGAATTCTAAAACGCTTCTGAATTTACTAATATAGTAAATTCGCGACAACGTTAGTGCACCGTAACAATTAGACATGGACCAAACATTATTAAAGTAAGATTCACTCTAGGAATTTACTGATATAGCAAATTCGGATGAGAAGCTCATACTGCATTATTAGCAGCTTATTGTCTGTGTCTTGCCTCCTTACTTACAAAGCAAGCATTTAAACTGGGTTTAAAATATTTTCAAAAAATGAATAAAACAATTATTGAATTCGGTTCTCGCAGGATATGAGGAATTATTAAGGCCTCGGTTCGCATAACACAAACCTCTGCCTTAATAATTCCTCATAACCTGCTCGACCTCATTGAATAGTTTTTTAATATTTAATACTCTTTCAAGACTATAACTATACTGATATAGTCTGATAGAAGTATTTGTGAAAATGCATTTCTTGAAAATTTTTGTTTTAATTGTAAGCAACTCTACGGTGTAGGTCTGTATTAAAAATAGACCATGCACTGATTGTATGAGAAGGTATTAATAACTGACGCATTATGCAATAAAAAGTACTGCGTCCATGTAATAAAAGTAATATTTTTCAATTGAAAGTTTTAAAAGATTTTCTTTCGAAAGTTTAAATGGTTAAATTCCCTTTCCGTCCACGATATTTTTGTAATATTGCCGTGAGACGTTCTGCCACAGCCCACAGAAAGTGATCATAGTGGAATGAATATCGAAATCTTGCAACATGAAAATAACTATATCGCTATTTTATTCCTTAGTCCCAGCAACAGAAACGAACATGCTATGCGAGGGTCAAGCCAGTGCGCTTTAATAAAGGCATACCAAGGACAATTCTTGGATATATGGACAGTTGGAAGGAAGTGGTTAAAAATGAGATGAAGAAGACTGAACAAGTAATTTCTTTTAATTTCTCTAAATTACAAGCTCTGTAAAAAAGAACTATTAGCCTTTTAGGTGTATAGCTTTCCCACTGACGAGTACAATCGTTTGGCGTTAGACAAGTAAAAAGAAACAGGTATATAGGGTGTGCTGTACTTCCCGCATTAAATGCCAAAGAACTATGTATAGGAGCCGCTGCAAACACCAGGTATAGCATGGAAATTGTGGGCACCTTTATTGGACGTGGTGCCGAAATCCATGCTGAAATCAATGCGATTGAATTCAGTAAATCAATTTTGTGCGAAAGATACTTCCATACTCCGGTGACATTGGTAGGGTTGCATTCTGCATAAAGTTGCAAAACACATGTTACTACAGGCTGTTCATGAAATATAGTAATGAACAAGTCTCATTTACATATGCATTGTACACGTATTTTCCAGCAGAATGTTGTATTGGCGAATGTTGTTTATTATGATAAAGTAATCTGGAGTGCAAAGCTCAGGTTGGACAATACAACAATGAAAATAAAAGAAGAAAAATCAGATAGATTATTTCCTGTAGCAAGCGTTACCAAAGTGATTACAGTAAGTGTTAATCAATTAGGCAAATAATCATCTATAAGAGTTAAAACAGTCATTCATTAAAGTAACTAATTCTAGTTACTGTCATCAGTAATTGGCATGGTAAAATAATTCTCTCGAGGAGGTGTATGTTTTGTTCAAACAGAAACCACTTATAATATTTAACAATTAGATTACGAGCTCGAGATTTCTATGCGGTGATGATGAGGGCGAAGCTCGAATCAACTATCACCGCATAGAAATCGAGAGCGAGTAATCTAATTGTTTTAGTAGAATCAGAGGTCAAACATGGAATATTCAACAAAAAATTTGATTTTTAAGCAATTTTTTTAAAAGAAATCTCTATACGAAGATGATTGTTTCGCTGCTCGCTTCTATCGAGGAGTAGATAGCGAGTAGAGTAACCAATCAAATTACAGCATTTGCAATAGTATACTAGTATGATTCTACTAAAACCTATTAGATCACAATCACAACAAAGGCGAGGATAGCATATGGTTCAGTTGTTTACCATCATTAAACTAAAAATACAATATAATACAAAAATAAAAAAATAGTTATCTATTGAACGGCGAAAAAACATAGTGGTATAACACCATGATCTGAATAATTCACTAGAAAGATTTTTTAATCATTACTTCATTTTATATTCAAGGCATTGTTTGCTTTCAAACTATATAATGATGGCGTCATTAGTTTGGATGATCCAGTAGTAAAGTATGAACCAGATTTCTGGGTTAGAAATCCTTTTAAGAACGACAACGGGAGCGAAATCACAATACGGTGAGCGTTTTCATCTCTAAAGAAATCGTACAAGAAACGACCTTTATGCTAGCAACTTTTTCGGTTTACGCTTGCACACGCAAGTCTTTCATTTGTATGAAGCACAGTTTCGTCTAAATAAGCAATTGAACTAGCTGAGAACATTATGTTTATTTCAGTTTTAAGAGTTATTTTTATTCAATAATTTTACGTGTAATTTATTTCTCTAATATTATATCCAGTACTGAAGCACGCTCATGTGTTCGATTCTCAGTAGAGCCTCCTCAATGTGATTTGAGCTCAGTCTTCACAGACATCAAAAGAGCATGAGTCAAAGCTCTCTAAAAAAGTTGATTGTACAGGTACCTACGTATAGATAGTATATGCCGACAGCAAATCGCGTATGCTGTTATGACGTGATGAAGTTGAATAAAATAAAATTTAATATCTAATCTTTACTGTCTATCTCGTTCCAGTCAGCTGATTACATATTCTTCTGGTCTGCCACGTGAGGGCCCATGCTACCAAGATAACTCGGATAGCTACTGTCTCCACAATACTTCCTTCATCATGCAACAACTTCGAAAAAATACCCGCTTGTTGTTTCCACCAGGATCAGACGCGTTCTATGGGTGCGTAAAGGATTGTGTGATTCACAGTAATTAAACATATCACACTACAGTATCATGCTTTGCAGGGTTAAACGAGAGATATACCCGGATGACACGCACAAGCAGAAGTGCTTACATTCATCTAATGATAAAATGGACTTGAGCATGTATTCTAAAAATGAAGTCTACTGTCCTTCGATAAGCGTCTTTGATTTTCAACAACTTTTTATGGTCATTTTTGCGGGGGGAGGGAGGGAGCTTTTACTTGACAGCTCGACACCCCTCGGTTACGTTAATAAATATTGTTAGAAATTGAATATAATCCCTACTATATATTTTCATTATTTTTAAAGGAATCTTCCATTTGCTCTGGCTGGCAACGCTATTAGTAACAAAAATGCTGGTGGCTTTGAAGGATATGTTCATGATAAATTATTTAAACCCTTAAAAATGACGTCATCTGCCTTCTCGATCAATGATACGTAAGTAGACATTTTAACTCTGGCAGCCACGTCCTATAATCCAGTTGATCTGAAAACACGAAAAAGTACTGGCACTAGTTGTCAAATAGAAATCCGTTTTTCGATCCAAATGATCAAATTTCTCATGAAATATAATTTACTTTGTTTCTAAATAAATTTCTGGCAAACTTATAATTTTTTATTAAAGACATTTACTAAGTTTCAACAAGTTTCACAAAGGAAAATAAGAGATATAAGTAGCATAACTTGGTAGCTAGTTCCAGGCTTTTTACTCAGGGTCAGATCAGCCAGATATTGGTTGGTATTTGTGACGTCAATGATGAAGTGCATGTTTTAATGGCCTTTAAGTTCTATTTAAAACGCAAGCAGGAGTGCTAGGCTGCGCCTCACGTTTTATATCTGATAAAGTATGAAAAATAGTACTAATTACTTATAGTTTTATATTTGTATGTTCTAATGCAGTTATATTTTGAATTGCTGCTTATGGAAATCATTTGTAGTATTGGGCTTGTACATGCGCTATACTGAATTATGTATTTATGGCTTGTGGAAACGTTTCCGTGTACCATATGGATGAAAATAGTGTTTGATAATGCATACTGGAAACAAATATTCGACATTTCCAGCCAGACATGAGGCATAACTACAGCCTTGACTATGCTGAAAATGTCAACGTTTACTTTGATATTTATTTCAAATAGTTGATATAGCACTAGCAATTGACATGGAACTTTCGCGATGTTTCCACTGATCACATAGAACTTTCTTGCTATTTGGGATATTTATTTCAAGTAGTTGATATAGCAGTAGTTTTGTTATGGACGTTTCGCAATGTTTCCACTGATCACAAACAACTTTCTTGCTATTTGGGATATTTTGTAAAGAAAAAAATTTGCCTTCTCCATCTTTCCTCATAAAATCACGATGGCATTAGATGCTCAGATAACCACAACAAATAATACTGGTCGAACATTTTATACCTAATATTTATACTACAACATATGACTATGTTGAGTGTTGTCATAGATAGGGATTATAATGGAAGTCTGTTAATATCATATAAAGTTATAGAAAGACAATAACTAAATTTAATTAACTGATATTATATATAATTATAACATTTTATGTGGCCAATAAGTTTCTAAAAAGCTACAAAAACATTCTTCAACTTGTCATAACTCGTATAATCTCGATACACTATGGTTGTAGAGATGAAGTATATTCGCCGGAGAAAGTAAATGAAAGAATTCCAAGTTTCAAACATTGGGGTTGGCTGAATCCAGCAGGTGGTCTGCTCACTACGCTAAACGATTTAGCTCAAGTAAGTATTCTTGGCATAGGAAATTTACACAAAAAATTATTTTCGGAATTTTTTTTCGGAATAAGAGCAATTCAATAAATGATTTATTTATAATTGCACCAAGGAGCACATTCATTAGCATCGTTTTCGCAAAAAACGTTAACAAGCATTAATCTTGAGCTTCGCCACAATGACAGGCTCGCCATAATTCTAGCTACTGCAGCCCTCATTACATAACCCACTTTTTCATGTGGCAGGAAAATGGAGTACCGGGAGGAAACCCACGACTCTCGACAGAGCGTTGACTTTTCGACACGAGGGCTGGGCTCGAGTCATATTGAGAATACTCAACTGCCGAGAATCGAACCCGTGACCTTGGAGGTGAAAAGCAAGTGATTTCACCACTTCACCGCCGAAGCCCGGCCTTAATTAAGGTTGCATGCATCATGCGATACTTTTGGTATCGTTGTATGAACATGAATCTATCAAATTTTTTACACGAACTAAAATTCCGTGAAAGTTGTTTGAAAGCTAAATAATCTTAAAATTTATCATATTATCTAGCTCGAAATTGGGTTGTTCAACAACCGCAAGACTGGATTTCTGAAATCAGCCCTTCTAGATCAATTTTACAACCCAGGTAAAGAGTAATCTGTTTCTTAATTTGTAATGAAATAAAAAAAATTAAAGCTAAAATCAAATTACGCTGCTATCATTGTTTAATTACTATATTGCATTGATTATTTTTCCAGCCCACTTCTTCGCGGACGAAAGACAAATGGTTGGAAATGCGTGGGATATTGGTTTCCACAAAGGATATCTGAATTACACTAAAGAGGGTTATGTGTATGGTTATTACAGCATGATTTCCCTTCTGCCTAAATTACGCATAGGTACAAAGAATTCGTTATAAGTAAATGCTAACAATTGTCTTTTATTTTCAGCTAGATCCTATGTACTTGACTGGATTATAATAAGCACGTATAGAGAGAAATCAGCTAGTGTTGGCGAACACTTGCTTGTTGACACAGGCGCGTAACTAGAGCGTTAACTGGGAGGGTGTTTGTTCGTATAATCCGTTCTGCTCGACGAATTTCGTTTGGAATCGGTTGGATTCCAAAAGAAACTCAATGTATGAATAAATACCCTCCCGAGTAACGCCCTAGTTACCATAAAGATTATAAATAACACTAGAGGAGGCATCGTAATGATTTTCACTGAAAACAGAAGGGAACGCGTTTTTTTGGGGGCAAATTCAAGTACCGGATGCAGGGCCAGGTGCTTATTGGCTGAGCTAATGCTTCCTTAGCAACCACCTTAGCAACCACCTTAGCAACAACAGAAATCTGTATGGATTTTTTCCTCATCGTTGTTGAGGTCGTTTTGCCGGTTTTGTGGGCAAAATAGTACTTTTTCAATTGTTTTTATTATTTCAGACAATCTGAAATGATATTTTCAATATTTTTACGAGGAAAAACATTTCAAAAAGCAGAAAAACTCGTCTAAAATGACTTTTTTGGCTGAGACATCGTGAATGAGTGAACATTCGGGACTTGAATTTTCCCCCCAATCGCCGCGCTCCCAAATTTTACCCTCGATGTCCCCTCTAGTGTTATTTATAATCTCTATGCTAGTTACGCCCATTTTTAGACAATCATTCTCCAAAGTTTTCTTCGTATATTTATTGAAATCGCGGGGGAGGGGGGGGGGGGGGTTCGAGCTGTCCAATAATATTCTCAATATTTTATATACTCTCTTAGGGAGAAAGTTGGGTAGGATGAAATAATCAACAGTTTTCCCCGATTTAAAATATACCAGCATTAACAATTCTCGTCAATTACAACAAAAATAATTACCCACGGCCCCTCTGCTAAACTACGATGAGTTACCGTAAGTGAATTAAATTAAGTTCAATTTAATTTCAGTTCATTCTTACCTCAAAGTATTATAATACTTCAAATTGGTAATAGACATTTTTTAACTGACTTTTCCTAAATTTATGTATTACGGGTGACTAGTGTAAATGAAATGGTTACAAAGTCAGTTATTGTTTAGTAATTATAACTTTTATGATCATTTAGCTGTCAACGTTTTGTCCACATCTCAACCAGCATACATGTCACTTAGACCAAGGATCTACAGATTGTTTGACCTATTTCATGAAGAACTTGCGAAGCTACCACAAGAAACGGTCAGTTCAAAGTATTTTTAATCTCTTGAAAACATAAAACTTCGTGTTCCTACAATGATCAGCAGAGGCCGCGGAAGATCGACAACTGAGGGTGCAATATTTATATGTTCGTCTCTTCACCATTAATTTCTTCTGAAATCGATACACAAGTCACACATTTCAATTGTATAAATAAAAAGAAAACAATCAAAAACAAAACATTACAGGCAACTGATAAATTAGCTAGAGAAGACATGATACTATAAACAATCATATATAAAATTAAGTAAGCAGAAACACAAAAACATGATATGTGGTTTACTAACATCGTCAGTTCCGATTCCATTATTTTCTAATTCTTTTAATGATTATGGGGACATCAACATAATCATAGTTTCAGCAGATATAAGACAAAACTTTCAGTCGGCCAAGGTTTCAACATAATCATCCTCCTCAGTTAATATAGAAAATAGAATTTCTTGCAATTTTTCCTTAAATTTTCTTTTACTAATATTACGCAAGTTATTAGGGATCGTATACTGTTCCATATTCTGACTCCCGCCCTTGAGAGTGATTTTTTTAAACTGTTTATATGTTAATTCCTCACATAAAAATTACTAGTTGATGAAAACCTGGTATTGTACATGTTTATGCACTTCACGCACAAAAGTAAACAAATTTGAAATATTTGCTGGTGTTTAATTATTATATACATCATGCATTAGCATAGAAACAGATTTAAAATAAAGCATATTTACAGGTAATACATTTGCCGAAATAAAGAAAGGAATCGCGTGCGATCTATATTGCCCAAAGTTCATAATCGTAAAACACGTTTCTGAAGTTTGAGGCCTAGGATTTTATTGAGATGAACCTTGGCGGCCAGGCCCCATACATTGATGCTGTATGTTATATGTGGTAAAATAAGGGAATTGCAAATATTTAGTAGTACTCATAGGTACAAAGTGTCTCAGCTTAGCAATGACACCAACCAATTTGCTTATTTTTGTAGTAATATAATAAATTTGGTATTTCCATGTAGGGCCACTATCAATTAATAGGCCAAGGTACTTAACATAGTTTTTAGATTCCAGCGAAATAAGTGTGTTGATCTGATTATCGAGCATTTTCAAACCTACCTGATCGTCAATTCGCTGTTGATACGAATGAAAGATGACAAAATTTGATTTTTTTATATTTAAGGATAATTTGTTAGCAGTTAAGCAGTTATATATTTTGGCTAACTCGCCATAAACAATACTTTCTATCGATTTTAAGCTTTTATCCGCATATGATAAATTAGTATCGTCAGCAAATAAGTAGAATTGTAATTCATCAGAAGAGTTATATACATCGTTAACACAAATAAGAAACAATAATGGACCCAAAAACTGATCCTTGGAGCACACCCATTAACAATATATTTTTCTCTGATATATCATTACCAATTTGCGTTGTTTGGATTTGCGTTGTTGCGATTTAATAAATATGATTTAAGAGTATAGAATGATCGACTGTGTCAAAGGCTTTTCGTAAGTCAATGAAAATGCCACATGTATATTTACCTTGATCCATATTTATTTGGATTTGATTCACTAAATCTAGTATAGCATGCTCTGTTCAATGGTTTTCGCGAAAACCATTTGATTTTGATACAAAACATCGTGTTTTTGGAAATAAAGAGAGGAGCGAAATTGGCCTACAATTTGAAACCTCTGTTTCGTCGTCACTTTTAAAAATAGGAATAACTTTAGCGTGTTTAATTTAAGTTTATCAGGGTAAATACCAGTTTGAACAGACTTGTTAATTATACCTGCTAGAGGATTGCATAAAATATGCCGTGCGCATTTTAGAATTTAAGCTGGGCATGAATATAGAGAATATGTTTTTTTTAACTGAATTAGCATTACGTCCAACTCAAGTTCTGTAGGGGTAACACGATGGAACACGAAAGAATTGGGAATATTTTTTCGTGGGAGATAGTCAGTATACGACTTAAACGAGTTTGGCATTTACGATGCTGGATCATGCCCAATTGAGGAAAAATATTTATAAAAAATATTTGGAAATTCCGAAGTGTTAGATATTATATTCGTTTTAGGACATCTAAGAGATGTTATATTTTTAGAACTCGTCCTTTTACGATTAATTAGATTGTTTATACCTTCCCATGTTTTTTTTTATATTAGTAATATTATCCTCAAAGTTATTATTATAGTAAACTTTCTTAATCAAACATCGAGTGAACTGCAATAAAAACATCGAGTCAATTGCAATAAAATCATAACTGATTTACCCTCTAACCTATTCGGTATTACCACAGTAATATAACCTAAAATTACAAAACTAACAAACTTTATTCAACGATGGAGGGTACAGTATTATCCCTAGTGGCCCTCTTACTCAGCTACCTCCACGTGCACGAGTTTCCTGAAGGAAGGGGCCCCTTTGGAGTCGGGGGCCCTTAGTCCTTGAACTAACCTATGATCATTACGCCACTGCTCAATTTATGTGTAAACTTTTTTCTTGTACAGCAAAAGAATTCTGTTTCAAATCCAGACAGTTTTACCGGGGAATATTTTACGGAAGACCTAATAACACTGCACAAGATTCCAATATATATTACAAATCATCAAGAGAGCGAAACTGTTCAATATTTGGCATTACAGTTCTTAAAGTTCAACTTTCCTCTCACATACATTGGTGATTACGTATTTGAGATTGTATATCAACACCGTTGTACGGACTTTCCACTGGGAATTAATGGAGAAAGACTGTATTTTACTAAACCAAAAAACCCTAAAAGTAATGTCGACGAGTTCTTTATCTATGGCATCAATTTACCAGGAATGACAACATTTCGTCGCAAATCAACAATGAAAACCTAAAAAGAATTAATATGGAAACAAAACCACATGGCCGTATTCCAAAAATGAAGATGAATAAAGTTCAAGTCGAAATATGCCATTAATTATATGTAAAATAGCTAGTCTGGCATCCAGAGAGCCCTAGGTAGCCGATAAACAGTGCTGTTTATTTTAACAAATTCTAATTGTATGCAATTAGAAAACCTAATTGTATAAATTAGAAAATCAGATTGCAATTAGATGTCGAATAAATGCAACTTCGTTTTGGGCTACTTAATAAGGTACAAAAAGGATTGTTTACTTATATGGAATATGGAGGGGCAAATCTATTTTGACTGTATCTCATGTCTTTAAATTGGGCTATTAAGCATATTTCTGCATTTTAAATTAAATCAAATCAAATTGTAGGATTTTCCCAACCCGTTTTTCAATATTCCTATATACTGTGAAAAAGGTGATATTTGAAGTTAAACTTTAGAAGAAATAACTTACATCATCAAAAAGCTCATCAAAACACATACATTATGAGCTTTCGAAAGCATATTTTCTTACTAGTGCCAGGGATTTTTGCGACATTTTAGCATTTTTTTCGCTCGTTGATGGATCAATCGGAAAGAAACAAGGCAATCACTGAACGTTTTATATGTAATTTTTATGACTTTTCTGATGTGCAAGTTTATTTTTCTAAAATTGAAATATCAATTTTTAACAGAACAAGAGTTTTACAGGAATATTAAAGAAAAACGTGTTGGCAAAAGACTTTGGGCCACCCAATGAAAATTTTATCAAAGCTCCGACACAAAATACCCCTCACGAATTTTTCACCTTGCCCCTCATCCCCCCCCCCAGAAAAATCACAATGATAAAAAAACCCGGCAGGCCCTAGAAGTTGCTTTCGAGAAAGCCCTCTGATAACCTCATCCACACGGGAGATTAAATGGAGGGATTTATTTTAGTGCGGACAATACACAGAAAGCAAATCATAAATCGTTATAAGTAGATCGACCTCTAGTTGACGGACTAAGGTTTCTATAGACATTTTCAATAAAATGAAATGCATTAGTTTGAACATTTTTTTAAACGCATTAAATTATATACTGCAGATTCTCTGTTAAGATAATGAATTTCTTTGTTGATGTTAAATTAAAAATTACAGATATAACCTCTCATTCACTCACTGAGAAACACCCCGTCCAAGCGCTTAATAGAGAATTTGCAAGAGTGTAGTATGGTTGCGATCATATCCCAGTTGATTTTTTCAGTAGTTTAGCGACATCATTTGTGACAAATAGATGAAAAAACTACACATGTACACATGTAAATAGAGTAAAGATGTTACGGAAAGAGAGAACAATATTGATCAGTTTGGCCTTAGATATGTCTTTTTGGGTGGCATTTGGATTGAACTAGGTACATTTTATTTCAAAACAAAATTTACACCAAAATTTACGCACTTCACTAAACCAGCTACTGCTGCTAATTTTGTGTGAAGTTTCAGGAAAATTTTCGCAATTTTATAAAGAAGCTAAGAGTGAAGCAAGAGTGAACGTCAAAAATTGCGAGGTTTTTTCTTTAGATAAAAAATAATCGTAAAAAAACAATGGTTTTGTCAAAATCATTGTTTTTTCGATTCATTTTGCCACCCAAAAGTAGCATAACGTGAAAAAAGCTTATTAATCGCGAAGAAAAAATATCTTAGGTTTGTCACTTAGGATATTAGTTATAAAGAAGGTATGAAATTTACAGAAGACAATATATACTTACTACTATCTTGGAAAGTAATTTGCAAACTTTTTAACCCCTCCCCCCTCTGCACAATTTTGATTTTTGCACAGGAAATCATCGAACAATTAATGTTTAGAACATTGTGGCTGAGGAAGCGGGGGGGGGGGGTGCAGCATTACGCTATTTATCATGGCTGTTTGTATGAAATAATGATCGAATGGCTGTTCACTGAAGTAGGACACACTACGAATCATAAAAAGTCTACGGATATTATTTCGACGACTGTAGGTGATCTGAAAACACGGAAAAACACTGGCACTAGTTGTCAAATAGAAATCCACTTTTCGAGCCAAACTAACAAATTTCTCATTAAGTACTATTTACTTCGGTTCCAAATTTCGGGTGGACTTATAATTTTCATTGCTGAACATGATTACAAAGTTTCATAGGGGAAAATAAAAGATATAAGTGATTAAAAACAGCAAAATGGATTTTTATTCGGAAACTAGTTCCAGGCCTTTTACTTACGGTCAGACAGCTGGTAGTCTAATCTAAACGAATACTGGGCATACAATGTACAATGCATAGGTTTACCTAAGGTTACCTCGTTTCCGTTTGTCCATGAACAATTGTAGAAAATATAACGTAGCTTCATTAAATTAGCCATTTCCTGATCCAGCTAGACCGCAATGCATGTGTGGATAGTTTGAAGGGACAGTGCAACAAGCACATTGGGGAGCAGTAAAGACCTACCCAATATGCATGACACGTTTTCTGATTGACACAATAGTGATAATTGCTTATGATTCATTGTTTAGAAATGCATGTAATTTCTGTAGTTTTATTGTCTTTTGTTGTCTTCACCAGCATAGAGCATCTTCGAATAGATTATCCCACTTGAGGCTTTTTCTTAGGCAATCTGATAAGGCATCTTAAAATTTGGGTATTCCCCTTCAATTTTAGGTTTAAAAGGTCCTGCCATTTTGCTTTGTGCCTCCAAACAATCCATAAATGCTTTGCGGTCTTCAAGTGGAAAATATAACGGCTTTTAACTTTATCTTATACCTTAGGCTTACAATTTTTAAACAGAATTCAACAAAAATCACTGTGTTAGACTGTCCTGGCCATACTAAAAAAGTTGAGTGGCTTATCCTCAGCTTTGATAAAGATATTTTTCATAATTTTGTTGGTCTAAAGTTTAGATTTTGCAGATTATCTCATGCAGCTGTAGAGACAAGTTAAAAAAAATTGTTAATGCAGCTGTATGGTTTCGTACATAACAAAATGAAGACTCATTGCTAATTGACTGAATCATCATTATGATGGCAATATATTCACTTTTTTCGAGACATGTACAGACCTGCTAAAGTGACTTATTACAAGTTCCAAGCACACAAAACAATAATACATAACTACAGATAAACAGAAAATCGATATTTTTGACCTCCCGACGCAAGGCCTGCCTTTTCTCGGAGCGTCAAACTTCTGTCTAAGCTGGAAAATACTCTGTGTTTTTGTCTACCTTAAAGGGTAATAGCAACAAAAATATTATTTTCTCATTTGAAATAGCTTTTGAAATAACTAACCAAGCCTGTTACAGATTTTTCATATCTTTTTCGATTCGTGAAGTATCTCGGCTGAAATATACGAGCTGTTCGCCATCTTTGGTTTTGAGGAATATACATGTTACGTCACAAGTGCGATCACGTGATGTTTAATTATAGAAAAACAGTGACCAGAACGAGCCAGAACCCCGTTTCTACCTTCTATCCGATATTGTAAAATACTTTCTTCAGACTAATTTTTTAAGGCTCATCCCACTTAGCAAGCTTCAACTCGTTTATTAGGGTGAAACAAGGCTGGAATCTTAGCCCTACCCCGTTTAACATTTTTATAAACGATGTACCTAACTTATTTGATGACTCATGTGACCCAGTAAGTTGAGTAACAAAAATTTGAACTGTTTACTTTATGTTGATGATTTGGTACTTTTGTCGGAATCCCAGAAGGGTTCACAATCTTGTTTAACGAAACTTGAAACTTGAAAGGTATACCAATCGTTTGAAACTTAATATCAACAACAAAAAATCCAAAATAAATTAATATTGTTATCTTGGCATAATAATCAACTCTTCTGGAACTTTTAAGAAGGCACTAAAAGCCCTGCATAACAAAGCTTTGCCCGCCTATCAATATCTGTTCAAAAAATTTTCTAATTTTGATAATTTACTAATTAGTTTACTGTTAAAATTATTTTCAAGCTTGGTAATTCCAATACTACTTTAGTGTAGCGAAGTTTGGGGCCGATACATGTTAAAAAAGATAACTACCTTTGAAATGTTTGAAAACAAAATATTTAAATTAACAAATGAAATAAAGAAATGTCATTTGAAGTTCTGTAAACGAATCCTCTCGGTTCACTCAAAATCCAAAAACGTAGCTGTTTATGCTGAATTAGGCGGACTGCCTTTAATAGTACAAATTTCCGTCAAAATTGTAAAATATTGGCTAAACATTATGGACTTGACTTTTAACGAAACTCTAGTAGGAGAAGCAGCCCAAATATGAATTTTCAACCAGCACTTTATGTTAATTATATACCAAAAATGTGTAAAACCAATGTCGATAATTTAGTGAAATCCGATACAAACCAGATACAACAAAACAAAGAAAATGTCAAATTAAGACTATTTAAAAAAGTCAAAGTGAATTTTAATTTCGAGCATTATCTTTCGCAAGTGCAGGATGTAAAACATCGACAAGCTGTAACAAAACTAAGAATTTCAGCACATAAACTTCCAGTTGAAACTGGGAGATATAAAAATATTCCTTACAATGATCCAATTTGTAAACATTGTGACCTAAATGAGATCGGGAATGAACAACATTACCTATTGTCAGGGGCGGATCCAGACCGATGCAACCGATGCGAATGCATCGGTCAGAATTTCACGTTAATTTAATACCTCCAAGTCAAGTTTCAATAAAAACTCCAAAAAATAACAATATAAACATTTTAATCTCAAAACGTGTGCGCGTAGGGCCTATTGTGGTATTTCAATCAATAATTTTATCGATAAAAACAATGATTTCAAATGAGGAGAATTTTGATAGCCATTTTGCGTGTTTTTTATTTATCGTCTTTTTATCGATATATATAGCGAATATTATAGCGTCAGGTTGTTGTCAAAAATGTCTGGACATCATTGTGCTTACTTTGCATTTTTGAGTAAGCACATGGCTAGGGTAGATTGCAGAGGGTAGATTACTTCGCACCGATGCATGCATCGGTCATACGAGACAGTACCGCGCGATTCTATTGTTTGAAGGGTAGATTGTCCCGACTGACCGATGCATCGAGACAGTACCGCGAGATGCCTATTGTTTGAGGGTAGATTGTGTCTCGACTGACCGATGCATCGAGACAGTACCGCGCGATGCCTATTGTTTGAGGGTAGATTGTGTCTCGACTGACCGATGCATCGAGACAGTACCGCATGATTCTTATTGTTTGAAGGGTAGATTGTCTCAACTGACCGATGCAACGGGCATCGGTGACCGATGCAAATTACTAGTTATTAATGTTTTGATTTACCGTGGAAGTATAAATTCGAGCATTTCCCGCAACTGCACGAAGGTTTTCTCCAAGGCATGGCGTTTGACGCGACTATGCAAATTATTGTGATCTCTCGACCTTACTACGAGAAGGAAAGCAAAACCTTGGAATCCGTTCGCAAAGGGCAGGAAGGGGAGAGATCTTGCTTTGAAATTGTTGATTCCTAAACAACTTACGAACGCAAGTGGCGAATTGAGAGCTCTATAGTAAGTATCATTCATTTTATATGAAAGGTTCTGCTGTGCTAGTTATATTTTAATGTGCTAGGCTTTATATTCAGTATTGTGAGATTAAATTTCTGCTATTTAAATTGATGGACATTGTATAAAGTAGGTATATTGATGAAATACTATAATAATACTAATGTATAAATAGCAATATTGGGTAAGCTGCATAGGAGGTGGAGGGCATTGGAGACCTGGGAGTACCTTACAAGCAAGAATCCTTATTATTAACCTTTTGCAGTTGTCTTATTTACTTCTTTTGGCCAAGATATTTATGTATTGTAGATGATAATGGGATGAGTGGTCTATGGTAGTGGGGTGGGGTGGAGGGGGTAGTCCTAATTCTTGATAATTTGTTATATTTAACCATTGACTAGTACTTTCATCAAATTTGCACAGCTTGAAATTTAACACAATTATTATATTTATCTTTCACACATATAATAATTGCTGTTATAGCACTTGTGGTGATGGCAATTGTCTCTATAGAGGCTGCTCAAAATTATTATGTGGCAAGGAAGATTTGTGTTACTTCCTGAGAGGCTTTACTAGCATTGGACCTTATTGCCACTAAGAGTTTTATCATTCAATGCTTTACATCCATATGTGTGAGAAAATACACATATATTTTGGTGTGAGAATACTGCATTCTCTGTGACTTAGTTGGATAGTGTATTAGGTGATGGGTAGCTACATCACACAACATGTGATGTGTCAATTTGTAAGGGGGTAATCTATACACACACAAGCTTTAGTTTATTATACTTGTTTGTGTTCATGATTAATAATTGATTGCTAATTAAACTTACATACACACTAGATATCTTTTTTTTTGTTTGTTTATTTTTTGGCCTTCCGATCTCATACACTTACAATGAGTCACTCACAACTAGCCGGCATGCTATATAATATTTCATATTCTATATTGACTGCCTCATTAGGAACAAAGGGACTGTTGTTACTAAATATTTTTTATGTTTGCATGAGACCAACATGGTCCCTATTACCTATTTGAATATTTACATTACTAAATAATGTTTTTTACCTTCCCTATCTCATACATTTACAACAAGTCATTCAGACTCAGCTTTCATGCTATATCATACTTCATATTGCAGTTACTGCCTCATTACAAACATAGGGACTGTTGTTTCAAAATATTGTCTGTTCTACATGATACAAATATGCTTCCTATTACCTACTTGAGTATTTCCATTACTAGATATTGTTTTTTACCTTCCCTATCTCATAGATTTACACTAAGTCAGTCAGGCCTGACCCGCATGCTATATAATATTTCATATTACATGGAGGCTGCCTCATTATGAACAAAGTGGCTGTTGTTACAAAATATTGTTTTATTTTGCTAGACACCAATATGGTTTTTATTACCTATTACTAAACACTAAATATTCATGCCGAAAACTGTGAGTATATTGTATCTTTCAATGCGCGTTAGGTTATAAGCATTACAAAAATTTTAATTTTCTATCTTTTATAAGTTTTAATGAGATTTATGAATGCATCTGAAAATCAGAAGTATTTATAAAAATTCTTCATTTTTAAGCATTGTTTTGGGTTAAATATTGCTCTAAAAATTCAGGAGATCACATTTCCCAGGCTCCATATTACAAAATTTTCCCGGGGGAGGAACCCCCCGGACCCCCCTAATTGTCTCGCGCCTCTGGCGCTCGGCGTCGCACCAATTCTTAATTGAATTTCCGGTTGATGCATCGGTCAGAAATTTGCCTAGATCCGCCCCTGCCTATTGTCATGTATATAGCAGCAATACAATGTTTAGGATAGTAAGAAATAAATTTATAGATAACGTATATAAAATTAATAAATATTTGATGCTATTCAACACACAAGACTTTTTTCACTACGTTTTGGCGATAAACGATGAAAGACAAAAATATTTTTAAAATCTCGTCAACGTATTGTTTTGATATATTAGCCGTATTTGAGTTCCTAGAATAGTATTATAATCAATACATCCTTGTAAGAACTCTATAGTTTTTATTGTTATGTAATGTTGTTAGTTTAATTTTTATCCTTTTGTACCTATTTTGGTAATTTGTTGGCATTAATAATAATAATATATGCAATGAGCTCAAGAATTTATCCAAAATGGCGGACTGCTCACATCACATGTTTGAGTTCGAACATCTCAATAATCAAGCGTTGTATGAAGTAGCTAAAAAGCTTACTGACAATTTTTTAATAAGTTCTAATAAGTATGGTTCAAACTTAATTTTTACTGCAACACTGGTAACATTAGTTCGTCATTCTCATGTGCCTAAAATTGTACAAGAATTTCAGATTGTTCAGTATCCGTAGCTTAGTGAACAACTCGCTTTAAGGTGGTCCAACAGTAAATAATTTCCAAATCTATCAATTTTCATGGTGTTTTTTAAAGATTTCCAGAATTTCAAACCCAAAAAATTTATAAACGAAGAAATTCAGCAAAATGTATACCTTATAAGGATACAACCTGACCAGGTATACTATAAAGCTCCATTAAGGTCAAAAATAATTCTGTAGACAAGACATGCACATCATTCACAGTGTCAGCAGTACGTAATAGTTCACAAAATTAACACAGCGTTCATAATTCGAGCGAACAAGCACCCACAATCCTGGGTGGAAACAACGCAACGTTTGTAAGTACTTCTTGAGTGTTGAATATTGATGATACAGTACATTTTATTCAGCTTTAAATTTTAACATATGTCGAATATTTAGAATTCTACAAAATTCTGAATATACAACGTTGCAAAAGAAGCAATTATGTAAAAAAGCAAAGTGTGATTGCATTGATGTTGGCATCAGAGCCGTTCACACGGAGGGAGGTAAAAGGGGCAATTTACCCCAGGTCCCATGGTTAAGGGGGCCCAAAAAAATAATGGAGAAAAATTAAATTACAATTTCTACTTCACAGGCAGAAGGAACCTAGTAATTATTAATTATTTAAATTAATTGTATGAAGTAGAAAAGAATACTTAAATTTGAACTCAAGCATGCAATTATTTAATATCTTGCATGTTACAGTATATACATGCCCATCGGCCGTTATCAATACAATCACACATTGCTTCTTTTGCAACATTGTATATTCAGAATTTTGTAGAATTCTAAATATTCGACATATATTAAAATTTAAAGCTAAATAAAATGTACTGTATCATCAATATTCAGTACTCAAGAAGTAGTTGCGTTGTTTCCACCTTTGCCTTGCCCCATGGCTTGCATCGTTTTAGCATCGAATATAATTAATATATTTTATTAAGCAAGAATTTGAGAATTTAAAAGATATTTTTTGACTGCACTGGATTTTAACAACAGATTTTAACGCGTTTCTGTTTTTTTTTTCTTTTTCTTTTTTTTTTCAGTGTCACAATGTCGGTGCAGCGCGCATAGGTGATACCGCTGGGTACAAGCCGCGGGAGCCAACCTACATTTACACACGGCGTTTAAACTCAATTTCTAGCGGAATATGTCAACAAAACACGCATTTTAACATATATGCTAGAACATCTAAACCGCAAGAAGGATTTTACGTGCAAAGATTCTCATGCAAAATCTTTTAAAACGACAAGTTCCACCGCGAAATTTTACCGAGGAGCGATGTATCGCGGTGAAGTTTGGAGAGCGTGTTTCCGCCAAATGTTTTAAAACGGCAAATTTTGATAGACTCCATCATTCCATGATCAAGGAGTGAGTCTAGGAAATGTGTTCCTAATTCTAATCACGAAGTATTCGTTGTGATTTCTTTCCTTGATTTTCTATACCTATGTTGAGATGCTGATATTTCGTGCAAAATGGTTTATTTGCTTGTGGGATCTCATACATCTATAAAAGGTAAGAGAGATTTAACATTCCAATTCCAGAAATACATATGTTAGTCTCAACAAGTTATATCGTGGAGACTTCAGGCAGTGTGCTACAGAATTGATTTAAATGTTATCAGGTTAATATATTTCTGTATCGTATACACTTTTAGTAAAATTTTCTTTACTTGCAACTACCCAAAAATAAAACAGCCATATGTTGGTGGTATTATGGAGGTATTTGTTTTGTTTAATATATGTACTATGAAAGTCTTTAATTTAAATTAAATTCTAAAAAATGCAATCTTACTAGGACTCTGGGCAGAGTGCCTGTCACGTCAGTCAGACATTGATTTTTGGTTATCTTAGTGACTACATAAGATGTGCTAGCAATGTCCTAAAATGCCTTGAAAGGTACCCTAATAATAACTGATTTAAAAAGGAGTTCGTTGGGCAGAACAGAAATAAGTGAATATACCCCACCCCCAATGAACGCTCTAGTTACAGCCCGGCCTGACCTTGTGCCCAATTTCGTTTTGGCAGGCGGAGTGAACGCCTTAGCAGGCGTCTTGTTCAGGTTTACCTCCTGGACGTTGTCTTGGATAATAAGCAAAAAGTTGTTCCACAAGTTTCTACATTTACATTTCTTTCGAAATCATGCATACAAAATTGGCTTAAATTACAGCAGAGGAGACACTCTATTCTGGTAACGATAGTAACCGTAACAACGAACAGCATATTTTCAAGTCAAGGAAGCAGCCGTAACTAAATATAGTAAAATGATGGTCTGATAGCATGAGAAACTAGAAAATTATTTTTTAATATTGAATCCCCTTAGGGTTCGTGATCACAATATTTTAAAATTTTTTATACTCGGTTGATCATTGACGCACCGCGTGTCATAGACATAGAACCAAACACAGTAAATTAAAAGCCTAGTTTAGGGAAGAGAATGCATTCATGCATTGGATTATAAGTATAAATGTGTACTCTATATGTTAATTAGGAAGATAAATTCATGATACGCCATGCAGGCAACTCTCCAGCCAATTTTTCCTATTCACTAATAACTACACAAGTACTAACCATAACAGCTCTTTGCCATGTAATAAATAAAGGTAATAACAGCTTATTCTAACAGTATGCACAGTCATACACGCCATGTAGCCTATTTAAAGCATTATCACGCAAACACCAAAAAATATCACAGAATACAATCCAAAATTACAGAATGACTATTAGTGACTCAAATAACAGTTAACAGCTACACGCAACCACAATCTATATTGGCTTATTTGTATCTAAATTCTACAAATAGTAGAGAACCATCAAGAATTTTTGGTAATTATTTCGCCCTTGCATAGCCCAATTATTGTCTCATGCTGTGAGCAACATAATCAGTGCAGCTATAGCAACCATTTAATTCGTAAATGGTAATAACTTGTGACGGCGAAGGACAATTTAAGCACAAGAATGACATCTTGTATATGTACAGGGTGACAGCCAAAATATCAAAAACCAACATATCTGAATAAAGACCAAAGTTAAGGCTGCTTTCCAGTTAAAACGCGTTTTGACAGGTACACCTGTACATGAACACAAGTAACAGTCCAAATTCCTTTTTAACATCACAGTTGAAATGAAGGTTTCATTGAAAAGAATTCAGCATTCCAAACAAATTAACATCATTAGTAATTCTACTGTATTTGTTAAATATGAATTGCTTGGAAGAGTTTCCGCGCGTCTACGTAGGTGTAGGCGTAGAAAGCATGCATGCAGGCCTTAGAATGCTACAGCTATTTCCAAAACCGTTAACTATGAGCGCGCAAGGGATGATGGATTGTTTATTTAGGTCCTGATACTCAAGGAATTACCTTTGGAGCAAGTAAATTTCGCTGCCGTAAATTCCCTTTGAGCCATTGATGCTGTTTTCAAGAAATAATTCCGTGTTCAGAGGAGAAAATAAGCAATAACCCGTTGCGCGCTCATGATTTACCGTTCACGCTTTTGGAAGGACAACCTTTATTAAAATAGCTATATACAAGTGAAGACCACATGCAATCACAGATCATTTAATACACTACTCATATACCATGGAGATAGACCTTATATTATATTGAAAAAATATATATGTTAATAAAAATATACAAATCATTGCGGGTAGATTACGTCATATTAGTAATACTATGTTAACTAGCGCTGGTCCGTAAATGTAAGCTACACGTACAAGTAAATTATGCATAACTGTTAAACGGATAAATTTTCATTCGAAGTTAGCTCTGATTTCTACAACCCATGCAATCATAAAAATTATTAGAATAATTTTGCGTGCATCATTGCATCTCCTTGATTGACCGACCACTTGTACAAACAATTACGCATATTGGAAGGCAATTTGCAACATAATCATATGACATATATTATTTTTCACAATTTACATGACAAGTACATCACTTTACAGTGTGTCTCAGAGGAAATGTCACTCTAACGAAAATTTAAATTAGATAGAATCACTCTTCATAAAGATTATTTCAAAGTCGAATATTATTATGGTATTTGTTATGCTGATTCATCAACGCATATTCAGAAATATTGCCGTTTGATTTACACGACGATGTTTCTCCAATTTCCCAATTTTATTAAAATGCAACAGCCAATTACGAGTGATTGTGGCAAAATGAAAATCAATGTTTTAATCCTCATTCGACACGTGCACCATTCTCAGTGGTGAACTGAACAAACCATATTAGGTATACAATGAAATATTAAGTGTAACTTTTCCCAAAATAGAATTTTGACATGCAGAGCTTATACAAATGCACCTTATACTTAACTCGTTTTGGGATGCGAGCATTTTGAAGCATAAATAAAAACCTTTATTTCTCTGTCGTATCCAAACGAAAGCAGCCGATATTTACAGCGTGGCTAGGCAACATTGCCAACTTTTGTTTCATCTGTCAATTCTTTTAACTGTATTTTAAACAAAAGTGATTTTATTGCCTATTTTGTCTCAGTGACATTTTCCTGAGGCACTATATATAGAATAACAAACATGGCTCATACTTATATCAAGGCCCCCTATCAGGCAGCTACTCTACTTTGCGACACTCCCAATGTACCGGCCGATCGACGACAGCGAAATTCTGTCTCTAAACTTGACCATATATGGATGCTTGCACACAACTCACACAAGCGATTCTGTTGAATTTCTTTTTCGCTTTCGTATTTATTATGGACTGGAAACGCAAGCTAAAGTGTCAATGTTGCTGACGCGACATCCGTGATACGGCCTGATATGCTATACTTTGGAACCCTGTAACTTCACTTTAAATATACTTCAGGACTTTCTATTTACATATTTTAAACAAGAACGGCAATCTCTATGGAAATATCGACTTTTAAAATTCTTTATGGATATAACAAAGCTAAAACCCAACGCTGAATGTTTGCATTTTTTTTGACTACAGAAATGTCGCCATTGTTGCATGTTGTTGAGAAAGGTTTACGGAAACATTAAGTGGTGATTTTCCGCCTTGTTTATCTCTCTGAAAAGTTTTAAAAGTCGATAGTTGCTTTCACATTTCTGTTCTTGTTTAAAATATGTAAATACGAAGTCCTGAAATGTATTTAAAGTGAAGTTACAGGGTTCCAAAGTAAAGCGTATCACGAATGTCGCGTAAACTTTAGCTTGCGTTTCCAGTCCATTGCTAGAACTAACGTTAGCTACTGACATTGCGAAATGATTTCTTGCAAAACCTCATTTCACCGTAAACTTCTGCATTTTGCCCAGAAAAACAATATAAAATATATCTGCCTTTTAGTCAAAGGCCAGACGGTGTCGGCAACATTGTTTACAGTGAATTCTAAAACAATTAAGTTTGCCAACTAAAGACAAGAATATTTAGTTTTTTTATCTTGAAGGTACATTAGTGCATTCTACATGTTACAAGAGGAATATGCGGGGATCAATGTTGATAGTTCTACGTGGAGGATCTCCTGAAAGATTTCTTCTGGTCAATATTCAGAATTCAAACCACAAGACGCTGAAAGCCTCCCTTAATTTTTCATTAATATCTAAATACTCGTATTAGAGAGCTTAAGCAAGCGACGTTTTTGTCAACACGGACGGCAGCCGGAAGTAAGTTGCGTCGTTATAGATGGCGAATGATGGCGTCAGCCCAGAGGTCAGCCGTTCTCGTTTGAATTCAACAACGGCAGTCAGTCAACTTTCACGTTCATGATTTCAAACAAGAACGGCTGACGCCATCATTCGCCATCTATAACGACGCAACTTACTTCCGGCTGCCGTCCGTGTTTGACAAAAACGTCGTTTGCTTAAGCTCTCTATTGATTGCATAATGACAGGATTCGATGACCTAAATAAACAAGATTGTTACGATGTGTCGTCATTATTTGTCAACATCACAAAAATGTTGTGTCATTTTCACGTGAGAATTGTTTCACAATTATAAATATATAATATGTAACGACCAGACAGCATGCTTAAAAATAGGTTTACATACCAAACAACTTGGGTCAATTCATTGCATATATTACTTTGAGAACTCTTAAGTGTTTTTGTGAGAAGATACGGAACTTCTCTTCAACAAGAACACCTTGTAGAGTGTTTAAGATATTGTACCTCTCATTTAACATATAGGCTAAAGACAGTCTTTTAAACCCTTTCAATGGAGGAATCTCACCACGTTAACTCATCCAAGCATATTGCATACATTACACAGCTTGTTTCTTATTGGCATTACAATCTGTGGCATTCACGAAAAATCTGAATTCTTTGTCATTTTTGGATGGAATAAATTATCAATAGTTTAAGGTTTTACTTTTTTTGGGACCCTCTGTATATCACAATTTTTACTTAAGCATTGCCCACAAATATGAGACTTTAAGATAAGCTGAAAATAGGCGCGAAGTGTTTTCTTATACCTTTTCCTCACATTTTTCATGCTATTCTGTTACTTAACAACCATTACAATCATTTTCAAACTCACACTGAAAAGTCTTTTTATATTTTCACGCCTCTTTTTAGCTTATCGTTTTACCTAGCGACAACAAAAAAAACAACTTAAAGCAACAGCGTGATAAAACAGCCAAGGCAACCGCTGTTCTGTGTTTTTAATGGTTGAAAACTACTGAAAAAGATGAAAAGGAGAATTAAGAAGATAAAAATATAATCTATGGTAAACAAGTCTTATCGCTGTTATTTTTGGCATTTCAACGTCTGCAAATTTATTGCAGGCTACAATGTTCAGGCTAGAAAGTTCTAATGCGGACTGTTTGGCAACCGAGTTACTTTAAGGTACTGTCAAAAAGATTAGTTCGTTATTTTGTCTATCTTTTAAATATGAATTTTGAAAGTCTATTTGATGATATTTGGTCGTCGAAGTCAGACTATTTATTATATTTTTTCATACAAATGTCGCACCAACATTTTTGAATTCGTACTTGTAGTGTTTTTCATGTGAATATCGTTTCAGCAGAAGTATTTAAATACCCAAAAAAGTTTCAGTTTTTGCTTTTCTTTTTGTATTTTATTCTCTTATATCTAACTTTGTGAAATTCGCTTAAACAGCCTCTTTTTTTTCACGAGTTTATTACCTGAAAGCTCTAAAAGCTAGAACTAGTAGCGTGCATTATTGGTGATAAATGCACGTTTATCAGCCAATCACATTGCCTTACTCATATTACAATAAATTTTAAATCAAGTTTTCCATCTAATGTTAAGAATATTGAGTTTGTCTTTTTTGATTTGTCAATTATTCAGCTTAATTATAGTCGTTTACAGTTTTTTGCAAACATTGAAATTAATCATGAAAACGACGCAGTCTTACATCAGGTGAAACTTAAAAAAACTCTTTGCTGTCCATTATTTCATTCTATGTTACAGGAGGGGACACACGAGGATCAATACAATACTTCAATTTGGATTTCTTGAAGATTCCTCCCGGTCGATTCCGAATTCCAAACACAACGCGCTAAAATGCTTCCTAAATTTTCACAAATACAGCGTACAGAATTTGATGACATAAATAAACAAGATCACTACCTCTTATACACGCCTCCGCTTCATTTTAACATGTCTTAAATTATGACTCTTTTCTTTCATGACGTCATTATTTGCCAACATCCATGTTGTGTCATTTTCACGTGAGAATTGTTTCACAACTATAAATATATGCGAAGACCTGCATACAGCATGCTTAAAAATAGGTTTACATACCAAAAGACTTGAGCAAATTCATTATATAATTCTTTGAGAACTCTTACGTGTTTTTGTGAGAAGATTTAGAACATCTCTTCAACAAATACCATTTGCCAGTTGAATACATGATCATATAAACTTACGATAGTCTTTTAAATCCTTTTTAATGAAAGAATCTTACAAAGTTACCTCCACCTTTCAAGTACAATACACATGCATTTTGTTACTTTGTTTCCTAGTAGCATTAAAATCAGTGATATTCCCAAAAAAATCCTCAACATATAGAGCACTTTCAACACACTTTTAAATAGAACCAACTCCTGCTGTAAGTTAATTTAACACACTGGTGTAATTGTAATTTTACATTTAATTTTCCCCTGTTCTGTGAGCTTTGCAACTTGCGTAACTGTGCTTGAATTAATGTGTTGGGGGTAATGTCGCTTTGAAATATCAGCTCAATCTGATTTGAAGTACCATATCATTAGTGATGTTGACAGTAAAATAAAAAATAAAAAACAAAAGATAAAATATAAAGATTTACATTTTATAAGACAGTTATTGTTTTTAATACTCTTCCATGCAAATCATGGTTAAAACTTTAAAGACTGTCATATCTAAAGAAGCAAATTCTTATTAACAAGCCCATTATTAACAAAATATTAGCTACTGATTAATTAAATGTTTATAAATAATTTCCTGATAACCAGTTTCTATTTATATGAAATCTACAACAAGTACAAAAGATAGCTTGATATGGCAGCCTTACAGCATGTCCATATTTGAACCTGTATCAATTAAGGTTTATTGTAAACATTGTCTTATATTTTCTGGTTTTCATGTGGTCTCCACAGAGTTAAAGAAACACACTCTTTCCAGTTATTTTGTTCACTAGCACAAGAAACAGCATACATAAAATTTACTTTTCAAAATCAGAGAAGTCTTCTTGCCTCACAGCAAACATTGAGTATGCATCTAGCCTATGATTAAGGACAACATAACATATATAGCCACAGTGTTAGTAGATGATAGATTGGAGTAAAATGTAAAAGAGATCACTGGTCACAACAGGAAAAGAAGGGAGGAAGATGTTGAGCCTGCCTAATGAAACATTGATCAACAACACAAATTACAGGAGACAAATTCTTACAATTATGCCAGATACATTTTTTTCTAAATGGCACATATTACAAAACTGCCATGTATCCTAAATTATGCATGTGATTAACGAAAAACCTACATAAGGTGTACATTGTAGAGGGAGGTATTTTTGTGCTTTGCATTGGGGTAATTTTAATTACTCGTTTTTTGTCCGATCATCTTCTTATTAAACATTTTTCCACTCTGTAATAGATAGCATGCATCATGCTTGCAGTGAATTTAAACCTAGTTTCCATTTAGGCATGAATGTTGTAAACTTATCAGCAACCAATGTGATGGAGTATGTATGCTGATCTATACGACCCAGAAAAGAAAAGGTAGATCTAGAATGTCTCACATCTCCTTAAATAACGTTCCTATAACAGTTACCACTAAATGGAAATTAGGCTTTAATGTCCATTTACCATTTTCAGTACTATTTGAAGTCTGTTGTTTATCACCCCTAAACCTTCCAAAAAATATATCCCATGCCTTCCATTATTTGTGTCTAAATATCAACATTTCATGAAAAAATAATGCTTTCATTTGCGATCATGAATGTTACATGTATGTGACAATAGACGACATAGATCAATATGCAAGGATTCTATAAATATCGACATTGTAGACACCATCAGACACCATGGTAACATAATCACATGCAAGCAGATTGTCAATGGTTTAAAATGACAGACATTGTCTCTAACAAATGTAAAATGTCTAGTAGCTTACTTAATAACTATCATGAAACTTTGTAACAGTTTGTAAAGTTATATTATGCAGTTATTAATAATAATAGCAAAAATTATTATTTTACATGCTTCACGACTTCGTTCTTTTATTTTTATGCTTTGGGATTCCCACCTTAATTACCCTCCCACATGGTACATTATCATATACAGTGGGGGTCATAAGTCTGAGTCCACTCCAATTTTTGTGAGCCACTTAGAAATATTGTCATTTATACTTCCAAAATTTTTACAAATTGAAACATGCACATTAGGCTCTTAAACATGTACATTAGATACTCAGACATGCATATTATGTTTGCAAGTGCTTCGAACATTTTTTGCTTTAATTTTTTTGCAATGTTTGCCAATTTGGCAATGTTAGTTTTTGCTGTCTCAAAGATTTAAATCGAGTTAGAGGAAAAATGGTTACCCTGAATAATGAAGTGTCTTTGAGAATTGAGATGACAATTTCTAGCTGCCAAATAACTATAATTTTGTCGTCAAAATAAGCATAACATTGCAATTGAGCCCACAAAAACAGAAAATTTGATAAAGACAGAGTGAGAGATTGTGGTGTCAAATTAACATTGAAATGCAATTTTAGCAAAAACAGTCTGGACAGATCAGTATTCCTAAACATCATCACATTCACGAAAGGTGTGCTGTACACTGATCTCATAGTAGACTGGATATAGCTTCTATGGATATCAAAAGTGAAGCTTAATTTTACATGCAAATTTAACTTCCGGGGACCACAGAGCCCGTGTGATACAAATTTGTAAAGGAATACTTAATGGGAAAAGAGCAAGAACGTACAATTTTGTAATATTTTAAGCACTCTGCAATTATTTACCAACATTGTTGCAGTAAACAAAGTCGTTTGTGACAAGTTTACATCACAAGTGGTCCCCGGAAGTGAATTTCATATTGTATAATCAGGCTTCACTTTTGATATCCACAGAAGCTATATCCAGTCTATCATGAGATCAGTGATGCTGTACTGCATGGAAAAGGCTGTGTGGAAGATGACTTATAAACGCTGCTCTAATTTGTGTAAACTTCATTTTACAAAGACATGAAAAGCAAGCTGATTTAGTGCTCATGTGCTTCAGCCTTAATCTCCTTTCCTTAACCTAATTGCAAACTTATGGGGCCATTTTATAGAAAAAAATGAAGTAGACAGCCAGCAGCCCGGACAAGTTTTGAGATAAAACCATTCCTTGTTAAGAACAAATTACACGTGTTTTAATCCGTAATCTACGATGAAATAAATGCAAAAAACAGGACAAAATATTTTAAAATCAATGATTTAGGGCAGAAAATAGTAAAATAATAGTTTACGTAACTTGATTCCATAGAAAGAAGATTTCTAGTTTCTTTGCAGAGCCACAATGTTGAAAAAATGACAAAAAATGGGAAAATTTCAACTGGACTCAGACTTTTGACCCCCACTGTAACTGTATGGACAGACATTTTTAGGGTAATGTTCATTTACTGAATTTTGCTTCAGTGTCAGTTACCCGAAACATTAATTTCCCTGAACTTTATTAACTCTTACTGATATCATTTTGTGGCAAAGTAACTGTATAAACATAGGGAAGGACTCTGCTATAAAAGGAAGATGTTAGGACATTTATATTATGTGTATATAAAATAATGCATCTAAGATTTGTGTAGGGAGAGAATGTTGTAATGGTCATGCTTCCCCCCCCCCCCCTTAACCAGAAAGAAACTGCCTATGCATGCACTTGTTTTACATGACACACTTAAGATGATGTAACTGATGATGTAAAGGATATTACAATTTGATTTGTTCATAGTTCATTTGCTATACAGTATTGTAAGTTGCTATTAAAAGTTATCCCATGTAACACCACCTAAAATTAAGATGAACTAGTGTTCTGTGTTAGGATAATCTTACTCTGGGTCCATATTCACACTGGGCAAGCCTAAAAATAAGCCTGATCATGGCACAGGCTGGAACATTTGTAGTGCACACAGAAGATCTTCTGTGTGCATTTAAAATTCTTTGCATACTACGATTTTGGCAGAAGCTAGGTGTGTAATTTTTTGTCTACCAAGTGTTGGGTGGAACAAAATGTTCAAAAGTACATGTTACATGTGTGCATGCAATACTTGGAAAGAAAATGTGCCTTCAGTGCATATTTTGCATTTTTTTTAGTAAAACCTTGAACCTCCAGAATATTAGCCCAATAATCATAAAAACCCTGATTACACTTAAGATTATATAATCATGCTGCAATGACCTAACCATGTCAGAGGTTGTAGGTTCGATTCCCACCATCGTGTGGACAATGGATATAGCTGTAGAGTATAGACTTAAATGTCGCAAACATTATTTTTACCTGAGTACTCAAAACCAAGACATATAAAAATATGATAAATCTATTTAAATTTGGCGAAGCACCCTAGGTCGAGACGCTTTTAAATATAGTTTCAAACTTTGACAACCGCTGTGCCAATTGTCAAACAGTGATACTGTGTCAGGGATCTTGCATCATTAAATAAAGGATACAAATACCGCAAACTGAAGCCAATAAACCACTGAACATTAACATATTTCGTTTTCTGTATTTCGCGAGTATTCTGTACGTGTTTATTCTGTTCTGCTCTGCGTAGTTTACCTTTGAAATCTTGGAATTCATGAACACTCTCGCCTTCGATTTCCCAATACTGTCCGCCATTTTAAATTTTAGACTTCGAACTTATGGACTGGCTGACGTCATCGTCTCCATGACATTCGCGAACACACGGAGTGAAATTGCGCAAATGGTGACGTCAGAGTATTATGGGCCAATGAATGCTCTAGAAATTGCGTGATCTATTTTTAATGCTTAAAAATAGAACATTATGTCATACGTACACCGATGCCAAGGCCATAAAAGCAAAAATCGAGCTGAGTCACAGCGCATTCATTTCGACATAAACAGACGAAGACGACCGAGAGAAGTAGAACGAAGTCAAGCTATAACGTTGCAATTATCAAGTTCAAGACGGTGTATTACAAAAATTTACTTCGCTTAAAGAAGACAGAGAAGAAAGATTCAGCTATGACGGTTGGAATACGAGGACATCCTAACCAAGCTCATAACGTAGTGTCTAGTGCGTTGCAGTATAATAATTTTGCAAGTGTTCCAGATCAGTTTGTTGGAAAATCTCCATACGGCGATTATCAATTAATCGACGAACAGACAGTACCTCAAGCTTTATATCGGCCACAAATGGACTCGTATAAAGACTTGCAACCAGATTTGCAGGGCATGGATCCTTTGGCGTACAACTCGTGGTATTCGCAAAATTATCCTATGTACAACAATATGAACATTACGGCGTATCCCAGTTTATATCAACCCGAGTATAACGAGTCTGCAATGCAGAGCAATACACCACAGCGACAGAATTCAATTCCATATCCTTCTCTTGACCAATTCCTTCCAGAATTTGACTACCAACAAGTGTTGGAGAATCTCGATTTAACTGCATATGACAATCCAGAAGCATTTTGCCTGGAGGACTATGCAAATCTGGAACAAGTCAACGAAGGAATGAACTTTGATGTCGCAGTTAAAGAAGAAAAGGCTAACTGTGATCAAATTGACGGTAAAAACCTCGAAGAAATGGAAAATGTACTGAACAATAACATTTTAAACCCAGATAATGCTGCTGTTAATGTTGTCACAACGGATTCACCTGCCAGTAACACTGGTGATCATAATACAGTGAACATTAATAACACAAGTGAACAAACATTAAATGATCAAAATCTAATGGAAATACTGGCACTATACTCATCACCAAATTCTGTAGAGTGGCAACCTAATTACTCACCAAGTGGCACTCAAATAGTAGCCAATGAAACTGTGGTTAAAACTGAACCAGCAGCAAACAATTGTGAATACCCAGCTAGTCCTTTCAGTAATCATACTGATGAGGGATTGTCTGCCATTGGAATACCAGATGAAGAGCTTGTGCAGATGCCTGTGAGCAGATTTAATGAATTAATTTTATCATTAACAACAGAACAATCCAATCTTGCAAAAGATATTCGCAGAAGAGGGAAGAACAAACAGGCGGCAAGATTGTGTCGAAAGAGAAAGCTTGATAATATATCTGCCTTGTCAGATACACTTACAAAGATGCAAGAAGAGAAATGTAAACTTTTAAGTGAACAAAAAGAAATTGTTGCAGAAACAAAAGAACTAAAATCTAGCATTGACATGATCTGTGAAATGCTAGTGAAAGGATTGAATGAACAGAATTTAGGATTGTCTGAACTTTCATTACTACATCATTCCAATGGACAAACCTTACTTCTACAGAAATAATATCTTTTTATGTATATTTATATGAATATAGTATCTCTGGTTGATAATATAATTAATTAATTCACAATAGTTCTGCAGTTGAACTGCACATAATGGTTCAAATAACTTTTAGTCTTGGCTGGTCCAAAAATATGAAACATAACAAAACTTATATTTATTTGTAACATAAAATATAATATTTATAAAAAATAATTAAAATTATTTATTGGAAAATGTATTGTGTATTTTATTGACTTTTATTAACTGAAGTGCTCTTGAACATTTTCCTCAAACCTTAAAATCTTTATACAGCTAATCTAATTAAGGTTGTTTTTGAACAATGAGCGCGCAAGAGACGATGGATTATTGCTTATTTTGGCCCTGATACACAAAGAATTACCTTGGTAGCAAGTAAATTTGCCGTATGTGCGCAAAATAATTCCGTGCTTACAGCCATACAGGTGAAAATAAGCAATAATCCGTCATTTCTTGCGCGCTCATGAGTTACAATCTACAATGGCGATGTAAAAGGCCCGTTAGCACTATGCTCAATTTTTGATAATCGGTGCTCCACTAATAAACCAGGCAGTCCTAACAATATTTATCCCTGCTTTGACTACCTATTTACATGGTTATGAATCTAAACCCACAATATTTATTAGACCAAACTGTCTAACACTAGTAAACACATGTGAATATATATAAAACATTTTGTTCGCAGCAAGACTGCGAAGATAAAGAGGAAAATAGCTTCCCCATTCTAAATTCATTATTAGAACAATTCTAAAGATTCATTCTTTTGAACCAACAGTTAAATTTTTCAGATTTTTCGCATACCTCTAATTGTTTGGTATGCAAAAGAACAAGGACCGGTACGTTCTTAAAAACAAACAGGAAACTTGACGAAACACACGTAAGTTGAGCAACAGTTGTTTTCCTGAAGTGTATGAAAATACAAAGATTTCGTGTCATATATTACCAAATGCTCTAGGCGTGCCTTTGCCTAATCCTGAAAACCCTAGCTGTTTTGACGTCAGGAGTAACGCGAGAACTTGTACTTGAAAGACTTTTTTCAACATTAAAGCTCTTGAGTTTCTAGTCAATTATCCTATTTCCTCGTCGCTTAGTGTCTCAGTGCTTCAAAAGGCGTTGTGGAAATCCGGAATGCCGGATCAATGGCTAATAAGCCCGTTTTCCACTTCAATCGTATCATAGCGAAACGTAGCGTATTTCATTGTGTTCATATTATTTGCTCTGAGTGGTCATGTAACAATGAAAACCGCAGCGTTCCGCTACGATACGGTTCAGTGGAAAATAGGCTTTAATACGGTAGTATGATCTCGAATTACTCCCAATTTAGCAAATTTGAAACACGATGTAAAGTTTTTAGAAATTCAGAGCTAGTGCCTAGGAATTTTTTACATATTCTAGGATATACGGTATTTTTCGGGCTTTAAATTTTTATTTAACATTTTTACTTTGCTGGGCAGCTTAATGACGAACAAAGCGTACCACTTAAACTACTTCGTTTACCAGTTTTCCGTATATACATTCAGTGTTTACAATGCTAACACACAACCGAGTTGGCAATACCTAGCACAAAGTTACCCACTAATGCATAATAAAGTGTGTCCTAATACAGTGTGTCCCCAGTGTGGCATTAGCGCTTGACTTCAAAGGGTAACCTGTTGTTTTGGGACACACTGTACAGGGTGAGTAAAAAAAAACTGATCCCCTTTCAAATTCAATTAGCCGCGAATTTCATTACGGAACTTTAAGTACTCCCATAGGTATACGGAGAACAGATCGTGACTAGGTACAAAGTACATGCCGGATGAGTAAAAAGACTGATACTATTGAAATTCAAACTACAATCAGTGACAAAAGTGCTTTGGACAGTAGTTACACTTGATGTTTAAAACGAAATGTAGAAATGTTTTAGGCATATATACCAACTCCCTCCCTCGCCCACCCTATACAATGTTGCTGGTTTAGTAAGAAATATTTTTAGCCCATAGATTTTCCATCAACATTGAAAGGGGGGTGCGGGGGGGGAATACATTGGACTTGTACTATTTTTTTAAGTTTTGTCCAAAGTGTTTTGTCACTGATTGTAGCAGCATTGCATTTTTGCTATTTGACAGACGTGAATTGGTTTACGTACTGTGTACTAAATCAGGATCTGTTCTCTGTATACGCATGGGAATACACCGTAATGAAATTCGCAGCTAATTAGAATTTGAAAGAGCATCAGTTTTTTTACCCACCCTGTACAGTATTTATCAAAATCTCTGCATAGCCGAGAATTGCACATTCTTATGCTCATTATGCTCATTATGACTTAATAAATTAATACATTCAAATTCGGAAGTTCGGCACTGGCGCTTGACTTCAAAGGGTGGCCTGTTTGGGGGGCACACAGTATATGAGCCCTGTCAATATTCTGCCCCCTTTACATTCAGCTTACACTGTTAATGGCACAGAATAGAAACAGAAGGACCACTCGAGCAAAGAGTAGAGACTACAAAGAGGTGCAACTTCAGTTAAAAAAGCGTAAGGTGCTGCCGTGATGATTCGTCATGGGCGCCATGTTTCTAGCCAGTGCCCTAAACAGAAGCATTTCCCCCCTGAAATATTAAAAATAGCTACTAATACCGAGGGGAAATGCTTCTGTTTAGGGCACTGGCTAGGAAATGGCGCCCATGACGAATCATCACGACAGCACCTTACGCTTTTTTAACTGAAGTTGCATCTCTTTGTCAAAGAGTAGAGACTACAAAGAGGGGCCACTTCATTCAAAAAAGCGTAAGGTGCTATCGCATGATACGTCATGGGCGCCATGTTCCCAGCCAGTGCCCTAAACAGAAGCATTTCCCCCCGGTATTACTAGCCATTTTTATATTTCCGGGGGGAACGAGCATGCAATATTCTTCATGGCAGCAGCCTAGCCAGTGCCCTAAACAGAGGAAGTCACGCCCGGAAATATTAAAAATGGCTACTAATACCGGGGGGAAATGCTTCTGTTTAGAGCAATGGCTAGGAACATGGCACCCATGACGTATCATGACGCACACCTTACACTTTTTTGAATGAAGTGGCCCCTCTTTGTAGTCTCTACTCTTTGTCTTTGTAGTCTCTGCTCTTTCACTCGAGTCTGAACCTTTGAAGTTTGGGTCTCCACGCATCCGTTCCACCATCATTCAAGCCAGTCAAATGCATAAAAATAGGGGGACATGTCGCGCTGTTTAATGGCCCTACTGTTTATTCCCTATACTGTGGTAATGGTAAAAACACAAGGTCGTGACCATGGGACAAAACTGTTTGGAAGAACGGGATACCTGAAATATTCGTTAATATTCAAGAGGTCAGTCCACAAGTTAAAAACCTCCAGGACATTTTTAAGAACTTGCGGAGAGTCTGAGGGCGTCAAATTATTTGATGCATTTCGCCAATTAGCCACGCTGTTCATTTTCAGTTATAAATAGATTTCATCTAGGATTTCATGTAATAGTTCAGTGAAAATAGAAACCAACAGTTTTCAGCTTATTTGAAGCATGAAGGGCTTTTGTACTGTTGTCAAATACCACATGCTGTCAGTGTCAGCAGTAGCACCTACAGAGTACGACTACCTTATCAAACGATACTAGTAGTTCCGAGCAAAGACCTTTCGATCGTCGGGGAGATAACAGCGGACTACTAGTATATTGGTTACAGCTATAACTTCCCGACGAAGAGCCTTCGCTCCAAACTTTGAATTCTGCTTCACCGATTAAGTCGTGAAAGATTGACTGCACTTCCGACACTGTACACGTTAGGTCGTAATGTTATGTTTGATA
The DNA here is from genome assembly GCA_963855995.1 of Muricea muricata. NCBI lineage: Eukaryota > Metazoa > Cnidaria > Anthozoa > Malacalcyonacea > Plexauridae > Muricea > Muricea muricata. The sequence goes on from OY979717.1 coordinate 63,912,790, forward strand.
ATTGGTTTAATTTAAAAAAGCGTCTGTATATTCAAGTTTGCTTCCAATGCCGGTTTGCTACTTTGCGGTAAAAACTCTTTCCTTTGCTCAATAGCTCGCCCACAAAACCACAAACCGACAAAATATTTGCCGCAACATAATTCAAATACAAATACTAAAAATTCCTCAAATGAATATCATAATTAACTTCGGTTGAAATTATCGCAATGCATAACGTAGCAGATTGGTGGCTACAAATTATAACGCTCCCAGATCCTGTCAATGAAAAACCTCTATCAAAATTATAGCACTCCCAGATCCTGTCAACGAAAAACCTCTATCAAAATTATAACACTCCCAAATCCTGTCAACGAAAAACCTCTATCAATATCGTTGCGAGTCTTAACATACCTTCGCGCCTTTCCTTCACCTCTTGAAAAAATGTTCTTGAATACATTTAATTCCAAAATCTCAGTAATACATTAGTTTTTCATACCTGAAATTTCCTAAAAATTTTCCATTTCAAAATCTTACATAATTTTTTTGGCATCACGAATGTGCTATCCCAGTTTATACATTCGTACATATTTGTTTATTTGTTTTATTGAATATTGCATGGTTAAGTAACATTTATTTATTGAGCTTTGCCAAAACAGATCAACATGAACGATACATACATTGACAAGGCTGGGTGTACACGCTACAACTTTTGCCAATGACAGCGACCCTCCACATATAGTGCAAGAAGCAGAATACTTCATAATTTCAACAAATACATGATTTCTATTTGTTCAAGCTTATTAAGTACTAGTGATACGAGCCAGAAATATCAAATTTAAGAGAATTTTAGGATATATTTTAAGCAATATATACTATACAGTATGTGTTTCATTGTAGTAGGATGTAAACTGCAACGACAAAATATACCTCCCATATCCACTTCAATTATGTTACGCAATGGCTATGTGTGACGTCAGAGCCTCTTGACCAGCCGTGCTCATGAACTCGACATTGAGAGGAAGTTAACACATTAAAATGCATGATTTAAAATCATAAGGACAGGCTGGTTATTTCACATCTAAATATGATGTTTTTGATAAATCGAAGCTAAAACTCAAAAACCTGAACTCAAAATAAAGACACCGAATGTGACGTAAGCAACATTCGCTACTCGAAGGTTCGACAGATGTTCGACGATAATAGGCTTGAATATTTTTGACATTCTTTATGCTTAGAAAATGTTCCTTTCTTTTCTTCTCCTTATAAAGTATCAGATTATAAACAACAACAAAGCTGGCTGCCACAGCTGGTCATGTTATACAAAGCATATTCGAAAACATGCGAATCATAGACAGCACAACTCCTGCAAGATAATGTCATGATAAATCACCAGACCATCAGTGTTTGTGATGTTTTAAACATGACTATTGTACATGAGGCCTTTCTATAATTAATCTTATTATAAAGAGTACTTAATTAATAGGACAGCCGGCTGATATGGAAGGAAATTATAAAGAATCTATAAAAGTATGTCATGTGAAATATATGTGGCATGATTTGCCAGTTATTAATTATATTAATAAAGCCGTTCCAAGATCTCAACTGGATACGCCGATTCAACGTATTAAAAAAGTTGCATGACATGATTGACTTTTGATTGTATTAGACCTCTTTGGTGAAAAATATAACTCTTGCATATCGCGGCCTATTGCCAAGAACGATGTTTAAGACATGAAATGTATTATCGAATCTGATACAAACGTGATACTTGGCGATACTTTGTATATGAAGTCCATTTCCACGGCAAAGATGAAGAAATTAGAAGGGATATTAGTAAAAAATTTTAAGACATAATACAGCAGTGCTTACATACGTCTTTATCATAAACAGAACTCGCAGACGTCTACTATTCAGACAAGTTTACTACAATACAAGTAACCTTTAATGAGAGAGCTAAAACCATCCTTGCCAATGCTGGACGAAAACGTTTGTAATAGGAAAGCAACGGGCAAATAGAAGATAATCTAAATTCAGGGAAAGTCGATCACCCAAACTGCACGCCATTCTACTTCCAGTTCTGAAAAGGTAATGGATTAATTGTCCTTATCCATTTTTTCCCAAAATTTCCTCAATCTGAAAAAGACCTTGGGCTTTAGACATATATGTGAGATATGACAGTTCCATCTGGCTTTTTTTCAACCTGGGTTACCTTGAATGGAAGTTGTCACAATGCAACATAGTATCTCAAACAGTAACTATTAAAAGTGATTTCTGATTTTGGGTATAACATAATGACAAAAGTATAACAATAGCATGCTTTTCATAGCCAGCACAGAACTGTAGAGCTGCTGTTTTTTTCTGATACAAAAAAAACTCGATTATTTTGATAAACAGGAACAAGATTCCTGCTAGGGCTTTCACTTCGCCTGCCAAGAGTAGAAGAAAATGCACAAAAGGGATACCAACAATTCCCTTTTAAAATCAGTTGTTATTAGGGTCAATTGTATATGTGGTTCCAATGTAACACATAGGTTGGAAACACCTCACACTTCTAGATACCTTTCAGGAAAATTTAATTAGCCATTGGTTTGAGAGATACCCCTCTTGCAACTTGTAACTGGGGGGTATTACCCCACCAGTGATATCGCAAGTGCTGCAATAACACTCCATTGTAAAAACAATATTTGGTGCACTATTTTGTCACCTTGTTTATATATATTGAACAGGCATTGTTTATATATATTGAGCAACCTCTTAGTGAAATTAATGGTCACTTGATGAGCTATAAATTGTGTCTCTTTTATGGAGGTTTGGTTGAAAACCCGCTTTAGTGAAGATTGTTCTATCAGTTTATTTTCAACTTAGGTTGATAAGTGTTTTAGTGCATGTTACTGTTGGTGTTTCAGACCTCATGTTTCTTGTGTGCTAAAGGAAGTGGACACATTAATATTAAAGACAATATATATTTTATTTGTAGTTCTAATAATATTATTGGAAAGTGAGGAACAAAACATTAAAAACAGAAGTTTCAAGCGTTAAACTTTAATGAATACTTGAAAACAATTCTTGCAAAAGTCTCTGATACTTTGAAATTGTTAACTAATTATTTATGCTAGGAGGTTATGTACAATTAATGAATGCATGATGAAGGTGGACTATTATTGATATTACCTATTTTTGGTCAAAGGCAACATTTTTGCTGGAATTATACTTGGCTCTCAAGCACAACACTGCTGATAACTTATTATTAGTTATAGTTTTTTGGTTGGCCGATGCTTTCCTCTGACAAACGATTTCGACCAGCATTGGCAAGGGTGGTTTTAGGTCTCTCAAGTTTACTTATATTACCTGAATCGTCGACTTCTGTGAGTGTTCTATATGATAAAAATAGGTTTAAGCACTGTGTTCTTATGTCTCAATAATGTTTGCTAATATATCCCTTTTGGTAGCTCTTTTATTTCTGCATTTGCCGTGGAAATGGACTTCACAGTTCACACACACACACATGACTAGCAGCTTTGTAAGGAGCCATGTGTTTACAAAATTAATGATTTTAGCAATTTCATCGGTTAGAATGACAATTTACCCAATCTCGTTCCCTGAGCCTGCGATCCCTTGGGAAGGAAACGGAGGCTCTGGGATAATCCGTGATCGACATACAAAAAACTGTATGTTGCCTGTACTGCGCATGCGATTCAGTAAGCCGCAATAGCCTTTTTGGAACAGTATTTTTACTATTTTGTTTGTAATGTCAGTGGAAAATATTAGTTTATTTAATTCTGAGTTGGACGAAGCGTTAGAGCGACTGGGTAAGAAGAATCTCTAATTGAAGGAGTGTCAATACGAAGCGGTAAAGGCTGTTGTTGTCGACCGGAAAGACACGATTTGTATCTTGCCTACTGGGTACGGGAAGTCACTTATATACCAGCTTCTTCCCTTCGTCTTATTGAACTATTTATTTCCAACGCATGCGCAGTACGGGCGACATACAGTTTTTTGTCTGTCGATCACCGACTATCCCAGAGCCTCCGTTTCCTTCCCAAGGGATCGCAGGCTCAGGGAACGAGATTGCAATTTACCGCGAGTTGAGGGATCTGAGACGGAATAATCACCATTCTGAGCGATAGCAAACGGAATATTGAAGAATTCAAAATGGCGGGAGATTATTTGAATGAGTGAGAATTAAAATGGATTTTATGAAAAAACTGCGGGTCAGAGGAGCGGGAACTTTTCAGATTCGAACTCCCCGTGTTTGAAAAAGTTATGTTCTGCAAAGTTGCCTCAGTTCTACGACATGCTTAATGAAATTTGTTTTCTAGCCACATTTTCGAACTACGGCAAACGGCCTACTACGAGTTAGCAAACCTTAGGGGTTACCTAGAAAACGCGGGTACCGGATAGCGGGTACCGGGTATGGAAAACGCGGGTAATAATGGAAAACGCGGGTATGGAAAACGCGGGTAGTCATGGAAAACGCGGGTAATAATGGAAAACGCGGGTATAAGTGAGTTTTCTTTAATGAACACAACTCCTTACCATAATATAATTATCAATTAACATTGTTTCTATAACTTTTCCTGAAATGCATATGAGTATTTGGCACAAAAAAGTTCATTGTCCTAAATGAAAAACGTCTTTTAAGTCGGAACGAGGTTTCAAACGATAAAATGTCAAAGATCTAGTGAGCGAAACATTAAATTAAGAAGTCACTGTTAAGATTTTTCAGAATTCAAGTGCCATTGAGATCTTTCTATGCGCAATAAACGTTTTATGTCTTATAAACTTTACGATAAACACAACGAATTCAAAATGTTCTTAAATGTAAAGTTACTGTGGTCACTGATACATTGTCTTGACCTATGTTGCAAAATCAAATCCCATCTTATAAACACATAAAAAACTATTTCAGATAATATGAATATTGTTCCGTAATATCAATAATATTGTTTCCCACCTAATGGTAGAAAAAAGCAAGATAACTATGTGCATGTCTACGAAATCACCAGATTGCCAAATTTTTGTGCGAGGTATAGTTTATGTTCCTAAGTGAAAAAGTGTACCATCTGCTGTGGCACAGTACATTGATTTGGCTGAAAAAGGGGCTGCTTTTGCCTTACACAATCAAGAATGCAATGAAAATACACATTCGCTGCTTTTCTACGAGTTTCGCCATCCTGTCTCCATTCCCTGTGCATGTTCGACACAATTACAAGGTCTGCTGGAGGGTTCCCAATTTGTCCTTCTGGTTTCAATGAGCTTCCACAACCAAAACAGACGGAAGTTTGCACTGGGCAGAAGCCAAGGAGGTAAACGATAAATGAGTTTGGATAAGGAGAGGGATGTGGCGGTCTGTGCTGAGCTGGGAAACGTGGGCCATAAGAAGTTTCTGACAAGTGGGTGAATGGTGTTGGTGTGGTAAATGCTGAAACATATTCGACATTCAATGAAAATGAAGTTAAGATACATTTCGAAGAGTTTTTTCATTAAAGACCATAAATCATTTTGTGTGATATACTCATATAGATTTCAAAGCAAGCATGGGGGCACGGGCCTTATCTTGTTTAGAGGGGCACAATATTGGTTTGCGCGACTGCTTGTGTATAATACGCTACATCAAACATATATACAATTTTGGGTTTACTTTTGTAAACAAATGAGTATGATCATGTATTGGCTGCTTTAGCAGAAGCTCTACTAATTTATGTTTCGCTCGAACAATGCTTGAATTTTTGGCTTTATTTCCCGACTGTGAAATATTTGCCTGTGCCAATTGATAGAAACAATGTTATTATGTTAATAATCAATATTTGTTTGCTACCTAGTCGCATGTCCCGTATTTTGCATGACTACCCGCGTTTTCCATGATTACCCGCGTTTTCCATGACTACCCGCGTTTTCCATGACTACCCGCGTTTTCCATACCCGCGTTTTCCATACCCGCGTTTTCCATACCCGCGTTTTCCATACCCGCGTTTTCCATACCCGCGTTTTCCATACCCGCGTTTTCTATACCCGGTACCCGCTATCCGGTACCCGCGTTTTCTAGATAACCTACTTTAGGACTATATAGAAGAGTTTAAACTTTTACGTGCGTGCACGCACGTGTAAAAAACCAACAACTGGAAAGCAGCCTTAAGTCCCGTATAAACGGGTCTCAATTAAGGCTGTTTTCCAGTTACATGTTTTCACACGTACGTACACGCACGTAAAAGTCTAAATCAGTTTCAAAATTACATTTGAAACAACAAATGTTTCGTTGATGGAGAGATTCCAGCATTCCCAGCGAGTATTTGTTAAATACAAGTTCTACAGAAGAGTTTATTTTAAACTTTTACGTGCGTGCATACGTACGCGTAAAAACGAATAACTGGAAAGCAGCCATTACCGGCGTTAGGCGATTGCATCATTTTTGTCGTGTATACGTACGTGCTGTATGATTTAGTGACGTCATCTTAATTACGACTGATCAGGCATGTTACATGTACATCTGCTTTACACAAATAAATTAAAACAACTGGTATAATCCAGAGCATAATAAAAAACAGCATATCCAAAATATACCCCACGCCAGTTGTTATATTACTTAGAAGTTGTTGCATGCCAAATATCACGATGTAAAAATGTTTACTTTAAATAAAATTCAGAGACGTCCACGTGGGAAGCAACGTGAACAAAGACAGCGTAGAGTGGCCGAGTGCTCCACAACAATAAAGCGCTCTTTCTATTGTTCTAGGGTATCTCAAGGGTAAGAAAGGTACTTTAAAAGTACCTGAAGCCCTCAAGATGAAAAGCAAGGAAATATATTGTAAGTTTCACTATTAGTCAGTTCAGGTGATTAAAGAAAAGACAGGAGCCTGGGCGCCGCCACCGGCCAGTCACCACATGCAGGACGCTCAAGAGTCTCTCTTTGTTTATAATATATGTCATTTAGTGCATTTACTTACGTAATTCAAAACGTGATGTATTCAGTTAAGGCTCTAAGAACGTTTGTTTAAGTAACAAAGTGTAAATCTACTACCTTAACCTACTTTATTCCATACATGCAGAATAGGTGAATGGAAAAAGAAACTTTAGCTTTATACCAACCATATAACCCTTTGTGAAACGCTAGGATACCGTGTTTTTCCACACAAGCACCAAATTTAAAGATCTATTAATGTGCAGAAAAAACCCGTTTAACAGCGGGTCGGTTGTAAAAGGAAACGGCGGCAACAGCCGGATTGCGGAAACTTATAAAAACAAAACCCTTTCAAAAAACTGGAGCAACCGTTCCGGAACTATCAACATCGATGAAAACATGCCGAGAGCCACGATTTCCTCACTGATGAAAACGTGACTAAAAGCACGTGCACAACTTCGAAACAGTTCATCCGAAATAGTGCTGGGACGTCAAATCGACAACCGACTTAAATTTCTATGGAAGAAGTTCGTCGACATAAGTCGTAACTTTATTTCGTAAAGTAATTGATCATGAAATTAAACTAACATGCTCTGTATTTTGGGCTTATACCACGTAGCCTATCATGTAGTGTTTTCTGATAGAAAGTCATTTGCTTTTACACTAGCTATGGACAGTAATTAAGTCATATGCATTTATATCAGTAAGAAGAATTTAGCACTCAAAAGACATGATTTGTATAGGACTTTCCTAAAGGTAAAATTTCAAGCGGCTTTATCATTACTTGCACATCGTCATTTGAAATTAAATCGTGTCATGTAAAAAATAACTCATTATGAGTAAGAAATAACAACGATTTAGCCGTGGTTTCTTGGTATACTGCTATAGCCATGCACTGAGGGTCTAGGAGGAGCGTATTTGAACCATTTTTATCTGATTTTTGTCACTTTTATCATTTTACCAAGAGTAAGAATGTACTTAGAATTGGTACATAAAATAATGGGTTTTGATTTAATAAAACGAGCATGCATAGTATTGTTCAAGGCTGAGATTATAGTTATGATGAAAAAGTAGGCAAATATATATTTATTTGTCAAAATTAAGTGAGAATTGAAATTTTCTTTTCCACTAAAAGAAACAATTTAAATGTGAAGGCAATCACAAAGCACGCGTGAATGCAGTTATGTGATCCACTTCAATAACCCCGCCTGCAAAGTAGTATATATATACCACATGGAAGAAGGAAACATAAGGTGACAAGGCTCTCAAGTTCAAATTTGCCCAGGTGTCACAGGAGATTCCCCCCCCAGAAAATTTGCCACTGAGGGGGGGGGGGGCAAATTTTCCCAGAAAATTTGGGCCCCCCCTTACAATTGTTTTGAAGTTTCATTTCAATTGAATATTTTTTTGGAAAAATCAAATGCCTTTCCCATATTGCTTGTAAATGAGCTTGCTGGATAAGAAGGTCCTTTTTAGTGCTTCTAGCTAGCCGTTTATGTTTCTTGTGCTGATGGATGGTTGCTTTGTATACCATAACCATGTGTATACTCATATACTGACTTTTTACTATAGTGTTGTATCACAATCTAGTAATTGGGAGAGAACGGGTCAGAATTCCAGAGTCCAGCTAGCCGCTAGGGGTTTTTCTTACAATATTTATCTCACCATAACAATACCAGACTTTTTTGCCACACTTGCTGTTAGTCATATTTGTTGGCCATACACATAGGGATAAGGGACTGGTGAACTATTGTGAACATTGTATACACTGTTCGCGGACACTATGTTGTCAATGGCTCGGGAAGTTCGTGTTAGAAATAACCTTCAACATCTCGAAAACTACCTGATGTTGTTTGTATATTAGCGTACTTGTGTTTGAATGATATAAAGTCACGAAGTTGATACATTTACAATGCATTGCACGTGCACAAATTACCGAAAGGGAGGAGGCCAAATTTCCCAGGAAACATGGCCCGGGGAGGAACAAATTTCCCAAGAAATCCCCCCCCCCGCCCGGGCGGGGAAATCTAAGTCTGCTGCAAGTTGTCATTAGATTTGATGCATTGTCAACACTTTTTATTTACAAACTTGCTGGAAGAGATTTCGACAGCTTGCAGCAGATCTAGAAGAAATGTCACGCTGCAGCAACTTGACGAAGACAAAACAGACAAGTTTGATGTAACTTGCGTAGCAAGTCCCGAGACTGTTGCGTTTCTGGATTTTTTTGGATTTGTAGCAGCTAGGTCATTTTTGTAAAAAAATCTGCTCTCAAAAAGATATAGTTGATTTGGCTGCTATTATCTTCATAGCTTTATCCGACAACCTTGCTAATATTTTAGTGAGATATAAAAACGTACATGCAGGTCACGTAATGTGTGCTATACGGTACACAACTATTAATCCTAGTATGCTGCAGTCAGGGCCGCCGAGACAATGCATGGGGCCCGGGGCAAAAATTTTGAGTGGGGCCTTATGACGTCACCACGTAAAATTTTCATGTCATTTTAGCACAGACTTTAAAGTGCATCCAGTTTTTCAAGCACCGTTCCCTGTATATAAATTATATACCTGCTTCACTTCTTCGTTTTGGGGGCCCTTCATTGGTTGGGGCCCAGGGCAAATTGCCCCCCCCTGTCCGCCCCCCCCCTCGGCGGGCCCGGCTGCTGTATCTAGTAGGGGTAATCGAACTTTCCGATTCACTGAAGGGCCAGTCGTTTAGGTAGTTAAATATTTTATGGTGAAATATCTTACTGAAACAGAGAGAAAGGCCGCCCTTCTTGTTTCTCGATTGCAAATATTATTTTATTTAATAAGTTATTTGCAAACGATCTATTACCTTAAGATAGTTTAACAACAAAGTTTGTTTATGTCTTTGATTTTGTTTGATGCAATTTTTTTCCATTTGTTAATATTGGCAAAAGTATAAAACGACTTTCACTGGCGGTCATTTTGAAGAAATGCCAACTAGTAAATAATGCCTCGTAATTTATTTTGGAGTCGGTTTTCTCTGATGTACCGCGGTCTCGATCGAAAGTCGAGATGTATGTCACATACAGCCCTCGGACGCTGAGCGTCCTCGGGGGTTGTATATGACATACATCCCTCCTTCTCTTTATTTAACTCTAACATATTCATCAGTCAGGCAGCCAATCAAAATGCTTCAAAACCATTATTTACTAAAGAAATTATACTAACACTGACACTCTCAATACACATATATGTGTGATCAGTTAGCCATGTATCATGGATGCCATGGTGAATGGGTATATGCACGGCTGCAGGGATATCTCACTTTTGACCCCTAAGGCCCTAACAAAAACATTCGATATCTCGTTCCGTATATAAATATTGTTAATATTTATTTTACACATTTATACACTTCAAACCTCAGTAATAAAATAGTACTATTAAAATTATGAGGTTCTACAAATAATTGATTTGGTGCTGTACGTTTATATATACAGCTTTTCTTACGCTAAAACCTTCACGCATTTATAAACTTCAACATAAACATCAACGTTAGGTCATTTTTTGTGCGCTACACAACACATGCATTACTGGTCTGATGTTTTATCAGCAGCGACATACGAGAAAACGTCTTGGTGCACTTTTCGCATTTATATTTCTTCACCTGTGAATGAGTCTGCACATGAGCTCGCAAGTTGGAACGATCTGCAAATGCACGCTTACAGAAGGTACATTCATAAGGCTTTTCCCCAGTGTGTGTTCTGACATGACCTTGGAGCAACCAAGGTCTACTGAAAGCTTTTCCGCAAATCATACATGTACATGGCAACGTATGTGTACGGATATGCATCTTCAAGGCGCCTAGCGATAAATAAACCTTATCACAATATTTACATGTAAATGATTTGGTCTGGTACAAGTTACAGTAGTAACGCTGATGTTTAACTAAAGCCGCATTGCTTGCATATTTTCTTTGGCAACGATTGCATTGGTGCTTTCCTTCTGAGTCTTGAAGCTCCGACGAAGACTCAACGTTGAAGGACGGTAATTTCATACTTCGCCATTTTATTTGCTTTTCACTGGCATGCTTCAGTGCGTCTGTCGGTGACGATTTTGACTTTGCGACTGTTGTCTCGCGGCGTTGTTCACTAGCAGGTGTACTCGACCAGACATCATTTTGTCTATCACTTTTACTAGCCTTGTTATCATTCGTGTATGGCTTCCACAATAAACTTTTTTCTTCATATTTTATTTTATGTTCTAGAAGAATCGTAAGTAGTCTAATTAAAGCAAATTATCGCATCGTCTGTTGCCCTTCTGTCACTCTGGCAACACCTGTGCGAATTTAAACTTAACAACGGACTGATTTCTAGAAGCTAACTTTATCAGAATCATTCAATTGAAAGTCACCACCAAAACATAACAAGCTAGCTTTACAATATATAAGCTAACTTGCTTTAAGTTAGAACAGCATTCGAAAATAAAAATTGAAAAAATCGATGCACTTGTTACCCACCTGTGGTGTAAGCCGACAAGTGCATATGCATTTTATAATAATAGCCAGGTCCTGTTCAAACTAATTTACCTAGTTGCTTTAATTCGCCAGTGTAGTCGTCTTCGGGATCGCTATCGCAGAGTTTTGACTTACTTCTCTTCTTAACTAGGAAGGATTTGGGCATTTTAGTTCAATAGCCAGCCAGTTGTCTGTGCTCTTGACGCTCACACTCCAAACTGCCAAGTGCGCGCGACAGGTTTTACAACATTCCTATAATGAAAATGACAAAATGCAACAGGTGATAGGTTAGCCGGTCCCAACTGGCTGTAATAAAATATTTGACGTCACTTAATCACCGCTTCATTAATAATACTGCACAATGTTTATATTTCAACGTTTTAAACATACAAAACTTCTATTCGTTGTATAGCTTCCTGACGATACGCTTAGAACGTTTTCATGAATGCAGCCAAAGTTGACCTATTGCATCTGGTCATCTAGCATAACACGCCAGCAGGTACCGCTAGGCACAACAAGGAGTCTATTGTAAATTTTACAATGAACAGGTGTGACAGGATCTTTCTTGAGTAACTTGTTGAGATATTAAATAAATAATAAACTATCACTATACAGCGACCAGCTGGATCGTATGTCAAGGTTTGAGACAGCCAGCAGACAGGTGGCTGATCAGGTTTGACTTGAATTATATTCATCTGTATGTGATGTTTCTCATTCTTTCCATGATTATTAGTGTTGATATGGTTACTGAATGACGTGTATATTATACAGAATAAAAATAACAAGACCGTATTGTTCACTCACTTTCGCAATGAAGATCAAGTAGGGCCATTGTAGCCTGCGCAGAACACACATATATAGACCATTGAACTGTCGAATATTTTTGTATAGCACTTGCAGTAAATGTTTTATTTGACTTGCTGAACTTGATGACGATTTTTTCCAAACAGTACACTAATCTTTAAAGATCTTGGTAGTATGCTGCGAACATTTTTATAGTTTACCATGAGTTATAAATTGATCTAATTTACAAACAACATTTCTTTCTAAACGTGCTTTTAATATGTACTATGTAGTTATGCTCCATATTTCAACATTTCATCATGTCAGTAGTTTTTATAGTCCTTAGGTTGTAATGCGCCTTTGATCATTATGTAATTGGCGCAATATAAATGTAATTTTATTATTGTTTTATTTTAATTTTTTTATTATTATTAAGTGAATTTTTAATTTAAACGTTTTGAGCCCTTTCCGGTCGTTTTAAGTCGCTCTTAGTCTTCTTACGTCATTGTTCCGTTCAAGTTTTACAATTTCGCTAAAGGCAGCAGGTGCTATTGCCCAGTATAAGTATAACCATAGCTATAATACAGCATTTGTAAATTCTGAACGCTGATTGGCTAAGAGCCGTGTTAATATAACTCTATCGTCAACTGAGGGTTAACAAGGTCTATCTGTAGTTTGAGAAGTTTGGAGAAAATCACTCTTGAATTTTCAGGAGATCGAACAAAGGTGCTCATTACAATTAATATTCTGTTAGTAATGATTTTACATCCTACGAGTTTATGCAACTGAAATTTTTGTTTGAGATTCCGAAAGTTTAAAAGTGATCTTCTCCCAACTTCCCAGAGCACAGATAGACCTTGTTAATCCTCGGTTGACGCTATGTCAACACGAAAAATTTTCCGCCACTCTTCTGTTAAAGTTCTTTGTGCTATATTATAAAAGAAATATAAAACATTTTTTCCGTATTGATATACAGTTATATCAACACTCGTGAAAATTGGAAAAACTCGAAATTGTGTGAAAACACAATTTCTCGTTTTTCCAATTTCCACTCGTGTTGATATAACTGTATGTCAACACGGAAAATGTTTTATATTTTTTAATTAATAGAGCCAGATGGTTTGGAAACTCATTAGAACTACAATATAAGTCATTATCTATGTCTTTGCTTTGGTTTTTGCAGAAATAAGGTCCTTCATCGTCACGTGCGTATTGTATTTTTACCTAACTAACCAATAACAACGTTTTAGGAAAGTTAGCCATCCGCCACTTGAACAATAGAGTAGTTTAAGAATTCCTACTGGTGGATTTGGCAAACACACAATACCCACGTGAAGATGAAGTACCACATTTTTGCGTAAACGTTGACCAACATAGATAATGGTTATATTGTTATTCTAATGAGTTTCCAAATCATCTACTCTATTAACTATGGTGTAACCGTATCATAAGCAGATGAAGCGCCTGGGTACGAGGCTGGCTTTGCTTGTAAAACGATGCCAACGAGATACATGTGGTTCATTAAAGCAACTTGAACCCGAACATTTATTTATCGTGACAGCAGAGCAGGTGGTGCACAACGCAGTTATTTTAGAGCACATGCTAGCTTTCAGTCACCATATTCGATTAATTTGAATGATCATGCAGGATTAAGACGTTAACAGGTGGCCACATTTTATACCTGTATGCAGTGGATAATAGCTGGAGGAAATTATAAGTGTCATAATTCACAGATTACTTCCTATTCGATCATCATTATTATTTTATTGTGAAAGACTGAATGTTTATCCGGTAGTAGTTTCAGAGAGATCTTATGACATCATGTCCTGCAACCTCTGCAGTGAAGACGTCAGTACAAATGACGTTTTGTTCCAACAAAGATGTATGACATGACACAGTAATCGCAGGTTTATTAGCCATTTCCTAATCGAGACCGCAAAGCATGTATGGATTGTTTGGAGGGACAGTGCATTGATCTGAAAATAGATAACCTGGATAGAATTTCTATACCTACAAAAACCGTGGCCACTTTCGATGCCGAACACCCGCCGGACACCTGATCTGGACCCCTTATGGCGCCCGAACAAGGTGTGCACTCGATGCTGTATGTCTGCTTCCGAGCAATTTGCACAGTTTTGAGCAACAATCAGTGCCATAATTATTGGACCGATTGCTGAAAACATACAGCTGATCCCCTTCCCACCTTTTCAATGTTGCTCATCTGGTAAGCAATTTCAGTAGTAACGGCTGTGGTCTAATATGATGGCGCTAATAATTTTTATGACCGATATAGCAACATTGAAACGGGGGGGGAGGGGGAGTTTACATGTGAATTATAAATACTGTGTTTTCTGTCACCAAAATTGGTCAGTTGTTTTTAAAACATAGCGACATGTATATACTATTGTTTGTACAGAGACATAAGTATAATCCATGCAAGGTAAGTTAATTTACAAGATGTGAGATGTCGGTATTTCTTAGTATGAATGAAGAAAGTTTACTCGATCACGTAGTTTGGATGAACAACCAGTAATGGGTCTGACTCTCCAGGCTCAGCGTCTTCCGTTGCTTGTTCCTGTAAGGCTAAGATAACATGATCCTGCATCAAAATAAAAAATAAATAATAGCTCAGTTCGACTATCATCGTTCAGATCAACAGCGAAAAAATAGTCGCAGTCGAAAACATTTGCGGCTATGTCCAACTTTTCAGTTTGTCAAGATAAAACTTGAAAAAATAGACTTTTGGTCAATATGGTAAAGCTAAATGGATTGCAATAATGATCACATACATGATCAATAAGACGGTTAAGCACTTTATCAACCAAGTATTTCTTCTGTGCTAATTCTTCCTCAGTTTCAATTTCACTTTCGATCTCTTTTAAATACCAGTTCACAAGGTCGCTTCTGCGTAAACCGTCTCCATCTAGAGAAGCAAACAATATTTTCGAAATACACTTTCTCACATTACAGTGCAGTGCAAATTTAGCTGCTAGACCTTTAGTAATTTACTTTTCGATGACAAAAATTCCTTATTCTGGTTTGTTGGCTAACCGGAAAGACAACGAGCAGGCGAGTAAGAGTATTCTCTTGTTTTCGCTTCTTACCTTCACGTTTTTCTTCTTCACTTCTTAGATGAAGTATCATAAGATTCGACATGTGTACATATTCTTCATACGTCAAGCGTGCTGGTGTTTTTGACGTTTCGTTGCGACCATCGCTATGACCATTGGCTTGCACATTTCCACTCGGTGTTTCTTCCTCATCACCTTCCTCCATTTCTACATGTGAAAGTCAGCAGAAGACATTTAGACACTGTCTGTGGTAAATTCCAACCTAAAATGATCAGGCTGTGTGATTGGCCTTTTGAAACAAAAGTCATCATTGTTTGTGATTCGTTCTTTAGAAAAGCAATTCCTATACTATAGTTGTCTTCTATTGTTATAACCAACCACTCAAAACTCGTTAGTATAGGTTGATGGCGACCCGCTGTGTGTTGCTAACATTTGTCTTAAAGAGTTATTGTTTAGTAAATCTAAATCTTATTTAATGTGGGTTCCACAGACAATTTGCTCAGATGTAATTGATCGAAACAACTGCGATTAGTCTGGAACGACTCTGGAATGGAGTCGAAATATCACTAGAATGTTGCGACTTTGCATCGCCGAATAAATGTTTTGTAACAAATGACCGACATTTCCAAGACGTTTTATATTAATATCTAAAAAAACGTTAGGGGCAAAAATATTTTACAAAAATACCGGCGAGCATGGTGCAATGAAAATAGTAGAGAGGAGGTATGTTGTAATGGGAAAGTTAGGGAGGAGCATGGTGCAATGGGAATGTTAGGGGGAGCATGAGTATATTAAAAGGGCATGACGCAATGGGAATAGTCGGGGGAATGGTGCAATGAAAATGGAAGAGGGGCATGGTATAATTGTACTGGTAGAAGGGCATATAGCGCAATGGAAATGGAAGAAGGTATTGTGCAATGTGAATGGAACATGGTGCAATGGAATTAAAGTTTCTTAACGTGCCTTCAGGTTGGTCTTCCTCCTCATCAAACTGAATATCTGGTGTTTCCACTCGAATGATAGACTTATTCAGCAATCTGAATGCTTCTTTCACATGCTTCGGTTGAACCTTAAAAACAGGAAAAAGAAGGTGATTACGAATAAGAGCATTTGTACAAATGAGAGGGGAAAAGTTACTAGAAAGTTTAGATTGTACTTAATACGAGTTCAGTGTTGTAAACAGTCATCAACGACTGAACTTGAGTCAAGTAGGAAATGTGTCTGAGCTTGATTATAGATCTGCCCGGCTAACATGTAAATTAACCTAAAAATTTAATCTGAAATGGGTTTATTTACTGTGCATTGAAGAAGTCTATTGACTCAACTTCAGAATATAAAGCGACCTAAAGTTTCTACTGTGGTTAAAGAATCTTACAGTGTCCTGACAAAACATCCTCGCCATGGCCTCTGACAATCTGATCATACTTTCCAGTTGACGTACAGTAATTCTCCACGATGTTTTAGCAACACCTGGATTGGAAAAAGAAAAATTCAGCATCTTCTTCCATGTTTTGACATTTTCAACTGATAAATAATTAAAAACTTTGCCGACCAAATTTTTACTAACTGAACACTCCAGATTGTACAATCTACAGGTATATGCATGAGAAAGTTAATAGTACAGATTACATATTTACATATGGAATAGACACCACTGGTCTAGTCTGGTCAAAAACAAAAACTTCGTCCATTTAAAATATTGTTGACCCACCTGAGGAATCTCTCTGTCGTAGCTGTTTATATTGCTCTACGATGAATACCTGAGCTTCTTCACTGATCTAAAAAATGTTAAAAAAGAAAAAAAAAATATGAATAGAGAAAATAAAAAAAATATGAATATAAATATAAATCAATAAAGAAATAGAGAATGTGAATTAGCAAGCTGATTAAAATCAGCTTGCTAATTCATATTCTCTATTTCTACAGAAGACGTTATTCTTTAAGCTTGATAAGCCCCAAATAGTGTAGCTATTCGCTGTCAACTACTGACTCGAGCTGTCGTGCAGTAAACTTTCTCTATTAGACAGATTGAGTTGCGTTTGAGTTCACAATGAGAATCAAAGCAACAATGCCAGAGATGAACAAACTCTAAAACTTTTGCCACTCAAGCATGTTAATGATGTCACGATAACTTTTGCATCGTTGCGATAAAAAATGGCCAAACACGTTCCTCTTGAAACATGTTTTACATTGTTTGGCATCTCGGGAATTGTCATTCATCTATTTGGAAGGGTTTAGCACCGCGACTTGAGTTTTTGTTAATATTCATTCTGTTAAATTCCGTTATTACACCACTTACGGTTTGATAAATCTTTAATTCTTTCATTTAAATATGATGCCTAGCTAATACGTTGCATCATGTACCTAAAAAGCCAAATTACTTACGAATGGCTTGAATTGTCTTGCAAACATCATGTATCGCTGAACATCTTCCTGAAAAAAAAACCGGTAAAAATATTACACGTTGAACTTTTTCAAGCACAGTTTTGGGTTGCATGCTCAGGTACGTCACTTACCACACTGTATGCTCGCTCGACAGGCTCGTCCATATGGCTGTGCAAGTCAACAATACGTCTGGCTATGGCGTAGTCTGTCACCTATATTACAATCCAGACAGAACTAAACAAGCGTGTTTCCACCCGTGTACAGCGTACGGGTAATATAGAGGTCAGAAACTTTCAGTTGAAATAAATAGAAGATGCATGAGAACCGCGGCTAAATTGCGTCTTTTAAACCTGAAAATGCTATCATGCAATACCTAGTTATGTCTACACGAAGGTGTCTGGAAATAGTTTTCACCTCGTTGTACAACCAGTAGAATTTACTTATCTACTATTAATCTTCAAACCTATAAGACGCTAATATTTGTACTTGTATATTTTTATAATTAATGACAAGCTTAATTAAATATATTAAAGTGACTATGCAACGAATTTCTTTTTGTATGGTGTCAGTATAAAGACAATGTAAATTAAGTTGTTAACTTGGTTTTTTTTAGAATTTCACTTTTTTGCTTCCTTCTCGAGATACTTAACTTTGAGCAATATGCTAACATCATATATATTACATCAGAGTGAATAGCGAGATTTTAGTTCTGCACGGTGTTCTCTTATCACAACATTTAAAATAAATTTATGAAAATTTCTCAGACATATGTAGCAAATGAATTTGTAAATTGGCATAGAGCATTTGTAGTCTTCTTCGGCGTTCTTCCAAAGTTCCAAAATATCATTACGTAGTGGGTACGTCTTGAGTCTATTTTTTTTGCAGAGAAGATTGATTTTAGATGAACTGCAGGGGGTCTGAAGTGGATGTTCCCCTCTTCAAAAATCATTCATAATTCATGAGCAAAACACAAAAGAAATCATAACCGTGAAGGAGTCTATATATATGATAAAACACATATGTGGACTTTCTCAAATCTTTTGCCTTAAGTTTTTCGGCTTATACAACATCTATATTGAAAATTCTTTCGCAAACAAACTGAAAAGATGGGTATAAAATGGATCGTTCAGGGGGCGAATCCTGGTCCTAGTATAGACTATCACTATAATTCGCTTAGTTCTTCTTGTGAAATGATTTGCAGCCATTTCTTCCTAATTCTCGAGATTCCAGCTGAAGAATAATTTCCATCCGCGACGAATTTAACCCAAACAACTTCATTTTAACTGCGCTGAACGTCGTGGTGGAAAGATTGAGTTTCGAACTCAATTCAACATTGAGTTTTTGAGGCCGTTTTATGGTCCTACAAGCTCCCTGAAAAAACCCTGCATGCCTGCATATAGTGATGAATTTCCATCTTCTTGCCTGCTTGAAAATTTTATTTAGCTACAGCTAGAATCATCTACTCTTAATTTTTCCCATAAAACTTTCACCTTTGTTATTGATAATTTATATCTTATTTTTTCTTTCAAGGATATATGCAACAGGTTATTTCAGTTATCACTGGTATTAGCCTTACCTCCCAATGTATGCATGCAAATTATGTCTATTTACTAAAACAGATTGACGTTTCTGCATTCTCATTGGTGCACGTAGTGTATAGAATGTGACTTAATCCAGAATTTCCGTAAGGTGGATCATGAAGAAGTGAAAACGTTACGCTGAATTCAACAGTTTATAAAAATTGAAAGGTTCTAACGAAAGGGAAAAGATTATAGTAACAATATTGACCTTAAAAATTCACCAACGAATAACAGAGGCAAGACAAGCAGGAAGTCTAGATGTTAATTATAGTAAGCGTTCTTTCCAAAATTTGTGTCTAATGTAGTAGAACTTTTATTTTTTTCTCGTGCATGCAGGGAAGAGTTTTGCATTGGCAATGTCAAACAATTCAACATAACAAATAATCCAACAAATGAAACATGGATGTGTGACAGTGATTGTGTGGAGTTTCAGGAATTTCGCAACCAACTTTTCCTGGCAATGGAAATTTTGTACATCTTAATCAGCATTCTGATCATTCTGGGAAATACATTGGTTTTGCTGGCTTCCTGGATACGGAGAACTCATTATCAACCAAATAAGTATTTTATTCCTCATCGGGCTCTCGCTGATTTTTTAGTCGGAATTTTCATAGGGCCAGTGACGGTGCATGGACTGTGGATTATGAATCGGCACCTGACATTCATCTCTGCCGTTATTATGGTTGGATAGATACCTTGGCGTTAACTGCATCTACACGGTATGTTCTCTGATGTTCGTCAGATTTGACCGACATCTTAAACTCAGCAAACCACTTCAACATAGATACAGAATGACAACTTCGAAATCAATAAAAACAATCTTTATCATTTGGTTGATTTGAATTGCATTTGCCACATACGCTGCCATTCGTAATTCAGGCAGCACGAGATTTGTACAAAAACGATATTTTTTGTCCCTATACTCAGTGGCGTAGCCAGCTTCGATAATTGGAGGGGCGAATATTCATATATTTGTGTTCACAGACCTTAAAAACAATCGATTTCAAAAGAAATTAATGATGCAAAACATGATACACGAATATTCGCCCCTCCAATTATCGACGCTGGCTACGCCACTGCCTATGCTATTATTTTACAACTAGAAGCAAACATAAAGCATACAAAACGTTCCTGTGTACTAGTGGGCGAACTGAGAGAAACAAGCACAGGCCAAGTGTCCAAAGTCAAAATATGAAGATTGTCGAATGTTGTTGACTGTTGTTGGAGCATGTCTGTTTTGTTGGCTTCCTATTATCGTTCTCTTATTCATATACAGTCCAAACAGTCCCAATACGTTTGAAGATTGGAGTTGGAGGTCATTCAATATATATTTAGAGGTAGTGTTCCTGCTACCTCTGGACCAAACCTACAGATAAGCTTTCAAACATCTGTTTCAGAAAATGATGTTTCGCACAAGATCAAACACGCAACAGCCACCCGGTGATAAGCCTACTTGCAGAATCATAGTTAGTTGAAAGGAACACTTTTAACATAAGTTTACGTTCTATCCGTATCTCTGTTGGCTTCACCAGTCGATAGTTCGGAAACATTGGTGACATGCTCTCAACGTCATACTGCGTGTTCTTTGCAGGAAAAGTACAAGTTTGTATGTAAGAAAACTCTGTGTATCTCAGAATACGCATGAACGAGGAATCAGACTCGATTTGATCAACTATTTAGTTAATAACAGTTACTGTTTGCTAACACTGTTAACCTGCATTTACTATTATGCAATGTTATCTGTTGCTGCTATGTATTTTTTATAATTTTATAGTTAAGTTTCAGCATTAATGTTACAAAATTTTACTGTATATAGTTATGGTTAACTCGTAATTCATAATTTGAATGTTCGCACATTAGTGAGCCTTTATGATTAGGCCGCTACATTAATTAAAATTCGCAAGTATTCAAGAAGAGTGTTTGTTTTGCACGAAACTATATACAATTTTAATATAGTCATAAAGTTAGCTCGCAATTTAAAACTTGATGGTGACAGCTGTAATGGGACCGCTACAGGTAAGTTAATTAAAGACATTAATTTAGATTAACTTTGAGTGTTTTGATGTCGTAGAACTGAAATTACATATGGGGCAATCAGAATTTTACATCTTTTTTTCTTTGTTAATTTAGTTCTTCGTTAATGAACTGCATGAGCCGAAAATTGTTAAAATCTCTGCACGTAATACAAAAATGTACAAAATTTACACACTTTGCACGGCTATGTAACTGCATGTCTCCCGTATTTTACAACATTTTGATACTGAACTTATTTACTGATTTTAAGATGCTCTTTCTAGCTGTAGACAGTACGCGTATTTAGCTCTGTTTTGCAAATATTTGAAGTTCATTGACTGTGAAAACCGTCAATTTCCAAAGAAATGAATAATGACAACAACTTGAAATTTGTATGGCGTGACAAAATTGTTGGGACAGCTAAGTGACTGACTAATTGTTAAGCTGACTAATGGACCATTCCCCAATTAGACAAACTTTTAAATTCGTAAGCAATAGACCACATCCATAATGACGTCATTTAGTAGTTAAGCATGTAAAACTATTTGAATATGCCAATATAATTGAATGGTTTAAGTAACAAAAAGATTATTTGTGAAATAAATATGTTAAATTATTTGTTTCATTTAATGTCCTAGACAAATAAGGACCTAAAAAAATTAACAGTATTGCCATATTTAAGTAGTTTTACTCGCTTAACTACTAAATGACGTCATTATGGGTAAGGTCTATTTTAGCACAGTTGGAAAGAGCTTCCTAAATTTCATACAATTGTGAAGTTTGGTTGTAAAATATTGTAAACTGTTGAAAATATAGTAATGTAAAGTTTGGGAATTTTGTATACTTTTGTATATTACGCGGGAAAAAGCGTTACCACATTTCCACATAGTAGTAACGCGTTTCCGTTCGTAATACAAAAGTATACAAAATTCGCAAACTTTACAGGACTGTATTTTCCACATTTTATAATATTTCGCAACCAAACTTCACAATTGTATGAAATTTAGGATGCTCTTTCCAGCTGTGCTAATTGATTTTCCGAATTCAAAAGTTTGTTGAATAGGGGAATGGTCCATTGTTGTGCTGCCTAATTGTTTTGCGAGTCCGTAAGTCCGTTAATTTCTTTTTGGCGAATAATTGTTCCAATGATTACCTACCTCATTACAGTCATCAACAAGAATGAAAAACAAATCAAACCGAGACATGATAGGAGCAGACAGATTCAAGTTGTGCTAAAAGATAAATTGTAATTATATTATGTTATTGAAAATGTCTTGGTAATATTTTTTATAATTCCAGTAATGTCTGGTTTACCGGAACCAATTCTACCTTGAGTTCGAAGTTGTGTGTGTGAAGGGGGAGTGGGGGGGGGGGGGGAGGGGCGGCAGAAGGTCCTCAAGGATACAGTATTTCAGTAATTGGGCTCTTTATAAACGGGTTTCATTTCATAATTTACATTAGGTCAAATACCTTTAAAGATTTCGTTCTGTCATAACGGCCTCCAATGGGATTTGCAGCGGCTAATATCGACGTCCTGGCATTAAGAGTAGCCTGTCAAAACAATTACCGCATTTAGACCGCAAGAGCTGGAATAGGAACTATCGATTAAAAAGAGCTTATTATGTTTGTCAGACGTCTCTTCTTTACCTTCACTCCGGCTTTGGTTATAGATATAGTCTGTTGTTCCATTGCTTCATGAATAGCTACTTGATCTCTGATATCCATTTTATCGAATTCATCAATGCAGCAAACTCCCTGATGAAAAATATCACAAACCTTCGTGATTTTATTCATTTTCGTCCAACCAGCGATTAATATAGCTCGTGTGAACGTGGCGTTGCGAATACGAGCGTTGAAGACCGTTGAGGCGACACACATGCTTCTCAGCGAGAGTTTTGTTATTATACTAACTAGTGTGCTACTTTTCAAAAAAAATAAGAGGCAGTCGTCTATATAGAAGACTTTCTCTAGCTAAAGTTCAGAAAATCACAGGCAAAATAATTTCAAGTACAAATACAGATAACTTTTGCATCCTGGGGAGAAGCGAGTGCGGAAGTGCGGGTGTAGATGTTCACATCGTCAAAGATGTAGTAGTATGCCAAACACTGCAGCTGTGATGCAAGTGTAATACATTTCTTGCAGGTTATGAGAGATATTAGGGGGAGGGGCGGGTGAAGTTTCTTCCCAAAGCATTTTAAATAATTACTAAACGTACATTATCTGCTAACATAAGAGCTCCTGCTTCAATGACAAATTCACTGGATTCTTCATCTTTAACAACAGCCGCGGTCAAACCTGCAGCACTGGACGCTTTGCCCGAAGTATACACTGCTCTGGGACTAAATTCTTCCACTTGCCTGCAAAAACCGTTTGCCAAATCTTATTACATTACACCAATATCTAAACACACCTAAAATGATGAAGTTACAAAGTTGACATACTTTAAAAACTGACTTTTCGCAGTACTGGGATCACCAACAACACACACATTAACGTCGCCACGAAGAGTTGTTCCTTCGCGAGTTACTTTGGGAACGCCACCAAATAACATCAACAATATACCACGTTTAACTTCATCGTTACCTTAACATTAAAAAAAAAACATATTGTACAGAAATTATACAGAAATACTACCGTGCAAAAAGTGTTACGAAATATTAGCAAACGAATAAGTCTGCTACAACAACCCGAAAATTGGCATAACTAGAGTATATAATTCTGTCGCAGAAAAGAAAAAATAGAATTAATAGCATCTTCTTTGATTTTTTTATCATACTAAACCGAGCGCATCAACTTCTATCGATGGTCTGAAGATTAAAGCCAGGGATATTATCTCGGAGATTAACACAAACATGTACCTTCATTTACATACCAGAGGTGCATGCAGTAATGTGAAACACGTTAGGAAACAAGTTCCTTTTATGCTTGCATCGTAATTAGTAATCAAACCTAATTTTGTGAGAACACTACGTAAATTTATTATCGCAGTGCTAATAACCTCTTCTAGATGTACCGTTAACAATACAGGAAGATAGTTCATTAGGGCATAAGTTGTATAGGAAACAAACACATAAGAACAGGTATCTGCACTATAATTCTTTTCACCATCCTAGTAAAGAGATCTCAGTGTCTAAGACACTCATCAATCGAGCCAAAACAAAAGAGGTAAGTAACATTGAAGGTAAATTGGAACACCTAAAAACTGTTCTACAAATGAATGCTTATCCTAAGAAATTCATACACAACGCTACGAAAACACCACGAAGCGTACGCGAAAAGACTGAATATCAGTCTTCTTTCAGTATACCCTATACTGGTTCAGCTTCACACAAACTCGAAAGGATTTTAAAGGATGCTGTACCCTTTCTAGTGAAGACAAATTGCTACGATGAAAATCCGAGTTGCGGATCGAAAGCTTTGCGATGATACATTTACGTGGTGTTTCAAAAAAATTATACTTTGATGTTGGAAATAATTTATGAGAGTCCAACAAGTTGTTTCTTACCGTGAATAGTAGGGAATATACTGTTTATTAAGTTTTCATACAGGTTTTTGTCCTTAGTCATTTTATAAATTATCTGCCATTCATGCTCAGTCATTTGTTTCCTTATCATCTCAGCAGTCATTGCTCCTTCAAGATCTTTACCACCAAACTGTTCAGAAAAACAAAAAACTTACCAATCAATTATAATTTGGGTAAACTGAATTGTTCACGGATCAACTTTACAATAATTTAGTTTCTTTCTTTGAGATTTCAGAACTGAAGAGGAAGCCAAGAAGCAAAATAACTGCGTGCTTTTGTGTCAAATCTGCGCCCAAACATATAGTGACTCCTGATAACCCACGCTCATTTAAGAATTCCATAACATACCTTGGGGTTGGTTGATTCAACATTGCACGCCAGAAATGCCAACCTGTATGAAAGATCTCGAACACCAAGAGCTTTCAGGCCCCTATATACGCGGTAACAATGTTTTTACATAAAAATGATTATTAAAACAAATAATTTTAGGAGTTACAAGCACAATATTTTTTTCTTTAGAGAAATTTTCCCGGCTATACGGTAGCTACGTAACAAAAAATACATGTTGAAGAGGAAAAAGTTATTTCGCTGGAAATACTTTCGTCAAAATAACGTACATATGATGTTGTATTTTTTCAATATTTAAAAATAAAACGATGATTAGAACCATGTTGCGTTAAAGACTCAACAGTCGACAATTAAAACATATAGAGTGTCCCACAAAAAGCGGACGTTATTGAATTCAACTATTTTTAGAATTTGAATGGCCTAGCAGTAGCTATAATTGCTCCAGAGTGCCCCTGAAAACGAACGCTTTTGAAATCACTTATTGTTAGAAGCACTATCTCCTAGCACTACCTTCTAACAATAAGTGATTTTAACAGCGTCCATTTTTCAAGGACACTCTTGAGCAATTATACTGCTAGGCCATTCAAATTTTAACAATTGAATTCAATAACGTCCGCTTTCTGTGGGACACCTTGTATAACTGTATGGAAGAAAACAAAAAAATGGAAAAAAAACTTATACACGTATAAAGATCCTGCCCAGACTCTTGAGCAGCTAACGAAGCTCACGCCGAAAATTACTAAGGTCAGCGAAATTACTATCCTGTTGAAGATGCTGCCTCGTCCCCAAGCGTTTGCTGACAGAACGACGCCTTACATAAACAGTTTACATGAAGTACTACGCTGCAGCATAAGCACACACCTCATCTTCCGCTGGGCGCTTAGGCCGCAACGTAAACTGTTCATATGCCTGGGGACGAGGCAGTTGAAGACATGAAATATTTAAAATATAGACTATAGGGCGATGGTGTCGCAGTCCCTTGAAAATGTTGCGATGTAAAAATACAACTCAGTTACCTGATACCATCGGTGTTATAACCCTCACCAGTCTGTCTTCGTGACGTTTCTGCACGAGCACCTAATAAATATTACAAAGTTTCGTTGTTTTGAGACTGCATTTCTGGTGGGAAATGCATGATCATGGAGCTTGAACAAAACAAGAGATCGATCTCTCCATCTCTCTCTTCACTTTGACGTGAATGTTAGAGTAACGCTTCCTCGTTTTTGACGTTAATTATATCTATGAATGCCGCAAAGTTAGTTATCAGAAATGGTAATTTTTTTTCATAGTTTCTCTTAAAACGCTTCGTAATGACTCCGATATCTCGTTACAAAATATGATAAGAGCAGATGTTTCATCGCTATGCTACCAGGCCTTAAAACCCGCCATTTTTGGTTGGCAAAATCATTGTTTTTCACGGGGGGGGGGGGGGGGTGTTTAACTCAAAACAGAAGTCTTTGGTCCACGTGAAACAATTTTCTGACGCTTTTAATTTTGCTACGTAAATACTCGTCAAAAATACCCAGTTTTATATTTTATGGCGAAATTTTCAAAATCGAGTGCTAAAAAGGTCGCAAAGGGTTTGCAACAATCACTGCACGGTTTACTGAGATATCTTAAATTTGGCTCAAATTTTGTTTTTGATAAATTAATTCAATTGTTTTGCCACCAGAACTGGCGGTTAATCTGGCTGGGTTATTGCGTCACACTTGCAGCTTACCAGGCACTTGTAATTTCGAAACATCCGGGACAACAATTAACGTTCCAATAAAATCACATTTGTCCCCAGCTTGCGCTCGTTCCACTGTTTCCGCTCTCAAAATAATTTCTAAGCTACATAAATAAAATAAAGCTAAAGTTATATAATTATAGTATGTTTAGTAACTAAAGATCTACTTATTAACTTAGCCTACACTATATTTCATATC
The DNA here is from genome assembly GCA_963855995.1 of Muricea muricata. Lineage (NCBI taxonomy): Eukaryota > Metazoa > Cnidaria > Anthozoa > Malacalcyonacea > Plexauridae > Muricea > Muricea muricata. Next base: position 63,939,778 of record OY979717.1, read on the forward strand.
TTTTGCTACATGTATATGTATTTTCCTAACCGTGTTTATCTTAACCGATCCTATACGGGAAAACCGGAGCAACACGTGAAAATGCTATACATCATTTACATCCTATTTACGAGGTTATAGTACAGCCCAGCGGTGAACTCATAAACAGCAGCCAAACAATCTGCTTCTGGGAATGTCTGCAATCAATGATTACATTTATTGATCACCTAACTTTGCTATAAAAAAATAACACTGGGTGCTTCATAAATACGCACACAGCAAAGGAACAAAAAAAATGTTTAATTTTTAACAATCTCCACTCAAAATCATCAAAATCAAACAATCACCTCACATGATGTGGTCTTCTTAATCAACTGTTTTGGAATCATTCATTTGAACATTTATGATTTTGATGTAATGAAATGATATAAATATATTAACTTTATATAAATAATTATATAAATTATATAAATGAAACTGTATAGATTGAAAGACATCATCATTTAAAATTTACCTTCTGGGAATACAACCACGAGGCAATTCAGCTTGAATTTCTTGAATTCTGACTTTCTGGAAATCTACGAACTTCGACTTACTCACATCAAGCATAAACCGAACTCTGTTTTGACAAGCGGGATTTCTGCATACAGTTGGCTGTTAAAAATAACAAGAAAACGACTATATGAAAGATCTCCATTTTTAATCTTAAAAGAAACACATATATTAGCGGTAAAGCCCACTCATATGAGCCTCTGGTGGGGTCTTGTCCCTATCAGCTAGATTATCTATTTATCTCTCACAATTTCCAGGAACGAAATGGATATGAATTAATCGAATAGTCTTTTTCATTCCAAAAAAATGCAAAAACAGCCATAAGACAAGTTTTTTCAAGTACACATGTATTAGCATGAGTAGTACAGTATGCACAGCAAATATCAGTTTGACAGCATCTTTTTGCGCAGTTTTCATATATTTTCGATTTGTACAAAGTACACTTTGAGGAACGTTTAAAATGAGAAAACTCAATATCCGAGAAACATTGGGCATTTTTCCACGTCTGGTACTGTAAATGTTTGGTACCTGAGTATATTTAAATTGTTGTTCAACATCTTTGACAACAGTCTGGCAATCGAGACAGGTAAATGTTCCACTGACGAGTTCTGGATGCACTGGATGGGTTCTCACAACTTGACCTGTAATACGGAGCAATGTTCCAATCTTTTGTGATGTGAGCTCACGGATTCTATGAAATAACGAATATTTCTTATTAGAATATTATAATTATTCAATAAATATTGTTGAACAGATACACTAAGACAACACAATGAATCTACCAAAGGTTTAGATTTAATTGCACCTGTAAGGAAACTGTCACACGCTGCAATTTTTCTTGCAACTTGCAACGCAATTGCAATCTTAAGAGATGTTAATTAGTGAAGAATGACACGAGCAAATATCACTGAAGATAGATGAAGATAGATAGTAATGAAGATAGCGTATTTGCCAATGTTACATCTTTCAATATCAGAATTGCGTTACAAGCGAAAACGTCTTCTAAAAAACTTCTTGAATGTAATACTTCAGATCATCTGCTCTTCTCATTCTTTCATCCATTTACTCACTTGTGTCGAGTTGGCAATTCAGTTATACTGACATAAAAATCTTTCCCTGGGGGTATTTGGGCAGCATCACGGGCGAATCTGTCATAGGTGAAGTTTCTTACAGCATTGCATAAGTATGGGTAAACTCTAAAAACAGAAAATCATCATTATACAACAAGATTGGCCAAAAGACTTGGCCAATTATTTTCATGTATGAATACGAAATGTTAATATTGAGATACCAGCAGCCCCTTCAGCTGATTTCCACGAGAGGCGTAATACAAGGCTTGAGAAAGTCCGCCAGCATGATGCCAGGAAATTTTTTTGATCTTTCAGGAAATTGTTGAGTGGGATATTTGAGAGGAAAATTTCGAATGAAATAAGTAACACACAAATGAATAAAATGTCGCATTTTTCAAGTAATATAATAACATTTATAGCAACAGTGTGATCACATGTCTTTCGATATTTCAATCGACTAATTGATTTAGATATTAGATACAGTAGTACCAAGTCAGTAAGTAATTGGATATACCTACAATATCGCAGGAAATTTTCTTGTATGAATTTGTGCTCCAGGGAACAAAAATATTGTATATAGGCCTGCGTTAAAACATTAGAAATATTTACAGTTACTAGTGTTGTAAATAAAATATTTTTACATTGATTATTGTCTGTCGTGACATTCCGTTGCTTAAAATTCTTAAATAATGTAGACATACTCTGCTAGTTTAAGGTGGCTCAATAAAGTGACATGTTTAAACTTTTAAATATATTTCCACATTTGGTCTTCCAAATTTACTTAAAATTTTCAGGTACATTACATGTACATGCACTTGAAATTTTAGATGATTACATGAAATTTTAGAGTTCAAAAATATTAAAATAACAATAATCCCAAATACAGGCATATTAATAGAGGAGTTCCATTCCAACAACTGAATGCTACTAGCTGTTTTCTTTTCTGGCATGACCACCATCAATCACTATCAGCCGATCCGCACGTTGAAATCCAATAAGAATACTGGTGACAACGTTCAACAATTCCAATAACTTACTGGAATTGTCATTTCATGCATATATAAAATGAACCCTGATTACAAAGCCTTGGAGGTGATCAATAGTCCAAGATCTAAACCTCCCCGCGGATTGAAAGATGGTCCCTTCGTCTCCAGCCATACAGATTCACCATACACCACATGCCCGGGCCACAGAATCCTGCAGATGTTTTATCCCGGATGCCACTGACCAACCAACCATGCCCAGAAAGAAGCATTGCCGAGGAGTACATATGTGGCGGCGAGGGCAGTCCCAAAGGCATTTACTCTAGAGCAAATATCGGCAGCGAAACAAAAGGACGAAGTTCTCCAGCGAGTGCAGAAAGCATTGAGTTCTAATCAATGGACGAACAACAAGGAGATCCAACATTTTAAACGGCTTAGAGATGAACTGTCCACATCACAAGGATTAGTTTTACGCGGTTCAAGAACAGTACCACCAGAGTCTTTACGAGAAAGCATTATAAGAAGTGCTCACCAAGGTCACTAAGGATTTGTTCGCACAAAGCAGATGGTGCGAGAGAAAGTATGGTGGTCAGGAATTGACCATGAAATCGAAACAATGATTAAATCATGCTTACCGTGTCAGTCAATGGCTCCACAGACTGTGCCAGAGCCCTTGAGACCCACAGCCATGCCGGACAAACCTTGGCAAGAAATACATATTGATTTATGTGGGCCCTTCCCAACAGGAGAGTTTGCTCGTGTGTGAAAATGCGAGTACACGATGGCCGCAAGTAATTATTCTAAAAAAACACTGCGACGGTAATAATCAACCATCTCAAAAAGATCTTCGCAGCGCAAGCAATACCCGTCATGACCGTGGTCTCTGACAATGGGCTACAACCTGTTTCGGAAGAATTCGAAACATTCTTGAGAGATTATGGTATAGCACACCGTAAAGTTACGCCGTACTGGCCGCAAGCGAACTCCCAAGTGGAAAGGTTCAACCGGACCATCGAAAAGGCAATTCGTGGTGCGCATGTAGAAGGAAAGGATTGTCGTAAAGAATTGTACATTTTTCTCTTGAACTACAGGGCAACACCACATGCAAGGACCGGTGCGTCTCCTGCCTTACTACATCTTGGTCGCGTCGTACGAAAGTTCCTTAAGTGGAAATTCTAGTGTCGGATACACTTGCATCAGCGCTGCAAAACGCAAAATCATTCGATTCTGAAGCGAAGCAGAAAATGGCAAGATACACGGATGTAAAGAAGAAGGCAAAGCCCTCGATGGTCAAGGTGGGTGATAAAGTACTGTTACAGCAAAAACAGCAACACAAACTTTCTACTCGTTATGATTGTCGTCCACGCACTGTTATCGCAAGACGAGGTCCAAGCATTGTTCTACAGCGGGGTGATGAGGCTCCAATAATGCGCAACGTCTCTCTGGTCTACAAGATTCCGAATGAAACGAATAGTGAAGAAGATGTTGACTTTGGCGAAGGACGTACACAGGGAAGTTACAGTGGTCAATGCAGAGAGCAACGGTCCTGAAGACGATGTATCAGAAGTTGATGACGGTCCCAATGATCGTGAAGTTGTGGAAGCCCGAAATAGGCCAGCTAGACAGGTTAGACCGCCTTCGTATTTGAGAGACTTTGTGCGGAGCATTGACACAACCTCACTAGATGCTGAGCATGCTAATATTAAAACATTGTATACAAGTGTTTGAACTACAGTATATATATGTTCTCATGAACTATGAATAATGCTTAGGGTACGTTAGTCACAGACAAGGTTGATATTGACTGTTCCAGCTGTTACATAGGTGTATTTTTAATTCACGTTGGAGGGAGATATTGTGTACACAGTCAGGAAGGGGGGTGGGGGGGGGGCTGAAAGGGAAAAAAAAGTAAGATGGCGGATGTTTTCACATACAATTCCTATATGCTGAGTTTGTTGTAAAAATAGAACGAAGAAACATAAAAACTTGCACAACCATTATTCTTGTTGCTCAATTTTAAACTTGTATTGCATATAAAAGTATTTTTGCACCCGACTTTATACACTGTTTCTTTCAAATATATTTATACACTGTGATTTATACACTACATATATTACTTTCCTTCTTTACTTTTATACCTGTAATATAATGACATTTTCCACATGTTAAGGATATGTTATTGCATGCAATGATACAGCAGCCAAAACAATTTGTTGGCATTGCATAAGATATTCAGTTGCTTTATGCTGTCAATACTTGTTTGCAATTATATGCAATGCAAAAACAATCAAAAACATGTAAAACTGCAACACAAGCAATATCTGCCAATTTATCGCTGTCTTTTAGTATTATTTTTTATTATTTTTCCCTGGGTCAGGTTTCCCACTGACTCCTGTAATCTGATTCGCTGATGAGCGGTCAGGTTTTCCCTATATGGACTGCTCAACCGGACGGTTGACCGCTGATGGTTTTCCACAACATTTTCCGCAACTATTGTTGTATTTATATATGAATTGTTTTAAATCTCGCATGTGCAAAATTGAATTACGTGTACAAATAAAATAATTTTAATTTAAAAATGTTTTCAATTAAAAATTGAAATGGCAAAGCGGCATTGCTTGCAGTTTTATTGTTTTGAGTGAAAAAATAAATCTGTTATTTACTGGCAGCATTGGTCTGAATGGGGAGAAACTGTGCCCTTGCTCTTGAAAACGGCCCTTGCCCCCAGCGGACTTGGGATGTTTCAAAAGCTCCGGCACAGTTTCTCTCCATCCGCATCTCCTATTCTGTAAATAACATATATTTACAGGTGGTCCATTTGACCATGAAACAACTTTGCTGTTTGCACAGTGCAACTTGTGACGCACTTTTAAACTCTACGTATGTATACCTTTCTGTACCATTACCTGTAGTATTCCTCTTGAATAATTGTACTCAGTTTTGAGTTGTGACTTTCAATGTCATTAAAACTAACAGCTAAAGTATTTCTTTCTGGTTGAATGAGTCCTTGAATTTCATTCAAATACTTGCTCTCACCATCAACTTTGAAACTGCAAAAAGAAAACATACGATATACATTATAATTTCTTGTATTTAGTTGTTATTTGCTCAGATGAAAGTGGTGTTTCTACACCATGTTTCTCAGGCAAGCTGAAAAATATGCCTGACCATGTCAGCAATGGAACCTATAACCTTTGTATCAGTCTAGTTCCGTCAACGCGTGCATAACATCTTGGTGCAAAAAGGCATATCTGGAGATTACTTAATTGTGTATATATGAAAATATTTTCTTCAATTAGTACTGACAATGAATTATTAATCATTGGCAACATGTGAGAATTACAATGTGTGCTGATATAAAAAAGTATAGCCTCTAATTAGGCATAATTACTGTGCAGCAATTTGATTGTTCTGAAATGCTTTGAGCTCATGATACATACATTACATGAGATCAACAGGTCACATTCCATATATAAGTTGCCATACAAAATGTCAAAAAATGATGTTTTTGCTCCAATTGTGGCAGTAAAATTCACTCTTGCTATGGTAAAAGTATCAGAACAATACATTTCTAAACCAACCTACCAGCCAAAATGTCAATTTACCCAAAACATCAATTTGATATTTTGCATGACAATGTGAGTACAATTATGGAATACCTGGCCACATAGGCCTAAGCTAAGTGGTTTTGGTCAAAGTTTGGGTTATAAACTGGCCAGGTATTCTATAACTGCTCTCAATGTAAAAAAAAGAAGAGACTCCACAGTCCAGAGTCCAGAGTCCAGAGTCTACTTTGAGCAACGTGAGTTTTAGTGTTTGTTGTTATTTGGCATTTAAATTCAATAATTGAAGATACGTTTGAGTTCAATATTAATTTAATGTTGAAATATCAATATATTGTGCGTCAATAAAATACATAAAATGACAAATAATCTGCGCATGTGAAATATCTATAGCTGTACTGTACAAAAGTATTATGGATGCAGGGTGCTGTGACTTGTGAGTAGTTGTTAAAAATGGACTATTTTAGACAGAAAAAATGCCGTCAATAAGAACTCTTATAAACATGCTATTGAAACGTTTTCTTCAGATCTTCGGTTATTTTGGTTAGTGTGTAGTTCAGACACATTAAACTAGAGCTATAGAATATATGACATGTTTGTATCGAGCTGACAAGCTGTATGCTGGCTGGTCAGGTAAAAATAGCTGGTATAATGCTGGATATCGAACACAACTCACAAATATCTAAAACAACTTACTCTTCCAGAAACTCTTGAAACAGTTTTTGACAACGATCAGCCAACTGATCACGAAGATGAGCACCGCCGGTCGTTCTGTCCGCGACGTCCATGTTGATTTCTTTCCAAAATTAAAATATTTTTGTCTACACGTGATAAATTTGGCGCGAAAAGAACACTCGTGGATACTCGTGAGGTCGTGGTCACACGAGGTTGTCGTGGCCATTGGCGTGGCCGAAGCACCCGTGGCCGGAGTGGGAAAAAGGTCGAACACAGGAAGCAAACATTTTAAATTAATTAATGAAAAGGAACAAGGGTACTTAGAGTAGGCAGCGGAACAGGAAAAATATATGTGAGGAAAAGGAGAACCACGCCCCCCCCTGAAGCCATTGTCTCTGTTACTACATGCGATGATTGCGATCATTACAAGTTCATTGAGTAACATTCTCTGCCGATCAGTACTACAGTAGTGGTGAAAAAAGTTAGATTGCAACACCACTGCCAAACAATTTCAAAATCAGTTCCAGGGCGAACATCCACTACTTCAACAATAGGTCATATGCCATAAAGAGGTTTATGCTCAGTGGTTTTCATTAAATTGTGTCAACAATCTGGGAGATTTTCGAAATAATTCGGAATGAAAACGCTCGGAAACGACACCGTGTGTCAGCATGCATGTAGCCTAAATCGTTGGGTGAATAGCCTACCTTCGGGACGGGGAGATGGATGATAACACAAGTTCTGTAGATTTTTGGTGAGAATTGCTAATTCCTCTCTCAAGAATTTACTCTCCGTCTTGAAGGTCATTGTGCAAAGGATTCTTTGCCACAGTTCTGCACCATTACGGACGGGCTAGCGCAGCCTTTTGCAATGGTTTAAAACAATGTTTTTACTGTGTCATTATTACCGAGACGCACAAGTGTAACACAAAACAACTGTTCAATGCATTAAAAAAGTTTATATGCAAAATCAGAATTTTCGATCGATACAAAAGCACTAGACTTGCTACAAGTCGACTCTTAAAGGCCCTATAATGTGGGCCACCCTACATTTTAAATAATTTGTTCCCCTATTAGACCGGCTTTGTTGAACATATAAGAGTTGTGGAAAGTCGACACCCAGAGTAAAATTGACAACTGACACCATGGCCATATAGTCACACAACTTGCATCCACAAACCACGAACCACGTGTGTCTTCACTCGTTACTGTGTCGTAGTAACTTCGTGTAACGTCGGAAAAATACCGCGAATGTAACGAGGACTGGTTCTGTTTTGCTTTCGAACTACCAACAAAGTTTGCAATTGAGCGATATTTTGTTTTGTCAATGGAAAACAAGATTAGTGCAGGTGTCTACTTCGAACTTCGAACAAAAATTTATGCTAAATCCTCTCTTAACCAGAAGATCTTGCTTGCAGGATTATTGAATATTGTTTGATCTCAAGTCCAAATCTAACTTCATAGTAAAAATGTCAAACGCGAATTGGCGAGAGGATGATCTGGCAAGAGGATTGGCAGCTGATTTATTTAATCTCTCAGGGTTGGGCGTCGAAGATTCACAAATAGGAGCTTATGATATGTCGTACGTTTTTCATTTGTTTTTTTTTGTTTCCTTTCATAATGCCATTAAATTGCAGCCTATTCAAGGTCATAAGTCTTGATATAACGCATGTTCACTCTACTGTATAAAACATCTGTTATACGTGACAGCACGTGACAAAATCGACATGACATAGAATTGAATAACGTTAGTACCTGTTTTGATGCACCAGTCAAAGGTTTTGCCCCAGGAAGAGGGTATCTGCCAATTAAACCTTTACTGTACATCTGGGAAATTACCAAAAATGTCAACTGACTGACACCTCTTCCCGGGGCAAACCATTGACTGGTGCATATGGAGGGCCTGGATTTCCTGGTGAATATGTTTTTCAGGACTGGTCTAGTGAGATTCTGAATTGAATGATTTTAAGGGAGTTTAGGCAGATATTGGGAATTTACTGCAGGCCCTCAAGAATGCCCTATAGGCAAGCCAGGCAAAACCATCATTGTCTGCTATTATTTTTGTTAATGATCCTTAAGAGCCAATATTTATCCACTAATAGCTAATTAATTGGCAAAACTGATGGTTGCTTTTTGCAAAAAGTGAGAAACAGAGAGACATTTTTAACAATGTTCACTGTATATTGTTCTATTTGTGTGATCTGGTTGGTCCACAGAGTTAAGTGCCACTGACAATAATGATCAATGATCAGCTCATCTGAGTCATCTCTAAATAGAACATAGATTTTGAGGCCTGATTTTGAGGATTATAACTAACCTTTGATACAACTTCAAAAACCTAAAAACAAATTTTGAAAATTTACATTCTATAGGGAAGTCTTGAACCTGGTCAAAGAACCGTCCATGCTAAGCGTGTCTGATGACAATAATACGTATGTACAATCTTACACTTTTATTAGATTATATGCAACTTTAGTTTTGTAGAAACATGACAATGATGCACAGATACATTATTGGTGGGGACTTTTATTTGGGGTGGGGGGGGGGGGGGTTGTGAGAAAATGTTTCTTTCATAACCCTACATAGGTTATAAAATACTGATATGTCCAAGTATGTAGGTAAGTTGCAAAAAGATTGTTAATGTAAACATGTATAAACTATCAATACCTTTTTTAGAAATGTTAAAGTTGAAGGCTCTCCTTTACAACAATTCAAAGAAGATACAGCTCCTCCAAGGTACTTGACAGTATATGTCTTTATTTTATAATTTCTAAGATGTATGTAACATCATAATCATTTCATGTCTTTCAGTGCTATTTTGGTTTTGGATAAAGTATATGGTTCCACAATAATTAGTGCAGTAATTAAGTCTATGTTGTGGACATTGAATTCACAGAAAAATTTAAATAATTTCATTTTTTATTATTTTTTTTTTCAAATAGAATAATATATTATAAATATTCAAACTTATATTTTGAACTTTTAATCAACTGGAGTTAGGGGGCACTCCCCGAGATGGCTCATTAAGCTAAGCAGGCAGTAGGAATAATCTCAGCCCCTTCCACTTTTAAAAAGTTTTCACAGCATCTGAATATTCAATACCATCAGAGATGGGGCCTAAGGAGGGGGCTATAACTAAAGATTGATTAGTTTTGACTGCTGTGTGTAATTATTTAGAAATATTCGTAATGTATTTCTGTTAATCATCAGCCAAATCATATGTATTGGAATCATATTTGTTGTTTGTTGAGTTACCAATTCAAAGGCAAATAGAAAGGCCCTTGATTTTGTGAGGAAAGGTTGATAGAAGATAATAAGGAGGCATAGTTTTAAAATTTTAAGGATTAGAGACAGTAAAACAACTGAAAAACATTTTGTACAAGTCAAAAAGGAACTAACTATGAGAGAAAATGACGTGGGGGACATTGCAGAGCAACTATAAAATCAGGCACGAAAGAACAACAAGAAGATGGTGAAAAAACCTACCATGCACCACAGTTCTAAAGACAGCAGGAAAGGCTTAACAAAATTGGCTTAAGTTAACATGAATTCTATTCTATTCTTAAGTTACATGAATTGCTGTTAATTGGGAAATAAAAAACCCCTGCAAAAAGGCACTTGCTGTTGCCTTAAGATGCCCTTACTATTTTAAATTGTGTTAGGAACTGCACCAGCGAATTTTGTGAGCAATTTTGTTTGTGACCAGATTCTGGAGGTAAAGCACGCAAAGACCAGGGCAAAACCTACTTGTCACATGGAATGAGTCCAAACATACTGAGTTGCAATTTCCAGCAAAAAAGAAAACCCTTTCAACGATGCAAAAAAAATGAAGAAAAGAGAAAATGATGTCAAGAGAAAAAGAGAAAGCAAATATTGGTTCAAGCCGAGGAAGACCATTGTGACAGAGAAAGGGGGAATTAATGGAAATTGACATAATTTTTAAGCTGGAATTTGCAAAGAATGACAAGAGCTATCGTCACGCGAACTAACGTTCCTGTAGTATTGATAGGCCTCCTAGTTTTACACAAGCTTAAGTGATATAGGGTCTGACATTCTGCTCATCTTAGCAGTTTGGTAAAACAGTGCATCATGATATATCTTGGTTAAAGCAATATATCACAGACTTAAAAACAATGGAAACCTTGAATATCATCACTTTTCAGTTATTACAGAAAATTGATTGAGGCGTGTTGAGCGGACATTATGCACATGCTCACAACACAATTTCATTAATTCACAAATTCACAAATTCAAAAACAGTAATAATATTTTAACATTTATATCGCTTCAATTACATAAAAAATGATCAAAGGCACATTACATACTGTAAGTATGCGCATTACATAAATATAGATAACTTGAGCAATACAGGGTGTCCCAAAAAAATCCCCCCCCCCCGTTAAACTTTGGAGCATAGTTATTTAAGCAGTGGCTCAGTTTGTAAATTGTTACTCTGTAGCGAAAGTTTAACATTATGTCTTCTTGGGTCCAAATTTTCAGATCAAAATGTTTAAATGTGTTACTTTTGCAGCAATTCAAAAAAGCAGAGTCAAAATTCTGACTTTTTCAATTTTGTATAATTTATTAAAATTAAAAGTTTCAAGACGTTACTGTACAGTGTGAAATTGTTTAACAACACATTTACTTGACAAAGTTTACACATAACGAAATAGAACGTAAACTACAGTTTAAATGTCACAACGTAAGACGAATTTGGTTTAATTAAAGTACCCTTGGGACCTTTTTTTTACCAAAGCTGCAGGAACACGAATAAAGCATGCAATCCACTCTTTTGCGTTATCTGTGTTCAAAAATGTTTGGACAACAATTTAGCAAAGAAAGTTTACGAGAACGAATCACTAATGACTTCGTAACACTACGACGAACGAGGATGGCTAGACGAGACATGAGAGACATGAGAAGAAGAGCAGTAAAATGCATGGAACATAAAGGCGGACACGTTGAAAGAAGATATGGCATTTAAGCTAGTTTACGTTCCATTTCGTTATGTGTAAACCTTGTTATTTAATTGTCTCGTTCAACAATTTCGCACTGTACAGTAACCTCTTGGAATTTTTAATGTTAATGAATTATGCAAAACTTGGACAAGTCAGAATTTTGATCCTGCTTCTTTGAGTTGCTGCAAAAACAACACATTTAAACATTTTGATCTGAAAATTTGGACTCAGGAAGATATGATGTCAAACTTTCGCTAGAGAGTAACAATTTAAAAATTGAGCCACTGCTTAAATTATCCTTCACAGTTTAACGGGGGACACTTTTTTGGGACACCCTGTATGTAATTCATATGATGTAATTTTAACAAGTATCTGAAATGTAGAGCTATGCATGGGGTCTATCTTGCACAAAAGCATAACTACAGGTAGCTTTTCAAGAATTTCATTTTCCTCTTATACAAATACTTCTACAAGGACGTGTGATTGCCTCAGAAGTAATTCATCATTGCACGCTCTCTATGGTGGCTTAATTCATTTTTCGGTTTTCTTTGCTGTAATGCGGTCACTAACTCCGATGGCGACCTGAAATAAATAATTAGGTGAAACTTGTGAAGAAATCTCGAAAAATCTTGGCTTATTGTAAAACCTCCTCAAAAATGAACTAAGTCAGATAGATACCTCGAAGTCAGGATTTATGACTTATAAAGCTCGGGGTCTTAATGTATAACATAAATCTATCGGTATCTCTTACATACAATGATTACAATCCATTACAATCAATTTTTTTAAAATTTTTTTTCGGTGTCGCAAGTTGGCGCAGCGTTCATGGGTGATACCGCTGGCACAAACCGCGTGAGCCGACCTAAACACGGCGTTTAAACTCAATTTCTAGCGGAATATGTCAACAAAACACGCATTTAAATATGTATGCTAGAATATCTAAACCGCAAGAAGGTTTTACGTGCAAAGATTCTCATGCAAAATGTTTTAAAACGACAAATTCCACCGCGAAACTTTACCGAGGAGCGATGTATTGCGGTGAGGTTTTGAGAGCGTGTTTCCGTCATTTTCTGTTATGTTCTTACTTTTAAGAAATTTAGAAATTTCTACACAAGAATCAAACGCAAATTCTACTGAAATATCTATACACAAAACACAATTTTTACTGAACAATTAGATTACTCGCTCTCGATTTCTATGCGGTGATAGTTGATTCGGGCTTCGCCCTCATCAAAAAAATCGAGAGAGCGAGTAATCTAATTGTTTTAGTAGAATCAGAAGTCAAACATGGAATATTCAACAACAAAAAATTTATTTTTAAGCATTTTTTTAAAAAGAAATCTCTATAGGAAGATGATTGTTTCGCTACTCGCTATCTATCGAGGAATAGATAGCGATTAGAGTAACCAATCAAATTACAGCATTTGCAATAGTATAATAGTATGATTCTACTAACATAATATAGTGCGTGTTAAGTTTTGTCTGAAATTGAGCTTGTTTTGTTATAACAGTGCATGCCTGTGGGTGGGCGACTTCAGGTGGAGACAGTATATTTTGGATAATGATAACCTACATAGTGGCCCACGAATGCCCTATGTGTGTTGATTTTAAGGAGAGAGAAAGTCTGGAGTACCCGCCTGTGATGGCAGTTCTGCACTAAAATGCTTGACGAAAGAGCACTGGACATCTCATGCATGATATTTGTGAAGATGTATATAATGCAGTATTGTTTTCCGTCAATTATTTAGCGTGTTATCACTGTATAAATATTTTAGGTTTAATTTCATCCTCAAGGCTCCAACGTCATCATCAAAGAAACTGAATGAAGACAGTATAACTTATCTTAATCAAGGTTAGGAGAAACAGGAATTTCTATTTTTGCACAATATGGCATAAGGGAACGATTTGGACTATTGATTACTTTTGTCAACTCACAAGGAACTTCTTTTAATCTTGAAGGAATTTTATTTGTACAATAACCAGAGTTCATTCTAGCTTTTCATTAGTCGAGAACCAGATCTGATACAGCACAGACGCACGTCTTACGTCATTTCAGTGACAAGCCAATCACAGCAATTTCAGAGTTGTCAACGTACAGCCAATGGTGTTCTTTGTTTTTTATAAATCATGATCACGTCAAATGGCGTTTGAGTCTTTTAGTCGCACAACAAAACTTGTTTTTGCGAAAGTTTCCACTTTTTTATCAATATATAAAATAAATAGATAAATTTTGCCGTTGTCTGTCCAGTTATCGATATACGATAGACGTCATATTGTGGTAAGAAGAAAAATGTGGCCCACGAGCCGCCCTGGCGAGTGGATTAGTGTGTATCTATAACTGAACTGACAACGGCAAAATGTTATCTGAAGTATTTGTTTAAATAGTCTTTAAATTCTTTATGTCAATATGATTCAGTTATTTTGCGTGTTTTGTCTTTAACTGCACGTCCACATATATGGGTTTGTTTAATTTTTGAATATTTGATTATTTTTGCCATGCGCCTCCCTATGTAGAATATCTCCTATATATTATTGCTGGGAGGTATCAGTTCTTATTTTAAACTTTATACTATTGTTTGAAATGTTTAATGTGTTTTATAAGGTCAGTCATACCAAGTTCGACTCCAAGGAATGTGGGATACGTCATTTATAAGCAATCACGTTGTTAATGTGAGTATTTTTATTTAAGGTATTATGCGCACATACATACGACCACCTTGTCATACGAACGGTTCTGATTCACATGCATATCTCATTTCAGGTTCTGGTCAAACTTGGATTTTATGAGCGTAAACTGCAAGTAGTTGAAGCTGAAAAGTATGAAGAATGGCTAAACAATCGACCTTCTGAAAGACTTCTAGAAATTGGTAATAAATTTTTAATTCAGTACCTTCCTTAATTTCGCACTTGTGCATAGAGGAGTAATCCCCTTTGTTTTCGGGATATTTCAATTTACCAGTCGAAAGTAATATCGAACGCCTAATTATTGTGTTGTTTAGATGTTCCTATGTCTGTGGGTATTTTAAATATAAGAAGTCAGAGCAGTTATACAAATGAACTTGAGTTTGAATGGGATACTCAAGTCGAGGCTCAAGTTTATATTAAGGTAAACTCCAGGTATTTTATCATTATAGATAAAATTTATTTCGACGTTTAGATTAAACTATGGAGATCCTCACGAAATGAATAATGATGATGTTACATATACGTACAATTATATGGTGTTAAGTGACTAAATTCAGGATGTTAGCCAAAAGTAAAAAAGCGCGTTTAACTAATATTGTGAAATTTTGTCCCCGTGTGTTCCACATTTGTTTCTCGGTCTAGGGGCACGCCTCCTTCGATTCTTTTGCATGGTTATGTCTTCGCAATGCCATTCCTACATTAAAAAAAAAGTATAACAGCTACAGGTAGCATACCATGCAGCACTGTCAAAATATTTAGGTTAAGGCATCACTATAAAGTATAGTATAAATCTATGAAATACCATAGATTTATATTAATATGTTAATCTATGCGAGGCTAAAGGAATCTTTAAAGGATTAATGCCTGATTTATTGAAAGGAATATTGGCTGATTTACTCCTGTGAAAGGAATACCGCGGTATTTTTGACTGTACCGCACACCCTGAAATGTTGATATGTTAGTGCCATGGTTAAGTGATAGTTTTATTCTATTTTTAGCAATAGAGTCTTGAAAAAGTATTCCCCTATAAACAGTATACGCTAAATAAACACAGTAGCCTGTACAGTACTAGCTGATGAAAGTTTTCTACTGATTTAGATAAACTGTGTGAGTTCAGAATTTACCAAGGGGAAAAGTGGTAGGTGTAGTAAATTAATTACATATTCTCCATTTCAAACATTTTTCTAGATTTAGAAATGCAATAATTACTGACATTATGCATGAGTACTGCATTTGACACCAAGATAATTAAAACTAGTTTGGTCGAGTCACAATGCAGTATGGCAGTAGCGGCTATAGCAAAACTGCAACACTGGCATTGTCTATACAGGGTGTATAAAAAGTAGAACTACCCCCAATCTGTTGTATTAATTTGGACGTCACAAGATAATTTAATACAGATTCCTTTGTCCTGGTATACGTCACATGAAAGTATTTGTACTAGCAACGTAACTTATAATTTTTAGGAGGCGAGAGTGGTGTTCCTCTTAAGTTACAGTTTGATATTCAAGATACCAAGTCACAGAGTATTGTTCCTCTCTATTCTGCTGGATGTCAGATTAAAGTCTTTCGGGTTGGTATACCAGGTTTTTTAAAGATCCGGCGTAAAACATTTTTATCCAAATTTTTGTTACTCATGCACGTTCAGTGGTG
Organism: Muricea muricata; assembly: GCA_963855995.1. Lineage (NCBI taxonomy): Eukaryota > Metazoa > Cnidaria > Anthozoa > Malacalcyonacea > Plexauridae > Muricea > Muricea muricata. The sequence continues at coordinate 63,955,895 of OY979717.1, forward strand.
TAACTTGACGCTTGCCCGCTTGCCCGGGGCAAGTGAATATCGTGGCGGGCAATTAAAACTTACCCCTTGCTTGCCCGGACGGGCAAGTTGCTTTGCTACAAAAAGCTGGCCATTTATATCCGTAAATTTAATTTTTTGTCAAATAAAATGTATGATTACTCGGTTTTTACCTGGATTCTCATTTACGCAAATATTCACAACGGAACAATAATGAACTCTGTCGCTGATTTAATAAAATATCTTTAACATTTAATTTATCCTCAAATTCATCGATTTCGATCCAAGTAAAATAAAAATATTCATATCCGTGTGTTTTTCAAAATGTGCGTCCACAGTTTCACTGATCATTGGGATGCACTTTATGTAAGCTTTATGTAAAGAAATTGTCGTACATGACAAAAACGTGCACGCCAGTAAAAAAACAAATTTACTACTTTAATGGGACTATGGAGCGATATCTAACCAATTTTAAAGGCTATTCGACGACATTGGCTCAGGCTGGGAAGTCATCTACATCAAATTCAACTCAGAAAACATCTATTCAGAAAAATAAAGAGTACGATATCAAAAAACGATCCCGAAAGTTTGTTGACTCTTGGAAAAATGAGTTTCCATGGGCAACTGAAGTAAAGCAAGACGGACAAAACGTTATTGTTTGTTCCATTTGTAGTGAATACTCAAAAGTGAAGGAAAACCCAAGTGATTTAGATCGTAAAAACAATTCGTTTTTATATGGGTGTAGTTCCTTCAGGAAAACGTCGCTGGAATCACACGCAAAAAGCGTCCAACACATTAATTTTGCAACACGAAAAAAGAACGAACTTAGCGGAGAACCCTGTCGGAATAAAATATTGACGGCCTTCAGTGAAACGGAGAAATCGTCCCTAATTACTCTTTTTAGAAATGCTTATGCTGTCTTGAAACGTGGTAAGCCATGGACAGACTACGAATTTTTATGTGAGCTTGACATTGTAAAAGGATTAGAAATTGGCAAAACCTACCTTAACCGGAACAGTGGAATGCAGTTTGGCCGTGCAATTTGTGTGAATATTCTAGATGAAATGTCTCAAGATTTCTTAAAGGCTAACTTTTTTAGCATAATTATGGATGAAGCTACAGATGTCAGCCATTGTGAGCAGGTGATTTTGTATGTGAGATTTTCAAAGTATGGCCAAATAATAACAAAATTTTGTGGGATCTTCACTGTCACCAGAGCCAATGCTCGCCAAATTACTGATGGCATTCTTAAAAGTCTAAAGGATAGGTTAGGTTGGAAAAATGACAGCAGTGGAGATGACGAAAACGAGACTGAGGTTGAAAACAATTCAGACAATCCTTACATGTCAATGGACAGTGATAGTAGCACGGATGAAGAAGTTGACTCCCTTGAAAATTCAGATGTAGAACTAAGTGTGGTCGATAAAGAAGCTGTTTCCACTGCTAGAGTTAGCCAAAGTAACCAACAACAAGAGACATCCGATGCGAAACAACCTTTACTAGTAGGAATGGCCTCTGATGGAGCAAGTGTCCTCTCTGGAAAGAATGCAGGTGTACAGGCTCTTCTCACGAAAGAAGTTAATTGTCACATGGTATACATCTGGTGCATTTCCCATCGGTTGGAGCTATCTTTAAAAGACACACTTAAACAAGGATGCAAACAATTTAATGATTTGAATTATTTCCTAAAGTCGTTGTATCTGTTTCACACAAACTCAAACGTTGTACATGAAGCGTTTCGGAATGCAGTTAAAGTGAAAAACAGGAAGGGTGGAACGGCAGTTGGTCGAGTAGATGGAACCCGTTGGATTGCCCACACGACAAATGCAGTGACAAATCTGCTAAACACATTGGATTGCCATCAAGACTGCCTCGCTGCTTTAAAGAGTGCTGAAAAATTCAGTGCCTCGCAGAAAGCTAAGGCAACATATTTTGAGAAAAGACTTCAACAAACGGCGTTTGTTGAATTCGTGATCTTTATTCTTGATGTCTTGAAAGCCCTTTCAAGATTTTCTCTGTTTTCACAGAGCAGAAGTATTCCTTTCCCTGCAGTCCAGTCATCGCTGGAAAAATGTGTAGACCGACTGAAGTTGCTGAAACGGGATACCAGTCGTGGCGCTGAGTGGCAGAAGTATGTCAAAGGAGATTACAAACATGTTCTCACCCAGTGCATTATCTCTGGCGAGGAACACTTATCTGAAGCAACCAAAGTAAATATATTGGATATTCTCATTGACTGTGTGAAACAGCGCTGCTCTGACTCAGTCCCCTTAGAACTAGACAAGCTATCTCCGCTGCTGAATATCACAAGCTGGAAGAAGGATGAACTTTTTTCTCTGGATTCTGTGTCATCTAATGGCATCCGTACGTGGAACGTATCTGACTGGATGGATGAAGAAATAAGCAACCTCAATGAGTACACCTTTATAAAAGAGCAGTTGGAGAAACAAGGCATCGCAGTAGCAGAAATCCTTGTAGAGTGGAGAGCACTGAAACGAAAACTCCCAACCCTTGACATCGACTGGGAACATCCTGAAAACATCAGCTGGAAAGATGTCATCAGCCAGATGTCAGCAGATCGTTTCATTAATCTTATTGCTCTAGTTGACTTTTTGGGGACATTCTGCCTCTCAAGTGCAGAAGCAGAGAGGGGCTTTAGCCAGCTAAAGGTTGTCAAGACAGACAAAAGGTCACGTTTACAACAAAGCCCACTTGAAGATCAGCTGTTGGCTAAACTAGAAGGTCCACCCCTTGATAAGTTCGATCCCGTTCCAGTCATTGAAGCTTGGTCTGTCAGTGGTGCTAGAGTGAGGCGCCCGTCCTTTATGGAAGATCAAACATCCAAATTTGGACCCAAACCAAAAAAGCGACGCTGAAGCGGCTAAAGCACACGGACAAGTATTACACTGAATATTATACTGGGATTTTAAGAACACTAAGTTGTTTGGTTATATTATACATTCGATTCCTTTTTTGTTATTGTTTATGCTGTACATACTGTAGTATTCATATAATAATATGATAAAGGAAATAAAATAATCGGATTGATGTTACCTTATATAATATATAAATGTGTACTTGCTTCAAATTTAGTTTTTTGTGGGTCAAAGCTAGATCTGAGGTAGTAATAGTCTAGATCTGAGGCAGTAATAGTCTAGATCTGAGGCATACAGTAACATAGGTGTATAGACGAGTGGGAGGAAAGCTCTGGTCATATTTTTGCCCCTGGGGAAATATTCGAAATAATCACGTCACTAATTTAAACCCTCCTTCCCCCGAGTACCCTATTGCCTGCACGATGGCAAGTGGATTTTATTTAGGGCAATCAATTTTCATCTCCAACTTGCCCTGAAGGCAAGTGGTCAAAAAAGTAAAGTTACACCACTGACGTTACGATAAAAAGCGGGGTACTTATTTAGCTACAAAAGCTACTTATTTAAGGTGCATTTTTTTGCTTTTAGACCAAAGGTGCTGACAGAAAACATAAAACAGAATTATCAAAACTTGAACAGTTATCAAAAGAGGAAATGGTAAATTTAGGTTTAAGAAGCTGTACTGCATGTTCAAAGAACTAGAAATATATATCTCTTATTGGATGTTTTGGTGTACATTATCGCTGTATACTTTTACGAGTTCAAAATACAAAGAACTGGTAAAAATATACAGCGATATTGTACACCAAAACATCTCATAAGCTATTTATTATACTAGAAATTTCTAATAGAAAGGGAATGCTGCGAGGTATAGAGTGCAGTATTTGTATTACCTTAAACTCGTGCGTGTACATAGCTATAGTTTTATAACGCCCGCTGCTGAACAATGAAAAATATCCTTAAATCCTCTTAAATCGAGTATTAGAAAGATTACAACACCACTACTGACCAATACATTGCGGATTCAGAAGATCGTCTCGAATGATAAATATTTTCAAATCGAGTGCCGTCAAGAATGTAATGCCGCTCGCTTCGCTCGCAGCAGCAACTGCTTTTGAAAAAGGAATCCTATAAAGAAACTTGAAATGTCGACAACCCAATTAGCATACATGAAGTACTCGGGCGCTGAAGCAAAATTTGACTGGCCAAAAAATACACTCGTCAAACCGGTTTAGAATTGTCCGCTCATTAAATTTAAATTTTATTCAAAAACACGTCAGTTTGTCAAACCGGTTTCCTACTATACAAATAACCCAGTGTACAAATGACCAACTGTCCGAATATCGCTGTATGTTTGTACTCGTTTTGCGAGTTATTTGGACGCTTTTTAACAAAGTTGTATAATAAAAAGAAATATAAATATGTTTGTAACGTTTCGTTTCAGGTGCAATATCAAGCTCCCTCTGAAGTAACAGTTCTTACAGAGGTAAGTAATCCAATGAAAATTGAAAATGGTCTTATAAGGTCTGACTTCATGAGAAGATATCATGTCATCACGAAGTGAGGGTCAAAGTGGTCTGATCAGTGGCTTCCGCATGTATTGTAGTTGCATTTTTTTCACGTGATCGCGGTATAGTTAGGGTATATATATTTATAATTTTATTTTATTTTATCTAGAATCTCGTGGAAAGTTCAGAAGAGAGACTTTGGTCATCCCCAACGTAAGTGCATGTATGTAATATCATGTATAATGGATAAAATTAATATACCTAAGTTTATTCCTGTAAATACTGTGCATATATATTAGCTGCATGAACTCCGCAGTAAATCACTGATGAAAACATCTCATCTGGGATCTGTGGCTATAAAACTGGTCAGTTTAGTTTTAACGAAATACTACATTCGCCTGTATGTAATGTTGTTATGAACATGGTATGAATGTTCTTCCTTCCAGGTAATAATGCAAAGTCTAATCTCTTCGTGTGAGATCTAATAACTCCCCCCCAATTAGACCTCATATAAGTAAATTTAAATCCAGTAGATTAATTATATCGTGTTATTTAGGAGCTCATATCAGAACTCTCTTAATTCATCTATTCCATCTCCACAAAGCTATTATTCTCCAGTTTCTTCCTCATCTATATCGCTGGCTGTACCGCAGGTAAATATTAGACCAAAAAAAACCTGGGTTTCCCATTTGGCGACTTTTTAATGCTCATCAGTGCGTGACAACGAGTCATTTGAGAGGTTAAGATTGATGTTTACGGCCGACCGGTAACCGCAAACGCCAAACTTCAAGTCGGATTTTCAGGTGAAGTGTTAGCTGTTCGAAGTTAGGATAATTTGTGCATTATTATTGAAGAATGGATTGACTAAAAACTTGTCGAAACCTTCGAAAACTTGTAGAACTCACCTTCAAATGCGAATTGAAGTTTGCCGTTTGCGGTTACCGGTCTGCCATAAACGTCAATCTTAACCTCTCTTTTGACAATAAAAACCAGATAATTTAGACCACGCTTCTAAGATCAGCGGCCATGATTGTATCCCGAGATGCGTCTCGCGTCCTAAGCCTTCGCCAGGCCGCTAAGTAGGTACAATAAATTGCTTAACACTTTTTGTAAACTTCAAATAAAAGAATTAGGGTCAAAACGTAGGTAGGGTCGAGAAACAGTTTACATCAGTCAGTGAGCCAACTCCGTTGGAGTTTGCAAATTGAATGTAATCATTGAAAGGTTTTGATCATTATTATGATCAAATGGCTAGAATTTACTAACATTTAGTTTCACACCACGTCACCAGTATATGCTGTTGTTCGCATGTATGGAAAGATATGCACTGTGGCATTCGGTAGTGGCATGTAATAGTTGTTGTATGTTGTCAAACACCTCAGAATTTCGATTATTCAACTAAGCACGTGCATGCATGTATATTGCGTACGATCGATTATAGTCTAATATGACGGTTTGTAAGAGTGAATCGCAAACTCGAGTGATATTTCTATGGCTAAAAGTACTATTTTAACCGGCGCTACAGTTATACGCACCAATCAATCTAGGCTAGTACTTTATTCGTTAACCTTTTTTTGAGTTATAGCAAAGCTAAAAGAACGCCGTGACAATTTTTGTAATAATTTCTTTTGCGAACTATCACACTAAACTGAAATAGAACGAACTTTTACCAAATCTTTTATCTAATTATGAATTAAGAAGTGGTGGATCGTATGATCATTTCTATTGTAAAACTGATCGTTTTAAAAACTCCTTTTTGCCGCACTGTGTTATTAGAGACAATTGTAGATACTTTTTAACTTTTAGTGTATGTATAGATGTAATATATTATAATTAGTTTTTTAGATTGTCTTAGTACTGATGTGATTTAACCATTTTGGTACAACATCGTTTTTCAATAAAGTATAAAAAGGGATTTTTCCCCTTGAAAAGTAGCAAAATAAAACTCAGAATATCAGAGTTCTAATGTGAACTGACGAGCATTGTATAAACATATTATATATTCATAATAATTTCTCTATACTATACGTCGTATATTCTAAAAAATACACCTAATGAATCGTGGTAGTTTTAGATCAAGTCGTAGATAAACAAAGTTTCAGCAGATCAAAAATATGATCGGGAGAAGAGTAGTTCATAGATGAAGTGTACTATCCAAAACTAGCTTTTCTTTTGCAATATTACAAGCCTCATCAACAGGAACATTTGTGAACAACTAGCTACATCAAAACTTACCAGAATCTCATCTCCTAATTTAGTTTGTTCTTTTTTTTACAAATTCTTCACAACATGATGTTCAGATTTTCAAACAAGAGGTTTCAATATTTCGGCAAGATATTTAGACATTTTATACGTTGGCGAACCTTGAAAAGTTGCAATGGGTCTTAAGGGGACATCATGTTTATGAATTTTAGGTAAACCATATAATTTAAGACAAACAGTAGCCGGCGGTCTCAAAAGATCAGATCATAAACTTTTTGAGACAAAATTTCTGCCTTTTTAAGATCAGATAAAGAGCCTTAGTTTTCATATTCTACACGATCGAAGACTGTAGCGTTACCTTTATCAGCTTTAAAATATGTATAGACTTATCTGTTCTTAAGCTTGTCACCGCATCCTTCATATTCGTGGTTAAATTCGAACATGGAAACTTCGCAAGTCGTCGTAAAAACTCAGTGATTTGGAAACGAATGTTACAAGCTTTGTCGCTTTTTAGATGGAAAGGTTTCAACTCTAAACGTTGGACAATTTCCTCTTTAGGAAAGACGCGCGCGGCACAACGGCGAAATTTAAGCCAAGAACCAAGACTGCATCTTTTCAATCGGCGTTAGATTTCTGGCACTTCTATTGATAACGGTGCTTCGTAGTGAATGACCAGCCAAATCTTCTTCTTGCTTGCGATGAATCTTTCGACCATTGGACGTCAATTTCGTGGATTTGGCAATTAGACATAGAGGCATTAGGCATAGAAGAAGCAAAGATCATTCTTTTAGCCGTGGAGTAATGTCCACATTCTGGCAGCCGTATCTGATAAATTCGTTCTACTTGACAGCGCACATTTCAAAAGAAAGCAATCGCACAAATGCTCTGAATGGAAATCCGGCTTTATTAGTGTAGTGTCAGTTTTATTTATATGTAATATCGCTATGTTGAAATCTTTTGAAATTTCGGGTTTAGTGGTTTGTTGTCGATTCATTGCTTTGTGTGTTTTATTTTTATTTATTTATATTTATTTTATTTATGAGATATTTTTTCACAAAATTAGATCAAACTCACAAAACTGAAACATGACTGAGGTCACAACAATACCGTTATAGTCTAGCGCAAGTGATGTTTATATGTCATATATGGACTTTAAATTTGATATAAATGATCGTAGGATAAAAAATATTTTCCTAGTTTGCTAATCAGTCACAGTATTGGTTCCTTTGATGGTGGTTGGCTGTTTATTTTTGGCATTTGTTTGGAAACTATATTTACGCAGGAACGTGTATTATTTTGTATTACCCGTTGTTATAGAATGATTTGTCTTATAATTTACTTATCAAATGCAGAACACAGTTCCTTGACTTTTTCTCGACTTTGGTATTTGTATGTAAATATTCACCATTGTCCATCTAAAGGCCTCTAAACCGCTACATGCTGTCAGTTTCTTCGATTCTACAGAACGATAACTTCTGAAACTTTGCACTATTCTTGCATCCCCAGTTTTATCCTAAGTAGGCATTAGCAGCGTTCCATAATTTCCATACTTATTCATAACTGCAATGTAATTCTAGTAATAGTCTGGTTTGTAAGCTTGCTATATAATGTCAATAATGTGTTCTCAAGCTTTATTACTCAGAAAGTCTTTATTACTCGAAGTCTCCGAGCGAGAATCGATTATTAATAAGGTCCAAAAAAATTACCTATGTTTTCTATTTCTTGTTGCATAAAGTTAGTTAGGGTAGGTCGGTATTTCCATAGACAGCCCAATTCACTGTGTATTTTTAGTAATATATGCAGATCAGTACGCACTGATCTCTATATATTGCTGAAAGTACACAGTGATTTGGGCCGCCTATGGCATTCCTTTTTTATGTAACTTTTTTAATGCCCGTACATGACAATGACACTAAAAGCAGGTATCTGATTATATATAGGTTTATATATTAAGCACACTTCCGGGATCAGTGGCCCTGATTATATCCCAAGTAAGATGCATATGGCGTCACGCAGCCTTCTCCGCACCACAAACTGGCTAACTGGGTACAAAAATTGTTCAAAGATTTTTGCAAACTTTAAAAAAGTTTACGGTCTCTAATTTCGTAAAAAAATAGGTAGGGTCAGGAAACCGGGAAGGGGTTTCCAAACTACTGCAAATACATTTTTTGAATTAAACAATTCATGGTTACGTAGGTCGCTATTTGTGTATATGTTGGGGGCAAAGCTCTCAAAAACCACAGCTGATGAAACCATAAAGATTAGTATCAGTCGAGGTATATGGTGGTAGTGAGGTATTAATATACAGATATATTAAGTACAATAGTTTTTTTTGTAGAGGATCACAAAGGACTCAACAGTAGACGAGACGAGGGCGTGGCTTGTAGCTAATCGATTTCACAACGTTCTACAACAGTTAAATAACTATACAGGTTTGTTATTAGAGAACGTAAACAAATGACTGTAACACGTACGCCTCGGCTAGCTTCCGGTTGGTTCGGTCAAACCCTTATTGGTCGATTTCATTTCATTAACCTTATGTCGTGAAATAATTTGATCTACCTATTAAATCTACCTTTTAGGTGCTGATCTTCTACGACTAAGTAAAAAAGATATTATGTTAATAGCTGGAAATGCCGAGGGCATTCGATTACATAATTTGATCCAAACAAGGTGTGGTTTTGTGTATTTTACATTTCTTTTATTGTCTCAAAAATTTTTGGAATCATCTGGAAAAGCCTTCTTGTTGATTTGCGCTCAACATTTATCATGACCTACATGTGTTTTTAGTTTACCGAGATGAAATCAGTATTTCATAAACACCAAATTTACTGTGCCCCCCTCTGTTTTAGTTCCATTCATTTGGGTTTAGGACTCATCAATTTTAGCTTATCAAACAAAGGGTTACCTTTGAAAACTGTATTCTATGTTTTTAGGGCCGCCAAACCTGTTTTAACGATGTACGTATGCGTAGAGTCGATGCAAGATTCGTCAACAATGAAGGAATATCAAGCTGTTTATTTAGAAAATTTGACCTTAAAAGCTCTCAAAGAAAAACTGGCTCAAAAGTGTAATCTGCAAAGTAATCAAATATCTGCGGTATTCAGGTGAGGCTCGATATGACTTTTTTTACTTTTTTATTTTGCTGAGCTAGTGGAGATGAGTACAGGCTTCAAAAAGAGACAAATGTACGAGCAGAAGGTTCTGGTCTCCTGTGACTACTCTATCATTACAGAAAATCCAACAAGGCGTCATAAAATTGAGTGTATCGTTTCTTTACAACAGTTAATTTTAGTCGTAACAGTTGAGTTTTTATATTCCTGTTTTCAACAGACAAGGTCCAACTGGTATCTCAATTCTTGTTAACGACGAGGTATGACAAGCTTTAAATCGAGTTTAAAATTGTGTACAAAATGTGGGTCGCGCATTAGAGACCTTTGTAAACTGACACAGGCACGTAAAACCGAGTCTCTAGAAACTATGTGGTGGGTTGGCTGGATCTCGATAAACGACCTATTCTATCACGCTTTTCCTGGTTAAAACCTCTCATTTGACGTGTTTCAGATGGTGGCGAATTTGGCTGATGAGTCATCGTTTATAGTAGATGTCATCAGAGGTGAGTCTTGTAGTAAAACCAGATCTTTAACTGAGTAATTCAGTGAAGTATGTCCTTCCAAGAGCGTAAACTGTAGACTATGAATGCGAAGGAGATGACGGATTATTCCTTATTTTCACCTCTAAACTCGGAATTACTGCTATTTAACAATATCGAGAGCACATAGGAGACTTACGAGAGGCACATGGAAAACCTGCGACGGCAAATTTACTTGCTACGAAGGTAATTCCTTGAGTATCAGGGTCTAAATAAACAATAATCCATCATCCCTTGCAGTTTACGCTTTTGGAAAGACAAATTTAATTAAAATAGCTGTACACCATACTCGCTATGCATACTTTTAAACTGCATCAAAACGAGGTCGGTAGGTCAACTAGCGGTAGGAAAAGCTCGTTTCGAAGCATACACAATATAATAATTGACTTTATTATATGAGTATAGAGATTTACTCATCGATATGGCTGTGCTTAATAATCGTTCCGAATTAGCAATAGCCAATCGGCATCAAGAACGATAAAATTTCACTCGGTGAAAAAACATCGTTCACGGCCTTTGATTGGACGAACGATGTTTTTTCACTGGTGAAAATTTATCGTTCAGCGTTTTGATTGGCTGACCCGAACGTGCAACACCTGCTCGCAGGCTAATGTAAACATGGAGTCTGATTTTACCTGGATTTTACAAGTATCTTTTTAACTCACCGAAAAGAGAGATTTAAGACAATTTCACTGATAAAATAACCACCTAAAATCATAAAGACGACATTAGTGCCCTCATTAACTTGAAATGACCTCACGGTGTCATTTTCAGCAAGAAAACAAAGCAATAAATGGTAAGAAATCCCATTTTGATATTTTGCTTGTGTGTTTGTTTTTGTCAGTATCATATATCCGTATCTCTATACATAGTTGGTTCGTTTGTACGATTTTTACTATTCACTCGTTGTGAAGGATCGCTAAACTCACTCGTTTGCTGCGCTCACTCGTTCGTTTAACGATCCTTCACAACTCGTCAATAAAAATCGTACGCACTCACCAACCATGAAGTAATCTCTATGTGTTTTAGGTTTTTGTTGTGTTGGCTTTGAAACGAATACAAAAAGAAATTTAGAATCAACTCATAATTGACCCGCCAGCTTCGTTTTGGATTGACTCGTTTCCATGTCCAAACGGAAAAGATGCATGACACAAAGCGTTTATTCTTGTTTTTTCTGTTGTGTAGATGAGCACAATAATCTGTGGAGAATTTTGCTAAAGTGAGCTGGTGGATAATCTAATTTGTAAATATTTTGTGTAAAGGAGAGCAACAGCTATCTCGGTTCTGGCCAGAATGTGAATTTAAGTGTTTATGAAACAGAGGCAAATAGCTGGTACAGGATAGGGCAGCATTTTATAGCATTCTCCACAACTTATCATCTTAGGGGTAGTTTACATGAATCCGGATTGAGTTACAATCCGGATCGAACTCATTCCATTTCTGTTGTGACCATAGGGGATTAGAGTATATATGTTTACATGAATCCGGATTGAGTATTAATCGGGATTGTAACTTATTCCATTTCTGTTGTGACCATTGGGGATTGGAGTATATATGTTTACATGAATCCGGATCAAACTCATTCCATTTCTGTTGTGACCATAGGGGATAGGAGTATGTATGTTTACATGAATGTAAGCTATTTCTTTATCGTACGAAGAAAATCATAAAACACAATCGTAGGAAACAAGATTGTTCAAAAGTAATTTCCTCTGAAGTAAAACCTGCTGAAAATTTCAAATTGATCTGAATTAAAGGGTACACTCTAGTTTCATAGACACCTAAAAAAAGTTCGGCCTGCGCCAATGAATATTACACCGACCATATGAAGCTGAGACGTAAAGAGAGAAGAAAAGACAAAGATCAATGTTTATATTTACTTTTAATATAATACGGTCGTTAAAAACAGCTCATTGAATGTAATTTTATACTGAGATAAATTCTCTTGTACTACCAACTGCTCATATTCCATCAAACGTCAGATAGTATGTACAAAATGTTATATTTTATCTGAAAAACTAAAATTAGATATAACTTCCATATCATAGCCTATCCTCAAGTTTCTATCTAGTAGGATGACGGACTATTTTGCTTACATATAGTTTTAGATATAAAGTAAAAAATCTATAAAAGTTGTATCAATGGTTAACTTGATGCCAAAAAAGTAGCCTCCATAGAAACGGCTTACCTGGTTAACGAAAATGTTCCCAAAAGTTATTTTTGCGCTTGTGATTGTTAGCTGTGCACACCATAGAAGCAATAGTACCTTCCTTCTCTCAGCGGTCATTGTAGGGGTGTACATACAAGTTATATCTCCAATATCGGAAAAAAGATTCATTTAGCTTTTAACGTCGAAATATTTATTCAGCATGCGTCCGGATTAAACAAGCCGGGGTATCGATAAATGTGTACAGATTATTAGACTATAAAGTCAGCCAATACACCGTAACGTACAGTGACTGACCGCAACGAAACAGATGGCAGATGTACATTTTACCAGAATGCATTGAAGTCGGAAATCGTTACACGCTGGCATCTTTTTCGTTATGGTCAATTGTGACCTTGGAGCCAGCTTTGTTGTTTAAATATGAACATTACGTACCTTCCTTCATCTTGAATTTATCTCAAAACTCACTGAATTCATCTTCACCTTGGCTTACACTCAGCTAACTATCTAATTGAGCGCAACATTTCGTAACATTTTCGTTATTTATACAGTAGCCATTATAAACCTGGTAAGCCGTTTTTGATGGGGGGGGGGGGGGGGGAGGGGTATATTTATTGGTCAGCTTATAGTGGGTGTTCTAAAAACCCACACAAATAGCAGACGCTGCTTCATAGTATCCTAGGACAGCTGATAGTTTCAGCAAATATAAAATGCTTGGCTTCGCTCTCTTCTTTCTCGAGTTTATAATAATAATAATAATAATAATAATTTTATTTATGCTCTGTTACAATGTAGCACACAAAGTGCTAGTTTGACTGAGTAACTAATTTCTAAATTTCTACTATCTAAATCTAAAATCTTATAAGATCTGCTCACCATCTAAACTCCAACAAGAGCTAAACTTCATCAGGAAAATTGCTTCATGGAAAGGTTTTCCTAAACAGGTTGTGTCTTCGCTGATGAGACGTTTCTAACAACATCACGAAACTAAAGATGACACTGACGAAATAACTGAGAACAATATAACTACTCCAACACTTTGGTTCGAGATGCCTTATACTGGGCATAAAGGAGAACAGCTCTTGCGTGGCTTACAAACAAACCAAAACTTACCAATCTTACCATCTCAAACGTACGAATTGTAGCCAACGTGAAAGACAAAACTCCAAAAGAAAAATGTAATGTCGTAGCTATATGAGTTCACTTGCCAGAAATGTAGCAAAAGCTACATAGGTAAAACTGAACGAACATTATTAGAACGAGCTAACGAGCATGCGCACAAAGACAACGACAGTGCTGTAAACAAGCATTATTTACAATCTTGCTATGATCGTGAAGATCTTAACAAAAAAACTAACAAAGTAGTAGTTGATCTTGTTGTAAATAACACAAAAATAACTGATTCAGCTAATGACTGGAACTTTTTGCTATATAAAGAAGCACTTCATATAAAGCGACGTAAATGTACCTTAGATAATGCCTTAAAGTAAGCAAAGAACTGCAATTATTTAGTTAATCTAGTTTAAAAGGAACAAAAGAACATTAGAATAGATTGCTAATTGTTACGCAATAGACCTACTTGCATGCGCACGCTTAATTTAAATTCTTGTACGCGTAATCGTTTTAACGTATTCTTGTACGCTTGCTGCTGAAGATGAATCAAATCGATTCGAAATATACAGTTTAAAATTAAATTGTGCACTACAATTATGCACACCTTATTTGGGATATCTATAGTTTTATATCTGCTTCATAGTATACTGCTCTTTGTTGTTGATTCGGAGGACGTAAATGTAAACGAAGCAATATCCTTTGGTCTGTAACGCTCCTACTGCATGCTAGCTTGTGATTGTGTCTGTGTTTAGACGACGGAAGTAATAACTGGATTGTCCCTCATTCGCTCAAAACCTATATATTCATAATGTAACTAAGTGTGGCCAGGGACGTAGCCAGGGGGGGGGGAGCCGCGGCTCCCCCACTTTCGTTAATAGAGAGGTTTAGCAAAGACGACACAACGCCTTTGACAACGCCAAAGCGAGGTAAAAGCGATGTGGAAATGCCGTGCGCAAAATCTGGAGATGGGCAATCACGGCATTTTACGTCGCATCGACGTCACGTCTCTTTGCTAAACCTCCCTAGTAATTAACGCGATACGCGTGTCAAACCTATCATAATTATTAGTATCTGCAGGGCTCCCCCCCCCCCCCCCTTTGAAAGTTCTGGCTACGTCCCTGAGTGTGGCTAAATTATGCTGTCATGTAATTCATAATATCCGGACAATGAGCTTCAATGTTGTATCGTATCAGCTTGAGAACTTTAAGCACAGGTTCCGACGTGTCTTGTAGTAATATCCTTCATAAAAAGAACCTCTTCTCTTAAAACGTCGGAACCCCTGACAAATGTTGACACTGAAAAGTTAAGCAAACAATCATTTTCCCATGGTCAATATACCTTGGACTTTGAGACAATGCCATGTCTCTCTGTACTGTGAGCCTTGCACGTTTTGTACCTAATTTGATTCGCTATTAAAGATAATATATTTTTTCGTCAGTTTACTCGATTCTGAAGATCTGACGTTATTAAATTGATTAAAATTTGATTAAAAATTAGTCGCAAGGAAACGAGCCCACGCAACCTGCGATACAGGTAATACGTCATGTAGTATTTTACTACGGTGATAAATTTGTTTATTTTGCAACTGCTAAAATATTGTACAAACAACACTCACATTTTAAACTGCTATATTTGTAAAATATGAGTTTTTAGCTTGATATCTGACACTGACCTTGTTTGCTTTGCTCGATAATAATGTAATGTGTTTCGATTAAAATAATTTGGACAATGTTTACATCTGCAAGTATTTTTTTATCTTTCAGTTCTATTATATTTTATTTAGCTCCGCCACAAGGGCAGGGTCACCACAACAGCGTGAGGCAATTACTGTGGGCCCGTATTACATATCCCAACCTGTCAAACCATTAAACCATTTTTGAATGGGTGACAAGACTTCATCCATGTGTTTGCAGGGGCACTTTATTGGTATACCAACGAAAGCATTTAATTTCATCGATATTTCGTCTATAAATATATTCAAAATTGAAAGAAAACCTGATTTGAAAACATACCATGCTGACATAAAATGCTCGCTATCCGGGGCAACCCTAGTCGGTATGACAGTGAAAAAAAAAATAAAGCCAACAATTAAAACGCCTTAATCAAGTAGCCGTTTTACAATGCTTAGGCCAATCAAAAAATTTCGACGTATAAATGATGATGTATTACAAATTGTTAAGAAATGTTACACATAGCCACTGAAACATCAAGTTGTAAAGACTTCACTGTGTTCCAGGTCGTTACTTCCTTCACGTATTGTCTCAAGCTTCTGATCAACTTCTTTTTTAACCACGTGCAACTCATCCTCACTCATGTCATTCAGCAATAACAAAACTGCTGATAGCACATTCGAGTTCTACAAGGATAAGGAACTTAAGTTTGTGATTATGCACCCAATATTGAATTGAATAACTCGATGGACGAGCAAGCAATCTCCCCCCCCCCCCCAGCGAGAAGGTCTCTCATAAAGACGTAAAAGAGGTCCAAATAGTGCTATGATAATAAGGAACAACCCAAACGAGTAATCACATTAATAAGTCATTAAAGAGCTGGGTTTTAATCACGTGATATGTTTAGCGCTTGGTGGTCAACCCAAATGGAAACACAGTTATTGGATCGTGTTAATTATTTATTATATGTACTGGCTTTGTGTTTGGTAGCACGTATATACAATTTAACGAAATTTGCCCGCTTCGACAGGGCGCAAAGTGACCACCAAGCGTTGTCCTACGTAAAAGTATTGAGTAAAACCCACCAATAGGTAAAAATCACTGCCAAAATAGACAAAGTCTTTTAGGGCGAACGAAAGGCATAATTTACCTCTCTACTGGAGTTCAATCCAGTATCATTACAAGATACTGGACGTTTCTCTGTCAATTGAGTGTCTCGTAGGTCTTCACTTGATTCTTCTATCACAAGAGGTTGTAATCCAAGTTGAGTACGTAATTTGCTACATTAAGGTAGAATAAAAATAGTAGTGACCTGATTTCGACTCTACAGGAATACATCGCAACCAAAACAATCTTAAAAAATCCTTATTAAATTTCAAGAAATTTGGCACATTATTTTTCACAGTCAGGCAAAACCGAGCTATTATGAGGCTTTACACTATTGAAATATTATATCTCCGAGGTTTTAACAGTTGAAATTAATGGTGACGTCCTAGTTGTCCTTGTATGTAAAGACAGCCTTAACTATTTACAGACTTCACTTCTTTAGGCACTACAAGAGCCCGCGGTTTGCCAGTACGGGATAAATGCATGATGCAGTGTAACAACTATGTAACAGATCATCAATAAACTTAATATGACGTATCTAAGTTCAATGATAATCTGTTACTTGAAAAATAATACAATAAGAGGCAATTTGTCAAAGTTGTTATTACACACACAAGTGGTACAAACATAGCAGTCCCTAAATAGTGAGACTCAAAATGGTGCCTTGTTGACCGCCGAAAGCAAGCGACGGAAACGATGCAATAAAATAACTTATGATGTAGATTTATATGTGCTTGTCTCGTTCTTTCAAAAAACCCCCATCAAAACCCCTATGCTTTAATAGGTTTTTTATCGATTGATAGAGTTAAGTTTTTTGAAGGAACGAGGAAAACACATCAGTATGAATATACCTAACAAGTTATTATATTGCATCGTTTCACTCATTTCGTAGTCCATTTTGGTCGAAAATTTAGAATGCGTCAAAAAGAAAACTAGGAATTCAAGCATAGTGCAAAGTTCGGCAAAAGTTTGACTCCTGTAACCGTTTGTTTAAATTCAAGCATTTACGCAAAAATAAAATGCAGGGAAAATAAAGAAAATGCATACATTACTTGCGGTTTTAGCCGAACCCGAAACTTTGAATATCTTTAAAATCACATATTTGTAAACTACAAACGTGAGCTGTGTGCACGTATTTCTGTCGTCAAATCATAACGGTGAAATATATTCACGAGCTATTGCAAAATTGAAAGAGATTTGTGAATTTCTGAACGCTCAAACCGCTTCAACATAAATCGTGGTTAATTATAGTTTCCAGAAGCAGAACATATCTCAATCGATTGTGTGTTGTGTTCAGGGTTCATGGGATTGGAATAACAATTAAGCGGCTTTAGTATAATTTCTTTAGTAAATAATTGTTTTCAAGCTTTTTGATTGGTTACGTGACCAGTAAATACGAGGCATTATTTACTAGTTGGCATTTTTTTTTCAAAATGGCCGCCAAAATTAACAGATAGAGAAAAATTGCATGAATACAAAGCCAAAAAATATTTAAAATCTTTGATGTTAAACTATTTTAATGTGATAGATCGTCTGCAAATAACGTATTAAATACTTTTTCACTATTTAGTCATCACTATGAATTTTTCGAAGTAAACTGTATTCATCAATCTCAAACTCATTAATAATTCGCCCTAATTCGTCACACGATTGACGTTGGATACCGCAAGGAAACACGCTAAAAATCATATACCATTACTGTTGTTAGATCAAAAACGGTTTTCATCTGATAACTGAAATCCTAATTACAAATTCATCCTAATTACTCCCTCTTCACTCATGTTCAAATGATCAAGGTTGTCATAAATTCTACACGCCCTACACATTTCTGTCTTACAATGGACTATAGAAATTAACTTACAAAAGCAGGAACTAGAATACTTATCTCCATTGTTCACAAAGACAAAAACAAATTACTTTCATAGGTCCCTCGTTAGCGCTTGATAAATTGAACAGCCAATGAAATGTTTTCGTTTGAGATGTTGTGTAAACAACTCGTTTCTCGTGTTTCATCAGGGGAACCAAACACTCGAAAAAAATAAAACACTCGCGCTTCGCGCTCGTGTTTCCTACCGTTTTCTCGTGTTTGGATCCCCTGATGAAACACTCAAACTCGTTGTTTACATATAACATGAAGTGCATTTCATACATGTTTGACTAATTATACTAAAACAATTATTCGCCTCAGGCTCAGTGATTATGGTGAATATTCACGACGTCTCGGTAAATATTAAAATTCAGCAGAAAAAATCACAGAGATTATAAAAGAATAGAGGGGGCATCGTAAAATTACAAAAACTAGAAAGCTACAACATCATTTTCCCATCATATTCAACATTTGTGTTTACCATGGTCATAAAAGCAGGCAAAAAGACGAAAACAGTATGGTTTTTATCGATATACATCCGGGACTTAAATTTGGCACCTATTAGATTTGTTCAATTTGTCCCACGATTTTTTCCGCGACATAAGTAAACTGGAACGATAAGTCAGTGGGGAAAATTGAAGCCAATTTGATTAAGTTTTTCTGAGTTTTGAGTTGAAATACTTAACTACACAAAATGGTCCGCATATCAAATGAAAGCGATACGGTCCGCATATCAAATTTGATATACGGTCTGATCTTTGGCGTTAAGTATTTCGTCTCAAAATTCAGAAAAAACTAACTTGGCTTTGTCTCCCGGTTAGTTCTGAAGTAAAAAATGTCACGAAATTTTATTCGTCTCGCCATTCCCCAGTTTCAGTTTTTCCGCATTCTATTCCGCCTTTCACATTTACCAATTTTTGGCCCGGTATAAATTTTGAAAACGGGTATTCACTATGTCGAATAATTCGTTTTAGCTTGTTCAATTTTTTTACAGTTTAGAATCATACAAAACAAATCGCTTAATACCGAAGTAGAGCAGGTATAAATACGTTAAAGATTTTGATGTATCGCGTATTTCTTCGTAGAAAGCTTTGACAAAATGTAGACAAAGCTACCACGCGAGTCATTTGGTGCATTTCGATGATTACACGACGTAATATAGAGAAATTATTATGAACATAGTATATGTTTATGTAATGCTCTGATATTCTGAGTAAAGTGCTAGCCTAGATTGAAATATCTAGTAATTCCCGTTAAAATGGTGATTTTTATGCCTCATGGAAATATCACTTGCTTTGGCGATCTACAGGCCTACATTACACAAATCTCTGCCTAAATAATTCCTCATATTCTACTCTATTCTAACTCAATCAATAATTGTATAATATTTTTAAAATTAAAACTTTAATTGCGGTGGGGCACTCTCCCCTCGTACCCAGAAAGCCTGTCACGCAAGCTACTTTTACCATGGTAATTTCCATAGGCCGCGGAAGCACTTGAAAAGTGGGGGGCACCACAAAAAATGGGCACCTGCCAAGATGGGATGTACCTATGTCCCCCCCTCCCTCATCGCAATGCATCAAAGACTGTTCCTTATGAACGAATCATGCATGATATAAATATTAGATGCAATGAACGGTGTAGTTTTCAATTGTATTATGTTAACACTTAATAGATGAATCATATATAATTATATATTTATATAAATGGTACTTATTATTATAAATACTGCCATCGAATATTAAGTATTCTGTAATCTGATTGGCTCGCTACTAGTAGGATATTAGCTCATATCCTTGTAGTAGAGAAAACAAGATGGCGGCCGAAAGTTTTTCGATCGCAAATTGGGGCATTTTGGAAGCCTTTCTTGGCCATACGTACAACACATAAACTTAGATAAACTTTTTGAAGGTTAATACTTGATTTAAATGTCTCCTAAACAAGCTAAAATACAGTTTTTTACGAATTTATACTGAATAAGTCTCGCGAAAGCTGGAAAAGATTATGATTGTTTTGAAACTGTGCTCAATTTTGAGGTCAACAAGCGTTTGTTTCGTCCAAAACATTTATATGTTTTAAGAATTTGAAACTTTTGGCAAAATTTTTTTGAAACATAATTTTAAATAACGATAAGTAGTCTTTCATGCGATAAAAGCTGAAGTTGTTTACATTGCTAAACTGACTAAGTATATTTTATTTAACAAATATAAAACATTTCCCGTGTTGATATACAGTTATATCAACACGAGTGGAATTGGGAAAACGAGAAATTGTATGGAAAGACGAAATTTTCCGTGTTTACCATAGACATAGTAGGTCTAGATTGCTGACTCTCCATCGGAGGCGTGACCTGTATGATAAATCCAAGATGGCGCGGGAACCGGGCAAAAAACTATAAGACTCTACAGGGAAATCCATGTTTTTCGCGATTTAAAACGTCTCGTTGCTTGGAATCGCTTCGAATCAACATTTTTTGGAAACAACTAATTATTGCGGAAGTTTTGAGCACTATTTGTGTAATTTCTGCTGAATTCCTCGTTAAAATCTCGCTCGTGAAATGTGTTGTGAATTGGTCACTTGGTGAGTTCGAGACATTTGTTGTCCAAAATATGTATTTTAGACCGGCTTTGGCCTCTTGGGTGTTATTGTGACCTACAGCTATCCTAAATTAAACATTTACAAAACGATGGAGCAAGATCTTCGCGTACAAATCGATTGTTCGCTTGATTTGTGCGGTGTGTGATACCTGATACGTTAGTAATATTTACTACATAGATACGACTTCAAGCCAACGTACTGTTTTCGAACTTCAAAGACGGATAGGTTATCAAGTAAATATTGTCTGAATTATGTAATATGCATTACCAAAATATAATCGAAAACTGGTGCTACAGCTGCTAGTTTCGTTCGTGTGAATCGTGTGTGAAATGTGGGTAGAATTAACTGAACAATCCATAGTTTAATGACCGAAATTTTTTTATTTGAATTTAAACTATATGTTTACTTTAAAATTAACATAAAGGTAAACTTTGGCATACTTTTGCATACACTGTACATAGAATGCAACATGCACCTGCTTGCTAGCTTGTGCAACATTGGAGCAAAGTCTGCAAACATGCGAGTATGGTAAAGCAATATTCTAATGCCCATTTGCTATATTCCAATGAACAATTAGTCGTGATTATAAAATTATTAATAATTCATGAAGAAATCTGCACAAATCATCAGAAAATCTAGGCTAACCTGCCAACTGTGCTCAATATTGATAATGATAAATTGATGATGATAAATTTATTTATTGAGTCTGAGAGTCATCAACCAAACTGAACCCAGACCACCTGATTAGACTCTAGAAGTTTTCTACATTTCTGCGCAAAATTCTCTGGTGAAAAGGATGTTTTATGCGCAAAATAAAACTTTTCAGTCTGGGTAGTTTGCACACACTCAACACAAATTTAACCTAAGTAAGCTTAATTAAGCGTGAAAGACATTGTATGAAGTGAACACAAATACCGTTAGAATAATTTTCAAATTGGCAACGTCAAAAAATTTATCATCTTGCTCCATAGATTCATCGACACACTGTGACACTGCATTACAGTATACATGATTCATTGTAAATGAAAATCACACACCACACAAATTAATCAAGCGAATAATCGATTTGCACGCGAACATTTTGCTCCATCGTTTTGTAAATGTTTAATTTAGGATAGCTGTAGGTCACAATAACACCCAAGAGGCCAAAGCCGGTCAAAAATACATATTTTGGACAACAAATGTCTCGAACTGACCAAGTGACCAATTCACAACACATTTCACGAGCGAGATTTTCACGAGGAATTCAACAGAAATTACACAAATTGTGCTCAAAACTTCTGCAATAATTAGTTGTTTCCAAAAAATGGTGATTCGAAGCGATTCCAAGCAACGAGACGTTTTAAATCGCGAAAAACGTGGATTTCCCTGTAGAGTTCCCATGGGTTTCCCTATAGTTTTTTGCCCGGTTCCCGCGCCATCTTGGATTTATCATACAGGTCACGCCTACGCAATAGTAACTATACTATGAGTCAGCAATCTAGACCTACTATATCTATGGTGTTTACATTGAGTTATGTAAACACGGCTCTTAACTAATCAGCGTTCAGGATTCACAAATGCTATATTATAATAAAATATAACTTCACTGGGAAGTTTTTTTGGTAGCAGTTGTTGTCTATATAATAAAACAGTTATTCTACTCACTCTCGTCGTATATGAGCGATAGCGTCGACGGCTATCAGCTCATATACGACTCGAGTTCGTAGAATAAATGTTAAATATTAACTAATTATTCGAATACGGCCGACGCAGACCACTTATAAACAATCATGATCTTTTTTTATTTCGTCTAACATTGCTACAAATGTAATTACAAGGGGAGTGTCAAAAAGGGCACACAGCCAGCGAAAAAAGGGGCACATATTCTCATTTTTTAAAAGTGGTGGGGGCACCGTGCCCCAATAATGCCCCCCCTGTTTCGCGGCCTCTGGTAATTTCCACTAATATACGAACTGTCCCCTTTTACACAGCGAATGAGAACTTTTCTTTGAAATATTTCATGTGTCAATTTTTTTTCACCGGTAAAAAAACGTTTCAGTGACACATGAAAACTTGTCAAAGAAAATTTGGTCGGGTAAAAGTAGATTTGTCTCATAGTGCTCGTAAGCAAACATAACTCATGTTGATACATCCAGATTTTTGAAAGTAATCCTAGAGTCGCAAGCTTCTGGAAAGCACTGTTTATTAAACAGGATAATCCGTCAGACGAATGACGCGTGTTAAAAGATACAGGTCTTCCTATATATAGCAGGCCAATATCACATTCTTGATAACCTGCTGCAGAGATTAGCAGAAAACTCTAGGTCTTCAAGCTGGATCAATTGTGTTTTCAAATTTATACAGCAATGTCAATGTTAGTTCAGACGTTTCGACAGCTGGATGCACATTTTGTTGAGCCAATTTGCGGGTTTGCGTATCAATGCAATTATTAATAAATATTGAGCACGCACACCACACCGCTGACCATTTGTTAATTATTATCTGTAAAAAAAGCCATATATTTAACGACGACACATAGGCCACGGCGCGGAAATTAGTAAATAACTTCGCTGCAACGGTCTTAAAACAATGTCATTTAATCGAAACGTGATACTGGAACTCGAATGACTTTTAGTATACACATACATAGAATATTAATATTTTATGTTTGCATTGCAGCGTAACGTTATACAAAGGGACTGAACAAACGGAAAAAAATTAGCATTGACAAGTCACGAAGGAGTGAAGAGCAATATGCCAGCCGCAAAACTTCAGAAAGTTAACCTGTACGAAAGTTTGATGCTTTCACTTGTATTGCTATTTATTGGACAACAGATTGAGCTGATTTACGCAGACGAAGGTTAGTTCATATGCTAAATTATCACACTTCCGTATTATATACAAAGTATTATATTCTATACGCGCCTAAAAATTGCTACATCAATATCTATATTTTCATTTCTCATATATGTGTGAGTGTATTCGACAGTAATAGCAGTTGATAAATACTTATAATAATCTTCTTTAAAATAAGCAAGGCCAAGCAGCAAAATAAAATGATATTTTATCAAATGATTACAAAGCAAAGATAAAAACATTGTTCTTTTCGTGCCCAACATGTTACTTTTAGGTTTCACTGTTCGTATTTTGTCAGTTTTAATTTAAAAGATGATGAAAATTGATATGCCTTGAAATAATGCAACAGCGTTGCAAATAAGTAGGAATGCAGAAAAAAGAATTTCTGCTACACTAAATACCTAGGTCATGTTTAAGCATGCTTGAATTTATAGTTTACCTCAAAGACCTGAATCTACAGGTTTAAGTGAACCAGCTTCTTTTTATATCGCTGCTCATTGCTTTCCACGACCACAATGCACTACGATAGAAATCCCACACGATACAATGTTTATTGTTTTATCGGAAGAAGTACTTTTACACATTATGTAATTATTAAATATCTTGTCTACCAAGTACAACGCATTTTATCAAGTGTTGACTATATGTAAAATATTTCTTACAATGCCCCAATTGCGCAATACAAGTTGCATCAACTGATGCAAAGTACAAGCGTAAAAACGTCATGGCATTTGAAAACCCATACTTGTATGCCAGTTTACATGTAATATCTCTTTGACTAAAGTTTAATTGCTAGTTCTTTTTCCCTGAAATGTTTCCCATGCATAGATTGGCTCAATATAGCTCAATGGCAATTTGGCACCAGTTACATATAGGTGAACGGTTTGAGCATATTTTTCAATCTCTAGATGTTCAAGTGTGCAGTGTTATTAATGTTCGCGTGACAATTTCTATTACGTAGACCACAGTAAGTACAGATATTTTTGATGTCTTAATTACAATAACGATATTGGTTATAAAATCATTTCCCAGCAAAACGTTACTTTGTGCAATGGCGACAAATGTATAAAAGCCGCGAACAAATTTTTATCCTTTTGCACACAAAGAAAAAAACAATGCGAGTATAGACGGTTTCCGTAAACACAGATCACTAATTCACAATCGGATGTCATGCACATTTGCAGCTCACGGAAGCTTCTCATGCATATAAAAACAACAAACAAAGGGCTCTTGAATGCTGTGGAAAATTTTGTTATCGCCAAATACCTCAATGCAAAGACTAAATGAATAATTATAGATGGCTAAATGATTATCCGTGACAAAACAAGTAAAACAAATATTTGCTCTTATATAACAATGCAGCCAAAGTTGGCAAACGGTCAGGGATATTTCCAAGAACCTTTCTACTACCGGTACACGATAGTAAAAATTCGATCGAGTTTTTACCACAATATACCACAGGTCGCCCAAAAATGTCTGAAAATTTCGTGCACCGCAAGCGCGAGCGGTAACGTACTTTCAAAACAATATACGCTGCCGCTCGCGACGCACGAAATTTCCAGACAGTCTCGGGCTACTATGACAAAACATTTTATTTTTGTACTGGTAAAGTAAATTGAATATTGCCAAAATAGCGACACATTGCCGCAAGTACCGTCCTAAAAAATATGGACAGAACCGCGGATTTTGTGGCATTTCATAATTCATGTAACGACAACCTAACTAACCGTGGAGTTTAAGTGTCCCTGAAAAGTCGACGTTCTTGTGAAATTTTTGAATAGTTCATGTGTATCTAACAAGTATGTGCAAGGGGCTTGTCGAAAATCTATACGGCTGTTTACATGAGGAGTACTTGCCTCTTTTCACCATTTTTTGTCATGAAACACTGGGCATATATAAACATAACATGTTTTTAAGACCGAGATAAAATACTTTTCAAGTACGGACCTACCTAAACGCAAAAACGTTTTTATTTTTTTTATCTGTGCATAAATGCCTATAGTGAAATTCTTTTAAAAAATCCAGTGTTGCGGTCAAGGTTAGAGATCAGCTAGTTTGTTACTTTAGTTCAATGTTTATTTAAGCATGACTGACGAACAGCTAAAACTATGTGGAAAAACCACAAATTTTTTCATGCAACTGTTGTTATTTTAAACTCGACACGACAATGAAACAGGTAAAGTTATCACGACTGTTTATTTTACGGTTCGTTTTACAAAACAAAGATGGTTAAAATTTGCGTTTTTACATGGCAAACATCAACCTCGTACCAGGCTCTCTTCTCTACGCTTCTCGCTGGAGAAAGAGACCTTAGTGAATGTTAGTCACGTGGTTCCAAGTTTTGGGAGCCAGCTTGTATGGGATGGTGGGTAGTACTTGTTAATGTGTCTAATTTTTGTCTTACAGTTTATGAAACGTGTAAATGCAAATAGCTTGTGATGTCATCTACTCACGCATACTAATTACTAAGCAGATTAAACAAACCATATATATTTTCGAAACAAAGAAGTAGAATGTCTTTAAACTTTATTTTTAGTTTGCTGTTTTAAAAGATAAATATCTTGACAACAAGACTAGATATTCAGAAACTGTAAGCGGTTTCATAGCCTATTTCCAAATTATCGTTGATAAAGTAGACAAAGAATTTTTCTCATGACACTGTCCCTTTAAGGTTTATGTTTAAGAAATATAAAACATTTTCCGTGTTGATATACAGTTATATCAACACGAGTGGAAATTGGAAAAACGAGAAATTGTAATACAGCACAAAGAACTTTAACAGAAGAGTGGCGGGAAATTTTCCGTGTTGACATATAGTTATATCAACACGGCTCTTAGCCAATCAGCGTTCAGAATTTACAAATGCTATATTATAAAAAAAAATTTTGTCCAACATTTTGTTGGTTGGGAAGACTTTGTTGATTGTATTGGGAAGACTTTGTTGGTGTATTGGGAAGACTTTGTTGGTTGTATTGGGAAGTTTTGTTGGTTGTATTACTTTTCTAGAAAGCAATTATACACAATGATGTCACTGATTCTGTTATTTTCATATCAAATAAAATTGAATATCTCGAAAAGTAAGGCAGTAGGAAAAATTCTATCAAAGAAGTTATTCTGTGATTTTAACTGATCTTTCCAATGCAGTAAAAAATGTGAGAGCAAATTTCGTTTCATAAACACTTTAAGGTTTTTTGGATTTTCCGTTATACTTCAATTCTATATGCTACTTGAAAGCTACTTTGTGCTCTAGAATATTCTGTTTATTGAATGGTTCTAATGTAGCTTGATGTCCGTTTTGTGTCATGACTCTAAATAAATCCGTGCAATAAACAAGAACGATATTACTGTGGCGTGGAGATGTGGATTTTACGTTCTTGTGCAAGAACGATATCACACTCGTTCGTTACGCTCGCTCGTGATATCGTTCTTGTCACGAGAACATAAAATCCATATCTCCACGCCACAGTGAAATATCCTATATACACAAAATAAATATAAGTAAGCAATGTTTGATGTGTGAAAAAAAAATTTATCTTATTATCTATTTTGAAAGTACATGCATTAATTAATAGTTCAACAAAAAAATTATTAAATACATGAATGAGATTTAGTTGCTATGGTTGTTGAAAAGCATATCAGAAATGAGAGTGGGATCTTATGAGACTGGCAGCTGTGTTGCTCCAGAGTATATCCTTTTCAAATTATACTCGGGTACACATAATGACAGCAATGTTATTCTGGCTTTCTCTTGTAACGAGGTCAATAAACACGATATTATATAGCGTTAAAAATGTCCCCTCGATTTGTGTTGCCGTAATTAAAAAAACGAAAGATGTTTTCTTATTGCAACGTTTAAGGCACGCAGGTGTCTAACTCAAATTTTGATAAATGCTTTAAACATTTCTGTATTATTATTCTTATTTTCCCACTCTTTAAACATTTAAAGACTGCATAATGCTGAAAAAACCTTTACTTTCCCGCACTGTTTTGTCAACGCCTCTCGTGCAATTCGCATAGAGACAACCTCGATAAATCGCAATTTTCTGCCATTTTTCGCTTCTTCCAAAAATTCTACATCAAGTTTGAACGTCTGTATCTCGGCTAATGTTATAGAAATATTCAAGATATACATGAAAGTTCAAGTTAGGCATTAAATTACAGCAAGTCAAAGAGAGGGAACAGTATACAGCGAATATAATTAAGACTTTGACATTTATACCTAAACACCGCACTAAACTTCATGAAATTGAGCTGGAAAATGCGACAGTAAGTCTAAGCAAAAAATATTCCAGTGGTAATGCATGAAAGTGAACTTAACTCTATTTCAGAAAATTATTATGTAACATAGTCATGAAAGTTTTGACATATTGTTTTGATATTGTATACAGACAGGAGCGCAAATTTAAAAAAATAGCTGGTGTTCTCGATTCTTGGACCGAATTTTAGGCAATATTTGATTTATTTTCTTTGGGGTGGGGGGGGGGGTTAGTGTAACACCCACTAGTTCGCAGCCAAGGATACAGTCAATAAGGGAATTTTTAAGCAGCATTTTTTTTGCAGCAAGATCGCGCGACAATAAAATTTGTTAACTAGAGATCCAAGTTTTAAACGTTAGTTTATCAATGCAGCGGTTTACATATAAGATATTAAATACTACGACAATGTATGCATGGCAAGCCGTTTGTAGCAATATTCAACCAGTCATAAATTTCAGTATTCAACAATAAAAATTCAGCATTCAACAAAGAAAATTCAACGTTCAACAATAAAAATTCAACGTTCAACAAACACATTCAACGTTCAACAATAAAAATTCAACGTTCAACAAACACATTCAACGTCAACAAAAACATTCAACATTCAACAAAAACCATTCAACCAATTAAACATTCTCGTCCCCAGGCCATTACTTTTAAACCCAAAGAAATATGGCGGGTTTGATTGAGATAGAAGAGAATGACATGCTTGTCTATGAAAATAGAGAAGTAGGGATTAATAATTTCGAAGTAGAAGACGAATTACCTTCTGTTTTTAAATTCAGTTCTCGACCGTGCAGAGAGTATGATCAGTGCAGGCACTACAAGTATGAATGAAATGAATGAAATACAGACATGTCTGGTTGTTGTTGTTGATCGAACCATATATAAGCCTTTTGCGATTGATAATCCAGCAGGTTGATGAGGTTGACAAGCAAGAATGGCACACAATTGAAAGCTGCTTTGAACTAATATTACAAAGTTTACATAACCATGCGTCGGAACTTGCTCGTAGATCAACGACGTTGACCACGGAAATCTGCAATGTTGAGCGAAATGGGAGATCAGAAAGACCTGCATTTTACGTACAACCTGAAATGTTAGAAGACCTTTTGAGTTTAGAATTTTCTAAACAGAAAATTGTGACGATTTGTGTTGTGCCAAGATGGACAGTTTATTGACGAATACAACGATTTAATTTGGTGAATATTTAAGTGAGTTTAGCAATTCATCTGATGTAGAATTACATCAAATAATCGGAGATTATACAAGTCGTCACGGAAGAACAACTGGACAAGTGTTGATAATGGGATATCTTCATTCTCTTGGTATACGTGTGCAAAGAACAAAAGTTCGTAATATTATGGTCAGAATTGACCCAGCAAATTCTGCACTGCGATGGGGAGCTGCTGTTTATCGAAGAAGGTACCAAGTTCCATGGGCTAACTTCTGATGGCATCTTCATAGACACCATTTATTGATTAGATGGTGCTTAGTCATACATATGGCTGCATTGATCGCTTCTCGAGGAGCATAATAATATCTCCATTGCAGCTCAAACAATCTTTCTAGTACAGTGTTAACCTTTCCTCAATGCCATTGAGAAAGACGGAGGACTGTGGCCCTCCCGTATTCGGGTTGATCAAGGTGTAGCAAATATACTCGTGTGTGAAGCAATGGTAGAGAAACAAGGTGAAGGTAGGGCCAGTTTTATTGCTGGGCCATCAACACACAATCAGCGAATTGCACGACTTCGGCGTGATTACTTGATCTAATTCTACGTCAGACAAATTGCTAAATTTACTTAAAAGTTCCAAATTGAATTGTTGTATTTGTCTATAAACTGTTTATCTTGACACACCACAAATCATCGCAATTTTCTGTTTAGAAAATACCAAACTCAAAAGGTCTTCTAACATTTATTCAGGTTGTACGTAAAATGCAGGTCTTCCCGGTCTCCCATTGCGCTTAACATTGCAGATTTCCATGGTCAACGTCGTTGACCTACGAGCAAGTTCCGACGCGTGGTTATGTAAACTTTGTAATATTAGTTCAAAGCAGCTTTCAATTGTGTGCCATTCTTGCTTGTCAACCTCATCAACCTCCTGGATTATCAATCGCAAAAGGCTTATGGTTCGATCAACAACAACCAGACATGTCTGTATTTCATTCATACTTGTAGTGCCTGCACTGATCATACTCTCTGCACGGTCGAGAACTGAATTTAAAAACAGAAGGTAATTCGTCTTCTACTTCGAAATTATTAATCTCCACTTCTCTATTTTCATAAACAAGCATTTCATTCTCCTCTATCTCAGTCAAAGCCGCCATATTTCTTGCGTTTGAAAGTAATGGCCTGGGGACGAAAATGTTTAATTGGTTGAATGGTTTTTGTTGAATGTTGAATGTGTTTGTTGAACGTTGAATTTTTATTGTTGAACGTTGAATGTGTTTGTTGAACGTTGAATTTTTATTGTTGAACGTTGAATTGTTATTGTTGAATGTTAAATTTTTATTGTTAAATCTGGAATTTTCATTGTTGAATGTTGAATTTTTATTGTTGAATACTGAAATTTATGACTGGTTGAATATTGCTACAAACGGCTTGCCATAACAATGCAAATAAAAACAATGCATTTTATATAACCTTCAATAATCAGTAATATCCAGTAATAGCGTTCAATATATTCTTTGGGTAAAAAGTCAGAGAAAAGTGGACTGTGAATAGAAATTTTAAAAATAATTCTTTCATGTTATATGAATCACGAATCACCGCCTTCGATCTCATCACGAAGATCCTAACATGAAAGAAAAACCTATGAAAAGCCGAAACGCCGGAATATACCAGAATTTCAGCGTATGTGCCGGAATGTTACGTAATTCCTCCTCAAAATAGCGAGATTTCTGTAAATATTTCGATTCATAAAGAATGAGACATAACATATAACCAAATATTTATGAATTTGTAAATATTTGTAAATATTCTCATAAAGAACAAAACATAACCATTTTTCGCGTATACTAACTCAACCTTCGTGTCTTGCGGCTTACATACATGCAGCATGTAAATACAAAAACATAACTTTTGTTAAAATTCCATTACGACCCATGTAAGCCAATTTTGATGGCGAGCGAACGCTTAACGATTGTCGTTTATACTTTTAATTTAGTCAACTAAACATTCATCCACATATAAATTTATCTGCATATTTTATAGACGCAGTGGAAATTGAGGGAGACATTATTCTTGGAGGTTTATTTCCAATCCATCAGAAAAGCATGACAAGTGAAAACGAGTGTGGTATTTTTAGTGAAACGCCTGGGTATCATTTCATGGAAGCCATGTTGCATACTGTTGATCGAGTCAACACTGATCCAAATATACTCCCTGGTATCAGATTAGGAGCCAAAGTCTACGACACATGTCAGAGTAAAACCATTGCAGCTGATTACGCTAAACAGTTTATAAGCATGACTTTTTCTTCCAGTAAAAAGGTTCAATTAGCTGGTGTCGTTGGAAGCCTCAGCAGCGGAGTTTCAGAAACGGTAGCTAATTTTCTGAGGGTGTTCGAGATTCCACAAATCAGTTACTCTTCAACGAGTGTCATACTGAGCAATAAAGATATCTACAGCTACTTCCTAAGAACTGTCCCACCAGATTCCTTTCAAGCAAAAGCGATTGTAGACATCATTCGTAAGTTTGGGTGGAGTTACGTATCGACTGTAAATTCAGAAGGTACGTATGGTACCAAAGGGATCGAAATGTTTTGGAAAACAGCTGAAGAAAACGGAATATGTGTTGATGTAAAAGCCGAGCTAACACCGTTCCCTTCACCAACAGAGTACGACTCGGTGATTCAAAAACTACAAAACACAAAACAACAAAATAATGTTGTCGTGATCTTTGCTACTCAAGGTGATATTCGACAATTGTTAGAAGCTGCCCTAAGACGAAAAAAATCGTCACCTTCCGATTATCGTGATTTCACGTGGATTGGTAGTGACGGATGGAGCAATCGGGTTGATGTTACGGATACCGCTCCAGAGGCCGCACTTGGAGCTCTTACAATTATGATGAGAAGGGGACAAACTCCACAGGAGTTTACACAATATTTTACCAATCTCACTTTGGAGAATTATCCACGCAAGAACAACAGGTAACTTAACGCAAAACTAAAGACTTTAGTACATACAGTCAATATTTATGCTGAACAACATACACAAATTTCTAACATAGTTGTAACTTCAAATTTTCACCACACCAAGTCTTCGCTTTTTTCGCAACGCTGAGTTTTGGGATGACTGTAGTCAAATAAAATTTCATTCTTTCTCATTCTTTTAGTTATATTTTAATCCTGAATCATCAGCATAGAACCAAATAATTGACCAACTTTTTTGTTTTTTTATTAACAAATACAAGAAAAAATCAAATCAAAATTAATAACCTCAGCCGATGGAATGACATAGTGAAATCCGATATGTCTCATTCTGCAACGATAAATTAACGGCTTTATTTTTCTTATTTTATCATTTCACTACCATGCTCTATATTCTGTTTACTACCGGAGGAGAAAGTTTTCGACAGTTATAGATTGCTTTGTCCTCCCCACGAATTATTACGTTGTCATTTTAATTTACAAAAATACACGATAAATTAAATTTACAAAAACAACACAAAAATGCATCTAAAAACGAGCAATTCTGTATATATTTGCAAGATAAAGCAATAATTGTAGCTTATTGACCTTTAAAAATTACATGAAATTTTACTCATCAGTTGCTAACCAACCCGAGAGATGCAAAAAGCGTTCAACCATCCTACGAGCAAACTTTTAAAAGTTAGCAAACCTTCCTCAAAATGCTGTTTTAGTTAGGCTTACTAAGGTGAAGACGTGAATGAAGCTTGATCACTAATTTGCTTAGAAAGGAGCATAATTTCTAGAATATGCCATTATCTAAATAATATTTTCAATGTTAGTGCTTAGTAGTTACTATACATATGTAATGTGTGGCGCGAAAAGCTTCCTCACTCACCGCCCGTTTTGCAAACCTTCCTCATGGGCAATGTCCGCATGACCGTTGCTTTTTGGTAACTCTGACCAACCCTTATGATAGGAACAACAATTTTGAACAATTTTGTTTAATCTTAAAAGAATAGTAGTACCATATTAGACGATGTTGTATATTTCCTTTAACTAACATTAACATGACCTTTCCACCATTTCAGGTTTTTCAAGGAGTTTTTGCAAAGCAAGTTTCTTTGTGAAATTGTTGGAAAAACTGAAAAGTCTGATGTAAATAAGCATAACATGACTTGTCAAGGTTGGGAAAGTATGAGACAATCAGACATTGAAGTCGGTGCTGTTCGTGACGTCATAAATGCCGTGAATGCATTTGCACATGCGCTGGACAGTCTACAAAAAGAATTGTGCCCAAATCAGACGGGAATATGTGCTGCGATGTCACAATTCCAGCGGTCACGATTGCTAGAACATCTTAGAAATATTTCGTTCCCAGATCCTATTGCAAACACGACTGTAAGATTTGATAAAAACTATGAAGTAAGTGCCATGTATGACATCATGAATTTTCGCGAGGAAAGTGGAAAAGCAAGGTATGTCCATGTAGGAACTTGGGACGGAGAAAACGTGAATAACCGAGTGAGATCAAAATTACAGTTGGATCAAAATATAAAATGGCCAGGAGGTGTATCCACTCCCCCAGAATCATATTGCTCGAAAAATTGTGGCCTTGATGAGACTAGAGTTCAAATCCCCTCCATGGACTTCAAATGTTGCTGGGACTGCAAACAGTGTGAAAAATTCCAAATTGTCATCAACAACACATGTCAAAGTGGCCCCGAAGGCTGGAAACCAAATAAGAATAGAACAGGCTGGGTGAAACGTAAACTTATGTACCCGCAATGGAATGACGGTGCATCCATAATGCTTATCTTTATTTCACTGTTCTCCCTGATGTTAACATTGCTGACGGTTTTCATCTATATTGTATACAGAAACAACAGACTACTAATGGCGTCAGGAAGAGAACTATGTTTTGTAATGCTCGCAGGTATTGCATTATGCTTCATCGTGCCGTTTCTATATTTCGCCAAGCCTACAGATAAACTGTGTTACGCCCGAGGTCTACTTATTGGTCTTGCTCTTGCCATGTGTTATGCACCATTATTCATGAAGATCAACCGAATATATCGTATTTTCACTGGCGCAAAGTCCTCGGTTGCACAACCACCTCTGGTAACACCCCGAATGCAACTGTTAATTACTCTCGGTCTTATTGCTATTCAACTCATGTTTACGGTGATGTGGTTTATTGCGAAGCCAGCTCGGGCAACGGAAACCTACATAGCCAGTATAGAAGAGTTAGTCTTAGAATGCGAAGTCGACGAGCTTGGGTTTTCGGTAAACTTATGTTATGTGATGATACTCATGACCCTTTGTACAGCGTACGCATTCAAGACACGAAATTTCCCGAAGAATTTCAACGAATCAAAATATATTGGGATAAGCATGTACATTACATGTGCTGTATGGATGGTATTCTTTCCATTTTATTTCAATACGAATCAAAGCATCAAACACACCTATCTCATCTCAAGCGCATGCGTTATTATCGGCCTCGTTACACTGATTGGTCTGTTTGCACAGAAGATTTACATTGTATTATTTGTGAAGATCATCAGAAATGACGATCTTGTTCCTGGTGCGTTCCGAAGCAGAGAAAGAATCCTGTCTACTGACAGTATGCGACAAAAAGCTGTAGCAAGCTGTTGCTGCCATTGAGCAAGAGACTCCATGCTGAACGGTCACTGAACTACACTACAGACGTACTTTAACTTCTCATGTATATAGTAGAATAACACAGCAGGGGCGGACTAGGCAGTCAATCATTCGGGCACGGACCAAAGCCCAGGGGTACTGGGACTAAGGAATTCACCAGGTGTCGAATAACGACAAACTATCTCATAATTTTTATACTAGGCAACTTTTTATGCAATGGACATTATTTTAAGAAAACAAAATAATCATTTTTAAAACCATATATTTGTACACTTGTACAAGTGCCAGGACTTTATTCCTGACTGAGGCCGGAAAATTGCCAGTCCGCCCCCGTTACACAGTAAATGTACACAGTACATGCATTGTGTAAATGTAAGCCAATGTGCATATCATCAAATAGAAAGAATCATGTTAGTTACTGATAATAGTTTAGTTATTTGTAGATTATAAATCAACTGTTGCATTGGATAATATATTGAACACATAAACATGTGGAAGTCTAATCGTAGTTAAAGTAGCTCCATAGGATTTTGGTAGCTTTTGATCGTTTACACTGTAAATAAATTTAAAAATAAACTTCATATTTCTTCGACAACATAAATAAGTCCTCAAAATATTTCCTCAAGAATATGGTAACAACAAAGAATATGATATTCCCATCGAACTTTAACAAGCAATATACAAGAATATTCTCCTCAATCGAATCTTCTTGTCGATGACGCAAGCATTCACTGCACATGTATGCATGCATGCATGCAGTCACTGGGAGCAAAGGTCTTTACTGAACAAGCAAACACAATTTGACAATTAGATTACAAACCCAGGATTTCGATGATGTGAAACAGGGCAAAGTCTAAATCAACTGTCGCCTCACAGAAATCAAAACTCAATCGAATTATTTTATTATTAAGAATCAGAGATCAAACATAAAATATTCTAGAAAACGATTTAACAGTTTGTGCTGAAGCCCTTTTTTAAAACATGCACGACGAAAATGATTGTTTTGCTGATTGCAATTGTTATCTACCGAGGTTATGTAATAATCAGAGTTCATTCTAGATTTTCATTGGTCGAGAACTGTGATCTATTAGAAGACAGACGCACGCTGACGTCATTTCAGCGACAAGCCAATCACAGCAATTTTAGAATCATCGACAGCCAATGGCATGCTTTGTTTTGTATAGATCACGATCACGTCAAATGGCGTGCTAAAGTCTTTTCGTCGCACTACAAAGCTTATTTTGCCAAAAATTTTGACATTTTATTATATAAAACAAATAGATAACATTTTGCCGTTGTCTGTTCAGTTATAGATACACGTAAGACGTCATAATGTGGTAAGAACATCAGTGACCCACTCGCCTAGGTGGCTCATGGGCCACTTTTTTGTTCTTACCACATTATGACGTCATACCGTGTATCTACAACTAAACAGAAAACGGCAAACTGTTATCTATAGAGAGGGATAGACATTCCTGTATTTGCAGTACAGAAATGATTAAAAGTTAAATATTTTCTTACTTGGTTTGGTCAAGTAGTTCTTGGGTAGATTTTTGTCCATTGTAAATCTCATGCGTTTCTAGAAAATAACATTAAATTCATTAAATTTCATGAATTGTGAGGTCATGCCAATCATGCATCTAAACACACACTAGTTTCGGAAAAACGTCTGCAACGCACATTGTACTTAAAGTTTAAACAGATTTTACAAGAATGCAAGACATTACCATCGTTTCCGGTATTTGCTAAATCTTTCGCTTCATGGCTACTAACATCCTAAAATGTACCCAAGAATTTTGTATTCTCAGCAATGTTGCACTCCAAGTAGGACTCTGTGTTTTAACATCAAGAGATACAATAGAGAAAACATTAGGGTACGCAGATACTATTAGGTTCATCATACTAATTTAATATTATAGCAAACTAACATTCAACAACTCAATATGAATCAACACGAAACTGAAAATCGGAGGAAAAAGGAAACACAAGAAAGAGAAAACGCAAGTTGTAACGGTCATCAACTTCATGTTTGTTTGACTATGAATATTTAATCTGAATGACTAAATCAACAAGTTTCAAACCCAGTTAAATCTCACTGACTTAATGGTCGTGTTTAACATTCTTAACTTTGAAATATCCATGAATCTTCTAAAAAGAAAGTCTAGATTAGTAAGAAGGCTGAATTCTTACATTACAGCTAGCTTCTTCAACATCATTTTTGTCCTTTTCTTCTGAACAAACTTCTGCAACAGTAAATGCAATGTACTTAGTTAATACATTGGTATGTGTACAATCTTTCATAACATTGGAAGAACTATAATTATATTGCAAAATCGAACTTTGAATTCAACCTTCGTAGATCACACCATGAACTTCGTTAACTACCCATGATTCCACGTAAGATGTGTAGAATCAGATTTCATACAATAGCACCAACCCGTTTCGAAACGTTGAAATCTTTTGCTCTCAAATTGCTTCTCATTTTGCACTTGAAATAATGCGTATACTAAATCGCATTTTCAGCCACAAGTAAAACAGCACTTTTTACTAAACTGTTGTTGATGAAATTCATTATCTGCTATTTGTATTTTGATTAAGCCAAAACTCCCTTGAGGTTTCTGGACCTTCGAAATGAAACAGTGATAGACTCTTTAGAAAAACTTTCCTGTTGCATTAAATAATGTCCATACGTCTTTAAAATAGCCGAGGCAATCCTACCACATATGGAAATATCGTTTTAGTTTTTGCTTAGGTTTTTAACAACTCATCCCAAGGTATTTATGTCGCCTTAATCACTAGGCGCCCTAGTTTATCAACCAAATCAGTTTTACACCCTTGCTTAATGACACAGATCCTCTGCCTAGTACTCCTCCAACCTAGGAGTAAAACATTTTCCATCAAAACAATTTCTCTCTAATCTAGTTACTAATCTATCCATATGAAATAGTTTTGAAAGTGGGCAGTGGAAAATCTATCTGTGCTGTAAAAAACACCATACAGTTGCAATAACACTATCATCTGTATTAAACGCTAGATCAATAACTTTTAGATCACACTAGACTAATAGTATCTGAATTGTCATAATAAAATACAATTTCGTGGAAACACCACGTAAGTTCATCATCGCAATGATATGATCAACTCGCATTGCGATGATAAACTCACGTGGTGTTTCCACAAAATTGTATTTTGATCTGATATTCACCATGAAAACATACAAGGAACTAATTAACCTGAACTGTGTTTCTATTAACGTAGTATATCCTGTTTTTCATCTTCATTACGTAGGATCTAATAAGACTGAATTCAATTCTAGTTCGATTTCGCAATCACAAATCATTTATGCATATATACAAATAAAAACCTTGTATGGTAGCCATAATAAACTCCCATAATGTTATATTTTATATTCCAATGTACGGATCACGGGGAACTTCAGTAGCTGAAGTTGAAGCATAGAGATTAGAAATAACACGGCATCGTGATCATTTTTCAATGAAAAACTCCAAAAGAACGCAGCTATTAGTGGCAAATTCATGCCCCGGGAGCCAGGCCAAGGGCCTTTTGGAAAAACTAATACCTCCTTAATAACCGTTATTGCCGTTATTTGATGTCGTTTTGATGGTTTGCGGGCAAACAGTGCTTTTCCAATTGTTTTTACTATTTTAAACAATCCGGAATAATATTTTAAATATTTTTACGGGGCAAAACAGAAAATGTGTATCGTTTGACGTGAATGTTTTGAAAACTGTAACGAGTCACCTTAACCGGCTACCTTAACATAAAAAAGCGCGCCACGTAAATATATGAAAGCCTTTTTATACTAAATAATAATTAACATTCAATAAAAACTAACCAATATTATCCAGTTTTTCTATGTTAGGTAAATTTTTGAGAATGGTTGATCTGTAACCAGGTACCAGAGAACATGGATTATCTGATAGCCACAAAACTTTCAAACTCGGCAAATCCTTTAAAAATTGTATTTCATCTAAATCTGAAATACTATTCCTGCGAAGGTACAGTTCTTTCAATTTTGGACCTTTGGTTAGCAAGGAGTTAAGGATTACTTAATGGCAAAACATCTCTGTATTCCTATTTTATGCTGATAGTAAGTTAGGGTTATATTAAAAAATATCATTAAGAAGTCAAAGATTATAATTTCTCTTTTGAAACAATACATCTTATAACATAGAAGTTAACCAAGGTTATTAAAGCAAATGTTTGCCTTTTGCCGGGCGGTGTTATCATTAGTAGTGTACTAGTATACTGTCGGTGTTACTTCTGGTGCTAAAGTTACATCTTGGTAAAAATGTTCAGCGCAAACTCCTAAGTTCTGCTGTTAATAATTATGTACTTTCAAATGTGATGTTCTTTAATTTCATACAAAAAGATACAGTGTGCAAAATCTTTTAAACTTTTAATTTCATTCACACTAAAATAAAGAAATGCAAAGATAGCACAAACCTAGCTGGTGCATTCCAACATTGAACTTAATGGACTTTATCCGATATATCATGAACATATCTTTATGTCAACATCGGGCACTGATGGCAACAACTTCTGTTCTTATACTGTACTGGACTGGTGTTTATATGTATACTGCTACTGTAGTAGATAAGAATAATCAATATATAGTCACCATTTAAATAGAACAGTCCACTTGCCTTAATGTTACGACTTCGACATTGGGCATATTTCTTAATATAGAAATCTAAAACCACACAATTAATATATAGAAACACATCAGCTGTTTTGCTTTTGACTGGCACATGACTTACTGCAGTTGCTGCATGCATAACAAAATAACTTGATAATTGGAAATAGGACCACAAGGTGTATAAAAACACAACCTCGGAATTTCCAAGAAAATAGATGTAGATAGATATAATGATAAGATGAAAATAGATATGCTTAAGCATAAAAAATTTTAGCTTGACTTTTCTGCCAATAGGAGTTATTTGAATTCAAGAAGCAGAAATTTATGCGGGTTTAGCATAGTTCTCAGACATTCAAATTATAACAAGAGGATAATTTGTACAGTGCATGTCAATTTTTCACTAGCAACGTTAGTATAATCTAAATCTGTGTATTTCCGATGTGATTAATGGTCACATACTTACATCAGAGAGACCACTTCCCCTAAAAAAGATAGAACTAAAATAATTTTTTGTTTACCTACACCAATAATTCATATACAGAAAATATAAATAACAATCTATATGATAATTTTAGTACATCTTACAAAAAAATTTAGGGCCTGTTTATATAAGTCATTTGG
The DNA here is from genome assembly GCA_963855995.1 of Muricea muricata. Taxonomy (NCBI): domain Eukaryota; kingdom Metazoa; phylum Cnidaria; class Anthozoa; order Malacalcyonacea; family Plexauridae; genus Muricea; species Muricea muricata. The sequence goes on from OY979717.1 coordinate 63,995,824, forward strand.
AACGAAAAATTCAGTTTGTCCCGATCAGGCAGGATGGAGGATTTATATGACAAAAATCGTCCCGCTTGAGACGGGATCCCGGGTGTTGAAAGCGAGATCCTGCCTAAGTCAGGGGTCAAACGGCATAAGTTTCTTAGAAAATGTGCCTGCAAAATGTCTTCAGTGTCTTCTTACACAACGAGTATTGAATTATGCAGGAAGAACAAAATGTATTGCCACAGCCAGAAAAAAATCGGGCTTGGTTGCAAAATATTGTAAAAGAAGAAAAACATAGTATACAGTTGTAAAAAAATGTTTCCACATTAGCCAAATTTGGCCAGGATTGGTAAGCTGCACGTAATAAAGGTATAAAAAATTTGCAAACTTTGCAGGATTATATCTTCTGCATTTTGCAACATTTCGTAAACAAACAATTCAATGCAATTCTACTTATTTTAAGATGCTCTTTCTAGCTGTAGCTATATTCTTGCGCAAATCAGAATTTAGTTAAAAGAGGAACCGTTAAAATGTCGGGATGCTGGAACCGACGGTTGCAGGCACATTTCTGAATGGATAACGTTCTTGCAGGCACATTTTGGAATCGGTGGTGATTTTTGCTTAGTCCTGCCTCGCCGTCAGCCGCTGATAGATATTAATGTGATGTCGAAGTGTGGTCGCTCAAGTGAACATAAAGTGAACCATTAGCCTTTTTCCAACTGAGATAGCAAAGCATGCATGGATTGCTTGGAGGGACAGTGTGATAGAGTCATGAGATATGGAACGAATAGTGCAAACAACCCTAGAGGCTTTTCCTTAAGAGATAAACAGGCATCCTTTATATTTTCCTGCTCCAATTTTAAGTTTTAATCAAAGTTCCCTGCCAGTTTGCATTGTCCTCCAAACAATCTATAGATAATATTGTGCTGTTAAGCTTTCGTGCTTAATGACATTTAAATGAGAAAGATGATCTTCCATGTCCGCGAATTGTCTAGGTCAAATACCGCTAAAGTTATGCAGGGGTAGTATTTTCGATCAGGGGACTCAATTTATGGCAATCAAATGACACTCCTTGTTTGCGCAACCATCTTGAAGGTAATCTCATACACATGAAACACGAATAAAAAAGATTAGTTTAAGTTGGCAGTTAGAGTGCTCACTTCATCAAACCATGTGTCCGTTTGAAGAGGAAAAGAATTGTAAAGATATCAAAGGCATTATAAGCAAGATGGGACCTCACAAGTGTTCGATAGAGACAATGACTTGTATCTTTAAATTTTTCAGCAAAGCTTTTAATCAAGCTGAGTAAAGGAACAGTCTAATTTCGTCAATCTCATATGATACAAAGGAAGCACATGAAAAGGAGAACTTTGACAATTAGTATATAATAAAATTAACTTTCTCTTTATATGCATTCTTAATTCTAATTGGTCAATTAACCTGAAAATAACTGCATACAAATAACACTCCAAGTGTGCACATTTGTTAAAAACATGGCTGAGCTACAAATAACACTCTGAGCATGCAGATTGTTTTCAATTAGGTAAACATTGATTGAACTCAGTTCTCGTGTTCGTTCATTTTCAGAAGCTCTCGGATCAAATAATTGATCAAATAATTGATCTTCTCACTACAGACAAATTATGATATTTTGCCCGACCTCGTTCTCTACAAGACTAACAAGAGAACCTGTAACTAAGCAACAGTTTGAATTTCCACATTTTCGAAAAATTGAAATTGACCATTGCAAATTAATTTATCACAGTCTTCTACAATATATTATCAAAATCGCTAAGGTTATACCACTAGTCAAATACAATATAAGTTTCTTACTATTTTTACTGACTTACCAGCAATTTAATTTCTTGACGTTGCCAAGTGAAGTGGCACGCGATCTCGACAAAACTACGTCTTCTGTGAGCGCACACATTGTTATAGGCAGCTGTTACATCAGAAATCTGTTTGCAAAAAAAATTACTGGAGTAATGGACAGTAGACAGCAACAGGCATACAGCTTTTAGTTTAATGGAAGTAGATGATTGTATATAATAAATACAATAAAAATGCAAATACCTTTCCAAGGAATGTGCCATAGACAGCGATCACGTTTGTTCCAAGAATCCGAAAGCAAAACAGAATTTAGAATTTATATAAAGAATTTATACTGTTCATAAAAACAGCGCCATGTCTTGTCCTTTATATCCCATTTTATCCCCCAACATTCCTCTTATTACTCCTAGTTGTTCTTTCATGTACAGCATACCAATATCCCGCTGGTTATTATTCTTTTTTAAAAAGATAACATTACTTTGAAAACAATAGCATTCAATTTTTTTTATAATTTGTATTTATAAATCAAAAAGAATGGAATTATCAGAAAAAGTTGTTGAATGTGTTCCTAACTTTTCCGAAGGCCGTGATTCTACAATAATCAACAGTATTGCGAATGCCATATCACAAACGAAGAATTGTGTCTTAGTCGATGTAGATGCAGGAACTTCGACAAATAGAACTGTGTACACATTCTTTGGGACACCAGAAAGTGTAGTCGAAGGGGCATTCAATTGTGCTGTGGAAGCGAATAAGCTCATTGACATGACGAAACATATTGGTAGGACATTGTATAAAAATATTAATATGTTTATATCAGCCCCACCCCCAACCCACCCAGATGCCCTCCCATACGTGTTGTTTAACTCTTGCAATTTTTGAAAGATGTAGATTTGTGGATTAGTACTTAATTAATGATCATATTGTTCTGAGTGTATGATCCCTTACCTAATTATTTTAGTGCAACATAATAGCCAGATTCTTTCTTTGCCAAGTTTTTGTGGATAAAATGTGGCCCATGTGCATTCTGTGCACTCCACCCCGGATATATCTGGCGTTGCATCGCTTTGTTTTGGGCTGTTAGCGCCGTGTATATACTGTAATTTGTATGTAACTGCTTGTATTTTGTTAAAAATAGGCAAAATTTGGACTCTATGTCTTATGCTAATCCTTTTTTACATTTTGAAAATGCACTCTAGTCCAGCTGTTAAAGGCCACAAAAGTGCTCATTTCTTCACTTTCGTAATACAATTATGAAACTTTGCCACATTACTACTGTCCCTATGACTAAAAAATGTGATATAGGGTCAGCCGAATTTTTCAATTTATACTGACTTCTGCGCATGTCATGTTTGATGATGTCATCAATAGTCGAAATAATGTAAAATTAGGTGCTGTGTCAATTTTCCCAATTATTTTTATAGAGCATCTAAACAGGATGAAAAACCTATATTAAGACTTTCGTGTTAAGACTATAGCTTCTGATATATCATACACAGAAGAATATTAAAAATGCTGACTCAGCATTTTTAGTCCTCTGTATTTCCTTTAGCGATTAATAGTGGTCAGTTTCTTTTATCAATAATGCTGGTCCTTGTTTATGCTCGTCCTTGTAACACTCATGATGTTCAACTTCGTGAAAAAGCTTGTACTTATACTCTACAATATTGTGACTATTCTGAAATAAACTAAGCACTGGTACCTACAATCCTGGACAAAACTACTGACTACACTCTAATTATTTGCTCGACATGTGTGTACCTAATGAAAAACATCAAAATAGGCCCCTCAATTTACCCCCTCGCCCCCAAAACAATGTTCAATCTGCAAGAAATGAAAACAACATTGATCAGTGGGGGGATGGGGGAGGTTTGTTCTATGTAATAACAATGAGCAAAGAAAATGACGATATTAGGAAAAGTGTCGTCAATGTTGTGTCAAGCGAATATCTCGCTATGAACGAATGCCTTTTTTGTGATTGACTTGACAAACCTTCAAATCTTCGTTCAGCTTCGACGTTTGAGATTGACCGAAAGGTGAGGGAGTGTGCTGTTCTTTTGAACGATGGAAATCTAATAGCCAAGTTATCAAGTCGTCCAGATATGGTGGCAATGGAAGCTAAGTATCATGCTAAATGTCTCGTTTCCCTTTACAATCGGGCCAGGCCACTTAGAACAGGAACATGTAAGGCTGTCGAACATTCAGGGCCAAATCTTGATGAACTAGCGTTTGCTGAACTCATTACTTATATCGAGGAACGACTGGACTCTGAAGATTTAGCATTGCTTAAGATGGCGGAGCTGACCATAATTTTTCGCACGAAATTGGAGAGTTCAAATCAAGCTTGCTTATTGTGTTTAACAGCATTTTACGTGAACATGGCACAACTTCACGAAATCGCCACACAAGAGCCAAAGAATGCCCAGTGCCCATATACACGTCGCTAAAAATCCACGGAATGACAAGAGATAAGTCACTTATTGACGCTTTTTTCAAGTTGGGATTGTGCATTTCCTACGACAGATTGTTGTCTCTATCTTCTGACATTGCCAATAGTGTTATAGCGCGGTACGAAAGTGAAGATGTGTTGTGCCCTTACGAGCTACCTACAGTAGGGATAACAGCCGAAATTTCAAATTTACACGGGTGCTCCACAAATACGTGTGTTTGATAGAGCTGGTTATTTGGAACATTTTGGTGTTTATTTCATTAAAATTGGTCAAGGCAATCAAAAGTTATGGCAATTTAAAGATTAGAATTTTAAACCATTTTTTGGAAGAGCGACATAGTATAATTATACTATAGTTGTGGTTAGGAGATGGCACCAAAATGCTTGTTATTAAGCCATATTTTTAACATTCAAGGTAATAACTTCTAGACATTTTATCCCATTACCTTGAAATTTTCAGAGCACACTGGCTACCTTTAGAGAAACAATTTACTGTAACAAATGTACACTTGTGGTTGCTATGGCAACAGTAATGACGTCAATGAAGAACATAAGAAAATAGTGAAAACTGCAATTAGATAATTTATCAATCACAAATCTATTTGAAAAGGGTCAAAACACTTTTCATATATTAATTAAATCTTACTGACGTATAAAATGATATAAAATCATGTTACTATGGAAACATGATGGCATCATAATGACATTAAAGCTCTAAACAATAATGACTGTTAAATATACTTGTTCACCATAAATGAAGTGCTTTTTTCAAAATTTTTAACATGGGAAAGTTTAGGAGAGGGTCCTGAGTCATCAACATGTTACAAAGAACTTTTTCAGTTGCCATGACAACCTTATGACGTCATTATCATAATTTTAACATATTGATTTTCTTAACACATTGATTTTTTTATTTACATGCAATTGAACTTTGTAATTCTAGTTTGCAGTAACTCAAGTTCTACACAATCTTTCTCAACTTAACTGTTTCCATGACAACACAGAAACTACGACATCACTGATGACGTCAGAGATGACATCACATTATTGCTATTATAGTCTTTTAGGAGTTGCATTTGTTGGATTCCCTTTTGCAATTCCAGATTGCAAATCAGCTGTACATGTCAACACTCACTAAAACTAAAATAGTGCTTTTTAACTAATTTATTTGTCCTCTTATGTGTCCCAATTTGCCAAACCACCATTTATGCACCTAGCAAAGCTCCATTTGCATTTCGAATTGATTTACGATAAATTATAACCAATTCTAAAACATAAAAAATATGACATTTAGTAAACTGCTGTGATTAAAATTTTATCACAATTAACTTATTTCCACTTTTCCATTCAGTCCATCAAATGTTTGTAAATCTAAACATTGTAAGGGTGTTGATTATTCCTTAATGAAATTAAATCTATTTAGCAATATAGAAATCCTGCAGATCACTACTAATACTTTGCATTATTGGTAACTTGTTTGAAGTTTGAGCTAAACAGACTGCCCATTAAAATCGTATTTATAAGTAGGATTTTAATGATCTTGTATGATCTTGCATGTTGACTGCAAGACTCAGGTCAAGGGCACACAATATTTTCTTTACTCTTTCTCCTTGATTACCCTCAAACCCACCACATACCTCAAACATTTGTACAATAAACGGTAACAAAGCTTTATATGATCACCGCTCCACCAGGCAGGTTTAATTTCTTCCGTCGCGAGAGCGACTAAATCCTTCGCATTCCATTGACCGCAGTTCGCACAGCATGTTATTATTGTTACTTGTTAGCGAAGTCGCTTCCATACACGTTGAAATACCTAATATTCAAATACATTTACGGGGTGACTTGGAGGCTTTTACAACACAAATTATACATCAAATTAAAGCTTAAAACACAAGGATTAAGCACATACCTGTTTCTTCTGACATTTGAATCTGTGCAAGCGTCGAGAACGGTTTATATCATTCAAAATAATATTTCTCACCCGTAATCGCATAAATTCAAGAAGAAACACAGGAAGGCACTAGATAGGTCGAGTAAGAAAGGCACTAGATAGGATCGAGTAAAACCACGGCGAGCCCCCAATAGGTTAATATTTCATACATTTGACAGCGGTGCTTACAAGCACGGTTACATAAGCAGTATAAATTTAGTTTTTAACGATAAACTTTGATTGGCCGCATTAGCACAGTCGTCAAGGTCCCGCGCTTCTGATCTGTATGTTCCGGGTTCGAGCCCAGTTACCCGCTTTTGTTTTATCCTTTTTTTTTCTTAATTTTTTGAATACTTTTTTTTCTTATATTCTTATATTTTTTCTTATAAAAACTATTCTCACTCACTATTCTCACTCACTGGGACTGTATCTACTTCACCAAATTTAGCTAAAAGCGCGAGCCCGAAGGGCGAGTAAGGACTCGGCCCGCCGTGGTTTTACTCGATCCTATCTAGTGCCTTCCAGAAACACATCACATATTATAGAGGGGACATTTATCTATCGTTTGACACGTATTTCACCCCATATGGCCTGGCAAGTCACTCCGGAATCCACCTCAAACAACACGTACTCGCGCAGTTCCTCGGTGCCATGTCAAAATAACAGCGGGAATTTCAAAATTCATAGCAAACGCGACGCTCGATATTTTTTAAAATTCGCAATGGGAGACGTTAATATTCGGCAGACATTTAGATAAATACACGTTTGTTTTGTATAAAAAATTTTAAAACAATTGGGCAAGTGGTTTCAAAGCAATATGCATTCAAACAAACCGTATTTTAGCTATTTTGCCTAATTAAAATATCCTGTTCCAATACCAGACCCCTGGCCGTGCGCGATCCCTACCTACAGGATTGTTCACAACAGCAGCGGTGGACAACATAGATCATAATCGTAGCTCCAGCAGCTCGCACGACTCTTTCCATAGTACAGCAATTTCGCTAGTGCAGCATCCAACAAACCAAGATAGTGGAGAATGTCGAGAAGTAGATTCGTTTGATCCCATCATTGCCGGCTCCAAAAAGATTTTGCACTTACCATCATCATTTCGCAACGTACCACCTGTGATTTTATCATGTGGTGAACTTCATGCTCCACCAGTTAATACCGACATGCAAGTTCAAACAACAATCAACGACGAGATGAGAAGATCGATTGGCTCCTACACGTTCAAAATCTTCTTCTCAGAGAGGATCTTGGTAAGGATGATGTCGTGCACAGCATATCGCGCATCAAAAACATCCCATCAACCTTCGAACGTGCTGTCATTGCTCTTCTTCCACTGTTCTTAGAGAATGCGCATTTACTCGCAATAATACTCCACTCAATGAATGTTGTTCAATCTGGTGTCCGTCATGTAAGCAATACTCAAACTCCAGTGATTGCAGTGGAGCAGCCCTTATTTGCTTCGGCCAAGCAAATTCAATGGAAGCTTGTTAATGGTCATGGTGAAGATAAATTTGTGGTGATGTTCGGCGGTCTGCACATTGAAATGACGGCTTTTAATTAAAGTGCTAGGCAAGTGGCTTGATGGGAGTGGATGGACGGAGATACTGACCAACGCTGAGATAGCTAGTCAAGGTGTCGTTGACTCTTTCATCACGTGCAGTCATTTCACGAGAACCAGACGCGCTCATCAAGTGACAGCAGCTTGCCATTACATTCTACAACAGAATGCTTACGCGGAATCTTTCAAAGATTGGAGGGAAGATATGTCAAACAAGCATCCCCAGTTTCTGTACTGGGCAAGAGTTTTGGAGCTCCAAATTCTTTGTTTGCAACTGATGCGATCATTTAGAGAAGCTGACTTTACGTTATATCTTCAGTCGCTTAAACAGATTGTTCCGTGGATGTTTGCTTTAGACAATGTTCACTATGCAAGATGGTTGTCAGTTCATATTCGTGATATGTTAGAAATTCCAAACAAACATCCAGACGTCTTTTTTACCAGTTTTCCAATGGGTCGCTCGTGGTACACAAAACGAAGAGCTATTCTTGTCCGTAGCTTTAGATCAAGCGCACGAGCAAGTTAACGCTGTAGGAAAGAGAGAAGGAGGGGCTGTGGGACTGACAGAGAACCCTTCAACTTTAAGGCGATCGATGATTGCAGGACCAGAAGTTGCAAGAATGGTTTAAGAGTTCGAGAACAGTGCGTCTGCTAACAATTGTAATCATCATGAACAAACTCCAGCCATCCAAAGAGAATTTCGTAAAGATGTCTTGAGTGTCATGTCAAGTTTTGAAGTCATGTGCAATCCATTTACAGAAGAGAGTCAAGACCTATTTGCGATCCACACCAAAGATGTAATGAACGGTTGTGTTGTCGACAGTGTAAAGAATGTGGTGAAGCTTGGAGAAGAGCAATACCAAAGTTTCGTCAAAGAGAGGTTTGTTGAAAGAAGCAAAGCAGTGACTGAAACGTTAAAAAGGAATAATTTGGCAACCTTTAAAACTGGGAAGAAGAGAGTTGCTTCCAAGGATAAAGCTAAAGTGCAAGCTCTGAATGAAGATTGCGCCCTATTCTTAAGGCTGTATATAGCAAGTCAGAATCGAAATGGAGACCTTGACGACTTCTTTAAGTACGAGAATCAGCCGTGGCCACAATCTCTTGTACAAGCTGGAAACCTGCGTGCGGGGCAGAAGGCAGATCTGATAAAGTGTGTCGAACCTATTACCAATGCTTAACCACCTGCTCTAGACGTTTTTATTCTGGACGGTACAGTTGTTGTTCTCAAATGCTGTCAACCGGAACTACTCGCACGCTTGAAGAGTATGCACAAGTCGTTTTTATCCCTTATGTGTTAAAGCAGTTAGATTCAGTTGAAAGAGTTGATGTTGTATCATACAAGGAGGATTTGTATGGGATCAGTGTTCATTGAAACACCCGGATATTCCGTGCCCTTCAAATTGGGGATGGTACATTGATCTGGATAATACTGGATCGCGCATACATAATAAAATTTTGAAGCCATCGCCGCCATCTTGGTGCTCCAGGTCCAGTGTTCTTTGCGTGTGTAAGAGTAAGCTTTTAAGCAGCGTTTTCAATTTCCGTAAATTTCCTTAAAATAAGGAAGTTTATTTATCTATTGAAAATGCTGATTGGCCGCCATCTTGGTACTCCAAATTCGTCATCTCTGCCATAGAGATTATAAATAACACTAGAGGAGGCATCGTAATGTTTTTCACTGAAAAAAAAGGGAACGCGTTTTTTGGGGGGCAAATTCAAGTCCCGGATGCAGGGCCAGGCGCTGATTGGCTGAGCTAATGCTCCCTTAGCAACCACCTTAGCAACAGCAGAAATCTGTATGAAATGTTTTCCTCATCGTTGTTGAGGTCGTTTTGCCGGTTTTGTGGGCAAAATAGTGCTTTTTCAATTGTTTTTATTATTTTAGACAATCTGAAATGATATTTTCAATATTTTTACGAGGAAAAACATTTCAAAAAGCTGAAAAACTCGTCTAAAATGACTTTTTTGCCTGGGACATCGTCAATGAGTGAACATTCGGGACTTGAATTTGCCCCCCAATAGCCGCGCTCCCAAATTTTACCCTCGATGTCCCCTCTAGTGTTAGTTATAATCTCTATGATCTCTGCTGGCTTCACTTGATGCCACTCTATGCGCGATCCAGTATTATCCAGATCAATGGGTTGGTATCGTAATAACAACACATGGTCGCCAAAGTGGACAACTCTTCCTCAAGTGAAAGATGCGTGATGAGCTCATCCGTTCTGCTTGTTAAACCACGTGTTCAGGTCGTTGGAAATGTAACAAGGCTAACTTGGTTTGTACACGACTGTGCAATTGTGACGGTGATTGTCAATAGTTGCAATGGACAAATATTCAATGTGCATGACAGTTTGCATGTTAATTGCTGAACTCAGCAAGGTTATTGCAACAAAGATGTTAAAATACTATGATACGTCATTTAGGGCAATTTCATATTTATTGATGTCCAACCAGCATTATCGATAAAAGAAACTGATCACTATTAACCGCTAAAGGAAATACAGTGGACTATAAATGCTGAGTCAGCATTGTTAATATTCTCTGTGTACGATATCTCAGAAACTATAGTCTTAACACAAAAGTTGTAATACAGGTTTTTCATCCTGTTTAGATGCTCTATAAAAATATTTGGTAAAATTATCGCATCACCTAATTTTACATTATTTCGACTATTGATGACGCCATCAAACATGACATGCGCAGAAGTCAGTATAAATTAAGAAATTCGGCTGGCCCTATATCACGTTTTTTAGTCATAGGGACAGTAGTAATGTGGCAAAGTTTCATACTTGTATCATCAAAGTGAAGTATTTTGTCACTAACAGCTTGACTACAATTGGCGTGGCAGCGCAAAACATTTGGCGTATCTCCGGCACGCGTTTTACATGGAATGCACCCTGAAATGGTGGACGGTTAAATGTATGTTAGGGGAAAAGAGAAAACACAACAAAAGCCTTCATTTACATGCCGTTTTTGATCAATGTTGCACACCAGTAATCTGCAGTATAGCTTATAGACAGTAGGTTCATCTGAGTTTTGCATGTAGACGATCTTCCATGTGCAGTGCAGCAAATTAAGTCTGGCACCATAGCTGGATTTTTTTGTGGAGGGGTGGAGAGGGTTGTTACTGTTGTGTTTGCGGTGGTTGGCATTCTGTTATTTAGACAATAACTTCACTTCTTATATTTTTACTTAAGAAGTTATTTCTATTACATTGTCTCAAAGGACAACACATAACAGAGTAATACACAATTAGTCAGGTAGCATATGTCATGAAATTAAGTTCCGTAGGATTTTCGTGAAAAAAGCAAGCTACCTATCTAGGAATGTTAATTGGTCCCCAATAAGCATGAAAAATTTTGTCGGCAATTTTTGCGACCTGCTCCGACGGCTGTCACAGGGGGTGGGGTGGGAGGACATTTTCGCCATTACTGAAAAATCGATTTTTCTCTATAACTTTTCGATTCTAAGGAAATCATTCATTTTGAAAGTTCCTACCTCGGTAAACTAAGGGTCAGTGAGCACAAAGAAGCTGTATTCGGGGCAGTGATGTGTTTGCTGGACCAAAATGCATGCTAATTAGGTCCGCCATCAACGAAAATCGGATTTTTCACGCTGACTCAATGCAAATTGGACCAAGATCAAAAATGAGGGTTTCTACCTCCCCAATTATATGGTCGATTAGGATGATAATGCTAAATAAACCACTTCATCATGTTATTTTGTGAATTGGAAATTAGTTGAAGACAGACATCGACTGTCAGTAATCTGCAAAACCTTATCTTCACAAAGAATGCCTTAGCTGCGCTGAACGAAATGACAACCTGTATAAAACTGCCAATTGCAGTGAAAGCACATTTTTAATTTAATTCTTCATGCTTTTGATGTTTTCAGAATTACAATGCCACGCTTTTTATAACATCGCAATCGCGCGAAATTCATTCCTCTAAATGGAAGTGTAGAACTAGACAAAATGCCCAAAACCATGGTCGAAAGTAACTGATGTAGTCGAGTCCAGCAAAATGATTCCACCATTCAACGCTTGTTAGAAATTAAAAAGTAACTGTAGCGTGAAGAATAACAAGTGACAATAAATTCTGCATGATTGGAATTCGGAAAAAGGTTCCGTGATTCTTAAAACATTGGATATGATGAAATAAATACTAATCATTTACAAGCCAATAATCAAGGGGTTAAGTTATGCAACCCAAGAATCACGTTACTCTACAAACGCCGAAGTTCTGAGGTTACTACTGAAGAATGATTATCTTCACGAAGTATCTTCCTCGTCGTCTTCATCCTCGTCTTCATCGTCGTCTGCACTGACATCTGTTCGTTCCACATCCCTTGGTGCAACGGCACTTGATGATATGAAGAACAGCACCCGGGGTGGGTCGCTGCTGATCATCACTGGATGCCATTCATCTGAATCAAAAGAAAAACCTCATAATTTGATATTATTTTGGTCACTTTCACGATGATATGCCTTAGATGAATTACCTTCCTCCAGGGTCCATCCAAAGTCTGTCGGTGAGGGAAGCCATGGTTTGGGATTATATCGTTCTTCTATACCCTTGCTTGGTAATGAGCACGAAATATCGCCTGTTTCAGGGCTGACTTGGTAGGTGGCAATCTCTCAAAACAGCTACTAGAGTCTTGCGACGAGGAGGTCAAGATCCTGTTTGTTACAGAATTACAGACAGTACACAGATCTCCAAGATAGGAGAACGTTTAAACTAAATTCTTTATACTGAATCCCAGGTTTAGACTTCAGATGTAAACTGCTTCTTATTTTATAGGTTCTTCCAGGTTTTCATGCGTGGAGCGGAGTCGATGTGGCCGGTAGCTTTGCTGGGAAGGGGAAGCTAGCTTGCTGGAAGGCATTTTTAGAGGCTGACTGTGTCTGCGTGGATGCCCTAGCAGACCTTGGGGGAACTTCACAGCTTCTACCCTCAACCTTGGCTGCCATAGAGAAGCTTGTGTGCTTGCTGTACTTCCCTGGCACCCAGATCAGTAGTGTCAAGGAACATAGATGGTTTTTATTCCGAAGAAAACAGGCAGAGTCTGTGAGATTGCCACATAACAAGGCAGCCCTGAAACAGGCGATATTACGTGCCCATTACCAAGCAAGGGTATAGAAGAACGATATAATCCCAAACCATGGCTTCCCTCACCGACAGACTTTGGATGGACCCTGGAGGAAGGTAATTCATCTAAGGCATATCATCGTGAAAGTGACCAAAATAATATCAAATTATGAGGTTTTTCTTTTGATTCAGATGAATGGCATTCAGTGATGGTCAGCAGCGACCCGCCCCGGGTGCTGTTCTTCATATCATCAAGTGCCGTTGCACCAAGGGATGTGGAACGAACAGATGTCAGTGCAGACGACGAGGAAGACGAGGATGAAGACGACGAGGAAGATACTTCGTGAAGATAATCATTCTTCAGTAGTAACCTCAGAACTTCGGCGTTTGTAGAGTAACGTGATTCTTGAGTTGCATAACCCCTTGATCACTGGCTTGTAAATGATTAGGAATAGGAACAAAGATAATACCCTGGGTATGAGTTTGCTATCATTTTAACTCTGTATTATGGTTTTCTTTCAATACCCTCTAACTCTAATTTGAGATAGGGATGGAATGCAAATCGGATTTAGTTTGTTTTTCCAGCATGTGTTCATACAAAACTGTATATGTTATCTATGATTGCGCATACGTTCTTTTTTCTTGGCTTTTGCAGCTTGGTCCAATTTGTTCCAATTGCTGACTAGAATTTAAGATGACCGCGACTTCAAAATCAGTCAAACGAACGTTTTCTTACGATTTAATTATTTAAGTCGGAGAAATGTGTCTGGCTGAAAAACGCTGCACGTGCCTGCCCCTCTCCACACAAAAAAAAAACACATGGGACCCACGACGCCCCTGCTTATCCATGTGTAACAGTCCCTTACCCCGGCCTTTTTCTTTTGCTGTGTCCTGTTTCTATGCACATGTGTAACTTACTATGTATATATGCGAACAAGTTTAAAGAAAGACTTGTGCAACAAGTTTTTTGAACGACTATACAACTACAGTCTACAGAAACCTCTAGTTGTGTTTCAGATGTTAGTTTCCAGATGTTACTTTCTTTGCTTTCGTCATGCTGTAAACCGGGGAAATTTTACACCTGGTTTAATTTTGTGTTCTGTTATTTTGTTAAACATCCATGATACACCACGGTGCACGCTGTTTTGGCAGATTTGCCACTTTTTGGGCAAGGTTCTGCTCAGCTTAATCTAAAATGATCCATTATAACGAGGATGTGCTTGAATCCTCTCTGGATGAAGAAAATCGATTGGCACCAGTATAATGATTGCGCTGTTGTTGGTCGTATTTCTTTGAGGTGACAATAGACGTTTTGCACGTAGTGCTGTAATGTCTAAATGCATGCGAGGAAAGTAGACTGTGACTCGTCGGGATGAAAGACTTTTAAATGACTGAGATACATCATGTAAACATGAAGTTCCTTTAGCACATGAGACGCAGCCATACTGTAGGCCCTTTGCGTAGCGTTTCTGGGTTTTGGACTGAGGCTTACGGGGTGTTTACTTGAGGCAGCATGGTTTCGAACCAAGGATGGATTAAAGACAATTTTTTCCGAATTTTTTCTCTTTATTCTTTAATTGAATGAAAGACAATTATTTTTATGAAAACTTTTTAAATTTCAACAAGATTTTATAGCCTTATTAATACGTTAATAGCAGAATGTCCCCAAATAATGTCGTCAATAGAAAAAAATAATTTCATCAATGGAAAAAAGCAGTAAACAATAATCATTGCAGTAAACTATTTTTTATTTATTAAATATTAAAAGAAGAAAGAATATAATTAAAGGTAATTCTTAGCTGAAAAAGAAATCGTTTTTGGTCATTAAAGAAGATTAAAGAAAAAATTTTAAAAGACAATTTGCCATCCCTGTTTCGAACTTCGCTCTCGACTGCACGAACTAGGCGATAGATTTGTACGGTATAGACTTTCTTTAATTCTAGATATCAATAGTAGAGTAACGCGCGAGTGAGCGATTAACGTTCGAACTAGAAGGAAAAATAGCGAATACTCTAGTAACTCTACTAAATACAAGCTAAGCATACAACATAGTTTAAGTCAACATGAATATATGAACAACAATACGTACTGTACGCGTGCACTAAATGATGGAGTAAAAGTATTACTTGGTCTCCTCTTTTCCTCAAGTGATAGAATGCTCCTTTTCGTGATATATTTATTCCTTCGTTAGATAACTAGACTTTCAATAGATTTCGTAGATCACTCTTCAAGAGTTCGTATTCGTTCTGTTCATAGTCACACAATCACGCCTATGATGCGAATCATTAAATTGCTGTCTAAACACATACCACTTGCTCTATTTCGCCCATGTCGCAACGGCACGGTAATCCATTCTCACTGAATGTTTATTCCAATCATGCAGAATTTATTGTCACTTGTTATTCTTCACGCTACAGTTACTTTTTAATTTCTAACAAGCGTTGAATGGTGGAATCATTTTGCTGGACTCGACTACATCAGTTACTTTCGACCATGGTTTTGGGCATTTTGTCTAGTTCTACACTTCCATTTAGAGGAATGAATTTCGCGCGATTGCGATGTTATAAAAAGCGTGGCATTGTAATTCTGAAAACATCAAAAGCATGTAGAATTAAATTAAAAATGTGCTTTCACTGCAATTGGCAGTTTTATACAGGTTGTCATTTCGTTCAGCGCAGCGGAGACAACAAGCTGCGCAGACCTTGCTGATACTTCTAACAACTTTTATTTTATAATTCATGAAATAATATGGAAAGAATGTGGCTTCAAATATGCATCATATTTCGGGTTTTAAATACTGTAATAAACACTGACAAACTAACCCAAGTACTGATATGTAAAAGTATCTTGCATAAGTATCGTGATATATCATCCCTAACCCAGATCTGCAAGTTAATTTCATTTCATTTTGATTAAAGGAACACATCCTCGCCTTGGTTCTTTGGATGTTTGTCCCTTTATCCCTATTAAAGGAGTTACGATGGACGATTGTGTAAAGTGTGCTCATAAATTTTCAAAGCGTCTTGTCGAGGAGCTCAATGTGCCAGGTACATAATATTGACATGCTTGCATGTGATACATGTCAGTGCACGCACGCGTATAAACGCACAAGTTGTTACAAACTGCAAACATGCAAGTTGTTCACAAGTAGCCTCGTTCACAAACTGTTGACGGGTTCTGTTTGCGCTGCTTGTTCCAAGTTTGGGACAAGCTTTAAACAATTGTAACAAGCCTGATGGGACTACAAGGCTATTCTAACACTGAGTCTGGTTGATGGTGTGGTGCATTAATTCCTCCGAGTTATTATTAGAGGAGATTTTCGTGATTAAACACATAGTGATTCCTGAATGATGATGTGCGATATATAAATACTCGGCCCACAAAAATGAAGTCCCAAAGTATTCTGTAATTTTAATGAAAGCAAGAAATTTCAAATGAATTTTAATTGGAGATAACGAAGGCAGAAGACTTTGCAGACAACTTCTGTAACGTTTCATTCGTTCACTTTAGTGTACCTTTACGGTCATGCTTCTTGTAAGGAATATCGCAGTACAGCTCCTCAAATCAGAAGTGGACAATATGAAAACCTTTCAGAAAAGGTACAGTGTACGAACTGCTAGCTGTCTGTACATTGAAAGAACAGTTCTCGTTGCAGAGGAAACCCAAACATGCCCTAAGAGAAGAAATTAATTGCCCAGCATTAATTAGCTAGCTATCTCTATATAAAGAACCCCAGGTCTTGTTTGAGTAGAACAAAGTCTGATCTTGTGTTATAAAATTTGTGTTTACTTCACTCCCTCTAAGGCTCATTGCATATGGTAATTAATTATATTATATTCTCACCTAAAATGATCCCTTATTCGCAGTAGAATTAAAAGTTTGCTGGAGTTGAGATTCAAGAATAATTCCAGAATTTTAAGGACTTGACATAGTTTCAACGACTTCTCCTAGAAAATTCAAGCACTGAAAAACTTTGTGCATCTCACTTGTTGTATTAAAAACACACACATCTAAAACAGTCAATCACATGCAACATCACAGCAGGATGCACAATCATGCTCTTTATACAATGAGCAATCCAGGTCATGAATGTTATATTTAAATTCAAGGACTTTCCAGGAAACCCTGCTTTTAGAATGAGTGTTATTACTTCAGCAAAGCAATTACAATAAACATTATTAAATGTTTTGAACAATTCAGTTGAAAGATGAGAAGTGGAAGCCAGATTATGGTCCGGCAATGTTCGTCCCTCGTTGGGGTGCTTCTATTGTTGGAGCTCGAGATTTTCTTGTTGCCTTTAATGTGAACATAATGGCAACTAAAGAACAAGCGCACAGGATTGCCTTGAATATACGAACTGCTGGACGGGGTCCTAAACAGGTAAAACGCACAGTGAAGAACATGAAAAATAACAATTAGAATAACATCTATGTTTATCTGCAAGACAACATGTAACACAGCAACCACGCAGGAACAGACAACGCAAAATCATTTAGTTTAACCCTCCATTCAGCAAAAGCAGTTCACGCAGTCTCCTCAAGCTTGTACACACGCACTTTTCAATAGGCAACAAGTTACACAAAGTTTTCAATAGGAACTCAGTTAAGGTCAGTTACGGTTGCATGAGTAACGTTAAGTCAAGTTCAAAGCACACCACACGCATAATTAGGAAAAGCCAACCACAGGACATTAGTGCAGAGAACTGTAACTATAGGAACAAGCACGCATGTCCACTGCAGAACAAGTGCATGAGCAAGGACACTGTATACAAAGCAACAATTTATACATGATCGTTTCGAAAGAAGCGTGAAACACTGTGTTGCGAGATAAATGCAAGATATTTTGTAATCTTTAATTCGAAGGCGAAGTGATTATTGGCAAATATTTACCGAGACGAAGTCAAGGTGGTAAAAAACATGTATAAAATGCAATTCTTTTATGAATACAGTTTTCTTTTTAAGTAAAAACTAAAGGTTATTTGTAATTTGTAAGTAGTGAAAAAGGTATTTAATAAGCTATTTGGAGACGAGCTTAAGACACATTAATGCAAGTTTTTTCCAGTTGTTTATTTAGGCAAAAATATAAAACATCAAAACAATTTTCACTGGCGGCTGTTTTGAAAAATGCGAAGTAGTGAATGTCTCATATGTACTAGTCAGGCAACCAATCAAGATGCTTGAAAACATTATTTACTAAGAAATTATACTAAATATAATTATGTATTAGGCAGAGATTTGTTATGAAACATGTATTTATTTCTGTTTTAATATTCATTGTGTCACTCAAATTCATGTGAATGTTAAATGTTTGTACAGCTAATGGAACAGGCGTCCAAATGTCTTATTGTTAGATTAATCAATGTACATTTCACAATCTCCTACGTCATTCAACCTAAATATATCCACCTGTATTAGTGCCGAGTGATCAGTCTTGGATAGGAATTGTACGGAACTCCTACTTTCCCGTACTGACTCATTGTATTGTTTATTATTTGAAATAAAGACTTAAAAGAAAATTGTATTCACTCATTTGAGCATTCACTGATTAGAAGATCTCGCTAGCTTTCGAGGCCCTCGCGCAAAAGCTGAGTTGATCCCCACAAGGCCTCGTAACAGATTAATACAGTTGTGTACACGACACAAAATTCTTTCGATTCACGATGTAAAAAGACATATTATAGCAGATGCTAGGTATTTAAAACAACCAAAGTGAGTAGTTATATGGGCGTGAAGCATTAATAGATACACGCATGTTCATTTTAGTAATAAGGTTAAACGAAAGCTCATTATGCATTCTGAGGTCACGTAGTTTGTGTAATAAACAATTCAAACAAACTAAAATATGTATAAAATATGTATAAATGTAAGACTGTAGACGAAGTTGTTAAAAGATCTTTCGAGCTAATTTCGTGTCATTCACTGCAAAATTACATAATAATATGAGAGTTTACAACATGTGGGAGTTGTTATAATTGTGTGTTTTTCTTTTAAGCCTGGTTTATTGGAGAAAATTCAGGCAGTTGGATGGCGTGAAGAAAAATCAAATGTCTCGCAAATTTCTGTGAATATTTTGGACTATAAAACGACGGCAGTTCATGTCGTATTTGAAACGTGCGTAGAAGAAGCTAAGGCAAGATGTTTTTACGCTTCTTTAAGCAACGAGATGATACCAGCACAAGTCTGTATAGTCCTAGTCTTATCTTTACCTGACATTGAATTAGCCACTTTGTTGCACCCGCAAAAACCTGAATTACCATGACCTCTCCAGTCACAATTCAACATATTTTAGATAATAAATTGCAACGTATGTTTAAAAATTTAGAAACTCAAATTAGCTGTTGCTGGTTCTCAAGTGGTTGGTTTAGTACCACTGAAAGTCATGTTAGATGCTGCAGATTATTACATGACCAAAGAAGATTTATTTATTGTTGACGAAGATCAAAAACTAAGATTGGTAATAACTTTTAACAGAATGCATTTTTACCTTTGTAAAAAATAAGAGAAGTACCCCTTTTGGGGTGGATATATGTTTTTCGTTTACGACAATTGCTGAAGAACAGTTAAAATAATTTTGTATAACGTTGGTGTGCTGTATGCTAATGATTAGTTGAAGCTGAGAGCTAATTTGAGCCTGATCAAGTCGACGACTTTTAAGCGGCGCCTCGGCAACCCTTTTTAAACTAATATAGAAGCAGGGAGCACAGCTACAATGAAAGCATCAGTCGGGAGCTATTTAACAATTGATAGCCTCGGAGATTACAAGCCTATATTCACTGAGCAGGAAATTGTTCGAGGGGAGGAGTTGTTTTAGTATAAACTTCCAGGTGTTTACAAATAAGACTCAACACAACTTTATAAAAATTCACTTGAAATTTATTACTGTATTAAAAACAATAAAGCAAAAAGCTATGGTCACTGGCTAATGACTATCGCTTCAGAGACAGTGAATCCTGACCAATGAGAATGCAAGAAAATCAATAGTCACATGGAAGACCTTCTCTCGGCTGCTACCAGGCTTCAATTTCGACACGTGTATGATTTTTACGAAGATTTACTTACCCCTCAGAAATTATCCATCATCGAGTGAAGTGCGACAAAATCATAATTGATTTGTTCTTGATTTTGCTGTATCTTTGCAAGGACACAAACGAACCTCTTCCGACAACATATGTCCAAAATGAGAATTTATTAAACGTACGATTTAAAGGTGAAAGGCGCTTGATCGGACGAGTATACTACTAAGCTCTCCTACTCAAGCACTCCTACTCAAGCACGAAATCTATATATATATATATATATATATATATATATTCAGCACTTCTGCCATTTTTGTTCTTAAACTGTTCTTGCAGGTCATTGACCGTCTGGGTTTGAATTCTTTGGGACAGTTTAACCCGAGTGAAAAAATAATAGAGTGAGTTAATAGAATAAAAATAATAGAATAATTTAAAATATTATACAATGCTTACGCAATCTCAATTTTGATTGGTTGATAGCCTACACAATTCTCAATGTCACGCCACCTGCAACGACATTAAAAATTGTCTGCACTCTGCAAGGACCATAATGGCGTCTTCATCGAGATTCGTAACTATTTCTGAATTGTATAATAAAACAATTAATTATTGAATTCGGCTTTCGCATGGTATCAAGATTTATCCAGACCTCGGTCAACCTTATTTGCCTCAGCTTCGCTTCGGCAGATAACTTTGACCTCAGTCTGGATAAATCTTGATATCACGCTCAGCCTCATCCAACAATTGTTAAATATCTGTACATACAAGTTGTGCTATTTTTTTAACTTTTTTTATCTTTGTTAAATCTAGACATGTGATTGGTAACAACAAAAATGGCCCATTGGTCTCGATGCCATTATGCGAGTTTATTCATTCTTTAGGAAGTCGTACAGCTTCTCCTGGTGGAGGATCAGGTTCAGCTGCCGTCGCTGCTATAGTACGTAGTTGGAGATAATTACATATTAGCCAAAAATGCATAAGTTGCGGCAAGTCTGCCAACATCTTGCAACAACTTGATCAACAAGCCGAGGATGCGTTTGTATGGCTTACGACAGCTTGATAACGACAGATCTGTGGCAAGTTGTCGATAGACTTGTTGCGAGTTGATAATCAAAACTTGTTATCCACAGGCTTGCTGCAAGTTGTTTTAACGAGTTGTAACAAATCTTCAAATTACAAGTTGCGCCAAGCTTGATTTTAACACACTTGTCACAACTTGATACCGATGACAAGTTTTTTGCAACAAGTCGGTAAATTTGGCAACACGTCGGTAAATTTGGCAACACGTCTGTGGCCTTTTTCGGCTGTGTATATGAAGTTTTCTAATACTGTAGGGTGCTGGCCTTAGTACCATGGTTGGCTGGATGACTTTCGGCAAGAAAAAATACGAAGATCTCGACTGCACGATGAGAAAGTTAATTCCTCCAATTTACCAGGTTATGGTTGATTTGATTCCCTTAGTTGATGCCGACGCGAATGCTTTCACTATGTACATGGTAAGAATGAAGTGATCGTTTATCTAGTATGTTACAAATAATGAATGTTTATGAGTACACTGGTAAGAATATTATCATCAGGTGAAAGATGGATTGAAACATTCCGTCTTTCACCGCATGAAAATATTCTTACGATCGCACGAATATAAACATTCATTATTTGTTTTATATGACACTAAAATAGATCATTAGCACGAAGTTGGATCACCATTTTTTTTGTTATTTACTGAATAGAATTCCATCGCTCACATTATGGCGCCGCCTTCATGGATTCGCCATTTAATGCGTGCGGAATGTGTGTGATAATAACATTTTGAGTAAGTGAAAATAATGAAATCTACCGTGCAATAGAAAGAAATATTTGCACTATTCCATTGCACGATCATGAAAATGGAAATTTCTATTTTAAATCACGTGATTGTAGATAGCCTATTAAATCGTAAGATGTCACACAAAACACAACAATATTTAAAGTTAGTTTTCGTTTAGTATTAAACTTGCATATTAGAATCAGTGAACGGTTCCGGCAATTCTAAATAAGGAAATTTTTTGAAGTGGAAACTGAAAAGTGTACCAAATTCGTCTTTTCAACTTTCTAATCTCCATATGAAAGACCAAGAAGCATATATTTTTCATTTCATGAGTAATTTCCAGAAAACGCAAAAAATCTCTAGCTTTTTTTCTCAACAAAGCGTACCCTTTGTCAATGTTTGTCACCAGACGGAGATCTTCTGAAATGTTGAAAATTGATTTAACAATGCTTTTCTGCAAAGGATCAAAACTTTCTCCGCAAAATGGAAAAAAAAGGATAGCACTGCAAAAGATGAGAAAGAGTACCCTTTTCTATCAATTTACTTTTTTTCATTTAGAGACTTTTAATTGTTGTCAGACTCCGTCTTTTCCACTTTATGGGGGAGGTGGGGGGGGGGGGGTATAAAGTGGAAAAGACCGAGTCTCGTTCTAAAATAGTCGCAAAATCACAGCAGTCGCTTATTTATACAAAAGTAGCATGTAGCATGATGACTTTGGTGGTAATAAAGATTTTGATATATGTTTGCTACTAATGACAATATCATTTAAAATTTTGTTACTTAAAAATTCTCTTCTTTCATAAAGTGATAAAAGTCCAGATTCTGCGAGTGCTGATGAATAAGAAATACCAGGAAAAATAATTCGCATAGCTCTTTTCTGTATAGGTTCAAATTCTTCAGATGAGAATTTAGGTAGACTGCTGTGAAACAGTTGACTGGCATATTTGAGAGTTGATCTGATACTAGAACAGTAGATGTGAACAAGGTCCGAAATATCAATCCCTGCACGCTTAAGTTGTCGAAGCAGATAAAGTCGTTTCGAAGCTTTCCGAGTAATTGTGTCGACATGATCAGTGCATAAAAGATCATCCCTTATTGTGAATTTCAAGATTTTTGCACCTTGTACTCTTTCAATTATTTGACCTTCATCTTCTATCTCATTGAACTGGGTTGGTTGCTTTTTAAAGGAAATGATCAGCTCTTTGCACTTTTCTTCGTGAATCTGAAAGGAATTTATTCTCGAAAGGAGCGAATTTTTATTGTGTTACTTTTGTTAAGCGATTGCTGTGATTTTGCGACTATTTTAGAACGAGACTCCGTCTTTTATGTCCCATAAAGTGGAATTAGTTCATACATCAACAGATTATGGTCGACCAGATCAAATGTTTTTCTACAGTCCAAAAGAATGGATCTTTTTTAACTTTTTAACAACTGTTTCTTATATTTGCCGAAGTGTAATTCTTTCTCACCAAGTCTTTCACTACTTCCGGCCAGAAATTTGCGTCAAGTAAGGCACCATGTTTAGAACATTCCACAATTTAAGGGGATCTTATACAATTCCCTCTAGCTATTTTATTTGAAACACAACCGAAGCATAGTTTTGCGCACTTTAACCAGTGAGGTCAGTTAATCAAAATGGTTACACCCAGTTGTTTCTTTAATGTCATTTAATTTAGCAAGAGGTGCTGTTATCAGTGGGTTTTTTTCTGCGGGTGTTTATTCTGAGCACTCTTGTCAACCATTTAGAATGACAGCAAATTGATAAAAAAAGGGTACGCTTTTCGTCTTGTCCCCACAAGAGAAAATTGATAGAAAAGGATACTTTTGCAAACAAATGTAATCGCTTGTTAATGCTACACTTTTTTCCACTTTGCGGAGGAAGTTTCATTTGCAGAAAAGCATTGATAAAACAGTTTTCGACATTTTAAAGAGACTTGATACTGGCAAAAAAAAAACATCGCAAACATTGAAAAAGGGTACCCTTTTTTGGAGAAAAAAGGTAAGGCTTTTTTAATTTTTTTTTAATTTTCTTAAAATTATTTATGAGATGAAAAAGGGATGCTTTTCGGTCTTTCCGATAGAGATAAAAAAGTTGAAAAGACAAATTTGCACACTTTTTAGTTTCTACTTTGAAAAATTTCCTGATTTTAGAATTGCCGAAACCGTCCACTGATTCTAAGGACATAAAACTTTAACAAAACAAAGAAAATAACCTTCTCTGTTATGCTTGTCCTTCGACAGACATTAATTTCTTTTGGAAACGATTTCCGACCGCAATAAATTCTGGTAAAATGTACATTCTGCATATTTTTCGTTACGGCCAGTTGCATGAAATGGTGCATTAATCAACAAGGACTTTACCTTTCATGACAATGCAATATCTAAGTTGTTTTTAAATAATGTATTTAGTAATGTAATATTGCTATGGATATCTTATACAGGATGCGTTGAAACTTCCAAAAAGTACTCCGGAAGAAAAGGAAAAGTAATTAAATATAATTTCTATAATTAGAAGTGAATAAATACATTGGAATCTTATTGGAGTTTTGCACAACATTGCGTGCATATATGATATTAATAGTACCAGCCTTTGACGATGCATTGGGCCAAAATCCAGAGTTAATTCAAAATAACGGCAAGTCGTTGAATGACGCCGGTCCCGAAGACTTCACCTACATTTTTATTATTGGTGGTCACTGACGATTTTTCTAGAAACAGCCGTCACTTCAAATAATTTTGAAACCTCTATGTCCAAGACTTTGTAATCCCTCCAGTATCTAGTATAACCATATTAGCTTATCGACGGTTGGTTTTTAGGCAAACTGAAGCATTGCACGCAGGATTGACAGCTTCAATCAACGTTCCTCTCGAATTGATCAAAACCGTTAGTCGTATTTGGCAACCCCTCACTGAGCTAGCGAGATATGGTAATATTCAAACGAAGTCTGACATTCAGGTATGTTCTGGCCGTACAAAGTTGCAGAAAATAAACAGGCTTTGCGGTAGTTCATATTTATAAGTACTTCACAGTAATAGATTCTAAACACAAAGGGAAATTAAATATGAAACAAATTTCGTATAAAGATTCACAAATGATCTCCTATTTTCAGAGAAGCCAATTGTAAAATATGCTCAGACATTCTTCAACATATTGAGCCGAGATGGTAAATATATAATTAATGTCGAGATTGATCACTCTCCTCCACAGAGGCCTTTTGATATCAATAATAATAAGGTAGTAGATAGGTAGTGCCTTTTCATTAGTCTTCCATGACATTGGCTCATTCGCTTAAGATACACAGCCAAAAACGAACAACTTGTTCTGGCCTGATGAAAACAGCATTGAACAATGTTTTGCTGCCCACATTGTTCAACGTTGTCGACAGACAAGTTCTTGAGCATAAATTAACCTGCGTTGACAATAACTTCAGTTGAGATAAAAAGAAATCATATATTTAAATGATCGTTGTTTTCCTATGATGATCGGCTGTGGTATCTAAATCTATTTTTGTCTGATCCAAACCATAGCGTCAAGCAAGTTGAGACCAAGTTACAGGCAGTAGATAATAAATACCATGAATAATTATACGAATTTATTTCGATATGCCGCCAACTTGATTATTTAATCTACTTGACTTTAGTAAGAATATTTTATTTGTAATTTACTGAGTTATATTGTGTAAAACGAAAATCAGTATCAGCAGGACCCGTATTTTTTGCAACTACTGTTTAGTTTTACACGTCGTCAGTGTCGCTATGATGATAATTTTTCAATGTTTTTGAATAGCACAAAATCATGAATAAAATGGCTTAATATTTCTACTAGGTCGGAGTTCGATGTTTAGAGACTGGTGTTTGGGGAGCTTATTACAATGTATTGGCAAACCTATCTGACAATAAAAATGAAACATACAAAGAACAGGTTAGCTGATATTAGTGTAAAGTTTTGCACAAAAATATATTACATTTACCAGTAGGGTATAGCCTGGCTTTCCTCTCAGGGTAGGGCTAACGACTAACTATTGTAGATCTTGTACTTTCAGAGAATTTGACCTTATTTACACCGATAAATTTAGGTAAAAACTGCTTCTGAAGGCTTGGAAACTGCAAAAGAAAAAACAAAAGAAATCTTAGATATTTTAGCAAACAGACAGTAAAATGAATAATACAATTCGTGTGTTATGTATACTGTAGAGAGAAATATATAGTTACTATAACTTGACAACTATATATTCGTGTAAATCATTGATACACAAGAAAACTTGAACATAAAGTTCACTCTCTCGGTGTATGAACAACCGTGAATCAGTTAGAATTAGGTTGTTATGAAATGATCTAGCTTAGACTATTGTAAGACTTTGTTTATTCTTATACCGAGAAAGTATCTAAAGTATATATGTATAGTCATATAGGGTGAGGTACAATCTCGTTCCCCGAGCCTGCGATCCCTTGGGAAGGAAACGGAGGCTCTGGGATAATCCGTGATCGACATACAAAAAACTGTATGTCGCCCGTACTGCGCATGCGTTGGAAATAAATAGTTCAATAAGACGAAGGGAAGAAGCTGGTATATAATTGACTTTCCATAACCAGTAGGCAAGATACAAATCGCGTCTTTCCGGTCGACAACAACAGCCTTTACCGCTTCGTATTGACACTCCTTCAATTTGAGATTCTTCTTACCCACGCTTCGTCCAGCACAGAATGAAATAAAATAATATTTTCCACTGACATTACAAACAAAATAGTACAAATACTGTTCCAAAAAACTTTAGAAAAATGCTTTTGTGGCATATTTCCTACGCATGCGCAGTACGGGCGACATACAGTTTTTTGTATGTCGATCACGGATTATCCCAGAGCCTCCGTTTCCTTCCCAAGGGATCGCAGGCTCGGGGAACGAGATTGGGTGAGGTATTAATAGGGGCGAAAGTTCTGTTCCACACTCCAGTCACGTGCGTTGTCTTGGTACGTTGTCTTGTAGAATGTTATATGGTTATTGTGAATATCTGTGACAAATCTAATAATAATAATAATAAAAAGGAAATCACAACCGTTGCAGTGGTTTTATACCTGAGAAAACGTTGCGTGATACATATAATGACACATGTTTCATTATAGACTGGATCAAGTCCGTCGCTCTAAAGTCCTAGGCATTTGAATATGAATTGAATAGTGCCTCATAGCGCTTGATACCTTATGTTCCGTCGGATTCTCACAATTATTATATGAAACAATCTTACTCGTCCTTTAATTGCTTATAAAAGGAAATACTGTATTTGATATATGTGAGATGTGTGTAAAAACATCGTGTGTATATTCTGTCAGAGGAGTATTGGACACATTTATGCCAGCGTTTTGGGAACTTGCAGGGCGTCGCTCTAGCGATTTAGATTGATCTGAGAGTAGTTCACAAGTTCATAGCTTTAACGAGTCACAGTTAAAGACGAGTTGAAACCGATCCGAGATCGATCGAAACCAGATCACTTTGAGAGGTGTTCTCGGATCAGTTCAAATTTTGGAGCAATCTAGTTAACTCACCGAACGGTCCAAGCAAACGACCTCGGATAACTTGAGATCGATGGAAACTAAATCGAACCAAAAGTGTCAACGGTTAAAAGAACAGTGTGGAAGCCTCATGTAAAATTATTCGCCCTGTTTCCACCCTATTTTTCCTTTGGATAGACGGTACAGACATTGCAAAGGCGTAGGTTCGATTCCTACACACTGCCGTCCGTCCCGATTGAATTTCGATCTTTTTCCAGCATCGCGTGAAGTGCCCCAAAATCATCTACTAATTTGTCCCTTTTTTGGCCCTATACTTAGCGAGATTGTATCCCTTGCGAGGATCAGGGGCAAATACCAACCTAAAATCATCAGTCCGTTTGATTGAACTTTTGAAACAAAAGCCATTATTGTTTATGATTCGTTCTTTAGAAAATCAGTATTTATATGTAGTTTATTTTCTTTCATTGTTATAACCAACCACACACAAAGCTTGTTCGTATAGGTTGGTGGCGACCCCGGCAGGATCAGTGACACTTTCAGACAAACCTCTTCGACAAACTTCAGTACGAGGCTGACTCGCTCCTGGTTCTTTACTGTTGCACGTTACATTCATCCTATAATCCTTCCTGCCACTGGCAAATCATCCATCCTGTTCATCCCACTCGTTCATCCCTGCTGATCCTTGCGTGTGGCAACGTCAGAAAACTAGCAACCAGCCGAGATGACCTGGGTACGAGCGTACGATTGGTTGTTCAAGTATGAGCATTAGTCATTGATCAATGGTATATGTACATACAGTATCAATGACTATCAATGATTAGTAGAATCATACTGGTATTCTCTTGCAAATGCTGTAATTTGATTGGCTACTCTACTCGCTATCTATTCCTCAATAGATAGCGAGTAGCGAAACCAGCGCGATATTTAAAAAATGGCGTCTGGTTCTCGTTTTTCTGATGTTTCTGCCGGAGGACGAACTTGGTTGTTAACTCGAAAAAGCAATTCCAGAGAAGACCAAAGTGGCCACAAAATATGGTATCAAATCTAATAAAAATGGCTTGAGTTTTGTACTGTGATGTCAACAAACTGTATCAAAACAAAAAATTTTACGTGACAAAAATAACTAAATTTTGTAGAATGGTTTGCAAGTCAAGACAAATTTACGACTCCTATAGAGGAGCAGTCAAAAACGGAGCTGAATAAATGCTTGCAGTTGTTTTATGCCTGTGTTCGACAGAAAAATGGGATGTGCTTTAAAATTGCTTCACCGAAAGCTATCCGAGCGAGCAGCACTTGACCGCCACCTAAGACAACCACCACACAACAAACCTTGGTCGATTGTTGACGACCCAGAGTTCAGATTAGCAAATAAAACTTTGAATGCTGTCTGTGTTAACATGATGAAAGAGGGTAAAATAGGGCCAACTGTACACAAAAACCCCATAACAAACGAGCAACTGCAATAACGTTTCAAGACTGGGCAACTTGGCGAAGCAGAAACAAAAAATCCGTCTCAAGTACTCCGAACGGCTTGGTTTTACATTACTTTCTACTTTGGAAAAAGGGGCCGCGAAAACCAACGAAAATTATCAAAACAAATTCTCGTTCTTCGTGAAACTCCAGGAAACAGAAAGTATTATGAGCTACGAAGAGACTTACCTGGAGCAATGTTGGCCACAAAGAACCACCAAGGAGGTCTTGACGACAGTGCAGACGACTCAGACGGTAAAATGTTCGAAACTCCTGATTCTCTTCGTTGCCCAGGCAAAACACTAGAAAATTACTTGAAACACCTCCACCCCAAGCTCGAAAGCCGAGCGTACGATTGGTTGTTCAAGTATGAGCATTAGTCATTGATCAATGGTATATGTACATTCAGTATCAATGACTATCAATGAATAGTGAATACAACGGCTTTTCACAACCGCGCCCAACGGAAAGGCCCTGGGTGCGAGGGGGTGTTGTTTTTTAAAATTAAAAAAAATTTTTTTATTTGAATATGTCGTTATGGGGGAAATACCTGGGAAATAACCTCAGAAAAACAGAAATGCAAGCAATTCATATGAACCAGACATTTCGATAGAGATACAGAACTTTGTAAAACACGAGCTATTGCAATTTGATTGAATCAGGTAAGGAACGGGTCAATGATTTCTTATTATAAAGACTGCTAGAGTTGACATTGTCACAGTACTAGCGACATTCATTACATGACTTTCAGTTTCACTAAAACTTTAATTAATAAGGAAGTGAAATGTTAAAGGTTTTAAACTTTAGAGGACTTGAAACTCATTTGATGTGTTTGCAAATGTATTGAGACATAAGGTTTGCAAAATGTGCGTGGTAAAACCAAAGTTCACAAGTCGAAAGTAATGGTGGTTATAGGAAAATATATACAGAACGTCCTCCTTATTTTTACAGTTAGTGTTTTGCACAAGCAAGGATATTTATACAATATTCCACAGAAACAATTGAAATGGCAGATTGTGGGAACAAATCAGCAACATAATCAGGTTCTGGAAGGTATGATGGTCTTATCATGTTGTCCTATGTAATGTATCAAATCTAAGAAGATGCTGGATGTAATCCTTCTAGCAAATTCTACATTCCCAGTAATTTAATGACTTCCAGATTTGTAGTGATTTGATTCTAGATTCCTACTGTTAGATTCTGGACGCTTAGCTACTAGGAATTTGGTCTGCCTACTGGCTGAATCCTAGCATTTCTTTACACATTATAACTGAAGGGTAACTTGAAATAAAGCAATAAATAAGAGGTGACATCCATACTTAAACTACCAGGAAAATTATTGCTTTGTTCATGCTCACTATTTGTCAAGGAAAAGATTGCTACAGATTCTGTAGCTGATAAAATTACAGCATTTGCAATAGTGTATATGATACTATAGGTCACATACATACAGCCGAACTTCTCTTTGTGGTTGCCTCTTGTTACAGGTTTGTACAAAACTTGAATGTGCTTAAATGTCCTTGAATTTGAAAATGAAAATTTAAGGCCCTAAAAGTCATGGACATTTTTTTACAATGAAAATTAAACATTGCTCATGACTTTTATATCTGATTCAAATTCACTTAGATTGCAGTTATAGTATTATTTAATAACTCATTTGAATCATTGAATTTCCTGATATTTAGCCTTGAGAATTCTTAAAACAAAGTTCTGAAGTTTTTGAATTTTACCCTCATTAATCTGCACAATAATATGGACATAATTAAAAAATTGCTTGAATTTATAGCTCAACCACTTACCGAAATTATCAATGGATCACTTTTAAGTGGAATCTACCCTGATTTATTAAAATTGGCTAAAGTAATTCCTATATTTAAAACTGGTGATTCCACTAATTTTTCAAACTATAGACCAATTTCACTACTATAAAGTGTTTCTAAAATTTTTTGAAAAAGTAATGTATAATCGCGTTATTGATTTTGTGAATCGATTTGAAATTCTTTATCCTCTCCAATTTGGATCTCGTACGAATCATTCCACAGTCACTTCACTGACATATCTGATCAATAAAGTCTCGACATCTATTGATCAAAATGAAATTACTCTTGGTGGCTTTCTACATCTGTCCAAAGCATGTGATACCCTTGATTACCAAATTTTGTTTTCAAAACTGGAACATTATGGTATCCGTGGTATAGCATTGCAATGGACCAAAGCTATTTTTATAATCGCAAACAACTGGTTCAATTCAATGAGACTCACTGCAATGAATGTGTTATCAAGTGTGGTGTTCCTCAGGGTTCAATTTTGGGTCCATTATTTTTCCTACTTTATATTAATGATCTTCCTAATGCTATAGAATTGGCAGAGTGTTTACTTTTTGCAGATGATACCAGCATTTTCTTAAGCCATTCTAATTTAAGTTTATATTTAATTTCTAAAAGGAATGCTGAATTAGAAAAAAAAAATATTTGGATGAAAATTAATAAGTTGTCAGTCAATATTGGTAAAACAAATGATATTATTTTCAGACCAAAACAAAAGTCTATCGCGTTGAACATTGCGTCAGTATTATTTGATACAAAACCGCTTAAAAGAGTAAGCATTGTTAAATTTTTATGCATTTCTATCGATGAGAATCTTTCTTGGAAATTTCACATCGATCATGTCAGCAACAAAATTTCTAAGTCTGTTGGAATTATTTCTAGAGCATGTTTTGTCTTGTCTACTAAGACTAAACTGTCATTATATTATACCTTAATTTATCCTTACATTAGTTACTGTAACTTAGTTTGGTGGTCAACATATGTAACTAGTCTCAATCACATTTGGTTACTTCAAGAACGAGCAGTACGAGGTATAACTAATTCTCTGTACCAAACTCATTCTGCTCCTTTATTCCTCCAGTTGAAAGTATTAGACATATTTAAAGTCAATACTTTTCACATTGCAAGGTTTATGTTTCTTTATCATAATTGTTTGCTACCAATATCTTTATTAAATTTATTTGTAACTAATAATCAAATACATAGCCTCAATACTAGAAGTGCAAACTCTTATCGACCTCATTCTTGTCGTACAAACATAAAGCAATTTACGATTCTTTATCAAGGCCCAAAAATTTGGAATTCATCACCTTCTACAATGAAACGTTCTAATAGTCTTCAGTAAGTTTGTTTAAGAAATTTCTTCATTGTTTTTTACTCAACGAATAAGCGATTCTAATTATGTATATGATCTAAAGCTATTATATGTTCCTAACTTCATTTTGTTTAATTAAATATCAATATGTTTTGCATGATATAAAATATCATATACAGCTCATTTAGGGCACACAGTAAACACTTTAGATTTTTTAACTGATTTACTTCAATTAACCTAGTCAACTAATGCCTACCACAAGATTTAACATTCACAACAGCTCAACATTCATTCGTGTGACGCATCCATGATATGAAAGATTTATATATTTCTGAAACACAAATTGATAATCATGATGTTATTAATTTGCTAATTCTACTAATGAGTATCTAAATAAATCCTTTGAAAAATCCTTTTGAATATCTTGTTCTCTTCATGAGAGTTGATTTTAGCACCAAGTTGAATATGTCCGAAATTAGTTGGCGGAATGTGAATATAATTGAATATCCAGCCATCCACCATATCAAAGATTTAAAACGCTAGTTTTATTTTCCTGCGATTGTTTGTACGAAAGGTGAATAGCACTATATGGACCATAGGCGGCCCAATTCAGTGTGTAGTTTCATATAGAGATCAGTGCGCACATAAACACACTTTGTAGTTTATGATATAGTTAATTTCCTAAGGTTGGCAACTCTTTGAACTTTTTGAAATACACGGCACGAAATAAATCCGTATTTTATCAAAACCAGAAAGAAAACAGCTTTAAAACAACACAAATATAAACTAGGATAATTTTACTAACCTGTTAGCAACTTTTCTTGTGAAAACACGGCTTTAAACGGTCCGTATTTGAACGAAATATACTACCATTTGCATTCAATCGTTACGCCGCGCCGCGAAATGAAAGTTGTTTCGAGTTTTCCAACGCTTGCTATCATTGGACAACTTTACGTTTTACATTTCAAACTTCTAATTAGGGGGCGTGAACGTTTACAACCGTTTTTGCAATTATATCCGGCGAACCGCTATAAATAGCAACCACTAACGTAAACAAATATATATTAAATCGTTCTTTTGCAATAATTATCACTAAATTGTCTTGAAAACCATTCAATCATCTCTTTGTAAAGCAAATGCATTAATATTGAACGACAAAATTCGAAACTGGACAATTTCAGCTTCGTGGTCATGTAACATAAAACTGACGTGTCAGTCGAGCTATTTTCGGCTGGTTGCTGACGGTTGTAAACGTTCACGCCCCCTAATTAGAAGTTTGAAATGTAAAACGTAAAGTTGTCCAATTATAACACGCGTTGGAAAACTCGAAACAACTTTCATTTCGCGGCGCGGCGTAACGATTGAATGCAAATGGTAGTAAAGGTATTTTGCCGATTTCTCGTCTGTAACTATGCGGGATGCCCTCATCCTGCTACTTTAAATGACGAATCCGTGCAGCGATTGGCTTGTCAAAGTTTTAACGTTAAAAATTCATAGTTAAGCAAATCGCTGCACGGATTCGTCATTTAAAACTCTTTCCAGTAGCAGGATGAGGGCATGCCGCATAGTTACAGACGAGAAATCGGCAAAATACCTTTATATTTCGTTCAAATACGGACCGTTTAAAGCCGTGTTTTCACAAGAAAAGTTGCCAACAGGTTAGTAAAATTATCCTAGTTTATATTTGTGTTGTTTTTAAAGCTGTTTTCTTTCTGGTTTTGATAAAATACGGATTTATTTCGTGCCGTGTATTTCAAAAAGTTCAAAGAGTTGCCAACCTTAGCTTAGGAAATTAACTATATCATAAACTACGAAGTGTGTTTACGTGCGCACTGATCTCTGTATGAAACTACACACTGAGTTGGGCCGGCTATGTATGGACCATTGAACTATAATAGATCTGGAACGATAACTTCAGCGTTTTAAACCTATGATTGGCTGAAGCCGGCGCGCTGGAAAATCAACATTCAAAAAGACTGGGGAGAGGTCGGATTTGGTTTTCGAGGAGTGAGAATTTTTGTTTTCGAGCAAAAATTGGCAAGAAATACACTGTTTTTGTCGAAAGACATCATTGTTTTGGACTCAGACGAGGTTTCCTGTTTAGTTCCAACTGTCTTACACCTATCTGCAGCAAAAAGTGAGCATTTTGACTTTAGTATTTTTAAAAAATTACAAATGTTTGTACGTGTCAAAGAAAACTTTGCTTTTGAGCTCAAAAAAAATATATAATGAAACCTTTAGACAGTCCCAAACTTATTTTGCAGTGAACGCCAGGTACTCCTCTTTATTCTGAACTTTTAATCCTTGCTTTAACCCTTTTAAAACATGAAGAAATTGACGTTTTTCATGCGTTTTTCGTAAACAATGTTTTTTAAATGTATTTTTTTCGACCCTAAAACGTCCAGTCTTCCTAAAACTTCGCACACGGATGTATTTTGCATGGAGTTAAATATTTCCTGTGGTTTCACGTCTTGGTTCTTACTTGAACTTTCAAAAACTCAGAAAAAGTAGCCAAAATCTCGCAGATTTTTCGTAATTTTCGCGTTTGCTGCAACATTTTTCCGCGATAGTACGATTTTTGTCAAATTTTATAACATATAATATAAATTCAACTGTCATTGTTTAAATATTTCTGAATCTTAGAGATCTGTTAGTAGATTTAAATAAAGAATTTTACGGATTCAAAAATGATATTTTTTTCACGAAATTCTTAAAAAGGACTGGGTCTACCTGCAAAGTGAACACAAAGTCGGCTTCAATTTCCCCCCCTGACTTATCGTTCCAGATCTATTATAGTTCAATGGTATGGACTGGATAGTTAAGAGGAGATTTTTTAGAAAGTCGCGTATTTTTTGCGAAAACCGCTCAAAACTTAGCGACCAAGCCTTCGCGAAAAAATGCTCTGGCGCCATCTTTTGTTTTGAAAGTTTTCTAAAAATATTTGCGAAGAAAAACAGAATTTTACTGGATTTTTGGTTATGTCATGGGGCAAAACATTGCTAAATATAAAGAAGGATAACGTGGTAAGTGTAATATCGTATTTAATAGACGTTGTTTGAATTATTATTATGTTAATATGCACACGTATCTGACTCAGGAGTGAGCATATTTTAGCGGCAAAATTATCTGCTACTTTAAATTATTAATAAAACTGATTGAAAGCCACTGCTTTCGTCCTCTGGATGATGACCATCTTGTTCACAACTCGTTAATAACATAAGTACATGGAAAACGTTAAAGGATTTTGCATTTTTAAGGAAAAGTTGAGTATTTGTAATTTTAAATCCCTTTACTCCAATTTACTGATTTTACAGGCATTCAGTTTTTTACTCATTTACAGGCATTCAGTATACAACTTCATGCCATACGCTATATAATCTGAAACGCCCTTTTTAGGAATGAAAATAAAATTTTCAGTCATATGTTTACAGTAAAGTTTTGAATTACACCAGCATCATGGATGCAACAATCTGGTAGGAAGGTTGCTGAACCAGGACTGGTCATAAAGCAGGGCCTGACAGTCAACTGAGGCAGCATGCGTTACTAGTAAAGACACCAGACAGGCTCAAGGAGCCAAGCATGTTGACATCAAAACAAAATTGCCTATATGGTCATAAGGGCCAAATATTTTTTTTTCTTTGATAATTGCCTGAGGATTAACTCAGACCCCCCCCCCCCCAATAACCTGAAGTAAATCAATTCCTCTAGTAGTTAACCATGAAAGTATTTTTTTATAGATCTCTGTGACATTACTATTACAATCTTGAAGATATGATTACAGTATCTGAAAACATCAACCTCATTCTGTCAGTGCTGGGTGACAAAAACCAGCACATTGTGGAGTATTTTGTCTACAGTATAAAGTTATCAACATTTTCATTATATTCACACAAGAATAGATTGTAGCATAAATAATAATCTGTGATTTAATAAATATTCATTTTCATCTTTCATTTTTTGTTTTCTTTAATAGCCTGCAAGTAAAGGTCTTCTTAGAAATTCTGATATTTTTGCACATTTATTATGATACACTGTATATGCATGATTTAAATTATGCCTGGCCTGGCAGAATTCTAATAATTAGGTCCCACCCACCCATGTGTTTATTTTCATGTGTTTAAAATGTGTTTTTATCATTTAAAATACAATGACCAAATTGATTTGAAAGAAACATGAGTCATGATTGTTGGTGTGGAGGTAATGGTAGCACTCAGACATACTATAATTTGGTTGGTTTTAAAAATCATAAAAAACGGCCTTCGACCGCGCACTCAAATTTTGACCAAAACATATTTTTTGTACACTTACATACCCCTGGCTTAATGTGAAAGACAATTTAGCTTGTTCAGGTTTAGTTCTGGGGTTTATTTTAACCTGTGAAATTTAGGTAAAGCAGTATAAGGACAACCCCAATTTGACCAGATACACTAACATGATATAAACATTTAGGATTCCATTAAAAATCTTTCAAAATCAAATATTCATGAGTTTGAACTTGAGAAAAATAGTTGAAAATGTGTTTATATTGTTTAAAATACAATGACTGAATTAATTTGAAAGGAACATGAACCATGAATGTTGGTGTGGACAGTATCTGTTAATGGTAGCACCTGGACATAATTTGGTTGGTTTTAAAAATCATAAAAAACGGCCTTCGACCGCGCACTCAGATTTTGACCAAAACATATTTTTTGTAGACTTAAATACCTGTGGCTTAATGTGAAAAACAATTTAGCTTGTTCAGGTTTAGTTTTAGGGCTCATTTTAGCCTGTGAAGTTCAGGTTGAGCATTACAGAAATAACCCCAATTTGACCAGATACACTAACATGATAAAAACACCCAGGATTGCATTAAAAATCTTTCAAAATCAAATATTCATGAGTTTGAACTTGAGAAAAATAGTTGAGAATATGTTTATATTGTTTAAAATACAATGACTGAATTAATTTGAAAGGAACATGAATCATAAATGTTGGTGTGGACAGTACCTGTTAATGGTAACAGATATTGGACAGTCTTGAAAATCATGAAAAAGGCCTTCGACCGCACACTCAGATTTTGACCAAAACATATTTTTTATAGACTTACATACCCCTGGCTTACTTAATGTGAAAGACAATTTAGCTTGTTCAGACAGGGTTATGGGGTAATTTTGAACGTTCAACTTTATTTTAGGACAACATACTATTGTTGTGTATTTGATGATTATGCAAATTTCACAAAAACAGCAAAAAGTAGTTTAAAGGCCATATGATGCGCAAATCTCAATTTTTGAACAATCAGGACATTTCCAAAGTGTTTAGAGATGAAATACTTTTACAGTATTAGCATATGAGCAAAAATCAGATTTTCTGAGATACAAATATTATGGTGGACAATTCTACAACGAAATTTATTAACATGCAAATATTGTTAATCACTTGGCCAATGACGTCCTCCAAACAGTGAATTTATCAGTTTTAATCTTTCAATAATTGTTCTGTATCGTGAAAAAGTATTTTATGAACTTGATATCCAAATGAAATAGGGATATAAATGTAATATTTTACCTTTCACGTTCCATACTACCATAAGTAAATCAAACTCGTATCTTTATGACGGCAACATTCACACCAGTAAGACTTGATTATTATCCATTCATATGAACGAAAAGCCTAATACTTTTTTACCATGGATTGTTAGTCATTTGTTCAAAACACTTCTCATTTTTTCCATTATTTGCCCATGTAAAAAGCACTCAAAAAACCTTCGAAAGGAACACGCCGCCATCTTGTAAATGCGCATACCAATCCGTGCGACCTGATTGGTTTTGAGCAAACAATACGCGATTCTGTAAAAAATCTCCTCTTAATATTTTTTTCAATCTTTCTGAACATGTTCAGTAACTGGTTAAAATCGCTATAAAATCCAGCAGAATCTGTATCTCTCGTGAGCTCAATATCCCTGGTGTCGCTATGTTCTCCAGCCGTTGAGAAAATCACTATCGGGTGGATCCCGCTATCTACTTCCCGTACAACCGGCCCCTAAAAATAAGCCATCTTTTGTTTATTATTAGACTGCGAGTTAACCATGACCCATCCATTGCATCCTGTGCATACTGGTAGAGATGAGTCTGATGCTGTTGTGTTTGGACATAGTGAGATAGCAAGACAGTTGTGCAGTAATTGTGGAAAGACATTACAAAACTCGCATCCAGCGTTTCACTGTCAGCCATGTGATTTCAAGTTGTGTTCCAAGTGTGATCAAACTAGTGGCTATGCCCACCATGCTCATATTTCGCATTATTTGTTTTTGGTAAATATAGTGCACGAAATATGGACATGCAACGGTTGCAACAAATCATGCACAGAGTTAAAGGAGACCAGTTGCTACTTCTGCAATATTTGCAAATTCTACCTTTGTCTAAGTTGCTTTGAACCAAAAAGGTATTTACTTCATCCACATGACTTAACTAAAACTGACGTAAGAAACATTTATTATGGAAGTCGCGGTGGCTGGAAGTGTGATTGTTGTGGTGGAAATAATGGTCCTAGACACTTGTAAGTAAATCTTACATGATCATATATCTTAGTAGGTTATAAAGATATGTAGTACATGGTTGCGCAACCAGCATGATTGTATACTGTTTGGTGTGGGTGCACACTGGGGTTTCCGGTTTATGTACAAAAATTCTGGGTTTCTTGTTTCCCGACCCTACCTTCTTTTTGGCCACTGAAATCACCCACCCTTATCTAATGTTTGCAAAATCGTTTGAGCAATTTTTCGTACCCAGTTCGTGGCACGGCGAATGTTTTGAAAAAAAAAAGTATGAGATCCAGGAGGGGATGGGTTGCCTCAGTAGAATCAATGGATCCTGTGCTACCTGTGACTCAGGTCTTTTGTCTTGTAATACGTTGTCACATAGGCGTAAAAGTGGTGAATGTTGAAACCTAAAATAATTTTTGATTTTCGTAATTCATGAGCGAAAATGAAAGTGATTCTTCTGGTAATGTAGTTCACACGTGGTAGCTGTGTAAAATTGGCTCACTGGAAAAAATTAGTGCAGAAAATTCATTTTAAAATTGTTAAATATCCCTATAGATCACAACAACAGTTAGTTAGTCGTCAGCAGGTAGAAAGCCATCCTTCAAAAGCCTGCTCATCGCCAAATCCCGTAACACTGACAGGTGCATGAGGCATATTAGTATATAATATGGGGTTTCACTCGTAGCATAACATTTAATGACATATAATAATATATTGTGTCTAATTCTTCTACCGTAGCTTACCAAGGCATTGTAATGTTTGCAAATTTGATCTGTGTGAAAAGTGTTGTCAGCCTCAACGCAGTACTCTACACCTGCATGAGCTTTATAAAGCAGATACAGAATTGGTTTATCAGAGATTCTCTGGAGGATGGCGCTGTGATAGTTGTCAAAGTCGTTTTCATCCTGACATGAATAAGTTTCCATATCATTGTAACATATGTGAATTTGACTTGTGTGATAATTGCATGAGGATCACCGATTCAAAAGGTATGAAGACTTTGCATTTCCAAAATAACCTATTTGTTTTCATATGTTTTTTAAAGGGTAATGGCAACAAAAAAGCATGAAAGAGCTTTTGAAATAACTAACAAACCCTGTTACAGCTTTTTGATATCTTGCTTCATTCTTGAAATACAGGTATTTGGACTCAAACATGTGATCTGTCCGCCATCTTGGATAAATTCTTGAAATTGTTACATGACGTCACAAGTGGGATAAGTGTTAAGTAGAAACGAGTTTCTAGTTTGCTCTGATTATTGCTTGTCAATAATTAATTGTTGCTTAGCATGCATATCCAGAGATGCATACTGTTGTTCTTAAAAACCCAAGATGGCGGACACCTGGTGTGTTCCAGCCGAAATATCTCAAGAATCAAGTTAGATATGAAAAAGCTGAAACAGGCTTTGTTAGTTATTTCAAAAGCTTTCAAATGAGCAAAGAATATCGACATCAAAGAATAGGGACACGCTTGGAACTGTTTTGAGACACATAACTTTTTTGTGAAGCACGCAGACACAGACAAACAAATGTGTAAGAAGTTTATTTGGATCAATATATATATATACATATATATATATATATATATATATATATATATATATATATATATATATATATATATATATATATATATATATATATATATATATATATATATATATATATATATATATATATATATATATACATATTTATATATACATATATATATATATATACATATATATATATATATATATATATATATATATATATATATATATGTGTATATGTATATATGTATATATATATATATATATATGTATATATATATATATATATATATATATATATATATATATATATGTATATATACATATATATATATGTATAGGTTATCATATGAGAGGCGAGGTGATATCAGTTTTACTGATATTACCGAATCTCGAATGTGATAACCTATTTATCACATACTTGTGCCTTTATCTAGAGCAAAAACCACTATATTTTCAAATTATTATACTTGGTTACATTTCAAAATGAACTCAAAATTATTGTTTAAAATACGCTAAACAGGTAGAAATTACAAAAACAAACCAAAAATAACTTATCTTTTAATAGCTGCAAATTTCTTTGCGTTATTTTCCTTGTAGTATTTTATATTTTTATTGTTATTTCTCTATCGATCCTTCAGTCGGATGCCATCTTTGTTTTGAGCGGGACAAAAAACGATATCGCGGGAGAAAAAACGATATCACGGGACATATCGTTTTTATGTCACCGTGTTATCGCCCAGATAAAGGCACAAGTATGTGATAAATATATATATATATATATATATATATATATATATATATATATATATATATATATATATATATATATATATATATATATATATATATATATATATATATATATATATATATATATATATATATATATATGTGTATATATATATATATATATATATATATATATATATATATATATATATATATATATATATATATATGTATATATATATATATATATATATATATATATATATATATATATATATATATATATATATATATATATATATATATATATATATAGACGGGACTCTTTAAAAGTTCCAATGCAAGGCACCTGCCGTTTGATTATAGGTACAATTATATTAACATAGTACACATACGCACGCCTACGCACGCACACACAAACACACACAGACAAGTTACACACAAACGCTTAAAGATAGTCCACTAAAACACAAATTTATTGGTGCTATTCTCTGTGACACGGACAGTCACGCACCAAGGACCAAGTGCAGGATAGTTCAATATCATATGCTGTATGAAGAAGATCTAAGTATCTGCGTTTAAGAAAGTTTTTGAAAGAGACGGGGCTAGAAAATGTATCTGGATTGACATCTTGACATACACTGTTCCACGGTTTGACAGTACGGTTGAAATAGGAGGATTGAAACGTAGCAGTTCTACACAAGGGAGTTTGAAGCATTACACCACTGGCTTGGCTAAGTCGAGTACGTCCATGTTGAATAAAGGAGACGCGATTGTTAATGTTAAGATCGACGTAACCATACAACGCCTTGAAGAAGAATACGAGATCTTCGATCTTTCTGTTGTTAACAGCCGTTGCTTGTATGACATTTTGCAAGACCTGGTTCTCAGAATCCATCTTGTGGCTCTTCGTTGAACTCGTTCAATCCTTTCACTGAGTTGTCTGTTTTGGGTTGGCGACCAAATCTGTGACGCAAGGCTGAGCTTCGACTTCACCAGCGAAAGAAATAACGTACGTCTGATGTTGATGTCTGTTAGTGAATAGCAAGTCCTCTTCAGCACACCCAGCTGCTTGTTTGCTTTCGATAACATTTGGTTGATGTGCATGTTCCACTGCAGTTTGCTGGAGAGGATTACACTAAGGTCTTTCTCATCATCAACTCTCAACAGCTCTTTCGACCCGAGGTGGTAGGGAAAAGAAACTGGGGCCTTCTTGCGCGTCACTGACATTACACTTTGATCCGTTGAATTTAATGTTGTTGTCCTCACTCCAGACATCAAGGTTTGTTAGGGTTTGTTGCAACTGGTCGCAGTCGCTCACTGATGTTATGTTCTTGTAAAGCTTAGTGTCGTCTGCAAATAGCGCTGGGACTACTTAGTTGTTGATGACTTCAGGAGGATCGTTGATAAAAATAACGAACAGCATTGGGTCTAGGATACTGCCTTGGGGTACTCCGGATGTAACTGGGGTCCACTGTGATGCAGCACCGTCCACTACGACTCTCTGTCGACGGTATTTAAGATAATCAGCGAACCAATTTAACAGACTTCCCGTCATACCGTAGCATTTGAGTTTTTGAAGGATAATGGAATGATCTACGGAATCAAAGGCTTTTGCGAAGTCGAGGTATACAATATCAGTCTGTCCGTTCTTATCAAGTTTTTCCTATAGAATGAAGCACGCAGAGCAACTGTGTAACGCACGAACGATTTCGTAGAAAACCATGTTGATGTGGAGTATTAAGATTGGAGACATTATCGTGAAATTGGGAATACACGCAACGTTCCAAAACTTTGCTGACTATTGGGAGAAGGGAAGTGGGACGATAGTTTTCTGCTGGTTCTTTTAGGTGCTTTTTATGCAGTGGAGTTATGTTCGCTGATTTCCATTCCAATGGCAATCGACCGCATTGCAGTGAGTGGTTGAATAAGGTACATAGGCTTGGTGCTATTTGTTGGGCGCATTCTTGAGGGCCACTTGCTTTGGATGTATCCAGACCATTCAAAAAGTTGGCAACTTCGTCTGCACTGATTGCAATGTCAGATAGATTTAGTTCCGTTCTTATTGGAAGTGAATTGTCGACAGTGTCCTCGGTAATGTTTGATTGGGAGGAGGTAAAAACAGAGGAAAAGAACGCATTGAAAAGTTCAGTTTATGGACTGCAGTTTTCGCCGTTACACCTTTGTAGGATATTTCCGACACTTTGCTTGCACGATGACGACATGTCGACTAATGGCAGCTCCAGAATAGCTTGGGATTATCGAGAAATGAGCCTTTTACTTTCCTAAGATAGTGACGATGTTCCTGGTTTGAGTCAGAGTTCGGAGTTTCTGTTTACGGGCGGTAGATTTGAATTGCCGATACTTTTTCAACGCAGCATATTTCTTTCGTAATGAATGTCATACTTCTTGGTCGACCCAGGGTGGCGAGTTTGCGTCTCTAACAACTTTCGTGGGAATGAATTTGTTCACATGCGTGAGAAGCCATTCTTTCCAACGAATCCAGTGCTGGTCAATTTCTTCTGTTAATAAGTCATCGTTATTGAAACCTGCTTGCAGTAGAGAAATCCGAAGATCTTCGAATTTCCCACGTCTGTAGTCAAATATTGTCCACTTGATTGGTTTGGCTCGAGGAAACGTTTGTTGGATTTCAAATTCTATGATATGGTGGTCAGTAGGAAAACCAAACTGTTCAGAGGTGGACAATGTTACATTATTGATTATTTCAGGGTAGTTGCAGAGCAGTAAGTCAAGTTTGTTGCCGTCGCGATGCGCGGAGCCAGTTATTAGTTGTTCAAGAAAGTTGTCACCAACTAACTCACAAAGCTTGTCTTCGAAAAGCCCACCATTATTGTTTGGGTTTGGATGATCTAGTGACCAGTCAATGGCAGGCAGATTGAAGTCCCCGATCAGAATGATGCAGCTGGACTCAGGAATGTCGTCAAGAGATGAATTAAGTTGTTCTATAGAATCCATAGAAGAACTAGGAAGACAGTAAAAAGTGTACAAAATTATAGATTGATTATTGGCTTTGAAAAGTTCAACTACGACAAGTTCCACGTTATTTTTTTTTCCAGATCGGTTCGATGTTTTGCACGAATGGCATCTCTTACCGCAATGAGCACGCCTCCACCCGTCTTTTCAATCCTGTCTCTGCGAAAGATGGAGTGACCTGGTAACAGTTCGCTTTCAAACACGCAGTCGTTGAGCCAGGTTTCGCGTGCACTGACAACGTCATAGCCTCCGCAGTAAACCAATTGTTGAAATATGTTAATTTTACAAACTTTGGAACAGTTGTCTGCGGATCTGTTGCCATTTTTTCGTGATGTATAAAATTTATAAAAAAATTGTTTTTAAAAGTGTTGACCTTGTTTGTCTTCATATTAGTTTTCGATTTTATCGTTTTTACTAGCCCCTCGAAGGAGCTTTTACGATCGAAATGCGTTGGGAACAAGTCGAAGCGGGACTGGAACAACGAGTCGAAGCGCGGTGGGAATGACAACATCAGCAGGATTTCCCGTAATGTCACCACAAGAAGATTTTGTAGCTGGGAATGGTCCTGTTCGAGGCCAGTCTGACTCAAAGTGTATAATTTGCGTGGAAAAACCGAAAGACGCGACAATTGTTCATGGTGAGACTGGGCACGTGTGCTGCTGTCATGATTGTGCGAAGAGACTTGAACAGCGAGGAGATCCCTGTCCAGTGTGCAAACAGCCTATTCAGTTGGTCATTCGGCAGTTTGTTTCGTGAGCTACAGCAAACATTCAACAAAAATGCCGCTGTTGCTGTTACGTTACGTTTGTGTAAAACATTAGAGGGCTTAAGCAAGCGACGTTTCTGTCAACACGGACGGCAGCCGGAAGTAAGTTGCGTCGTTATAGATGGCGAATGATGGCGTCAGCCGTTCTTGTTTGAAATCAACAACGGCAGTCAGTTAACTTTCACGTTCATGATTTCGAACAAGAACGGCTGACGCCATCGTTCGCAATGTATAACGACGCAACTTACTTCCTGCTGCCGTCCGTGTTGACCAAAACGTCGCTTGCTTAAGCTCTCGATTTATCATTTGACACTTCCCTCAATCGATGGATAATTCTTGCCTTAATCTTGCTCGAAAATCATACACGTCGAGGCATCACACAGGCGTAGGTCAGGGTTGCCAGGCTCCAGGGCATACCGGGAGCCAAATACCGTATCAAATGAGGCCAAATTTTACCAAAAGAGGCCAAAC
This sequence comes from Muricea muricata, assembly GCA_963855995.1. Taxonomy (NCBI): domain Eukaryota; kingdom Metazoa; phylum Cnidaria; class Anthozoa; order Malacalcyonacea; family Plexauridae; genus Muricea; species Muricea muricata. The sequence goes on from OY979717.1 coordinate 64,040,630, forward strand.
TTCAAATTTTTTTAGGTTCCCCCCTCCCGGCAGGATTTGCAAGGTTGGCCAAAATCAACGAATTTCTTCCACTATCATACGATGCTTTCCATTTGGAAGCCATAGCAGAAGCAATAAAAATTTAAGAAAAATCATGTCATGTGCCGTGTGGCGAAAATATTCGAAAAGCGGACCTCGTCGTAAACAGCACATCCTACATTGTGATTGGCTAATTTGTTATGACATCTATGTTGTGATTGGTTGTACAAGCAAGTAATTTGCATAATAATGTTCCGTGATCCGTTTCTAATTTCTAAACCATTTCTCAAATATAATTTACATTTAGTATTACAATTTACAAGCAAGATTAAAATTAGTTCTTCAAAATGGAAAGAGGCCAAAAAGTAGCCAAATGGCTAGATGCTTTTTCGGAGGCCAAGCAAGAAAAAAAGAAGCCAAATTTGACTTATTTGGCGTCCAAGAGGCCAATCTGGCAACCCTGGCGTAGGTTCGATCAGAACCTACTAATACCGTTCGGTTGGGAAGGGGGCGATTTGACATAATTAAGCTTTGTTTTACCGACAAGGTTTACAAAAGTGGGGGTGCCGCACTATAGTCGCACATACCCGTTTTGTACTGCTTCGGGTTAGATTCCTAGCAGAGGGACTTTTTCTCAACTGCGACATGTGTATAAATTTGACCGATATTAAGCACATTAGTTCTTATTATTATACGTTACAGTTGTTTTATGCGTTGTGATTGGTAATGTTTTGGCCAGTTGTATGCAGATAAATGCGACTATCAGGTGATTTGTAGATAACTCAGTTATCTGCTAGCAGATAACTGAGTTATCTGCATGTTGAGCCTACGGTGCAGATTATTACAGTATGCGGTATTCATTGGCATCAATGGTTGGCATGGCAACAACATTTTTTCGATATTTTCTGTTTCATTTTCCAAATAAATCTATTCTTTCGTTACCATGTTTATTTTCTCCGTTTACAATGTATAATAAAACAATTATCGGATTCGGTTTTTGTGATATGCAAAATTATCAACGTCTCGATAAGAGTTATCTGCCTCGCTCGGCTGATAACTCTTACCTCGACATTGATAATTTCGCATATCTCAAAAACCTCATCCAATAATTGTTTAGTATTATTTCTTTCTAACATCGCACATATTTTCCATCTGCACAAGTACCACGCAGCCGTACGGAAGAAGTAAATATAGGTACAGCATTTTTTAACAGCACAATAAAGTTAAGAGGGGGACGTTGGGATTTTCGGTTTTGCGGATTTAGGCAGTTTTCAGGTCGGTTTTTCGATTTTCTTCGTCAAATAACTGTGGTTTTTCGGTTTCGTTAACTTTTGCGGTTTTCAGTTCTTACGGTTTTTAGCAGTCGGTTTTCAGCTAAAACAATCATGGTTTTTCGGATTTGGTGTGACAGGTAATTTTCGGATGTGATTCTGGGATGTAATTTTTTACATCGTAATTCACTGCGGTTCGGTTTTCATTGTTTTTTTGTTCGTTTTTTATTATTATTATTATTACTATTCACAATATTTTTACACAGTACAATATCACTAATTAAAATTACAAAGGAACAAGAAAGTGATCTTCCAACTGGCCGTGCTTAATTACAGGAATTAAACTATTTACTATACTATTTACAATGATAAAACCAAATTATTTGCCGAAAAATATATATAAATGATGACTTACAATTATTAACAAGTATACTTCATTATCTCGTATCACATCTTAGTAATGATTTTAAAATGGTTATGCTTTCTGCATTCCAATTTTTTGCGCCTCTTTAGCCAAATGAGCATTTCATATAATTTGTTCTTGGTTTTGGTAATACCAAATCAACATCTGACTGCCTAGTATTATGATTATGTATGTCACGTGTATTTGTAAATATATTCCTTAAGTAATCAGGAACCAATTTCTTATTTATTTTGTACATGAGGATAGAAAGTTGTTGATTTCGTCTTTGCTCAAGATTTGGAATATTTAATTTACTTAGAATGTCAATTGATTGTTATGTAACTCTCGCTGACTCGCTAGTAGTTATACGAAATGTTCTATTTTAAAGTTTTTGCAGTTTATTTGATAATGTAGCACCAAGACAGCCCCATATTTGAGCACAATAATCGAAATACGGCTGAATTAGCGATTTGTATATGATTATTAAGGTCAGTGGCGGATCCAGCGTAGGTCAAAATAAATTATAGCAGCCCAATTTTAAATTCAAAATAACTTTATAACAATGTCATTGGTTATGAATTTCCAAAGAATGAAATCTTGCCAATGGAATTGCTTTGAAGGTGTTTTAAAATGTAAATATATCCAAGAATGAGCTGTAGTAATTTATTTTGACCTACGCTAGATCCGCCACTGATTAAGGTAGAGAAATCAACCGTATCTCGTACTTGTCGAAGACTAGCAAGTGCCGAGGTAACTTTCGTTGTAATGTAATCAATCTGCGCATTCCAGCTCAGAGACTCATCTATATTCAGACCCAGGGATTTTGCCTTTTTTACCCTTTTAATATTGAAATCTCCGACACAAATAATTGATCAGATATCAACTGGTTCAATCTTTTCTTAGGACCAATTAACATATACTCCGTTTTGCTTTTATTTAGAGTTAGTTTGCTTGCGGACAACCAATTTGCAACATTGCTTAAATCATTGCTCAATGATTCAACAATTTCATTTATGTCATGACTTGCTGTTGCAATTTGGGTATCGTCAGCAAACAAGTGGGGTTCTGCTTTTTGTAGACATTGTGGTAAATCATTGATGTAAATAAGAAATAACAATGGTCCTAGGCCCGAGCCTTGTGGTATACCAGTTTTCATCGTTAGTGGGCCAGATTGGTTGCCATTCACATAGCAATACTGGGTTCTGTAAGCAAATAAGATGTAAGCCAAGAATGCGCAGACTCCGTAATTCCATAAGATCGAAGTTTGTCTAACAAAATACCATGGTCAACAGTGTCAAGTCATGGTTGTTTAAGTAGTCAGATCTGGTTGTAGATTTGCTTTTCATAAATTCTTGCAACAGTCGATATTATAGAAATTGGCCTGTAATTTGCCATTTCATCCTTGGCCTCCGACTTATAAGTGGGAATGACTCTGGAAGTTTTCCAATCATTTGGGAAAACTCCTGTTAGAATAGACTGATTAAAATCGATGTGAGGGATGATGAAGTACATGGTGCCGCTATTTTTAGAATTTTTGCCGATTTACCGTCACTTCCCGATGCTGTATTGGTGTTCACATTTTGAAGTAATGATTAACGTCATTGGGTGCAATTTCGTAAAATTTAGGAAATGCATGCCCAGCAGGATTAGTGTGATTCTACTCATTGGGGAAACATTCGATTGAGGAATTTCGGGAGCTAACGTTTCACCCCAACTTAACAAAGTGTTTATTAAATGTATCCGGAATAGATGTTTCATTTAGCATCTCACCATTTTCAGTCTTTATTTCAATACTTTTGTTTTTATTTGAAGATTTATTTAAAATATTATTAATTGTTTTCCAAGTCTGTTTTATATTACCAGAATGGCAATGTAAACCTTTTTCATAATAAGTACGTTTAGACTTTTTTATCAGTCTGTTATACTGATTTTTTGCCTTCTCGTAAGTTAGCCATTTCTCAGGAGTATTGACTGAACGCGCTTGTCTATGCAGGAATTTATAAGATGGTGTTTTTGTTGTGTTAGATCAGTTGTTAGCCATGCCAGACGTTTACTTGACACTTTCCGCTTTTTTATTGGCGCATGTTAATCCCAAACTCTACAAAAAAATTCTTCTAATTTAACCAAGATATATTCACATCCTTTTGGTTCAGGTCAAAATTGTAAAACGAACTCCACAAATCGCTTAAAAATACCTGCTCATTTCTTGTAGTGACGGTACTCAATTATTTTTTCTCTTTCCTTAATAATTTAGATTTTCCGATCCCATAGATTAAATAATGATCACTTATGCATACGGCTGAAACTTTGCATGAGGTGATATAATTTGGGTGTGAATTTGTGGTATAAAAATGATCAATAAGAGTTTGACTATTTTCAGTAACTCTGGTTGGTTCTTTAATTAGTTGCTCATATTGATATAATCTTGTGATAAACTTACGTTCAAGAGCTTGAGATGAAATTTCAGTAGGAAGGAGGTCGTAATTCATATCACCTAAAATTATTCTTTGTCGGTTAGATCGATCAGTTGCAAGCAGTTCTCGAATTTATAGAGGGAATCAATTGGATCGCTAGGTGGGCGATACCATGCATGTAGTAATTAAAAAGGCTTTACATTTTTTTTGACAATTTCAATTGTAAGAATTTCAATGTGAGGATCGTTTAAATCAGATCTGATTCGATAATTAATTGAATCTATTTCTGTGTTTGTAAATCCAACCATAACCTTGAACTGTTATCAATTGAATTGGATGCTATTATCTAGTCGAATCTCGTTAATTGCTAGAACATGTATTTCTTTATTGTTCATAAGAATCCTAAGTTCATCGATATGTTTTAGCAAGCATGCAACATTTAAAGAAGCTATTTAAACTCTTGTATATTTAAAATCGATTGATGAACATTGGCCTTAGGCTGAATATTAATGTAGGGGCTGTGCTCGGTACTTAATATATTGGGGGTTTTTGTATTGCTTTTGGTTGTAAATTCTGTTTCAGAGCTTTCATGATCACTTGATTGATTCATGTTATCATTAAATGATCAGTTTTTGAAAAAATCGATGTAATTTTTGGCCAGCATTGCAGTACCTTGTCTATTTAAGTGAAGCCCTGATCCATTTAGGTGCTTCGTATCTGTATTATCATGTCTAATGAAGTACCAGTTGGCCTCTTCGCAAAGATTAGACAGCAGTGTATTAGTTTCGTGTATTTTGTTTACCGCCGAGTCTTATTTATTTATTTATTTATTTATTTATTTATTTATTTATTTATTTATTTATTTATTTATTTATTTATTTATTTATTTATTTATTTATTGATTTGTCACAATATCGCTACATAACTTTAACACTAAAATGGACAGCGTACATGCGAACAACAAACAGGTGTGACTGGGGAAAGAAACAGGATATGCATCCCTATTGATATCTGACCCCAATAATAGTATAATGCACAGTTTGTTGACGACCGATCCCAGTGCCATGTTCACGAAGGAAATGGATAAGAATGGAATAAGTCAATCATAATTTCTTCCAATTTACAAGCCCATCCTTAATCATATTAACATTTTGTGAACTTAAGTGGCAAAGGGTCGAGAGTGCAACAGGCAGCACAGTATACTAAATACATTACAAATACAACATCTATATATAAATATATAATGCCTTAATTACAACCAGGAGGGCTGTAAGAAGGTAATTTTGATTCGTAATATTTACGAAGACTAGTTCTAAATGAGTTCAGCCTGTTACAAGTTTTCAGGTCAGATGGAATACTGTTAATAAAGAATGAATTTCTGAAGTATTGTTGTTTATGTTTTGTTAAAAAATTGAAGTTATTTTCATCATAATTACGCGATTTATAGCCTGGTTTGTATGTGCACAAATAGTTATTAATATCCATAGGAATGAGTTCAGTTTTTAGTTCTTGCTACTATAACCAACTGATTAATTACATTTTTGAATATAAACAAAGTTATTGATGAAAACCATTCCGGTTTTCGCACAAACCATTCAACTGAAGCTACCCTATTACATTCAGTAACTAATTACTTAGCCAACATGGACAAAGGTCGATCAATAGGGTAGCATTTATAGATTTTAAAAAGGCATTTGACACAGTCGACCACACAATACTACTCGAAAAACTCGAACGATGTGGAATAAAAGAAATACGTCCTCTTAAATGGTTTAGATCTTACTTACATCAGAGAAAGCAAGTTTGCAAAGTAAACAATGCCGTGTCAAATGCAGTTCATATTAACTGTGGTATTACACAGGGTTCAGACCTCGGTCCTTTACTATTTAACTTATATATTAAACCGAGTATATGCTCATTGGACCACCACAAAGACTTGATATCGTCAATATCTCCAAAAGTACTATTTGGCGAACATGAAATAAAAAGAGTAAGGGAAAAAACTGTTCTTGGTCTCAGAATTGACGCACAATTAAACTGGAACAAGCACAACAACGAACAAAGCAAGAAAATTTCAAAAAGCATAGCCCTATTACGAAAAGCCGAAGACTTTGCATCACAAGAAGAATTAGTCAAAATATATAATTCATTAGTCTTACCACATTTTAACTACTGCTCTACTATTTGGAACCATAATAACAAATCTAGATATATTGATAAATTATCAAAATTACAAAATATGTCTGCACGGATTATAACTAATTCTGACAAACGAGATTTGACAATGATGTTTAAAATACTAAAAAATATCGTGCCAACAACAATTTGGCAACAATGTTTCGCAAATGTGACAGTTCCAATTCTAATTATTCCTTGCGAAGTAATAATTTAAAATTGAGTCTTCCAAAGTCAAATTCAGATTTCTTAAAAAGAAGCTTCTCCTACCGTGGAACTATCGTGCGTAATAGTCTACCCTCTGAATTTTAACGTGGGGTAGACAAATCTCAAACATATTGTAAAACTTTGGAATAGCAAACTGTAGTATATAACGCGATTTAGTGTAATGTAGTGTAATGTAATGTAATGCACTAATGCATGTAATGTAATGTCCTATGTTGTAATATTCTTAGACCCATGGCTCTTTGAAAATCATACAAGTGAAAGGCTACCGTGTATAAATATTTTTAAATAATAACAATAAAGCTAATGACACGGACACAAAAGAATACACTACGTATCGCTACGATGAAGTGGACAGTTTATTTTAATCTGAGGTCCAGTGATTAGATTTCACGCAGGGCATGTTGGCTTTATCTGTACCTGTTCATTCCTAGATGCATACGACGGTAGTGGCAACTAGTTTCCCGTTATACGCGGAAATTTCAAAAATGGGATGGTCGATGGTCACAGAGTATCTGGTTCTTTGCTAAGTAGTGGTAACTAAGGTCATTGCAAGGGTGTTGGTACCACACTATCATTGAAATGGTACGTAGACGTGAGATTTTATAGCTTATATTGAGAAAAACTAGTCACTATTCAGAACCAGCACAGAGTGGGAGAAAATTATGGAAGAATGTAAAAGAAAGCATCTTTCTTCGAGTAAATCTAAAAATCAGCAAGTAAAAAAACGAAAAGGAGATGTAAAGACTTCTGTGCCGCCTTTAGCCGAGAAAAAAGAGAAATACGCGTGTGAAACGAAAATATCGAAGAGCCTAAAAATGCCTAACAAATGGCCATTGTCTGGTCCTATAGTAAATTGTTTCCGTGAACAAGAAGAAAAAGACACGAGAAAAGTGTCCTGCCCTGTATGCAGCAGTTTTGTACTTCATAAATTTATAAATCAACATTTAGATGATGGTTGCTCATCAAATGTACACGGTAAGGCTGTTGCTTGGGTTGTTAAATGGCAGGGGGGAGTAATTGTTTTAGGTCAAATTTGGTGATCAAATCCCATGGTGCATTCCATGCACACAGATTCGTAGATCTTCGGCATGGAGTTTCAAAAATCGTAATATAATTTATAATAAAAGTCGGTGTACAATCACAAATCTTCGGCGTGAACTTTACACAGAATGCACCCTAGATCAAATCCAGAGCCATCCATCGGGGGGGGGGGGGGGAGGGGAGGAAGTTGCATATGTTAAATAGAATGATTCTCATATTTTAGTTTAGTTGTTCACAAATTGAACAGGGCATGATCTAAATTTGGCCTCTGATGGAGTAATTGTCAGATTGTATAAATGAATGTCAAATCTTGTGGCTTGGTATGATCAATAGCCCCAACATGGGGCAAATTATTGACTGGTGCTTTACCCTATTGTATGTAATAGAGTAACCAACTAAAACTAACATGTCAGGTTAATATACAATGTGCAATTGAGTTTTTCAACAATGGCGACGCCATCTTGAATTTTGAGCATATCGCGATGCATTGTGGTCTATCCAGGGTAATTTAACTGTTTTAAACTGCCATAAATAAAATACATGGAAGAGAACCGTTACTTTTATTATTGTAAATAACAGACAAATGTTTAGGGTAACTTATAGAACAAAGGAAACCCTAGGAAGATAAATAAATCCGAATGAAATTTATTATTTAAAATCCTCATGTGAACACTGATGGCATAAAGTGCTTAGAATATTGATTGACATATCCCCATTGTAACTAAGAAAACATTCATCGCAATATTTTTCCTGTACGGCGTATTCCTCTAACGATAGCGGCATTTACATGGTGGTTTTTACCCTGGATAGACCATAATGCATCACGATTCAAGATGGCATCGCTATTGATAAATAGATTAATTCAGTGTTATTGAAATAACCATTATCAACTGTATGTTGAATCAACAGTACTGCCATTGTGTAATTTAGATTGTCAAACTCTGCTAATTAATTGCTTCATTAAGCAGATTTAAAAAAAATTCAAAATACTCTATTACTCTACCGTATTAATTTTCTAGGCAGTGAAACTGAAGATAATGGCATAGTTTTAACTCAGAGAGAGCAACAATTAGCTCCTGTTAAAAAAAGTTCCACTCCTGGACTAGCAGTTGAAGATGATGTGGATGCAATAATTTCATTAGATAGCAATGAATCTGTTGACAATATAATTGTTGAAAAAGAAAATGACTGGTTAATATCAGATTTAAAGTTCAACGAGGATGAAACCTCATGTAGCAATGCTGAGTCATCATCTGAAAAGAATATATTGGAATTGAAAACAGAATCAAATAGTAATGAAGAATCATCCAATACTTATCAATTACAAAACCAAAACAGCCAACTTGAATTCAAGAGAGAATCATGTGAGAGTATGACAGATCCCAGCTCTGTTAATGATTCATACCTTCAAAATTTTGTGTGTGTCATGACAACAGTTCTATCACATGCTGAAGACAAGCAGCTGTTTGATGATAGTGACAATACTGTTTTTAAATATTTTCAAGAACTTAGTAACAGTTCAAAGACTTTGTATGTGAGATTGTTTCAGAGAAAACATAAATGGTTTAGGACAAGCAACATTAAATATCCAAGAATTTCTGAAAACTTAGAACCATGTTTTACAGAATTGGTTAAAGTAGGTAAGTTGATAAGATGCAGGCAATTAGTAAATTATTCTGCAGGATTTGGAATGCAAACCCCCTTTTTGAAAATGTAAATTCTCTTTGCAAAATGCAAAATTATCCATTTTACAGAAACAATGCAATTTTCACAATCTGTTTCATAGTTTATATATTTTACTACAATACAGGATATGAATTTTGGCTTTTCCTGTAGAGTCCTTTCTCACTTAAGCATAATTAATGAGCTGAGTTAAAAGGTTCACCGTTGTATGCATGGTTTTAAACCTCTCGTTCACTATAAATATATAGTGATAGTGACTGCAAATTATAGTAATGTCACAGAACAGGAACTACAGAAGGTCATCTTAAAATATTAAGCATGGTGTTGTTTTGAATATTTCCTGGTGAGGTGAGTGACCAATCATTACGAATAGCGCTCACGCAAAAAACACTGTCGATGAGTGTTGACCTTCTGTAGTTCCTATTCTGTGATGTTACTATAATTGCTATGGCTATCACTATATAATTATGGAGCATTTCAGTCACGTCGAATGCACTTCAAACAATAGATAATGAGGCAAGTGATCTCATTTTCTAATTATTTGAATTGCATTTGACGTGTCTGAAATGCAACCTATAAAACAGGCCTTGCTGTTTAGGACACATACTGAGTGACGATGATGGCCAACTAATAATAGCGCTAACTAATAGCAACTCTTAAGATGAGACATTGTGGGAAACCGTGTGCGAAGTACAAAGTCATGTTTCGCGCTCATTTATTATCAGATTCTGTCTTTTCCACTTTGTGTCCATTAACAGTCTCAGTCTATATTTATGTGTTTTAAGCTCAATTTGATAAGAACTAACCATTATTAGATCAATCCATCAAACTTACCACCAGAAATTGAATGCTACCCTACAATTTTTATGTCCTAAAGTTTTTAATGTTTTATTTTTATTTGTTGTAACCCAACTAAACGTTTTATTACAAGGTTGTAAAGTAATGCTGAAACATTACTAGTACAAAATAATTTTAGACAATTACAAGATACTAGTAGATAGATATTAGTAAAGTTCTCGGCTTTACTCGTCAGTCTCATGCAGGACACTACGGTATCGTCGTGACTTTGCTAGATCATAATTATGAAATTAAATTTGCTATAAACAATCGATATTGTTCAGAATGTTTGTGATGCCTTCTTTTTTTAAGGTTTTTTACGAACAGAACTTGATGATATGATAGAAATGCTAAACCTCCTGTCAGCGAGTGATGTCCAAGAGTTGGCAAAATCCATGCACATTCAGGCCAAAGTACAAAGCAAGAAAAATCTTGTGAATGCTATGATAGGAAAAACCAAAACACAATGTTCTATCTTTTCCACAAATGGAGATAACATTGAAAAAGCTATCGTGAGAAAGTATGGATTTTTTATGAAATTGTCACATTATTTCACTCTGTGTCTTCGCGCCATGTTATTTTTCATTATATCTTCGAAAAAGCTCGCCAACATAGTCTCAGTTTCATTTGATCTGCCCTCGTGTGGGATGGGTTTTAACAAGAGATCAAGGCGATGGACGTTTGAAGAGATTGTTTATTAATATATGCTATTAATTTTTCTCCAAATTGGAAACCCTGTACATTAAGTGGGCTAAGTAGACAATTAGAAAAAACAATTTTCTTCATTTCCCAATTTTCCCTCCTCTTCAAGGCCTAAAATGGAAAGTGTCGGTAGCCCCAATCTTCGCTCTGCTAAATATCAAGCACAGTGATGCAATTGAGTATAAGGCAATTTGTTTTCCCGATTTCAGAGCAAGGAGCTTACTTGGCTCATGTGTGAAACTACACGTTGAACCGAGAAATGTTTTCTCAAGAGTCTTGTTACTTTTTACGTTAAACTTGTTGGGAGACGATGATGACAATTATGGATCTCAGTTGTAAGTTTATACTACTTATTTTAATTTGTACTTTTGATTTTTCTTTATTTACATACTTCCGAAAGCTCTAATCCAACCACAACAGCCCCCTCAGGACCCCCTTTCTTCACTTGCCACATTTGTCTAACTTTGTTTTCATCATATTGACGGTCTGATTTTTCAAACTCACCTTTTATTCGACACCTATATTCTAAATGCGTTCATGTTTATTAACTCGTTATCCTGTAAGTCAATAATTCACCGATCAGTTTTGTTGTCTCGATCAATAAAATTTCTATGTATCCATTCAGCGACGTATTTAGAGATCTTAGGGCATTAATTAACCACTTTCTGGAAATGCCAGTCTGTGGCAAATGTTTAATACACCCATTGTTCGTTTTGTGCCTATTTTGTTCAACTCCAGCCACTGTAGTCATATAGTTAACAGTCAATAGTCTTCAAAAAGGTATCCACCGAATAGGATAGAAATTCAGACAAAAACGACGTCTAAGATGAAAAAAGTAGTGTATTAATACACAACTTCATGTTGCCAACTGATGTCAGTGGCGCCACGAAGAATTACAAATTGCTGCTTCAATATCGACATTAAATTTTATGCATTAAATAACGTACGTATTTCGCTTAAGTCGATATGGGTGTAACTTTAAAGATCTTTACCCCCGATAAGCTTAATAAACCATGTATTAATTGTGGTAGAGTCGAAAAATATTGTTAAAAATAGACGCAAGTGTTACACGTTCACTTTGTCGTTCATGTTTCTTTGTCGATTTCAGAATTCGTAAAATTGACCAATCACAGCGAAGCACAAAAGTTCTAAGCATTTGCCACAGACCAGGAAATGTGGTAACGCTGTTTCCCGCGTAATACAAAAGTATAGAAAATTTGCGAACTTTACATTGCTATATTTTCGACATTTTTCAATATTTTACAACCAAACTTCACAATTTCACTAAAGCTAGGAAGCTCTTTCCAACTGTGCTGAAATTGTTTTCGAATTTAAAAGTTTGTCTTATTGGGGAATGATCCGTTGCTGGCTAATTTGCTTAGTCAACAATTCTCGCGGCTTGGGGTGCTGTTGTAGACACTACGTAATGGTGTTGTAACGAGAGCAATGACAACGTCTTCATCTCCTCTGGGACTTTGACTATTCATAGTCTTTCTTTAATGACTTTACAATGTATTGCTAATCGTCAGTTGGCGTCCTACAGCTTAAGTTCCCTAATAATTACGGGGGGGCGCATATTCATGTACTCGTATTCTGGATAAAATTTCTTTTGAAATCGATTGTTTTAATGGTCTATATGAATATGTGCATTCCCCCTCCCAAATTTTTGAGTTGGCTACGGCAATGTATCATCCACTCAAGTATTCTGTGATATGGTCAACATTTCGCATTTGATATTCTCATAGATATATAATAACCTTGAGACTTGAACTTCATGCATGAAATTACTTTAAATGTTCTTCATCTTGATCATCGGGGCTGTTCGTTACAGATCATCAATATTTTTGACCAACATTGGTAAAATTATCTACCCAAGCTATCAAATAACTAGAAATGCAGTAATATACCAAGATAGAGATGACGTCATAATGTATGACTTGGCCAATCAAAATCTTTGTCAGATGGATGATGCTATCGCACGTAAGAACTTCGATGAAGCACAAGAAGTTTATGAGAGAGTTCACATTCATTTCGTGGAAGCACTAAAGAAGCTTGCAAATAATGATCCTCAATTAATTCATGTAAGGTTTTTTTATAAATTACCCGTGCTCAATGTATTTAAGAAATCCAAGCAGCCCGGTTTTTCGAAGCCTGCACAATCGAAAAGCTGAGCTCAAACTTGGACCAAGTTTAGAATAATCTGAAGGGATGCATGAATTAACTCAGCATACTTGCACCGCTGGTATATAGTATAGCCATTGATCTATTTACTTTTAGTGTAAAAATTCTCTAAGTGTTTAAAAGGACAATACATCTTTACAGAGTGTGACTCATGCAAAATATTTTGTGTGCAGTACTTATAGGCACCCCCCCCCCTGTAACAGAAACTAATAGTAACCACTTTTATTCTGTTGTTGTTGGTAAGGTCTCATGAGAAGATGTACATAATCTTATAGGCGATTTTAACATAATTTACTCGATGATCAATCCTGTCGTCATACTAGAGATTTGATTTATGCTTGAAATTCATATAATAAATATATTGCTTCGATATTTCTCCCCCACCCCCGCGAAAAGCACTTAAAAAGAAGCCTTAAAAAATAAACCTTAAACCTTAAATAAACCTTAATTTGAACCGTATAAAATTTTCTGGTACTGAACGTGAATACAATCTCTCGAAATAATTTTAAATTTGAGGAAAGAGAATCCTGAAATATACAATCCACTTTGTGACAGGCTCATAGAAAGATGATAGAAAAGTGAAATTTTAGGTTTTTTTATTAATGTATTTTGAAAACTATCTGTGTAATTAGTGATTTCATAATATGTATCTTTTCATGTAGTCAGTAAAACTGCCAATACATTTGCGTCGTTTCACTGCTCCTTGGTTGTATACAAAGATGTGCTCTCGCGGTGTGGATTTATTGCAGCGCAATAAGCAATATGACAAAGCCGTGGAGTTATTGCGTGAGTTGTTGGCGCAAAATGAATTCTGTCCTAGTCACAGAGGAAAGTGGTGGGAGCGACTGGCGTTGAATCTCGATCAACATCTCAAGAAACCAGCAGAGGTGAAAAACATGTGCACATTTCTAAACTAAAGTAATCTAAACAAATTAAACTAATTCGACCGGTCTGTTGTATACGTCTTTCTACAGGGGCGGATCCAGACCGATGCAACCGATGCGAATGCATCGGTCAGAATTTCACGTTAATTTAATACCTCCAAGTCAAGTTTCAATAAAAACTCCAAAAAATAACAATATAAACATTTTAATCTCAAAACGTGTGCGCGTAGGGCCTATTGTGGTATTTCAATCAATAATTTTATCGATAAAAACAATGATTTCAAATGAGGGGAATTTTGATAGCCATTTTGCGTGTTTTTTATTTATCGTCTTTTTATCGATATATATAGCGAATATTATAGCGTCAGGTTGTTGTCAAAAATGTCTGGACATCATTGTGCTTACTTTGCATTTTTGAGTAAGCACATGGCTAGGGTAGATTGCAGAGGGTAGATTACTTCGCACCGATGCATGCATCGGTCATACGAGACAGTACCGCGCGATTCTATTGTTTGAAGGGTAGATTGTCCCGACTGACCGATGCATCGAGACAGTACCGCGCGATGCCTATTGTTTGAGGGTAGATTGTGTCTCGACTGACCGATGCATCGGGACAGTACCGCGCGATGCCTATTGTTTGAGGGTAGATTGTGTCTCGACGGACCGATGCATCGAGACAGTACCGCATGATTCTTATTGTTCGAAGGGTAGATTGTCTCAACTGACCGATGCAACGGGCATCGGTGACCGATGCAAATTACTAGTTATTAATGTTTCGATTTACCGTGGAAGTAATTCGAGCATTTCCCGCAACTGCAGTCTGCACGAAGGTTTTCTCCAAGGCATGGCGTTTGACGCGACTATGCAAATTATTGTGATCTCTCGACCTTACTACGAGAAGGAAAGCAAAACCTTGGAATCCGTTCGCAAAGGGCAGGAAGGGGAGAGATCTTGCTTTGAAATTGTTGATTCCTAAACAACTTACGAACGCAAGTGGCGAATTGAGAGCTCTATAGTAAGTATCATTCATTTTATATGAAAGGTTCTGCTGTGCTAGTTATATTTTAATGTGCTAGGCTTTATATTCAGTATTGTGAGATTAAATTTCTGCTATTTAAATTGATGGACATTGTATAAAGTAGGTATATTGATGAAATACTATAATAATACTAATGTATAAATAGCAATATTGAGTAAGCTGCATAGGAGGGGGAGGGCATTGGAGACCTGGGAGTACCTTACAAGCAAGAATCCTTATTATTAACCTTTTGTAGTTGTCTTATTTACTTCTTTTGGCCAAGATATTTATGTATTGTAGATGATAATGGGATGAGTGGTCTATGGTAGTGGAGGGGGTAGTCCTAATTTCTTGATAATTTGTTATATTTAACCATTGACTAGTACTTTCATCAAATTTGCACAGCTTGAAATTTAACACAATTATTATATTTATCTTTCACACATATAATAATTGCTGTTATAGCACTTGTGGTGATGGCAATTGTCTCTATAGAGGCTGCTCAAAATTATTATGTGGCAAGGAAGATTTGTGTTACTTCCTGAGAGGCTTTACTAGCATTGGACCTTATTGCCACTAAGAGTTTTATCATTCAATGCTTTACATCCATATGTGTGAGAAAATACACATATATTTTGGTGTGAGAATACTGCATTCTCTGTGACTGTGTTGGATAGTGCATTGGGTGATGTGTAGCTACATCACACAAAATGTGATGTGTCAATTTGTAAGGGGGTAATCTATACACACACAAGCTTTAGTTTATTATACTTGTTTGTGTTCATGATTAATAATTGATTGCTAATTAAACTTGCATACACACTAGATATCTTTTTTTTGTTTGTTTATTTTTTGGCCTTCCGATCTCATACACTTACAATGAGTCACTCACAACTAGCCGGCATGCTATATAATATTTCATATTCTATATTGACTGCCTCATTAGGAACAAAGGGACTGTTGTTACTAAATATTTTTTATGTTTGCATGACACCAACATGGTCCCTATTACCTATTTGAATATTTACATTACTAAATAATGTTTTTTACCTTCCCTATCTCATACATTTACAACAAGTCATTCAGACTCAGCTTTCATGCTATATCATACTTCATATTGCAGTTACTGCCTCATTACAAACATAGGGACTGTTGTTTCAAAATATTGTCTGTTTTACATGATACAAATATGCTTCCTATTACCTACTTGAGTATTTCCATTACTAGATATTGTTTTTTACCTTCCCTATCTCATAGATTTACACTAAGTCAGTCAGGCCTGACCCGCATGCTATATAATATTTCATATTACATGGAGGCTGCCTCATTATGAACAAAGTGGCTGTTGTTACAAAATATTGTTTTATTTTGCTAGACACCAATATGGTTTTTATTACCTATTACTAAATACTAAATATTCATGCCGAAAACTGTGAGTATATTGTATCTTTCAATGCGCGTTAGGTGAGCATGACAAAAATTTTAATTTTCTATCTTTTATAAGTTTTAATGAGATTTATGAATGCATCTGAAAATCAGAAGTATTTATAAAAATTCTTCATTTTTAAGCATTGTTTTGGGTTAAATATTGCTCTAAAAATTCAGGAAATCACATTTCCCAGGCTCCATATTACAAAATTTTCCCGGGGGAGGAACCCCCCGGACCCCCCTAATTGTCTCGCGCCTCCGGCGCTCGGCGTCGCGCCAATTGTTAATTGAATTTCCGGTTGATGCATCGGTCAGAAATTTGCCTAGATCCGCCCCTGTCTTTCTATATATTTCTATATATTTCTTTATTCTCTCTTTAGCACCGAAAAGGTCGTCGGTCCTTATTCGCGTCTATGACTTTTTCTTAGAAATTCGGAAATATCCTAGAAATTACTTTCTGCTTATTTTGAAGTAATAATCATCTATATCTCATTTTCCTTCTGCAGTGTTGATCATATCAAATCTTTGTACCTTAATTAAGGCTTTAGAAGTCGTTCAGGTTGGGTTGGCAGACGTTGAAGTAAAGACCGGACACAGGCTTGCGTTGGAACAGAGAGCGCAAAAGATATGTAAAAGAAAACAAAATTCAAATCTTAAGAAATATTTGGCACAGATGGAATTAACTCATTTGAAAGAGCCACATATCGTATGTATTATTTTGATTTGGTGGTTAGATAAATCATTATGTATTTATTTATTTATCTCTGTAAACGTGCTGCTAAAGGAGATCATGTGTATACGTGACGCCAGACGAACTATGTAGAAAGTAAATGATTTGAAAAATAAGGTTTAGTCCACACACAAAACTAGGCAAGGGCGACTCGGTAGTGACTATAAGAACAAGCACCGTTCACCTTAAGATCCTGACACGTGCATGGGTTAGGTTCCTTAGTATCTCATGAAAATGAAACGTTTTGCATAAAAACTCTTCAAACTTTCAAGAGATAGCTTTTATATATATATATATATATATATATATATATATATATATATATATATATATATATATATATATATATATATATATATATATATATATATATATATATACATATATATATATATATATGTATGTATGTATGTATGTATGTATGTATGTATGTATGTATGTATGTATGTATGTATGTATGTATGTATGTATATATATGTATATATATATATATATATATATATATATATATATATATATATATATATATATATATATATATATATATATATATATATATATTGTGAATAATAAATATATATATCAGTATCAGTATATATATCATTCCGTATATATCAGCTAAAAATGCGCAGGAATATAAACAACACTGAATGCATCACACTATTGTTTCAATCTTAAACCTTCAATGAATCTTTTAACTCATCTTCAAAATTTGTATTGTTATGTTCAGTACTAAATTCACGAAGCATTTGCTAAAAGCACACCGAATTATAAATACACCGAATTTCTCTTCAGCGAAATGATAATCTAAGGCTACAATTCAAAGCAGAAATCAGCGTATTTAATCCGAACCAACTCGTCTTTCTCGATGAAACAGGCATTGTATGTACAGTATACTTCAATGTCACCTTGTTGTAAAAAGCTTCTAAAAATACTTATTTCACTTGAAGGACCCAGTCGTGAGGGATTATAGCTATTCACGCTGGGCACCTCATTATTTTGCAATTTTCGCTATTTCAAGTGAAGGACTTATTGCCAATTGGTTATTGAAAAATCCAGAGGAAAGATTTTATGCTCGCTCTCCTTTATCCGAATTATTTACCCGAATATCACTACATGCAATAGAACGCCAAACTTATTGTGAATAATAAAATATTATCTGTCAGTTGCCTGATGATCGCCTAAGCGCGTGAAACTCTGAGTAGCGACAGAAAAAGTATTTCTCGTCTTTAATTCGTTCATTTATATATATATATATATATATATATATATATATATATATATATATATATATATATATATATATATATATATATATATATATATATATATACACAGTCATTGCCATTAAGGTTGTCCAGACGAACTATACCTATATACAAGTATATCGAACACGTGACTACATCATTATATGCGTCAGCCCGCGTGGGGCGTAAGAGTGCGTGCTAGTTGCGGGACTGATTAAGTTCGGTGAATTTTGTACAATGCCACCTCCGTATTCGGACGATTTACGCTGGCGAATGGTATAGAAGAAATTGCATTGCAACTATTTGTTAGTCCAAAGACTGAGTATCGGATGATTAGCACGTTAATGATACCTTGTTGATATCACTGATATTTTGGCTGTTGTTAACACGCTTGCAAAGACTGCGTGTGTATACATAGTCTACTGAGGTTACAGCAAAAATAAACTCGTGCAACGTTTGTTTCAAAATTTGCTCATGTTTTAAACAATTTGTTCAAATGTAACCAGCATGATGCATATATGCCTGACAGTCTGAAGGATGTTATTTGCACGAATGCATTCCAGATAAGTGGGCTAGGACCTCGTCCAGCTTGTAAAACTGAATCATTCTGTCGCAAGTAGTGCTTAACTTTGGCGAAAACCTCTTCAATCGGGTTCAAATCGGGACTGTATGGTGGCAAAAAATGGATAAGCGCTCCAGAATCATAAACATGTTCCACAACTTCTTGGACATGATGTGCTGGGTGACTATCTGTTGGGAAAAGCTACGAGCGCCTTTTACCAGCAATGAATCGATTTAATGGGGAAAACCCGCGATCTGTTATTTATTGTAATGGGTAAGAATTAATTGTGCAAATTTAGTATAAGCCAGCGTCCCGAGAGGCGTCCTATTGCATGTAGTGATATTCGGGTAAATAATTCGGATAAAGGAGAGCGAGCATAAAATCTTTCCTCTGGATTTTTCAATAACCAATTGGCAATAAGTCCTTCACTTGAAATAGCGAAAATTGCAAAATAATGAGGTGCCCAGCGTGAATAGCTATAATCCCTCACGACTGGGTCCTTCAAGTGAAATAAGTATTTTTAGAAGCTTTTTACGACAAGGTGGCATTGAAGTATACTGTACATACAATGCCTGTTTCATCGAGAAAGACGAGTTGGTTCGGATTAAATACGCTGATTTCTGCTTTGAATTGTAGCCTTAGATTATCATTTCGCTGAAGAGAAATTCGGTGTATTTATAATTCGGTGTGCTTTTAGCAAATGCTTCGTGAATTTAGTACTGAACATAACAATACAAATTTTGAAGATGAGTTAAAAGATTCATTGAAGGTTTAAGATTGAAACAATAGTGTGATGCATTCAGTGTTGTTTATATTCCTGCGCATTTTTAGCTGATATATACGGAATATTACTAATCGCAGTGATGTGCATGTGTATACCTTCTTACGCGTTATTCCAAGTCTATACACAGCTCGACACTGCAGTGTCCTCGGGCCAAACGCAGAACCAGTAGCGTTGGAAATATAATTTGCTATTTCGTGTAGCTGCATCTGAGGCGAACGAAGCAAGCAATCCATGATAATATACTCTTCATGGGGAAATAAAGTTATACTCCCAGTTGGGCGACCGAGACGCAAGGCTTTACATCACCCGTATTTAAAAACGTGCTAATCGTCCGATACACAGTCTTTGGACTAACAAATAATTGCAATGCAATTTTTTCATAGCTCTTCTCAAAAAAACGTTTTTGGTATACCATTCGCCAGCGTAAATCGTCCGAATACGGACGTGGCATTGTACAAAATTCGCCGAACTTAATCAGTCCCGCAACTAGCACGCACTCTTACGCCCCACGCGGGCCGACGCATATAATGATGTAGTCACGTGTTCGATATACATGTATTTAGGTATAGTTCGTTTGGACAACCTTAATGGCAATGACTGTATATATATATATATATATATATATATATATATATATATATATATATATATATATATATATATATATATATATATATATATATATATATATATATATATATATATATATATATATATATATATATATATATATATATATATATAGTAATACGTTGAAGTTTTGAAACTGATCTAATTAAAAACATTTTACATTGAAAAATGTATAAAAACCTAAAAGTTGCTAAATTTTCGGCCGCAAGCTGCTAGCCTTCATCTGAGCAATATGGCTAGAACTAGACTGAATTGTTTTTATAATGCCTATTGTTCTGCTTGATTGAGTTTACCAGTGTTAGATAGCATGATGGGAATTCGGCATGTTCATTGACTGAATCTTGATTTATCACTGAATACAACGCCTCCAAGAAGATTCTTTGTGAGTACTTTGTAATTCCTTTCTCGAGTATCACTGCATCTGATTTTGCTGCACCGTGTCCAGTCGTTTCAGCATGTTCTTTGATTGCCGAATAGTTGTTTCTCCGAACACCAGGCTTATGTTCCAGCCATCTCGAACACCAACACCGTTTGGATTCGCCAATATAAGTGAACGAGCATGTTCTACATTCAAATTTGTATACAACAGCTTTGGTTCTCTCGTCTGATGGTCTTGTTTTTGGTATGCGGAATATATTTGCCAAAGTACAAACCGGTTTTAGTGCTACTCGTACTCCTGCCTTTGTTAAAATACTTTTAATCTTTTCCGAAAGACCTTTTACATAAGGAATACATGTCGAGCCCCGTAAATCTTCTTTCCTTTTCTGATTCACTTTTACAGTGTCATTAACAACTTCTTTAATAAAACTTCTTTTGTAACCATTTAACTCTAGTGCACGTAAAACATTATGAGTCTCTTCAGTTTGTAAGGTCGAGGTGGATGGAATAGTCTTGGCTCGATCAAGCAATGTTTTTATCACTGCTTTTTTATCGTTTTTGTGGCTGTGAGATTCAAAAGGTAAATATTTATCTGTATGGGTATTCTTTCGGAAGACTTTAACGTCGATGTCACCAGATATGTTACCAAGTAATTGTGTATCTAAAAATGCAATTGTTTGACTCCCATTCCGGTTAACAGCAGGCATTTCAATCGTAAATTGGATATGAGAGTTAACAGAATTTAAATGTTGATGGAAAAGCGG
Source organism: Muricea muricata (assembly GCA_963855995.1). Taxonomy (NCBI): domain Eukaryota; kingdom Metazoa; phylum Cnidaria; class Anthozoa; order Malacalcyonacea; family Plexauridae; genus Muricea; species Muricea muricata. The sequence goes on from OY979717.1 coordinate 64,062,008, forward strand.
GACGTCTAGCTGTTTAAGGCAGGCATTGGAATCGTCCACATATCTTTTCCACCATCGTACCGGAACCGGAGAGGAATCCAATGCTACCTTCTCAATTCTCTGCATGACTAGTTCTGCAACAACTGCACTTACTGGCGACCCCATGGGACATCCAAAGATCTGATGGTAATGACAGTCGTCAAACACAAAAAAGTTATTGCTTAATGTAAATTTCAATAAGTTACAAATCTGTTCTGCAGTCAAATTTGTATGTAGTGTCCATAGGGTTGTTATAGCGAGCTCTTCTTTTACGATTTGTAATGCCAGGTCAACAGGGATTGATGTAAATAAAGAGGTTACGTCAAAAGATACGATATATTCATCCGGATCAACTTTTTGGTTAGCAATAAAATTCGAAAATTCTTTAGAGTTTTGAACGGTGTACTTATCATTATATAAGAACTTTAATATGTGTGCCAAATATTTAGATACTTCGTACGTGGGAGACCCTATTGAGCTGCTTATAGGTCTAAAAGGAATTGGTTTCAAAAGTTTTCAAAACTTCGAAAGGTTTCAAAACTTCAACGTATTACTATGTATTCTACTGATCGCCTGAACAGCATATATGGTATTACCAAGAACAACAATGGTGCCGACGCACGCACTTAATGTGGCAAGAAGATTAGAACGAATTGCATTGACCGAAGTTCGATACAAGCTACACCTTACCTATTTACATCAGTGCAAAGACCTGAAAAAGTTACCACCTTTCCTCCATTCAAGACCACCTATCGACCATCCTAAAGCTTGGGAAATCGCGGAAAAAACCGGCTGGGCTTACTTACGAGTGCTGATAGGAAATTGCCACAACAACCTACGCAATATAGTTACAGAATCAGTGAAGCTGAACGAACATATCGAACATATTTTGGGTGAACAGGCAATAGGTATGTTACGTGAAGCTATTGCTCGACGATGTTTGCACGAGAAAGATAAGGTAATCAATAGACATAATAAAAAGTTAACCAAAAACATAGAGTCGGGGAGAGACGAGAAACAATTGAAAAAACGTTGGGTAATTAACACTTCTAAACGAACGTTAAATCACAATGAGATCAATTTATTAAGACGTGGTATGAATTTTGCATTAACTCCTAAGAGTATACCAACTAAGGAAATTATTGCTTCAGTAGAACAAGGCATAAACAATTTAAGTACAATTGAAAAGAATGACATTCGCGAACGTGTTTCATCTGTAGTTAAAAATGCTAAGCGGCCAACTAAGCGAAACCTTTCACGGCAAGAAGAAAAAGCGTTAAAAGATTTACGATCTGATAAAGAAATTATTATTACAAGAGCTGATAAAGAAAATGCAGTCGTAGTTTTGAATCGAACGGAATATCACTGTCAGTTGACAGAAATGCTAGAGGATAAAAACACATATAAACGCATTACAGATAAAAGACGCAATCCAACGTCAAAAACGGAAACAGACCTGCAACAAATTCTACTGAAATTAAAAGCTTCGGGATCTCTATCAGAGAACGAGTACTTTAAGTTAAGACCTTTCGATTCTTACCCCGCAGCGTTCTATTGTTTACCTAAAATACATAAAGTTCCAATGATTGAACAAGATGATCACTTCACAATAGCAGCAGATACCAAAATTCCTTTTAGACCTATAAGCAGCTCAATAGGGTCTCCCACGTACGAAGTATCTAAATATTTGGCACACATATTAAAGTTCTTATATAATGATAAGTACACCGTTCAAAACTCTAAAGAATTTTCGAATTTTATTGCTAACCAAAAAGTTGATCCGGATGAATATATCGTATCTTTTGACGTAACCTCTTTATTTACATCAATCCCTGTTGACCTGGCATTACAAATCGTAAAAGAAGAGCTCGCTATAACAACCCTATGGACACTACATACAAATTTGACTGCAGAACAGATTTGTAACTTATTGAAATTTACATTAAGCAATAACTTTTTTGTGTTTGACGACTGTCATTACCATCAGATCTTTGGATGTCCCATGGGGTCGCCAGTAAGTGCAGTTGTTGCAGAACTAGTCATGCAGAGAATTGAGAAGGTAGCATTGGATTCCTCTCCGGCTCCGGTACGATGGTGGAAAAGATATGTGGACGATTCCAATGCCTGCCTTAAACAGCTAGACGTCCCGCTTTTCCATCAACATTTAAATTCTGTTAACTCTCATATCCAATTTACGATTGAAATGCCTGCTGTTAACCGGAATGGGAGTCAAACAATTGCATTTTTAGATACACAATTACTTGGTAACATATCTGGTGACATCGACGTTAAAGTCTTCCGAAAGAATACCCATACAGATAAATATTTACCTTTTGAATCTCACAGCCACAAAAACGATAAAAAAGCAGTGATAAAAACATTGCTTGATCGAGCCAAGACTATTCCATCCACCTCGACCTTACAAACTGAAGAGACTCATAATGTTTTACGTGCACTAGAGTTACAAAAGAAGTTTTTGACTTTGAAGTTTGAGACTCATAATGTTTTACGTGCACTAGAGTTACAAAAGAGTTTACAAAAGAAGTTTTATTAAAGAAGTTGTTAATGACACTGTAAAAGTGAATCAGAAAAGGAAAGAAGATTTACGGGGCTCGACATGTATTCCTTATGTAAAAGGTCTTTCGGAAAAGATTAAAAGTATTTTAACAAAGGCAGGAGTACGAGTAGCACTAAAACCGGTTTGTACTTTGGCAAATATATTCCGCATACCAAAAACAAGACCATCAGACGAGAGAACCAAAGCTGTTGTATACAAATTTGAATGTAGAACATGCTCGTTCACTTATATTGGCGAATCCAAACGGTGTTGGTGTTCGAGATGGCTGGAACATAAGCCTGGTGTTCGGAGAAACAACTATTCGGCAATCAAAGAACATGCTGAAACGACTGGACACGGTGCAGCAAAATCAGATGCAGTGATACTCGAGAAAGGAATTACAAAGTACTCACAAAGAATCTTCTTGGAGGCGTTGTATTCAGTGATAAATCAAGATTCAGTCAATGAACATGCCGAATTCCCATCATGCTATCTAACACTGGTAAACTCAATCAAGAAGAATACAATAGGCATTATAAAAACAATTCAGTCTAGTTCTAGCCATATTGCTCAGATGAAGGCTAGCAGCTTGCGGCCGAAAATTTAGCAACTTTTAGGTTTTTATACATTTTTCAATGTAAAATGTTTTTAATTAGATCAGTTTCAAAACTTCAACGTATTACTATGTATTCTACTGATCGCCTGAACAGCATATATATATATATATATATATATATATATATATATATATATATATATATATATATATATATATATATATATATATATATATATATATATATATATATATATATATATATATATATATATATATATATATATATATTAATATAATTACAATTAAAACTCTAAAATGATTTCAACAGGCATAAAAAGGATGAAACTTTATTAAAATCCAAACGTTTCGCCAGTAACGGCTTCTTCAGTGGAAAAGAGACTTTTCCACTGAAGAAGCCGTTACTGGCGAAACGTTTGGATTTTAATAAAGTTTCATCCTTTTTATGCCTGTTGAAATCATTTTAGAGTTTTAATTGTAATCATATTAATATAGTAAACCAGGCATGGCATCTAAAAACATTTACTCATATATATATATATATATATATATATATATATATATATATATATATATATATATATATATATATATATATATATATATATATATATATATATATATATATATATATATATATATATATATATATATATATATATATATGGTTTCTTTGTTAAAAATAAGAAATATTACAGTTCACTCGTTTTCTGTGGGATCCATGCAAATAAGCTTCCTGCTGTTATACGCCATTTAGCTTATCTCACTGCCGCAAATAAGGATAACCGGCACAGCTCTCCTGCATTTTGCTACACCATAATCACTGGTCTTGAAACACTCATTATATTCAATTCAGGAAACAATATCGGGCAAAAGGTTGGAAGAAGTACCGATGTTTGTAGTAAGTGAAGTGAATTCTGATGGAAGTAATGATAGTGAAACACTCAATTATTGTGGCGTGGAAGAAATGGCTTTAAGACATTACAGAAGGCAAGGATATAACGAAGGAATTCATGGAGAAGGGTTGACATTTAGTACTCTGTTTTCTCTTTTGATGTGGGATGTGTTGTTTTCCAACGTTCCAGATGCTTTCAGAACCTCTTTTCAGGTACGAGTATGATAATCAATTGTAAAATGTTTGATAGTAAGGAGGATCGTTATCGTGCGGGCTGCGTAGACAATTCTGGGGACCTGGAGCAAAATTTTCAGTTGCCCCCCCCCCCCAAAGTAAAAGTAGACGCTTTTTATTTCAAGCGTGCGTTTAGGAGTCCTCTTAAGTCTTTGGGCAAAGGGACTGCTATCAAACTTTCTTTAAAATTTTAGGCAGCGCCGCTTGATATTTACTGCGAGAATTTCTATGCAAACCGGAAAAATATTATTGATGAACGTCTTGACGAGATAAGAAATGCATCAGTTGAGGTATGTTAGTGTATTTTAGCTAGTGTTATATACACTATTTAGCTGTGTGGTATATTTCGTGAGTAATTTTTCCTTTTGTAATCATCTCTCATCTACTGCGGAACAAGAACAAGAGCTGTTACTGCATGCATTACGTCACGTAGCCAACATTATGGTGTAACTTGTAAATAGTTTGTTTGCTGAGTGTTTAAAGTGTTATAAATCGAGCAACAAAATTGCTCTTACTTGCAACAAAATCCGATTTCAACTGATGTTTGTGAAGGACATTACAGATATGCAGATATATCAGGACTGAACTCGTATCATTTCCAAGCGTTTTGACTACAGCCATAGTGAAATTGATAAGAGACGAAACTTATGTAGCTTTTCGTTGAAGTAAGCCAGGAAGTTGCTCAAGTTTAGCAGTTCCTCTGATCAATTCCTCAAAATTTGGAAGAAGTTCCCTAAAAGATTCACAACTTCCTTCAATTGACCAATCAGAATGCTATATCTTATTCGCTAGCATTCTGATTGATCAATATGGTCAATAAATGTTGTGAACATTTTAACGAACTTTTCAAAATTTGAGGAATCGTGAGAGGAATTGATCAGAGGAACTTCTAAATGTGCGCAAATGAATTGGATTTTTCTCTCTCACAGGCGTTCTTTGTCGTAAATCTAATTTTTTGTGAGTATGTTTTAAGAACGAGGAATATTCTTCGTTTTTAAGCATACTTACAAAAAATTAAGTTTACAATCTTGGTAATTTACAAGTTTTATATCCCTCCTTTTTGCCTATTCGCAGGCAGTGACAAAGAACGCCTTTGAGTTTTTTAAATGAGTAGGTCAAATATTTTCGGAACGCTTCTATTGCCGCGACTGTAAAGCGCACGTAAAAAAAACCCCGATTGAACCTCCTCAAAGTAAATGAACGTGTATATAGGAGTTAATGCATGAGAGTTGTTTAGTTTCTTGAACGTATGTATTCATAATAAACTTTTCCTTTAGAAACTCACACAATGGATTGAAACAAAATGGCTTGAGCAAGAAGGAAAAACTTGTGTTGGTGTTAAATGGGATTTGTTTTCTGGTGTTGAACAAATCCTGGTAAACAAAATATCTACATATTTAACTATAGAATATGACATTCAATTAGTTGAGAGAATTTCAACTGACTGCAATGTCGGGATAACAATGTTTATGGTCATGCATCTATGTTGACTCAAATTGAAGTAAAGTGCCCATAACTGATTTTTTTGCAAAAAATTGATTGCGTTGCAAAGATCGTTTACAATTTCTTCAGAGCAATAGACGTCAGAAGTCCTTACGTCACGCCAGAGTTAAACAATGAATTGCAATGCAATGTGGGAAACGTGTGGAAAAAATTACCTAGTATTTATATGCAATGAAAACCGCGTGACGTGGCACTTCTAAGGTTTATTGCAAAGATTGTGTACAATGTTTCTAGCTTTCTTCCTTATGGAGGTATTCAACTTTATTCGATATGTCAATTACACAACTTATGGCATCATTGTGCATAATGAGTATCTTTGACATTGCTAATTTTGTAGCATTTGACAATAAGAATCGACTATAACTGTGCTTTATGTGTATAAACTACGATTAATCGCTTGGTGTCTGCACATTTGGGCGGAATATATCGATCACCTTGCAAATTACTGATGATTTATGCTCTGTGATCAGTTGTCTAATTTGCATATCGAATAAAATTGAATATCTCGAGAAGGAGATGAAGAAATTCTACCAAGTTACACTGTGATTTCAAGCGATCTTTGCAATGCAATCATCAAGTAGTTGGACAAAATTCCTATTAAACTCCTATTAAATTGGATTAACTAAAACAATTATTACACGAGTTTGAGCGGGATATATGCAATCCTGGCCAAAAGATTGATGACTCTTTCGCTCAGCTCGTCATTTTCTTGGCTCATTATAGAACAAACCTCCTCCATCCCCCCCCCCCCCCCCTTCCCTTCAGACCAATGCTGTTTTATGCTTCAAGAATTTAAGGCATAATGATCACACAAACTGTGAAAGTTTAAAAACCTTTGTACCGGTATCATTATATTCTGGGTTCTTTTCAGAGACTTGTTCGGTGCTTAGGGAGTGCTGTTCTTGGAGGTGTTTGCGAGATATTTGCTAAAGATTATCGCCACACTCGATCCGGATTACCTGACCTCGTTGTTTGGAATTCCAAGATACTCAAGTACAAGGTCAGCAGACTTACATAATAAGCAGGGTTGTTCTCTTTAGATTCTCTTGAGGTTCGCGTCCTCATAAAGACTATTCCTTGCCCCGTATAAATGATCTAATGTTGCTACAAAACCAATTGCTCTTTAAAGCCTGCTGGTGTTCACTAGCGCGGACATAAGTGAGGTTTGAATTGTGTTTATTACACGTAAAACTGGCCCCAGGTAATGCTTCATATTATGTTTATTTGAGTCTTTAAATAGGAGTGGAATTATCTAGAAATTTTATTATCGAAATCACTAGGGTGGTAAATTAGTCAGTCGAGATTTCAACGCGCGAGTGTGATTTTATGTACCACTGGCAGTTTGCCTTTCTAACAATCAACACACACCTACATGGAATAATTAGTTTGAGACAAACTAGAACATAGTTGTTCCACATGAGAAGTAGAAATTAACGTTAAAATATCGCTATATTTTCTCCTCTTCCCATCCCCCACCTGCCAATGTTGGCTCTGGGGTACGACTTCACATACACAAATGTTTTTATATTGTTTTCAGTCAAAAAAACACTGTAGAGGACCAACATTGGTTGGTGAGGGCAAGAGGGAGGGAAAGGGTAAAATTTAAATCAAATCAATGCGTGATCAGAGTTTGTAGTTGAAATTACGCTTACTAATTATTTTAACTTAATACTGGGTCGTGTGATTACTAAACTTTTTTAAAGAATTTTGTTTAATTTTAGTGTAGTATAGTATATGATAATAGGATTTTTTTATTTAGTTGAATCGCATATTTTTTATTTTTACTCCAATCCCGCGCATAGATTTCCATGATTTTCCATAGAAATTATTCCATGATTGTAGCTTTAATTTGTTTTGTTAGAAAATTGCATATTTATAGTGGGTTATCTGGAAAACACGGACAACACAGACACGGCCAACGCGGACACGGACATGTAAAAAATACGAAAAAAAAGCAATCAAAGCGGAAAATGAGAAAAAATCATGTCACCCATTTTATAAAGTAACAATTCTATGTGAAATAATAGTCAGGGTTAGGGTTACAGTTAGGGTTAGACTTAGCATGTTGTCCGTGTCCGTGTTGTCCGTGTTTTCCAGATAACCTATTTAGTGTCTCATTTATTTCAAAAACGTTCGATAAGTGCCCTAAATTGACGTGTTCGTCTAAACTCTTTTATACTCGCTTTGCGTGCGAATGATTTGCTCTCGCACGCGGTATATAAAAAGTTCATCACGTGGTTCATGAAAAGGTCATCACGTGGTACATAAATCACACTCGCGCGTTGAAATCTCGATTGACTAATTTACCACCCTAGTGATTTCTATAATATTTTAGATTGTTGAAGTAAAAGGTCCTAATGATAAACTCTCTACAAAACAACAAGTGTGGCTGGATGCTCTCATCAGATTAGGAGTTGAGGCGGAGGTTCTCTACGTGAAAGGTAACGAGAGGGCCAAGGCCACCGCTGAACGAGCGATGTTAAATCCCATATCTCACGTGTGACCATTATTTAACCATCTTATCGCATGACAAACTCGAAATTCTTTATCAAACAACAGACAGCACTGTAACTGATTTCAATCAATCCTTTAATATGGTGTAAATGAGTTTAATAACCATGCGATGTGTTTAAAACTATATTCCACCAGTTATCAGACTAGTTATCACACTTATCACTCAAGTTACAACCATTTGCAAGCTACCGTTTAGCGCTTCGCAAAGAAACAAGTTTTGAAAAGCTATAACTACGTAGTTTGGCCACTGAAACTATTTATTTTGACTCTGAAACTATTTCTTTTAACTCTGAAACTATTTGTTTTAACTCTGAAACTATTTATTTTGACTCTGAAACTATTTGTTTTAACTCTGAAACGTCGCGTGGGCGGTGTAAAACTATTAGTTACGATGACCAAACAAGTTATTGGCGGTGAAAATTACAGTTGCGCCAGTTACTAACAAAGGTTTCCAATAATCAGTCTTAAGCAATGGATTTTTTTTATACAGTAAGGCGAAACATTTAAATAAACATCGGAAAGTTTTGTTAGCAACACGCGCAACTGTAATTTAACCGCCAATAAGTCAATAACTAATTGTTTGTAACTAATAGTTTTAACTCCACCAACGCGAGAGTTAGAACCAAAACAAGTAGTTTCAGAGTCAAAGCAAATAGTAACAGTGGCCAAACTATGTAGTTATAACTTTTTAAAACTTGTTTTTTGCAAAGCGTTAAACGGTAGCTTGCAAGTGGTTGCATTACATTATAGCATAGCAGCTGGGAAATTTGTCTGAGCATGCGCCAGATAAGCCTGCGTGAACGCGTGGAAATTGCGTGATTTACGCGTGATATTTAAAAATCATATAACAAACATGGATCACAAGCATCTTCAGTGGACTAAATGACCTTTTAGCGTAATTTTCAAGAGCACGCTAACAAATCAGGTGAGTAGATATAAACATGAAGGCCAAGTTCGAGCTAAAATCATGTTGGAGCAAAAGGCTGATTTTTTAAAATTCGACTCAAACTAGTCAACGCTCGTACTCGAACAACAATACAAAAATGTCACAGAAATCGATCGACTAAACGCATTAGTCAATTGAAAAATATCTTTACCATTTTTACGAAAACATTTATACTGTATCAAAGACATCATTGCACTGACGGCCCACGTGATTGTGGATGTTTTATCACTTTCACGACCATTTCAACAACAACCGTAATTTAAAGTACTTTTCCGGTAGCGAGTTTCACAACAAACTATTGGCCATGAGCGGAATTTATAATACAAAAAAATTGGTTTCGAAAGGAACATAAAACATATTGGAAGTAACAGGAAACAAATATCTTTTTGGAGCAAAAGCTAAATTTTTCAGTATTAAGTCAAACGTAAATTCAACATCGCGCTTAATTCTTGGCAACCCACTCACATGTCAAAGTTTGGAAGTTTGCTTCAAAAGACGATGTCCTTTACTGAAATCAATGAAAAATAGAGGACAAAATTGTAACTGGCTCGTCAAAGAAACTAATTTCGGAGCACCTCTGAAACCAATCTGTATTTCGCAAATAATATGCTAATTACATTTTGTGTTCAGCCGCCAACAATATTTTTGCACAGCGGTGGCAAATTTCCCAGCTGCTTTATAGCATAAAAACAGTTGGATATGAGATTTAACACCTCGTTTGGACCTATGAGTTTTGGATGTGTCATGCGATAATGAAAGGATCCATAATGAGTGGCACTCAGCTTGTAGCCTGCGCTTCTGCAGTACCAGCGTCATCACTATGGGGGGGGGGGGGGGTCCATATTGAATAGAATTTTGGTGGCGAAGTGGTTAAATCTTTGGCTTTTCACAGCAAAAACCAAGCAGCCTGTTATGCCTTATGGCCTGATGAAAACAGTCTTGAACAGTATTTTGCTGCCAAGATTGTTCAACATTGTCAACAATATTGTTCAGCACTGTTCAGCCTGAATTAGGTGTAACAATGCTGAACAATATTGTTTACAACATTGAACAATGTGGGCAGCAAAACATTGTTCAAGCCTGTTTTCATCAGCCTAGAACAGGTTGTTCGTTTTTTGCTGTGTATAAGGTCACGGGTTCGAGTGACAGACGATCACTAGTAGATCGTAGTCTTCCCCCCTCCCCCCCCCCCCACCTTTTAAAATACAGCTGTGTGATAATTTGTCGAAATCTAGTTATCCGGCGCAAGTCTTCGGCGATGATCAGCGATCTTTTGCTTCGTGTAATCATCAACAAATAATTCGCTGATATATGCAGAAAACTGACATCCCGAAGAATTGCAATATATAAGAACTAAGCTTTTATTCCAGTAAGCCGTATTCGCTCATAATTCCTGTTCACGTGTGTGAATTGTTGTGGACTTATAGTACAGAAATGCTTAAATGCTGAGAAACTGTGCGTACTACATGCACTTTCATAATTTTTTTTTCTGTTTCAGCCGTCGGCGGTCGTAGTCTTTAGGCTTGTAAAAACGGACATCCATGGACATCTGCTCATCTTTGGGTGTCATAGCATGAGCTCAGCTCATAAAAGGCTTTTGTAACCTTGTGAGAAAGCACTTGGCAGTGTAAATATTTTCATATTAAAATTGTCTTTTGATATGTATGCGGAAATAGTGTATTTGAAACCCAGTTTACTCATACGAGATAAGGAAATTCGAAAATTTATAAGGAGATATTTTTCATGCCTTGAACTCTCTAAAAACGACCTAAGGTTTGCAAGAGACAACGTTTTTTTAATGCCAAACTGATTTTCTCGTCTTTGTTATAAGTTGTAGTTTACGGTGCATTACAAGTTGATTACCAACGAATCGACGATGTTACCTAAGTGGGAAAAAATCAAAAATGATAGCCCGTTAGTTTGGTGGATGAAAACATGCCGCATATGCCTCACAGCTTCACCCCCTGGAAAATTCCTCCAGAATATGAGCGGAGTAATAAAATTTCAGTCTAGCTGAGGGTTTTCGAAAAGTTACAAAAGTTCCTTGTGCAGAAAAAAGAACCACATAACATTCTCCAAGGCCCTCAAACCTATGAGAATAGATAGATTGGTAAATACTTGGATAGTGGACCTATTTATTATGCTGAAAATTAGCGGGATTAAAAATTGGAGGGGGAGGAGCACCGCTAGAAAATTAGTCCATGGTTGAATCAGATCACCATACTCATCGCTTTTCTCTTCCGTTCCCTATTAGTTGTTGCTTGTACTGTAGTTGTCAGTTAGTTGAAATGATTACCAACGGGTTTACGATGTTACTAACTTGAGTGGGAAAAAAGACTTACCATAGAGTTCATCTCTTCATGCATTGCAAACTCGTACCCAGGAGCAATGAAATTTGATTGTTTGCCGTAAAAGGAAAGGCGGAAGTCAAAAGTCGCCTTCATTTGTTGTCATCTTGTAAGAGTAATATTAGCTACGTAGTAAAGTTGCGTTGCTGCGCAGCGATATTTTCGGAAAACTGGGAGCACAAATATGCAAAAGATTATCTGTGATATGTATTCTGCCAGCAAATTGCCCAAAGGATTTGTGATGTAATGAATAAAACGTTAAAATAAGACCATGAAGAGCTCAAGGAATGCAAAAGCGGTTGAAGAATGGTCAAAGGATGGATCATTTGTTAGGAAACCTGATAAAGGTTGGCTCCATTCCGCACAGGCGATCAAGGATGGCGGCGTTTGTTATGCTTTAAAGGTAATTTCAAGTTAAATACTACCATGGTTTTGAATTTAATATATTGGACTTTAACATCATAAGAAATAGCCTACTGTAAATTAGTAATTTGCAGCAATTAGTTTCGCAAAATATTCCTGAAACTATCCATGCCTTCGACAATTTATTACCATATTAAACATTCTGTGGCTTGGCTTAGCATTAAAGCTTTCTGTACAGTGTGGACGAGCAGATTGTAAAGGAAATTTAATAATAAATACTTGTTAAAATGTATATTGAATTGTCAAATTGAAACAGAATGTGTCGATATCTAATTACTTGTGGTTAATTTACCTTTGTATTTTACATCAATGAAATAACAAATATACGTGGAACAAAAAATTGGAGAATTATTTAAAATTGTTTTTGAGTTCTGAATTATGTTTAGAAGTTGATTATGTCAATTATTGTCTGTCACTGCTGACATATTAATGTCAGTCATGCGGTATTGATTTTGTAATATGTGTGGCATACATGTTTTTATTGTCTTTTTGTGTAGTTTATTTGCTTATTTTGTCTCATTGTAATTTGCTTTTTCATAGTATTTAGGTTGTATTGAAGTTTTAAAGTCGATGAGAACATTGCAATATGATGTGCGACAACAAGTTACCAAGTATGAAATGTTTATCTACTTTCCATTGACAGAATGTAGCTAGCAAATACATTTAAGGTTTTAAGCTACCACGTAAGGCCAAATCAATATCAGTTGGCTTGTGGTTTGTAAGATATTGTTAAAGACCATTCTGGGCATATTTTTTGCTCATTACAAATACCTTTAGTTATTCTCCAGTGTATGTCAGTGTCAAATTTTGACCAAATATTCAAATTTAGACCAAGTGATGTTTGTAGTTTCTTTGACAATCATTCCTATTTTGTTTTCAATGTTGTTTTCAATTTGCATAAGGTTTATTCTTGAAACATCGGTGATCTTGCATATTTTGCTCTGCCTACATGCAAGAGTGCCACTTGGGGGTAACTGTCCCCAATGTCCAAACAGGGTGAGGGTAGCATTTTCATCATTTTGACAAACCTTGTGTGTTAATATATTTCTACACATTAAAATTAACCCATCACCACAGAGGATGATGATGCTTTGTCTTAGTGACATAAGCATGTCAAATGTGACAGTGGCATGACTGTAATGAAACTCATCTCTATGAATTAAGCCATTTCCTAACTTATTCACACTAACTTAAGTTTCGAATAGTGCATTACTGCTGCATGCAGACAATAAACATTACTTTCAAAAATGTGAAATCATAAAAATTATTACTAATGCTTGAGAATAGTCTACAGTTATTTCTGGAGCTTGCCCATATAAACAACTTTATACATAAAATCCATGTAATGTGATCGCATTACTAATTCTCAAAATTAGAGTACAAAAAGACAATGTTGGTAAACAGACTTTGATGCGTGATATAAGAAATGTTGGGCATGTAAGGCTGAGGTTGATTGCAGAGGCGTATGTCACACGTGGGCGTGATATTTGGTCATAGGCTAAGTAAAGCCTATGTCCAGCTGAATCTTTTCTAAAAGTTTCTTGACACATAGAAACAGTAACCATATAATTAGCTCAAACCTATGAAGATAGACAGTAGTGTCAATTGGTGGACTCCATTTATTATGCTGAAAATTAAAAAGGTTGAAAATATTTTGGGGGAAGTGAACTTTTTGTTTCAGGCACTCACAGAAATTACTGGTAGTCAATGGTTGAATATTATGTAGTACAGCTAAAGTATCCATTTGAGAATGAAACCTATAACCATGATTAGACCTTGATGAAAGTGCCGTTTTCAAATCGCTTTTGACATCCCTGACTAGACAATGTGCATGATTTAAAAGTAAAATAATTAATGGAACCTTGGTGCCCATGCATTTTAGTTAGTATTTATTTTTTAAATTATAGTATATATTTTTTACAGAGAGGCAATGTACAGATGTTGTGAGGCAAATGGATATAAGTTCAGTAAAAGAAAAAAAGGGAAAAGTAATATTTTAAAACTACTAGCTGGTAAGTACAGACTTGTAGACTCAATTATTTACATTGATTAAACAAAACTAATATACCTAATATTCCTACAAATAGTTCCCTGTCATGGTCAAGTAGTTAGCTCCATGGGTTTAACCAGGCTGCTAATTGGGAGGGTGTTTACTCAATGTAATTGTGTTCTGCTCAATGAATTTAGCTCACAGAGATTGCAAATGAAGCCTGATCAAGCGAATATGATTGTGTTTTTAGCTGAAAACTTGTAGCCTGTAAATATGTGCTGTAAATTTAACACATGCACTACAGTATCTAATGTTTTTTGGTAAACAAAATCCCAGTTTCATATGAATTATTTCAGAGCTGAAAAATATTGAAAATATAGATATTATAGATATTATCGGTATTTTTTCTGGTGTTGATATTCGATACTTTTTCAATATCTCAACAGACATAGTGCACGGGGGTGGAGCCAGAACTAAAGTTTTTGCCTGAGCTGGAGCCAGAGTTTGTTCATCTGAAGCAAAACTCTGGCAGCACAACTGATGCTGTACCTTTACCTTAGGCCCCCAAAATTGTCTGGGTGGCTCTGTCCTATATCAATTTTGAGTTGGTTAAAAATATGCTAAGATGTGTATAATTTACTTGCTACAAGCTGTAAATGAGATAATGTTATATTTAGTAGGTGATGTTACTAAACAGAATATGTTTGTTGTTGTAGATCATCCTCGCACAGTCCACAGTGGTACTTTCATCAGCCTTACAGTATCTGTGACAGGTATTGTTCTCACAGAAATGTCAAGTGGTGAGATGATCTCAAAGCATGATATGCAGGGAATATCATTTGCCAGTGGTGGTGAAAAGGTATTTCACACATTTCAACTAAGCATTTTACAAGGATGAGAATATGTCAGCAAATTGTTATGGGGTTGGGTGCTTCAGGCTAGAAACCAACACCAAAAACCTTTCTCCCTCCTCCATTCGAACCGAAGCTCAAAGTTTTCTCCATGAAGCTAAAACTGTGAAGTTAACGACTGTTTTACATCTCGTATTGCAGTACATTTAGTGTTGTTAAATTAAGTTATTGTCTCGTGTTACAATTTAAAAATATATAACAAGGTATTTTTTGGGCAATGCTTAACAATTTTACATTTTTGGGCAGTAATTTACTCCATTTTGTAGTAGATTAGTCTCTTATACTTTTTTGTTTTGAATTTTAGGACTGTCCAGATATTGTCGGCTATGTTGCAAAAGATGCCAAGAATAAAAGAGGTAAAAGAAATTCTGATGACACGTGTTCACAAAGCATTACTGTACATTACATGCAAAAAATAACATTAATTCGTGACTTTATTCTAGCATGTCATGTCTTGGACTGCCCACAAAACCTCTCCTATGACGTTATCAACACTATCGGACAAGCATTCGAGTTACGTTATAAAATGTTTCTGGATAATCCCCCGGAGTTACTACCAGTTCCGCAAAGGTTAGACATGTTAATTAAGTTACTTTGCCCTACTAATGTCGCTTTTCTAACGTCGTTATTCTACATGATTAAAATTAACGCATGACAACACTGGCACACTGCAGTATCTCTGGGCGGGTAGATTGTTGGAAACTTTAGGGTCCGTTCTTAACAAAAGCTTCTTCGAAAAGAATACCACTACTGTCCTGTATGATGACTTCTTAGATACAGGTGTAAGGTATTTGAGTCAATTGATCACAAACACGATTTGGTCTAGCGTTGACACTTTGAGTCGTGCCTGCACGTGAATAAAGATAAGGTGTAAAATATTAATTATAAATTTCTCTTTTTCCAATGTTTAGAACCGATGTCCTGCAGGAATTTACCCTGGGGCCATTGCTTTTCTTTTTTACAAGCCATTTATCTGAGACTCTTCATAAAACTACTCCCTGCATGCTCTATAGTGATGATACGCAGAAGATATGGTCGTGATACACATATATAAATTAGATAGGTGACACCATCGTATTTGTCGTTATTAACGTAGTATATTTGAACTTTTTTACAATGCATTACTCCCGATGAAAAACTGCGACGCGCTATAAGACGTCACCGAGAGAAAAACTATAAGAATCCCGTTTGCCTAACGTAACAAGTTGCCTTTCACGGCTACTGACAGATCACTTCTTTTTACGTTTCGAGCTAACGCGTTTTGCGGGGTATTGTCAGCAGAAGTGAGTGTTGTATGGGAAGATCCAGATATTTAATTTGTAGTAATCTTGCTAGATTTCAAGGATCGATTTTTGGTGCCGACGAACAACGCGGTGTGGATCGAACATACACCCAGCCCGAGGTATTTAGCTTAATTCATAATAGGAAACCTAAACATCAAGCTAAGAGGTGGTGTTGCTGCATATAAAGGAAAACCTGAACTGGATTGAGTGGCTGATTACTTGGGAGAACGGTCTCGGCTAACCGAGTTGACTCGTTTTGCCCATTTTGCGAGTTTTGTGTAACTGACTTTGGTTTCAAATATCAGCAAATTTTCCAAGAGTAGTAACGATCGAACCTTGTTCAGGACAATGATATAGCGCAAACTTCATTACTCTATATATTATTGTGATAGCTTTCAAATATAACCCAGCTGATCTGACTGTGAGTAAAAGGCCAGGAACTAGCTACCGAATAAAAATCCATTTTGCTGTTTTTAATCACTTTTATCTTTTGCTTTCTTTTATGAAACTTGTTGAAACTTTGTAATCATGTTCAGTAAAGAAAATTATAAGTCCACCAGAAATTTGGAACCGAAGTAAATTATACTTATAATGAGAAATTTGCTAGTTTGGCTCGGAAAATGGATTTCTATTTGACAATTAGTGCCAGTTCTTTTCCGTGTTTTCAGATCAACTTGGCATATAACCCACTTCAAGTTCAAGGGTTTTCAATTTAATGATCGGCTGGTTAACCGAGTTAGCTTTGTACATACGTTGTAATTGAACCGTCAACTCAATCGTATAATCGATCTTGTTTATGCGGTACGGATTATTTTGGCCTTATCAGTAATGACAGCTGTATTAGCTAGCTAATAACATAACACCTGTTTTGCTTAGTAGTTGTGACGTGTTTTAGGAGGAAGATGAGTTTGCAGATGGTTACTACGATGACTTTGAAGATGAACACGAGTATGATTCTCCCACTGAAGAACCCACATCTATCCCCCCGAATAAAGATGAGAAACATTACCAAAAACCCAGATCACCCCCTTGTGTGATGTCCGAATATGACACACCACATGGTACTCTACAGAGCCATCCAGAAGAAGAGAAGACAACATCCATGGATTTTGCGGTTTCTACCCAATTCAAGAATGCGGTTTCTGGACCTCCGCTAAATACACCATCTTATAATAATCCTCTTGCTTCTGTTCCAACGGTGGAGAACCTGTCAACGTTTTATGATACTCCTGGAGCTACAGGTAATACCATTAAATAAAACCAGACTACCACCATAATCGCTAAAATTACAACGCTGCACTAGGAATAAACTGGACCAGCAGTAATTGACCGTAACGAAAAAGGTAGCAGCATATGCATTTTATCAGATTGCTTTGCGGCCATCAGGCAAGAATGACTGAAAAGATGCCAAGAAAAACACCTCAGGACATTTAAAAAACAAAAAAATAACCACTCTTAAAGCGTGTGGGTGTTTAAATAGCATGCATTCCTAAAATAACCACTCATAAGGCGTGTGGGTGTTTAAATAGCATGCATTCCTTTATTTGTTTATGTTGTTGATCTAAAATCTATTTTATTTCTGACCTTTTATTAAGCAAAGCTTTTATTTATTTTTCGTCCAAACATAAATTACATCTTTTGGGTCTTTCCGTGTAAGAAATAGATTCTTTTATTATGCACCATTTTCTAGTGAATTATGTTTTGTTTTTCTTTAAGTGCCAAACGTATTTCGAAAGTTCCGTTTCGTTTGAATATTTTTTGTGTGTGAAAGATTTAATATGATTTCTGTATCGCTCTTTAAATGTGTTTGAAGTCATGCCAATTTAGTGCTTTGTGTTCTGTGTGTCTGTATTAATTGTTGCTTTGTATGCAATGGCACGCGTGCTTGTTCCTACAGTTACAGTTCTCTGGACTAATGTCTTGTGGTTGGGTTTTCCTAATTATGCGTGTGTTGTGGCTTGTGATAATTGACTTAACGTTACTCATGTAACTGTCGCTCACCTTAACTCTGTTCCTATTGAAAATTTTGTGTAACTTTTGGCCTATTGGAAAGTGCGTGTCTACCAGCTTGAGAAAACTGCGTGCAATGTTCGTCTTGACGTTCATGCTGAATGGAGGGTTAAACCAAATGAGTGTTGGGTTGTCTGTTCTTGCGTGGTTGCTGTGTTACATATGCATGCATGTGATACATATATATATATAAGAATATATATATATGAGTGTGATATATATATATATATATATATATATATGTATATGTATATATGAGGAGTTTAAAAAAGCGAACCACCAACAATTTCTGACAACCTTCAATTGGTAACTGAACTTTATTAAGACGTTTCGGCTACAGCCTTCATCAATCTAAAGGTAACTACACTTATTTCAACTTATTTATACGCTTAGCAAACAATGGATAACTAATTAAAATGCCATAAGATATGGTCTATATACCATAATTAATTCTTTTGTTAGAATGAATTTCAAATCTTTTGTTCAGGCCATTAAGAAAGACACAAAATAACTGCGCCATCCAATAAGCTTCCTTGGTTATTAAAATTTTTTCAATTCTATCCGGATCATTATATGAACTGATCGTCACAAAATGACGATGAGGCAAAATACGTTCACAGTGAGGAGGGCTAGTCCCTAGGCTCCTAGCTATAGGTAACCCATTATGCTCTACATAGGGCTTCTTTGATTTCTTTCGCTGCAAGTAATACCTTTTTCTCTAAGACGGCGCAAGATTGTTTTCGTGGATACTTCAACAACAGTTTGATTTTTCAAATCATTTATTTGGGATTTCTTTCTTGGTTGGAGTGTCTGACTTCGAGGATTTAGCAATAAAGCGATCACTTGTGTCGGTCGTCTTTCATTTTCCTCCAGAACCGGGTGTCCGATCACAATCCCCGGTTAACTTCAATTTTGGACAAATTTTCTTTGCTTCTGAGTAACTGAGTTTAAACATTTGTACAACGTCACGGGCACTGCTGCCAGCATTAAGCATGCCTAGGATTCCATGACTCCTTATTCTTTCTTCCGATCTTTCAGTGGATGATAACGGCTTGCTTTTCTGCTCTGACATCTTGGCTTCTGTAAATGCATGTATCCTTACCAGTGGTTCGACAAATACCAGATGGCAGTGCTGTTTCTTGTACGAATATTTATACACATATATGACTGTTTTAACGTTGTGGGAGGAATATTTTCGCATATGCGCAGTTTTTGTTTGTTCTTCAGACACATTCTTTTCCAATGTTTCTCAGAATTTTGCATACTGCAATAGGCAACTTTGTAACACGTTCAGTATTTAACCGATTAATACATTTTTGAATGCTCAGTAGTCAATTTATCACTTAAATAATGTTATTTGCTAATTACCTGGACGGCACCGTGAGTATTTCTGAATTGTTTTGGAACCTTTTGCATTTTATACACAAAAAACGTATTATAATGGGGGGGGGGGCACTTTTTTTCCCTCAGATATTTTAATTTCACTAAATCGTTCTTTTTCTGCATTAATATCATTTTTTTTAGTTTACTCGATTCTGATTGGTTAAAAAGTGTGCCGATTAATCCTTAATCGGCACATTGTGCCGATTAAAAATTAATCGGCACGGAAACGGGCTATACGTCATGTAGTAAAATGTTTTTGTGATAAAATTTGTCAACATTTTTGTATTTTTATTTTGAAATATTCAAAAAATCAGCAGTTTTTTGTACAAAAATGTTCACAAGGTGGTTAAAAAACTTTCGATGGATGAATACTCGTGTTAGAAAAGGTTTCTTTGAAGAGAAAATGGCAAACCTGAAAGTATTTATTGCGAAAGTTTGCGAAACATATCGTCGACAGCACTTCATTCACAAAAACAGTTAAGTTCAGCATTGAAATATGTAGTAAAATGATATTAATAGGAAATTACACTTGTTCTCGAAGTATTAATGAAAAATCTCACTTGTGTTTGGCGAAATATTTATAATACCGCTCGTGCTACGCACTCGCGGTATTATAAACATTTCGCCAAACACTCGTGCGATTTTTCATTAATACTTCTCGAACCGTGTAATTTCCTATACAAATTATGTTAATTGTGTGTCCCGGTATTATAATATTATGTATATAATATTCAAATGGAACGGAATTTTCGACTTTTATAAGACTAGAAAAGAAACAGACTTAACCAAAAATATTTGTCTATACTAAAAAATACATTTCTTATGAGGGAAGGAAATACATATGTTTTTACCAGAGAAGGAAATACATTTCTAACGAGGGAAGGAAATGCATTTCTAACGAGGGAAGGAAATGCATTTCTTACGAGGGAAGGAAATGCATTTCTTACGAGGGAAGGAAATACATGTCTTACGAGGGAAGGAAATACATTTCTAACGAGGGAAGGAAATGCATTTCTTACGAGGGAAGTATCCAAACTGGCCATTAACTCAACAACTAAATTCTCCATCTGATTTGTTGATTCCTTTAGTCAGCAACACAGAACAAGAATCCAGCGAAGGTTCATTCCGTGTTAACTGGGAAAATTTTAATGAAGAAACCACATCATTTAACCATTCACAATCGACTGCTGGTTCAAATCCTGTTGCAAAACAATCATCGTCAGAAACAGCGGAGGAGACAGAAGCCCTCCCACATAATACTGTGGGTTATGCATTTCCGCTACCAAAAAAACCCGATGAACAAGTAACAAGGCGAACACCGCCACCTTTACCTAAACCTTACTCTCGTAAAAGTGCCTCTAACCCAAGTAAGTGTTTGAGTTAATGTGTTTGAATTAATTATTTTAATATTTACATAGTAATTATTGCTGGATGTTTTCTATAATCACTGACCTGGATTAATCCGTTGCTGAAACCAATGTACATTTTTCGATGAATAAGTATTTCCTGTATTTAGTTTTCAGTAACTTTGAATTTAAGGGGAAAGCTAAATAAATAAAAAAATCAAATAACATGACACAAATGAGAAGTTCAGCATACATTCTACTGTTATTTCTTGTCAGGTAAACCAGCAGTTCCGTCGACAGCGACACCAAGTGCCGTACAAAATGACTTGTCTCTTAAAGATTGGTTTCATGGGCCAATGTCGAGACAAGATGCAGAAAATCTCCTCGTACGTGACGGCGACTTCTTAGTACGTGAAAGCACAACAAATCCTGAACAATATGTGCTCACTGGATTACAGAATGGTTATCCCAAACATCTCTTGCTAATTGATCCAGAGGGTGTGGTGAGTATAGTAGAAGATAAGTGGTGGTATTTGGGGTTCTTTCTTCTGCCTGCGCCACTGCAATGATCGATTAGATTAGCAATTACCATTCAACAAAGGCGAGCGAATGTGCATTTATGTTAATAATAAATCATGGGTAAATTCCTGTATCTTAGGTCACGATTTATGCCTAAGCTGTCTACAGTGTCTAGTAGTTACATCAATCAATGTAACTGAAGGCACCAGATTGACATGTACGATGAAATTTATCGAAATGTATTTCACAATAGCAATGTTAATTAATCCCCGCTTGGAATAAAATATTAATTTAATTCATGTTTTTGCGGATGCTTTGCACTTTGACGTACGTACGTTCAATATTCCCACTCAGCTACCACAGAAACGCATGAGTTGCTGTTGATGTGCGTCTGCGATTATATGTTCGATATATTAAGATGTCTTCTCCTCGCTTCGTGGGGCTTGACAATAACAAGCCGGCTGTGTGTATATAGGTTATATAGCGCAGGATATAACCTTGTTATATCCCACTTTGCATGCTATATATCTAAGAGAACCTCCCAATCGTGATATAGTAGGTATTCGTGATGTACACGTCATATCAGGAACGCCATGTTGGAGTATCTTGCCAAAGAACTTTAATTATTTGCCAACCATGCAGATGATATCCAATATGGCGAAAATCCCATTTTTTAAATCCCTCGAGATTGATTTCTCGCCTTCATATATACTGTATAGACCTCTTGAAGGCGTGAACATGCCTCCATATATACTATATAGACCTCTCAAAGGCGTGAGCATGCCTCCATATATACTGTATATAGACCTTTCAAAGACGTGAACATGCCTCCATATATACTGTATAGACCTCTCAAAGGCGTGAACATGCCTCCATATATACTGTATAGACCTCTCAAAGGCGTGAATATCCCTCCATATATACTGTATAGACCTCTCAAAGGCGTGAACATCCCTCCATATATACTGTATAGACCTCTCAAAGGCGTGAATATCCCTCCATATATACTGTATAGACCTCTCAAAGGCGTGAACATGCCTCCATATATACTGTATAGACCTCTCAAAGGCGTGAATATCCCTCCATATATACTGTATAGACCTCTCAAAGGCGTGAACATCCCTCCATATATACTGTATAGACCTCTCAAAGGCGTGAATATCCCTCCATATATACTGTATAGACCTCTCAAAGGCGTGAACATGCCTCCATATATACTGTATAGACCACTCAAAGGCGTGAACATGCCTCCGTATATACTATATAGACCTCTCAAAGGCGTGAACATGCCTCCATATATACCGTATAGACCTCTCAAAGGCGTGAATATCCCTCCATATATACTGTATAGACCTCTCAAAGGCGTGAACATGCCTCCATTTATACTGTATAGACCTTTCAAAGGCGTGAACATGCCTCCATATATACTGTAGAGACCTCTCAAAGGCGTGAATATCCCTCCATATATACTGTATAGACCTCTCAAAGGCGTGAACATCCCTCCATATATACTGTATAGACCTCTCAAAGGCGTGAATATCCCTCCATATATACTGTATAGACCTCTCAAAGGCGTGAACATGCCTCCATATATACTGTATAGACCACTCAAAGGCGTGAACATGCCTCCGTATATACTATATAGACCTCTCAAAGGCGTGAACATGCCTCCATATATACCGTATAGACCTCTCAAAGGCGTGAATATCCCTCCATATATACTGTATAGACCTCTCAAAGGCGTGAACATGCCTCCATTTATACTGTATAGACCTTTCAAAGGCGTGAACATGCCTCCATATATACTGTAGAGACCTCTCAAAGGCGTGAATATCCCTCCATATATACTGTATAGACCTCTCAAAGGCGTGAACATCCCTCCATATATACTGTATAGACTTCTCAAAGGCGTGAACATGCCTCCATATATACTGTATAGACCTCTCAAAGGCGTGAATATCCCTCCATATATACTGTATAGACCTCTCAAAGGCGTGAACATCCCTCCATATATACTGTATAGACCTCTCAAAGGCGTGAATATCCCTCGATATATATACTGTGTAGACCCCTCAAAGGCGTGAACATGCCTTCATATATACTGTATAGACCTCTCAAAGGCGTGAATATCCCTCCATATATACTATGTAGACCCCTCAAAGGCGTGAACATGCCTTCATATATACTGTATAGACCTCTCAAAGGCGTGAACATGCCTCCATATATACTCTCAAAGGCGTGAACATGCCTCCATATATACTGTATAGACCTCTCAAAGGCGTGAATATCCCTCCATACATACTGTATAGACTTCTCAAAGGCGTGAACATACCTCCATATATACTGTATAGACCTCTCAAAGGCGTGAATATGCCTTCATTTATACTGTATAGACTTCTCAAAGGCGTGAACATGCCTCCATATATACTGTATAGACCTCTCAAAGGCGTGAATATCCCTCCATATATACTGTATAGACCTCTCAAGGCGTGAACATCCCTCCATATATACTGTATAGACCTCTCAAAGGCGTGAATATCCCTCCATAAATACTGTGTAGACCCCTCAAAGGCGTGAACATGCCTTCATATATACTGTATAGACCTCTCAAAGGCGTGAATATCCCTCCATATATACTGTGTAGACCCCTCAAAGGCGTGAACATGCCTTCATATATACTGTATAGACCTCTCAAAGGCGTGAACATGCCTCCATATATACTCTCAAAGGCGTGAACATGCCTCCATATATACTGTATAGACCTCTCAAAGGCGTGAATATCCCTCCATACATACTGTATAGACTTCTCAAAGGCGTGAACATGCCTCCATATATACTGTATAGACTTCTCAAAGGCGTGAACATGCCTTCATTTATACTGTATAGACCTCTCAAAGGCGTGAACATCCCTCCATATATACTGTATAGACCTCTCAAAGGCGTGAATATCCCTCCATATATACTGTATAGACCTCTCAAAGGCGTGAACATGCCTCCATTTATACTGTATAGACCTTTCAAAGGCGTGAACATCCCTCCATATATACTGTATAGACCTCTCAAAGGCGTGAATATCCCTCCATATATACTGTATAGACCTCTCAAAGGCGTGAATATGCCTTCATATATACTGTATAGACTTCTCAAAGGCGTGAACATCCCTTCATTTTTGCAGCTTTGCAAATAATGTTTGTATTTGCTAGGTGAGAACGAAGGACCACACGTTTGAAAGTGTTGACCATTTGGTTCGCTATCATCGAGATAACAAAGTACCAATCATCTCGTCAGGAAGTGTTATTATATTACGTCAACCTGTGGTTAAGAATAGACTACTGTATGATTTACCTAATAATCTTGCATAAGATGTAGTACTAACGTTGTAACTTGTAAATTGTATTCATAATCTTGCGAAAAAGATTCATTTTCAAGATTAATTTGACAAAACGTTATGGTTAGACCATATTAATAGGTTAAACTAACAAGACTCTTATGTTAGTTATTAACCTGGAGTACCAGATATGATTGGTTGATCATTCACCGACATAGTCAGTCTAGATCGATATTTAAGCAAACGGGTTCGGTAAATTAACAAGGAGTGCTGATTTAATTCGTGATTTCCTAATTGAGAACAGCAAAGCATCTATGAAGTGACAGAAAACTTTAAATATAAAAGATGCCTAATTATCTCTGAGGAAATGCCTCTGTGGTTGTTTACACTAATAGCTCCGTGCCTCATGACTGGTGTTCTCTGTCACACTGTCTCTCCAAACAACGCATACATGCTTTGCCGTCTCAATTCGGAAATGGCAAATTGACAAATTCACCAATATATTAATTAAGTAGGTGCACAAATTGCCTCAAGAGAGGCAAGCAATAAAGTAGCACTTTCATGAAGAAATTATCCACCTTATGTTAATTTCCATCAGAGATATTTAGAATAAATCATCCAGGCGCTTTGTAGTTTCTGATTTGTGCTCAAGCATACGACATACCAGAAAGATTTTACAAAATAAGAAATATTTTTTCAAACTAACAAGCAGAATTTATTTTAAGGCAGCTGTAATTTGAATGTCTTAGTAGGTGAATATCTCTACACTCCGACCCACGATATTAGTTTTATAAGATGTTTATGCCGTACGTATTCAAAATGAGCATTGCTATTCATTAAAACTTACAAACATCAAAACAAAGTTGTGAGAAGATCTTTACGATGTTGATATTTGGTTTCAGTCACATGACTGAAAAAGTATGGCGCTGTTCCGTATTTCAGGCGGACCACGCTATTAGTTTTAAAAATATGATAACACGATAAGACGTCGTTTTTAACTTAATTGGAAGTGGAAACGACATTCTTTAACCAAAAACAGCATAGGTAACAACAAGAGATTGTTTTAGTTAGAAAATAAACGAACTTGGTGTCATAGTTGAAGGATTTTTCAAAGATTACGTGGAACGGTGGAAAAGAGGGATTCTGGACTTCTAAAATCGATAAGAATTGGGAGATATTAGGCGTTTGAAGGAGAACTGTTCGTAAATTATCATGATCAACGTCTATCAACATTTTGAGAATGTTCGCTTTGCCATATGTCTTCAAAACTAGCAATGGTGGATTCCTGATAAGCAATAATAATTCTAAAAGTACCTCCACTGGTGTCGTGGAATAAACGTTTGGAACTGGATTAAGGCAAAAAAATGCTTGAGAGCACAACGGAAGTTTGTCCTTTTGACGGGCAGACGAAATCAGCATGATCAAGCTTGGGAAATGTATGCATGGTTAGATTATTGATATTCAATGATGGTATGTGATAGGCGAGGCTAAGAGTCAAAAAAAAAGTGGTAACGTAAACGAGTTCTTCTGGTAACAGCGAAAATAGGGATCAGAGGTCTCTTTTGCACATTTAGGCACATATGAACACATGTTGGTTGCTAATAATACGGATTTAAATTATCGTTTTACCACTTCTTTGGCAGGTACCTAAAACCTTTCATCAGAAGTTCCTTTTCCCAGCATTAGGGCATTATCATGTTGATCTCGACTTGTCTGTCTTGTCTGTCTCGACTTGTTGTGCTCTCAAGCATTTTTTTGCCTCAATCCAGTTCCAAACGTTTATTCCACGACACCAGTGGAGGTACTTTTAGAACTATTATTGCTTACCAGGAATCCATCATTGCTAGTTTTAAAGATATATGGCAAAGCAAACTTTCTCAAAATGTTGATGGACGTTGATCGTGATAATTTACGAACAGTTCTCCTTCAAACGCCTAATACCTCCCATTCTTATCCATTTTAGAAATCCAGAATCCCTCTTTTCCGCCGTTCCACGCATTCCTCGAAAAATCCTTCAACTATGACACCAAGTTGTTACCTATGCTGTTTTTGGTTAAAGAATGTCGTTTCCACTTCCAATTAAGTTAAAAACGACGTCTTATCGTGTTATCATATTTTTAAAACTAATAGCGTGGTCCGCCTGAAATATGGAACAGCGCCATATATTTTTAGTCATGTGACTAACATCAAATATCAACATCGTAAAGATCTTCTCACAACTTTGTTTTGATGTTCGTAAGTTTTAATGAATAGCAATGCTCATTTTGAATACGTACGGCATAAATATTTTATAAAACTAATATCGTGGGTCGCAGTGTAGACCAAAACAAGGTATCGAGAAACAGAAAGCGTCTGGAAGATTCATTTGAAATAATGTTTGATTGAGATCATGGTAGTAGCACTTTAGAGTTTGAATATAAGAGACTAAGAAATGTTGTTTTTAGAGTTATAAATTTAAACTATTATAGCGTAACCGAAATATTTTATTAACGTTTATGCTAACTTTTATGTATTTCAAAAGAGAGTTTCCTTAATGCGCTTTTTTAACCCAAGAAAACATTGCATGATCGTTAATTTCCAATTTGATGTCGTTTTACTTCATCTTCTTTATTCTGATTGGTTGGTTGAAAACTTACTTTATAAGCTCTAAAAATACTAGAACGATAACACCATGTAAAAGCCTCGTGCTAGGACTAACGTAGGGCGAGGCTAGCTAAGGTGGTCGAAATTGGCGTTCAACAACAGTAAATGTCGTAAACCTTGATACCATTCAGCTTCCCTTTATGTGAAGGCAATTGGGAACCGAGTACTATATAATTTCATAAACCATAAAATTACTTTGTAAACCAAGCTGAGAACATTGTGAAAAAAGGTAAAATCTCCTCGTACGTTTCTTTGGAAAATAATGTCATATTAGAAAACAATATAAAAGGACTGGCACTTGAACGTCGATTTGTCTTACAAGATGGCGTTTACGTTATCGTTCCAGTTTAATATAGAGTTCATTGGTTAGGTATTCTCAGAGCCCATTATATTAACATGATACCAACTGAATTTTAAATCACACGAAGATGATGTGTTTGCCAACCACAATGATTTTCAACCGGTTGTTTCCTACTGGTATCGTGTTAATGAGGTCCATCACCAGGGCCGTCACCAGAGCGTTTATTTGGGGGTTGGGGTTGAAATCAGGTGTTATTGGGTTGATTTCAAAAGAAATTAGTTGGGCAGGACATGATATGTGAATAACAGAGATTATATAACACTCTGATTACGACCCTGTTAAAACTTATTCACTTATTCGTTAGCTTACCTGTAATAAACAAGAACTATATGGTCCCGCTTACCCTGGCTGAAATGAAGTATTTTTTATGAAACGAGACAACCGAAGATAGAATATCAATGCTTACCAATAATTGATCAATAATTAAAAAAATCTATTTTACAAAAATTGAAGCCCAACAACATTTTGTTTACTTGATATTTCGGCCAAACAAAAATTTCAAGCGATCAAGAATTGAACATTTTTCTTATCATAATCTATGATGTGTTTCAATACCTCAAAATCATTTACGCTTTAATTAATTAATCCCGGGTAAGCGGGATCATATAATCACTCACTTAATCTTCAATTAACGAGGATAGTTTTGACCAAATGTTTTTAGACATCTTTGACAACGATGTATAGAATAAACCAGTAACTACTTTATAAAAAACAAATATCAGTGTATGTAAACTTGTAAGCATGGTGTTGATACTTTCCATAATTCCTTTGGCGTGAACCAGCAAATTTGCATCATGATTTTGCTTCAAAGATGACTGCGAGCGCAATGATAAAGAAATACTTTGGGCACTGGTACTTTACCTTTTTAAAATGTGTTCACTTTTCCGGGTTTTTTTAACGTTCGATTTTAATACTAAGTCTGTTTAACAGATCTTCAAATACTCATTATAGTGAAGTCGCTTAACCAAACGATCTGTACTGGCGTGTACAAACTTGAGCACCCCCCCTACAATTGATTAACTATGCCTCCTAATCAATTTAAGAACGGGTGCCTAAAATTTTCAAGTTAGGGGGGTGTTACCACAGTGAGGTGGTACGTTAACGGTTGGCAATGTTTCTCTGCCAGTCAATGATATTTAATGCGAGAACATCAAACAGGAAATTTTATATGCCCATTTATCTGTTGTCAAGTCCATGTCTTTGAACAATATCCCAACACATTATTAAATACAATGATTGAGTAAAACATGAACAAACATCCCGAACCGTTATTTCAAAAACGGAACTCCCCCCCCCCGGGATGATAAATTTTGTGAATATCTTCATTACACCCCCAAAAACATTTCAATTTGACTTAGGAGTCGCGGGGAAAGAAATACTGACTTTGTCCGCTTTGTACAGATCTTGCCAATTTTTGCCGCTAAGCGACCGGACTATTAATAATTTATAAGATTATTGGCCAATCATGTCAACCATGATAGGTCATATGAGGTGGCTTTATACCTGATAAAGTGCTAATTAGGATGACACTTTATATAATCTGTCACGTTCATTAGTATTCTTTATATAATGTTGTATCCTATTTAGCATTACAATGCGGCGTATTCGAAGTCCTTTAATACACTCGAACAATTGCGTTTTATCATATCTAATACGCTCGGCAGCGCCTCGCGTTTTAAATATGATAAAACGCTCCTTTCCGTGAATTAAATAGTACATAAAAGTCATTAAAAACGTTCCACATTCTTTTCGCCTCCCGCCTTCGGACAGCTTTCACATCCCGCCCCGTCTTCTCCCGCTTCCAGCACACTTTGAGCTCTTATTTGCTTTGGTTCTCCTCTTGTACTCTAATAATTGATTGGTGATATTACTCGTAGTTAGTCAGATCAGCAAAGAGTTCCTCTTCAACACTGCTACGGCAATGTATCTTCGTAAAACGATCAAGTCGGGTTTGTGCGTATTTGATTATTCCTCGAAACTGATCTTTGTCTGCCAAGTCACGTGCTTTCATAGCCCAGTCTTTCGCTGTTTTAATGTACTTGTCTTGGCGAGTGACATTAAACTGCGATCTACGATAATTTAAGTCAGATTTAACCAAACACAAATAACACTGGTTGACGTCTGTAAGAGAATCTCCCTTTAGACTACTCTCTTCAACCACAAGTATGCTCGAAATTGCGACACTCATATCTTTCTCTGTAACCTCGCGCATATCATCATCGTCCTCTGCTAAAGGCTTACATCCGAGGGAGAGCATTGCCCGTCTGATGTGACAGCGGTGAAGAAGATTGGACTTCAGGACTGAACTTTGCTCAGGTGTATTTCGCTTTTCCTCAATTGCCAAAGTGTGGTCAATGGCCTTGGTATACAATGAAATAGCTTGGTGTTTAAGAGAGTTGCGAACTTCTTCATTTCTTTCCTCGCCTGCCAAGATGCTAAACAAATAGCCTGCGTCGTTCAACACCCAAGCAGTGTGCCATCCGAAAGAGATTCCTTCAATTTTTTGCAATGCATCATAAGTTACCTGGTAGCTCTTGTCGTATTCGCCTTCACCTCTAAAAAAGCACGCAAGGAGGTGAAGTCTTTGCACCTGAAACTCGTCTGCGTTTCCCGTCGATGTGACTAAGGAACTTGCTTTTTCTAATTCATCGTAGGCTTCTACAAATTCCCGTCTGCGATATGCTCCCAAAGCAAGCATGAAGCGAATAGATACTTCGATATCTGTTTCAGGAAACACTTTGTTGTTTGGGCAGATTTTTGAAGCAAAGGTTTGAAGTTTATCAAAGTCACCATCTTGTATAAGCTGTTCCATGTAGTCAATCACCTTTCTACAGAAAGTCCTGCATTTGGTATTTGGAGGAGACACGTTTGGGATTGTAAACGGTATGGAACTACTTCCGGAGTCGCACAGAGCAGAAGCAGGAGTTTGATCTTGTTTATATGCTTTTGAGTCGCTCTGTTCACCCTCTACAATCTCACAGGTGCTCACATTTTTCCAAGAATTTTCCCTGCAGAATTTTACGATATCTCGCATTTGCGCATCGTGTAGCAGTTTTTTCTTCCATCGATTAAATTCCATCTGTTGGATCTTTCCGTACTTGTACTCATATGCTTCGGGATGACTAAGAAATACACCTCCAGGACAACAGGCTATCGCCACCACGATAACAAATAAATCAGGAATGGCTACCTTACTGGTGGTATCCAGCACTGGAGAAAACGAGATATCCCAGTGTTTGCCAAGCTCTGGTTTTCCATGCTCTTCTGGCCAAATCATTTTCGCCACTGCAGATGAAAGTTTCTCCACGATTCTTTGTCTTTCGTCGTCGACGACAATTTGACCACAAACTTTGTAAGTCTCGTCGTCGATGCCAATATAGACGTGCCCTCCTTTATGGTTTGCGAAGGCTGCGATATAATGTGTTATTTTATTGGCAATGATACGGTCTGCCAAGGATTTATTTTTATTTTTATCAGATTTGCATGACCTTCTTAAATTGAACCGTATCCGACTCTCTCATATCTTCTGGCATTGTGCATTCTTTTTCGAATTCCTTCGCATGATTGTGTTGCATTGCGTTAAGAAATTTTCGATCAGATTTTAGCACTCGCGCAATGTTTTCCAACGGCTCAGTTCTATGCACCTGTTTGACCAGAAAAGCCGTTGGTAAGACCAAATTATATTCCATTGTGCAAATACGATCACAAGGCTTAATGGTAAAGATAATTTCTTTACCAAGCCCTTTTATTTCTGTTTGGCAATATTCACGAAGACCAGTTAACCCAATGAGCTCGATTAAGGTTTGCTCAATTCCGCGGACAAGTTCGTCAAGCATGGTGGGTGTCAGGGATTTTGAAGACGTAAGCTTGAGCGTTCCACCGTGATGGCTGTTCAAAAAACCGCAAACTGTAGAATAAGTGTCTTTTATTATCCCCGTCTTCTTGTGCTTGTTAAGTAAGAGATCGGGAGAAATCTCGATCGTTATTGGCGCCTCATGTACACCTGGCGCGTGATTCAGCATCTACATTACGAAAATCACAATAAATCAAATAATTAATGCATGGCCTTTCCAGAATGCATATGGTTAATTTGCATTTGGCAAAGTGACTGCGCGCATCTAATGAAATAATCTTTGGGTTTTGCTCGTGAATTATTAAGACCGGGTTCATTGTTCTTTGCGACCGCTGTAATGAGGACAGGAGAAATTTTCAAAACATTTTAGAATGATTTTCGAAATGCCAAAAAAATTATAATTCAGATTATATGAAGTTACGTCAACAACATCTGTACCTCGTATTCTAATTTCGAACAAGCAGTTTTTTTCAGTTAGTATGCAGGGTGTATAAAATAGACAATTTTAAAAGGGCCAGAATATGGAAACTATAGACTTATTAAAATGTCTCGTATATTTGTGTTATCTATGCAAAGCGTCCCGCAGGGACGCCGGAACGAAGGTAGGGCAAAGGGGGGCAATGCAGACGGTAAGGGCAACTTTGGTCTTATGAATTATATTTCTAAAGTGGTCGACGTAAACCCGCAAATCAGTAAACCAAGAAATTCTTAAAATGCGGAAATCAAAAATCTATATGCAGTAACAATTTCGCTACAAATAGTTGACAATAAATGGTTTACAATGCTCAGATGATACGGTTCCGTCCACATATATACATTTATAAAGTATACTTTATAAAAGGGCACTTTTGCCCCCCTGCACCCTTGAGAAAGGGCAAGGGGGGCGAGCCCCCCCCTGCGCCCCCCCCCCCTTTCCGGCGTCCCTACATCCCGCTATGCAAATATTTTCGTGTTCATGGACTGCCAAAACAACAATTTCAAAAGAAATGAATAATTAAATGTAAGAAATTTTCATAGCGGAACTAAATTGTCGGACTCGATACGCCACTACTTTAGCATGTTCGGGTCAATCTGACGCTAAAAACAAAAGGGAGAGTGGTTTGTAGGAGTCTTATTTTCAATGGCTTGTGCTGTTTTGTTAAAACAATATGAACTGGCCCGACAATTTAGCCCTGCCACGCCAGTTTAAACTGTATTACCATTTCTTTAGAAATTTATTGTTTTCACAGTCAATGAACAAGGATACATTAGTGCAAGCGGCAGGATAACAAGAGTGGCAGTTTCATGACTGCAAATATATTTTATGTTGCCTGGAAATTAACGCTGAGTATAAAGAGAATGATAATAACTATTATAAGTACTTCACTGAAAATTTAATGCATGTTGGTCGTACTTTAGCGAGGAGATGGAACAATTTGAGGTATAATAAAAAGGAGTGTATACTTAAATACTTGGAATTATGGAATTATTTCTTGGAGATATGCCATTTCCAGAACTAGCTTTTCACAGGATATCTCGTTGATCCGCTTTCGCTTAGTCTTTTGATGAGAGTATCCTGTTTGACAATTCTCGACATCGATTTAAACTTTACGAGTGAAGCAACGATTTTTTCATAGAATTAGTGACGAGCTAATACAACCAAGATCCAAGAGAATTAACTTTTTACGCTATACGTATTGTAACGTGTTACGTACTATACAAGACGTACAACAAATAACAACAACCTTAATTGCAATAGCTGTATGTATTTCTGTTTTGACTGTAGGCCACAATAATTGGACAATTGCAACGTGACAATTATTCGACAATTATAATAAAACTAGCGAGATACAAAGCCATCCTCGCACGACATGAATTGCCCTTCCTAGGCCCCATATATGTTGTATACGACATGGTGTTGATTGTTGTTATCCAAATAGGTCATTTAGTTTTGTACTAAATATCATAACTCCTTAACACATACCTTTATGAGAAATGGCCTTTGTGAGAATTGCTTTAGCTGGGTATACGGCGTATTTTTCGTATTCTTTCATGTACTAAGTAACCGGCAGTCTTTGTGGTGATTTGGGTTTTCCCTATTTCTTCGCGCAGCTGAAATGACAACTACTGCACTACATTGCTGACGAAAACCATTGATATATATCCTGGATAGCGCAACTTAATACTGGCGCCTAGAAAATGTTGAAGTCAGCAACTCGCCAGCGGCGGCCATATTGGACTATCCCACTTCCAATTGAATAGTATATTAAGCTGTGTCGTTTTATGCGTATTTTTTATTTTCTTTTGCCGAAGTTGGGCCAGTTTTTTTTAAATCGCGACGATGGAGCAACGAAAAAGAGTTTGGAATAAAAATTAGAGGAATTTCGCGTCGTAGATTAGAAAATTATCACATATTTCGGATGTCAAGGAGTGGACTACTCGACTACAGCCTCGCTGTTTCACATATTTCACTGCGAAATGTCAGAATAAAAGGTTGTTTGCAAACAAGTGATTGAAAGTGGTGGACATTTTCAATTTTTCCATGTAGAATGTTGCAGTAATACAGATAAACAGGTATGACCTATTTAGATGAAACACTAAATGTATATCATATATTATACATGATACATTTTAATGTTTATTTCAATGTTTGCTGGATATTATAGGCATGATGCTAGTGTTTTTAATGTATAATAAACAAAGATTAAAGTGCTGTTTGATTACAATTTCTGGAAGAACTTCCAGTTCTTTGTATAGGGACATCTTTGTCTGTTATGGAGCTCTACGTAGCAGAACCTTTAAATCCATTGTTACATGTTTGGTTTGTCTCACTAAACTTCACTAATTCACTTTAAATTGCTGGCATTTTGTATTTAACACTATTTCTACATTTTCTTGAAAGCATATACTGTATTTGAAATAGTTTTACCTTTCATTTCAGGTGTATTCAAGATGCTGATAGTACAAAGTTAAAAGACGAAATTCAGGAGCAGCTACATAATTCAGCAAGAGAACTGTTGCTTAATTGAAAATAACTATTTTGTCAAATTTTTATTATTAAAGATTTTTTTAATTGGAACAATGTGTAATTTTTCATAATAAACAATAGTTATTCTATTTACACTGCTTCAATAGGATGTTAAAGCCAGAGGTGTGTGTACTATATACTCTGTATGTGTGTGCATTATTTCTGTTTTGATGAAACTGATGGCTTTAAAACAAGGACATACAGCATTACTAAATATCTTCATACTTTAGGAATATCTAAGATAAGTTTATAACTTATCAAAATAATATGCCAAGTCAGTTCAGCAGAAGATTCTTTGTGATGACTGCCGCACTGCTCTAGGATCACAAGATAACACTGCTCCATCATCTGAGTTCCTGAAATTGAAAGATAGTGGCAAATTATTCAAGCCTTCCCCCAGTGTCGTCAACATTTGTAATGAAAGCGAAAAGCGTTTTGAAAGAATGCTGGCAAAAAATGCTGGGAAGCTTCCCCATGGCAAAGGCATACCTGAGGCCATTGCTACAGTAGTTTTAAGCACTTTAAAAGTATCATCCCTATTTACAGAACAGAACTAGATGATCACGTGTTTGATTGGACAGTGGATGACAATCATGTTTACAAGCTGATCAAGAAGATTTTAAAATGCTACTGTAAAGTCCGGTGTCACGGTCTCAGCAATCCCCCAGTCTGAGTTATCCCCTTTGATCGTCTGCGCATGCGCGTACACCGCGGACCGCTGAGCACGTAGCTAGCTGGTCTCAACGCTCCCCCAGTCTGAGTTATCCCCTGGTTATCCGTGTGGTTTTTGCGTGGTTGTATTTGCTTTGCGTCTTTCTTATTTACAAAAAAAAGCACTTCAAACGTTTTCTCATAAAAGCATATCATTGTTACCTTGTTAGATATGGTAAGACCATTACTAGATATCGTATTATTGCTTTATAAATATGATTTAATACTTTTGTATATTTTTCAAAACTTATAGAGAACTCAGATTACGAAGTATTGATTGAGACTAGTCTGATCGAATGCTCCCAGTCTGAGTTTATCTGAAAAGGAGATACCCCCAGTTTGGGGAGCATTCCGACCAGTATCAATACTCCCCAGTCTGAGTTATCCCATTTCTAAAATAAATTATAACAGGAGATACCCCAGACTGGGGAGCACTGAGACCAGTATCAATACTCTCCAGTCTGAGTTATCCCATTTCTAAAATAAACTATAACAGGAGATACCCCAGTTTGGGGAGAATTCCGACCAGTATCAATACTCCCCAGTCTGAGTCATCCCATTTCTAAAATAGATTATAACGGAAGAGATACCCCAGACTGGGGAGCATTCAGCCCAGTATCAATACTCCCCAGTCTGAGTTATCCCAACAGGAATATGATTCGATTCAAAGTCACAGATCGAGCAAGATGGTAAGATGTCACTGCACATCAACGCAAGAACAATGTCAAAAACCTTACTTTATAATTACCTGTTGAGAGAATCTCTTTCTTCAACCTTCGTTTAAGTTCTTCATGGGGTCCATTTGAAGATGGTGTAAATGCAAAATGATTTGTTTATTTAAATATGGCTGCATTGGCGGCATACCGTGGTCTGTGTTCACTCCTACAAACTTGAATTTATCGAAGTTACGATGCCAAAGTAACTGAATGCCCGTGATTTTTCACTCAAAATCGTTCTTTTATTGTGCTGTCCTTATAATTAAACTATTCGGTCCGAATACTTTTACATATGATGCGAAATAATCGCGAAGAGGACAGCTCAGTATTACAAGTGCATACCTAAGAGCACTGAAAGTGGGATAGTCCAATATGGCCGCCGCTAACCGCCGCTGACTTCAGCACAAACGCCGGATGCGCTATCCAGTATTATATAATAATACGTGTTCATTCTGCATTTTCATTGGTCGCGAGCTGTGTGTTATTAAAGTACACACGCACAGATGACGTCAGCTGATGGCGAGAACTAATTTAGCTAATTTATTTCGCGGGTCTTCGCATGATTTTTGCCAACTTTATTATAATATAAAACAAATAGATTTCATTTTTTTGTGCTTCTGCACTGTAATAGATCACAGATGACGCCATAGCGTGTGAAGAACAAAAAGTCACGCACTCGACTGCGTCTCGTGCGTACTTTTTTGTTCTTCACACGCTATGACGTCATCTGTGATCTATTACAGTACAGACGCACGCAAAAATGAAATCTATTTGTTAAATATACACGGCCAAAAATTGAACAGGTTGTTGGTGCATGATGGTTGAACAACACCGGAACAATGTTGTTATCATGGTTGAACAGTACTGTTGAAACAACATTGTTGAACAATATTGTTGTGACAATATTGTTCGGACTTGATGGATGAACAATGCTGTTCCACGTTGTTGGAACAAGGGCTTAACAATACTGATAAAACAACGATGTTAAATGTTGTCAGAACAATATTGTTAGGCATTGTTGTTTTATCATGCCTCGACAATATTGTTGTAACAATATTGTTCGGACTTGATGGATAAACAATGCTGTTCGATGCTGTTGGAACAAGGCTCAACAATACTGATAAAACAAAGATGTTAAATGTTGTCAGAACAATATTGTTAGGCATTACACAGCCAGAAACGCCACAGACGTGCTGCAAGTTGTGGACTTTACCGACTTGCTGCAAGTTGTCATCAAGTTGCAGCAAGCCTGTTGACTTCATCAAGTTGCAGCAAGTCTGTGAGGATCAGACTTGCTGCAAATTGATATTTGCAGACTTGCTGCAAGTTGTTACAACAACTTGCAGCAAGCTTGCATGTGGATATCAAGTCTTGACAAGTCTGTCGTACAGCAACTTGCAGCAAGTCGGTTGAACGCATCAATGCTGATGCAAGTTGCAAAAATCAGACTTGCTGCAAGTTGATTTTTTCAGATTTGCTGCAAGTTGACATCACAGACTTGCTGCAAAACTGAAACCACAAATTGCAGCATGTTTGTTGAAAGCATCAGTGCTGATACAAGAGAATCTTGCTGCAAATTGAATATATATAAGTTGCTGCAAATTTGCAGTGAAAATCAGACTTGATGCGATTTAATATTTTAATGCAGCCTTTCTGCAAGTTACTGAAAAAACTTGCTTGTGAATAACAAGTCTTGTCAAAGCTATAGCCTGTATTTATATATAAGGGCTGACAGACCTAACAGTCGTTAGCGTAAAATAATTGAAATCTATCCTCGAACATTGGTTGGAAAATGTTAAAAATACGTAAGAAAAACTATTCTTGATATTTAAAATAAAGCGGCACTAAAATTAAAGTTTTGCTGCAGTGACTTTATTTATTTTTGTTAATGATAAATTGTCACGAACAGTCGATACAGCATTTGATTGGCTTTTAAAATTCAAGAACAATCTAACAACCAATCCGAAATCAAGATCAGACCGTATTCGTCATTACAAACAGCAAGCAACAGCAAGAAAGATATATTTAAAAAAAAACAACAGAAGATGTCAAGTCTTTGAAAGGTTGAATAGAGATTGAAGCGAAAAAATAGAGGTACAGTTAAAGTATAGTTCTTTACTTGGTGTATAGATGGGAGTTTAGACTAAAAATGACATTTTAATCATGTTTCTTACCATTTTCATAGGCGAAAAGACATTTCGTGTTTCGGATATGTATAAAGAAGACATTTAGCAGTATCCCAGCGAAAACGACGAAGAAAAGTCAAGCTCGCATGTGGCACGACTGCACCATACATAAGGTAATTGTCATCTCAACGTGTTCTTTATTTAAAACGTGTACAAGTTAGAATAGCTCTAACAGTGTTGAGAGCATTTGCGAAAAGCCGGTCGTTTCAGTACTTTTGTTGTTTTTTGAGCAGTTTTGATAATGCATGCATTTGTAAAATAAATTTCTGCGTCAATATATATGATATACTTGACTAAAATATAAAATACTTAGCTAGAAAAGATTCAAACTTTACAATACTATCCACTGAGATTAATAATTCTATTTGAAATTTCTCTGTAGAATTTTAAGGAATTAAAAGTGATCTTGGACTTGACCATCCTACGCAAGTGAAATATTGACATTATATGGAGGAACATACAAAAAATCGGCAGCGTCGGCTAAAGGAGGGGGCTGTGCTAACAGACGACAATGTTTTGGCTAGCCTGCTGATAATAAAATGGTTCTTAACGGTTTTTAATGTTAATGTTTTTAATAATAGATCGTAGTTTTAGATGGCGTAATGCTATTTTTACATAATGAAAATGTAAATGACAAATGTATACGAGTATACACTGTAATGCGGATAAAATAATATAAAGCAATTCATTTATTTCCTGTGTTTTTCTTTATGGTTTAGTCAATATGATATGCAAGCTTGATTTCCAAAGATGTTGTCAGCAAAAAAAACTACTGTTATCATGTTGATTTTAGTTGTTTTAACAGCATTGTTTATGCTTGTTGAGTCATCAACCGGGAACAGCATTGTTCCAACAACCGAGAAAAGCACTGTTGTTTGAACAACCAGGAACAGTATTGTGTCATCAACTAAGCCTACGCGTAGACAGTAAGCCGGGAACAGCATTGTTCTGACAACCGAAAACAGTACTGTTGTTTGAACAACCAGGAACAGTATTGATTCATCAACCGGGAACAGTACTGTTCCAACAACCGAGAACAGCACTGTTGTTTCAACAACCAGGAACAGTATTGTGTCATCAACCAGGAACAGTACTGTTGTTTGAACAACCTGGAACAGCATTGTTCTAACAACCGGGAACAGCATTGTTCTAACAACCGGGAACAAATTGATAACCTGGGTTGTTGAATGCCGCCCCAACAACATTGCTACATCCTGATCTCAACAGGCGTTGAACAACTTGTTGACAGCTTGCAACAACATGATGATTTTTACGCGTGTATATCAGTGACGAAAACACCGCGGAAAAACGTCTGCGCATGCGTGATTAGTCAAGCCAATGCCAATGTGCCAGTGTAGCGTCCAGGTGTCTAGCTTTCCTGCCCGCAATAAAGATTTTAAACAAACTTTCTTTACGTTGAGTGTACTTCACTGTTATTTATTTTTACTCACAATCACTTATAGCGAACTACAACAAAATATGTGTACAAAAAACAACTCCAAAGAAGAATACGCGTCCTTACGCCGTCCTCTTTCTGCTCCCACGGAGGGAAGGTTCAGTACTTTTCTTTCCAAACGGAGGGAAGGGTCATTCCATTAATCTACTACACCAAAACGTATAGCACAGAAACACTGAAAATTCTCAGAGATACACAAAAACTGTAAGTATTGTTAAAAACCCTATAATTATGTACTTCAAGAATGGATCAACATAACGTAATGGAACTCAGTGGGGTCTACTTTAATTCAAGACACAAACAGCACAGTAAATTAAATGCTCATAATCATAATCATACAGGATGTATCAAAAAAAAGTTTACAGTTGGGAAAAAGTCGATAAATTAATGGTGGAAATAAGTAGTTTGACGTCCTCATGGTTTATCTGACAGTAAAATGATTTGAAATAATAACCATTTTTGGAGTGAAGACCGAGAAGCACTTTTTAAAGAGCGTGCGCGCAAAAGTGAAACATTTAAAACACAATTTGAATACATAAGGTAAAATATGGCACATACTGTTTGAGCCAAGAAAGTTTCAAAAAGTTTTGTCAATGCCAACGCGAACGCTCGCCGTCCAAGTCTTGGATTATTTACTGTTTTTCGTTTTTAAATTTAAAGCGCTCATTAATTATAGCCTGCGTGCAGCTCTTGCATAAATCAGAACACGGGAATCCACAAGGGATATTGCGTTAATTCGAGAATAATTTTCAGTGTTTATTTATGCCGAATACTGTTGCATTCTTGATCTTTTAAACAGCCCCATTTCACTGTTTACAGTGTTCAGCTATGGACTGATTGTGTTGTGACTAAGCACGACGAACCATAACTCTGTCCTGCTTGATATGATCATTTGTCCCTGATTATTTATTTCGACGTTAGGTACGCTTTGGGTGCCACATTGACGTTTCGCCTTTTCCCAAGTGAATTAAAACATTTTAAGGAATTGCCTGCGATTGCAGTTGTTTTTCACGAAACGCTTTGGAGAACGAGTAGTCGCATTAAACTATGCTGTTGAGTGGCCACCGAGATCCCAGACTTAACTCCGTTTCTCCTCTGGGGCTATATCAAGTCAAAGTTTATACTACACCGTTGGCTAATCTGGATGACCTCGAGATGAGAATCCGTAACGAAATAGATATTCTTAGGCAGGACATATAGCTATGGTTCGACGTGCTGTTAATAGCATGACTGCCAGAGCTGAGCTATGCTTGCAATGAAATGCTGGTCATGTTGAAGACTAATAGCAACAATGTAAATTTTTGTAAAGAAACCCTGTAAATAAACCCCTGAAAACGTTGTAATATCTGCAAAAATCGTTAGAAACAATGTTGAAATAAAGAATTAATACAGCTTAAACGACGCTAGTAAAAGCTTAAAGTCCCTTGTGGTTCCCGTGTTTTGATTTATGCAAAAATCTGAGCGCGCAAAAAGTTAAATGGGCAAAATGCATAATTAACGAGCGCTTTAAATTTAAAAACGAAAAGCAGTAAATAATCCGAGATTTGGACACCGCGCGTTCGTGTTGGCATTGATGAATCTTTTTGAAACGTTCTGAGCTCAAGCAGTATGTACCATATTTTAGCCCTATGTATCCAAATTGCGTTTTAAACGTGTCATTTTTGTGCGCAAGCTCTTTGAAAAGTGCTTCTCGATAACAGAATTTTCACCCTAAAAATGGTTATTATTTCAAATCATTTTACTGTCAGATAAACCGCAGGCCGTCAAGCTACTTATTTCCACCAACGGTTTTCGCAAACTTTGTGCGCTGATTAATTTATCGACTTTTTCCCAACTGTAAACTTTTTTTGATACACCCTGTATAGCAAAGATCAGACGTGCAATTCCTGATCATTTGCGCACTCCAGTACAGCATGAGCATGAGTACAGCACAGTGAGTGGCCCAAGCTCGCGCGAGTGTTAATACTATCGGTTTGGTTTTTGCACTTAAATTTTGAAATAAAATTTATTTTTATTACAGATTATTTTACGGATTGTACACGTTTTTGGGGTAATGCAGTAATATCATAACGTCAAAAATGTTTTAGTAAGCCAATTGATAGCATTTTCTATCACAGTCATGTAGTAAAGTCAGTGAACATGAGAGAAACGCGCTTGTTTTATATATGCCATTTAGGCCACATGCACTTACCGATTTCCAAGCCACTCCATCCAGCCTGTCCTAGATGCCTAATTTTGTGTATACTATAAATATGTATAAACAAAGTGATACAGTAAAGGACAGACTCGATGAATTCGCTTGAAAATCGGTAAGTGTGAACTAAATGACACGATGAATAAGTGTGTTCATCGACAATATTGTGAATTAGAGATTATTTTATTATTTAATTTACTGACTTTACAACATAACACCAAATGGCAGTGAGAGTAAATGCTAGTAACGGGCTAACTAAGACATTTATGATATTAGTTTAAAAATACCCAAGAACGTGTAGAATACGTAATAGAATCGAAGTATAATAAAAAATCTTGTTTTTAAAAGTGTTATAATATGTTTTTTTAATTCTACGCGAGGTAGGAGATCTTTACAGGTATTAATTCTACAGTTCAATAGTCGTCTTCTTCTTCTGAGTTTGTTGGTCTGTCTTGTCTTGTCTTGTCTTGTCTTGTCTTGTCTTGTCTTGTCTTGTCTTGTCTTGTCTTGTCTTGTCTTGTCTTGTCTTGTCTGTTCGTTTGAGTAGAGTTTTCACTTCTCGGCTACTCTGCAACTACTGCTCGGGATTCAGCTGGGCGGTCTTTTATACTAACGGTCGAAGGAGTTTTTGTGCATGTGAGCAGAATGGTGGGCTGATGTTGGCTCAGCCAATCAGCTCTAGGTTTTGGATTTCTGAACTCTCGCAACAGCTCTTTTCCTCTATTTATTTAAGGCGTTGTCGCACTGTCTCAGTCGGTCGTATGCTCCGTCAATATTATTTAAAAAATGTTCACAACTTAACTTATTTTGTTGATTTCCTTAGTAAAACGTAAACGTAATATATATATGAACTCAACTTCAATGTTTGACTTTTACTTTC
Organism: Muricea muricata; assembly: GCA_963855995.1. NCBI lineage: Eukaryota > Metazoa > Cnidaria > Anthozoa > Malacalcyonacea > Plexauridae > Muricea > Muricea muricata. The sequence goes on from OY979717.1 coordinate 64,104,800, forward strand.
CTACAATTTTACAATGCTACATTTTTATGACGTAACACTTTTACTACCTGACCGCGCGAAATATCCCTGGATATGATTGCCTCAAACCTGTGCACGTGCCCTTAGCTGCACGTGGAATTTTCCTTATCTACATCAATCCGACCACGTTGTATGGTTTTTGTATCAAACCTTGACATGTTCAAATATACTTAGTTAACCTGTGATCTCAATGGAAAAGATAACTGACAGGTCGTAAAAGATATACGAATTTTTTACTTACTTTATCTTTCCTTAGCAACCAAATATTCTCATTATCTTTCCCACTGACGTATCTAGTGTTTACCTTGCCTGGAGAACTTAACTTAGCTATTTTTATGCTATTAATGTACTGCTTCGTAACAAAAGTATAAAAGAACAAGCATAGCAAAAACAACTGTGAGCCCGGGCCACCTGTGAGAACAGTTGCAGTTGATCTCCATCCAGATTCACAGAATAATGGCGCTGTGAAACCCAAAAATTCACTGAAATGCATAACGATGTCTTAAATATATACAGTTACAGTAAGCTGAATGAACACCGTTAGTCCAGGTGATGCTTGCTTTGATGCCAAGATCTTGTCTTTGTACTTGTAATACTGATTCTTTGAGCGGTAATACAGATCAATTTTCAGTTCAATCACTGTCTCGTCAACAACTGTGCAACCCCTTGCCTCGTCTGCGATGTGCTTTTACTCTCTTAACTGTAAAATCGCAATGGTATAAATCAAAATGTGGCATATTTTGTGGGAATTTATAACTGAAGTATTTAAAAAAATCAGCGGTTATTGCAAAGATACCGCAAAAGTAACTTATACAGGTTGAAAGCTTGGTCAAAGGTCAATGAAACAACTAAACAGCTATGCACGGGTATATTAGATTTGCCGATAGTTTTTGTGTTATTTAAGATAGACATTGACATAGACACAGACACTTCATTATAGATCCATAAAAGGGCTCGTTGAATCACAACAACGGCTAAGCAAACGAATTCATTCTAAGTTCACGAGGCAAATCATTATACAATTTTGCTCCTCTATTGGAAAACATTCTTTGTCCCGTAGCGAGCCTACATTTCGGAAAACGCAAATCATTACAATATCTAGTTGTTCTTTTATGTATAGCAGAATTACATTGCCCATTGGTCTGATAAATATGATAGTACTTCGGCTTCACCATGAAGGCATTTTTGGACCATAACGGCATCATTTAGAAACAATCTGTCTTTTACATAAAGCCACTTCAAAAATTTTATGCTCTCATAAATATGGTAATATTTTCTCAGTCCCAAAAACAATCCTTTCAGCAACATTCTGCATTAACTGCAGCTACTTTCCATTTTGTTTTGATGTATTGCTTAATATAGTTGAGCAATAAAACAACTTACTAAAAACAAATACTTTCATTGGTGCATGATTAGTAAAAGAATTGTTTTTCTGTATATAATGAATATATCCTATTTATTTTCAACAACTTAAAAGTGCAGTTTGAAACTAATTCTCTTGTGTTTTAATTATAAGTAAGATAAGAGTCAATGTTAACGTCTAGGTCCCTCCCTACAGGAACAGGATTTACTTTTCCCAATATTTTAATGGCTGGTATTGACGGTAGTTTGCGAATTAATTGCAAGACTCCGATTACTAAAATTTTGGTTTTTTCGGATTTATTAACGGCGAATGTTCACAACACCATTTCGATATTTCATTTAAACCTTCATTCAAGTCAGATACAGCTTTGCTAAGATCGCACGGAGAAAACGTGATAAAAGACTTCGTATCATCAACATAACCCATCGATTTGCAATTTTTGGGAACGGACAAAATTTCGTCTACGTATATTATTGTAAATAAAAGTGGTCTCACAATGCAACATTGCGGTACACCCACTGACCGCGCCCGCGTATTTTTTCAGCGGTACCTCGCATGAATTTAAAAGAGCGGGAATTGTTTTGAGTGTTGACAATGGTTTTAGCTCGGTTTGCTTCGGTTGACTTGCAAAATGAATGATAAATAACGCTGACCACGGTCTGAATAATTCTGATATCCTACTCAGCCTGATCCAATAATTAGCTACATAGCTGAAAAATAGCGTGGGACTGGGAAACAGGGAGAAGAAAGACGGGACAATCAAGATCTTCATGTCTTTGCCTCAGCCTTAGCCTTAGCCGTTCTACTTAGGAGCTGCGTGGTGTATAATAGCTGGAATGCGATTAATGAGAGCGTGATTCAAAATTTAAGGTAACATTTGATTACTAACCAACTATTGAGCGCTTCTCAATCAAGAAAATGTACTGCCTTAACTTAGCAATTTGCTCTGTACAACATGAGATAACTTTAAGATAGCTCACATTCAAGAACATCAAGAACATGTACTACCTCTGCATGATCTAACCACGCTTAACTCAGCAGTAAGTTCTGTACAACATCAGATCATTTTAAGACACTCCAAGAACATATACTACTGAAAGAAGTGAAATCTAAGTAGTATATGCACGACACTATAGCTCACTAATTCTTTTTCTTTTTTTTTTCCCCCAAACCTCCTTCCGTCCTTTTCTTTTCGGTTTTTCCGGGCGCCATTTTGGAAAATTCCTTGAAAAATTTTTTTCAAGGAATTACACAACCGAACAAGATATGGACCTGCGTCTCTTTGAATGGATTGGAATAGGGGGTAACGGTAACATTTGTAACTTTACCGATATAAACACCAACCGGCACCCTACTGAAAATTTACTTTTTCAACCACGCGATTTTTTTCAAAAGGATCGGTCCTTGGTTTTTACGAGTACCCGTAAGGTAACGTTTCGAAGTTATCTTCAACTATTCGTTTGTTGTAACCTAACGAGAATTTCTTGGTTTGGTCTTTGTTTATCATGTTTTTGGTTTTTGGGTCTCTTGTGATTGCACCTTTTTTGTCTATGCATACAATTTTATTTGGGTCTTGTATGATTGAATCCATAACTTCCTATTAATTTTTTTGCTGTTTTGGAAATTTAACGTGAACCCTTTTACCTTACAAACGGTCTTACCTTTACTAGTTTCGTACGCATACGACTTTGGACCTGTGCCTCACCATTTTGTGATATAATCACCTTCTAATTCATCGGTGAAGTCTCCTAAACTATCACCTTTGTCTATGATGTTACCTCCAGGTCTATCTACGAACCAGCAACTATCCGTATCGTAACCTAATACCTGGTCACCTAGTTTATCCAGTACTCCATATAGCATTTCTCGAGCGTGCGACGTAGTGAAAGCCGCCACAAAGATGTTAGTATTGTTATGATTGTCTACGAATTTGTTTTTGGTATTAAAATTCATTTGTACCATATCGTCTGTTAAAAATTGTATATATAGATCGTCTACAGTATCGTCTAAAAGGACGTCATAGAATTCTTTAGGTTTCTTTACGTATTTAGTTTGCGTTAAATTTATTCGTCGGCCAAATTTACCCCAAAGAGAATTTAGACATAATTTAGCAATTTGTCTCATACCTGCATTGAATTCTATTTTTCCCAGATCGATGTCTAATCGTTCCTTGACGATTCTTTTGAAATCGTCGATTGATTTATACGTACAGTTGTCACCAACTACGGGTGGTTTTGAATTTTCCATTTTAATACGCATAAATTCTTTAACGTTATCTCGGAATAATGTGTCTGTGATTTTTTCAAAATGCCATACTTCGTAGATTCTTGTGATCCTGTATCCTTTTTCGATGGCTTTGTTAATTTCGTTTGTACACCACGTCCCAGTGATGGATCGTTCTTCTTCGTTGTGTTCGCATTTTGTTTGTTGTTGTTCGGCACAGGTTCTACATAATGGGAACAGTAACTTTTTGGATTTTCCACAATGTGTTCGGACAGGTAACACGGGATGATACAAATTTTGTGGCGGGTCTACTTTACACTTAATGAAACCGAACCATTTACTATCGTAACTTACTGGATTTAAAATCTTAGTTGGATGCCCAACGGGATAGGTTTTAAAATACTGGACCGTAGGATATAGACTTACAAAATCTACGTACCGTCCTTTTTCGTTCTCTTTAAAATCATATTTAAGTTTTGTAACGTTCGTACGTCCACCAAAAAAAGCATCTCGTGGGTTTAAAGGTGTTATTAATTCAACATCGTTTCCCTTTGACCACTTTTTAAAATCCTTAGTTAATTCGCACTCGTAAACTTCTATTAAATTATACCCTGAATCTTTAATTTTTTGGTTTTTGATTTGTGTCCTTTTTTGCAATTCTCCCATTTCAACCTCGCTCCAAGGATTAATTGTATTTTCTGTATAACATTTTTTACAACCGTGCCAAAAGCAACCCTAAAACTCGTGTACCGTGTTTGTGGCTTTACAGAAACCGTCTACTTTTCCAACGTCCGGGATAACGTATTCCCCACCGTTCATGACGTGTTGGATATGTACGTTTTGTGTATCTGAGACCCATTTTAACCACATCATTGAAATTTTACTAAACTTTTCGGTTTTACACTGTCCTTAATTATACCAATAGTATTTTCAGGCATAAATTTAGACCGATACACGTTCATACAAACCGACGCAATTGTTATATACTGAAGGGGGTCTATGTTTGCCATGGTTCTAAAATCTTCTCTGAATTTTAACATCGATCTTCGTAAAATATCCACGTCGGACCAACAATAGGCTACCAATTCCTTTTTAAAGTTAAACACGTAATTTTCGTTAATTCTGTCTTGGTGCCATTTTAGGAACCTCTTACGTCCATCAGACATCATTTGGTCAACCCCGTAATATTTCACGTCCGGGATTGTTCCTACGTAATCCTGGTTTTTAGGTGTGTTAAAAAAGTGTGGAAAATATCCCTTTTTCTTTTCGGTGAGTCCGAACGTTTTTGGGAAATCGGCTAACCTACTTTGGACGAAATTTATACTATCTATGAACCTCATTTGGTAATGTTCTTCTTTGATTTGCATATACATAATTTTTGTTCCGTTGTAAATACAAAAGGGTTTAATTCCGTTTTGTACACAATATTTTAAAATGAATTGTGCGTCGAAACTTTTAGCGTTATGTGCGATGAACGTATAACAATCATGGCGGGGGGTAAATACGAATTTACAGAATTCGTCAATTGTATTAAAAGTCCACTCGAAACCTTCAAAGTCTTGCACGTTTACGTGGTTAACGATGTGTGTGCCTGTGTCTTGTTGTGTTTCAAAATCGTAAAACATATATTTATCTGTATAAGTCTTACAACAAAGGCACCTATCTTTTAGTTTTAGGTTACCACAACCTATGTTAAATTTCCGGGGGCCCCTCATAAATTTTATTTCGTCGTTGGTACAATTTAGAACCTCTGCTATTTCTTCTTTGGTCCAATCTACCATTTCCTCTATTTCTTCCATGTCCCAACCAATTGCACGTACGGCTAGCATTAGTTGGATTTCCTCTTCGCTTTTACCATACGTTCCTATTCTTTTAATTGTGGTTTTGGTGTTTGTCCTAGTACAATGACCTCCTTTTGTTTCAACGACTTTCATGTAACATTTGTGGTTTTGCATATCACAGTATTTACCGTAATTATTACACTCCGAATAACCACAGACGTGGGTCCTAAGATCTGGGACGATTCTCTTACATTTAAGACATTTCTGCACCAATTCACATACGATATCTTTTTTCTCACCTATTGACCTATTCCTTTTATGCTCGTCGAAACATTTTTGTCCTAGGAATGTACGATTACAATCGTTACACGTTATTTCAGGACCGTTGCAATTACTATTATATTTAAAACACGACAGGAATTTTTCAGGGCAACTATGCTTGTCACGACGCGTGTAACCTTCTTTACACGTGTGACAATAGTAATTTTTATTTAGGAATCCAGGCATACTCGTGATGACATCGTAGTGGTTTTTGTTCTTGTATAGGTAAATTATTTTACCGTCGGTACTTTCATCTTCTGACGTGTATATGATTTTGTTAAAAAAATCAGCATCGACAATATTAATTTGTACACCTAAGCGTTTTGCGAAGGTGTTAACGTCTTCGAGCGTGTTCCCAAAATCGTTAATTTCGACACCGGCTTTTTCGTGAGGTCTATACGCTTCGTCTTCCTGTAGTTTTCGAGAACCGTTAAAATCATTTTTAATCTGAGACTTTGTCCATTTAGACTCATTAATGTTTGCATGTGCCGTTACGATTGCACGCGCTAAACATAAAGTATCTGAATTTTTAATACAAATTATACTTTTCTTGTCTGCAATATTGTTCTTATCTATTCTTAGGCGACCGGTACCTCGTGGTATTTTTGTGGATTGAACTTCGATTGAAAGTTCGTTAAGAGGTACGCTTTTATGTTCGACAAATTCTAGTGCGGCTTTGATTAAACCATAGATAAAATTCTTATCGTCCGTTATTGTTAGTAACTTGGTGCTGAATGGTTTTGTCCAGGTAGGATGCGAAACAATAAATCTAATTTTATCACCCGTTACCAGCCCACGTTCGTTGATTGTCATTTCTAATGCTTTTTGGAATACGTTTACTGGGTCAACTGGGTACTTGTTAATTTTGATGATATACGAGTCAAAGTACGTTGTGAATTTTGCATTTGAATTTGAACTAATCTTTATAACTTCAAATGGTGGTCTTACGTTTTTACCGGTCTTTTTGAGTTTGTTTTCTAACTTTCTCCTGGCGTCTCTAAACGTCTTTTTTCCTTTCCACTTAAGATCGTCTAAAACCTTAGCTTATCTCTTTTCTTCCTTTTTAATTTCACGCTCCCACTTTAATGTTTCTTTCCTGAGTTGAGCTTGGCTTTCCCTCTTGCGTACAAGCTCTTCCTTTCTGCGCATTTGCTGGAGTTTTAACTCCTCCTTCTCACGTATTTTCTGGAGTTTTAACTCCTCTTTCTTACGTATTAAGTTTATTTTGCGGGATTCTAACTCTTCTTTTTTACGCATTTGCCGGCGTCTTAATCTTTCCTCTTTAAGATGTTCACGTCGTTCTTCTATCTCTTTTTCTAACCTTTCAAACTTCCGTTGTTTTGAGGTTCTGACCTTCTCAAGTTCTCGTTGGCGACGAAGTTCTTTTTTGGTTGTGTTGAAGGGCCCTTTCTTTTTCCTGTTGAGCCCTCTTTTTTTTCCTCCGATTAACCATACTCCTTTATTAATACTTTGGGCGTTGACCACCGCACATGTCGTTTCAGAATTTTTTTTTGCAAAAAAAAAATTCCTTCTATAACTTACAAAAAGTTATAGAAGGAGTATGGTTAACCGGGAAAGCCGAATGGTCTTCTTCTTTTTATTAATGAGGTGTTTGTTTTTTTTTTTGTTTGATTTTTTTTTAATTTTTTTTTTTTAGTCTTCGATTACGGTACGTGTGGGTTGGGGGGATTTTTCGATGTTGATCGAGTCTATAACGTGCACGAGCAGCGACGGGTGAGTGTGGTTTACGTACACGGCCGTCAGCGTAATTTGTGCATTCACGATAACGTGTCTAACATTTAGCATCCCATGGTTAAACTCTTTTAGTTTGAGGTACAGGTTGTTGTACCCGTCATCGTTCTTTTTTAAACATCGTAACAACGGTTTTTCCAACGGTTTGTCGAGTAACGTCTCCACCCTACCTTCGGCAGCACGTAATTTGTCATACATCTCGTCAGGAATGCTGATACCAATGTTGTAATTTTCGTACTCTTCATTGTACGAAATGCCAAAATGAGAATAACATTCTTTGAGCAGGAACGTGATTGTACCGCCTTCCCCGTATGTTAGATTCACGTACTTTCCGGCAGATTTCTTGGACTGTTTCTTGGACGATACTTGGATGAGTTCAGGATTAAACGGCATTCTTTTTATTAATATACACAGGGCCCGGAAAAACGTATACAACTAAAAAAAAATTCCGATATTTTTTTAAGTATCGGAATTACCAACCTTCAGGGAGCGATGGTGGCGAGGCGTTGTCCAGCAATAGTAATCTCAAGTTTTTCAAGGGGATAAGATTGTAGTGCTTTTGTCAATTCTCCCAAACTACCATAATATACCGAAGACCCATCTAAGAACTTAACTTTAAAAATCCTCGGCTTGACAATGATCATTTTTATTACCTATAAAAAATTTTTAAAAGCTTTTAATTTTTCTACAGCGGTCATTTCCGACCACTTTAAGTTCATGTCCCTTACGACCGGTTTGACGACGACGCGTACGACGTGCGCTTTAACGGGACGTCCTGCTTTTTCCAGTTCGTTGGCCAGGAACGTTAATTTTTTTTGTTTTTCCGTTCGACGGCCCGGTGGTTTTTCCAAAGTACGGGAAGTATTTCATAGCGTATTTGTTTGTACACGCCTTGCCGGTAATCTGGTTTTTCAAAAACGGTTTTTTTTAAAAACTCGTGGATTACATTTCCAACCTTATTCGTAGGGTTTAACTCACATATATTAATTACCAAATGCATAACCGCTTTTTTGAAATGTTTTGATTCCCTATAACGACCGTCAATATAGTTCCATAGTGTACTGTTGTAAAATTCTTTAAGGACCTCGTACATGAGGTCGGCACGATGTTTGCAAATCATTTTTTATTTAACAGCCGGAATTTAACTATCCTTTTTTTTTGCGCATTAGTTGCGTATTAACTATCCTTTTTTGGGTATTACCTATCCTTTTTTGCGTATTAGCTTACGCAAGGTCACATGGCCAGAAATTTAAGACATTGGCACTGGACATGACGTGATTGTTTGAACAAATATGGCTGCCACAATTAGCATTAAAAAAAAAAGTTAATGAAAAATTTGCAAAATACAACCGCAATACCGTACTAAAAGCATTTGCCGAGTTCGAATAATCTTTGCAAGGGCTTCGTTATTGCATTTCCGTACTTTTTTTCATTAATTCGTACGTGGAACTGGTTACATTTTAAACAACTATTTTCCGTTCATTCCTTCTTAATAGTTCTCTTCATTATCTGCCATTTTCGCGCAATAGCTATACTTTAGTGTCACCAGTTGGATCCCATCTGTTCTTGGGGCAGTTTGCCGGGTTCGTTTGGCAATTAATATATGTTCGACCACTTCCACAAAAATTTTCAAAGCTGTTTGTTTAGTCCAACAGATTACATTTTCGTGATTAATAACACGAAATTCTTAACTCGTTGCTGTAACAATTACAGCACAAATGTTTATGTTCAACCAAATTTCCACCGAATGAAATCCAATTTTTATAAAGATGTATTCCAGTAGGTTCTCCATGTTTGGTATCAAAATAAAGCTTAGAAACCAGGCTTTAAAACCGTGCAAAGCACAGCATTAGCAAAGCGTTAGCATTTTTGCGAACTAACGCTGCCCTCACAATAGCTAGCGCACGGGCGCAATGTCTTAAATTTCTGGCCATGAAAAAAAAATTCTTTCATAACTTAAAAAAAAGTTACGAAAGAAAAATTTTGTAGGCACCCCATCCGCCTGCCAGCCCGGCTAGCCCGACGGCAACGTGTTGGTATTTTTCCATTTCGTCTGATGGTTTGTAGAAATCTGATATGTAAGGTTCTCTTTTAAACGTTTTGTTTTCGTAGGTAATTTTTTGCAAGTCGTCTAACGCTTTGTTTGTCTTGTTAATATCTGCGTTCGCGTCAGACAACTGTTGACGGAGTAAATCAATTTCGTTCTTCTTTGCGACTTGGTTTTCATACCATTTTTCTTTTGCTGCCGTTAATTTTTCCATAGCCAAGTTGTGTCTTTTCATTTCATCTTCGTATCCGTTTTTGTCTAGGAATTTGAATAGGAACCCGGCGCCGGCGAATGCCAGCGCATTGAATATTCCTGATGCTGCTACGCTTGCCATATTTTATTTATGAACCTTTAGATATCTCTTTCGGAATGTACTCCTTGTCTTGAAGCGTCTTGACCAGTAACGTACCCAACCCGACGGCAACGGCTAATTTTGCTGCTCCATTTACCGTTTCTGGAACTCCCAGCGGTGTCTTTAAAAATTTCTTGCTCACGTACGAAACTCCGACGGCACCTGCTGTAACTGCAGCCGCAGTGTAAACACTATTCATTACTTCTTTTTGTGAAGACATACTTTACTTGTTTATTATATAGTTAATTTTTAAAACTCCGTAATTTACTGACAGTGTTTCTTCGTTGTTTTGGACGACGTTGTTGTTGTTGACTGCTTCTTCCTTTTTACCTGTTGTCGTGTAAAGGTAACACCCTAAACCAGTCGCTCCTAGAAGTGAAAGGATTTTCGTTGTACCACTCATTCCTTCTTCTTCATTATTTTCACAGTCACCTTCAGGTTCCCTAGGGTTGATTGGTTGTCCCGACTCTTTTTTCCTTTTCATTGCTTTGTTATATTCGGCGAGGTTTTTTCCTGCAGCAATCCTTTTAGGATCTTTTTCAGGTTTATCGGTCGTGATTCGTTGCTCAGGGTTGTTTAATGTTTCGCTCATTTATTTGTTAATAAAACAGATAAATGAATATGGGGTGCTCACAAAGTATAGAAAGGCGTTAACATAAAACGTAAATTTCTAGTTGGTATACATTTTTCAAAAGGTTCAGAAGGTATAGAAGCAAATATTCAAATTGCCCACGGAACGACTCGAAAAAAGAAATACGAAATGGTTTCGACTGTTGAAGAGGAGAACTTACAAACATCATCTATTGAAGAAAACGTACCTAATCAAGAGAGTTCATGAAGGTACAAGAATGCTTTAGACTTTTAAAGTGTCTTTTTAAGTCATCTGATTTTCCAAAGGCTTTGTCACACACACCGCAATGATATCTTTTAGTTTTTAAGTTATTAAGGTAAAGTTCCCTTTTCAATTTCTCTTGACCAACATAATTCCATTTGTTAAGGGTATCCAAAGGGGTATACGTATTTAGGTCTGCGCTTAATATTTTAATCCACTTCTTTTCAACTTTACAAATTGTTTTTTTATCACAAATACGTGATAAAAGCGGAATTGCTTCCCAATTCTCTAAGCCTGTTTCATTCATTCTCTTATATAGTTTACTATTACAAATTTTGACCTGTGTGTATGAATTTGTAACCGCCTCTTTAAGGTTAGTGACGTACTCCCCACGTATATATCTGTACCGTCATCTTCCTTGTCCGTCCGTCTCAAAAGGTAAACAGTTCGGGATTTAATTTCGTTATCCATTATTTATTAATAGTTAGTTTTTCGTAACTCGCACGAGTTACGAACAGCAATTTTTTTCAACAAAACACAGTAGATTTACAGTAAAAATTTTAACATTGGGAATTTTGGGACTATTAACCTACCACATAATTTAATTTCATACAGTATCGTTTTAGGACCAATACTTACGGAACTTGATTCAGTGGACCCGCTACTTGGTTCCTTGCTTGGTATCCAAATAACCCCACCCCTATTCAACACAACGTTTGGGTCTTTTACTATTTCGTGGATTTGTAATTGTTCCTTTATGGTTAGTGGCGTACCCCCAACATACCAATCCATTTCATCGTCAAAGTCCCCCTTTTCTGCTCGTTTTAGCAGCTCCTTTAATCGCTTATTTTCAATTTGTCTTCGCTCATCTAAGGTTAGTAACGTACTGATATCGTCCTCCTTGTCTGCCTGTTTTAAAAAATAGACTGTTTTGAGATTATTATCATTCATTCTTTATTAACAGTTAGTTTTTCGTAACTCGCGCGAGTTACGAACAGCAATTTTTTTTCAACAGTAAAAAACCTTACCTAAATTAAGAATTTTGAAATTAGTGGCTGGCATCGGAAAAGACATGGATTTCTGCTTTTCTGGCGTCGTTTGAGTTCTGTGGAAGATAACATCTAGGAATCATGATATCCTGCAGATCGTATAGACCAACTGTCCACTCGTGCCATTTCTTCCAGAGTGAAGTGGGTAAAGGGTCGTCCCACCCTAATGGTAAACTGTCGTTTTCTTTCTCATTTCCTAGTATTGTCAGCTGCCGTAGTAGGAGTCTTCCCGGTAATGTGACTGGGGTTGCGAAGCCAAGAGGGTCGTATATTGAGTTAATAACTGATAGAACTCCACGACGGGTGAAAGGTTTTTCTGGTAAGGAAATGGAGAATGTTAACGCGCCGTTTTGTGAATTCCACATAACACCCAAGGAACGTTGAGACGGTAGTGGGTCTCGTTGAAGGTCAAGGTTTTGTATGCTGTCGATTCTATCTTCTGGTGGAAGTGCTTGCATTACCTCTACCGCGTTTGATGCTTTCTTGTGTAACTTAAGATTTGCCGTTGCTAACATCGCTTGGGTATTCATGACAAGATCTATGGCTTCGTCGGGGTTAGAACAAGATGTCAGGCCGTCATCGACGTAGAAGTCGTTGCATACAAAGTCGTTAGCAGCGTGCCCAAACTCTTCCTCGCCGTCATCGGCCGTCTTCCGCAAGCCAAATGTTGCAACTGCTGGGCTAGACGTATTACCAAACAGATGTACAGTCATTTGATACTCGATAATGTTCTTCGTCTTGTCGTTGTTCTCGAACCACAAAAAGCGTAACAGATTTTGATGTTCAGGATTTACATAGAAATTATGGAACATTTGTTCTATGTCACATGCGACAGCTACGTTATTTCGCCTAAAACGAAGGAGTGTCCCCAACAAAGAATTCAGCGTATCAGGACCGGATTGCAGTTCTTTATTAAGCGAGACTCCATGAAATTCTGCAGATGAGTCAAATACGACGCGAATTTTGTCGGGTTTTCGTGGATGGTAAATGCCGAAGTGTGGTAGATACCAAATATTTCCTGGCTCATGAGTTGCCTTCGTTCCTCTGTTGAGCGGAACTGGTATGGCGTGTCCCCGTTTTAGTAGTTTTTGCATGAATTGAAAGTAGTCCTTTTCCATTTGAAGTTTGCGTTTGAACGAGAGTAACAAATTATTCATACGACTTGCGGCTTGACCTCGATTGTTTGGAAAAGTGACGTTGGTCTTTCGAAGGAGAAGTGGCATCTCCCAATTTCCAAATTTGTTTTTATGGATACCTGTTTCCATTATTTCTATGAAGCGCCGATCTTCTACGGACATACTCTGCTCGTTATCATGACTCGTTGTGCGAAAGACGTCATCCCAGTTGTCCCCCAATTTTTCGCGAGGTTCTTTTATCTCGAACATGTTTGGGCATGGAATGTATTCATGATGCAGGATCTCGTGGGAGGAATTGGCCAATGGTTTTACTTTAGGTTCCACGTGGATATTGTCTATTTCTGGATAGGACGACTTTTGACACACGGTACGATGCGTTCGCACAGGTCCACCTTCACGTCTTAGACACAGTTCTCCACAGACAGTCCATCCAATAGACAATTTGTGCGCCCAAGGTGTCCCTATCGGTCCGTTACGAACTTTTCTGACTTTCATCAGTTCAGGAGCGTCCCAGCCAATGAGTAATGCAACCTCGGCTTTCCGGTCCAACGGTGGGATTTCTTTTGCAATATCTCGCAGATAATGGAATTTCTTAACTAACTCTGGTGTTGGTATTTCCCGTTTGTCTGTAGGAATATTCTCACATTCTACCAAGGTCGGCAATGGCAATGAAATTCTATTCGTTGACTTTACCACCAATCCCGGCACGCGTCGGCCATATCTAGTTTCTTTTGATCCACCGCAGGTAGATAAGAAGTACTTCTCCTTGGGTCTAACTACCGGGTGGCGCAAAAAAATGTGCCCCCTCTTTGATTTATTGTAGTTAAAGAAATAAAGCAGGAATCATGTTTAAATATCCTTTAATAAACGTAGTGAAGTCTAACTTAAATTTTAATGTATGTTGTGCAAATTTTCAAGACATATGAGCCGAGATGTACTCGTTTAATCTCAAGGTGAATCTTTTGAAGCAAGCGAAAAGTTGTTTAAATGGCGTCTTAACTTGTGTTATGATAATACATGTGAAAACATCCAACAGTAAGAAGAACTGTTCATCAGTTCTTTCTGATCAACCTCCTGCATTCATTGGAAAATGCATGTTCATCAACCTGAACACAACATCTCGCGCGCGAAGCATACAGTCGAAATCCTAACGCGTAACTTGTAATGACATCGTTGACTCGCCTTTTCTCGTCATTTTTGGCTTATTTAAAAAATGCAACTTTGAGTTAAAACACCAATATTTCGGCTAATATTTGACAGAATTGTTTAGGAAAACAACAAAATTTAAGTTAGACATTACTTTTTTAAATAAACATTATTTAAAGAAGATAGCTTCTTTATTCTTGTAATAACAGTAAATCAAAGAGGGGGCACATTTTTTTGCGCCACCCGGTATTTTAAACTCATCTGCTAACTTCGGACTTATCATGGCGGAATTGCTTTGCTCGTTAATCAAGGCATATACTTTAATAACGCGATCGGGTTCATCTCGTTGGAAAACTTCGAGTAACACAATCTTGCTACAGGAGACTCTAGATATTGGTTGGCATTTGACATTGGTTCGGGCTGATGTTATGTCTTCTTCCGTATTGTCTTTCTTCTTTAACTTCTCCATATGAAGTATATCTAAGTGACGTTTGTTTCCACATTTGTTACACTTAATACTGGCTTTACATTCCCTAGCTAGGTGTTTTGATTGCAGGCATCGAAAGCAACGTCCAGCTTGTCTCAGCCAATCCGTCTTCTCTTGCAAAGTCTTACGTTCGAAAGCTCTGCATTCTGATAGATTATGTCCTTGTCTGTCATGGAAGGCGCAATGTTTAGTAACATCTTCCTGTTCTTCCATTTCAGTTTCCCCCTTCAGGACAGTATGGTGGTCTTCGAATTTCGGTTTCTCTTTCCACTTTCCAGGCATATCTGTGGCTGTGACGTTAGGATGATTCCGTAAGCAAGATTGGCTTTTCATCATGTTGGCGAAAGCATGGAAATCAGGATAAGCGTCAGCGTTTTTTCCAGCAAACTCCACGACTCGTTTCTTCCATTCGGAACGAATAGACGTTGGCAAACTAGTTAAAATTGGTCTGATGGGGTGCGGATAGTTCAGACAGGCAAGTCCAGGAAGTTGCTTAATCTGGGAAGACACATCGATACACAGATCTGAAAACGCCTGCAGACTTTTCTTATCCCTGTCAGTGAATTTTGCAGCCTTTTTCAATCGCGTCAGTAGTGTATTGGTTATGATCGCTACGTTGCCAAAACGATTTTCTAGCTCCACCCAGAGTTCTTTCAACAACGTGGTCGAGTCGCCATATTGTCTTTTGCGAAAACTGTTGACCAATTTTTGTGGTGCTCCCCTAGTGTACATGTGCAAATAGTTCATCTCTTGTTCTGCGGTTATCTCAGAGTCGCTAATCATACCCTTGAAAGAGCTTTTCCACGGATGAAACATAGTCGCATCGCCGAAGAATATATCAGGCTGACATTTAGGAAGACTTATTCTTGCTAAACTGGCGATCAATTTATCGTTGGTTGCTGCGACGGCTCCCAAACATTCGTTTACAACTGTAGCGGGGTCGTGTTCGACGGTTGTGTACGGTGGGTAAGGTTGAACAGGGTTGTGTTGTGGATGATGGGGATGATGGGTGTACTCGAGGGTATGTTGTGGATAGTGGGTACCGCTGGGGATTTGTTGTGGTAACTGCTCTAAACTAGGATCAGTCGCAATTGGATCCGTCTAACGAGGCTGATCATCAAATCGAACGCCGAGCTTTCTCCTACTGGTGACATTGGTTAGATTAGTGTCTGGAGCCACGTTTTGTTGCTGGTCTTGCACCCATGTTTCGGTACGTTGTCTCGAAGTGACACTTGTATCTTCGTCAAGTTTGCTTGGAGAGGATATTTCGTTTAATATAGTTCGTTAGATGGCATTTAGTTTTGCTTCTGCCACGGCTGTAAGTTTTCTAGCGGCTAGGACTGCCATATCGTGGTCATGTTGTGCTTTCGCGGCTGCTTTTTCTCTTTCGTCATGTGCATCCTTTTGTTTTCTCTCGTTTTCTTTCTCAGCCATCAATAAATCATATTCGGCTTGACATCTTGCTGCTGCTGCATCCACCAGGGCTTGTATCCGGGCAGAAGTGGACGATACGCGAGATCGCATAGATCTACCCGAGTGCCCCGAAGCTGAACGTCCAGATCTCTTCGAAGACGTTTCTTTAGTCTCGCCACTAAGCCTTTTAGCCGCCTCCAATAATGTGGCTTCTGCTTGTCGAATATGGGTGTAACTTGTTCGCTCTACAACGGGCTCCACATCAACAGTCTCTTTCCATCTATCTTGTTCGAACAGACGTTTAAGATTCCCGAGACTGATTTCAAGTATTTGTTTACGTTTCTCCAAAAGGGCTGTTGCGCTCTTCAACTTTGATGTTTCCGACCCTCTCAATGCCGCGTGAACAGAGAAGATTGCGCTTTGTAATGCCTTTGTTTCTTTATTGAAGTCTGATGTCTTCAGTAACAATTATTCAATACTGTAGCCAGAGACGTGCCAGGCGGAAAACGTATTCTTATTATAAAGATCAATGCCCAACATAGTAACAGTGACAGTGTGTTTTAACAGTGTGTTTTGAAACCCTTTCTGGGTTAAGATTCGTTGACGTTTAACAGCAGGTTCGACTGTAGCGGTTTCGGTGGCATTATCATCCGAGATTTCCGACATTTTATTGCTTATATGTCTTGTTGTTCGCTAGTCCATAACTCATAGACAGTTGTCCGGGCGTTGCGAAATCAAATACCAAACTTTTTCACTGTCGTGCCCCGAGCGTAATTGGGGACGAAGTCTCAACCAGACGGGTATAAAGTATCATTTAATACCAATCGGTGAAAAACTACAAAACGATTTACAATAAACTAAAGTATTTACATACGAACCAGACAATATAACAGGCTGAGTAATACAAATTGAGATACAAACAGCGAACACACACACGAAAAGACTTACGTTTATGCTCCGATTAAGCAAACTGCAGGTGTATGACAAGCTAGTGATTCTCCTATTCCCCAAGTAAATATTTCCCCTGTACTCTAGATGAATGTGAACGAATTAAAAAGTTATGATCAGGGTTGCCAGATTGCATGAATAAATTAGCCAAACTTTTAACAATGCTCTTTGTTTTTCATTGTATTTGCCCTTTGTTTTCTTTGTTTTTTGACAGCACTAATGATGGTTTGGCTTAATTATTCAAGAAATCTGGCAACCCTGGTTATGATTACTAAGTTTTAGGCGGTTATATACTCGCCACTTGTTCAGCCATGCGATATGCATGCATAATTATAATGATAATGTCAGGAGTCATCACAGTACTGTTTGTAAGAGTTTTCGTACTTTTTAAAGTCTTCTTCGGTCATTTATTTAATATCTTTAATATCTTTTACCGGGACTCACGATCGGCTATCGTACCTTAACCATTTTACCAAAGCCATTCCGTTTTTCTTTCTAAGTATTTTTTCCACCCTGTACGTATCGTCTTTTTTATTCACGACGGATAATTCTTCTTCGTAAAATTTTCCAATGATGGGTTCTCGCCTTCGTGGTCCTCTAATTCGTACACGGTCGGGTCTCCTCTAAAGACTTTACTAATTTTAAATATTTCTTCGGTAAAATTAGCTTCGTACCCTTTTTTAAAAACATTTTTGTACTTACTCACTCGGACCGTATCCCCGACCCTGAATCTCGGTAAGGGAAGTTTACCAAAACCCGAACCGAAAAGAGTAATCCATACTTCGTTTTCGTTTTTACGGTTTACATCTTTCGGTTTCATATGAATGGTCGTATGCTTTGTACCGTTATAATTCTCTACGAGTTCGTCTAAGACACCGGTCCAACTGTGAGTACCTTTACTTTAAAATATTTCCACATCGCTGTTTTTAAAGTCCTATTAAATCTTTCGACAATCGCAGCTTTCTTTTCGGACCTCGTAGAAAAATAGTCTACGTTGTGACTTTTTAATAATTCCCTAACGCCCACGTTATAAAATTCTTTTCCTTCGTCGAATTGAACGACGTCCGGGTTTTTTCCAAACCTACATTTAAATTTTCTAAGTAATTCCTTGACGGCTTCCGTCATATTTTTAACGTCTTTTCTGTAAACGGGACTCGCAAACGCATATCGGCTTAGAATTTCAACGGCCGTTAAAATCCAACGATACCCCATATCTACGAGGTCCATTTGCATTTGGTCCGCAAGTCTTTTTACGAAAGTTTTTCGAAATTTATGTTTTTTAATCACGGGTTTATACCTCGTGTACGTATCCTGGGTTATTAACCATTCTTTAACGATTTTCCGACTTACTTTTAGTCCATCCTCTTTTGCTTTTTGGTATAATCTTTCGGCAGATTGATATCCCGTTTTTGGGTCGTAATATATATTCCTCAACCCTTGTTCGAAAGCAAATTCCTTATCGCTAATTTCATTAGACATTTATTTTAATTAATTTATATAGAATTCGAGTAACAAGCTCATATCGACTTTATCATTAATGTTCGTATCGACGTCGAACAATATTCTGTTGAATTGACCGTTGGTAATTATAACGCTACTATTGATACCTTTAAACATTGTAACCGTCGAATTTAAAAGCTGGTCCGATGGTATCGGAAGCGAAGCTAACGCATAACTCCAGTGCCCATCTGTATTTATGTTCCCAGCCGTGTTTACGATATTACAATTAATATTTACATACCTGAGTCCTTTGTTTACATCTACCACGCCAGGTGAAGTTTTCCACGTCCTGCTGTTTACGATTTCGTTCTCGGGAACACCTAATAATTCTCCAAACTTTTTAAGATTTAAATTTTGTGTTCCCGAATAGATTTTACACGTGTTATTGTGTTCGTTAGCTTCCAATTTTACCGATTGCTCCCCGAGTTTTTCCTCTATCATATCGAATGTCCAGTATCCTTCTTCGAAGGGAATCTTTGTTGTTCCATGCATAACGTGATCGTTCTTACCGGTAATGACGTTCTTGTAATTCCAATAGACGGCTGCATTCTTTAACGTCATTATAGACCCCGTAGGTTTTATTATGCAAGTATCGAAACGGAGTTCTTTTTCATTATTCTCAATGAAAACGTTTATCTTACTCATTTATTTTAACCTAGAGTTTTAATAACCGTTTAAACGAAAAATACGTTTCGTCCGTAAAGTTCATAGCATTGTTATTATCAGGTTGGAATACAAAATAGATAGCATTACCAAGAATGTGGTCGGTACTTCTTGACACTAAATCTTGCATGACAAATTCGTACGTTTTCCCATTTTCATAATCTAACGAAAGCGAAATTTCTTGTCCGTAAATACGCGTACCCTGGTTTAAAAACGATCCATTAATACGTACCTTTTACCAGTACCTCTGTGAAATAATCCACCCTGTACACCGTCATGGGCAATCTTATTCTCATAACTCCAACTCCAATACTTATATTTGGTCGATGCATTGTACCCAGACCCACCACAATCACCCCACAACATTACATCGTACCCCCTAGAGCCTGTTAAAACAACATCCATTTCGTAATTCTAAACACCGTTTGGAAGTTTTGGTTGGACGGAAAAATTTATTTGATAACTACTACCTACTTTTGAAAAGTCTAAAGTCTTGGTACTACGTCCGTTTTCAGGCGAGTCGACCATATTGTCTTGTTTAAGTATATCAACGTTACCTAGTTGCCCTTTAAACGTCATAATGTTTATGTAGTCTGAGTAATACTTTTCGACAAACCCTTTTGTAATTGGTTCGCCCGATGTCAATGGGATAATTGGTAACCCGGTAATACGGTGACCGTTCATGTCAATGTCGGAACTTTTTTTAACGTACATCGTGTCCGTATAACTTTTGGATACGGCTGCCGTCCCGTCGGATGGAACTGGGTTTAAACCTAAAACTTCGTGGTTGTTCATACCGATATTATCTTGCATCGTGAACCCACGACCGTCAGTCAAGTATACCCGGTTCGCATATTGTTTCGTAATGGGATCGTTCGCTAGCGTAGGATCTGGAAGGTTAGTAATTTTGTTATTGTTCATATTAATGTTTCCTTGCAGTGGGCAAACCCTGAAGTGGGCAACCCCCCGGGGCCTGGGTCACCTTTTGGCCCTTGGTTACTTTTAGGACCTCTTGGTCCTTGCGCGCCTGTATCTCCTTTCGGTCCTTGTGAACCTACATCTCCTTTATCACCTTTTGGTTCTTTCGGTCCTTGCGGGCCGGCATCTCCTTTGTCGCCTTTTGAACCTTGCAATCCGACATCTCCTTTGTCGCCTTTTGGTCCTTGTAAGCCTACATCTCCTTTGTCGCCTTTTGGACCTTGCAATCCGACATCTCCTTTGTCGCCTTTCGGTCCTTGCGGACCGACATCTCCTTTGTTACCTTTCAGTCCTTTCGGTCCTTGCGGACCGACATCTCCTTTGCCGCCTTTCGGTCCTTGCGGACCGACATCTCCTTTGTTGCCTTTCGGTCCTTGCGGAC
Source organism: Muricea muricata (assembly GCA_963855995.1). Lineage (NCBI taxonomy): Eukaryota > Metazoa > Cnidaria > Anthozoa > Malacalcyonacea > Plexauridae > Muricea > Muricea muricata. The sequence continues at coordinate 64,125,191 of OY979717.1, forward strand.
CAACATCTCTTTTGTCGCCTTTTGGCCCCTGTAAACCAGTATCCCCTTTGTCGCCTTTTGGCCCACGTTGTCCGCTACCGCCACCGCCAGAATAATGTGTGTCTGCATAACTTTTTGTAACGGGTTCCGAATCCGACGTTGGTGATGGAAGGTCTAAGATTTTATGACCATTCATTTTAACATCGTTTTTAATTCTCCCCAAACGGGGCGAGTATCCAAAATTTAAGCTCATTTATTTAGTAGACCTTTTCGCAATTATGTTTTCCAAAACTCTTTCACTTTTTTGTTCTCCCTTGTTCAATATCGTTTTACAATTGACGAGTTGCCTTGGTCCGGGTGGGCCTTGGGAGCCTGGTGGACCAAATGGTCCGGATGGTCCTTGCGGTCCGGGTGGTCCCGTGGTCGTTAAAATATTTTTTAGAACGTATAGTCCGATTCCGTAGCCTAAAATATGTATCATTTTATTTATTTAATAGAGTCAAAACGTATACAAAACTAATAACTCTAATAAATAAAATGGAACGCATTATTAATTTCACTGAAGAGGAACTTACGGAATTAAAAGAAGAATTAACAACGGAGTTATCAAAAATGAAAGAAAATACTAGAAGGAAGAAATTAAAATTGGTTGGGAAAACGTTATTAAAATTAACTTTTATTGCCGGTGGTGTAACCGTAGCCATAGTATTTCCTTCCACCATCGTAATTGCGGTGCTTGGTGGGATAGTTGCGGTATTAGATGGAGGTAAGGGGACGATTAAATCGTTAAGAAAGGTTAAAGAAGGTAAAAAGGAAAGTCGGGAAAGAGGAATTAAAAGGAGTAGAGTCTGAATTGACGAGGAAGAAAACGGTAAGGGAATATTTTCAACCGACTGCACCGCCACTTTACCCGGAACTTTAAATTTTTCATATACGCATCCGTATATGAAAAAACGTTTTAAGAATCCAAATCGACGTCCGGGGGTCCGTTCATTCCACTTTGTTTTTTCATACGTTATTTTAATTATGTGTTCAGCTACGATTACACCGCCACTTACCATTCCGATTTTAGGAATGAGAGGCATTAATTCATCGTTCACTAATTCATGAAGTTCTTCTTTAAACAATTCGTTTTCGCCTAATTCTTGTTTTAGTTCAGGTGAACTTTCGATTAGATCGGTTTTTTCTAATAGGTCAGAAAGTTTGGAAACGATTAAATTCGAAATGATTTTAGATGATTTTTCAGAAATTTTTCGGTCGTATTTTATTTTAATTTTTTCTAAAACATCTCTGCTTGCTTTTTGGATGTATTTTGGTGAGTAGTTTATTTTTCCTTTTTCGGCTAACGAGACAAGTTTTTCACGCAAACCGTCGTCAATAGGTGGTTGTTCGGATGTTTCAGGGATTTCAAAGTCTACGTCTGGGAAATTAATATTTTCAGAATTCATTTATTATTGCGAGTATACGATCCTATGCCCCCAGGGTGGGCGGCGGTATACTTCGAGCGTTGAATATTCGTTTTCCTTAAGTTTATCTTTAACATCACGGTCTTCTTCTTCGGTACCATCGACGGACTCTTCTAGTAACGTTTTCATATCGTTCTTATCAGGATTGTAAAACGTGACCAGGATTTGCGTGTTAACCCTGTACGGTTTTGTAATCGATGTTAATTGTTGAGTAATGATAATCGTACTGAACCCGTAATGTCTTGCCGAAAAGGTAAGTTTCACAATTTTCCCGGACCTGTTTTTTACGTATTGACTGCTAGCACAATCGTCAAGAATGATAAGACTGTTTGTTCCCCCGAAGACGCTCGTAACGTATTCTAAAAATTTTTCTACTTGGTCTTGTCCTTTTTAATCCCAAGAGTAATACCGTTTTGCGTATTAAGAATTTTTCTTCCGTCACCGGAAACGTCGTCATCGGGAAAAGTTCGCAAGTCGATAACTAGAGCAAATTTGTCTTTTGAAAAAAGGTCTGTAAGGGAAAGGGTATCAGTTACGTGGTTTAGGAAAACCTTTCTAGCCTCTTCAAATAGTTTTGCTTTAGTCAATCCTTGACTGTAAACAGAGTTGGGGTTCCCCTCGATGGTGACGACTACCCTCTTGATCTTTGGGTAAACGTATTCTTCGCTGTCAGTAAGCGTTTTTTTCTTGAAAAGCATTGCCACTTGTTTCATCGACGAACACGGTAAATTAATAGTTGTGTTAATGATGGTGTGTCTTTTCCCCAGCTTTCTTCATCGATGAAAGTTATGTCCTCAAAGACGAGCGTCCGACTTTGAAATCTATTTAAAGCCTTATTGTATATGTCTGGGTTTTCTATCGACGAGTATTCTAACCTAACGTCTTCTAACGTATACCCAGCAACTTTTTGACTGCTTTGTGCAACCATAATTTCGTCTGCTTTTGGGAAAATTTACTTGTATTTAATGATGTTGCCTGCATCAAGGGGTGCGTATAACCCGTGGTCGTTTAGAATTTTTCCGAGTTTAATTCTTATTCGACCATCGAAGACATCGACAACGGTTTTGTCAGCGACAACGGATTTATCGGTGCTGTCGTCTTCTGATATTAGTTTCCTAATATTTTCGTTCATGATTCCAACGTCCACCATATTTTTTCTCTGTTCTTCTGGTAACCATAAGTCTTTGTATACGGAATACATACTTTCCTGATCGTTCGTGTAACAGGCTTCTCGGCTCCCAACCATAACTTGTAATTGTTTCACCAGGAGTCTTCCAAGATTATTCAAGAACCAGGATTTCGTGTTCTTGCTCTCGAACTTTGCCGTGAGGAAAAAAGTGTCTGGGACTAAACACATATTTGTTCCGAGGGTTGGGACGGAAATGTAAACTGATTCTCCAGAATTAATAACGCTTGGATTGAACGTCACTTCGGTGAAGAGTCTTTTTCCCGTAATCTTAGCATCCTTGTATTTTGAAAAGTCAGGATCGAGACTTTCCATTCTTTCTTCTAATTTTTTACCGGTAAGCATCTTTATTTATTTTATACTTTTTAAATATTTTTACGAAAAGGTCAATCCAATCCCATAGGGTTTTTAAATTCTTGTCGGTTACACAGCCAGAAACGCCACAGACTTGCTGCAAGTTGTGGACTTTACCGGCTTGCTGCAAGTTGTCATCAAGTTGCAGCAAGCCTGTTGACTTCATCAAGTTGCAGCAAGTCTGTGAGGATCAGACTTGCTGCAACTTGACATTTGCAGACTTGCTGCAAGTTGTTACAACAACTTGCAGCAAGCTTGTAGATATCAAGTCTTGACTAGTCTGTCGTAGCAACTTGCAGCACAGGTCACCCGGAATGCGTACAGTTCTAATGTAGCGTTCAGTGGGACAGCATCTGTTACACAATGTATATATTAACACAAAGGTTGGCAAGTAAACACAAATTTGAACACTCGTACGAAATTTAAACCACAAAAAAATCTGCAAAAAGACTTCGATATTTATTTAAAAACATACACATATTGAGAAGACATACCTGAAAAGCATATACGTTGTATTTTTGTGTCGATTCAACATTTTTTACCCGACGAAATTCGCGAAAAGTCATCAAACTTTTAGTTGATTTTCGCTAAAACTATGCGCGATGCCGGCTGCCTGCCTTATGTCACAGGAAAAAGCCCCCTGATAGGCCAGGTGAGAACTCAATTTTTTTACCGCGAAAGCAAAACCGGGGGGGGGGAGAAATGTTAAAATTTTCTAGAGCTACGCCAACGCTGCGGAGGGAAATTTGAAGTGAAAGCTTTTTTAAAAACAACAACTCAGTAACAACTGCAAACAACTGCGAAAAATTTTAAACTGAAGTGCAAAAGATGTGAAGAGGTGCAAAAGAAGAAGCATTGTATATTCATTGTATATTACGTAGCTCCCCAGTTTTGCTTTCGCGGTAAAAAAATTGAATTTTCACCTGGCCAATCAGGGGGCTTTTTCCTGTGACGTAAGGCCGGCAGCCGCCATCGCGCATAGTTTTAGCGAAAATCAACTAAAAATTTGACGACTTTTCGCGAATTTCGTCGGGTAAAAAATGTTGAATCGACACAAAAATACAACGTATATGCTTTTCAGGTATGTCTTCTCAATATGCGTATGTTTTTAAATGAATATCGAAGTCTTTTTGCAGATTTTTTTGTGGTTTAAATTTCGCAGTCGATGAACATGAAATATTTGCATAGCGGGACTAAATCCTCGGGCTGGCTACGCTACTGCTACCAACTGTGCAAAATTTTTTAATTTAACCGTTTTTGTAACGTACGCTTTGAGCGATTGGACGTTTTCTTTGGATACGTGGGTTTTTATAATATGGCCTTGAACTGGACAATAGTGAACGAGGATGGTGAACAAACAATGGCAAGAACTAATAACAATATGTGTGATCATATGGATATACTGTATCGATTTGTTGACTTTGTGCTTTTGTTTTAGGTTCATAATACAATATGGTATAATAATATAATTGGTTCATATTTATGGCAGATGAATGTGTTTATCTATGAAATGGCGTACATCCAGGAGGTTTGCATAAAATCCTGTGTATATTTTGTAAGCACAATACACGTCTTGCAGTTACTGTTCCATATAATTTTGGTATTTTTTATAAACCATCAAATCAGTATTTGCAGCATTAAAATATTTTATACAGAAATCCATACAAATGATAATAATAACACACGATATGCAGTAATATTTTGGTATTTTTAATCCATATACAATAAATTTTAATTATTTAATCATTCAGTACTAAAACCATTAAAAAGTATTTACAGCAGTAACTATGACCTGTACATGTTAAAATATCACAGAAGCCACATAAATGGTACGTGATAAACTGATATAATCTATAATACAATAAATTTAATCTATGAACAATAAATTTTCATTATTAAATAATTCAGTAACAAAACCATCAAAATGGTATTTACAGCAATAACGTTGGCCTCTACATTTTAGAATACTGAAGAATTCCATTCAAATGTTAATAAACTATTACTTGGTTCATAATAAAAATAATATTTTAACCTTAGTTGGAATATGGTTATATTAGAATATTTTAAACTTGGTTGAAAATATCAATTAAACTGTGTTACACTATAAGTCTACCAAAAGAACTGTATTTCTCAAACATTTTGGCATGAAATATTGAGTATATTTGTTTTTTTTTACATGGTGACGAAAGTGCAAAGTCAAGTCTTAGCCGGCTGATCTTCAGCTGTGAATCAAATGAAAATTTTCATGGGAATTTATGATGTAAGTGAAAGAGAATTAGTTTAGGTGTTAGAGGTACAAAGGAATGATACCTGCTAAAGTGGAAATCAAGTCTGTTCAATGCACCTATTGTGCACATAACATTGCATGAACATGTTTTGTCGCACAATTGGAATTTTCATGTATTGCATTCATCGTATTAAGAAAGGGAAAATTGGTCTTCTTATCAGATTATTAATTTCATTGGTGGAATTAAAAGCAGCATGCTGTTAAAGCAAAATATATAAACAAACATGCCCTGGCTTGTGCACAATTGGTGCGAAGTTTAACGACTTGGCACAAGGCACATTATTAATATATTTGTGTTTACAAACATAAAAAATTTAATGCTTAAACAAATTGATAATGTAGAGAGTGCAAATATATGCATGTAGCCTTCTACCTGGATTATCAAGCTGATGCACTGATGTTTAATTAAGCTCTGTCAAAACCATGTTGATTTTATCGTCAGTGATTTTTAGTAATAAGTAGGCTGGGCATCCTGAAAAAGTTATTGTGTTGACAATTAAAACTTTTTGTAGATAGTATTAAAGCTAATCTAGATTCGCAAAGAATGACGGTAAAATCGACATGCTAGCATCTTTTTTTAGTTAATTTTGACATTTAAAATCCTGGGTCCGGCTACTCCAATTTGTCTTCCCGTCTTAGGGCCTGCCATTCTTCCCTGGTAGCATGGTTCCAGTTTCCCATTTTCCATTCATAATAGGAACCCCAGAAATCCTTTAACTTGCGTGCTTCACCAATAGTTCTTTCTCGTATAAATTTTCGCTACAGGGAAATGTTTGGTATTAAAATATAATACTATATGATTCACCTTTCCACCATTGGTTGTCTTTTCAACAGAAAGAAACCTACGTTGGACTGACAGAAGGCCCATTCAAGACAACATACAACAACCACACGAGCTCGTTCAGAAACGAAAAACACAAACATTCAACGGAACTGAGTAAATATATTTGGCAGTTGAAACAATCTAGCGTTGAATACTCTATCCGTAGGAAAATTTTAAGGAAATGTAAGGTCTACTCAAACAAAACAAAGCGCTGCAATTTATGTCTACACGAGAAGTATGTAATAATTTATCACCCTAAGCTTAGCTCACTGAACTTAAGAAACGAACTTATATCAACATGTAGACACAGGAAAAAATTTCTGCTCTGTAGCCAGTAACTCTCTTTAAGATTTCCTGTGACGCCGACCATCCCAGATCAAGTTACCTTTAGGTTATTCATAACACCATGTAAATACGCGATATAATCATTCACCTGATGAGTGTGGCAAGGTCAGCTTGTCATACGAAACAAATTTGTCGTGAATAAATGTTTTAAACGAAGTTTCTTGATTCAAGTTTCTTGCTTATATTCGCTCTACTTTTGTATCGAGCACTTTATTCATATGATTCTAGACTTAGTTTATTTACTGACACTCGCCTATATATAAATATATATATATATATATATATTTATATATATATACATGTGACAAATGCCAGCACTCTGCTCAGCCGACAAGACTTCATATATGACGAAAAAGAACGACTACGTTTTAAAGAAGTTTATTAAAAACTATATATAAAATACAAAAACTAAATTTTCGGCTGCATACTAAATTTTCGGCCACAACCTTCTTCCAAGATAGTATTAAAGCTAATCTAACCTAGATAGTATTAAAGCTAATCTAGATTATAATAATCAAGTAATCAAGTATTAAAGCTAATCTAGCCAAATATATAAGTTATAGTAATAATAAGTTATAGTAATCAAGGTTGTGGCATGCAGCCGATAATTTAGTTTTTGTATTTTATATATAGTTTTTAATAAACTTCTTTGAAACGTAGTCGTTCTTTTTTGTCATATATATATACATATATATATATATATATATATATATATATATATATATATATATATATATATATATATATATATATATATGTTTATATATATATATATATATATATATATATATATATGTTTATGTATATATATATACATATATATATATATATATATATATATATATATATACACACATATATATACATATATATACATATATATACATATATATATATATACATACATATATACATACATAGTCAATATCGACAATTGTTTATCGTTAAGGTATTTTCTGTTGCATACTCATCATACTATGATACTCGGGATCACGAAAAGATCATGGAAACAACAACAAAATTTTTTAAGAATCTAGAAAACGTACACCCAGAGATGATGAGAAAGCCCAAATTGCATACTCTTTTGCACTTACTAGATGACATGTCTAACTTTGGTTCAGCTGTTGGCTTTGCCACTGAAAGGTTAGACACTGAATAAAAAAACAAAAAAAAAACTAAATGTGAGAAAAACAATTTAACACAAATTATGGTTACTGGTTTCAAGAATTGTTTAAATGGTCTTAACAATAAATTATGTTCATATTTTTCTTTCAGATTTGAATCATTCAATTCTATTATAAGGCAAATGAACATATTTTCAAATAGACAAGCATGTAGTAGAGACATCTGCAATATGTATGCCAAACATCATACCCTCAAATATATCATTAATGGTGGATTTTGGGGGGATGATTACCGATTACCGGCATAAATTAAATTCTATATAGCATGGTTATCTGACATATATGTACCAAGTGTCTAAAACGAATACCAATGTGCAATTATTACATAGCAGAAAGACTACATCAAACATCACTATCAAATTCATTAATTGTATCAATCCAGAAAGGGCTAAGCACTGTACTTTAACTTTGACATGTCACAACAAGATGCAACATATTAAGTGAGATATTAAGAATATAAATCGAGTAGTAAAATCACATGATGGGGCAACATATATTTGTTTTTTCTACTATGCTGTATATTGATCCAAACAGTGATACTTTTGAGTCGACACTTAGTACATATTAATAAACATTTTGATAAAACATACATATACTAAATTAATGATATCTTATACTTTCATACTTTCAATTTAACCACCTAGGAATTGTGCATCTCCAACATTGCAACGTCTTGCAAAGAATGAGAAACTTGTCAAGTTTATGTACCAAGACAATCTGAGGAACCAATCTGAAAAAGAAATTTATCTGCCAGGTGCTCTCAGACTTGTAAGTCGTATGTCGTGACAAAGTTTGGGTGTTATCCACGATTGTCATCATGATAATGTCTAAAATTATTAGTAAGAACATACAATACTTTTGTGCACTTCTAATGGGTTACCTTTTCACAACTAGGGACAATACCATAAAAGGTCACCTTGAAAAGTGTCATGTTGGTACTTTCTTTGAAGCAGCAGCCATTATGACTGACATGGAAGATGTTACAGTTTCCAGCCCCTGCAATTATTTTAAGGTAAACTTGGTAAAATAATGCACAAAGCAAATATTCTTTAAATAAAGTTATCACACTGTAGTTGGAAGTTAAGCATTGGATATTAAAGGTTTTCAACTATATATTTCATTAGGGATGCATAACATTAAATGACAGAGAGCTGGTCAGAATGGGGCAAGCTATTGCCTACAAAAACCAAGATGGACAGGTAAAGTTTAACTAACATATTTGCCAGTGCAGTCGTGCATTCAAAACTGTAAAAAAATAACAGGTTATTTCACTACCTGAAATGATAAACTAGGAAAAATTTAATGATGGAAAGTTAGTATTAACCTGTAACTGCTAATTACTTATTCTAGCAAAGGGCCTGACAGGTAAAGTTCACTATAAATTACCAGATCAAGTTGCAATTTTTCATATTTTACTTTGAATGCACTTGACACAACAAAACAGATCATCAAGCAGAATGTGTCTGGCAGTTGTTGACCAAGATTAGCATCTGCACATTTCTTTCCATTGTTTACACACCCTAAATTTCCCTTTTGTTTGTAAAAATTATTTAGGAATGCTATGGGGAATTTGATGGTGCAGTGAAGCCCCTCGATCAAACAGGAACAATTGAGGTTAACTGGGTCCAAATCAAAACATATGCCTTCCTTACCGATGATAATGGTGATGTTCAACGTGGTTGGTTCAATTCTAAATTATTGCAGAAGACAACAACAAAGCAAATCCTCCCATCAACGCAAGTAATCCATAAGGTTAGCATTGTCCATGACTGTTTTGATGGCCATTGCAAGTTTGAAGAAGCAAATCTTACCTTCATGGAGGAACGAGAAGGGGTTGAACGTAGTACCCTTGTTTTCAAGCACAGCATTACAAACAATAGGTATCTTCTGAATCCTTTCTATCTGGGGAACAATGGCTTAGATTTAATTGAACCATGTGAAGACTTGTAACATTGATCAATATTATGTGCTTCAATTATTTAAAAAATAGACAATTATTTTCATACACACAGGCCTTGGTTCCAAATGTGTTTAGCACAAATGGTGAATAAGAAAAAAACATAACCACCACCACAATCCCATCCATCTTGTGAAGGAATTTAGTTCAATATTTCTATGTACAATTGTTTGCTTAATCCATTGAAAAATATCAAACGTTTGCTTGTTTATTCCTTGTTGGGTTTTTTTTACTTATCCACCTAATAAAAGCTAAACGGGATTCGAACGAAGCACATAAATTCGAGGATAAATTTATGAATTTACATGTTCATCATAATATTTCGTACAGAACAGATCACACATTTATAAATATTTGAATAGTTCGAGAATAGTATAAACACTTGTCTATTTATAAATTTGAGCTTAACGTGTTCTATCTGACGATGAAGAGTTACAAGTTACGATCCTCTTTCAATATAACCTAGACTTGCTACAAGTCGACTCTTAAAGGCCCTATAATGAAACACACACGAACGCAGCGCGCGAGCTTGAGCGACCGAGGGCAGCGAGGGAGCGCGCGAAGAGTCGACTTGTCCAACTTGTTTCGCGCCATTTTTGCCGACCCAAAATTGGGTCGGTGAATTTAATTATCTTTTCGCTAAATCAGTTGCGGCGTAGAATAAACATGTCAATCAAAGTGTCGATCTCACTGTATCATGAAATATTATACATGTTACGTTTACATGTCCAACAGCGAAGGATGGCTTGGATTCTAGAAGCGATAAATAAATAAAGCAAAGCAATTTCTTGGCTACTCTGAACTAAAAGAGTATCAACGGAATACTGTCGAGGCGTATCTCTCTAACAGAGATGTGTTTGTTTCGGCGCCAACAACTCCGCCCCCTTTTAATTCTTAACGAAGATTATGACAGATTCTGCGGGAAAACGTAAATGAAAATTGTACAAGTTGGACAAGTCGACTCTTTGCGCGCTCCCTCGCTTTCGCTCCCTCGCTGCGCTCAGTCGCTCAAGCTCGCGCGCTGCGTTCGTGTGTGTTCGCGCACTGCGTTCGTGTGTGTTTTACTATAGGGCCTTTAAGAGTCGACTTGTAGCAAGTCTAAATATAACCATACCGTGCTTTTTTTTATCATATCAATATAATACATGTAAACATAACATACTTTTGGAATAAAAACATTCTTTCATATGTCTACTTTGCTTTTTTATTGTTCAGCGTGCAGGGCTGTCTGAGAAAACGCGGAAACCACGCGCGGCGTGTTCTTGTACACACGTAAAAATCTCACAACTTGTAACAAGTCTGCAGACAAGCCGTCAACAACATGTGTTCGCACTGCTTGTTCCAAAGTTGTCAACAAGTTGTTCCAAACTTGTTGACAACTTGTAACAAGCTTGACGAAAATATCAGACTTGTTACAAGGTTGTTCTAGCAACTCTGATACAATCCTGTTGTAGCAAGTTTGTTACAAGATTGATAACACAAGGCTGTAACAATATTGTTATATCATGCTATATCAGTCTTGTTGGGACAATCTTGTAACAGGTCTGATAGTCCCATCAAGCTTGTTACAATTTGTTCTAACAAATTCGGAACAAGCAGTGCGAATACATCTTGTCAACAACTTGTGAACAGACTTGTCACAACTTGTTTGCAGGTCTGTAGCAACTTGTGCGTTTTTACCTGTGTATATATGTCTATTGTTGCCATATCAACTGCAGGCTTGCTGCAAGTTGTTTTGACAATTTGCAGCAAGTACGATGGCGACAACTTGCAGCAAGTCTGCAGTTCGCAACTTGCAGCAAGTCTGCAGTTCGCAAATTGCAGCAAGTCTGTCGTTCGCAACTTGCAGCAAGTCTGCCGTTCGCAACTTGCAGCAAGTCTGCAGATCGCAACTTGCAGCAAGCCTGTTGACAACTTGCAGCAGACTTGTTGTCATCAAGCCGGAGCAAGCGATGCGAACGCATCCTGATATCGGCTTGATGATCGCAACTTGCAGCAAGCCTCCAGCAGACTTGCTGCAACTTGCGCGTTTCTGGCTGTGTAGTTCGTTCACGTACCCTCGTACGGTTGACTTGTGGTTATCTGGAACGAGGTAAACTAGTCCTTCGACATCCCTGTTCGAGATAGCTGATTCTACGTAGGCGGAAATATGTTTAGACCCTTCTTCCAGTAAGTATTCACACGTGAACGTGGCAGCGTAAGTGGTCAGGAAACGTATTTCTAATTTGTAGGGAAACAACCGCACGAGTTCGTTTAAAAACGTATTGTATTGATCTGAAAAAATTTTAAACAATAGTCATTTATTTATTTTCTTTTTCTTCTGTACTCGTTGTAAACGAAATATGCTACCGCCAAAAACAAAACCCATAGATTTTGAGATAACCACAGAAGTCCTTGACTGCCTGCCAATATCATTTTTGATATAAGCGTCCCTAATGCGGAAAACAACGGGCCGAGTTTTTTAAATACTTTTGAAATACCTTTTGCAAATTTTCCCAAGGCTTTACCACCTTTCTTTACCGTATTCCTCGCACCCATAATGGCTGCGGTAACTATACCTGCTACGGATATTGCAATTACCGAAACCCCAACGATGTTTTCCCTAGCCCATTTTTTAAATCTTTCTAGTCTGGTCAAATCGTTGACGCCGGTTTCTTCTTCTATCATACTTTGGACTTCTTCGCTCACGGGTTTTTGGTTAAGTTTTAATCTTATTTTATCGGCTTTTAATTTTGCGGCTTTACTCATGGCATCGTAAAGTAGGGCTTTCCCTTCAGCCCCTTCGGCCTTTGCTTTGTCCGACTCCTTTCTCCAATGATCCATTTCGATATCTAATGCTTTAATCCTTTCTTCGCCCCCCTCTTTTGCGTATAACGTGCCTCTTAATTCACTTAACTCGTTAGCTGTTATTTCTGTACTGGAAGATATTTCTTCGAGTCTCCTGTCTATTTCAGAATCTATTTGATCACCTACGTTTTCCATAACGTTATCCATAACGTTTTGCGGGAGGTCGACCCCGGCACGTTTTTCGGCAATCAGGGCCGGTGTTTTCTGATGTTCAACTACTGCTTTCCTAAGCAATTCCTTAAATTCGTTGACGAATGACTCGCTCGTTCTCTTGGAGTAATCGAGTTTACCGTTTCTTAAAACTAAGAGTTCCTTTCCATCGTACGTGGCACTGGTAACTTTACCGTTTTTTTCGTTTACCTTAAATTTTAATTTATCGTATATCAATGTAGAACTCGGTCCATCCTTTTTATTAAACGTAACCCGTAGTTCCTCTCTCAAATGTCTTTTTATTCCGGTAGTTATAGACGTTTTAATATTACCAATACCACGCCCCAAATTCTTGTCTGCTTCTCTCATTTCCTCGTTATTTCTTCTGACGTCGTCATCGACTCTCGTAAAATCAGGATTTGATCCATCGATAATGAGAACGCTTTCATCATTATCATCGGTAAAACTCGTTTCTTCTTCTTCTTCGTTAGCTCGTTCCGTTTCTCGTTCACGGTCTAAATTTTCTAAACCTATGTTTTCTTCATTCATTTTTATTAATACGTTTTTCCTGTATTAATAAAGGAGAAATGAACCCTGTTGAAACTGAGTTTTACGAGTTATTAGAACCTATCTGTCCTAACAAGAACAAGATGTACTTCAAGTACTACCTAATAGAAGCAAACGACCGGTTGGAGGGGATGGCAAAAAGAACGAGAAAAATTAAACCTTAAGTTTAAAAAAAAAACTGGAAAAATTTTAAACATGGACAAACACCCTTTAAAAATGTATGATGAAAATTTTATTATGTTTTTAAAAGACCGGTATGAGTTTGAAGTAAAAAATGAACTCTTTAGTAAATGCAACCATTTTGAAAAAAAGGGGGAACCTGTTTAAGTTGTGGGTACAACCTTTGTTATGGTGAGAAAAAATACACCCACCCTGACCAGTTTAAAAATTGTAACCATCCTTTAAAATTTGAACACAACCATGGACTTATATGCTGCCATTGTGGGCTCCGGTTTAACCATGAATATAGTAATTGCGAACACCGACGTAAAAAAAGGTTTATGGACTACTCAGACTTTTATTGTTGTGCCGATTGCAATTACCATTTCGGAGATGGTGATCTAAAAAAACGAAACCCAAAACAATACTTAGATTGTGACCACCTCCACAAAGAAATTGTTGATGGCAGGCTTGTTTGTTTACGATGTGGTTACGAAGGGGAAAAAGAAGAAATTAGGTATGGTACACCACCGTCAAACAAATGTGTTCACAAACGATTTGAAAAAAATTTTGATACAGTTTTTTGTGTTAATTGTGGGGTTATAGGACCAATTACATACCCACCCGTTTGGTATTGGGAAACGGAGAACAAGCAATACATTCCAAAAGAACAAAAACCTGCTAAAAAACGAAGGTATACAAAATATGTTGTTGATGAGAAACCAAAGAAAGGTGGTGATGAATCTGAAGAAGATTGTAAACCTGAGGAATGGGGGTATGATTACCAAAATGGTAATGAATCTGAGGGAGATTGTAAACCGGATCACCGATATTCCTCAGATGACGACGACGACAAACCAATACCCGTCGTCAAAAAACAAAGAAAAAATCCTCCAAAAAACAATGGCGGCGGGCCCCTAAATGAATACTCAAAAGTAAGCGACTTAAGAAAAGAAGCAACAATCCGCGGGATCAAATACATTTCAAGAATGTCGAAAGGAAAACTCTGCGAAGTATTAGGTATTGAAATTTCTGGTAAAGGTAAGTACACCCTTAAAAACATTACTACAGGTGAAGAACAAAAATTTAAAACAATACAAGAATTAGCAAACAAGTTTAATATTCCTAAATCCACGGTAGAATACAACATGAATGACAAAATCACCATAAATGAAAAAACTTTTTTGTTATTCCAACAAAATTAACCAACCAAAATCCACAAAGATAACTTCCAAACGTTACCTTACGGGTACTCGTAAAAACCAAGGACCGATCCTTTTGAAAAAAATCGCGTGGTTGAAAAAGTAAATTTTCAGTAGGGTGCCGGTTGGTGTTTATATCGGTAAAGTTACAAATGTTACCGTTACCCCCACTTCCAATCCATTCAAAGAGACGCAGGTCCATATCTTGTTTGGTTGTGTGATTCCTTGAAAAAAATTTTTCAAGGAATTTTCCAAAATGGCGCCCGGAAAAACCGAAAAGAAAAGGACGGAAGGAGGTTTGGGGAAAAGGACGGAAGGAGGTTTGGGGAGGGACGGAGGTTTGGGGAGAAAAAAAAAAGAAAAAGAATTAGTGAGCTATAGTGTCGTACATATACTACTAATCTAGCCACAAGTTTCTTTTGTTTAGCTTGGTAACCAAATGATCGAGTTTATCCAGCTCAGCCAAACTGAAGATGACTCCGCTGGAAACGATACCGCGGACGACGTATTTTCGCCATTTTTTATTTGGGTCGTGCAAGATTTCAGCTTGAGCCTGAAGATCGACCAGCTCCCATGTACTGCGGATGAATACTTGGAGCATGCGTTGAAAGACAAGCCCGGGCGCGTAATCTGCAAAGAAATGAAGTGAAGAAAAAGATTCGAGAGTTTTTTCCGACAAGAAAATGTTTCACTTTGAAAAGGTGTGTATTTTTTCTCAACCATGTCTCGCTCTCTCGTTGAAGGACAGACAAAAAACCTTTATTTCCTTGTCATTTTTGAGTTTCGACATGGCTAGAAAAAAAAACAAATCCTTACTATCAGTATAACACCACGTAAAATTTACTATCGCAAGGCTTTCAATCCGTAAGCTCTGAACTTCACCAATGCTAATAATAATGCACTGATAAAGATATGAGATTATGGATCGAAAGCTTTGCGATAGTAAATTTACGTGGTGTTTCCACAAAATTACAGAGATGCTGACATACTACTCACCATGCAAACATAAAATGAACATGTTAGCCATCACTCTAGCTTGGGAAAATATTGAAGATATTTTTCAACAGTATTGAGAGATTGTGTGTTGCAAGAAATCACTGGTTCATTGTTTCATTAGGCTTGTCGTAGACGAAGAGAAGTTGAATAATTGAAAATTAGACAAAAGGTAAACTTACCTTGCAGGATAATTGTAATTCTCTGAGCTATACGGAACACTATGACCTTACTGATGCGTTCTTCCTTGCGCATGCGCGGTTCACTCACGTTTCAAAGCACATTGTTATGCAAATGATTGGTATAAAACCACATAACAGAGCCAGGACCAGCCTCTTCTTTCTTCCGTGCAGGATATACCGTCAACATTTGGTACCATGTTATTCAGGGTGGGTAACAGCAGTCATGACCCAAACGGGGAGGGAGTAAGGTCATAGTGTTCCGTATAGCTCAGAGAATTACAATTATCCTGCAAGGTAAGTTTACCTTTTGTCTAATTTTCAATTCTCTTTCGCCATACTCCATACTATGACCTTACTGATGCGTGTTCGAAGTCGGATACCAAATTTGACTGAGAATCGTAGCAGGTTAATAAAACATAAGAACAAGAAACAACAGTGTAACAAATATATAGATTATTTTGACGATATCAAGGCCCCAACGGGACCGTCACTCACTACAATAGGTTTCTTATAAAATTTATTAAATACGGATGGGCTTGACCAGTCCGCCAGTTTCATTATATCAGCGACAGAAGCGCCCTTAAAGTGCGCTGCGGAAGTAGCCGCACTACGATAACTATGCGCTGTGAAGATGGACGTATCGATATTAGCCTGGTTAAGTACAGCTTTTAACCATCTAGCGATTGTAGCCGAACTTACAGCCTTGTGAGGTTTACAGTACGAGATAAATAATTGCTTCACAACCTGACCTCCCAACTTCCGAAGTGGTTCAGTCTTCGCGAGGTAAGACAACAAATGATTACGCGGACACAACTCAAGATCTTGAACAAAATGCGGAATCGTGACATCCAAATGGGGCTTGCCAGGACTGGAATTCTTTAAGCGATCCCTAATAGTAAAAACAGCGGCATCACTAGTAACTGTCAGACTATCGAGGCGAAGACGGCATAACGATTGACACCTTTGTGCAGTTACCAATGCGATTAGAGCTGTGAGTTTTAAGGTAAGGTTCTTTAAAGTTAAGGAGGAATATGGCGACAATGTCTTGAGGTAATTTGTAACCACACGAACATCCCACGTCACACAATATTTAGGCTGAGGAGGCCTTGCCATAAACACGCCCTTCATAAAACGAGAAACTAACCTGTGAGCACCCAAGGAATAACCAGTAACTGCTTCAATAGTAACAGACACAGCGGATCGATAACTGTTCACAGTACTATAACATCGTCCGCTGACATTATTATGATGGAGAAAATCAAGAAATGTTGCTACAGGAGCTTGAAATAGATCAATCGATTTTGAACTGCACCAACTAGTCCAGGCATTCCAGGCGGCTTCGTACTGCTTTGCAGTGCCGAGGGACCAGGATTGACAGATAACATCGGCAGACCCAATCGAAAATCCCTGACTGACGAGTCTCTGCCTGATACAATCCACGCGGCCAGCTGGAGTTGTAATCGCAGCGGATGAAGTTGATCGTTGTGAGGCAGCTTCAGAAGATTGGGCCATTTGGGGAGAAGTATCGGGCGCTCGATTAACATTTCGAGAATGGTCGGGTACCATGGCTGGGTAGGCCACACAGGTGCAATGAGCAGAAGTCGTGCAACAACGTCCCGTCTCACATGGGTTAACACGCGTGGAATCAGACTAAATGGAGGAAAAGCATAACCGTCAAACTGGCTCCAATTTAAAGTGAATGCGTCACAAGCATGAGCCCCCGGGTTTGGCAACCAGGAAACAAATTTCGGCAGTTTAGTATTAATACGAGACGCAAATAAATCAATATCTGGCATATATAATGTTTGAGTTAACCACTCAAAAATTCTGGGATGCAAGCTCCACTCAGTTCGCACATTCAAATGGCGTGAATTAAAATCAGCCTGCCCATTTGAAGGTCCGGGAATATAGACTGCTTTTAACTCTATATCTCTGAAAATACACCATTGCCATATTTCGCGAGCTAGTTTATTAAGAGAGGTGGACCGGGTACCACCCATATTATTGAGGTAAAACACTGCAGCAGTATTGTCAATGTGAATTTGAACACGAGCTGACCGAAGCTCAGATGCGAAACATTGCAGTGCAAAAAAGGCCGCCAAAGTTTCTAAATAATTGATATGGAACTGCGCTTCGGTCATAGACCAAAGTCCGCCTGTATTGCGGGACCCGCAACAAGCGCCCCAACCCTGATTACTGGCATCACATTCAATAAGCACGCTAGGAACGCGATCTAAAATAGATACCCCATTGCACAAGTGGAGGTTATCGATAACCCACTGCAGGTCCAGACGAGCCTGTGGAGTTAGAGAAAGAGGTGCGTCATATGATACACCTGTAGACACCAAGGTCGATTTGCACATCTCAATAGAGAGGTAAAATAATCTCATGTACTTAACAGCGCTAAAAGACGAAACCAGTAATCCTGAAACCTGGGCCACTTCACGAACGGTAGGCGAAGTTTTATCAAGGAGCCATTGACATTGTGAAACAATTTTATTGACTTTCGCTGAAGGTAGCGAAATGACCATGTCCGCCGAATTTAGAAGGAAACCGAGAAATGTGATTGTTCGAGATGGTCGCAATTGAGATTTTTCTTTGTTGACAGTATACCCGAGGTTGCATAAAAGCTCGCATACGTCTGCGACATTGCGCGAGCATTCATCGAACGTGTGGCCAAAAAACCAAAATATCATCTATGTAACAAACAATTCTAATGCCCTTACGGCGTAAAACAGCCTGTGCAGGTTTCAGGATTTTTGTAAAGGTTCGTGGTGCCAAACTATAGCCAAATGGGAGACATGTGAATTCATAAAGTGTATTGTTCCAGAGGAACCGCAGGTATTTGCGGTCGCGTATGTCAATGGGTATACTAAAATAGGCATCCTTAAGATCAATAGTTGCCATAAAATCGCCAGTGCGTAGCAGCTGCTTAACAGATTCTATGTTTTCCATTTTAAAATGAATATCGTGAACGAACTCGTTCAAAGGTTTTAGGTTGATAACGGGTCTAAGATCGCCAGTCTTTTTAGGTACAAGGAAAATGTTCGAAAGGAACTCATCTTTCGAATGTTGGGCAACTGTAATAGCCCCTTTTAGCAACAAACTATCGATTTCGCGTTGAATTAATTTGCATTCGCCCTCTGACCGAGAGGGTTATAACGGTGGTGAAATTTGACTGGGCTTTGTCTTGAATTCAAGACGATACGCTCGAACAGATTCGAGAATCCAAGGGTCGGTAGTGATCTTAGACCATTCATCGACTTTAGTGGCAAGTTTGCCCACACAAGATTTGAAAATACTTACATCACTCAATGGGTTTGCTGCAGACCTTGTGCTGCTGACGTTTTTGGCTGGTTGCGATACGGTGTTCGCCGGGATGGCATGCTGATCCTGTCGTAATTGCGCCGAGTCCTGCTCTGGCTGCCTCTGGATAAAAAAGAATCACGAACTGTGGATGTGCTACGGCGGTATTTAGTGTATCGAGCCCCGCGATCGCTGTTAGTTAATTTAGTAGCGATTCTGCTGGCCTTTGAAATATCATCGACATTTTTGGACAGGTCATCACCAAATAGCTGCGTGGTCACCGGTGTGGAGACAGCACATAGCGACTGAAAACCCTTACTTAATTCAGGTTTCAGTAAATAGCGGCGCTTTAACGAAACTTGATAACCAGCATGTCCAACAAACGACAGTGCATCCGACAACGTCTCCAAGAGGTCTTCAGGATTTAATGTGCCTTGACGCTTCTTCGCTTGAAGGACATCCTCGGCCAAAGAGACAAGAGCCTGACCGGTCTTTAATATTGCTTTTTGGACTTCTTGCATTGCTAAATCACCGGAACGGGCCTTGTGGGGCAGTTCGTTCCACAAGGGTGCATTTACACGTGGGACGCATAGAAACTCGCAGTTTTCTGGAGTTTTATATTTGTCGTACAACAAAGCCAACTTGTCGCCGAGAGGCTTCGTAGTAAACGAATCATTAACCCGTTTGGCTAAGGCATCAAAAACTCTTGGTCCCTGAGCTTCACTGACATCAAACACAGAAGGGGGAAGTTCGATTTCCTGTAGAACATCACCAGCGTCGGAGGCAGCATCGATCTGTTCGCTTGGATCAAACTGGGCACGTTTCCGTTTGCAAGGCTGCGCCGAGTCGGCGGTTAAAGCCTGTTCGACGATCTCTGATAGATAGTCGATTTTAGAAGACATAGAGTCTATGCCTAGCTTCCCTTGTAGACGTGCTAATGAGTCTTCACTCATGAGATCGACCTCAGGCACGCCGGTTTCTGATGTCAAAAGGGCATCATCGTCCAACAACGACGTATCATTGACGCCTGCATTTGTAGGAACTGTTGAGGCGGTCTTGGCTGTCCGAGACATAACCGGACTAGAAAGGGAGTATAGAGTCAAATATTAAAATGTGCGAGGCTAACGAAAGGAGCCGTATGAAACACATGAGCTTACCTAACTGCAACAGCACGAAGAAAGAAGAGGCTGGTCCTGGCTCTGTTATGTGGTTTTATACCAATCATTTGCATAACAATGTGCTTTGAAACGTGAGTGAACCGCGCATGCGCAAGGAAGAACGCATCAGTAACGTCATAGTATGGAGTATGGCGAAAGAGAATTTGAATGAGTTACCAGAAGACGAGTTTCGTCCGGCCTTTCTCGAGGAGGTTCATCGCTTTATAAAATGTGCGCTTTCGTCCTCACCTGTCAAGGTGGTTAACCAAGTTGAAATTACTGGACATCGTAAGTACTGGTTTGTTTCCTGCTCATTTTAAAAAAGACTAGGCCATCCAGTTATACATACTATTGAACAGATAAGGTAGTTTTACTGTAATCTAGCTACGACGCTTTTTGCCTCTTAGTGACATTTTGTCCTGCTTTACTTTACATCACTTATGATTCCATTGCACTTCATTCCTTTCCATTCTACTTCATGCCAGCTCATTCCACTCTGTTTGACTCGACTTTATATTTTCTTGCTTATTTTTATTTCACTTCACTTTAATTAATCTTTCCGTTTTGTGTGTTTTGCAGACTTCAACTACTTGGTTGAGAGTTATGTAAGCTCGCTGAATAATGGCAGCACCCCAAGTATACCCATGCAGCATCATCAATCACATCGTTGAAGCAGAATTTGTACGAGAAAAAGAGAGGATAACTGCTTATTACAGAAAGAACATGAACGAGAGACTAGTTAAACCAATGTCAATTGAAGAATTGAACAATTTCAGCACGGAGTTGAAAGATGAAGTCATGAAACGATTTAAGAAGCATAACGTTTTGCAGAAATGGAACAAAAACTAAAAGTGAGTACATAAAGCATTTTGAAATATTCTCTTGTTACAAGATGTCTTCGATAACAAATGTTGTTTCCTCGGGAAAGTAACTTTCCTGGTTTCGAAGACAGAAGGATTGTTACCTACCCATGTTTTGTCAATCTTTAACAAAGACAAAATTTCTGGTTTGTTAATCTAGGAGAAACCTGGCTAAGAAACAATGTTTCCTGGTTTGTCCACCTTTAGGGAACATGTCTAGGAAACAATGTTGCCTGGTTTGTCTACCTTCAGGAAACATAGCTAGAAAACAATGTTTCCTGGTTTGTCCACCTTCAGGAAACATGGCTAGGAAACAGTGTTGCCTGGTTTGTCCACCTTCAGGAAACATGGCTAGGAAACAATGTTTCCTGGTTTGCCCACCTTCAGGAAACATGGCCAGGAAATAGTGTTTCCTAGTTTGTCCACCTTCAGAAAATATGGCTAGGAAATAATGTTTCCTGGTTTGTCCACCTTCAGGAAACCTAGAGTTTCATATTAACGCGTTGTTTAAATTTTCAGGATGTCTTATCAGAACTACGAGTACATTACGAACGCGAAAACAAACGTATCTCAAAGGAATTTTGTTCGGATCTTATAAACCATGAGGAGTACAATGCGTGCGGAGGATATAAAGCATTCCTTCGTGATGTCGCCCGTTTGGAGAAAGCTTACCAGAATACGCAGAACAAAGGATCGATGAGTGATGAAGTAATGAGCGAGTCATGATGTCATTGGAAGGGGTTGAAATGCTGATTAGAAGTGGAGTTGAGATGATTAATATGGAATTAAAGCGCAAATTAGATTTACGAAAGCGAGAGAACTATACTGTACTTCTTCCGTCGTTAGTTGGATCTGTAAGTCAATTTACAACACTCTTTGGACAAGCAGTTAAGCCCATTAGCGCAACGTCGAGCATGGAGGCTTTAGGATCTGGATTAACTGGTAGGTAAAGAATCTTCGAAAAGAATTAAGAATGACTAAATATGGAGTATTTTAGATTAATAATAATATACGATAATAATATATTTACAATGCAAAATATCACTTTTATAAAAATAAGTACGCTGAAGCCTACATGTGTCTACTGTGATTTGTGAGCAAAAAGAGATGAATGGGGATATGCGAGATATTAAGTAAGCCTTTTTACACATATAATGAACATTTCTAAACTAATCGTACCCATTGAGTTGAGTAAAAGTTGCAGCTTATGGGACGGATGTATATGGGTATTTACAATGACAAGTGAATAGCATGAACCATTGTTAACACGGCCGAAACAGATCTCTCGCTTGTATTATAACGTGTCCTGTGAAATGCATGATTAAACAGTGTAATTAACGACACCAACTGTGTATCAACTTTGGTACAGATTGTCTTTCGTCGTATTGCTAAACTTTATTGGTGTTTACAAATGCATATATTCAACTGAAGTACTATAATGTGTGTATAGAGAAAAAAATAAGGATGATAAGAAAACGCATTGCATATCACGAGATCGATGAACGGCGTCGTAAAGTAATATTCAAACATTCAAACATCGACTTATTCAACATGCGATGATGAATTTACGATAATAAACGTCAATATGTGATAGTAGATTTAGGTGGTGTTTCCACAAAATTATACTTTGATTAATAGTCTCCATGCAGACATACAAGAAACTTATACCATCCATATTTCGAAACTTCGTGTGCTAGGAAATCCCTAAGACACAAAATTTAATCTTTGTTGACCTTTTTTTACAATCTTTCGGTTTCAGTAAATAATAAAATCACAAATTTCTCGTTCCTGCAGTACAGTTTTCTCAACCGTGTTTTATTCCTCATCCGCATTCTCTCATCCTCCATCCGGGATTTCTGAACCGCAGCCTCATCTATCCGATCCGTATCCGCAGTAAAAGAGCTTTCTCAAAATGACGTCATGCGGATTCGAGATGTACACGAAATTTGATTGGCTCAGGGAAAACGTCGAGCCAATCAAATATCACGAAACACGAAACATTAATTTTTCGCATGTGAATTCATTATAAACCTACTCGGAATATGTCAACACAAAGTCGGTTTCCGACAGTGCTCAAATAATTTTCCGAATTTCAATTTTTTTCTGTCCACGACGAGGAAATATTAAAGGATCTAAAAGTAATCGTCGCCAAGTGAGAAGCAATCATCGCTAAGCTTGGAAAGCACAAACTTTTTACTCCATTAATATTGTACCTGATTCCAATCCGACTCCATAAAAGTCGATCGAGATCTCTACAAGCAATCTAGATAGTATACTACAAATACACATAAAAAAAAAGCATATTACCTTAAAGCATTAAAGTAAAGTCAGTATCAATAAAAACCAGCAGAAGGTGGTCTTGCTCACTTAGGCCTGTTTCAAACGTCGAATTTAGCATGCATCGAATTCAATTCACATTTAGATTCGACCACAATCACTCAGCGGCATGCCGTACAAAAACAATGGTTTAGCGCTTAATGCATGTTTGCGTAATATGGCGTCATGGCAAAAACATGTTAACAAAGAAGTCACAAAATCATTAAAAAAGATAACAATAAATCAATAATGTCATACATTTTCCAACAAAGAGCAGTCATCGATACAGATATAGATACAATAGTAAATGCTGGAGTTTTGAGCAAAACTTGGTTAGGGCTTTTTCAAATCCGTTACAGCACCTAGTAACAATTGTTTCTCCGTTACTTTTGCCTTATCACTGTAAATACATCTTTAAACAACGATTTTTCACTGAGCCTAAAAAAACATGTGACCTTTTTTATCCCATTCATAAGCATTACATGACGTTTTGCATGCAAAGTAATTTCCCGTTTGCAGGCTGGACGACATCAACCTGTAAAACGGGTAGATTAATTGAATTCGGTGCATGCAAAAATCGACGTCTGAAACCACGTCGCACTTACCATGCATGATGCAGCCAGGTCGGTCGAATTTAAAGCTTAGGTCGACCGCATTTAGAAACGTCGAATTTAATTGTTTCTGACGTCGCACTTAGCATGTACATAATCGAAACAACTGAATTCGATGCATGCAAAATTCGACGTTTGAAACAGGCCTTAATAACAATACTACGAAATCCAATACAACTACTAACTGAGATCTTAAATTTAATGCTTAGGCAGTTCCATAGATTCGAATCTTCAAAGATCTTCAAGTCAATGCTAACAAATAGATGAGTTGAACTTTTGACAAATAGATTTATCCACTGTTTTACTGAAATAGATTTAACCACTGTTTACATTTATTTTGATTTGTATTACCTTTGTAATTGGATTTAACTGGTCAATTTTTACATTGTTGCAGGTCACAACAAGCACATAATTTTCAAAGCCTTTTGATTTTAATTTCTATAAAGCCAAATAATGATAAAGTGTTTGTGTTTTGAAAAGTTGATGCATTTTTTTGCCTTTTGGACATTTTGGTTGGCTTTCTTTACATTCAAGCATTGTTAACAGCAAAACATGACAGTTTTTTATTGTTTGGCTTAAAAAGTTTACATTGAGGAGATTGAGATAGATCATAAACATATATCTGCTAAAATGTTGATTTTTTGAATTTATATTTATGTTTCTCCACTTGGAATTAAGTTTGTCAAAGAATGTTTACATTGAAACATGAAAATATTGATTAATTATCATTTGTCTACAAACATATGCAGTTCTAAAAGATCTTAAACACAAATCACAAAATGTTGATTGTTTTTTTCTTTTTATTAACTTTAATAAAGAACATTTACATTCAAACTTCAAAATAGTTAGGCTTATTATTGATATATAAACTTATTTTGTATTTGAACCTTTTGTCCGAAAAGGAAGATAACTTGACTCCCTAATTTACTATCTCAATCTTTTCATGATTACATTGACTTTCAATGTTTGTTTAAATTTTAAAACGTTCATTTGAAATTCACAATGAATTCGCTATATAGCCCTCTGTGCTTCTAACATCAATTGTTTTAAAAAGCAACTTTGAATCATCCTCAAATTATATAACATGAGCCTGTCCTATTTGTTTATTTTTTTCCCAGTCTAACACCATGAGCGACTTACTCATACATGGGAGTTATGTGTTACCAGGTCGCATCTTGAGAACCCAAAACTTGTGAATTCTATTTTCAGTCTAATGCATTTGCACTAATTTGAACTGAATCAACAAAGGTTTTGAGTGATTCTTTATAATCCTAAACATTTTTTCAGCATCCACTTTGGGGGCTTCACTAAAGCTGAAAATTAAACTGTTATTGTTCATTTTAATTGTGTAATTTTTCAATCTGTGATTTTCAGTAGTAACTTCTGCAACTTTAGAACAAACAATTAAGGTCAAGTAATCTGGTAGTATAAAGTTAGCTATGCTCATTGCAAAGTGGAATTGGTTTGATACAAATGAACTAAAGCACCAAAACGACTCTTCATTTTGGAATAGTGTCAGTTGACAAAATTTAAGTACTGACAATTGTTGTACGTAAAGAGAACCAAAACC
Source organism: Muricea muricata (assembly GCA_963855995.1). Taxonomy (NCBI): domain Eukaryota; kingdom Metazoa; phylum Cnidaria; class Anthozoa; order Malacalcyonacea; family Plexauridae; genus Muricea; species Muricea muricata. Next base: position 64,150,692 of record OY979717.1, read on the forward strand.
AGACAAAAAACAACCCTCAAAAATTTAAGGAATTGTTCAGTGAAAATATATTTCATACATCCATGAAATAAAGCAAGTTTTTCAACATTTAGCAACAAGGCAGCAGTGAAACTGAAGTTAACAGGATCATATTTGAGTTTGATAGTGTTGTGCAAAAATATTTTAAACTAATCTTTTAAGTTAAAAAAATATTTGTAGTATTTCAATTGTTTCCTGCTGTATTTTTGAAAAGCATGGCTTTCAAGATAGTTCTCTTTAGATTACAAGTGACTTGGCCTTGGATCATCAGGCATTGTAAATAATAATAGATTGTCGCTGAAAATAAAGTATTTGATACTTTTGTATTTCATTAGATAAGTCTTTTAATCAGATTTACTGAAGCAATTTCACAATGTTCTTTAGCATCTTTCTGCTTCTATTTTTGGATTGTTCTGGATAATTCTTTTTTGACAGTTAAAATTAACTTTGAGAAGTTTGTTTCATTTCCTTAGCTTTAGTTTAAATTTATATTCAAATAGTTCCACTTTGTGATAATAATAACAATGTAAGAAAACAGGTTCAGATGGCTTTTGAACATGGTCTTCTCAACAAGTAGGTAAAGATAAGGTTTATGCTTCAAAGATATTTTTTAACCTGACAAGAATATTGTTAACCAGAATGTATTGTTTTCAAGCCTTCTGCTTAACGGATATTCAAATATTGTATGCATTTAATTGCCACTAGGTTTGTTTATATCTGTTACTTATTTGTTTAATTCAGTTTGCTACTTAAAAAAACTTTCACTTTTTAGTTTGTTGCATTCAGTGTGTTAAATTTTCCAACAACAATAATTTTTCGACTGTTTAAAATGAATGAAGTTCTTTCGAAGTGAAAAGTTGAGTTGTTGACAAAATTTAGGTTTTAAAATTAAAATTGTACATTTCTTTTTTATGCATCATGAAACAGTTCATTGTATTTAATGTGTATTTTGCTTAGCAAAGCAGATAAATTGAAATTGTGAAATGATTTTAACTTTATGAAATATCAAGAAGAAAAAAAAAACAGGTCAAAAACATTTAAAATTTTTGTTCAGTTGACTTTTTAAACTGTAAATTATAAACTAGGTCTTGTCAGGTTAAAAAAGTAACGTGAGATATATGGCTTATAGGCTGGAAATGATAACATTTTTCAAATTTTTGCAACTAGACGAAAACAGAGATAATTTTGGTAAGATTTTTATGAGCTTTTTAGAGATTTATTTAAAGGAATTGATAACTCAGCTCAAAAGACTTCGTATTGTCGCGTTTCACCGATTTTTCTTCCACAACTCGCTAACCAGATTATCGACAACAACAACAATAACAACACTTTATTCTTTACAAAATACTCTGCTTATATACATCACACGCACATTAATTATACGTTCCGATATACATTACACACATATTAACTACGATATCGTAGCATGCTACATTTGCCTCCTAAGTCTAAACGTTCCGATTAGACAAATAGCGCCACAATCTATTGCGATGAACAATGCGAGATTTCGCATGTGGCGACTTTTGAATTCTATATAACAGTTCATTTATTTGTTTTGTCACTAAGTACGGTCCTTCCCAATCATTTGACAGCTTTGGTGACAATCCTTTTTTTCGTTGTGGGTTATACAACCAAACAGCATCACCACATTTAAATGTTTCTCTTGTACTCCCTACATCATACCTCCGCTTCATTCTGTCACTTGCTATACGTATGCGCATCCTCGCATACTCGTGTACATTCCCCATCCTATTCCTCAATTGGTCCACATAGTCCTCGACAGTTTCAAATGTTTGTTCATCTAAAGTAGATCCACCGGTAAATTTACTTCTCTGCCAAACATCAAACACGACGGGGTTTGCCCAGTACTTTCGTGCACGGCTGAACGATAGGCCAATGATATTAATGGGACATGATCATCCCAATCCTGCTGATGTTTTTCCACAAATACAGCAAGCTGATTTTCTAATGTCCTATTAAATCTTTCTACCATGCCGTCGGATTGGGGATGCAACGCTGTCGTACGTGTCTTATCTATACCAAGTAAATTACAGACATCGTTGAACAATACTGACTCGAAATTTCGCCCTTGATCGGAGTGTAGTTGTAAAGGAACTCCAAAACGTGAAACAAATTCTCGAACGAATACCATAGCTATAGTTTCTGCCCTTTGATCCTGTAAAGGGTATGCCTCTACCCACTTCGTGAAATAGTCACCAATAATCAGTATGTATTTGTTACCTCGTTTCGATGTTGGCAACGGTCCCAAAATGTCTAATGCAACTCTTTCTAATGGAGCTCCTACATTAAATTGCTTCATTGGTCCTTTATGCTTCTTTCCGGGTCCCTTGCTAACTTGACATTGTTAGCAGTTCCGACACCATCCTTCCACCGACTGTCGACACGATGGCCAGAAAACTCGCTCTCGAATCCTAGCGAGAGTTTTCTTTACTCCAAAATGTCCGCAGGTTGGAGAACCGTGAACTTGCTCAAATACTTCCCTTCGTAGTGATTGGGGGACAACAAGCTGCCACCGCCCTGGTTCGGATGTTTCGCTATCCAAATATCTATACAACTTTCCATCTTGGACTTTTAAAGACTGCCACTGTCCCCAGTAAGTCTTAACTGCTACACTGTAAGAAGCGACTTCTTGCCAGGGTGGTTTATTTGTCGATTCTTGCATCAATTGCAGAATAACTCGGATTTCCGAATCTTGACTTTGCGCCTCAATAATTCGTGTTTCTTCGTTTGGATTGGTAATTGCTTCGCAGAGAACGTTGCACACAGTACTCTCTTTAGGACCAATCGTTGTACCATTTGTTACATTCACGTCAGCATCCCGCACTTCTCGCTTCTCACAATATTTACACGAAGTCTGTTCGCAAGGTCTTCTGGATTGAGCATCAGCATTACCATGAAGTCTACCCCGACGGTGATGAATGGTAAAGTTGTATTGTTGAAGCTTTTGAAGCCATCTTGCCATTTGACCCTCCGGATTTTTAAAGTTAAGTAACCACTGTAACGAGGCGTGGTCAGTGCGAATTGCGAATTGGTTTCCATAGAGGCAAGGGTGAAATGACTCGCAGCATGTACGACAGCCAGCTATTCCCTCCATGTGACGCAGTATTGCTTCTCTGGACCAGTTAACGTTCTACTAAAGTAACCGATTGGATGCTCTTCTCCTTCAACCATTTGGGACAGTGTCGCTCCTATCGCCACGTCACTAGCGTCTGTATCCAGTATGAAGGGCTTATCAAAATCTGGGTAGGCTAGCACTGGCACTTTGGTCAGATGGTCTTTCAACGTTTGGAATGCCTTATCACACTCTTCAGTCCACTTAAAATTAGCGTTTTTCTCCGTTAAGGCGTGAAGTGGCTTGGCCAGTTGGGCAAATCCAGGTACAAACCGACGGTAATAGGAACATAAGCCAATAAAGCTTCGTACTTCGTGCATGTTACTTGGTCGTGGCCAATTCATCACTGCTTGAACTTTGACTGGGTCTGCTGTGATTCCTCTTTCTGATACAACATACCCCAGGTACGTAACTGCAGTTTGAAATAAAGTGGATTTAACTGGATTAAACTTTAAATTAGCCTGTCGTAACCTGTCAAGTACACATTTCAAGTTCATCAAATGTTGGTCAAAGCATAGACAATCCAGAAGACAGGGACTGGAAACGCCAGCTAAAATTTTGATGACGAATTGGGACATCCGTGATGTGCCTGTCACGTAGCAATTACTTAGTTACCACGGTAACAAGTTTTAAAATTAGAATTAAAAACAAAGGCAAATGCACGCAGTTTATTGAAATTATACCTTTAAAAAAACGCATTTTCAGAGTTTTGGGACGCTACTCGTTGAGTGGCTATACTAGCAAAGGTAGGTATATTCCAATTTTCATGTATTTATGTTTTATAGTGTTATAGTGATGTTAAATGCACAAGTTGGATGGTGCTGTCGCGAAAATCGCGTACACAGCAACAATTTCAAAACATACTGCCAAAACTAACCCTGTAACATAAAACTAAACAAGCTTTCTCTTTGGAGAGGAAGTTATTTCAAATGATAAGATTGTGATCTATCGAATCGCTATTTTTTATGTGAATTTGGTATTTTATTCGCCAAAAAATGTTCACTGGATTGGACGGGCAAAATTGAGAATGTAACAAGCCTGTAATGTTTAAATGTAAAAAAATGTAAAAGACCAAACTGACTTAAAAATTAGCCTATTCGATAGCTTACAGTACTGTGATTACGAATATTTTAAACACAAAGTATAAAATTTTTTAGTTTTCGCTAGCAGGGTTAGTTTTGTCAACAAACTTCCAAAGTTTATATACTACAATTGATTGCCGTCTTGTTACATTTGTAATTTGACCCCTCACATTCAATGAACAGTTTTGGCCGCATAAAAGACCTAACTGACTAAAAAAATTAGCCTATTCGATAGCTTACAGTCTTGTGATTTGAAAAATCTTTATTCCTACCAACCAAGCAGGTTTAGTTTTATGTTACAGGGTCAGTTTTGGCAGCAAGCATTGACAACAAACATTACAAGCTTGTTACATTCTCAATTTTGCCCGTCAAATCCTGTAAACATTTTTTGGCGAATAAAATACCAAATTCACATAAAAAATAGCCTATTCGATAGATCACAATCTGCTCATTTGAAATAACTTCCTCTCCAAAGAGAAAGCTTGTTTAGTTTTATGTTACAGGGTTAGTTTTGGCAGTATGTTTTGAAATTGTTGCTGTGTGCGCGATTTTCGCGACAGCACCATCCAATTTGTACATTTAACATCACTATAAAACATAAATACATGAAAATTGGAATATACCTACCTTTGCTAGTATAGCCACTCAACGAGTAGTGTCCCGAAGTTCTGAAAATGCGTTTTTTAAAAGTATAATTTCAATAAACTGCGTGCATTTGCCTTTGTTTTTAACGCTAATTTTAAAACTTGTTACCGTGGTAACTAAGTAATTGCTAACTGACAGGCACATCACGGATGTCATCAAAATTTTAGCTGGCGTTTCCAGTCCCTGTCTTCTGGATTGTCTATGGTCAAAGCTTCTCGTATGCACAATAATGTCATCTAGATATACTAAACAAATATCCCAGGATAAACCCTTCAACACGGCCTCTATTAGCCTCTCGAACGTCGCAGGTGCGTTACATAATCCAAATGGCATCACCGTAAATTGCCATAGCCTTTGCCCAAACGAGAATGCGGTTTTTTCTTTATCTGCTGAGTCCAATTCAATTTTCCAATATCCACTTTTTAGATCGAGCGTGGAGAACCATTTAGCGCCATTTAAAGCGTCCAGGGTGACGTCAACTCGTGGTAGTGGAAACGAATCTTTTCTCGTAACATCGTTCAGTTTTCTATAATCTACGCAAAATCGCGTTGAGCCGTCTTTTTTCCGAACGAGTACCACGGGTGCACACCAAGGACTGCACAAAGGTTCGACAATTCCTTGCTCTTCCATTTCATTTACCGCTCTAACTGCTTCATCTCGTTTTTTTCACTGGAATTCGTCATGGAGCTTGCTTAATGGGTTGGGCGTTCAACGTGTTTATCTTATGCGTCGTTCCCTTGGCTTGACCAATATCATTGGGTCCTTTTGAGAATACGTCATCGTACTCCTTCAGCAAAGACGCCACTCCAGTAGCTTGTTCTTGATTAAGTTCTTTGGTGCTCCTCTCGTACAGATCTTGGAGGTGATCAGGAACTGACTGGGCTTTCGGCGTTATGGTTTGTTCTTTGCTAGGTGACTCGGCTAATGGTGTAATACAAGCTACCGGCTTGCACACGGCAATTTCTGTGCCTCTGGACCACTTAGTTCTGCTTCTGGACAGATTAATCACCCGCACAGGTATATTTCTCTGCGTAAGATCTACTAATGTTCGTTCGACAATAATTCCTTTCGTTCTCCTAGCTATCTCGGTTGGTCCAACCGTTCCACATCGCGCTTCTCCAGGAGGTGTTTCCAATTTCGCTGAAATTACCATTTCCGTATTCCCGGGAATCTTTACTGCTCTCTCTAGCACTACTCTGAAACATTTAATATCATCAGTATCAACGTGTATAGGTACAGCGCTGCTGCCAATGCGAAGAATGTAATCAATCACGCAATCTTGTTTTCTTCAAAAGTCCACTCCTAAGATGCAGTCTTCTTTAATTCTTGCCACCCACACGTGCTGTCTTACCGTGGTTTCTCCTATCGACATTTGCAACGTTGTGGTACCAAGAACTTCGATTCGTTGACCATCGAGCCCCTTTAAGCTACCATCAGGACACGCGAAATGTTTTACTCCCTTTGCATGTTGAAGTTCTTCGTAGATTCGATAACTCAAAATAGTCACATCTGCGCCTGTATCGATCACAAATTGCACAGGATGAGCTGCTACGAATCCTGTCACCTTAAGCGCTCCACCACAAAGGTTTATTTCCTTTTCTCCTCGTGGGACTTTCGTGTTTTCGGTCGATCCTCGCCCCAATGTGTCAACCGTCTTTCGTTTCCCGGCTGCCCGTCCTTGCTGTCACTGTTAACCTTGGGCCTCCGTGGTAATTCATTTTTGCACTCTTTTGCGAGATGACCTTGCTCTCCGTACGTCCAACACTTGCGTGGTTTCCTAAAGAACGACCGCGAGATTCAGCTTTCATTACTTTCAACAACTGGGTAATGAGACCGTTCAATTCCTCTAACTTTGACTCAGCATTCACTCCTCTTTCATTTCGTTGGAAAGTGTTCTGAACAATCTCTTCATTTATCCGCTTGACGTTTCCAACTGCGCCACGTAGCATTCGTGTTCTATGCCGAGTGGCTAACTGAAATGACTCCAGCTCCAACGCCGTCTCGAGTGCCACTTGTAGGGATTTTGGTCGTGCTTGGCGAATCCTTAAGCGAAGATCTTCTTCATACAGGGCATCAATAAAATGGTCCCTCGCTAGGACATCTTGCAATTCCGTCGAAGCATCGGGATAGGCTTTCCTCGTGAGGGTTTCTACGTTCTCTGCTAACTCAGGCAGGCTTTCCTCTCGTCTCTTTATTCGGGTTTTTAGCTTCGCTCTTGCTAAATCTGACTGATGCGTTATTCCAAAACGACTGCTTAGGGCTGCCACAAGCTTTGCATAGTCGCCTCGCTCATTTCCTGAGATATTCCTCAGGATCAGGGTCGCGTTTCCGCGAAGGGACGTTGCTAGAAACAAAGCCTTCTGCTCATCGCTCCATCCGTCTAACTTTGCAGCAATTTCAAACTGTTCCAAGAAAGCCTCCCAGGAACTTTTACCATCGTATTTTGGAGGTTCTTGCACTGGTTTCGAGATGGCTAGATCAGGATTCTTTGGTACTTCAGGTAAACGTCGCTTGGAGAAATTTAAGTCGCTTGACGATTCTTTTCTGTTAAAAAAACTCTTAAATTTGCCACCCGATTCCGTCCCACGCGTGGCTCGAGGCATCGGGGTTGATTGCACAAGTCGTTCCACGCCAGTGATTCTTTTGCTTGCTTCCTCTGTTAAGACTTGTAAATCAGCTACAGTGTATTTGACTCGCTTTTCAAGAGATTCACACGCCGACACTAGCTTCGCGAAATTCTCTGTTAAATACGGCCGAGACTCATCCAGGATTTCTTCTGCTTGTTTATCTAACTTTCCACTTAAACTCTCATTCAACGCAGTCTTTAACTCGGTCAAAGCATCGCCAAGTTCTACCATATTATCTTCGACTGTTATGAGACGAGTTTCAAATTCAACGAGGCGTGTATTAATGTCTGTTATCTGCAATTCTGTTTCTCGAAGTCTATGCTTCATTTCGCCACTTTTGTCTGCAACTTGTCTTATCTGAGCATGATAACTTTGATGATTGTCGTCCATCAGACTTTTAATTTGATTTAACATTTCAATTACTGTCGAATTCTGACTTGCATCGCCGCCAGTTTCACTAGTCCCAGAGTCAGAATCTGAGTACCTCTTTAAATCAGGCGAATTTAGCTCTGATTGTTGTCCTCTTTCACCCATGTTTACATAAACTCACTGTTTATTCGCTCGAAATCACTCTCTGCTACCAAATGTCGCGTTTTACCGAATTTTCTTCCACAACTCGCTAACCAGATTATCGACAACAACAACAATAACAACACTTTATTCTTTACAAAATACTCTGCTTATATAGTGACTATATACAGGGTGAGTAAAAAAAAACTGATGCCCTTTCAAATTCAAATTAGCTGCGAATTTCATTACGGAACTTTAAGTATTCCCATAGGTATACAGAGAACAGATCGTGACTAAGTACACAGTACAGGATGAGTAAAAAAACTAATACTATTGAAATTCAAACGAGCAGCATTGCATTCTCGCAATTTGACAGACGTTGATCCAAAACAAAATCTAATTCCCAGTGGAAGTTAAAATGCATAATTTTAGCCGTGCAAGTGTCAGAATTGGTTTACGTACTGTGTACTAAATCACGATCTGTTCTCTGTATACCCATGGGAATACACTGTATGAAATTCGCAGCTAATCTGAATTTGAAAGAGCATCAGTTTTTTTTTTACTCACCCTGTACATCACACGCACATTAATTATACATTCCAATATACATTACACACATATTAACTACGATATCGTAGCACGCTACAGTATATATTCTCGTATTTCAACTAGTCTAGTTCGTTTTGCCTACCTACCAAAAACTAATTTAGTAATTTCTTTAAACATTTCGTTTAAAATTACCGTCAAATTTATTGCAAAGTTCGCCTATAAAAGATTTCTATTTCTTGAATAAACGTTGACAAAAAGGAAAACGAGTGTTTTTCTTTCTTCCATTTTTCAGTTTGTTATATCTTTGGGCCATATATTTCTTTGTAATTACGAAACAACATGTTTTACTATTCTTTTTTAGTTGTTTTGTAATTATTTATCTTTGAAGTATAAACATCATCTTCAAAAGACCAAGTTCTTTTTAACATTGCCTTTTCACTTGTGTTCATTCGCTTGTGTTAACTCGCTTGTGTTAAGTGCAATGTTTGTGGTCCTCTTTCTGCCATGTTCTGTTTTCTTCTATTGTTATTTGAATAAGTACAATGTGTGGTAGCTAATCTCTTTTTATTCTTATTCAAATTGTAATCTTTACAAATTCTTTCCAATAAATTGTTTACAAAATTTACATGTGTCCCCTTTTAATTAAAAATTCAATTCCCATGGGAACAATTCCCGCGCATACCTATAATATAACAACTAACGTTAGTGACTCAAGTACTTAGCATGCAAATTTGATTCCCAAAGCCAAATTGACAAGTGCCCCCCGCTGATCCTACCAACTACCTACCTGCTTCAGTTCTAAGCTGTCTTCCTTAGTCCTAAGCTCCTGCATTCCATTCGTTTCCCACACTTTCCTCACCATCGCACAGTCACTCACAGCTGATAAACCCGCATGCACCACCACCACCCCGACTGCCACCCAAATCCGAAAATTAAAATAAAAGAATTACATTTTGGTAAAGTATGCATTTCAAATGTAATTTACTCGGATATTTTAGGCTTAACGTAACAGAAAAGGTCGAATGGACAAACATCAAAAATAGCATACAAAAACAGGTGAGCTGCCTACTTGCATTTCTACCTAAATTTACTTGAGTAGAAAACTTAATCCGATTTTTAGACCCTAATATCTTAAACAACACACAGTAATAATACTGCAGCGATCAAATGTTGAGAACTCCTAGCCGTTTTGTTAGTATAGGTAATAGTATAATTTCGAGTGCAATTACGGATAAACAAGCACGAGTGAGTTTTTAAAAACTGCAAAATAGCACGAGTCCGAAGGACGAGTGCTATTTGCGGTTTTTAAAAACTCACGAGTGCTTGTTTTCCGTAATTGCACGAGAAATTATACTATTACTTATTAATAATATAAAAAGGAAATGTCCAAACAAACATTTTGTACCTACAACTTCGCATTATGCAAGTGCACTCATTCTCGAATTTCTTCGCTTAAAAAATTCATGTTTACAAAAGCCATGGCTAAAAGTTTTATGTACAAAGTTCCAGCATACTTTAGAGTTTGTTTTGTGATCATAATTGTCAGAGAAGAATCCCAAGTTGTGTTGAGGTTTCGACGAAATCTTTAAGCAAACGTGAAAATTCGGCCGCCATATTTTTGGTTTTTCAGCTAGTAAATCCCATCGCTCAAAGAGCTTATTACAGATTTTTGCACTGTTGTTACAGATTTTTGCACTGTTGTTACAGATTTTTGCACTGTTGTTACAGATTTTTGCACTGTGTTACAGATTTTTGCACTGTTCTGGGTGATGTTTGGGATTAACTGCACTCGAATCAACCAATCACAGCCCAGAAACATTTCCTTGTATATTATTAAGTAAGATAAGCATACTTTTAAAAATTTAATTCCTTTAATTAAGCCTATCCCCATGCAACTGACACACGGCTCGCACCCTCCCAGTCCATACATTTAGCTAATAAATTACGTTATAAACAAAAAATCAAAATAAAAAGATAAATTACGTTATCTCTAGCTACTTAAACCCACTTAGGCTGAGTATTTTGTTGAGTTTTCACACGTAAAACCTTAGCTGAAAGGGCATGAGCTTTTTGTTGTGTTAACTGGTCTGGACTGATACTTACCAAAGTGAAAGGCTGGGTCAAATAAGCATGAGAATCTTGCGAAGGTAAAAAGCATTATAAAACGTGAAACACAACTCAAGTTGTTTTTTCATTAAGACTCGTCTATAGGAACTTAATTAAATCCTTATACATCAATCCTTAATGATCCCTATAGTTAGTACAGTTACCCTATATAGCTCAAAAGCATTAAAGTATTTTAAACCTTTACCTCAATTCTCATACTCATTTAACCGAAACGCCTTCATTTGCATGGTATGTCGCAGCTGCTCTCAAACCACTTAAGCTCTCAAACCTCTAAGAAATGGACTGGAAACGCAAGCTAAAGTTTACGCGACATCCGTGATACGCTTTATTTTGGAGCCCTGTAACTTCACTTTAAATACATTGCAGGACTCCGTATTTACATATTTTAAAATAGAACAGAAATGTGAATTCCAATATTGACTTTTAAAACTTTTCAGAGAGATAAACAAAGCGGAAAATCACCAGTTAATGTTTCCGTAAACCTTTTTTAGCAACAACAATGGCGACAATTCTGTAGTCAAAAAGAACGCAAACATTCAGCGTTGGGTTTTAGCTTTGTTATATCCATAAAAAATTTTAAAAGTCAATAGTTCCATAGACATTGCCGTTCTTGTTTAAAATATGTAAACAGAAAGTCCTGAAGTATATTTAAAGTGAAGTTACAGGGTTCCAAAGTATAGCATATCAGGCTGTATCACGGATGTCGCGTCAGCAACATTGACGCTTTAGCTAGCTTGCGTTTCCAGTCCATTCTTTTGATTGTCTATGCTTTAGTGCACAAAAACAATGGGTTAATTGTTCCATTGTTTCTAATTACGAAAACAAACTCGAAAATCAAGGTACTTATCATATTAATAATCAAAAAGGATTCTCATTATGCCAAGTCTCCAACATGAATTTAAATATTACCATGTAAACAAATCATGTTGTATTCCCTAGGGAATTTAAAATGCTTGAAAAACATAACCAACATGCTAATTGTTTTACATGTATCAATGCAGTAAAGAGGAAGCAATGAAATAGTATGTTCTCTTGGGAATTGGTAAAAATCTAAATCTCATTTCCTCGTTGTTTTAAAGTTAAACAATTTACTACTTTTTCTGAACGAGGAAAAACCGATTTTTTTAACGAGAAAGAATAAAATTTACTCAAATCCTCGTTGATCTCTAAATAATAAACATCTTGTTTTCTACTAACTTGTAAATTACCGCTACTTTCTATTACAATGTCCTGTCTTCTCCTTCTTGTGGATTGTTATTGTCTTGTGGTCAGTGTCATTCGGAATCGTTAGTCTGATCTTTTATTGCGTTTCTTCACACCCCATCACCTTTGGAAGTGAAAGAATCGTATCCGTTCGATAATAATCACGATTAAATTATAAAAACTTTTAACAGAAACGTCTGTATTCATGTGGCTGGTAGTAGGATAATTTCGGTTGGCAAAATTGTAGGATAATAGTTAAAGCATTCGCATATTTTCACCTCTAAGCATTATTATAGCAGCGTTTATGAAAAGAAAATATATATAATTAGAAATAAATTATCACGAGCAACAAAAATTTAATTTCTTGAAAATGCAATATGTGTGTGTGTGTGGTGGGGGGGAGGTGTAAGCTATTTCGTCAGGCAGTTTATTTCTCTGAATATGTAATCATAATAATAATAATAATAACTTCTTTATTAAAACTGGTGAAACCGATCAGCTAACAAAATATCAGCTGGTATAAACCGATGACCAGCATTAATATATAAATAATTTACATCCATAATACTATACTATATATTATCTAAAAAAAAAATTAGTGCTAAGAATTACTATATGCTACAACGATGTTCGTGAGCCTCAGTTTCTAAGAAAAACTTAAAAATATTGTTTTTAAAGGAGGACAAAGTCTTTAAGTCTCGTAAGTATTTTGGCAAGGCGTTCCATTCTTTTGCGGCCGAACATTGAAATGACGACTCGCCCATTTTCGATTTGGTTGGAATTACGCACAACAACGTGGTGTCTCTCAAAGATCTATTATGCGTTTCTGATCTTCTACTAAAATAACCAATTAGTTGTTGGGGACAATCAATGTTGTGTATAATTTTATATACTAATTGCAAACGAAGAAACTCTTTAACCAAAACGTTGGATGTTTGAACATCAAACGTTTTTCTCGATGGGGAAAGCGGTGTAAAATAATGTTGGACAGCAAGACGTATGGTCGTGTCGGTGAACTCTATATTAAACTGGAACGATAACTTGGTTGCCATCTTTGAAGGTAAATTATCTGTCGAGCACCACTGCACCAGTCTCTTTTCATTGCTTCTTTTGAGACACTTCTGCCCGTTCTGCCCATTTTTGAATATTACAAAAAGGGCTTAATGTACTACACTGCGACTCACGATATTACTTGTATGAGATATTTATGCCGTACGTATTCAAAATCAGCATTGCTATTCATTAAAACTTACGAACATCAAAACAAAGTTGTGAGAAGATCTTTACGATGTTGATATTGATGTTAGTCACATGACTGAAAAAATATGGCGCTGTTCCATATTTCAGGGGGACCACGCTATTAGTTTTAAAAATATGATAACACGATAAGACGTCGTTTTTAACTTAATTGAGAGTGGAAACGACATTCTTTAGCCAAAAACAGCATAGGTAACAACAAGAGAATGTTTTAGCTAGAAAATAAACGAACTTGGTGTCATAGTTGAAGGATTTTTCAAAGATTACTTTGAACGGTGGAAAAGAGGGATTCTGGATTTCTAAAATGGATAAGAATGGGAGGTATTAGGTGTTTGAAGGAGAACTGTTCGTAAATTATCATGATGAACGTCTATCAACATTTTGAGAAAGTTTGCTTTGCCATATATCTTCAAAACTAGCAATGATGGATTCCTGGTAAGCAATAATAATTCTAAAAGTACTTCCACTGGTGTCGTGGAATAAACGTTTGGCACTGGATTGAGGCAAAAAAAATGCTTGAGAGCACAACAGAAGTTTGTCCTTTTGACGGACAGACGAAATCAGCATGATAAAGCTTGGAAAATGCATGCATGGGTTAGATTATTGATATTCAATGATGGTATGCGACCAGCGAGGCTAAGGAGTCAACAAAAAAGTGGTAAAGAAAACGAGTTCTGCTGGTAACAGCGGAAATAGGGATCAGAGGTCTCTTTTGCACATTTAGGCACATATAAAGACATGTTGGTTGCTAATAATGCGGATCTCATGGCCAGAAATTTAAGACATTGCGCCCGTGCGCTAGCTATTGTGAGGGCAGCGTTACTTCGCAAAAATGCTAACAAAATTTTAAAATGGCTGCCAAACGAAAGAGCGCAGATTTGCCGATCAATTACAGGCAGCTGAATACATCCTACTGAATGAACTGAATGTAGAACCTACTGGAATACATCTTTATAAAAATTGGATTTCATTCGGTGGAAATTTGGTTGAACATAAACATTTGTGCTGTAATTGTTACAGCAACGAGTTAAGAATTTCGTGTTATTACTCCGCCTGCCGTAGGCGAGGCGGAGTTTTAAATTCGCCCCGTTTCTGTTTTTTTTTTTTTATTTTTTTTCGGTGTCAGAAGTCGGTGCAGCGCTCATGGGTGATACCGCTGGCACAAACCGCGTGAGCCGACCTAAACACGGCGTTTAAACTCAATTTCTAGCGAAATGTGTCAACAAAACACGCATTTAAACGTGCATGCTAGAACATCTAAACCGCAAGAAGGTTTTACGTGCAAAGATTCTCATGCAAAATGCTTTAAAACGACAAATTCCAGCGATGTGTCGCGGTGAAGTTTTGAGAGCGTGTTTCCGTCATTTTCTGGTTTATTCCTACTTTTGAGGAAATTTAGAAATTTCTACACAAGAATCAAACGCAAATTCTACTGAAATATCTACATACAAAACACTTTTTTTAACATGTAATAGTTAACAAAAAGGGACAGGAAGGTTCTTTATCAAAACATTGCTCCAGAAATGTTTTAAAACGGCAAATTCTGATAGACTCCATCATTCCATGATTAAGGAATGAGTCTAGGAAATGTGTTCCTAATTCTAAACACGTTGTGATTGCTTTCCTTGGTTTTCTATTTCTACCTATGTTGAGATGCTAATATTTCGTGCAAAATGATTTATTTGCTTGTAGGATCTCATGTAATTATAAAAGGTAAGAGACATTTTACATTCCAATTCCAGAAATACATAATATTATGTTAGTCTAAAGTTCCCAACAAATTATATCGTGGATACTTCAGACTTCAAACTTAATAGCTTAGTATTTTTTTTAATTTTTGTTGTTTTTATGAGCGATTTTAATACTTGTTTTGTTAGAACGTCAACAGTCATAGCTGAGTGCGGCATTTTAGTCTTTACCTATAGTATTTATAATAACTTTCTTTATAAAAAAATTGACATGTTTATTGTTGAATAGTTGACTCAGAGAAAGGATTTCAAATTGGATATCACAGAAAATACAGATCACAGAAATACTTTTAAGTCGATTACTGCAAAGATTGTTGCTATAATTATTAATATAGCAAGAAAAAAACTCAAAAATGCAAAATAAAAAAAGGAACAAAATTTAACTTAAATTCTAACTTAAATTTAGTAAAATTTCAACTGGCACTTTCTCAATTTGCCAAAACTTTATCAGACACCCTGCCTATATACCAATGTTTTAACTGACACCTGAAGCTTTCTGGAAGTAAATACTTTGTCAGCATGTCGAAAGTCTAACTGACAACTTGTGGGCATGTACAGGTCAAAGTCTAACCGACATCTTGTCAACAAGCCAAAAGCCTTACCGACATCTTGTCAACAAGCCAAAAGCCTAACCGACATCTTGTCACCAAGCCAAAAGCCTAACCAACATCTTGTCAACAAGCAAAAAGCATTACCGACATCTTGTCAACAAGCCAAAAGCCTAACCAACATCTTGTCAACAAGCCAAAAGCCTAACTGACATCTTGTCAACAAGCCAAAAACCTAACCGACATCTTGTCAACATGCCAAAAGTCTAACTAGGAGCATATCAACATGTCAAAAGTCCATTTCAAAGCTTGTCCACATATCAAAAGACTAACTCAGATCTTATCAACATGTCAAAAGTCTGGTCGAAAACTTGTCAACTAGTCAAAATCCTTACCAACATTTAATAAACATGCCAAATATTTACCTGACACCTTATCAACACATCAAATATCTAATTCAAAGCTTGTCAATATATCAAAAGGCTAGCCAACATTTTCCCAACAAATTATATCGTGGAGACTTCAGGCAGTGTGCTACAGAATAGATTTAATAAATTGATGGATTTAATAGATTGATGTATTGTATACACTTTTAGTAAAATTTTCTTTACTTGCAAAATAAAACAGCTATATGTTGGTGGTATTATGGCAAAAGAATCTTGTTTAACATATGTACTATGAAAGTCTTTACTTTAAATTAAATTCTAAAAACTGCAATCCTACTAGGACTCTGGACAGAGTGCCTGGCAGGTCACTCAGACATTGATTTTTGGTTATCTTAGTGATTACATGAGATGTGCTAGCAATGTCTTAAGATGCCTTGGAAGGTACCCTAATAATAATTGATTTAAAAAGGAATTAGTTGGGCAGAACAGAGATAAGTGAATATACCCCACCCCCAATGAAAGCTCTAGTTACAGCCCTGCCTGGTTTTGTGCCCATTTTCGTTTGGCAGGCGGAGTGAACGCCTTAGCAGGCGTCTTGTTAATCACGAAAATGTAATCTGTTGGACTAAACAAACAGCTTTGAAAATTTTTGTGGAAGTGGTCGAACATATATTAATTGCCAAACGAACCCGGCAAACTGCCCCAAGAACAGATGGGATCCAACTGGTGACACTAAAGTATAGCTTTTGCGCGAAAATGGCAGATAATGAAGAGAACTATTAAGAAGGAATGAACGGAAAATAGTTGTTTAAAATGTAACCAGTTCCACGTACGAATTAATGAAAAAAAGTACGGCAATGCAATAACGAAGCCCTTGCAAAGATTATTCGAACTCGGCAAATGCTTTTAGTACGGTATTGCGGTTGTATTTTGCAAATTTTTCATTAACTCCCATGTTTTAATGCTAATTGTGCCAGCCATATTTGTTCAAACAATCACGTCATGTCCAGTGCCAATGTCTTAAATTTCTGGCCATGTAAATGATCGTTCTACCATATCTTTGGCAGGTACCTAAAACCTTTCATCAGAAGTTCCTTTTCCAGCATTAGGGAATTATCATGTTGATCTCGACTTGTCTCTCTTGTCTGTCTCGATTTGTTCTGCTCTCAAGCATTTTTTTGCCTCAATCCGGTGCCAAACGTTTATTCCACGACACCAGTGGAAGTAATTTTAGAATTATTATTGCTTAACAGGAATCCATCATTGCTAGTTTTGAAGATATATGGCAAAGCAAACTTTCTCAAAATGTTGATAGACGTTCATCATGATAATTTACGAACAGTTCTCCTTCAAACGCCTAATACCTCCCATTCTTATCCATTTTAGAAGTACAGAATCCCTCTTTTCCACCGATCCACGTATTCTTTGAAAAATCCTTCAACTATGACACCAAGTTTGTTTATTTTCTAGCTAAAACATTCTCTTGTTGTTACCTATGCTGTTTTTGGTTAAAGAATGTCGTTTCCACTTCCAGTTAAGTCAAAAATGACGTCTTATCGTGTTATCATATTTTTAAAACTAATAGCGTGGTCCGCCTCAAATATGGAACAACGCCATATTTTTTTAGTCATGTGACTAACATCAAATATCAACATCGTAAAGATCTTCTCGCAACTTTGTTTTGACGTTCGCAAGCTTTAATGAATAGTAATGCTCATTTTGAATACGTACGGCGTAACTATCTCATACAAGTAATATCGTGAGTCGCAGTGTATATACACCAATATATATTGGAACGATAAATCGAGGTAAAAATTTCTATGCTTGGGTGAACAATAAAGTTCAACGACCGTAATCCTTAGAAAGAGATTTAGTACCATTTTCCCTAGCTATTTCCCTTTTTTAAAAAAGACTATTGAAAATCAAGAACTTTAGAACTTCTTAAACCATAACATCACATATTCGAGTAAAGACATCACGTGGTATCAACCGCGCCGACAGAAGCAGTGGAGAGGAGCCTTGAAGTCAATTTAGCTTCAAAGATGGCAACCAAGTTATCGTTCCAGTTTAATATAGAGTTCACCGACACGACCCTACGTCCTGCTGTCCAATATCATTTTAAAAAAACGTTTTATGTTTAAATGTATTCATAGAAATAGACTGTCTGACGAAATTGCTTTCACCTCCACATTGCATTTCTCAGAAATTTAATTTCTCTTTAAAGGTTTCTCGTCCAGTTTAAAGTATATTCATGCAAAAATATCATTCTTAGAAAAAGTTTAGTAATAAAATATGACTTTTCGCCAATTTCGTTATTTATCCAATGTAGGGGTTGCTAATTCGACCGTTATTGCTCAGCACTTGAAACATTGTATCTCAAGGACTAATTGCAACTCATGAAAACCAATGAATTATATCTGGCAAAATATAAACTTTAGCAGACATATTGGATTTTCAGTTGCTTATCAGTGGAGAAAATATGTTCGAAACAATAATTATAGAAATGCTAAATTTGAAGAGTGTCAAGCACGTTAAGTACGTTAATAAGAAGTATGACAAATATCAGCATTTTATATTAAGAGTTATGGTGGTACAAAAATAGATTTCGAAAAAAATGTTATCTTATGTCAGAGTACAATAGTTAAAATGCCTAAAAACACAAAAAACTGTTTTTTTTAAATCACTCGTAAAATGAAAATGACAACTTAAACGAGAGACTTGGGATTTGAATCGCTCAGAATCGTCATTAAATTCTGACTAAAATATATTTACTATCCACTTACGTTTTTAAACCATGAATCTATGCCTTTACTGGTCTTTTAATTGATGGTGCATTCTCTAGTTGCTTTCTTCGTTGCCACCTTTTACGTCCTTTTTCAAAACCAAAAATATTTCCATTAGGGAAAATATCGACAAATGTAGGGTGAATGAAGTCTTTATCTGAAATAATATTAGGATTATAGGATTATCTGGACAATTATTACACACTCAATTAGTTGTTGTTTGCTACTCGAGTTATTTACCCCGCCTGCCCGTAGGGGCGTGGCGGAGTTATAAATCCGCCTCGTTCAGTTTTTCTGTGTTATTTTTTTTCGTTGTCGAAAGTTGGGTTACCGCCTCATGGGTGATACCGCTGTGCAATGCCGTCTGAGCCCATGTCACCACGACTTTTAAACTCAATTTCCAGCAGAATATGTCTCTAAAACACACAATTTAACATGGATACTATACCATCTAAGCAGCAAGAAGGTTGTACGTTCAAAAATTCTCATCCAAAATGTTTTATAACGACAAATTCCATCGCGAGGCTTTCGCCAGGCGCAGTGAATCGCGGTGAAGTTTCACCCGATCCGAACGTTGTATCCAAATAAAACCATTGTCTCCAATAAATTATTGGGATTATCACGGTTAGGGTTGGGGTTTGGGTCAGGGTTTATTTTATATGCATAAAATGACAATTCCAGTAACTATTGGGATTATCCATAGATATAGGAGACCTAGATTGCTGACGTATAGGTGATCCCCTATAGAAGAATCCAAGATGGCGTCGCAACCGGGCAAAAACATTAGGAATTATCTTACAAAAATCCAAATAACACTCAAAATCAAAATCACTAGAAGTAATAATTTGCAAAAAAGTTAAATTTACTACAAAAACATACTAAACAACCACTTGTCTGCTCCAGAAGTCTTTAACGAACGATATTTGATATATGATAAACATCGTTTTCTAAATATATGCGATCGATCGTGATTCGAAGTGTTAAAAGTCCAAGAATCCACACGAACTGACGAAACCGGTCAAAACGTCCGCTCCTTGAAATCTTTATCAAACGATAATTTTGTAAGAATCTAGCCCACTCTTCTCACTTTGCGTCCAAAACCTCTGTAATAGTGATCTATTTTCAAAAAAGTCCAGTTGAACGTGATTCGCAGCAGTTAAATTAAACCATCAAAAAAGCTGAAAAACCTGTTTTTCGTAATACAATTCCTAATACGTCAGCAATCTACGTCTCCTGGGGACGAGGTTGGGAATTATCAATATATATATATATATATTGTTTACAGACATTACAAGTACCGAGTGTTTCTAAAACTATTGATCTTTTTGCAAATTTCCAGCAACAGGCAAGGACATTTTCCACATGACTCTAAGAGGGCCTACTACGAAAATTTTAACACATTGCCCTTTCGTAAATTACAATTTAGATACGTAGCAAATCAGAATCATAGCGTGGAAGCAATTTATTTTAGCAATGTGTAATTGCATAGCCCTTAATTAAAGGACCGTTGAACAATCCTGTTGTACAGTTTAAGTAAGCGACTTACTTACTCTGTTTACGAAAGTACACCTAAAGCTGTACCTATTTTCTTCTCGGCAGAAGGAGTGAACGCCTCAGCAGGCGTCTTGTTTGATTTAAAATCAACATACATCTTGGGTTATTTTGGATATGCATATTACGTCGCAAGCAGGGCACAAAATTATATTTTCGCGTCTATTTTGATCACCAAATTCATTGCCAACATTTTAAGCATCGACTTGTTGTTCGGTTGTGGTCTTACGTAGCTAACTCAGCTTGTGACGTCACTAAAAGTACACTACCTTCCCGACGAAAGGCCTTCGCTCGAATCGTCGAACTCTGTTTATATTGTTTCAGGTAGTGAAAGATCCTATGTTTTTGTGTGCTTTTGACTGGCACTACCGACGCTGGCAACGTCAGTTCGACAATTCATTTGCATGAAAACAAAAGGTGTACTGACAAAGATACTGCAAACGACAAACAAACTCACTTTCTCTCTATATTTGGATCGTCGTGGTTTCGGTTGGTCTCGTCTCATCATGCTGTTTCTGGTTTCATCTGGTTGGCATTCTCTCTTCATACTGTAAAACATCATGTCGGTCCAGTAGGTAACTAGCTCACTCATATCCAATCGACCATTATAAAGTAAGGAGAACATTGATGTTACAAAATATTTGAGAATATTGGAAACTAAACGAAAATTTGATTGTAAATGACTTTGACAAATCGTGCATTATGACAGTATTTGCATCTTGGCAACTTCTGATGGGCACGGCTAGCTAGTGATTATTTATTCGAGATAAATTCTTTTCCATCTTGCTCTGTCATTGGTTGGTGGGTGGCTGGTGTATTCACTTTTTCAGTTAGCAGCCTTTGAAAAAAAAGCAGCTACCATGTTTAGAAAACTGTTTAAAAGATATGCAAAGAAAACTACGTTAATAAGCATTATAGAATAAGTAATTATAATACGCGTGCATGGCAGGTCCCAGAAGTTAATCGACGGACAAGACTCTAACATGACTAAAACCGTGGACAAACTTCACGTGGTTTGATAATATTCCGGTGGCGAGAAACGGATTAGGTGAAAATCGTCTACGTATAAAAACTAAGAGTAAAAAAATACCAAGTGGTTTTCTGCTCAGGATAGCGTCATACACATGCGCGCGGAATGTTAAGATATTTGGAGAAGACTTTTATAAAACTCGATTCGAAGCTAAACCTCCCAAGTGCATGGATGACGCTATACTGTCTACGAAATTATTGCTTTATAACATACTTACGGTGAAACACAAGTCAAGGCCAGGGAATTTAAATTTCTCGTGTAGGATTGTTTAATCCTGCACAGTAACTTCCATGTGGCGCAATCGTCAGAGCAAGTGCTCAATCCCCGTTCAGACCCGTGACGCCTATATTCAGTCGTGGGTTTATTCCAGGTACATCGGCGCTGGCTGGAATTGTAAAATGTCAGTAATCAAGGGAACACGGGTATTTAACTAAGGCTGTCAACGACGAGGCAGGATTAAAAATAAATAAAGTGAGTTTCACTGTAGTTATCGCATAATGCAATTGTCAAGCTAAATAAATAATTCTCCAGCGACTACGTCAGATGAATAACTTACAATTGTAAGAGGGTTAGTGGGGGAAAGAAGGGTGTGAACAGGATAAATTTGAAGTGGTGCGAAGGAAGGGAGTACTACCCTAGAAAGGGTACTCGGGGAAAGAAGGGAACAAAGAGGGGACATTTCATGTCGAAACTAAACTAGAGCCTGAAATGCAAGGATCAAAAAATTCAGACTTGCAGCTCAAATCAAAAGCATTTCAAAGGTTTACAGTTCTGACTTGCTCCTAGCTCGGAATTGAACTTGAACTAGAAATCTATCCAAATTTCCATGTTTCTTCTATGGAGTACAATGTATCAGTGGACGGAAGAGGTTTTAAAGAAAAATAAAAAAGAATGGAAAAATTAAAGTTAGTTATAATTAAAGTTAGTTATAATTAAAGTTAGTTATAATTAAAGTATTATTATTAAGTATTATTATTTATTATTAAGTTATTTATAATTAAAGTTAGTTAGTTAGTTAGTTAGTTAGTTAGTTAGTTAGTTAGTCAGCAATTTAATATCTCCGGTAGTTTGTTGAAATGGTTCACCTCATATTTGTGTGGTCGAAGACAACGAGTGACAGTACTTGGTGCAACATCTCAAGAACGAGAGGTATCATCGGGAGTTCCACAGGGCTCGATCCTAGGGCCAGTACTTTTCCTCTTATATGTCAACGACCTACCCAAGGCCGTGATGTCATCAAAAGTGGCTTGCTTCGCTGATGACACCAAAGTCCTGAAGAGAGTTGAAAGTCAACAAGATAGCGTTGATCTTCAAAGTGACATAGACAACCTCAACTCTTGGGCTAGACTCAGTGGGTTGACGTTCAACCATTCGAAATGTAAGTGTCAGCGCATCACGAGGAAAAAAACACCAGCAAACTACCCATATACTATGATTGGCTCACAACTGGGTGCTGTGAAGCAGGAGAAGGACCTTGGTGTGTGGATATCGAGTGACTTGACCTGGAACAAGCAAGTCGTTGAACAGAGCTCAAAAGCAAACAAACTTTTGGGTTTCATCAAGAGATCGTGTAAAGAGATAAGAAACCCTAGAACAAGAAGATGCCTTTTCCTGGCGATTGTACGACCTCATCTCGGCTACGCTACGCAGATTTGGGCTCCTCAGACGATCGAACTGATTAAACGAGCAGAACGAGTTCAGCGTCGTGCATCCAAATTTATTTTGAATCTTCCATACGATTGCCAGACCAACTACAAGAATCGGCTGAAAGAAAGCAAGTAGCTACCGCTTAGTTTCTGGCACGAATATTTGGACCTTGTGTTGTTATTCAAGATGATGAATGGTTTGGTGCACATTAGCGATGACGTCATTCCCGAAAGAAACATTGGGAACACGAGAACAACAAGAGCCACGAGCAACCCAGAAACCATTCTGCTCCGTGAGACAAAATGCAGAACGGCGACATTTCAACGCTCGTTCATCAACAGATCGACCAGAATATGGAACATTCTACCTGATGATCTGCGGCATCAATCCTTAAACTTGGTCAAATTTAAATCTCTACTACACGAATATTACCGCACTGCTTTAAATCTAGTCTATGAACATGATAACCCACGGACATGGAAATCCATCTGCCTAAAGTGTAACAAGGCTCGAAGTCTGGCTACTCAAATCTCTTGTTGTTCCTAGTGAGTTTGGGATTCGACTTCGTCCATCACTTCCGCTAGCAACCTACCTCTCGCTGATCTAGTGTGCATGTAACTGGTTAGCTCGGTAAACTAATATTCTGCTGCTGGTGGCGGTGGTGGCGGTGGAAGTTGAATCTTGTTCTTGCTATAATATTGTATTCTGTTGTGATGTATTGTATTGTACATGTATTGTATCGTATTGTATTGTACCGTGTGATGTTGTATTGCGATAAGTTGAGTTGTATTCTCAAATTGACCGTATTTGATGATTTTAGAAGGGCCCACAGTAATTGGTGTACACTGTTGTGGTGACCCTGCCACTTGTTTATATCCGTGTGAATGGCGAAGTTAAATAAATAAATAAATGAACTATTGATACAGCACTTGCTACATGATAATAATCCGCAGCGTAGTCAGCCAGACGATTTAGTTCCGCTATGCAAATATTTTCATGCTCATTGATTGCGAAAACAATCAATTTCTAAAGAAATGAATAATGATAATAACTTGAAAATAACTTGAAGTTTGCATTGCGGGACTAAACTGTTGGGCTAGCTATGCCACTGATAATAATGAACTCTCCATTAATTCCCATAAGGTGGGTGTGGTCTTACTAGAGAGCAAGGATTTGATAAAGAGCGGGGCTTGTTCATTACTAGGATTGCAACAAATAATATTGATCATAAAAGAGTGTCAAGGAAGGAGCTTTAGAGGCAGAGGGCTTATTTTTTCCAAATTGCTCGCGGTGGGGATGGGGGTTGGAATAGAGAATTTACAATGGTAGTAAGCATATTGTAATATTTGGTTTTCTTACCACTTGTTCTGGCCGTTTGGCCTTTGCATATATTAGTAGTTCGCGCGTATTTCTTATCCGCGTTTTCTATTGGTTGCTTAAGGACCACGCGGTAGGGTCGTGGGCTCCTGGGGGGATTCTTTGTTATTAGCGGAATGATTATTGTTTTTTGCTTGGAGAAGGCGATTTCGTGGCATTCTCTTTTACAAATTAAAATAAAGCATTCTAAATTGTTGTACTGCTGATGAAGGACCTCACCAAAGAGGGGTCCGAAGTATCAGAACACCACTAAATCCTCTTAAAATTCTTCTCTGGCTGTGCCTTCTTCCATCACAGTTGTCACGTGGCTGTCTCGCAAAATCTTTGGAGTATCTACATATGTAAGATACGTAAAAATAGAATCATTTCAAATGGCGGCAAATACTTTAATCATGGATAGTTTAAGAAATGGATAGGACACTAGGTGGCGTCAGTGTTGAAACCTACTTTCAATTCGTGATGACTGATGTCACGAATAGTGCGAATATGCTAACGGTTTACGCTATTTTCTTTATTTTGCCATATTTTTTGCATTCAAACAGTAATTTTGAAGCCTAAACTGGTCTTGTTAATTTACAAACATGCCTATGCCACGACAAAGTATTTGAGGTAAATGTTTTTCGTCTTTGTTTTGGAATGTTTATTCTTTGTAGCTACGAAAATAGCATCCCAGGACAATCGATGATTAAACTAAAATTTGGGATGCATCTTTAACTGTTTAATTTTTGAAATATTTTCTACTACTGACAATACTTAGATACTTCATCGTAGATTGGTTTAATTTAGCCATATTCATTTGTTTTTAGACTAAAATGTTCAGCTGTATTATTGCTAAACGTCCAGGTTTTGAGGAGTTGGTGATGTCATAATTTGCAGCTAGGTTGAAAAGCCGTCAGCACGCTGAAAACATCACAAATGACGACGAGTTTTTTATCAATTTCTGTAAAATTTCTGTGTTTGACCGAAATATGTCAAACAAGACAACATCTAATAACTAAAACATGCATAGAATAGTTAGGGAATACTTACATTATATGATTAATTGATATTTATCACGTTTCTTTAGACTTTCCGAAGACTTTCGAAATGTTCCTCGGGCAGACAGAAAAGTCGAACTTCTTCTTCGAGTTCCATAAGCAAATGACGTCAGATGACCATTGTCTGTCAGCAAATACCCGCATGTATAATGATCAATGATCTTTTTAAGAAGCTGAAAATAAGTTTTTTATTACGCGAACGAAGTTATTTTGCCATTATTAAGGACATTATTTCTTACTCGGGTCTTTCTTCGACTTCTTTACTTCTAGTTTACTTGTTAATTCGCCCAAAAAACGCCTGTAAAGGGCTGTTTTGGTTTTTTTTATTTGCATGCTGATGAGCAATGAAAGACCCGCTCGAGTTTTCATCGGCAAACATCTTCCCTTCCTGGCCGAGAGGTAAAAGTAATTGTCTTCCGACTTCCTCACATCATTTAACTTTAGTTTTAGGTGGATCGCGGACCGGTCTTGTCCAACAGATCGGTCCTCGATCCACCTAAAACTCAAGTCAAAGTTGGGCGTAGAGTGCAGAAAAACACTAGGCAGTACCGCAAAGCCAAGGAGGCGAACGTTATTTGCCTGTTGGTTTTAACTGGTATTTCAGCAATTTGCAATTGTTGGGGACAGGCCTACAGGGTTGGTGCGTTGAAGACATCTCGCCGTTATTTCTCTTCGTTCAAGAGAAATAGTGACGAGAAGACTTCAAGGCACCACTAAACTACCACACTGTAAAACTATAGTGTAGGCCAGTTACATATGGCTGACTTTTTTCCAAAGCTTACGGTACAAGCATGGATGCGCAAAGATGCGCAAGCACCTTAAAGCCTTTAAAGCAAGTGTTTTCTTTCAGGAAAGAGTCTTACTAACGACGTTTACTAAATCAAAGCCGTGTAGTCATGTTTTAATCTTCTTTGCAAGAAGAGAATTCGACGTTTGCACCATTAAAATAACTGTTGTCTTTTTTCACTTTCCGTGGGCCTTTCTTCTTTCTTGCTCGAGCTATAAATGCCATTGCGTTCAGTGTCCTTGATATAGGAGTCATTTATTCATATATGACCTTTGGGTTTAATTCCCAAACACTGAATGGCTGTCTTCAGCTCTTTCAAGCAAACATTGCAACAAGATGGCACTATCTTGTCACACTGTAACCAATTTTTCATGAGGTAACTCGCGCCGAAACAACGATAGACAAAACACAGCATATTCTATAAGCCTCAACGCAGAAGTCGGAACCTGCGATCAATTTGTATAATTTAATGGTTCACATCTGATATAACGTATAAAATGCATTTCTCGTTGATAAGATATTTCTGAAGAGAAATAGCTTTGTTTTAAGACAACAACATGCGTATATATAGTTTGCTCTGCACTCTGCAGTTTTTTTTTATATAATCTATGAAATGCCTGGTTATATGCAACCTGTGAGCGTCATGCAGGCGTTCTCGTTGATAGGAAATTGCTTCCCTGAAGAGCGATAGGTTTGTTTTAAGACAACGAGATATAGTTTACTCTGCATAACTTATTATATGCCTGGTGATATACAAGGCTGTGATCACGCGCATTCAGGAAAACCATGGAGGTGAGTTGTGACTCGGAAGCGCATGTGTCAGCACATGCAACGTGGCATTTCTAATACAATAATGTTTTATACAAAGTGTTATAAATGACGCGTTCTTGAACCACAGTTAATAGAAGGAGACTCCTTCTATTAACTGTGCTTGAACTAATCTTCAACAAGACGCTTGCTAAGCGTTTACTCGAGCTAAAGCGCTCAGCCGCGCTCTGCATGTGATGCGGCATGTTTACATATTTTAAAAGGTGACTGAGTTATTATGTTTACAATAAGCATATTAAAATATATATTGAACCAATATCGAGCTAACTATGCTGGCTAGCGACGTAACTAGCGTCAATATATTTCATATATAAATCCGTCAGCGTGAATTTTGTTACTTAGAATCTGACTTGGGTCTCGAGCACGCTGTTGTCGATATTTACAGCTGTGCTTAATATCAAATCATATAGCATATCGTATTCAGCCCATTCACATCGAGATTTCGACACTGACGTCTTTTTCAGTACATAATTAATACTGTTAGGGCAACATATTCTCCCGTATAACTCGATCGCGATAGAAGTAAGTTTGATATAGTGTAGATACATGTGATTGTGTATATTTGTATAAACTAGGCGAGTAGACAAATTAAAGTATGCGTATGTCAGGTTGAGCGGCGTTTGAAAGCATATACATATACAGTCATTTTGACTTTTGTTTGGATCGAGGACGCGTAGAAGCAAATATTCACATATATTTGACCGAGTGCGCGTGTTAAAACGCACGTTTTACAATCACAATACAGCGCGGCTGCCATTTGCCAGACCAGTCGTGATAAATGTGTATGGTCATTTAGTTTGATCATGTACGCCTAGAAAGCGTATATACAGCCATTTTGCTTGGATCGAGTAGGCACAGAAAGCATATATACATCTTGCCATTTGCCTGACCCGTCGTGGTCAAGGACAGGAAGTCGAATGAGATGATAAACTGATGTGACTGAAGAGCAGCCAATCAGAAAAGCTTAAGCCTGAAAGACTTGCTACGATTGGTCAAAATGTAGAGTGGCCGCGTGAAAAAAAAACCCGAAAGGAATTTATGACTCTCGCTTTAGCTCGAGTAATAAGTGCGCACATACTTTTAGCCTGTACTTGAGACTGGAACACAGACTAGCACGTATTAGCATACTGCATGCAGATTGTTTACAAGTGAAGATTAGTATGTTTTTTTGTCAAAAGGATCAAAGTTAAAGCCTTATTTAAAACTGACTAACTCTTCCATTAGACGTTGTTTATTCACGTTATTTTTGTTGTTTTTACAATAAAATTGACCTTTGTCAATGACATGGTTTTTGTTTCAAATGCGTAAAGACCATTTTACAACAGGACGACAGGACAGTTACAAGAGCGACCGGGTAATGTTTACTATCATGTAAACACAGGATGTCTGAAAAGACGTCAGGCATATTTTATGGCATCGCAAGTGCAAATACCACATTCAATTCGAACTATGTTGACGCCAGTTTATCATCTCTATTTGCGGGAGTTTGGATTAGTTCTTTAAAAATCTGTCAATGCAGTGCAAGCAGAACATTGTTCAAGTTGTGTTTAAGTATGTAAACCATGTATGCATTAGCAGTGGTCGGTTCACAAAAGCTGGTGAGCGTTATATCTTGATTTTATGACATGTGTAAGAAGTATACAAATGTGAACATTTCTATTAAATATATTAAATTAAGCATGTAAAAAGGTAAATTTAACTACCACTAACTTCGATGTATTGTTAACACTTATAAAGATAAGATAGATCTAGAATATCCTTTTTTTTGGCATGACAATCTATCAGTTGAACAATATTTCCAAAAAACATATTTGGTTCAATTAGAATTTTTTTATTTCATTGCATAAGGAAAAAAACTATATTGAGGGTTGAATTTTGATATGGGTGAAACATTAAACAGTTACACTAATATTTACGGATTCTCATACGAAGATCTTTAACTACGCGGTATGTTCAACAATCTGATGTTTTAGGAAAGGAAACGAAGTTGGTGCATCATCTTTTGAAATTTTTTTATTTTTTTTAAAATATTTTTCTATTTTTTTTGTCGATCCGCGAGTCTGCGTCTGCGAGTCCGCGTCCGCGAGTCCGCGTCCGCCAGTCCGAGTCCGCCAGTCCGAGTCCGCGTCCGCCAGTCCGAGTCCGCGTCCACCAGTCCGAGTCCGGTTCTGCGTTTTATCTACACCCATAATTCAACTAAGGTTGTCATTCCAAAAACGCGAGGGATGCGTAATTTAAACTGATGATCCGTAAGCTAGGGTGTTGGATTATTGTTTTTAGGCCCCAACACCCAAGGAATACCTTTGTAACTCAAAGAATTACCTTTGTAATTACCAAGTTTCTTTTGTGCTCTCGATGCTGTTTCAAAGAGTTTAGAGGAGAAAACAAACAATAAATAACTCATCATGCCTTGCGCGCTAAGTATTTGCATTTTTAACTTTTGGAAGGCCATCCTTTATTGGATTAATTATAATGTAAATTACTGAGGATTTGAAGAATATTTAATTATATCCATGATTTCTCGATCAGGAAAAGTTTCAAGTGATATATTAGATATATGCGTCGTTCTCAATTCATTCGATGCTATTATAAAACTATACACAGTAGGTTTAGAGTTTAAGTGGGGAGGAGTAAAGACGGTGCCAAATGTTTAGTGACGATAAAGTCGTTGCTACTTTTACCATAAAACACAAGAGTTTGAGAGAAAGCTTAATGCGTGTAATTATAATCATTGAATACAACACTGAATGGAGTATACACGGATATTAGTTTCAACTTTTCCTGACAACAATGCAGTTTATCTGGCGATTTTAATTGTCCAACCTAGCGAAAAATGGTCGGTGGGTTTGTGGTATAGGTTTGTCCTGAACACATAGTATACACACTTCGAGATTGATGAATGAGCTGAGTAATTAATTCCTTAGCATGCATTCCTTCGTCAACAAATGCAGTTCCTGTTCATAACGGTCGTTGACTGCCCATTGTCAACGGCCATCTGATATTGTGAAAATATTAGTCTACACAAAAGCCGCTATCAATCAACCTCCAAGGGCCTGGGAAAGCTATAGATCGAAATACAATAAGCAGAACTCTGCAGAAGTGTCCTACATCAGGCGCCATTGTACTGAATCACACGAATTGAAGTGGTGTTTTCATTTGTTGGAAACCTGGGTTATTTCGTTATGTTACGGATCATAACTGTATATATGCATGGATATATACGGATCATAACTGTATAACTGTATATGTGCATAACTGTATATATGTTAGGGTCTGTTGCATAATTATGTGTTATGTGCTACTACCGCTTATTATATTTCCATCTATAGCTTTCCCAGGCCCTTGGAGGTTAATTGACAGCGGCTTTTGTGTAGACTAATATTTTCACAATACCAATGGCCGTTTACAATGGGCAGTCAACGACCGTTATAAACAGGAACTGCATTTGTTGACGAATTAACGCCGTTTGCATGCTAACAAATTAATTACTCAGCTCATAAATCAATCTCGATTCTCGAAGTGTCAGTGTGTATAATATGTGTTCAGGACAAACCTACCACAAACCCACCGACCATTTTTCGCTAGGTTGGACAATTAAAATCGCTAGATAAACTGCATTGTTGTCGGTAAATGTTGAAACTAATATCCGTGTATACTTCATTCAGTATTGTATTCAATCATTCTCAAACTCTTGTGTTTTATGGTAAAAGTAGCAACGGCTTTATCGTCACTAAACATTTGGCGCGGTCTTTACCAGGGGCGTAGCCAGCCCTAAACCAGTGGGGGGGTCCAAATCCCCAGTACCCGGATATCCTGTGTATAGAAAGATAATGTAATGTCCATGGCCACTTTGCCCCCCCCCATACATTTCTACCCGGTTTTGAAAGAATTAAAAAACTTCTCCAAAACAAAAGTGGGGGGGGTCCGGACCCCCCCATTCCCCCCCGTGGCTACGCCACTGGTCTTTACCCCTCCCCACTTAAACTCTAAGCCTGCTGTGTATAGTTTTATAATAGCACCCAATGAATTGAGAACGACGCATATATCTAATATATCCTTTGAAACTTTTCCTGATCGAGAATCATGGATATGATTAAATATTCACTAAATCCTCAGCAATTTACCTACACATCAACCATGCTAGGTACGACAATGCTATGTTATGTACAACAATGCTTCGCCACCATACCGGCGTGACACATATGAGGCGAATGAAATAAGTGCACTATTAATTGCATTTAGGCGACTCTTACTCGCGTTTAAATAGGGTCGCCAGCAACCTTTACAGCCAGGCTTTATGAGTGGTTGGTTATAACAATGACAGAGAAGCTATAGGAATTGGTTTTCCAAAGAATGTTGGGTTTACGGCGGTGGCCATTCTTTTAACAGCACAATAAATTCACCTCACATAAGTTTACAACTTTATTTTACATGGCAGACCATAGCCGCCCAAAAAGTGCGTGTAAAATTTGTCGCGAGCCGCAAGCGCCATTCATGAAAGTCATTGTATATATTATAAATACATACGATAATTTAATATTAACCGAGAGGACTCGTATCTGCGAGGGTCGCACGCGCGAGTGCCACGCGAGTGATGTGCAGCATTTTCACGAGCGTGCTTCCTTGCTTTTAATATAAAAGCTTCGTTCGAGCTAGAAGCAACCAATCAACATAGAATTTTGGGCTCCATATGACCTTATGTATTTATAATATATACTATGACTTTTCTGAACAGCGCTTGCGGCTCGCAACAAATTTTACACGCACTTTTTGGGCGGCCTATGGACAGACAGAATACAACCAACACTTTTTACAATTGATTATGCATATTTACATACATAACGTTTTACTGTGATTGGTCAGTTTATCGCCAAATATGGTAATAAGTGTCTGTTCCGTATTTATAGGTAATTTAATATCAATAACAATAATATATAGTAACATGAATAATTATTAATCAAGTATGTAATACATAACTTAACAAAGAACTAATCACACACAGTGATAACTTTTATTTGAAAAGGCCAGTCACAAAGCCTAATCTTCTTTGGTTGGTATTTTCCCTTTGAATAGTATATTCTTCTTAGTATTTCTTCTCCTGGGACGATCAAAGCCGTTTAGCTTAAACGGTGGATAAACAAAGAATATCTGTCTAAACATGACAATTATACATTAAACTATACATTTAGTCGGTAAAATATATTTCCTATCATTCACAAGATGAATAATAAACGTGTTTT
Organism: Muricea muricata; assembly: GCA_963855995.1. NCBI lineage: Eukaryota > Metazoa > Cnidaria > Anthozoa > Malacalcyonacea > Plexauridae > Muricea > Muricea muricata. Next base: position 64,182,805 of record OY979717.1, read on the forward strand.
TAAATTTTTGCTTAGCCTCCGTTAATTAATTTGAGCGGAACACCTTTTACGGACTCTTTCACAATGCCCGAAAATTTTTTATAAATATACACACTAGCAAATAATATATTGTGCAATAAACGAAGAATTTACAATACAAATATCAGTATTATAGAGTAATAAAAACAAAGAGATAATGTTTCATCGTCTCATTCATCTGTCCGGTTATATGTCTCTGTCTTATGTACACTAATTAACAATTAGCAGAATCATACTAGCATAGTAATGCAAATGCTGTAATTTGATAAGCTACTCTACACGCTATCTATTGCTCGATAGATAGCGCGTAGCAAAACAATAATTTCTCTGGTGTATTTTTTCAACTCAAAGACAATTTGTAATAGTTTTTTTAGGTAAATGACTAAAAAATCAATTATTAATCTCAGATTCTACTAAAACAATTAGATTACTCGCTCTCAATTTCGGGCTTCGCCCTCAACTATCAACTCATAAAAAACTCGAGCTCGGAATCTAATTGTTATTTAATAGATGACCTGCTCGAGATTTCTGTGTGTTGATATAGTGATAGGGGCGAAGCCCAAATAGACTATTCCAAAAAGAAATTGAGAGCAAGTAAAGTAACTGTTTCGGTAGAATTCTAGATAAAAAATTGATTTTTAAGCCATTCTGTTAAAAATGATACTACAAATTGTCTTTGAATTAAAACAAATACACCAGGAAAATTATTGTTTTGCTACTCGCTATCTATCCAAGAATGCATAGCGAGTAAAGTAGCCAATCGAATGACAGTATTTTCACCATGCTAGTTTGATTCTACTAATACATAATATATATCTCGTTCTACTTTTGTCCCATATGGCCACCAGACATTTTTCGTAAACTGAAATCATAGATATACTTTTTGTCAGAGTTCACATCACGGATGATGAAAGATTTGTAAATGCCTGGAAGTGCTCTGCAACATTTCAACAAATTTGCATCCAATTGCAATCTGACTTGCTTCATTTGAATACTCGAACGAGTCATTTAAAAGGTCATTTCTTGCTTCTATTTCATCTGCTTTAAGATTCTGCGATCGGCGGTAGAACCAAACTGAACGTGCCAATAGATATTGACAGTTACGGTAATTTGTCATCTTACAACCTTCATATACAGACTGATCAGCTGCTTCTAAGTGCTTCTTTGCTTGTTCGATTTCAAAGTCTTCTACTCTTTCTTCAGCTCTTACTCCACTTGCAAATGAACTTCTCAAGTGTAAAAATGCCAAATTGATGTGCACCTTTTGTTTTTGGTCAGATTTGGATGGTAGATAATCATTGGCGTCTTCTAAGTGGTCAATTGCTTTCAGGAAAAAATAAATTGCTTGTTGTTTCAAGAGTTCTCTGTTTTTTCTATCACTTTCTAGTTCCAGGAGAACTGTGATGACTGTAGCAAGATTTGAATAATATTGCACGACTAGTATTCCAGTAGGGATCTGCTCTACCAATTCCAGACCGTTAATTGCACACTGATAACTTTCTTGCATGTTTCCTCTGCTGCGTTCCAAAGCTGAATTAAGAAGAAATTCTCTTGTTTCACTGATGGTCCTGTCTTCTGATTGGCTTAGTCCTCTTCGATATTCAGCAATCCCACGTTCTGCTTGCTTAAAGTTCCCCAGTTTGAAGTTAGCGGTTATTTTCTTAGATAAAATAACTAACTTTACTCCATATGCGTTACAATTCGCTTTCTCCTTCTCCAAACAAGCCCAAAATTTCTTCCACGAACCTTTATTGATTAGTTGAATCAGGAATCCGTTTACCTTATAGTATTTCTTTCGAATTTCAATCGAACTCCACTGTAAACGGCCTATGGGTCGTTGCCACTGAAGAGCACTGTTTGGCTTCTCGTATGCTCTTTGATCAGTATGAGCTATGTGAGGTGATCGTCTTAAAAGGAAATACTCTTTCCATGTATCTAACTTAATTTTTTCAACATTGCCATTCATCATGTGGTAACTTTCTGGTTCTTTGAGAAAAACTCCACCAGGACACCGCGCTACAAAAATAGCAACAACAAAAGTTGACTCCACAGTTTCTCCTTTCTTGTCAACAACGGGATAAAAATGAACGTCCCAGTGTTTGCCTCTTTGTGGACCATCCTCCAGTCCAGCCCAGATCATCCTATTGATTTTATTTGTAAGCTTTCTTACTACAGAATCTCTCTCATTTTCCGTGATAAGCTCTCCTTTGATTAAATGTTTATCGTCTATTCCAATGTAAATAACTCCGCCGCGATAATTAGCAAATGCTGAAACATACTGAAGCACTTTGTTACATCTTCCAGCAACTCGATCAGCCAGCGTTGTACACCTAGCTGGGGCGTCTTTCAAATCCTTGAACTGAACACTGTACGTTTCACATAGTTTGATCTCTTCGTCTTTTACGAATATCTGTTGTGAGGACGGTAAATCCCTTCCTACGCTCGTCATATTTTCTCCAAATATTATCTCCTGAATTTTTTCCAAAGTTTCAATTGGCATTACTCGATTGACCTGACTGTGGCTTGGAAGGAACATGTTGTAGTCAACTGTGATCAGACTATAGGAACCTTTGATATTGATAACAATATGTTGTGGTTCTACTGCAATTTTGATCTTTTTCGACATGGTTACCGTTCCAATCAAGCTGTTGATCCACTGTTCAATTGTTCTCACAGGTTGATCTAAATCTTTAGTCTCATACTTCTGGCTGGAAAAAGCTATAACAAGATCTCCTCCATTGCTGTTCAAAAAGGCGCATACATGAGAAATTACTTTCTGTTTACCTGCCTGTCCTAACTCAGTTGGAGACGAGAAGGTAATGACAATCCGTTGTCCTGTGCTTGTGGATATTTCCATCTCTTCACATGATTACATCATAGCGTTGGCTTGCTTTTACGATTTTATGGCAAATATCTTAAAAAATGAATGAAATCTAGTTCATTATTTATAACACAAACAATATTATACCCTCGAAAGGAGGCAGGGGGAGCCTGGATCATAACTATAGTCAATACAATAAATACACCAATATAATAAATGTGTTTGTTATATACTAAATTTATTTGTTGTTGCTTCTTATTAATACACAAAGCTCATTTATTGTTGCCTCGTACTGGTAAAAACGCATCACGTGATAGTGAAGCGATGAGACTCGCTACCAAGCGGCCACGCACCTGAAAGGTGGACATTTACATGTAACAATTATTTACTGTGCATGAGTGTAACTGTATATACATTTTGTGGACCCGAGACTGTCGATGTTTCCCTCGGGAAACATTATTAATTGATAGTATCAAGTAGAGGATCGGGAAGTGTGGGAACACCTGAAAAGTGTGGCAAACGCAGCTAAAGTAGAGTAATATGTCATGTATAGGAAGTTTAGGGATAGAAAGATTGGATTAGATTGAATTAATAGATCAAATTAGATTGACCAACGAAAATCGGGAGAAAAGAAAAAACATGAAAAGATACACGTAGCTAGTTTGCTCAAACTCAAATAATCATGGTGATAGAAAATATGTTTCTCAAATCTGCTTCATCAGTCCGAGTGCAATAGAAAACATGAACGTTGATCTGCATGGGTGATAAAGAGGAAACTCTCGGAAAGAACATAATGAAATAAGGTACAGAATTTAGTGGCAAAACCCTACATGTGGAAAATCTAGTGGTGCATAGTTTGCAAATTTTGTATATAATTGTATTACGCGTGGTAATTGTTACCATTTTGGCTAAAAATGGCAACAATGCTCTTTCTAGATGTGGTGATTGTTTTATTTTTTAGATACATTCTTAATAACAGTGCAACAAATTGCAATCACAGTGCCATATCTGCAATCACAGTGCCATAATCTGCAATCACAGTGTCATAATCTGTAATCACATTATTGTTCATTCACTGTGAAATTAAGCATTAAACTACAAAGAATAAAACGACATAGTTACTATTTTCGTGGTACGAGGAGTTCAAAATAAGTCGAACAGTGACAGAAGTACCGAACAAATCAAAGAAGCGGATTCAGGGGATGAAGGTGTCAATCCGAAAGAAACCGAGTCGAAAATACTGGATTTGAAAAGGAAAACAGAAAAGAGCTAGCATGATTGCGACTACATAAGTTCGACACAATGTGGAAAAATTATGTGCTTCAAAAGATAGGCGAACGTCGAGAAGATAAAGAAGGATATCGAGGTACTTTGGAGGTTATTAAATGAAAATTTGGGGATCCTTGATGAATTGAGTTTATTATATATATTTAGTATTTTTACACAAGTGAACATAAGAAATCCGACGTTGTGATTGGTCCAATATGACGTGACATTCCTTTATATTCACCTACAGGTGAATATAACAGTAAAAACAAGTTTACAAAATGGCGACTAGCCGCCGTTTTGTACAAATTACGGATAAAGAAATAAACAAAATTAAAGTAACTTGTGTAAAAATATTAAAATACTCAGGCTCGGTGATTTTCGGGAAATATTCACCTCAAATAATTGTTAAATATTACGTTAGACGATGAAGATGGAAAAAGGCAAAGGTAGCTGAAGCTGACTCCTTTGAAGTTGAAATAGACGAATTTATTAATAAAGTCTGAATTGTAATTAAGGAAAGTATATATGCTAAAGTAAGCCAAAGTGTTGGTGAAAGCAAGTTTATCCCTGTATAACAACAAGCAAGTGAATCAAATTGATCCAGCGTGTCAGAAAACACTAGACAGTTTCAGGATCGCCCTAAACTACTTGAAATTGCCTGTATTCGATAGAAGTAAAAGAAAGTTCGAGGATTTTTGGGCATTATTATATTTATGAGTTTGGTTGATAAAAATTCTGAAGCGCGAAATGTCAAAATGACAAGGGGCGTTGCATTACAAGCCTTTCAAGAGTTTGAAGTTTCACAATCAGAATACGAGGAAGCGACGGAAATATTGAAAGCAAAGCATGGTGTGCAGCGGAGGCAGTTGCAGACCTATATGGATCAAGCAGAGACCAGGTGATATTAAGGGTTTCGAGAAATTTTGCGATCTCGTTCGTGTACCCGCTGTAGAGTCGCATTCGGAACTTGGAGCTGGTACTTTTAACAGTTTGTTAGTTAAGAAGCGAGTAGAAGCTTCAGTGGTCGGTATTGAATCTGATTGGCTTGAGGAAAAGGTTCGGACTAGGGTGGAAGCAGACGAGATGGTGCATGGGATTGTTGACAGAGATGATGGAAAGGTGGATGGAGGTAAAAGTAGATTTGGAGGTAATTTCAATGGTTGGGTGTATTTTGGTGGTTCGGGAGGAAGAAGTGGGGATGACAAGCTGCCGTGTTCGTTTTGTGTAGAGAATCATGGAGTTTGGATGCGTAGAAAGTTTCAAGGATTGACAAGCTACTGAAGCTAGATGGTACATTACCAAGGAAAAGCATTTGTGCTTTAGGTGCTTAGGAGTCAGGAACTGACCATCAAGGAAGGTTGTGTTCAAGATCGAAGATGTGTGGTATTGATGGCTGTAAGAGGAATCTCTATACTCTCTTACACGATACATCTCTGGCAAAGCAGTCTGAAGAGCATCCCGGTATGATCCCAGGGGAGGGGGCAGAAACTTAGCACACGCATTCATCTGTGAACAAAGCCAATAAGATGGAAACTTACTCATTGCGCATTGTACCTGTATGGTTGAAATAAAAAAGCAAAATATTAAAGTCAACGCGATCATCGATCATGATGCGTCGAATGAGAAACTTTCAGATCAATGCCAGTAAAGCTAACAATCGAAAGAAACATTGAAATTCATTATATACTTATATACGATTTTATTGAGCGGTACTTATTACCTTCTAAACAATATAGACATTCAAAAATTATGAATTTTGGTGATAATTTGTAGAAAAAGGTCAAATAATGGAAAGAAGATAGCAATGATGGACAAATCATGCGACCAGTTTCAGCAGACGCGGGCGAAAGATGGAAGCGGCCTTATATAGATACGGTGTATAAAAATAGTAACCTTTGAAAATATTGAAAACAAGACACCAACTTAGGCATCCGTCTGCCTAGAAGAGAATGTGCACAAGGTGCATTTCGATCTTTCCTTGCACGACTCACGAGTCGTAAAAAGCCGTTGAATAGCCACGTATATAACAACGTTCTCTCCAAACATGTTTGCATTTTTATTGTCTGCTTGTAGCTATTTCATATTCCTCACGTCGTAAACAACGTAATAATTACTGCATTTCTTACTTAATGTCATTGTACTTCCTGTTCAAGCCCTAATTGTGAAGCCCAGTGAGTTAGCGCTCTACGGAGCGTCTTGTTTTTCTCAAGCTAGTCACACTTCTCTCTCCTCTTCAGAGGTTATTTAACATTAGTATATACTCGACCATTGACCATTACAAATCCAGAGGTTTGATTGGCTTCCCAACAATAGATAGTCATTCGTAATGGTTGAGAAAAATAACAAAACAAAGCTTCAAAATGGCGTCGCGTGATCTCGCGCGTGTGTAAATAATTAAATTTAATTTAATTTGCTTGTGGCTTTTTTCTTACAGTTCAGAGTGTATACTAAAACAATTAGCTGTACTTAGTGTATACTAAAAAAATTAAATACTTGCTAAGTTATTTTTTTCTCGCTTTCCCCTCTTTAGCGTCCGCACTACTATTTTCCAGTGTGTTCAGCGATTTATTACCATTACTTTGTTCAAGAGCAGGTTTTGTTTCTACTACTTTGTTTTAAATAATTTTTCATTCCTCAGTGTGGGAAAGGCACACAGATTATAAATAACACTAGAGGAGGCATCGTAATCTTTTTCACTGAAAACGAAAGAGAACGCGCTTTTTTTTTGGGGGGGGGGGGTAAATTCAAGTCCCGGATGCAGGGCCAGGCGCTTATTGGCTGAGCTGATGCTTCCTTAGCAACAGCAGAAATCTGTATGAATTTTTTCCTCATCGTTGTTGAGGTCGTTTTGCCGGTTTTGTAGGCAAAATAGTACTTTTTCAATTGTTTTTATTATTTTAGACAATCAGAAATGATATTTTCAATATTTTTACGAGGAAAAACATTTTAAAAAGCAGAAAAACTCCGTCTAAAATGACTTTTTTGCCTGAGACATCGTGAATGAGTGAACATCCGGAACTTGAATTTGCCCCCCCCCCCAATCGTCGCGCTCCCAAATTTTACCCTCGATGTCCCCTCTAGTGTTATTTATAGTCTCTATGGGGAAAGGGGGATGTTTACGTGAGCGACATCGGCTCGCAGTCGGAACCCCTCGGAATATACAGGACGTTATTCTAGTTCTTAGGAATATTTCGGGTTGTCAGTCGAACATTTATATCGTCTAACTTACCAAAAATTTGTAAACATATAATATTTTTAATTATTAAATTTCATTTATACAGCGTGTATAAAAAACTGAACAAAAAAGAAATCGCTCTTAATGTCGCGAAGTGGTTTGAAAGATGATTTTTTTAATGATGTTGGAAGTAATTTTAAGTCGGTGGGTATAAAATTTGTCAGTTGTGTTATTGCTGTTCAAAATTTAAAGAGATTTGCTGGAGTTTAAGTCCTTCAAAACGTCACGCGAACTGGGTTGCCAGATCACTGCATTTTTGAGGCCAAATCGTCATTAGTGTAGTCAAGTAAACAAAGAAAACAAACGGCAAGCACAAAGAAAAACAAAGAGCATTGTTGAAGATTTGGCCTCAAAAATGCAGTGATCTGGCAACCCTGCACGTGAACCTGTATTTTTCTATAAATAAGAATTGTCTTTCTTAAGAAAAGTTCTAATTTTAATTAAATGTCCTTTGGGAGTTGTATGCATAAATGAAGCATGCACAGAGCTAATGTGCTCAAAATATGGATCTTTGTGCGACGTTTTAAACGGCTTACACTCAAGAAAATTTTCTTAAATTATGAACAACAATACAAGCCCCGACATATTTTCCACCTACCAAGTCAAAATTTCTTTTTAGCATTGAAGTTTTGTGCACGAGCCGTATTTAACGTGTCAGTTGTAAAAGACACAACCCCCCGGGTTTTGAAGCTTCAGATTTTTTAATTTTTCTGTTTATTCTACATTATAAGCACCCAAACAATCAATTTCAATAAAAATTCGTACATTGAGGCGCTTAGCGAAGTAGAGAGCGATTTCAGATTTGTTCAGTTTTTTTATACACCCGGCATTCCATAACTTATAGTCTATTGACTGTTCGTTTATCGTCTTGACAACAACACAACAATTGTAGACTAAGATTAGTCATTACACACATATTACACTAAATACACATATTTGTTGAACTAAGCATATATTTTCCATCAATTATTGGACTACCTATAGACAAAACACACATTTTACAGTAACATCATAACATGTATACACGATTTAGTGAACAAAAAAGCAACAAGAATTTAAATCCAAAACGCCCAAGCGAAAGTGTTTTAAATGACAAATTTTCATATATTCCATTGTCAACTGTATATATAAGCGGCTCATCCACTTACTTTTACGTGCACGTTGCCACGTTTTGCAGTTCATTTCTGTGAACGCCTTAGCAGGCGTCTTGTTCATTTAAAAGATACTTTTGAACTTTACCACGTAGACGCATGTACGCAATTGTGCGTACCTATTTTTGATTTTTATGAGTAAGACGTATAGTACAGATTAATGGTAATGACGTAATACATAACATTGCGATTCTACCCACTCTTGTCATTAAATTTGGACACTAACAGTCACTGGCTTTAACTGGTTTTCAAATTTTATTGATATACTTTGAGACAAAAAATTTGTCACAATATGAGAATAGCTTTGTTAGAGTTTAGTTCAGTTTGATTTCTTGAAATCTGTGAACATGATCATACATGTAGTGATGTACGTATACAAATATGATAGTTGCTAGGGCCTACAGGCAACACGATAAACTGATATTAAACGTTGAAATTTAATTCCTCAGATATAAAAGTAGACAGACATGGAACATTTAATTCGTCGTATTAACTATAGCCTCATATTTGTGCAAAAAACACGGGAAATTGTTTCAAGTGTCCTACTTGACATACTTGATTACGTTTATGTCGTAGTTTATATATTCGACTATAGTATATAATCGCAGTCGTCTGACAAATAAACTGGCATGGTTTCGTTTCCTAGTTATCACAATAACTTTATACATACCTAATTTACAAGCAGAATCACTACAGATCTTTATGAGTAACAATCTTGAACCAAACTTTTATCAGTTGTTCAAACAGTTCAAAGCTTCGAACCGGTTCGCATCGTAATCGGTTCTTCCGCATGCAAATTCACTGCTAGTACAAAACGAGGACTGGACTTGTGGACTCGTGGACTGATTTTTTTCTGAATTTTGATAAAATACAAAAAAAAGCATCGCGGCACTGAATATGATTTTCCTATTAATATGTACCATGCCGCATTGCCGCCCTTTACCAGAAAGAATAGAGACCTTTAGCATTGCGTTTTTTTTGAACCGCGAGCCTCAAGAAATCACGTGACCAGTCCTTGGCGTCGCGTTTGACGTAAATTTCTGGCGTTTTCGACGGCAAAGTATAGGATTTCAGGTAAGTCGTTTACCTCAGCTTTTGTTTGCCTGAATATTGTTTTTTTCTCGCGTATATCTGTTGTTGGTATACAGAAGAAAGTGTGCTCTTTTACTTGCAATATAATTTGGTGTTGTAAATATTGCTGTTTAGTTTAAAACTGTCACAAACATTGAGCATCACTTACCATGAATGAAATTCAATATGGTGGCTGTTCTTAAAATTCAACACTACAATTATCTCGTAATTTTCGTTATCATTTTAGCCATGATACTTTGAGATAAAATTTGAAACTGTTATTTGAAAACACGTTTTGAAAAAAAAACGCTTTGCTAAAATGTCGCAACTTTGACGGAAAACGTCAAACGCGAAACTGCAGTTTGACGTTTGCGGTACCCCGCAAAAACGCAATGCTAAAGGTCTCTAATGATTTGATATATTCCTTGAGCTTTGTCTTATACAATATTTATTCGTTGCGAATAAACCAAAGGCAAGGTGTTTCCGTTGTCGGCACTTAACAAACTAACACTTTGCTGCGAGGTTTCTCGTTGGTGTTAGCAGTGTAACAATGAAAACAAATTACTTCGAATATGAAATGACAAGCTAAAAAGTTAAAACTATATACGACATGGGCACATGACCCTTGCTCAAATCCTACCAAAACATAATACTTTACAAAAATTGTAACAACTACAAATCGGTTATTAAATTGTTTTTCTTCATAAAATGCAATGAACGGCATTAGCGCATTACACGGATGCGACTCAAATTACATAGTGAGAAGTTACACCTTTTACTTTACACAATTGTTTTTTATTCGGTTTTGACTGTCAACTGTAACGCTGTGTCAACTGTAACGCTAGAGCATCTATCTAACTGTAAAGTATCAACTAAAAATAATGGCGAAAAGGTTATATAGTGAGGTTGTTTCTGGGAGTGGATCAAGTGAGGACGAACAATATGATGGTAGGCCTGCTGGGTATCCGCAGCTTCACTGGCTTAGCAAGTACCAGACGGAAGACGAAGCAGAAGCTCTACAAAGGGCAATAAATCTAAGCAAGGTAATCTAAATCTATCCTTACTTGTATTTAGAGGACCGTGTCAGGATATTATTTTGATGGGAAAACGTAACTTTTAGATGGCAACCCGTCTTCTCTTCATATTATGGCACCTACGACAAATACTACGCATACGAGTACAACTATAGACTATTTATTTTAGATCAATCAAGCTCTTGTATAGTGTATGATTTTAACACAGCCCTCTCCGGGTCTGTGTACTCAATATAGACCTACGGTACCTGTAACTAGCAAGGGGATTTTCAGCCTTGCGTCCACACTTATGAGGTGATAACTCGACAGGCGTGTTCGAAATCTATAGCATGGTACTATAATCAATGTTGTAAAAGATTTGCCACTTTAATTTTGAAAGGGTGATTCGTCGAACAACGAACGCAATTGATTTAACGGTCTCTCCCAGGAAAAGTAGAAAAAGTGAATCCAGCGTAAGTGTATTTTAAGTTCTTTGTTTATTGCTTCCCACTTTTCACCTGTTGTATAGTAATTTGATCTTTGCAGTTTTGGTTATTGTAAAATTGTAATTACTATTAATCTATTCATTTTGCATTCATACCACGCTGCAGGGCTCTGATGTTTCACTTAAAGACGAATTCTCAACGGATATGCGCTACTCAAAACGTGAAAAACAGGCAGGCTTTTTTCGGTGTGATATTAAAAGGGTGCAAATTCTAGAATGTACGGCTTAATTCTCGAAGTGCCTAATGAATATCTCAAACTAATTCAGATAACTACGATTTAAAACAGGTTATTAAGTCAACGATCACGAAAGGGAAATGCGAGTCTTCAGATAATGAAAGCCACAACATACGCGAACGTGTGATTGATCGTGCTTCTGCTTCATTTTACAAAAAGGTAAATTTTTTAAAAAACCCAAAGTTCTTGATCTTGAATTAACATGATTTTAATAATATATGAATTTGAATTAGAAACGACAGGAACACACAAAACGTGAGGTGATAGATCTGACCGAATCGCCAAGCAAAATTCCAGATGCTGCTTGTTCTAGTGCTTTAAAGACCGAATCAGATGTAAGTAACCGTAAATATGTTAATAGTTTCATTTGCCATTAGTAAAGGTTTAGTAGATATTCTTTACTTGTAACATACTTTTTAGCATGCAAAAACAGCAAGGCATGTTAGAAGAATAATAGAATATGTGTGGAGTTCAGTAGCATTTGTAGATTAGGAAAATTGTATTAAATACTGCATGGTGTATTTTGAATGAAAATCTCATTTGTTGTCAGAAAAATTATTCTGGAGAATATTCGGAAAATTTTACTGATTCGTCATCAAGCAGCGAGTTAGAGAGCTCAGAGAAAGAAATCCCCAAAGTAAAGTTCCTGAACGTGAACCCATTGCTGCCAATATACCATAATGGTAAGAAAACCAGACTGGACACAAAAAATGTTGTCGAGCTCCTACTCCAACCAAATGAGAACGCTGTAGCTCGGGCTGTTCCAACCTCCGTGAACATTAACTCATCTTTTTTGGTTGATGCAAGTGGTTCTCATGTGATGCACTTCTAGAACATTTTGGCAGATGATCGGTGCCTGGACCACTAATCGAACCAAAAAATTATTTTATCGTGCTGCATCCAAGATAAAACCTGTCATGAAAGTAGCTACAGAATATTTTGATGATCACAAAAACCGTTCCGTTTACCGGGCAACGAGAATGTACTATAGAAACAAATCGTCTCCTGATCTTCAAAAAATTATTGTCTATTTAACTGGTAAGTAAACATGTGACCATACTGCTTTGTGTTAAAAGTGATAAAAAAGATCATAAATAATGGTATAGCATACAGCTAATTCAATAAAGGCTATCATTTTCATTTATACAAGAGTATGCAATAGTACGGTTATGCATGGCATGGCTAAAACTCACAAAACTAAAGGGGTTTAAGCTAACTGTTTTTCCAGCATTCACACACACAGTACTGCATTAATTTTATTATAGATCAAAGCGAGCGATCGAGCGAAGCAGCAGACCTAATTTGTGTATGTAGGGGAGAATTTATCTCAAACCATGTTTACCGCAGTGCATTGTGGTCATGCGCGTTCGGAAATGCGCAGAACACCACCCTGTGTTTCGTCACCAATACAACACCTGTGTTTCAACACAACACCTGTGTTTCGTCACCAATTATATCTTGTGTTCAGAAGACATCATGTTTCAGGCTGGCTGTTTAAAAAATCGTAGTTAGTCAAAAGCATAAAGCTCGATAGCGCATCTATTGTTGGGTTTTTAAGCCAGAAATACGTCAAATTTTTAGACTTGCGGCCATGTTGGATGGCCCCACTTGAGCATCGAATGCTATAGATTTCTACTACAGAACAAATAGCTTACGTTTTGAAACAAAAGTTTTACGTTTTAAGGCAAAAGCTTCATAAAAATCAGTTTTTTTAAAGAAACTACGTTGATTTAATTCTTGAGTGGGGCCCTTATACATGGCCGCCGCTCTCAAAATATGACGTGTTTCCGGCTTCAATTTTATCAAAACTCAAAAGCAAATGCCTTATCAAGGTTAAATTATATATGCGAAAGGAAGACAATTTGTTTTTCTGAATATATTCATTTTTGAAGTCTGCTGTTTGCGTTAATAGTCAAGTAATACAATTTAAAACGAGTTTGTTATTCGCACGACAATATTAAATCTCGTATTAAATTGCAGTGGAATTTTAATATACATTCTATTTGATAGTATCGCGTCTATGATGAAACATGATCTTCTGGCAGACAAACTGAGCCAAGCCGAGTAATGTACTGGCAGGCTAGTAATGCACACTATCCCACTGAATATATTTTGGGTTTCATAAATGTCATTTTCCAATAACCTATAAAATAGTTAACGCTCTGCAGCATTCCCTACCTTGCAGGTAACCTATTATTACGGTATATTCAACGTAACATACAGTATAATTGCTTAAATAAATACTTTCCGTCTTTTTTACCGAACATGCATGTCAATAAATGATTAACTCATTTAATACAACTGACTAAAATTATATGCATTTATGGTTTCTCACTATCTAAAGTTTAAAGGCCAACGTTTATATCATGCCCTAAAAATTACTTAATGAAGTTATATAAAGTTCTAACGCAGGCCGTATCATGAATATTTCATTTTTATTTGGTTTAGTAAACAAACAGGCAAACTATAAAAGAGAGCGTGCTGCACCAGTACGCAGCGAGACAGAGCCAGCGACATAGCGGGTTCATCATTCGTTACAGGGCATTACTGATGCACTGTAAGCATTTATAGCGTATTCATATGGTTTTTACAACAAAATGTTTTTTACCTGTAGATGGGGCCTTATTTTACTTACACTGAAATCTATGTTACCTGAAACCCAATAATTAGAGAGTAATCCAACGCGTCGACAACGGAAACACCTTGCCTTTGGTTTATTCGCAACGAATAAATATTTTATAAGACAAAGCTCAAGGAGTATATCAAATCATTCTTTCTGGTACATATTAATAGGAAAATCATATTCAGTGCCGCAATGCTTTTTTTTTCATTTTAGTAAATGTAGAAAAAAATCAGTCCACGAGTCCACATATCCTGCTCGACCTCATGCAATAATTGTTTAATATTTGTGCATAATTTAAAACTGCAGTCAACGGGCTGTACAGTACACCTCCTCATGTGTTAATTCACTTATCTCAAATTACACGATTGCTAAATGGCCAAGAAAAGTAAGCCATTTCAACAACATGACGGGAAGTATTATAGCAGATATAGTGTATAAAGCCTTATCATTTTATAAAAAATCTGGCAATTTTTTCTTGGTACATAGGCAAAACATCATCGTTGAAAAAGCACTTAAAGGACAAGGGGGTGGTGTAAGTATCCGCCTTCATTCTCCGTACTGTACGATATCCTGCTTCTTCATGGCAGCCTTGGTTAAGGATTTCCTGTCCATAGAAATATCTTTAGGGATGAACAGATCTTTTTCTATTTCCTTATGTTAGCGAAATATACAGTTTTGTTATACAGCTAGAATATTTTATCTGCCTCAGGTTGTCCTCCATGCGCTTCTATTTTCATGCGCTGAAAATTCCTGGCAATTGTAATGGAGTACTGTAAGACAACTCAGCATTAATGCAAGAGTAACTACATACATGACGAGCTGGACTGATAGATGGCAGAAATTTTAATGTAGACTGATGAGTGGACAGCATAACTGATCGTTGATATTTACAATAGGCACTTGATGAACGTTGAGCATGTCAAGTTAACGGTCGTTTGATAATGATATGTAGAAGCCTGTCACTCACCAGTGCACTGTTGTAGAACCTGGCTAAAATTGCGACATCTGAGACCCCGTTTACACGGTGCCGAATTCATGTAGTCACGACAACGAGTTCGGTCAGTTTTCGGTTTTATTTACTCTTACCACTTTTTCTATGATCAGTTGTTCAATTCTCTCATATGATCATATTAAGACCCACACTCGTCTTGAAACTGTTCAATTTGATATCGTCATCATACGGATCCGGTACCGTGTAAACGGCACCTAATATCAGGGACGTAGCCAGAACTTTCAAAGGGGGGGAAGCCCTGCAGATACTAATAATTATGATAGGTTTGACGCGCCTATCGCGTTAAATACTAGGGAGGTTTAGCAAAGAGACGTGACGTCAATGCAACGTAAAATGCCGTGATTGCCCATCTCCAGATTTGCTCACGGCATTTCCACATCGTTTTTACATCGCTTTGGCGTTGTCATGGCGTTCTGTCGTCTTTGCTAAACCTCTGTATTGACGAAAGGGGGGGGAGCCGCAGCTCCCTCGGCTCCCCCCCCTGGCTACGTCCCTGTCTAATATACTAGAGACCTTAAGATGTAGGACGGAAACGCGGCGACGACGTCAAATGCGAAATGACTCAAATAAATTGCTGCATAAATTTAAAAGCTTGTCGTTTGTTATTGATTATGTGGAATAACGTTTGAGATGATAAAATCGATGTTTAATTGTTAAGAAAATTTCCAGTGTAGTTTCTTGCTAATTTACTTATAGTCTAGCATTCTCGCGGCTTGAAATGCCGACGCTGTGGACACGGCTTAAAACTACATGTTTTGGCGTTGTAACTTGAGCAAAGACGGCGTCTTCATCTCTCCTGGGAGTTTAAATATTCACACCCTTTCTTAACTTATTTTAAGTTCATTGTACTTCTAGCCGCCGTTGTCACGTTGCCGTGCTTGCATCTTAAGGTCCCTATTGATACATCTGGTACCGCAGATGAGCCAAACGTTTAAACCGAACGATATTTTACATTAATGCTCTATAACCAGACGCTGGACTAACAAATACCCGCTGAGTTAAACATAGGCTCTAATTTAATTATTTCCCTAACGTTTTTCTGTATGAGTTACTTCCCCCACACAAGAAGCCGTTGATAAAGAATGCAATAAATGTCAAGTCCATCAAGTGCATGATTGCTCATAACAACGACTTTTGTTAAACCATGCAGCAAAGTGCGGATTAAATCTACATGGTTTCCATATGACACCAGCGGTCAGCGGGTCTTTCAAATTGTTCAACGGTTTGGGAAATATGTCGGCAGTTAGCATCAGGATTAAGAAATAATTTATGCCTCAACAAATGTTTGCACATAACATGCACGCATAGCTCACGCATCAAAGAATATAAAAGGCACAGAAGTTGGCTAAAGATTCACTGATTGTTGCACACAACGGAGAGAACTGGTGAATTTTGTACAAACTAAAATTTAGAGTCAGAGTGATAAATTGAGGTAAGAATTGAATCAAAATTATAGTATCTTTAGTAAAGTTATGTATTGTGGGTATTAATTTATACACTGCTCAATGCTTTAGGACGTATGTGGAGCAAACATTTAAAAGCAACCCAATGGGGTAAAATTTTCGGCTTCATTTTAGACCTGTGTGATAGGCTTCAAATTCATTTGTTATGTTTTGTAACTAGAGTCTCGTATTTTTATGACTGCTTGTTTGACAAGTTCGTCCGCGCATGCATAATAATATAAGAAACATGATAATTCGATCTTTTATCTTAAAACATTTAACTCAAATGTTATTTGCAGTATCATTTTAGAGCTTAAATCCTTTATCTAAAGCTTCTTGATCTTATAGTTTTTATACTCGTGTTTTCTTTGCAGAAATGAAGATCCTGATTATTGCCACAATTTTCACATTTCTGTGTTTGGCATCTTCAAATCCTCTGCTGCCTGGCAAGGTCAGTTTCTACCTTACGTTATGGGACTGTATTTAACTACATTTGATCTATTTTGCATAAGACGTTAACGTGGGAGCAAAAAAGTTTTGCACGAATTGTTTTGGTTTGTATGATAAAATATTGCGCACATTGTTTTTCTACCCATTGTCCCTTTTGAAGATTTTTCTGGAAATATGATAAAACGCTTCTTCTCGTGTATTAAATATCACATGATACTGCTACTCAATTCCTGGTGATGAGTAGAGTTGTGTAGAATTTTTGTAAGTTACCGAGATTTTCAAGTTTATTGGATATGCAAATAATACGTGTGACACAACGCTGCTTAATGAGTTTCTGTGAGATTCATTATTTTGTATCATGTAACAATAGAAATTAACTGAAATTGCACTTGTATGTGCGTGCGTATGAATATGATAATCGATTGTGCCTACACCGTTACTGCAATATTTTGACTACCTCTAAATAAATGAAACTTTTTCAAAAGCTATTTGCACATATATTCAATGAAGTTAAACATCTCGACAAGTAAAGAGTTTTACAAAAGAGGTTTTACCTTGATTACAACTGATCTTTGCTAAAATGTGTTAATAATTCTTTCATGTTACGAGTCACGAATGTGCCACCTTGATCTCATCAGGAATTTGAAAAAACGAACATTTGTGGGCGTAAGATGAAAGGATATGCTGTTCATGCAGTACATGTTGTGTCATTTGACAAAATGAGCAGCTCTATAAATTATTCTTTAAAATTTTTTGCAAAACCATCAGAGATTGTTGTACACAAGTTAGTAAATGTAACTATGTCATTTGTCAATTAGCTTACGAGTGGTTGTTGAGATACAAGTTATTCAGTTATTTGTAGTAATGTATTTAATTATGTAGAAATGAGAGAAGAGTCTTAGCATTATAGAAAACAGTTTTTTCTAACAGTATATTATATGCCATTCTTTCAACAGGGTAAAATTAATCGGAGACTTCCCCGGGAGAGTCCCCCCCGCCCCCCATCCTCGTTACGCGGATTTCGTGGCCTCAACGCTGGTTGTCTAAATACAGGATGTCGAAATGGATATTACTGGTGAGTCATGCATTTACCTAAGAGTTGCTGGGGTTAGTTGTTTACTGCTTGATATAAAAATTATGTTTGGCGTAACATAATTTGACGCTATATGACGTATGGCCAGTTTCCACTTCAACTCTAGTTTCTTTATGATGCGGCTGAAGTGGAAAACGGCGTTATAGCTGAAGAGGCCATGTTACAGCGAAATTGGTCTAGAATTGTCAAAACATTCTGTTTCGGGCGGTTTTTATTAATTTTTTTATTTCAATGTTTTCACTGAACTCGCATTTTATTGACAGATAAAGACATTATTTGTTAAACTGACGAGGCAATAAACATTGTGGGGCAAAATGTACTCATGGCTATTAAAATGAAAACGAGTAATAAATAAGTTTTGATCTTTGTCAAAAGCTCAGAAGACGGGCTTCTCTCAGTAGGCTATCTTACATCATTCTATTACCTACAGTATTATCAGGTACAAGTTTTGTGCAAAATAACATTTTGTTGCTTTAGTTGTTGATTTTAAAACTGGTTTTTTCTCTTCGTTCTTTTTTCTAGCTCATTGTGTTGGACTGGCTTCGCTTGTATTCCTAAAGGAGCAGTGTGTTAAGATGATTCAAAACTTCATTATTATTCTTAGTGTATTTTTCTCGTATATATAGTACAAAGTTAAAGTTATAGTGGCTTAATTTGAATAAAATCTGACATTGTAACGCAACTTCGTAATTACAAATTCAGTTCGTTCGTGTGTGTGTGTGTGCGTGCGTGCGTGCGTGCGTGCGTGCGTGCGTGCGTGCGTGTGTGTGTATGTGTTTACGTGTGGTCACAGATTACTATGTACCAGATGTCTATCTTCGTGTTTTCGCAAGGTAAATTTGTGTTTTCGATTTTCACTCTGATCACGAATTGCACTCGTCATTCTTCGCAATATCACGTATGTTGCGCTTACTAAGAACATGGCGGACACTTGCGTCAGACTCGCGTCCAGGCCAGGCCTTTGTCAGACATGCATAGGTTTTAGACTCGGTTAGACTGTTGCTTACGTTGTATGGCGTGGATTGCGCTTACTAAAAACATGGCGGAAATCTTTGGTCAGCTCGCGTAAGCAGTCAAAAACTTGTAACAGATATTTGGCGAAGATAGACATCTGGTACAATAGTAATCTGTGGTGTGGTGGTCGTTCCTCAAAAGTCCACGTCAATTTATTGTTGGATTTACAAGCTACTTTCTAATAATTGCCCGTCAACATAATCTGTTTTTGGCAAAAATAGAAGACAAAAAGAAGACATGATTTGGAAACTCTTTTTACAAAATTACAATATAAATTATTTTTTTGACTAGGTAAATTGCGTGGTTTACATACGTCACTATATATACTGTTAATACAAGCATTTCTAAACCCTACCTTCGTAGTTCGTACCAAAATTGAATCAAATGCAATCAAGTACAAAATCTATTGATAAATACCTACACATAGCAGGGATAAAAGAGTTTAAAACAGTTCGTGCGTATATTGTACATGTTCATGATGAAGTCTATGGATCGAGTCTTCAATGATTTTCATGAGGAGTTTATTTCATCTGCCCTCTCTTCTGTGAACTAAGGTAGGGAGTAAGGACTTTGCGACGTGCCATTTCAGGAGACAAGATTTTCAGCACACGTCTCTGCACAACTAAGATCACCTGCCAAGTATACTTTGAGAGGGATGATGGAAGGCTTCTGCATGCACAATATTCAAGTGTAGGTCTGATCACTGTACTGCAGAAATTCAAGACATGTTCACTATTCATACCCGCACGTCTTAATAGTACTATAAAATAAAAACGTTTATTAGCCTTCCTTATTCTTTCCCTGATGTTATCATGCCATCATTGAATATGCTTAGCACTGATAACAATTAAGACCTAGTATTTTTGCCTTCTTAACTACGGACGAACTTCGCTATTCACCAGTACAGGAGCAAAGAATTGTTTTAAAACATTAGTGTAAATTGATTCTTAGTTCATTTATACTTCTCATGCAGCACTTAGAAATAGCCCATCAGCTGTCAACCAATCATCCACTTCGGTTACCGCTTATGAAACAGGCTATTTGTAAATCGCTTATCTTTATTATAGTTGAGTTGTACGAAAAGAAGAATAAAATCAAAAGGGGGGAGGGAGGTTTGAATAAAGTATAGATTAAAGGAATTCACTGGGTCCAAGACAGCACTACTAATGAGATTCGCAATGTCTAGGCGTTGAATATTCTCGATGTTATGTAAAAAAGATGGACTATACCTGTTTAGGTCATCGGAAGATTCGGAACCTGTTGTGGGTACCAAATTAGCAATCTGCTTCACCCTTTTCCACCATCTCTTCAGTTTGGCCATTTAAGATGCTTCGCCTTTGAACAGTAGAATTATATACATATTCCGACACTAATATTCGTTTGCTAATAGCTACATATGAACAGCAATACAAGCCCCGACATATTTTCCACCTACCAAGTCAAAATTTCTTTTCAGCATTGAAGTTTTGTGCGCGAACCGTATTTAACGTGTTGTAAAAGACACAACCCCCGCCCGGGTGTTGAAGCTATAGATTTTTAAATTTTTCTGTTTATTCTACATTATAAGCACTCTAACAATCAATTTCAGTAAAAATTCGTACATTGAGGTGTTTAGCGAAGTAGAGAGCGATTTCAGATTTGTTCAGCTTTTTTTAACACCCTGCATAACCTATAGTTTATTGACTGTTCGTTTGTCGTCTTGACAACAACACAACAGTTGTAGACTGAGTAAGATTAGTCATTACACATATATTACACTAAATACACATGTTTATTGAACCAAACATATATTTTCCATCAATTATTGGAGTATTGGACTACCTATAGACAAAACACACTCTTTATAGCATAACATGTATACATGATATGGTGAACAAAAAAGCAACAAGAATTTAAATCCAAAATGCCCCAGCGGAAATGTTTTAAATGACAAATTTTCATATATTCCATTGTCAATTGTATATATAAGCGGGTCATTCATTTACTTTTACGTGCACGTTGCCACGTTTTGCAGTTCACTTCTGTGAACGCCTTAGCAGGCGTCTTGTTCATTTAAAATATACTTTTGAATCTTTACCACGTAGACGCATGTACGCAATTGTGCGTACCTATTTTAAAATTTTATGAATAATGACGTAAATTACATATCAATGGTAATGACGTAATGGTATAAATAACATTGCAACACTACCCACTCGTGTCATTTGGACACTAACAGTCACTGGTTTTAACTGGTTTTCAAATTTTATTGATATACTTTGAGACAAAGAGTTTGTCACAATATGAGAATAGCTTTGTTAGAATTTAGTTCAGTTTGATTTCAGACCAAACCCAGGGAATTCCTTTAATGTATACTTTATTTAAACCTCCCCCCCCCCCCTGTGATTTTATTCTTCTTTTCGTACAACTCAACTATAATAAAGATAAGCGATTTACAAATATAATAGTAGCTAGGGCCTGCAGGCAACACGATAAAACTGCCTTTAAACGTTGAAATTTAATTCCTCAAATATAGAAATAGACAGACATGGAACATTTAATTCGTCGTATTAACTATAACCTCATATTTGTGCAAAAAACACGGGAAATTGTTTCAAGTGTCATACTTGAAATGCTTGATTACGTTGATGTCGTAGTTTATACATTCGATTATAGTATATATTCGCAGTCGTCTGACAAATAAACTGGCATGGTTTCGTTTTCCCCGTTATCACAATAACTTTACACATACCTAATTTACAAGCAGAATCACTACAGATCTTTATGAGTAACAATCTTGAAACAAACTTTTATCAGCTGTTCAAACAGTTCAAAGCTTTGAACTGGTTCGCATCGTAATCGGCCTTAATAATTCCTCATATCCTGCTCGACCTCATGCAACAGTTGTTTAATATTTCTGCACAATTTAAAAATGCAGTCAACGGGCTGTACAGTAAACCTCCTCATGTGTTAATTCACTTATCTCAAATTACACGATTGCTAAATGGCCAAGAAAAGTAAGCCATTTGCACTACATGACGTGAAGTATTATAGCAGGTAAAATGTATAAAGCCTTATCATTTTATAAAAAATCTGGCAATTTTTTCTAGGTACATAGGCAAAACATCATCGTTGAAAAAGCACTTAAAGGACAAGGGGGTGGTGTAAGTATCCGCCTTCATTCTCCGTACTGTACGATATCCTGCTTCTTCATGGCAGCCTTTGTTAAGGATTTCCTGTCCATAGAATATCTTTAGAATTGAACAGATCTTTTTCTATTTCCTTATGTTAGCGAAATATACAGTTTTGTTATACAGCTAGAATATTTTATCTGCCTCAGGTTGTCCTTTATGCGCTTTTGAGTTGCATGCGCTGAAAATTGCAGGCAATTGTAATGGAGTACTGTAAGACAACTCAGTATTCATGCAAGACATAACTACATACATAACGAGCCTGGACTCATAGATGGTAGAAATTTTAATGTAGACTGAAGAGTGGACAGCATAACTGATCGTTGATATTTACAATAGGCACTTGATGCACGTTGAGGATGTCAAGTTAACGGTCGTTTGATAATGATATGTAGAAGCCTGTCACTCATCAGTCCACTGTTGTAGAACCTGGCTAAAATTGCGACATCTGAGACCCCGTTTACACGGTGCCGGATTCATGTAGTCACGACAACGAGTTTGGTCAGTTTTTGGTTTTATTTACTCTTACCACTTTTTCTATGATCAGTTGTAGTTGAATTCTTTCATATGATCATAAATTTAAGACCCAAACTCGTCTTGAAACTGTTCAATTTGATATCGTGATCATACGGATCCGGTACCGTGTAAACGGGACCTAAGGGCCTGTTTACATGGAAGTAGGGTGACCCTAGCAGAAGGGTTACCCTAGTAAGCGAGTTACCCTACTACAATATGTTTTATAGGAAGCGTTTACATGTGCGCTAGGGTTACCCTAGCGGTAGGGTTACCCTATCAAATAGATAGGGTTACCCTAGCAGTAGGGCTATCTTTTTGTTTACACAAGCCATGTAAACGCGTCAGGTAGGGTTACCCTATCAAGCGGGTCGAGTTATTCGCCTTCAGTAAATGTCAAACAAACAAAGATGGCCACAACACTGAAATGAAACAACAAAATTAGCCAGACATAGTATCACACAGGATACCACAAGAACTTCGCACGTTAATATCATTTTTTAAATGAATGGCTGAGCGACCACGTCAAGATAGGGTGACCCTACCGGTGGACATAGCCCTAGCAGTAGGGTTACCCTATCTCATGTAAACGCTCGCTTTTTCTGACCCGTTTGCTAGGGTAACCCTTCTACTAGGGTCACCCTACCTTGATACATCTGGTACCGCGGATGAGTCAATCGTTTAAACCGGGCGATATTTTACATTCATGCTCTATAAGCAGACGCTGGACTAACAAATACCCGCTGAGTTAAACATAGTAACTTAATTATTTCCCGAACGTTTCTTTGTATGAGTTATTTCCCCCGCACAAGAAACCGTTGATAAAGAATGCTATAAATGTCAAGTGCATCAAGTGCGTCATTGCTCATAACAACGACTTTTGTTAAACCATGCAGCAAAGTGCGGATTAAATCTACATGGTTTCCATATGACACCAACGGTCAGCGGGTCTTTCAAATTGTTCAATGGTTTGGGAAATATGTCGGCAGTTAGCATCAGGATTAAGAAATAATTTATGCCTCAACAAATGTTTGCATATAACATGCACGCATAGCTCACGCATCAAAGAATATAAAAGGCACAGAAGTTGGCTAAAGATTCACTGATTGTTGCACACAACGGAGAGAACTGGTGAATTTTGTACAAACTAAAATTTAGAGTCAGAGTGATAAATTGAGGTAAGAATTGAATCAAAATTATAGTATCTTTAGTAAAGTTATGTATTGTGGGTATTAATTCATACACTGCTCAATGCTTTAGGACGTATGTGGAGCAAACATTTAAAAACAACCCAATGGGGTAAAATTTTCGGCTTCATTTTAGACCTATGTGATAGGCTTCAAATTCATTTGTTATGTTTTGTAACTAGAGTCTCGTATTTTTATGACTGCTTGTTTGACAAGTTCGTCCGCCCATGCATAATAATATAAGCAAACATGATAATTCGATCTTTTATCTTAAAACATTTAACTCAAATGTTATTTGCAGTATCATTTTGGAGCTTAAATTCTTTATCTGAAAACAAGCTTCTTGATCTTATAGTTTTTATACTCGTGTTTTCTTTGCAGAAATGAAGATCCTGATTATTGCCACAATTTTCACATTTCTGTGTTTGGCATCTTCAAATCCTCTGCTGCCTGGCAAGGTCAGTTTCTATCTTACGTTATGGGACTGTATTTAACTACATTTGGTCTATTTTGCATAAGACGTTAACGTGGGAGCAAAAAAGTTTTGCACGAATTGTTTTTGTTTGTATGATGAAATATTGCGCACATTGTTTTCTGCCCATTGTCCCTTTTGAAGATTTTTCTGGAAATATGATAAAACGCTTCTTCTCGAGTATTAAATATCACATGATACTGCTACTCAATTCCTGGTGATGACTAGAATTGTGTAAAATTTTTGTAAGTTACCGAGATTTTCAAGTTTATTGGATATGCAAATAATACGTGTGACACAACACTGCTTAATGAGTTTCTATGAGATTCATTATTTTGTGTCATGTAACAATAGAAAATAACTGAAATTGCACTTGTATGTGCGTGCGTATGAATATAATCGATTGTGCCAAGAGCATTACTGCAATATTTTGACTACTTCTGAATAAATGAAACTTTTTCAAAAGTTATTTGCACATATATTCAATGAAGTTAAATATCTCGACAAATAACAGAGTTCTACAAGAGGTTTTACTTTGATTACAACTGATCTTTGCTAAAGTGTGTTATAATTCTTTCATGTTACGAGTCACGAATGTGCCACCTTGATCTCATCAGGAATTTGGTACTGGGATCAAAGAACGGACATTCGTGTGCGTAAGATGAAAGGATATGCTGTTCATGCAGTACATGTTGTGTCATTTGACAAAATGAGCAGCTCTATAAATGATTCTTTAAAATTTTTTGCAAAACCATCAGAGATTGTACACAAGTTAGTAAATGTAACTATGTCATTTGTCAATTAGCTTACGATCGTTGTTGAGATACAAGTTATTCAGTTATTTGTAGTAATGTATTTGATTATGTAGAAATGAGAGAAGAGTCTTAGCATTATAGAAAACAGTTTTTTCTAACAGTATATTATATGCCATTCTTTCAACAGGGTAAAATCAATCGGAGACTTCCCCGGGAGAGTCCCCCCCGCCCCCCATCCTCGTTACGCGGATTTCGTGGCCCCAACGCTGGTTGTCTAGATACAGGATGTCGAACTGGATATTACTGGTGAGTCATGCATTTACCTAAGAGTTGCTGGGGTTAGTTGTTTACTGCTTGATATAAAAATTATGTTTGGCGTAACATAATTTGACGCTATATGACGTATGGCCAGTTTCCACTTTAACTCTAGTTTCTTTATGATGCGGCTGAAGTGGAAAACGGCCTTACAACTGAAGAGGCCATGTTCCAGCGAAATTGGTCTAGAATTGTCAAAACATTCTGTTTCGTGCGGTTTTCATTAATTTTTTTATTTCAATGTTTTCACTGAACTCGCATTTTATTGACAGATAAAGACATTATTTGTTAAACTGACGAGGCAATAAACATTGTAGGGCAAAATGTACTCATGGCTATTAAAATGAAAACGAGTAATAAATAAGTCTTGATCTTTGTCAAAAGCTCAGAAGACGGGCTTCTCTCAGTAGGCTATCTTACATAATTCTATTACCTACAGGATTATCAGGTACAAGTTTTGTGCAAAATAACATTTTGTTGCTTTAGTTGTTGATTTTAAAACTGTTTTTTTCTCTCCGTTCTATTTTCTAGCACATGGTGTTGGACTAGCTTCGCTTGTATTCCTATAAGAGCAGTGTGTTAAGATGATTCAAAACTTCATTATTATTCTTAGTGTATTTTTTTCGTATATATAGTACAAAGTTAAAGTTATAGTGGCTTAATTTGAATAAAATCTGACATTATAACGCAACTAATTCGTAATTATAAATTCAGTTCGAAAACGTTGCGCATGATTACCGAGGTTTACTGCGTTAAGGAAAGGAGAGTAACAGGCATCATTCTCAAGCATGTTTTATTATTGCGATACTAGTGTGAATGGCAGGTATGTATATATATATATATGTATATATGTGTGTGTGTTCACATGTGGTGGTCGTTCATCAACAGTCCACGTCAATTTATTGTTGGATTTACACGCCACTTTCTATTAATTGCCCGTCAACATTATCTGTTTTTGGCAAAAATAGAAGACAAAAAGAAGACATGATTTGGAAACTCATTTTACAAAATTACAATAGAAATCATTATTTTTGATTAGGTAAATGGCGTGGTTTACATACGTCACTATATATGCTGTTAATACAAGCATTTCTAAACCCTACCCCCGTACCAAAATTGAATCAAATGCAATCAAGTACAAAATCTATTGAGAAATACAGTTCTACACATAGCAGAAATAAAAGAGTTTTGAAACAGTTCGTGCGTATATTGTACATGTTATTAATATAAAACGTGTATTACTCAAGGCGTAGCCAGCCTTATTCTTCGGGGGCAGCTGATGATGAATTTAATGGATAGTGTCTTCAATGATTTTCGTGAGGAGTTTATTTCATCTGCCGTCTCTTCTTTGAAATAAAGTAGGGAGTTAGGACTTTGCAATATGCCATTTCAGGAGACATAATTTTCAGCACACGTTTCTGTACAACTTTAAGATCACCTGCCAAGTACTTTGAGAGGGATGATGGAAGGCTTCTGCACAATATTCAAGTGTAGGTCTGATCACTGCACAGTAGAAATTCAAGACATGTTCACTATTCATATACCCGCACCTCTCAATAGTACTATAAAATAAAGACGTTTATTAGCCTTCCTTATTCTCTCCCTGATGTTATCATGCCATCATTGAATATATGCTTAGCACTGATAACAATTAAGACCTAGTATTTTGCCTTCTTAACTACGGACGAACTTCGCTATTCACCAGTACAGGAGCAAAGAATTGTTTTAAAACATTAGTTGAAATTGATTCTTAGTTCATTTATACTTCTCATGCAGCGCTTAGAAATAGCCCATTAGCTGTCAAACAATCATCCACTTCGGTTACCGCTCATGAACCAGGCTATTTGTGCCCCTGCTGACTGCTTCGACCACTGTCGTGTCATCGACAAACTTCCACTTCGAAAAATCACAAATCTCTAAATCGCTTATCTTTATTATAGTTGGGTTGAAAGGAAGAATAAAATCAAGAGGGGTGGGAGAGGTTTGAATAAATAAAGTATAGATTAAAGGAATTCATGGGGTCAAAGACAGCACTACTAATGAGATTCGCAATGTCTAGGCGTTGAATATTCTCGATATTATCTAAAAAATGTGGACTATACCTGTTTAGGTCATCGCAAGATTCGGAACCTGTTGTGGGTACCAAATTAGCAACCCTTTTCTACCATCTCTTCAGTTTGGCCATTTAAGATGCTTCACCTTTGAACAGTAGAATTATATACATATTCCGGTAATACTTAAACAGAAAGTTTTTTCCACTATTACTTAATAAAGCACGCAATCATCACTTTCCACCAGCCTGAGGTTGACAATAATATTCGTTTGCTAATACATATACCTTCTACTCAACAAGCCACAAAAAGCCAACAGAAGGTAGTGCCGGATTAATTAAATACGTCAGTTTCTAAACTCTAGTCGTGAGACTGTTTTCTCTTAGTTACAGTCGCAATACAAAGGTCGTATTTTCAACGATACTGCTTTTCATTGGCACGTGTGCTCTTCCTCTTTCGAACACTATAGCTTCATGTTAGCCCAGCGATTATTTTAGTACTTTCATAAGTATTTTCTGGCAATATTTAACACAGCCACTTGCCTTATGACCTGCATCGGATGGAGAAATATTGTGCTGCAAATTTTACGGCATAACTTTAGAATACCCAGCAGGTGAGAAGACGCTGTGTAGTAAATGGCTACTGGCTACGTGGCTACAGTATAAGTACCGTGCGTAATGTAGCTACATAAACTAATATTAATTTATCATTTTTTTTTGTTGTGTGATACCAACCGGTGTCACAGTGATATGGGTACCCACGTGTTTTGTGTATCTTCATACTCATATAACTAGCAAATATGTCGATCACAGTGGACTTAGACGTAAGCGTACTGTTTTGCTATATTAAACTTTATTATATTTAAGACTATTCTCACTCACTGGGACTGTATCTACTTCACCAAATTTAGCTAAAGCGCGAGCCCGAAGGGCGAGTAATGATTGTCACGCTACGCGCTTTCTCTTGGTAGTCAGGTACTAAGGTAGTCATAGATATTGCACTTAGCCATGTAGCCACGTAGCCATGTATCCACGAAGCCATGTAGCCACGTAGCCATGTATCCACGAAGCCATGTAGCCACGTAGCATGTGGTCGGAAAAGACACAGATAGAAGAAAAGTAGCCATGTCTCATGATCCAAAGAAAGCGCGAACATTTAACAAGT
Source organism: Muricea muricata (assembly GCA_963855995.1). Taxonomy (NCBI): domain Eukaryota; kingdom Metazoa; phylum Cnidaria; class Anthozoa; order Malacalcyonacea; family Plexauridae; genus Muricea; species Muricea muricata. The sequence continues at coordinate 64,211,385 of OY979717.1, forward strand.
ATATTGTATTCGCCATGCAAACGTACAAGAAACTTACTCCAATTTTACAAACGATCAAACATTTACTCTTGGATCTTACTCTACAAGGATGCCTATCAGGGCTAATTTTAACTCATCCTTAGTTGCATATAAGCCAAATAGTTAGATTGAATAATTGTTGTCAATGAAATTTCCTCGCTAGTAACATTGACAATTCCTCGACCCCCTTAAGGGGGTCCTTGGCATCACGCTATAATTACGATCCTCAGACCATCGTTGAAATATTTTTCTATCAAAAACACTTATTATATACGCTGCGAATTTGATTTAAATTTTAAAATACACCTGACTGTCTTCTTCATCTACAATAATGTTGACTTCAAAACGTGACATCTCTTACCCTCATGTCATATCAAGAGTACTAACTACTACTGAAACGATGTTTTACTCGTACAGTGGCGAAGTCAGCCCGACATTTGGTCATGCAAATTTTTCTGTGTTTATAGACCATATAAGGAATCAATTTCTTAAGAAATGAATAAGAAACCCATCCATGCCACGAGCGTAATTTTATTAACCTCAGTTTCAAAAAGCGCGTTACAATACAAAAATAGGGTCGCCTCCTACCTATATCAACAGCACCTGTGTATAGAAATTGAAACTCTAAAGAACGAATCATAAACACTGATCACTATTGTCTCGGAAAGCCGATCACCAAACCCGTTCATATTAGGTAGGTCTACTAGAAATACATGCATGCAGCAACCCCTCGCCACTAACTAAGAGCATGCAACTATATTTTCGGAATTACATGAAGTACGTCAGTAGGTTGTTGTCATAGCAACACGGCAATTGTTATTCTTTCCGTATACTTTTTCAAAATGACAAAATATCAGTTTTTAATCCTTGTTTTATTGACAATTTTTTTAAATGGCACAACATTTGTCATCAATATGCTATTACGCCTAATGTAAGCTTAAATTTCGTATAAAATACGACCTTTTAATTACATTAGTAATGAGAAGACAGTCTTGCATTTACAAAACATAAACTTACCCTGGAATTTAAACAGTGAATAGACTGTATGAGTACGGCTACGCCGGCCTTTATAAAGCATTAAAACACAAGCATAAATACGCTTTATCAACAAACCTGCCTTGTGTTTCACGCCATAGTCAATTCTTGGCGCTTCTCATTATTTTCCCCGAATTAATCTCTCTTCAAGAGTCTTGTGGCAGTCGTTTTCGTCTTATTTCTCGCCTTTTTGGATTCCTTAAGTGTTTGCTACTCCTGATAGTCCGCCATATTCCTGAGATCAGAAATGACCACCCTTTGGCTTTGTTGGTAGTGAAAGTTGCCAACTCTTTTTGCAAAAATACGAAACATTGTAGTGCAATATAGTCCGCCATATTTTTGAGATCAGTGATGACCACCCACTCATAGAGATTATTTAAGGGTTAGAGACTGTTGTGAGTGTTTTGTTTACAAATACACGCACGAGCTGAATGTACAATGAACGAAAAATTTTGCATAGTGCACGAGGCCGCCGGGGCCGAGTGCAGTATACAAAAATTTGAGTTCATTGTACATTCAGCAAGTGCGTGTATTTGTAAACAAAACACGAACTTAACAGTCTCTAACACATTTAATATATGATCTGAGTTCACTGGTCGTGCTCGCAAGCAAAAGCCGTACGCTTTCGCTACCAAAACAAAGTAAAACAAATCCGATTTTAAAAACATTATACGTGAAAAAAGTACAACAAATTTGAAGAATTGTAGCGAACAACCTACTTTACAAGCTGAGTCAAGCAAATAAACACAACGATACGTCAAAAAACAGCCTGTTAAATGAGCTTTCATGCGAGAGTTCACAGCACAGGTCACCCGGAATGCGTACAGTGCTAATATAGCGTTCAGTGGGACAGCATCTGTTACATAATGTATATATTAACACAAAGGTTGGCAAGTAAATACAAATTTGAACACTCGTACAAAATTTAAACCACAAAAAAATCTGCAAAAAGACTTCGATATTCATTTAAAAACATACACATATTGAGAAGACATACCTGAAAAGCATATACGTTGCATTTTTGTGTCAATTCAACATTTTTTACCCAACGAAATTCGCGAAAAGTCATCAAATTTTTAGTTGATTTTTGCTAAAACTATGCGCGATGCCGGCTGCCTGCCTTACGTCACAGGAAAAAGCTCCCTGATTGGCCTGCTGAAAACTCATTTTTTTTACCGCGAAAGCGAAACCGGGGAGCTGCGTAATATACAATGAATATACAATGCTTCTTCTTTTGCACCTCTTCACATCTTTTGCACTTCAGTTTAAAATTTTTCGCAGTTGTTTGCAGTTGTTACTGAGTTGTTGTTTTTAAAAAAGCTTTCACTTCAAATTTTCCTCCGCAGCGTTGGCGTAGCTCTTTGAAAATTTTAACATTTCTCCCCCCGGTTTTGCTTTCGCGGTAAAAAAAATGAGTTTTCAGCAGGCCAATCAGGGAGCTTTTTCCTGTGACGTAAGGCAGGCAGCCGGCATCGCGCATAGTTTTAGCAAAAATCAACTAAAAATTTGATGACTTTTCGCGAATTTCGTTGGGTAAAAAATGTTGAATTGACACAAAAATGCAACGTATATGCTTTTCAGGTATGTCTTCTCAATATGTGTATGTTTTTAAATGAATATCGAAGTCTTTTTGCAGATTTTTTTGTGGTTTAAATTTTGTACGAGTGTTCAAATTTGTATTTACTTGCCAACCTTTGTGTTAATATATACATTATGTAACAGATGCTGTCCCACTGAACGCTATATTAGCACTGTACGCATTCCGGGTGACCTGTGTTCACAGACGAAAAAATGAGAATAATCGGTGTTTACTAAGCCTAGCTACCTCTGACGATAGAAATTCTCAAGATTGTTTTCCTTTTTTATCTTTATAGTAGAATTCATCGATATTTTCATCAAATTGTTGGCTTTATCCACTTGTAAATACAGTTTTCTTGACGTTTTACTCCTGGCCATTTTCAATACTGCACACTTTTCGTGCATTATTGTGATAACGCACTCAAACGACTCGTTGTTGCCAGGTAACCAAAACACACGTGATCGATTTTGACCAATCGCGTGCGCGGATTTTGAACAGTGAACGAAGATCATATATTGAAAAAGAATAGAGGGGGCATCGCGGGACGAATCGCGGGACAAATTGAACAAATCTAATGGGGGCCCCGGAATTTAAGTCCCGGAGGTATACTGAAAACACAGTTTTTGTCAATTTTTGCTTGTTTTTATGACCATGATGCACGCAGATATTGACTATAATGAGAAAATATGTTGTAGCTTTCCAGTTTTTGTAATTTTAGGTGCAGACAGCCACATTTTTGTGTAAATATTGAAGTTTTTCGAGGTTTTGTAAAATATCTGCCAAATTATCCCACATCTGGACACAAATTGAACTTATTTGCCTTCGAACAGTTCTCAAAATTGTTTTAGAGGTGCAACAAGGTGTACAACCACAATACTGCGATGTATTTAAACTTTAAGGACTTTTCTAGTGTGTTCATCTGATATTTCGAATCCAAAAATTACATTTTCGCTCACAAATAATCAATATTGAACATACCCAACTTTATCCTGTATTCAAAACACAAAATTTCAAACGTTCAAGGCAATTCCGCACTAATCTTTAACATCTTCGCCTTTGTTTTTACATGAAAAACTTTGAGTGCGAAAAAATCGGAAAAAAGTTTTTCTCGAGCTTTCTCGATCTCTTGTTGTGAAAAGTCGATACCCAGCCAATAGGCGCCCAAGCATACATCCGGGAATCACATCCGGGTCTTAAATTTGGCCCCCATTAGCAAGCTTCAATTTGTCCCTTTCGTTTGACTGAATTTTAATCAGGATGCCCCCTCTATTCATTTATAATCTCTATGTGTGGGTTCATAGAGATTATAAAAGAATAGAGGCGGCATCGCGGGACGAATCGCGGGACAAATTGAACAAATCTAATGGGGGCCCCGGAATTTAAGTCCCGGAGGTATACTGAAAACACAGTTTTTGTCAATTTTTGCTAGTTTTTATGACCATGATGCACACAGATACTGACTACACTAGGAAAACATGTTTTTAGCTTTCTAGTTTTTGCAATTTTAGGTGCAGACAGCCAAATTTTTGTGTAAATATTGAAGTAGGACCTTAGGTTCTCCTTAGCAACGCATAGCAACCAGTTTTTGACCGGCTTTTTGCAGCGAGGTTTTGTAAAATATCTGCCAAATTATCCCACATCTGGATACAAATTGAACTTATTTGCCTTCAAACAGTTATCAAAATTGTTTTAGAGGTGCAACAAGGTGTACAACCACAATACTGCGATGTATTTAAACTTTAAGGACTTTTCTAGTGTGTTCATCTGATGTTTCGAATCCAAAAATTGCATTTTCGCTCACAAATACTCAATATTAAACATACCCAACTTTATCCTGTATTCAAAACACAATATTCAAAACGTTCAAGGCAATCCCGCACTAATCTTTAACATTTTCGCCTTTGTTTTACATAAAAAACTTTGAGTGCGAAAAAATCGGAAAAAAGTTTTTCTCGAGCTTTCTCGATCTCTTGTTGTGAAAAGTCGATACCCAGCCAATAGGCGCCCAAGCATACATCCGGGAATCACATCCGGGTCTTAAATTTGGCCCCCATTAGCAAGCTTCAATTTGTCCCTTTCGTTTGACTGAGTTTATCCTACGATGCCCCCTCTATTCATTTATAATCTCTATGCACCCACTCCCACTCACCGCCACCCATGAACCACGCGCCCGCGATATTTGATGAACTTCCAGTGAACTCAAAAAAGACTGGAACGATAACTTGGCCGCCATCTTTGAAGCCAAATTGAAGGCCGCCATGTACGTCACGCCGCGAAAATATGACCTATTTTCAAAAGCTCTTTTCGACCCTTTAACTTCGTGTTTTAGAGCCAGTTAGGTGCTAAATATTTTCTAGATAGATTGAAATTTTATGTACCTCAACTTTCTAGGACGTCCAGTAAGGTTTTAAAATATTTTTTGACTGCTAAAAATGAAAAACAGTTTCGGCGAAAACTTTGTCACGAAATATCTTTTTTAAACAACTGATACCTCTCGAGTTTTAACAGTTAGATGGAAGAGGCTGCCAAGAACTATCCGTAACCGAAGTTTAAAGCTTTAAAACTAATGCTATCTGACGAAAAATGTAAGTGTCATACGTATTTTTAAATTAACCATACAAATACACCACTTCGAAAACCTCAATTTACTCACGTATTAGAAGGGCTACAGCAAAGACTAAAAGCTCAAAATAGACAACGATACCTGGACTTTAGCACAAGATACGTTTTGGAAGTGTTGAAATGTTTTAAAGCAATATATTTTTCAATTGAAGAGCGTAGTTTGCCTCGTAGTTTGCTTCGGCACGTTGAAACTTTCGTCATTTTCCAGAGTAAAAAACTGATAGCCCTCAATTTTTGCCGTAACAAAGTGTAGAACAGTCAGGACTATTCAGAAAACCAGAATCGAATCTTTAAAATTGAAGTCTTGTGATGAAAATTCTCATTTTTCAAGCATATTTTCGCTCAAAAACAAACTTGTCACTCCTCGTAACTTTCCCCAGTCCTTTCGAACAAGCCATTTTCCCCGCGCGGTTCCCGCCTTTTGCTTCAAATTTGGCTTCATCCAATCATACGACGAAAACATAGGAGTTATCGTTCCAGTTGTATTAGAGTTCACTGTGAACTTCAGACTTCGCTATGCTTTCCTTTTCCCGGGTGTAAATAGCCGTGCGGAATTAGTACCCTCGCACGGCGCTTCGCGCCGTTGGCTCGGGGATAACCCCCAAAATATTGATCTGCATATCAGTCTTGGACGCAGTGTATTACCTATTCTTTTGCTGACTCTATGTAAACACTGGAGTTCAAAAATAGAAGCTACATGAGCAGAATAGGTCGGGGGGGGGGTGTTTGCACGAGTCTGACATGGAGGGTTATTAGCCTCACTAGGTGAGATCCTGCCATTGAGCTGCATGCGTGCTATTTCAAATGAATATTCTTGGTTTGCACATGACGTCATTTCGTGTCATTGGGCGCCATCTTGAATGACTCTGCAGATTACTTCAGCTGTTTACAGCGAAGTACTTGTGTCAATTTACTATTTCATCGTTAGTTTTAGCGTATTATGAATGATACTTTAAAGATGTATGGCTCGATAGGATCAGAAATAACGAATAGATACTTTGTGGTTGCCATGTGTTTCAAGCGTCAACCAAGATGGCGTCGATTGCAAACGATCAATTGTGAAACGACTTCTTGTAAACGACTTAATGTAATGTCCTTTGAACAAAGTCCCGGGACTTTTAGTATCTTTGTCCACTTTTTCTCAACATTCTGTCTTCAGTTTTTTGGGCGAAATGACAGCAAACGGTTTCTGAAACAATTATTCCCAAAATGAATGTGTCACACAGCAACTTCTCCCTCCTTTATGACATATCGCCTTACGGTCACTGCATTGCCGGGTTCATTGCTTGTTTCTTTGCACGTACAAGGTTCACCATCCATTTTATTTAAAAATTGCTTAAAATTCTAAATTTTAAATTTGTTATGAAATCAATATTACAGTATAGACAATAAACAGCAGGGCCACTCAGCAGTTCAACTTGTCTTCCTATTTTTATGCAACTGACTGGCCAGAAAAATAGCGGATCAAACGCTTCAGATTTCTATTGGTCAGAAAATGCAATTGACTGGCCAAAATATTGAGCATGCGTAATGCGACATGCATGGGGGACACAAACCTCAAAGCCGGTTCCGAATCTGGCCCTTCTGTGTTAATACCATCTATACCAGTTTATAAAATTTACCAAACTTAAAATTACCTTTTAAAACTAGGAATTCAGTTATATATTCACCAGTCGATAACTATTATTGTTAAAACATACTTTCGCATTTCTACAATGTTCTATCGAACCCAGGTACTCCACGAAAAAAACGTTTAAAACCATGCAAAAACAGCAAAAATACAATTCTAAATATATTTTTGGTAAACTATTTAAAATTTAGCATAGATTCTCGCGCCAAACCACAACAGGCCTTGTCAGTTAAGTCTACAAAGAAATCGGTCATCGCGTTTAAATTTTAGCATGGGCATTGTGGCGTGAAATGCGTTTAAATTCGTTGAAACCAGCCGATTAGCCTCGTTAGACAACAGAAATACTCTTTACAGTGAAAGAAGAGTAAAACTTGCAGTATATGTATTGCGCGCATGCTGCATAAGGGTTGAGTCTATTGCATGGGAAAGGACGGAAATAGTTAATTGTTTTTGCTGAAGCAAACCAAGTGTAACTTGCTTTGACAGTTGTCAAATGCCAAAACAAAAAAAAAAGCAATGACACAGTTGGTCTTCCATACACCATACTGGCTGAAAGGTTTTACCATAAAACAATTTGTATTTAAAACGTTTAATTTATAGCACCATGATAATTTAGAAAGTATATGAATACACTTATATATATTTTCTATATAGGATAAAAGCAAAGTCAAACCATCAATGTAACAGAGAATAAACAAAGTCATTCCTCGATGTTTCAATGATGTTGTTGTATGTTTTTTTTCTGTACAGTACTTGGAGTGAAAGAAAAGGACCTGTGTGTTTGAGGTACCAGGAAATCAGTTTCTGTTTGACTATACTGATTTGCTATGTTTATTTTCTATTAAAACCAAGCCAACATGTTGGTCCAGTGATTGTTGGGCGTAACGTATATTGGACTTGTTTAAAATACTCTGTTAGACAATGATGGATCTAGTTTGACTTCATTTAAAGTTTTATCAAACACCAGCTGCACATGAACAGCTTTACTCTTTAACTATTTCTTTAACAGTTCGTGTGTACACAGGCATACCGTAGACTATTGGTGCCGCACCATTTGCATACTTCATGTTACAAGCCTGACGGGACTTTACCACACATTGCATGAGTGACAGAGTTTCTTTAAACCACAGTCGCAGCACATTTGTGGTGAATTTATCAATATCAACGTCTGTGACGTCCCAAAGATTTCCAACTACGGTTGGACTGCAAGAGCATTCAATTTGATATTAATATGGTTACCTCTCGAGAGAGTTTTAAAACTCTCTTCTCGGATTATTAGTAATCTTGGAAGACTACAACATATTAATGGCTCTGTTGAAATATTACCAAGTGAAACTTTAAAAGATTGGTACATTAAGTCCAGTGGTATAGGCACTTCGCGGGGAGTAGGAAAGAGATTTAGGATTTCGAGAGATATGATCAGTTTGCTCTACATTATTACCATGCAATTAGCCAATTACGCTGTGTACCTTATTCTGATACTTCAATAACAAAGGTTAATTGATAACTGCAGTATAATTGTTATCGCAGTTTTGTTACACAGTCACTATGACTGAAGGGAACTTTTCCATTGTTGACAAAATGGGATGCTTAGTTGCAAACAACTATCTCAGTTGGTTACAAAAAGTATTTAATGTATTTTAAGGACTTAAAAATGTAGTTATCTTATTATTTGTTATGTACAATGTAATACACTGTAATTAAGCCGCTCCAGATGAGAACAGATGCGAACAGACAAACGTAATGTTGCACTGCTTGTCACTGACCAACCCTTGTACGCCAAGACAAAGAGTGTAACTGTAGCACTTACCTTCCAGACAATAGATAGTTCAATGCCATTCCCCTCGCATCGCACTGGCCTTCAACCTAAGAATAATTTCAGTGTAAATACTGGTTTAAACCAGAGTTAGGTGTAATCGAGCTTTGAGCAACCGGCTCTACAAATATAAATATACTATATTAATAATTTATTTCATTATGTATAGCCAGCCCCTGAGCCAGCCCGATAGTTTGGTCATGCATAACAGGCTGGCAACGCTATACTGTCAGTCTGTAGCCGTAGTTAATAGAAGAGATGGTTTGGAAACTCATTAGAACTACAGTACAAATCATTATCGATGTTTTTGTTCTGGTTTATGCAGAAATAAAGTTCTTTATCGTCACGTACGCATTGTATCCGCACTCAACTAACCAATACTCAATGTTTTAGAAAACTTGGCATGAACAATTAGGCAATTCTGGAATGGTTATTGGTTGATTTGGCAAATACACAATATACATGTGACGACGAAGAACTATTTTTTTGCATAAAGGTTGACCAGCATAGATAATATTCTAATGAGTTTTCATAAACTCATCTATTTACTATGCTGTAACAGAGATCAATATCTCGGTATAAGCATCATATATTGCATATTCCCAGTAACTCGTTTTCTGTTCAATACATCAGAGAAAACAACTAAAATATTTTTTACTTACATTTCAAGCTCTGGATCTATTCGGTGAATAATAAAAATGGTACTCACAATCAGTTTTCCACTACTACATCCCATGATTACAGCAACAGCTTGACAATACAATCTCGTAATTTCGTCACCTTTAAGAAATTCACGCCCATTTCCGTGCCCCACGTATCTATTGGAAAATAAAACGATGAACGACAAATTAATTCCCAAATAAACACGTTACCTAGTAGTATAAAGTTTCCAAACACAGTTTATTTGTTTAGTAACTGCTTCCTTCCCTAAACCTGCAGGGTTATTTACCGTCCAAATAGAACGCAAAAATTTCGATTAGAAAATCCCATTCAGAGCACGCGATTTCCAATTCCCGTAAGACCGGAAATATATCGCAAAGATCCTGGAGGTAGTAAGAAAACCCAGAAGGTGTAAAGACGACAACAACCTTTTCAAAAAAATTGAATTTTCTGGTAGTTTTCCGATTGGTTCGACCAAAAGTGGGTGTTGCATTTATTTTCTATCCGGAATTTTTGTGTGTTTGTTAAGCAGTATTTCAGCGAAACGAAACAGAAATCTGACGGAGATGATATACTTACATAAAAAGTTGGTGATTGGCTAGAGCTTCTTTGAATTCTTCAGCAGAAGGCGCTCGTCCAATAATACCTTTCCAACCTTTTTCGCTAAAATGTACGCATTCACATTTAAACTACATCACTACTGATTACATAAGTTTGAAGACTAGCATAAGAGTGATTTAATTATTATTTTTTTGCCCCTTTAATTCATTTTCTCTCCCGTTGATACAACTTGATCATTGCAGACTTGCTGCAAGTTGTTTTATAACAACTGGCATCAAGTGTGTGAACAAAAAGCCTTGACAATGCACTTGCATCAAACCTGTTGACAACACACTGTACACCTGTTATCATCAAGCAGAAGCAAGCGATGCTAACACATCCTATTAGCAGCAGACTTACTGCAACTGTGTAAGCGAATGACAGTTCTTTTGGGGCCGGTTTTTCAATTACCTGGGTTGGTGCTAACCTTGGCTGAACTAAACCTTGTAGTGATTCAGAGGTTTCTGAAGAAATATTTTTAAGAAACAAATAGCTGGGAAATTTTTATAGTTCGAAAACTAGGGGAATATAAATATAGGGAAAAAATAGATTACACAGTGTTGCGATGATAAACATTTCATCTTCGAGAGTTCGAGTGGTGAAAACAAATATTTTATGAATGACGCAGCGAACGAGTAAAATATTGTTTTCCCCACGAGAAGATAAAATTCATATCTTCATGATCAATTTTCCATCAATAATGCTAAAAACTTAGCCCCACCCCAACTAATTACATCGTATATTACCAAAGAGTACTTGTATATGCTTTTGGTCCTTCCATTTTTTCGACACAAACATGTAGTTTTTCTTTAAACATCGCCATTTTAAAAACACAAAATTATTGGTCACGTGATCGATATCTTAACTAGTGAAGATATGAAAAATATCTCCCTGTGTATTTTTAGGATCTCATTGTCCACTATATAAGCAAAATTATAAAACAGTTATATATACATACGATGAGAACCAATCAGAAAATCTCTCTTCGGTGTTTGGAAGGTTATCTTGTGGATTGAGAACATAAAAGGTTTGTCTTGTATCCACTGTTGACATCTGTGGTAAAATCCCAGAAAAATAAACACCACTTGAGTTCAGGAATTTCGCTTTCTATTATAGTTTAAGTAAATTATTGATCTACCTGAACAACTTTTTTTCAAGTTTTAAGAAACCGAACGTTAAGACAAGCTTACCTTTATTTTTTGTAAATTCAGGTGAGCGTTGATAAAATGAAGTGAAGGCATTCTCGAAACTTCCTGATTGCGAAGGATTGGCATCGCCTCAAATGGAAGATGTTGTATAGCCTAAAAGATGTCGATATATATTTTTTACACAGAGTGTATCACAAAAATTGACTGTCGAAAGTCTGCTGATGCAAATAGCGCTTAAAGTTTCAAATAAACAATTATCGTAAGCAGTATAGCTTTATCTAGGAACATGTATAAAACTTTATTTATTTAAGATGGCCGGTTATGAAAAGCTATTTTTTAAAGTTTTTGCGCACAGACTTCTTGTTTAAAATAGGTTTTGAACAGATAGTGTCAAAATATGGAGTACGTTTAAATACTCAATATACTTAGGTAGAGAATGTTGTAAATAATTTTAAATTTCGCGCAGAGGTTTTAACCACATTCCCGTCAAAGTTGGTTATTTTTTCCCCGCGTAATACAAACATTTACAAAATTTGCAAACATTTGCAATTTTACTTTAAGACGCTCAGTTTTCTAACTGTAGTCATGGATTCCGTTCTTACTTATGGCAAATTTTGGATAGGCACTTATAGTACGTATTCCATATAAGGTAAGTGATTGCACAATATGCAAGAGCATATACACGACGCTGAAGAGCATATACACGACGCTGAAGAGCAAATACATAACGCTCGAAAATAACAACATGGCGCATACAGAGAGAGGCTCAGCCTTACTCGCCCTTCGGGCTCGCGCTTTACCTAAATTTGGTGAAGTAGATACAGTCCCAGTGAGGGAGAATAACCCTTTTAAAATTGAGAAAAAATATAAGAATATAAGAAAAAAAAGTATTCGTGTGTTAAAAAGAAAAAAAAGCATGAAAGAAAAGCACGTAACCGGGCTCGAACCCGCAACAAACAGGGCTAAAGCGCACGATCTAAACCACTGAGCTAATGCGGCGAATCGAAAGTTACCGTTAAAAACTAAATTTATACTGCTTATGTAACCTATTATAATTTGACACGTCGTGTATATGCTCTTCAGCGTCGTGTATATGCTGTTCAGCGTCGTGTATATGCTCTTGCATATTAAGTATATATTAGTCCATATATGGAATACGTAAGGTAACTACATATGAAATTTTGTGCCACTTCACTACTCTCTCACCCTTCCGGATTTTCTCAAAATATACAAACTGATTTCCTGCTGGACCAACCTTATCCAATATTAAAACAACTGGACCTCTTCTTATACCAAATGCATTATCAACACTGGAACAAAAAAACCCCAAATTTATGTTAAAACATTTGATGCTGCCAGAAACAACAACCGAAGGCGGCCAATTTCCAACAGTCAAGGGCTCACAGAACATCGTTTCACAAAAATTTCCAGCAGACTGAGCAAGTTTGTTTGTTTGTTTGTTATGAGTTATTATGCACGTCAGAATATTCAAATGTAAACGATTGTAATTCTCGTAAACGCAAGGTTATTATGAAGGTGTACGTAATACTAAACACAACGTGGCTTACGTCGACTGCAGTCAAACCAACAAATTGCAAAACGTAGATATAGCTCAGTATATAAGCATTCAGCAGAAAAGTAGCCTGAATTAATACTTGGTATTTCTAGACAGTATGTTGTGTTACTAGGGTATCGGCATGAATTGCTCTCATGGTTTTAAGACAAATTACGTTACCTCTCATTACCATCGAGAAAGTTTGACAACATCTTCGAAAACTACGTACCAAAATAAAGAAATTTATTAACGTAATTAACGTCCAAGTATGATCATCAAAATATGACCATTGAAGGACGCCTTATTAAGAGCATGTTACAGACTCACGGGATGCCAAGGAATGTGAAATGGTACGCGGACCACGGACGACAGAGAACGTAGTCTATCCGGATTTTATCCACAGCAAAACTTGAGAGGCTGGGCGAATTCTGCTGTAGGTCCATAACAAGTTTTTTTAGCTTCCCTATCTTCCAATGTTGTGCTCATAAATACCAATATATGCGATTTTAGACCGCCCTAGTTTAGTAGTGCATGTTTTATTCGTCTTTCAGAGCGTTGAAGTTTGTGCGTTTTGGTGTTTAACTTTATTCAAGTAGTTCTGTGTACATGTTGTTCGATTGCGTCACTATGCGCGAATCTACAAATGTACAAATAATATGCGACTCCTGAGTGTTTCAATTAAACTTTAAAAACTTACTTTAAAGAGCTGTTTACAATTTGTTGGAACTCCTGTCAATTTTGCCAAGGACTTCATTATGTCATTTGGCAGGAGACGGCAAAAACTGTCCACGAATACCTACACAAAAACCATTCACAAATATTTGTTAAAAAACAATAACAAGCGACTCATAAACTTTCACATATTGAGTTTCAATTAAGACGTTTCGAACAAGAGTGCTTATTGAGCCCAGGAAAACGTCACGACTTCAAGGAATATGGCGATATATTTTGCGCAAAGTGTTCAAGAACAATTCGTTCAGATTTAAGTAATTGATAGTAATTTTATACAGTCTACCATGGTGTAAAGTCATTAAAATTTGACCTGATTATAAACCAAGATGGCGGATGGCTAGTGTAATTAGTCCTTCGATCAAAAACTGAGTATGTTACGCCTCAAGAACACATTTTTTTTCGTAAAAAACTAGACCACGGTCATCTGCTATCTCCATGCGAGTTGCCAGCTAAATGTTGGGAGTCGCTATCGGCAATATGAGTGTTTGTATAATATCTCATTAAATTCTGGTCGTCTAATTGGTTGATTATGGTCACGTGATTTTAAAAAAGTACCATTTTCCAAGAGTGCAATGGAAAACGTTCCATTGCACTCCTAGGAGTGCAATAGTTTTTTCTATTGCACTCTCACAAATCCCATCCGTCAAAAAGCTCTTCGTACGGTCTTCGTAGTTTGCTTTAGGCTGGTTTCGGTCTTGAGATGAATGCGAAATAATCCAAATACTAAGATAGGACTGAAATGCGTGTTGTTTTAAATGTCGAATAAATTGGTTTTGAAAAGCAATAGTCTGGTATTATATAAAACAAATAATGAATGCTTTTATTCGTGCAATAGTAAGAATATTTTCATTCAGTGAAAGATTGATTGTTCCATTCAATGGAACAATCAATCTTTCACCTCATGAAAATATTCTCACCATTGCACTCATAAATTCATTATTTGTATTCTATCCGCATTTGGAGTAGACTCCGTCGCAGTCGACAGCTCCCGTCGTTTTAACTCCCTCAACTATCGACTGCTGACTCGAGGAACAAATTCCTTTCTAAACCATTGCAAATCTATCATTACACTTCGAGGGGGCTTTTCCCTGAGAAATTACCAGGCAGCGGATTGGTCAATTCGTAATAAATATCATTTATTCGTATGGCTCGTGTTGTATTCGTACAGCATGAATATTACTGATTCTCAGCTTAGATAAGAACAGGGGTTGAAACATCTGGAAATATATCACCGGAATCCAAAGCACCTTGTTTCGACTAAATAACAATACATGACCCACAATAACTGCTCTATACCTCCAACAACTGTTCATTCTGTATTCGTCTTCCCAATATTTCAACCGCCATTTCTTGAATTTTCTGTACATAGGAGTGTAATCTGGTACGGTCTACCTCGTCCATACGTCGTCCGTTCAGAATACCACGCCATCCTTCAAACCATGTCTCTTCCATCCTTCCTACAAACCTCTAAATATGACAGCAGCAAATATTTGAAACACTTAAATGTAACGTAAAGAGGACAAAATTTTTGTATAAAAGAATAATTCCTTTGCATGCAAGATTATGTTCCACACGCCAGTTTAACATGCATTTACTATTAAGCAAATATGTTTTGTATACTAAATTTAACACGCACGGAGAAGAAATGGGGTAAAACATATAGACACATGCTTTAATATGGTTAAGATTTCATCGCATGTATAACTCTTACGGATTTAAGCAAAAAAACATTGCTTTCGAAAAAAAAACAAGCGAATGTACGTTTCAGACAAAGACTATTTGCATTGCCTTTATGTCTAAAGAAGCATAATAGATTGTTGTGCAGGGGCGGGAAATTGCAAACCTTGTATGACAACGAAAATATTCCGGTTATCCGAGCAGCGAAACAAATAATAGTCAGGAAGTACATTAATAATAGCAGAAACAAAAGAAGGAGTTTTGTGTGTGATTAACACAATTACAGGTAAAACTGAAATGTTCCACAATTTTTGCAAACAGAACTCCCCACTTTTGACATGTAGAATAGATGCGGTATTCATTGACAATGATGACAGCATATTTGTCATTACATGTTCAACAAATCAGATGTCTTTCAACTACAAATTATGGGTGTTCGACCGATCAGGAGAAATTAAACATGATTGCGTTTTGGAGTTTCTTACTTCAAGACATATTGTTGGCAGCGGAATAAATAATAGCAAGGAAGTAGATTATTAAACTCTAGCTATATATGTTGTGGGCAATCATATTGTTCAAAATGGGCAATTCACTCAAGATTATACGCTCTGTGTGTATCAGAATAACCACATATTTGAGAATGTCTTCAATATTGACTGGTCTACTGAAGTTAACAATCGGGATATTGGTAACAAAGTTACGAGATGAAGCTGTGAGACGGCTTTTTGGAGATCCAACGGACGAATCATTTCGCGAGCTTATTTCACGAGAATTAAATGAAATCAAATCAAAACTTGATGCACTGTTGAGAAAAGATCTTCTTAGTAGTGTGGAATTTCTTGAAGATGGTATTTGCCATCTTCAGATGTCCATATCGAGAGCGAAGTCAAGTGCTGAAGAATGGGACTCTGATGAGAGTTTTTCTCTCACCAGAATAGGTCTTGCGACCGCAACAGGAGTTTACGTGATAGCTTCCAAAGAAAGATATGAAAGAGCACAAGAATGTTTCAAAATTGCCGGACAAGAAGCAACGAGAGCGTTCAGTAACTCAGCTTTAGAAATCGACGAAAGAATCCTGGCAACAAAACTGCGAATAACGGCTCGAATTTTGGAAGGCATTAATGACTTGGAGTCTGCAGTAAATGCTGGCGTAATGTATCTTGAGAGCCTTCACGATCTCCCGGCAGTACAAGAAGCATTCTCGGTTTATTTAGATGGAAGCATCAAATCAATCTTTAGTAAAACAAGGAGGCTGCAAATTATTCAGAATGTAACCATGATTAACTTGGTTTTGTTTGGTTTCGTGAGGAGGTTCACCTGCCTGCCTCGAGATTTGTTTCATTGGCCAAACATAAAGCTAGAAGACGAACGAATATATCAACCTGTGTTACGAGATCAGAGTATTTCTCTTGACGAATTCGATGTCCACGAAGCACCACCGTTCCAATTTAAGTTTAAGCAAGGGATTGAAATATGTAATGTTGGGAGCATGGCAGTGGACAGCAAGGGAAATATAATAGCAGAAACAAAAGAAGGAGTTTTGTGCGTGATCAACACAATTACAGGTAAAACTGAAATGTTCCACAATTTTTGCAAACAGGATTCCACACTTTTGACATGTAGAATAGACGCGGTATCCATTGACAATGATGATAGCATATTTGTTATTACATGTTCAAGAAATCAGATGTCTTTCAACTACAAATTATGGGTGTTCGACCAATCAGGAGAAATTAAACATGAATGTATTTTGGAGTTTCTTACTTCGAGACATATTGTTGGCATTACTGCACAAATTAAAGCCAGGAACAAGTTGGCTTTAATAAAGAAAGCGGAAGATGAGCATGTCTATGTTTGCGAAGTAAACGGGAAATTGAAATTTAGCTTTGCCCTGGTGGAAAGATTTGGTCAAGTCTTTCTAAGCAATTCTGATGAAAATGAAATCCTTGTAGGACATGCACAAACTGTCCGTGTTTACACGAACAAAGGAAATTTAATAAAAACAATTAATCTGCCTGATGGTTACAAAATATATGGTCTGGCATTCAATGAAATCACTAAGAATATTATTGTTGCTTGCAAGACGATAAATTGTACGCATGTATTGAGTTATGATCACGAAAGCAATGTGAAAACACTCTCGTTAGGTTTAGATATGTGGTCGTTCAATCTTTGTTCCCATCCAAAAGGCCTCGTTGCTTTTATTGAAAAAAAAGGAGGTCTGTTCATTTAAAGAAACAGTGGACTTGGATACGCTAGCTTTGATAGCAAAGGATGTCAGACAAATTATTTTTCATGTAATGAAACAATGTACTTGTAGAAATACACTAATTTTGGATAGCAAACGCCATGTTAATGTATCAAGAAAATTACTTTGAAACTCATATACAACCCGGGCTGAAAACTCTGCATGTAACTCAACGTTTAACTGATACAGAATCAGTCACTTTTAGGTTTTGTGTTGCTATATTAACTTAAAAATGTAAAAGGATAGGCTAAATTAGGCTTTGTTCTAAAAATAATTCGATCCATACAAGGGCATGTTTATATGATCCCGGCCAGTACAGTTCCAAAGGACAGTTGCCGAGGATCCCACTAGTAATGTAAATTCTATTGAGTGTTTGTATGGTCTCGTTTTCATTCCACCTAGGCGGGATGCCGGCATCAGTTGCCGAGATCTCGTCTAAACGGGACCAAAAAATCGCATACAAACGATCAATCCCAGCTAGGTGGGATGAATTTTGACTTCTGAGCACGCGCAATTGCACTTTATAGCAAAAACCATAAGACGTCAAGTACTTAAATGGCTTCATCCCGGCAATGTTTTCATAAAAGAGCGGTACCTGGCGATTCAAAGGGCATTGTTTGAAAAGTGCGTCTGGGGCACTCTTTTCATCATTTTCCCGACGCGCTCCCGTAAACGGAATACTTCATGTCATTCTTTATATAGATGATAACGCTTGATTAGTATAGGAAATTGCACAGTCCGAGAAGTATTAATGAAAAATCACACGCGTGTTTGGCGAAACGTTTATAATACTGCGAGTGCGAAGTACGAGCGGTATTATCAATATTTCGCCAAACACAAGTGTGATTTTTCGTTAATACTGCGAGGACAAGTGTAATTTCCTATTAATATCATTTTTTTAAAAAATGTTTCACCGATTTGTTTATGTTTTTAGATTTAAAAAATCCCGCGCCAAGCGGGGATCGTGATCTGTGCCAATTAATTTTTAATCGGCACACTATGCCGATTAATGATTAATCGGCACAGTTCTTAGCCAATCAGAATCGAGCAAACAAAGAAAAATGATATTAAATAACAAAATAAGAGCCTGAGTACAAGGCAGAAGGGCACATAATCACAGCATTATCTTGAAACAACTGCAAATTGGTGTCTCGTTTTACAAAACAACTGGTCTTTCATACACCAATAGCAGACTGCTTCTCGTTTATGGTACATTGTATATGAAGCCACGTACCATATTTCAAAAATAAAAATTACCTCTAGTTGGTTGTCAATTTTGCTTCTTCTGCTCCACCATTCACGTTCAGACTTGATTTTGTTACATTCCTTAAAGTCACGCATAATTGAAGCGAAATCACTCAAGATGCTTCTGCGAAATATGGATGAAAGATTTCGAACCACACAGTCATTTGTCTAAACGTAAAAGCGATGAGATTATAGGTTACGATGATAGTATAGGTATTAATCATGTCCTTGTAACCATATAAGCCATGTGCTAGCAACAGCTGTGATCAAATGTTTGTTTTGGTAAAAAATAAGAGGATTAATAGAATAGAGATTATTTAATAAAAGTTAGTTATAAAAATTTTAATTTTTCATTTCATTTTTCGGGGTGGTAACGTTATTTGCGTACAAACAAAAGAACAAGCAAAATACTAACAGAATGTCAATGAAGTTCTGTAGTAAAAAAGACATTGAATGTTCATTTTGATTTCATATGTAAAGTTACATGACAATTATGTCTTTCTGTGTCGTGCCGTAAGTGTTCCGGTCGATTTCAACTTGTTTTATACGTCGCATTTCAGTTGCGTCAAATGCAATTCAAACAACAGACAATAAGATGACTCGCCTAATTATCTATTGTTTAAACCGCATTCGATGGGACTGAAATGCGACTTATAAATTATCCGGTTTAAGCTGTGCTCCCAGGAAATTAAAATTAGGGATTTTATACGTGGAATTCTGTTAAGGGCTGGTACATAAAAAAATCGTAAGTAAGACATCCTGTTACCTGGAATTCTTTTTCCATACAATTCCCTTCATCTTCCTCATTCGGGAAGTTTAACTTTAAAACAAGTGATTGATTATTTCTTCTGAGCCTTGTTACCACAAGATGTTTCACGTTTTCTCTGTCAGGCGCTTGTACGATGGATAAAGTACACACAGTTAAATCTAAAACATCGAGCAGTATTTGTGAGCCTCTTTAGGAAAACACAAGGAACGTTTACTCTATAGACCAGTGTGAAAATAAGAAAAAATTTGTTCGTAAATTCTACAAACACCATATTTAATAGTAAGATTTGTCGTTAGTCTAGCTGATCTGTCCGTAAATGTAAAGCCTTGGATTAGCTACCAAATAGAAATCCATTTTTATGTTTACCAAAAGTTTACCAAAAATTTGAAAACAAAGTAACTTATATTTTTGCAGTTTGAATGATAAAATGGATTTCTATTATGAACACTAGATGTGAGAATGAATTTAGATATGGCACCATTTCAAAAATTTGATGAGTACAGGCAACATTTTAAGAATTTCTTACATTTTACAACTGAGCTCTAGTGCTTTTCAAAAAAACAAAATTTTAAGTTTATTTATATCTAAAATAAGTTTATTCAGAATGTATCAAAAAAGTAATCGAGCTTTGACGTTCTCTGTTTAACCTGATTAAAAATCTATCATACAGGAAACGGGACGAAATCATACAGAAAACATGGGGAAAGCAACGCATAAAATGGTCACTGGGTAAATACAGTATACAGTAAGGTCTGTCACAGTAAATACACAGTATAAGGTCATATCTTAACAAGACGCCTGCTAAGGCGTTCACTTCGCCTGCCAAAACGAAAATGATTAAAAGGCAAGGCAGGGCTGTAACTAGAGAGTTCATTGGGGGGGGGGGGGGGTATACTCACTCTTTGATCATGGACTAAAGGCGTCTATCAATATTTGCCGTTTTAAAACATTTCTGGAGCAATGTTTCGATAAAGAACCTTCCTGTCCCTGTAGAATTTGCGCTTGATTCTTGTGTAGAAATTTGTAAATTTGGAAAAAAAGTGGAAACACAACAGAAAATGACGGAAACACGCTCTCAAAACTTCACCGCGATACATCGCTCCTCGCTAAAGTTTCGCGGTGGAATTTGTCGTTTTAAAACATTTTGCATGAGAATCTTTGCACGCAAAACCTTCTTGCGGTTTAGATGTTCTAGCATACATGTTAAAATGCGTGTTTTGTTGACATATTCCACTAGAAATTGAGTTTAAACGCCGTGTTTAGGTCGGCTCACGCGGTTTGTGCCAGCGGTATCACCCATGAGCGCTGCAACGACTTCTGACACCGAAAAAAAAATAATAAAAAGAAAAAAAAAACAGAAACGGGGCGAATTTAAAACTCCGCCTCGCCTACGGCAGGCGGAGTAAAAATGTGAAAAACCGCTTACATAAACTTTGTACAGTTTTAACCATAGATATAGTAGGTCTAGATTGCTGACTCATAGTATAATTACTATTGCGTAAGTGTGACCTGTATGATAAATCCAAGATGGCGCGGGAACCGGGCAAAAAACTATAAGACTCTACAGGGAAATCCATGTTTTTCGCGATTTAAAACGTCTCGTTGCTTGGAATCGCCTCGAATCAACATTTTTTCCAAACAACTAGTTATTGCGGAAGTTTTGAGCACAATTTGTATAATTTCTGTTGAATTCCTCGTGAAAATCTCGCTCGTGAAATGTGTTGTGAATTGGTCACTTGGTCAGTTCGAGACATTTGTTGTCCAAAACATGTATTTTTGACCGGCTTTGGCCTCTTGGATGTTATTGTGACCTACAGCTATCCTAAATCAAACATTTACAAAACGATGGAGCAAGATGTTCGCGTACAAATCGATTATTTGCTTGATTTGTGTGGTGTGTGATTTTCATTTACAATCATGTATACTGTAATGCAGTGTCACAGTGTGTCGATGAATCTATGGAGCAAGATGATACATTTTTTGACGTTGCCAATTTGAAAATTATTCTAACGGTATTTGTGTTCACTTCATACAATGTCTTTCAGGCTTAATTAGGCTTAATTGGGTTAAATTTGTGCTGAGTGTGTGCAAACTACCCAGACTGAAAAGTTTTATTTTGCGCATAAAAGATCCTTTTCACCAGAGAATTTTGCGTAGAAATGTAGAAAACGTCTAGAGTCTAATCAGGTGGTCTGGGTTCAGTTTAGTTGATGACCCTCAGACTCAGTAAATAAATTTATCATCATCAATTTATCATTATCAATATTGAGCACAGTTGGCAGGTTAGCCTAGATTTTCTGATGATTTGTGCAGATTTCTTCATGAATTATTAATTTGATTTTATAATGACGACTAATTGTTCATTGGAATATAGCAAATGGGCATTAGAATATTGCTTTAACATACTCGCATGTTTGCAGACTTTGCTCCAATGTTGTACAAGCTAGCAAGCAGGTGCATGTTGCATTCTATGTACAGTGTATGCAAAAGTATGCTAAAGTTTACCATTATGTTAATTTTAAAGTAGACACATAGTTTAAATTCAAATAAAAAAAATTCGGTCATTAAACTGTGGACTGTTCAGTTAATTCTACCCACATTTCACACACGATTCACAGGAACGAAACTTGCAGCTGTAGCACCAGTTTTCGATTATATTTTAGTAATGCATATTACATAATTCAGACAATATTTACTTGATAACCTATCCGTCTTTGAAGTTCGAAAACAGTACGTTGGCTTGAAGTCGTATCTATGTATGTAGTAAATATTACTAACGTTCAGGTATCACACACCACACAAATCAAGCGAACAATCGATTTGTACGCGAAGAGCTTGCTCCATCGTTATGTAAATGTTTAATTTAGGATAGCTGTAGGTCACAATAACACCCAAGAGGCCAAAGCCGGTCAAAAATACATATTTTGGACCACAAATTTCTCGAACTGACCGAGTGACCAATTCACAACACATTTCACGAGCGAGATTTTCACGAGGAATTCAGCAGAAATTACACAAATAGTGCTCAAAACTTCCGCAATAATTAGTTGTTTTAAAAAAATGTTGATTCGAAGCGATTCCAAGCAACGAGACGTTTTAAACCGCGAAAAACATTGATTTTCCTGTAGAGTCTTATAGTTTTTTGCCCGGTTCCCGCGCCATCTTGGATTTATCATACAGGTCACGCCTCCGATCTATGAGTCAGCAATCTAGACCTACTATGTCTATGATTTTAACTATGTTCTTTAATTGTAATTTATGTTCTCACCACTGATAGGAAAAAAAACTTGGTCACTCAACCAGTGAAGCTGCGGGAAGTTTAGTTTAATTCTGCTGCATTGTACACCAACTTGCAGGTTTCGGTAGGCAAACAACTAAGGCGTCTGTATGCGGCATTTTCGATCACTTCAATAAATATTATAGGTAAAATATTTCACAATCAATGATTTTGTTTTTATTGCTAACAAGGTATCTGAGGTTAGCCGTTTGCCATAAACGTCAATCTTAAGATCTCTATTGTGCACTCGTATCTCCCTTGAGGAACGAGTCTGAATACGAGGTTGAGAAACATAAACAATCAGTTGACTTAATACATGTTTCTTAGAAACTAATTACCTTCTGGTAGCAGCTCCATGGTGCTTCTGAATGATTCCAAAATATTCCCAGCAGATTTTTGAAAACCAACTGCGTTTTTGATGGTCTGTAATTGCAACACTTGATTCACACTGTTTCCTTTATGTATCATCTCTGAATCCCGGGGCTTCAGAAGTTCGTCCTTGTCCAAAACGAAAATATTTTAAGTATAATACAGCCACATGCACACTACTTAGAGCAAAGTAGTGTGCGAAATACTCCATACTATCGATACCGGGTTTTGACTGGAAAAGTATCGAATACACGCCACAAATATGGATTGTTTCGATACTTTTGAGCCTGCGATTTTTTATTTATTCTGCTCAACAAACGTGTGAAAATGATGGGCAAGTACATATTGATAGAAAAGCGTGAGCTCCCCAGATCACTATCTACGATCTCTTTTCGTTTTTGTTAAAAAAGATTTAGATAAATTCTTGCTTATAAAAGGGGAAGATGCAGAGAAGGGGACAGTGGAAATTAGAAGGGCTTATTATGACATGTATTCTCAATTTTGAAGTACCTATCTAAATTAATCCTTTTAGAAGATCGTTCTCGTGTAGTTCAGTAACACATGGTTTGTACAGGTCAGTGAGAGTAAAATTAAAGGACGTTTTAAGGACTTTCAAAGCAAACACCAGAAAATTCAAGAACTAAATTCAAGGACAGCTCTAACTGCAACATTGAAACACATTCATCGTTGATTTCAGCTAACTTTTCACTGTAATATTCCGAACTTCGTTGCGAAGTTCAAAAGTTCGTTTCAGAATTCACAAGCAGGTTTGTAAACTAAGCATTTGATTGGTTTCTTTGACTTTAGGGGCCAATCACAGCCTTTGTTTACAAACCGGCTTGCAAATTCTGAAATGAACTTTGGAGCTTTGCAACGCACATATGAACTTCGCAACGAAATTCGGAATATTACAGTGAAAAGTGACCTGAAATCGACGATAAAAGTGGTAAGCAATGTCATTGTTCAAAAATAGGTACGCGCTGCGTACATGTGGGCAGCCTGCAGTGTTTGATAATGGCTATTTCAAAAGCTAAAGTTATTGAAATTAAGTAAATTGGCAAAGTTTACGAAAAATAAACATTTAATCACATACAAAACATTACACTTTAAGTAAACGAGTATTACATACATTTTTTTTAAATAAGCATAAACATATTCAAGAAGTTGTGAGGTAGTTAATGTGTCAAATACAATTTCGCATACAGTGTACAAAACCTTGACCTGTATGTATACGAAACACAAGAATTCACAGAACAAAATATAGATAATACGAACAACCCTTAACACAAGAAGCGTTCTTGTTCCAGGGCGGTACACATCAAGGTCGAAATCTCCGCAGACAATTTTCGTGAAGTTTGAATTTAAAAGATAGTCCAAAGATCTAGGTTCGGCAAAGTTAAGAAAAGTCAAGATATTCGTCATTTTGTGGCACTTTCACATTATCAGATATATTGACAAAAACATAGTTGCCAAATGTATAGATGTTTTTCTTCACTCTAGTTTTTTCAATTGATGAGTATATAAATAGTCCATGACTTTCTCAAAGTTCTCAATGCGTAGGATGGGTACAACGAAGATAAACTATGATCGGCTTTTCTGATCCTCTCCAATGAAAGTGAAATTTCGTTGTTGTTTGTTGTTCTCCAAAATACTTCGTTGCTGAGGTTGCACACTGTTTTAACTTTCTGTGAACCAATTTAATTTTACGCTTGTAGATTAGCATAAATGTCAAAAATTTGAAGATGTCCATAAATTTGATATTAGTGCCATTCATGTTTTTTGATGAATGCCATTCTCCATGAAGTGTTCTCGTGGTCACCGTATAAATACTGACAGGATCATTTCCAGAATGACCGTCAGGATTTACCTATAAATTTAGAAATACACAAGGATTATATAGAATTAACAGTTCTTTAAGCAAGCTCACTAAAATATGGCCAGCGGGGTCATACTATTTGTGAAATATCATATCAAAGTATAATGTCAACACTTACCTCGAAATCAGTGATATCTCAGTTTAGTTTTGTTGTGATCTTTTAGACAAAAGTGAGGCCATCAGCTCGGTATAACTTCGTAAAGTATCTCAAATTTGGCAAAATTCTCCTTGCTTCACGTTGTTCGCCATGTATTGTATTTCATGAACAACTTTGAACAAACAAAAATGACGATGTTTTAGGACAATCCGGATAGTTGGCGTTTCAAAAGCATTAACGTAACATTTTTTAGACACCAGTGGAGCGATCAGCTTGGTATAATATCGTAAAGTATCTTAAATTCGGCAAAATTCACCTTCGTTCACGTTCGCCATGCATTCTATCGCTACCTGGTGGCCGGAAGTGATTTTCGCATATATAATTTGCTTCACTTTTGACTATCCAGTCTAGTACTGGATCAGTACTGCGGACACGAACCCACAGACGATTGTACATTTTACGGTTCTCACATAGTGGGTAGCTACGCATGCGCGGCTACCCACAAAAACGAATTCTAGGCCTTTCATGCACTTTTTTATAAATTCAAGGACTTTCAAGGCCTTGAATTTTCGTTTCCAAATTCAAGGTCACCTGAAGACATTATTAAAGTTTTGTACGAACCCTGGTAACAATTTCACAATTAACGGACGTCACCATGAACAATCGTATTTTGATAGATAGAAAAAGATTGCAAGATTTTTGCTATTTATATATCAATTCAAAGTTGTTAGAAAAAGATTACGAGATTTTTGCTATGTATATATCAATTTAAAGTTGTTGGAAAAAGATTACGAGATTTTTGCTATGTATATATCAATTAATTTAAAGTTTATAGAAAAAGATTACGAGATTTTTGCTATGTATAGCTATATCAATTTAAAGTTGTTAGAAAAAGATTACGAGATTTTTGCTATGTATATATCAATTTAAAGTTGTTAAAAAAGATTACGAGACTTTCTGCTGTGTATATATCAATTTAAAGTTGTTAGAAAAAGATTACGAGATTTTTGCTGTGTATACAGGTATATCAATTTAAAGTTGTTAGAAAAAAATTACGAGATTTTTGCTCTGTATGTATCAATTTAAAGCTGTTACAAAAAGATTACGAGATTTTTGCTGCGTATATATCAATTTAAAGTTGATTATAATTCATCCTGAGTGAATTTTAAAACTCACCTCTTTTCCCTCTTTGCCTTGTTTCCCTTTTTCTTTCCTGAATGGCGATTTTGTAAAAAAAATTTTAAAAATATGGTAGAAAATGCAAAAACCGGTTCAATGTGAAAAAGTTCTACTGTTTCTTTAAAAAATCATTAATAATTCATGACAAAACACAAAAGAAATCATATCCGTGAAGGAGTTTTTATATGTGATAACACACTCGATTTTCCCAGCTTAATCAACATCTATATTGAAAATTCTTCCGCAAACAAACTGACACGATGGGTACAAAATGGATCGTATTTGAAGTAATTTAATACACTCGAACGATCACGTTTTATCATATCTATAAAATGCTCGGCTAACCTCCCGTTGTAATTATGATAAAACTTTCATTTTCGTGTATTAAATAATACTTATCGTCAGGGGCCGGTTCTACGAAGATGAATATCGTTATCCACTGGATGGTTATTTTTCAAACTTTCTAAACATGTTCAGTAACTGGTAAAAAGCATATCAAAATTCAGTATTTTTGAGTTAAAATCACTTTTTATCTCTTGCGAGTTCAATATCCCCGAGGTGGCATTGCTTCTTGTATCTGCGCAGCAGATATAATGCTATCGCCTTGTTCACTGTAAACTGTTCACATGCAGCTATGCATGCAGAGCCAATCAACGATTGGTGTTGTAAAATGAAATTTTAGTACTTCCACTTTATTGATGCTGAATTTCCATCAAAATTTGTCCACAAGATGTCGGTAATTTCCATTTTCCAATTATATTTCACCTCGTGGTTGTGTCGTTCGCTAAAATTTTTACGTGGAAAGTTGTCCAATTTTATCGTTCTTTTGACACTTTTTGCTTGGAGTGCTTTCTAATTTTGTTGTCATTTCGTGCCCACCTACTTCTACTAGGCCTATAGTCTGTTGTTTTGGATAACAATGTATACTCTTTGGCACATGCAACTGATTGTTGAAGTTATCTTGTTAAGAAATAAATATTATAATTTCAATATTGGTTGCCTCAACTTACCTGATCTTGTTGGAAGAACGATTCAGACATTGGTGGCGTAATGTGGTAGCCATTCCTAGATTCTGATAGACAGCTGCTTTCTCAGGATTGTTCATACCATAACACAACACGAAAGCATGACAGATCCGCGTTAACAATACTGGATTATAACACGGGTGAAGACATGCTAGAGATGAATTGAACGAATCCAACGCATTTTTCATATCTTTATCTGAATAATATTCAAATACTCATTAATAATTCATAAGATTATTGGCGAATCATGCCAACCATAATAGGTCATGTGAGGTGGCTTTATACCTGATAAAGTCACAGTATAATGAATGAACACTAGGGCCACTCAACAGTACAGCATGTCCCCCTATTTTTATGCAATTGACTGGCTGAAAAGACAATTCACAGGCCAGAACCTGCATAATGAACATGTGTGATGCGACATGCGTGCGGACACAAACTTCAAAGGTTCCGATTCGAGTGACTCTTCGGTTTATTTTTCTATTCTGTGATAGAGTTGATTAGGGTGATAATTTAGAAAAATTAGTCTTCTTTATACAATGTTCTAATTAGCATCATAACTAGTCTTAGAATGTGGCGTATTTGAAGTCATTTTAATGCACTTTTTCTCATGTATTAAATAGTTTAAAAACACTCTATTAAATAGTACGAACAGTCTTAGTATATGGGAATTTCCGTAAAGACATACCAACTCCTGCATGATAGCAACCGTTATATCAACAAACAGCCTTGTGCTTTTCAGCTTATTCGAACTCATTAATAAATAATAATTGAGGAGCAAAGCACAAAGGCCCTGAGAGATCTTAGTGATAAAACACGCGTAATTTTTTGCACAAAACTTTGGCCTTGATTTTCTTGGCTTGAACATTATGTTTATTGGATATGTTTACCCAAGAAAGTCTCCTGCTATTCAGTTATCAAACATACCTGTACGAGCCTATTCAACTCTATACCTGCTTTCGAAACGTTATGTGACAAAATAAACCTAGTTTAATTTGCGTCCCTTGTAATTTTGCATGGTGAATATCAGTACCACGCAATTAAATTCAATTTGTTCAGTTTGCGTTATATTTTTTTTTCTAATCTGTTCTTCATATCATCACGTATGTTATATATAAATCTCGCATGCTGACAATATCAAGTTAATCTTAGCAGTTACCTTCATTATGTGCATCTTTCATTCCATTTCGCCCATCAAAATTTTCTTCAATCTGAATACACTGCTCGACTAAATCACGCGACATTTTTTGAGACGTCTTGCCTCTATGAATTTCTTCATTTCCTTTTTCCTTCCTTTGATCTGTTTGGCAATCCTCTTCGTCACACAATATATTGATGTTAGCATTTTTTCTTGGTTTGCTTAAAGTTTTACTATCTTTGGTTTTCTTCCTGCAGGAACGACTGCCTTTCCTTGTACATGGCAATTCCCCTTGAGATCGTATATCTTCACAATCGTCCTGGGTCTGCGATGCAAGCGGAGTCTGAGGAAGATTGCTCACATTTTTTCTGGAAGTAGGTTTTCTCTTTGAGCGGGTTGCTGGTTCTACAGTTACTTTCTGTGCAGGCCGACCTCTTTTACTGGTCTTGGTCTGTGCAGGGGTAGGCTCTGCCCCAAGGAAATCTTCATGAAAATAATCGTTACCAAGCTCTCTTTCACCATCATTCGCCCCTCGTTTAGACTTCCTTACTGTAGGCTTCTCAGCCAACAGAGATACACTTAACTTCGACATGATCTCAGACATATCATCAGCGTCCACTTCCTGTTCATGTGAGGCTGGGTGACCTCGCGCCACTCGCCAAGAGTCAAAGCCATCGTTGCTTGCTAACACGTGTGCGACTCCTTGCAAATAGTGAAGCAGTGAACTGGACATCAGGTCTAATAACAAAGGATCTTTCACAATGTTTTGCGCCCACTCTACCATGTCTAATCCTGTTCGCACGTTAGTTAGCAAACGAGGGTAATCACTTTCGTTCAAGGCATCATCTCCGTCCAATGAGTGAGTTTTCAAACAACTTTCCAGGAGCACAAGGGAAGCAACATCAGCTTTGTCAGGGATGAGTTGAGCGTCTTTTTCATTTCGCTTTGTTGTAGTTTTCCCACGTTTACTTTTGGCTTTGACTTTTCCTTTTCCAGTAGTAGGACGTGTTGCTTCATCATTTTTCACGCCATCCTTACTCTTGAATTTGACCGCCAGCAGGCGCTCCAGACTATCCAGTGTTTGTTGATATTGTGTAATTGAACATTTCCGCAGATCGTGGGACAATGAAATTAGCTTTCTAACATCAAAAATAGTCCCACTCAGTTTCAAATACTGGCAATAGCAATTGACTAAACTGATGTGAAGTTGAGCGGAAGAAATGTGCTCGTAATCAGAAAAAGGACAGTTCTCTCTACTTTGCTCAAATGTCATTAGTTTCGGCTTCTCGATAATATCAGACAAAGGCAAATCAGGGTTCAGGACGCTCATTACATCTTCCAAGTATGTTTTGCACTGTTCAACGTTTTCCAAAACAACATTTAATTCTGCCAAATGAAGACTGAACTTCGAAAATCTAAAACGGATTGGACACATTTAATAATTTATTTGCTCAATTTGGCGGCAGTTCGTGATGCATGCAAGGCAAGTATTTTAAATTCTTCATCGATTTTTTATACTTGTTAAAACTTTTTAGTCAGCTGCCTTCTCACCTTGTATTAAACTTTTAATCTCACATACACAATCTGATATAGTTTCAGAAAGTATATTCAGGGTGTTAGGTACAACGAAATATTCGGTATGAGACGCTGTTCTCACTCTAGCTAAATGCAATTTTACAAATATATGCATACAAAAAATGACAAACATTAAATATTTAAAAAGTAGTCGTTTATAAGTAAATAACTAAGGAATTTTAAATGTGAAATTGTTCAGCATTAAAAAAATTTGCCTAAAGAATGTGAGTACTATTTCTTCATGTTCATGTCAGTAAGGTGACTTCACAAGCAGGGTTAGCTTCTTTGGGGTATTATTAGGCGACGACATGCAAACTAAGATAGACGTTTGAAATGTTATGTTATGGAGGCATATTTTTGACGTTATAGTCTCATGTTTTGCGCAAAAATGTTCCGTTCTTTGATCCCAGTGTCAATCTTGGTCAAATTCGTGATCAGATCAACGACTGGCGAATTCGTCAAGCGCGAAACATGAGAGTATAACCATTTCTGACGCATAATGACAACGCTTGGCTGGAGAAACGCTTAGCTAGCCCACCTGTTTGCCGACAAAAATCTTTTTGTGATCTCCCTGCCATCTTTAAGGAAATTTTTCGCTTCTCTTACAGCTCCCTGAAGTAAGTAAACTTTACCGAGTTCCACAAAACAACAAGACAGTTCAGTTAGGAGAGACCAGTGGGATAGAAAAACTGCACGTTCTTTTTTATGATGGTTCAAACCTGCAACTGTGAGAATTCAACAATGGGTGATAGGACGCACAGGGGAGTTCATTATGTGCTTTTCATGCACCACAGCCTGAAACAACTTATCCGGAACACATATTAATCGAAAAATTTCAAATTTAATCGGATTTTTGTAACTTTAGTTTTACCCCCCCCTTGATTATTCCCTTGAAGGATGATATTACTCTCAAATTCCTAATTAACTCGCCTGGTGACTAGGAAAAAACGCCATACATATGGATTACAATTTAGTTTCGAAGTGGTAGTTTACAGCCACAAGTGTAGTAGGTGTATTCGAAAGAAACACTGATATAATTTACCAATAATCTAACAAAAATGCAAAGACAAAAGACACCCAAAACGCCTGAATAATCGAACTGTTTTTCTCAACGTGAATAATATATTATTTACTAATTTTAAATAAATTTGCTTCATTGCTTGCAGTATTGCAAATGATCGATTTATGGAGCTCGTGATCTTTGTGAAGTGTTGAGCGCGCACTAATTTATGTAAGACTACCAATATAACAGATGTACTAGCGGTCCAAATAATTGATTTTAAAAAAAAAATTATCTGGTTAAAATTTCCGATAAGTCCAGCATTTGGTTGTACAACCGCGGACAGCCGACCGTTATTTCAGGCTCTGATAACACAACTTCGTAACTCCGCGGGAATACAACGATTAGTTACAATGACAAGTTAGTTAATCTGGTCAAAAAGTAACAAAGTTTGGACCGGTGATGAGAGCGGGGAATTCAAACCTACTTAATACTTACACTCAATACCAGCTCCATTTTCAAGAAAATATTCCACTAAGCATATTGCAGTTTTGGCTGAATCCGCCAAATAGTCAAAGTAGCTAGAACAATCAGAACCTTGAAAACAGAAATTTTAAAAATCAACCAATTAAAGTGTTTATAAACCCAAAATGGGTTTTTGGTGATCCAAATAGGGCTAAAAAAGTAAGTAAGTTATAATTTAGTTTTTTTGTTGAGCATTTAGGTGTGGAGATAAATGCAGTCAAACGTGCTAGTTTGGCCACATTTGGGAAAAAAGTGCTCATCCAAATTTTACGCTTAGAGGCCTGGGTCCCAGGAACCAATTTTCACAGTCACTAGGCGCGTTCTATTGCGAATGCATGTGTCACCGTAGTTTTTGTGGAAAAAAGCCTGAAAGATGCGTTGTTTATGTGTTGCTGATCTTTGAGCTTCGAGACTAAAATTACTATGTAATTGTATATCAAGCCTACATAAACATGTTCCTGGTATCCAGTCTCCCACAGGCGCGCACTTTTTCAACGAGCTGGCTTTTTGAGCCCGGTTATCTCCGTAACTAAACGCTTAGCGAAAAAACTAAATAATAACTTACTAACTAACTTCTTTAGCTCTATCTCAATCACCAATAACCCATTTTGGACTTATACGCACTTTAACAATTACATTACGAGCTCGAGGGCTAAGATGAAGTGAGGGCAAAGCTCGAATCAACTATCCCCGCATAGAAATTAAGAGTCAGGTAAATGCTTGATTTTGCCATTTTGTTAAAAGTGATACCACAAATTGTCTTTGAATTGAAAAAAAAAATACACAAGGAAAAAATTGTTTTGCTACTCGCTATCTATCAAGGAATAGATAAGGAGTAGAGTAGCCAATAGAATGACTGCATGTGCAATAGTATACCAGTATATGATTTTACTAATCATAACTAGATAAAAGAACGAATGTTGTTTGTCAATGTACCAGGGAGCGAATACAATTTGTGAACTTGTTAGCAATGGTACAACTAACCACACAAAGAACATCAACTGAGCTGCTGTACAGTCTGTGTTTCTAAACTATGCAGTGAGCGGGTTTGAAATTAACAACATCCTAGTGAAGTTTATCTATACTCTATGGATTGCTAACGTCAGTCAATTATTATTCAAAAAATTAACACAAAATGGCGGAAATTAAAGTCATTATCGCGCGTCTCTTAACGGGCGCGCGGCCTTTTTCTAATATACCCTCTTTGTTAGCCTAAATACAATTTAGATTACTTCACAACAAAACAACAAGCGTTCAACTGTTGATTCAAAATTTCTTGCAGTATTCGTAAATAACACACAAACCTTCAAGACTTTGCAAGACTTTGCACACTGAAGTCGAAAGTGATAAATATCTCATACACAAAAACTTGGTTTTCACAAGCAAAAATTGTGTTGTAATTCCTGCTTGCTGTTTTGCCTCGTCTAGAACAGTTTTAGCAAGTTGCCATCCTTCATGGAACTAAGAAAAAATGAATTATATGAATTATGGTTTACGACTGCTAATATATAGAAATCGTAACTTACGGTCAAGGCGTCTAATTACTTCATTGATAGGGCTAACGGCGTGTGTTAATGTACGCAATCCAAATTTAAATTCATTTTTTCAATATATGAACAAATCTTTCTTCACAATATTCAATGTTGTACAATGAGTACAGCTGCAGTAGTTACATCCATGTTGGCTTTTAAGCACGAAATAACCCCATGCACTCGGGTCTGAAAATTTTACTTTATAAATTTGAGATTCCAGTTGCATGTGCAAAACTCTTCCATGGTATGACGGGCCGTTCCCGTCATTGTTACTTAGTAATAAATATTAATTTTCAATATATTAATATTTATGCTATAGTATAAAAAAACAAGTAGAATTTTAATTAGAATGTATTTAAATATTAGCACATGAATTTTAATTAGAATGTATATAAAAACGTGCACATATTGAATTCTAATTAGAATGAAAATAAAAGTATGCAAGACCGCGTTCATATTTCAAATTGAATAGAAAGGATATTTAAATTACCATAAATTACCAAAACTTACCATGAATTTAAACGTTTCTCATAAAAAAAAATTAGAACTAAAAAATAAACTATAGCATAGATTTAAATATATTAAAATGAATATTTATTACTGAGTAATATTGACGGAAACAGGCCGTCATACCATGTTGCAAAGACTTACGTAATCAACATTACATTGTTAGCTAAATCAACCATGTTATTGGAATATCATTGTCATCAATTGAGACAAGCACACTTCTCAATAACCTGGCACACCTGTCTATGGAAGCAACGATTGAGTACACTCTACACATTGAGCCTTCCAGCGAGTAAATATGACAATCAGCCACCAGCGGTTGGCCAACTAAGACGTTCCATGCACCCATGTTTAATGAAAAAACATTAGAATCTTACCAATCCTTTGCACAAAAAGAGCTGACTCTTGGCAATAGAGAATACAAAATTGCTGATCGTTTCACATTGTTCACCCAGACATGAGATAATCTCCTCGCACTCGTTTTGCAGCAGCTCAGCGGGAGAAAGATTTCCTTCATCACACAACGTTTGTATAGCCAGGGAATTCGCAATTATTACAGTTTGGGAATTTTGCTTCCCACCACAATGACTTGCAAATGTCGCCAAAACAAGCAAAGTGTGGACCCTGATAAGTGGCTGAAAAGAAACAATTTGGGATGTTTAATACACAAAGTGCGCACCTTTGTATTGCATATCTCAAACGATTTGTGCAAGGGTTTGTACCGAGAGTAACAAGTCAATTGACAATAACGAAAAAGATGGGTGAGACATCTTACCAGAACGCAGTTGTTTAAAAACCGGTTAGTTTAACCCTGGGTTGACGCGAAATTCAAGCAACTTTTCTAACAACTTGTTTCTAACGTTGAACATATTTCTTTAGAAATCTTGTCTGGATCAATTATAGTTTTGGTTTTAGAAGTTTTGTAAAAAAAGCCTCAGAAACTCAGAAACTAAACCAACCCATAAGCATAGCTCTAACTCAGCTGTGAACAACTGGTCCCAAGTGACGATAAATCATGAACCTTCTAGATTATTGGTGAATAACGTGAAGGCAGAAAGGAGGCGACATAATGCTGACATTACCTACCATGTTAAGAAAACCATATACAGAGGAAGCAATTTGCAACATCCACAACGTTTCACTTTGTGAATAAACATCAAGCTGCTAAAAAACGCATATTAATTATACAACATGCTTCAGAATCATTCTCATATACATGACAGACTACAGATTCATTTTAATCTAGTTTTCCATATTTCTTAAGGTGAGTCTGATATATTACTTGAAGCACTACGTGATATATAGATTTTTTTAAGATGAATGCTTTGACATACATAATTCGACCAAGTATTTTACGAGTTTTTCGAGCGTATGCGAAACATCCAGAAAAACTTTTCTTACGTTTTACAAGGATATGCATGTACATGGGGTTGTAAACCGTAAATTTGTGAAATGAGAAAACAATAAAACAAGTTTCGAGTTGCATTTAATAAATTTTGTATAACTGTTTATTATATAGTTGACAGTAAGATACTGAAAATACACCGTAAGATATTTTCCATATCTTCACTAGTGAAGATATCGATCACGCGATCATTTCCCGCCAATAATTTTGTATTTTCAAAATGGCGATGTTTGTAAGAGCAGCGAACCAATTGTCACCTTTTTTTAAAGAAAAAAACTACATGTTTGTGCCGAAAAAAATAGAAATAATACAAGAAAACACTAAAATGATGAACAGGTATTGTTTTAGTTTAAATAATATTGAAATAAAGCCATGTTTTTAGCATTATTGATCGAAAATTAATATTACTGACTTGGCTCTAAAATTGTTTACAACTATATAATAACATTACAATAATAACAACAATAATAACAGAACATTACACGGCGGTTTGAAGGTATGAATTTTATCTTCTCGTGGTGAAAACAATATTTTACTCACTCGCTGCGCTCGTTCGTAAAATATTGTTTTAACCACTCGAAGATAAAATTCATATCTTCGCACCGCCGTGTAATATCCTCTATTTATGAAATTAAAATCTTTGTTATATAATAAGATTCTAGTAAATCTCCAACACGTAGACGCCAAGTACCTTCTCATCTGATTGGATCACTTCATTTACTAAATCAGTCCATATATTGACCGCCAAGTGTAAAGGTGGCAAGAAATCCAACCACAGATTATTCAAGGAATTTACCTGTGAAAACAACAATAATTGCATTGCTCGCGATGATTCTGATTGGCCAAATTGCTGATAATCTTAGCAAACTTCCTCCTCTAAAACGTTCGATTTTTATCGTCTTTCAACGATTAATACGTTCATTCGTTTTCTTAACTGATTTCACTTGAAACCATTATACAGGTTGTATAAAAAAGTAGACAAATCTGAAATCGCTCTCTGTTTCGTGAAGCGCCTCAATGTACGATGTTTTCTATTAAAATAGATTGTTGTGGTACTTATAATCTAGAATGAACCAAAAAAAACGAGAAATTTAAAACTTCAATACCCGGGGGGTTGTGCCTTTTACGACAAGTTAAATATGCCTTGCGCGCAAAACGTAAATGCTTAAAAGTTCTTTTGACTTATTAGATGGAAAATTTGTCGAGTGGTGTATTGGTGTACAAAATTTCAGGAAATTTGCTTCAGTCTGAACCGTTCAAAACATCGCGCGAACGTTCATATTTTTGGCAAAAACTGCTTTGTGCATGCTTAATTTATCCTTAACATAATTTGCAAGTAACTACCAAGGAACATTTAATTAAAACTGAAACATTTCTTCTGAAAAACAATTCTTATTCAGAAAAAATATAAGTTCGCACGACGTTTTGAAGGGCTTAAACTCAATCAAAATTTCTTAAAATTCTAAACAGCAATAAAACACCTAACATATTTTCTACCTATAAACTTTTTAATATTCAAATTTCGTGCGAAGCACGCTTTTTAAAGTATCTGAAAATACTCACACCCCTGAGTTTGAAACATTTGAATTTCAGAATATTTTTGTTTTATTCTACACGGTAAGTACCCAAGCAATACATAAAAAACTTCATACTTCAAGCCGCTTCGCGAGGTTGATAGCCGTTTCAAAATTGTCTACTTTTTTCATACACCCTATATATTAATTGTATATTAATTCCAAAGGTCAATTTACACTTGCAATTTGTATTGAGATTTCTCGTGCGATTTTCTCCTTCTAAAAGATGTGAATAAGGGATCAATACCGAATATTCTGAGATGATGATTCCTGACTTGATCACTTCTGGCTGATTGACTATTTCACATCTACCAGGAGGAGAAAAAATTCAAGTGTAAACGAGCCTTAATAAGACGACCGATAAACCAAATAATTAAAAAATTAAAGAATAGTGACTGGACTAAGTTATTTAAAATAATTAAGCCAATAAGCTCTTAATCGTAATTAAATTTATCGAATTACGGATTCAATAAAATGACTTCCGTTTTGTCTAGCAAGCTGTGAAAGTCTATTAACTTTCAAACTTGAGGAGTACTACAAAAAGTAGTTGGCTGTTCTTCATTGTTTACCTCTCTACTGCTTTCCTTCATCTCGTCCTTCATCTCGTCCTTCATCTGTTCCACAGCTTGTAAATATTGTAAAATAAAGCGCCAGAAATAGGCTGAAGCCAGGAGATCTTTAAGTAGGATAGAATCCGGTTGTTCATGCAACATTTCGTTCACATCTCTCATAAGATCTTCACAAATACCTAAACCATCACTGCAAGCAACCAAATTAAAAAAGATAACAAATATAAAATTGAAAAATTACGAGAACCACTAGATAGCAGATAAAGATAACATTTAGCACGACGTTTCGACTAAACTATAGTCAATTTCATTTCCTTATGCATGATAAACATTGTTTGGTCGAAATAATTTTCAAAATCTTCGGAGTAACAATTTGCTTCGCATTTTATAAAATTCAGTATATACCACAACAACTACCCGGTGTTCATGTGATTGCACGCGGCAAAAGACGATTCGCATATTAGACAAACTTCTGAGTAGGGAAAATTCATTAGTACAGTTGGAAAAGAGCACTTCATAAAATAGTGAGTTTGGCTGCGAAATATTATAAAATGTAAAAATATACTTCGGTGAAATTTGCAAATTTGGAATACTTCTGCATGTATTACGTGCGGAAAGGCATACCACTACGTTGCAATGTGGTAAGGTCTATTGCCCTAGATTAAGCGGGAAGGAAGGAGAAAGAAGACTTTACCTTGCAGTTGAAATGACATCACCTGTTTGCGCCGTCATATAGTACATTGCTTTAACTTTCTCCAGTTTCATAAGGGTAGCATTCGTCTCATCCTGGCGACTAGTGTAAATTTTGAACAACTTTTCGACAACGCAGAGCTGGTTAGAAGGTGTACAGAACCTAGAAAACAACATAGTTAGCTCAGCAAAATTTAATTCTATATTATTTTTCTCTTTCTAAACTATGCATGTGGTAATTTATCATTATTTTGGCAAACATTTTCCACTTTTTGATTATATAAAACAAATAGATGACATTTTGTCGCTATCTGTTCAGTTATAGATACACGGTTGACTTCATAATGTGGCAAGAACATCAGTGAGCCACTCGCCTAGACAGAAATGTTGTGCATTACCCGGTTTCCCTGTAAGACTCTAATTCCATTTTAAGCAGCGTGCAGATTTGTTCTTCATTGAGGTTTGGGCCTTGAGGATCTTTGCACTCATCGTCAAGATTACTTAAAAACGTAGAAAAACAATTATATCAGTTCATATTGTACACGGCAAAAAAATCATCAACCTGTTGCAATGCTGTTGAGAACAAGATTGAGCAATGTTGTGCAGCTCACATTGTTCAAGGTTGTCGACAACATTGAGCAACATTGTTACAACCGATTCAGGCTCAACAATATTATTTAATCTTGTTGACAACTATGAACAACGTGGGCAGCACAACATTGTTCAATCCTGTTATACTGCAGGCTCATAATTTTTGGCCGTGTACACGATGAGTTTGTCATATGTAGATTGCAATGCAATATAACAATATAATTTATGTCGATGGAATGATGCTTTGATGATGTTGGCTGCAAATGTGGTCCTAGCCTTAGAGCTTGGGTACGACGTTGGCCCCAAACTTTGCTCTAACCTTTTTTTCAAATCAGCGTGCCCATGGTAAGTAGAGACAAAGGATTTTCAAATATATATGTAGTTTTATCATGGTTTCATCGGTTCAGTTTACAGTTAAAATATTACTTTAAAGCACGGTCTACAGAAGCTACATATTCAGTAGCAATGATATACATGTTTTTTACTGATCAGATAAAGACAAGGAATTTCCAAAGGATTGAATAATGCAAATATAAAACTAATTGCATTGGATAACTTGGTGAAGTTGCTATGGCTATACGCAATGAAGACGACTTGGAATAAAATCTATCGTCAGGAACGTAAGGTAGCTCATTATAGATGATCTATAAAATTTATCTCAAACGTTTCCCAACCATAGATCCACGAATTACCACAAACTAGATTTTAAAAAATGTAAATAAACTAGCCAAAAAGTAAGAAAAATTAAATTACGTACCATTTTTGAACTTTGTACACATCCTTTTTGGTCGTTTGATGTTTTATAGCATCATCTTTCCTGTTTGACCATTTTATCACATATTCTGATGGCTTGACATCACTCTTAGTAGCACAATCATCGCTAGACAATATGTGATAGTGACAGCAAAGACTCATGGCACGTAAGGATTCTAACCAATGACCTTGCTTAGCCAGACAATCTGACAACAGTTCATACTTCCTACACAATGCGACCTAGAAGATAAAAGACTTTTAAATACGTACTGGAGAAAAATTCTGTCAAAATCCATGAATTTGCCAGACATTCACATTTTACCATAGTATGGAAATCGTGGGATGGAAAATAACAATACACTTGTTTACAGCACTGGACCGAGCGCGCCAAACTGCGTGAAGCGTGACAAGTGAGTTATATAGAGTGTACCTTCAGATTGATTTCTATTCTGTGACAATACCCATTCTAGTCCTGTCCTGTCCTGAAGCCTTTTATTTATTCACTCACACGCAAAAATTTAAGGTTTGGGAAGATTACCAAAACGAGAGATCTGATTGGCTATTCGGTATAACTGATAACTGCCTGTAATGTGACTTTCGGTATTAAATGCACCTAACAGCAGCCCAACAAAAGAGTGTTCATTTATTCGCCTTTCAGTTCATTTTGTATACCTAGAAACCTAAATAAAGGCATACGCAATGAACTGGTGCAGAAAATGTGCACTTACGGATACAAAACTTGCGGACAGAAACTCATGATATTTGTACGAGTAATATATGAAATAAATTGTGAACCAACCTCAGTAATCACCTTGGTGTCGCTAGATTTAGCGTGATACCACTTTACAGCTGCTTCACAGGAGAGACGTGCAAGAGATGTTGCTTCATTAATGTGAATACAGTTGTGGAGCATGAAACTACCAACGCGGGACACATGACAAGAATAACGAACATATTTCTCTAAAGCTGCTGGTACGTCACGAACTACACCATCTAACATTTTCATTCCCTCAACCATCATGGACACGTACTCACAACTCTTTGGAATTTTCCTGAAATCAAATATAGAAGGGAATTGCTGTTTACTTACGTGTTCGAGGCGTTTACTTACGTGTTGACAAACTCAATTAACCTGGGAACGAGGCAGTGCTATAGTTAACGGCCACAACTCTATTCTTAAAGCTACAGTAGACCACAATACAAGCAGCAGCACTCTTTCCAGTAGATCTAGGTGGATCTATTCCTAAAAAAACTTCATCTTTTCTTCGACTAAAAGTAAAACGACTATACGTGGTTCAAAAGATGTGTTTATTATACGTATGATTGATATTTTACCTTCCATTTTGTGACTTTGCGATTTCATTGTTCAATATCTTGAGCACGATAGTACTGATGAGAAACAGCATAGCAAGTTTCGGTTGAACAATCATCTCCCAGTTGTTACAGCTTGAAATAGGATCATCAGACGTCATCTTTGATTTAATAACGTGACTTTGAATATTGTAGCACACCAACAGAAGATCATAGATTGTAGGTAGAACGTCTGAAGGAATTTTCAATCGATTCTCAGAGATTTTTTCTGTTGGACTTAAAATCTTGCCGAGGATCCATCTCAGGTAATTGATGGCAAGAAGGATTTGACTTTCTGTGTACAGGTTTTGATCCAATTCTCTCAACGCTTTCAATGTACTACATAACCGTTTTTGAATTGCACTCCATTTTAGATCAAGATCATATTGGTGGTTTTCTAATTCCTTTTCGTGTTTCAAACGAAAGCAAAAAACACAAAAAAGAATTTGAAGGATGCACTGAAAACTACCTAATCGACTTTGAGAGCTCGCATTGTTCCTCGTGTCTTTCCTAACAAGAAGATTAAAACTCCTCAACAGTTCATGAACATGAGAAGGAGTAACAGTGAATTTGCAACAAGTGATACACAAATCTTCGAGTCTGGAATACATAGTTACATTTTCTTCGAGACTGCCGGCACCCACTAATGTCACGACTTTGCCTAAAAGACCAAATAGAAACACTTGTCCTTCGTGTCTTTCAGACGAGCCGTTCATTTCAACCTGAAAATACTTCACTGCCACCAAACCACGTTCAATCATAGTAGATACATCAAAGTTCGCAACAGCAAATAAATCAATGGAATATTCTCGAAGAGATAAAGCAAGAAGAGCTTTCTGTTCTTTATCCATGTCCTGAGAAAGCTTGATAGCAGCATTCCATAAATGATACGAAATTTGATTACATAAGCCTGCTGAATCTTTGGTGATGTTATCCTGGCTTGCTTTCATGGAAGAGCGTGTAATATTTACCAATGAACGAGTTATGGGAAGCAAATTATTGAAGCAGTTCACTTTTAACGCATTAAGAATGAGATGGTAGAACAGCCTAATGATTCCTAAGATGGAGATTTCAGAAGGTAAGGTAATGCCACTAGTAACCAATTTTGATAGTATATCAGCCCCTAGAAAATAGAGAGGGGATATGAGCAGGAAAATAAAATTGGGAGTGAAGAAATGTTCATGTTTTATCATCAATATGCAGACTGAGTGGACTTTGCTTAAAGCCGGTCATAAACTAGAGTGTTGTTCAATATGCACCATTCGCAATATTAGTGAAACACTTTGGGGATAAAGCCGCCCAAAAGGGAGCCCAAAATATCCGTCCTACCCGTCCATGCGTGACAGATGGTAAGATTGGTGAAACAATAAGAGGCCAAAGCCATGTCAAGGTATCCCCAAAATATTCGTTCATCCGTCCTATTCATCCGATTGGTCCATTAGGGGTTTTTGATTTCACATATCAAATTGCAGGATAACTTCAGTTCGTGAATACACTTTCCCACGAACCAATACATATAAAATTTATATACATAACAAGCAATTTTATTGCATGATAACGGTATTATTTTGTGAATATACTTAACTTTAATAGGGTTTTATGAAAAAACAAATACATACTTAACAAAATACATGTAACAAATCAATTGAGGAAAATTGAATTTTATGTTTTGACATATCATATAAGAAGTCTTGGATTAGCATCTGGTTACAAACTAAATCCTATCACATCTTTCAAAAAGAATTCCCAGTCAGTTAGATATACCAATGCTGAAAACATGTATTGACATTACTGTGTCAACTAGAGCATTCTATATAGTTTATCTTTAGAGCTGTAACCTGTCTCCCAACAACAAAAACTTTCTACTTGAAGATCAATCAAATGTTTATGATTGGGTTCAAGTCCCCTAAACAAGATGACTAAACCATCAGCTTGTCATTCATAATTCCTTCATATTTCGATGTCTTGCTAGCTAATGTTTATTGTATCTTTACTGAAAAAAATATCATGCATAAAAAGACGCATGCTTCATAAGTACAGATGTTGCTTATTCCACCAAGGTAGAAAGTGTTTGCTTAGAAATGTGGAGTTGATCTTCACACCATGTTCGATCCGAAATGGTCCTATAATGTCCTCCTCTACTGTGCGGATGACATACTAACTGGAGGACAATAGTGGAAGGAGATCTAGCATTTAGTGAACTCATCTGGTCCCTACAGCATAGAACGACAGTCATTAGTCAATGAACACTTACCCAAAATAGCACATTTGAAACAATCTTCTTGAATGGCTGCCTGCTTCTTGCCTTTGGATAAAGCTTCAACACAGAACCTCAACAATCTCATAGAGAAAACACCATACTTGCACAATTTTTCATACTCAGCCGGCTTTTTTCCGATGTATCTTGAGACATCACCTCCTAAGATCTTTTCACAAGGGGCCGTGTAGTTCTGTAACAACAATCACGAAATAATGACAGAGTTAAGATAGTGATTATGCCGTACGATAGCTGTCTGGGACGAAGAAAGTGGATCTTACTAACTCACAGGCGATCTTTGTCACTGCCTTCCAACAGGTAATTAGTAGTGATAAAAAACTTGTAAATTAATTAGATAGCAAATTAAATTTTTGTAAATATTTTAAGAACGAAAAATATTCTTCGTTTATACAAAGAAGAAAGTGTCAGAAATCAGTAAATCTCTATGTTGATATTCAACCATTCAACAACTACAAACCTTTAAATATTGCAATTGCCGACACTCTCTCTTCAAAATATTCTGTAGTATCTTTTCTCCCTCCATATTTTCACACACTACAAACGAAATCCTCACATTTTAAGCACGTTTTTCGGACAAACTCGATATTTATAATACACAAAATCATGTCTGATCGGCCGCCATATTATTTTGAAAATTGGCGCCAGCGTGAGGCGGGCAGATTCGTGTGCGGGTCGCAGCACCGTCCTGCAGGCGCCTGCAATAAAATTGTTTGAAAAAGCTTCCCGACCATTGTTCCCAGACGCAGTACTGTATAGACGTTTCTTTACTCTTTACTGCTCTTTTCCAGTTACGCGTTTTTCAAGGCCTCTCGAAGATAAAGTCCTAATTTACAGCGGCGATTTTACTTAAACCAACACACAAAATGATATGACGCCAAGGCCGTCGGAAGCAAATTGATGTGGGGGGGGGGGGGGGGGGGGCAACAGTAGAATCCTGGTTGGGTTCCAGTTGCGCACTTTTGTAGTCTGAGTGTTTGCATATACAGATAGAAATTATTTAACCCCAGCTCTATCAACTCTTTCGATCATATTATTCCAAATATAAAGATTAACTTTAACAACTTTATTGGAACCACAATGGCCCAAAGGGGAAATATGCGAACGGGACAGTAACTACGTCCCATGCAAGGCATCTCCCTCACAGTAATATAGAAAGTATGTACACATTGTACAGTATCACAATACAACAAACAATACACAACACAACAAGAGCAGAACAATCTTACAGAAGCGACTAAAACAAATCCACATATCTTTTGTTTTCATCGCATTCAACTTCATTTTGTTAGTATCTGACCAATTCTGAACAGAGTGGAAAACTTTTTGCATGTCGCTACACTCTCCCTTCATGATACATTCCCTTTGTGTACAATCATCAGCATACTTGTCCATGTGTGCTGGCCTCAAGTTAAGTTCTTTACGAAAACACGCGTCTAAGTCATCGATATGGATAAGGCCGGCGAAAGTACCGACCCTTGTGGTACCCCAGCCGAGCAGCACACAATCGATGAGAACGATTGATTCAACTTGACCTAGCTGTTGAGT
Organism: Muricea muricata; assembly: GCA_963855995.1. Taxonomy (NCBI): domain Eukaryota; kingdom Metazoa; phylum Cnidaria; class Anthozoa; order Malacalcyonacea; family Plexauridae; genus Muricea; species Muricea muricata. Next base: position 64,255,574 of record OY979717.1, read on the forward strand.
TCTAGCAGATCAGGGACCGCGGAGGAGGGGGGCCTTGCCCCCCCCCCCCAATAATTTTTCTGTGATTCTAAGCATTCAACCCCTCAATTCAAAAATCGCTCCGTTGTCCCTGAGATAAGAAGCTTTTAACCCACAAGCAGAAACTTTTGTTGACATTCATGAGTAAGAGTGTAAGACCCCATGATCAACTAGATCAATAGCTTTTATAACTCGATAAATAGAGAATGAATGCCTGCTTTATCACGGCCTGTACTGTCAGTAGCAGCTATCAGAGCTGATGTAGTAGAACGGTCCTTATATTAAAACCATGTTCATTATTCCGGTATCCTGGGTATTTTATTTGAGGTATGCTGTATCTAGATCGTGACTGCTATTTTCTGGCCACACTCAAATGTAAACCAATTCCAATTAAACATAGTTGCAATTTTCGACACTCTTTCAAGTTGCCTCTGTCAGTGTCTTATGTATTATTTACAACATGAACGACATAAACAAATTCTATATCTGATACAATACGGATGCGAATACACAGACGCGAATGTATCGGCGTATACAGACTCTTTCACGCTCATGATTTCTTTTGTTTTCTTCATGAATTATTAAGTTTCACAATAAATTATTTTATCCTTTTAGTTCTCCTAAAACGGTCATGGCTTTATAGGATACCCTAAAGGTCGAAATGTCGAGAGAGCACTGGGACCGAGTTGCCCCTGTGTTTTGTGTATCAAGTATCTCCATACATATAATAACTATCAATATCGAGTCATTCTTGGGTTGTCACATCATCACTCACCGGGACTGTATCTTCTTCACCAAATTTAGCTAAAGAGGGAGCATGTAGCGCGAAAATCATTACTCGCCCTTCGGGCTCGCGCTTTAGCTAAATTTGGTGAAGTAGATACAGTCCCAGTAAGTGAGAATAGTTTTAATATAGCAAAACAGTACGCTTATTGTCGCGCTACGCGCTCCCTCTTTAGCTAAATTTGGTGAAGTAGATACAGTCCCAGTGAGTGAGAAATGCACAAAACACAGGCAGCTCGGTCCCAGTGCTCTCTCGACATTTCGACTTTTAGGGTATCCTATAAAGCCATGACCCTCCCAAAACGTGCCTACACAATTTCCCCCCCCCCCCCCCCACCATTGATAATCATAATCCACTGTCATAATCCATCATAATCCATGAGACCCTTCGTAAGCTTTACATAGTCAGCGGTTGCCATCAGCTTCCTAATTTTGTCCATTTGATTTATTTATGCATGTTCGCTGAATGTCCGCTAAATGTTCACCTATATAGTCTGCGAGCTGGGCTAGAATAAACTTAGATGAGTTTCGAGAGGTCGTTGTCTAGCTCTACTCTTTTAACAATGCTACTATTACACTTTTACATAAATCCCAATCCAATTAGTTCTCTCTCAGGCAGTTCAAACACTTTGAATAAACAATTAAAAATTATAAATAAAATTTTATTAAGTATTGTTTTTAAATACAATTGAATAATATCTCCATGATTATAGTACCTGGGTTTTATGATCAGCTTACTGAAAGACGTCGTTAAAACGCTGTAATACCGTTACATCTGTATCATAATATTTTATTTCAATACAGCATCTAGGTAATTATCCCACCACTCAACTCAGCCAGGGCACATATTAACATGCCCGAAATATATGACTGTAAACGTTATTCGATCTTGCTGTGGTGGCTTTTTGGTCTTACAGTCCACTGATGTCAGCGATAGCTGGCCAGTGAGCTCCACATATATCTGCAGCAAGAACTCGCGTTGAAATGAAGTCAGTTAAATTCAGCCCCTTTCGGGGTTCATTTGAAGTGAAATAATGTAGTTCTATGAATTGGTACACCAAATGTCTACAATCTTTGGCTTTACTCGGGTGTAAGTTTCCAAATATATAAGAAGCTCACTGTAAATACCCCCATAGAAATAATAGATATCTATTATTTTTATGAAATACCCCCAAGATAAAATTACCTACATAACATATCTACAAAATTTCATATGATAAAAATTTAAAATAAAGTTCTTTATATAGATATCCAATAATTTAACACGCTGAAATCTTATCTAATATGCAGTCAAAATGAAAGGCAGGAGGATATATAACTCTATCTGGGAGGTGCAAATAAGTCAGCCCCTAAACAAACTAATGTTCTTAGGTACAGATCATTTCCTATGACGTCACGGCTGCTATGTTGCTGCGTGAGGGCACACGAATTTTAAATATAGATTTTGTGAAGGACTTTAACGATCCCAAAATGATATAAGCGGAATTCGACGATTCGTCTTATGCTTGAAATGTTGAATTCCACTTGTATGATTTCAGGCAGTGAAAGATCCTGTCTTTTGAGTGACTGCACAGCCGACGACAGTTTGACTGAAGGGTCTACCATTATGCTGTTCACTCTGTTTCACACACAAGTGATACAACCACAACAGAACAGCACCCTTGCAGAATAACGTTTAAAATTGGCTTTTGCACCTCCAAGTCATGGATGCCTTCTCTCTGTAAACGTGCAAAATGAGCAAGACATGTAACCATATGCTACCTTAGATATTTTCATAATAGTTCCCTTGATCATATCCCTTGATCTATAATATACTATATTATTCTACTTTCATTCATAAAAAATATTGCAGGAAAAAACAACATAACAACCACTACCCCAAAATTATCATAAATTGTCACAACTCATTTTAGTATAAAGCATAAAATCAAACAATGTCGATGATTACATACAGTGACCATCTTTCTTGCCAGTGTGTGTTGTGCAATGAGATGTTTACTAAAACAACGAAGTGACGTAATTCCTTCGCAATGAATTAAAAAAAATAAACACAACTTTCATGTTATCTGCAGCAATAAAGGCTTTTTTCCGTGTCATCTTGGCACCCAATAGTTTGCTGTATAAAACTCTTCACCAGATGTTTAACTACATGATTTGATGCATGTTATGGATTTTATTGGTTTGATGCAAGCCCGTATCAAGTCTTGGCTTCGTCAAGTTGAACCAATTCTGACTTGATAACGGCAGCAACTGACAGCTCTCAGCAGACTTTTTTATCATGCACCACGCTGGAGCACGTGATGTAAACACATCCTGACATCGACTGGATGACAAGTTGGCAGCAGATTTGCGACAACTTGTGCGTTTATGGCCACGTGCAAGTCTTGATTTCACATGATTTTAAATTTAACTCAAATCCTTTGATCTGATTGGTTGATTTTCTCGCTAACTGCTGTACATGTTTTGAAACAACCAATCTTACATCAAGTGAAGATAGGAATGTATATAGTTGGTTTCAATGTTACTTTGACGACTGTTGGCCTGCTCTTAACACAGAGTACTAATTTTGTTATTTCAGACAGTAAAATATCATCTTATGTAGCAAAACGTGCCAGCCTAAGGGCGGCGCTAGAGCGGTAATTGGGGGGGGGGGAGGTAGCATTTATATATTCAGGTTCTGGCCGACTAATTTCTTTCGAAATCAGCTGCTATTAGAATTGATTTCCACAGAAATTAGTGGGGCAGAACATGAATATATGAGCACACCCCCCCCCCCAATAACGCTCTAGCGCCGTCCCTACTCCAATCCTCTTGACCTGAGCTTAACATATAATTTCTTATCGAGGTTCAACTAGCATTTAAAAATAAACTGTAACATTTCCTAGCACCGGGTAGCTTTACAGCTCTGCCACTATATTATTATCTTAAGAACCTTACGATTCCGATTTTCTTGATGGGGGAGAGCATATTATAACATCTCCATCATCACTGGAAGGACTTTTTACAAGTCTTTTTCTGGCAGCTTTCTTAGCTTCTGCCAACCGCTTTCTTGCTTCCTGCCGTTTCTTAGCTTGGTCTTCTTTGGATGATTTCTTGGAGGAGCTAGATGACGCATTAGCCTTGCCTTGTGAACTCTTTCTTCTCGGGGATATTTTGCCGTCTTTTTGCGTGGGACTTTTCGGTGTCTAGATCAAAATCAAAGAACGTATATATAACTGGATGGTAAATTACTCCCGTTTTCACAATGTAAGTCAATCGCTAATTATTTAAGCTGTGGCATCAATCAATCTCAACTTTCAAAATTATAACTGGATATATCGGCCATGTTGGAGTGACAACCACAAATCCAACAGTGGTGCTATTGTTACACACATAGGCTCTTACAATTGCAGGCTATCAGTGCTAATAGATAAACATTGTGTGAATAAAAATTTTCCAAAAATGGCCACTTCTTCCATTTAAATTTGTCTTCAAATAGCTAATGATATCACTCCAAGATGGCCGCTTTTGAGTCTCGTTATCAAGAGTTTTAAGCCTTCTACATAGAAGTGATAGAACCACTGGAAAAGTTGTGGCAAGATAAATCTTCACAGTTACATAGGAAAATGCATTTTCTTGCTAATTTGTACACGTCCGCTTCGCCATGTGATTTGCAGAAACTTTAACCGATTTTAAAATCTCATCTCATTATATAAATATTGTGACTTCGAAATTGGACGACTGAATACACCTTTCCGGAAAGCATACGTCAACAAACACGAAGACGAGGCTCTATAGCCAAAGTCCTAATTTATGCGAAATTACATGTAAAATTCAAAGTATCATCTTTGAATCTATCCAGTTCTAGTTACAAAGCATTACGACGCTTACTTTGTATCTTAAAATGTTATCTATTTGTTTTATAAAATAAAAATTATTAAACTTTTTAACATTTTTATTACGTTTACGGATGTTTATTTTTGTTAAAATTTGCTTTAGGTTAGTACATTTTATGTGCAATATCTTAAATCAGATTATCATGTTGTGAGGACCAGATGCATGTAGAGCAGTTTGAGCCATCAGTATAGGGCGAAGTTGAAGACTAAAGCAAAATTTAAACGTGAATATAATTAAAATTTTTTAAATGTCCGGTTGTGTACATCACAAATATCATATTCAGCTAAGTACATACTGAGCACCAAATCATGTTAAAATCGCCAATTTCAAAATACATGTATTGCCTATTCAAACCAACCTGACCCCCTAAGTTGGCAAAGCATTAGACTAAATAATATTAGATTCCAAATCATAGTTTCACTTCTGCTGTGGTCCTGTGTAATTACAATAATATATGCACTCAGAGTAACACCACAACACATCATGAATAATCAAGTTTACTCGGCAAAACTGAATTACATCCTACAGCAGTACCAACATACCACATCACAATTCACAGTCATCAGAATTAGCAATCTGAGCTTATAAACTTTCAAAGCTAATCCTCTATGTGTTTGATGGACATTTGGGATCTCAAATCATGTCCCGCCTGGCGTGCACCGCAGTGCTGTAAAACACCACAGCGCCGGGAAGGAGGCTGTTTATGCATACATATTTTGTGAGACCCATTTACAAGAGTTGAAAATTACCTCTCATTCCTGTACCTAATTAGATAGATTAAAGTGTCATAGTTTAAGTGTCAGAGGTTCCACTAATCAGGGACACTAAATACACTTAGAGTACATGTACATACCTTCGTGTGGTCAACCTCAGGTTCTACATCAATCCAACTATTTTTTCGCAATTTTTCAATCTTTTCAAAATGAGAATCAACATCTACAATCTAAAAAGATTGAAGAATGATTCAAATTCAAAACTAATTCGTTAAACTAATTGACCAATTCATTTGCTTAAGTTTAACATATCCTCTGATCAATTCCTCCTTTAATTCCTCAAATTTTGAAAAGTTTGTTAAAATGAAAAGTTTGTTAAAACTTCCTGTTTATTGACCAATCAGAAAGCACACGAATATAATATGCCATTCTGATTGGTCAATTAACAGAAAGTTGTAAACTTTTGAGGAATTTCTTTAAAATCATGAGTTAGTGCTCAGAGGAACTCCTAAACTTGAACAATTCTATTGCTGTGACTGTAAGGTCACAAGAAAAAAAATACCAGTACCATAGTGAATTGGTCAAATATTTTTGGAACATTTCTATTGCTGAGACTGTAAGGTCACGAGAAAAAAATCATAGTCATAAAATTGCACATCAAATAATATTGATGTGATAACCTGGTACCTGAAGCATAACTAGATCCCAAAAACCTTCCAGATCAGACTTTGTTGGTATTTTCCCATCAGGAGAGTCTATGAGACCCTATAAGAAAAAAGACATCATGTTAGCATAATTTCAAGGGTAAAGGTAATTTAACAAAGATCACAGCATGAAAAAGCAAGGCAACACAAATGTAAACTTGCAGCAATATTTAGGAGAATTATTTTCTCTTCACACATTTTATAACACTATTTTATTTGTCCATTTATGAGGAGTAGCTATATTCATTTATTTTGTAACCTTAATTTTTTGGACTCTTTTAGAATGAAAACTAAGACCTCTCTCCATAAACATGACCAAGGGTTGCTTTCCAGTTAAATGTGTTTTTCACACATATGCTAGTATACACACAGGAATGTTTCAACTCTTTGAAGTAATCTCTATTTAACAAATGGAATAACTAAAGCATGCTAAATTGTTGAGAATGATAAATTCATTAAAACCCTTTGTTTATTGGAATGTTCATTTGTTAATATTGAAATACTTTTGGAGTTTTGCCAGCACCTTTGTAAAAACATGTAACTGGAAAACAACCTTAAACCAGGAGAACATGACTTAAGCCATGCCTGATCAGTAACTGCATTACTACCTAATCTATCTATAAAGATCTAGATGTTTACTCTGATTTGTCTATTGTATCTGAGACTGGTCATTCAAAGCTAGATTAGCACTAACCCAGGGCAGAATATTAGTTTCTCTTTCTAAATGTTGGTCCACTACAAAACTCAAAACTTAAGAAACCAAAACCAACCCAGGGTTGGCATTGAGCAAACTAGGGTTTTGAGCAGCTGACTGACCCCTGAGTATAAAGTGGCTATACCTTTAGCTCACGCAAGTTACATGTAATTTAAGAGAATAATTAGGTACTTACTGCATTTAAGTCACATAAATCTTTAAACTGCTTAAATTTACTTGACAAAAGAAGTCTAGCTTTTCCACTTGCTGCTCTTATTTTACCCTTTACTGAATAAAAAAAAACAAGAAACACCCAGTTAGTGCTATTTTAAAAAATCATAGTCTCAGTTTCACAACTAATAATAGGCAAGGAGAGGTATCTTAACTGTGATTGGTCAATTTCAGTGCAGTTAATCCCAAAAGGAGTGCAAAAATCTGTGACCAGATTGCAAAAATCTGCAACAGTGCAAAAATCTTTAACATCAAAAGAATCAAACAAATTTGATGTGGGAAAACAGGAGTGAAAATTTTTTTCGTGGGTAAAATTTGAGAGCAATTGTGGTCAAATTTGGTTGGTTTTTAAACAAAATCTATTTATTTAAATAAAATATATCACTATTAGGTAGTTCTGACTACTTTTCATCTATTTATCATGACATTATGGGGAGTGATTGCAACGTAAGTACAGTTGTATTGTGTGTATTCTTGTCTTTAACATTTCCTTTTGATTAACAATTAACTCATGATTTTTTCAATGACGTCAAATTGCACTCATACTGTGGACTTGTGCACACAATATTTCGCTCGACCTCATCCAATAATTGACAAATGTCTGTCATTAGACTGATAACAAAACTTGTACGGTATAGTAGGGTACATTGTTACATATGTTATTGTATGCAGTTTTAAATTCAGTTATAATAATAATAATATAGGCTAAAAGTTAACAGATTTTTAGATCTATATAACCTATTAAGCTGTAGAGATTATGCATTGACAAGTAAAATTGCCTGGCATTAGAAAGCAGAATAATAAGCATGGTACACTGGTACACATTTCAGCTCAATGCAGTAGATTTACTAACACAGTTGAACTGAAAATGCAGGTAAAAAGTAGCACAAGCAGCTGTAATTACTGTCATAATGATAGACAATTCAATGAAAAGTGTTCAAACTTATGAATGTTATGTCGCCAAGAGATATGACAACTTCATAAAAAAACATGTTAAGCAATTGTTCTACTAAACAATAAGAGAATATAAAATTGTTGTGACATGATATATAGACTGTAAACAAGAACTTGTGAAGGATATAATGCTGTTACAATACTTCTTTGTCACAGTCTAAAATATGTTCAAACTTATGAATGTTATGTTATCTTATCAATGTTTTGTTGGAAATAAAACTTGCAGCTTACAGGATGGATATATGAAATGTATAAATTCACCTCTATTTGTAACACTATATTGATATACTTTTCGTGAAAATGCTACTTTTATATTGTTTGGAATTAATATATATTGAAAAACATATGCATTGTTATGGAGACTTAAAACACAATTCATTCTCAGTGAGTGGCATGCCAGTGTTCCTACTCACTACCTGCCATCTGTTATCAGCCACCTGTGGTTTGCATGAGAAGTAGGTAGCGACTAATAATGTGCATGTATATTTAAGCCAATAATACAAATGTTACACACATTTTAGCTTTCTTCCATTAAGATATAATGCCATGAATATATTGATGATGAATGATATAGGAGTGTCAAATATAAGGATATCTGCTTGCAGATAAAGGTTTGGATTGTCTAATAATGTATATTGTGCATGATCTTGTGACTGATGTAAATTTCAACATCCAGCTGAATAACCATAAGACCATCTATAAACCCCCTAGATAATAAAATGCATGTCCAAAATGAAACTGAAATCGAGATTCAAAAACCTTGAACCTACATTGCCAATGTCATTGAGTCAGTAACAAGCACAAAACACAGAATATTTCACTGTCTAAATGATCTTCAAGTTTGCATATCTTGTGGTTTTATATGAAATTTATATGATCTTATGTGGAGGCAAATAAAGCATACTGAAACCAAATTTTACTAAAAGATTATTGCTGTTGTTCACATGTTTAAAGGATGCCCACCGTCCAGTAACTCATGCCTTGAAAATATATGCAAAAATAAAACTGACAGAAATTTTACCTTAAAAATCAGATATGAACTTATCATTAAGTTTCCAAATAATCCCTTGCCATTGTAAAAAAACAGTGTTTTTGAGACACAGATCAGCATGGGTAAGCAGGCTAGCCTTTTAAAGTTGGTTGACTTCCTATTACTGTAAAGTTTAGACATACCTTCCTCAGGGGGGCTGTTCTCCCACATTTGTAATTGAACAGCAAAACATAGCTTTGATATTCTTTGTTCCTCCTCATCAAGTTTTCTTGCAAAATACAAACCGCTACTTTCTTCTCCTATATAATTGTCTAAATTTCCATTGCAAACAGAAGCATTGCTGCTCTTTGGGGGCGTCTTTAAAATCCTTGATCTCACCGAGAACATTTCGTCTCGAGATGGCTCATCGCCATTCGGAATGGATGTACCATTTTTGGCCATTGGATAGAACGAGTTTCTGTTTAATACGTCTTGACCATGAACACAGACACAGCCATTCATGACAATTCCTCGATTAGTTGTAAATAGCTACAAATTGCGACCAATTTCAACGATAAACACCGAAGGACGCTTTCACTGAGGACTTTTTAAGGACTGAAATTTGAACAAGTATATTTGCCTTACTTCCTGAGTATATAAGGGGAGTATTCAGCGATAGATGCCTTTTGATCTCAATGAATGACTTTCGACACGTTGCGGTTTCTTTCTTTCGTGAGAACAGTTGATCGCAAAAACCTAAGACAAAAACAGAAATCAATCAATTCTTGCGGCACAAGCCATTGAGGCAGTTGCATTAATGGCAACTTATATGACGAATGCATAATTATAAATAAATGAAATAAAAAATAATGCCAAAAATGTATACGAAATATTTTAAAGGGCATTCAAAATATCCAATATCTTGTTTTGATTATGTTCTTGTCTAATACGTACAACATACTCACCAGTGCCTTTCCAACACTATCTCGTCTCACACGATGATGGCCGCTTCGAAGTATTGTGTTTGAAAAGCAATTAAATATTGTCGCACGCCAGAAAGGCCGAGAACCCACGAAGATTTCTTTGGTTTAGGAATTTTTAAAATGACGAAATATAACTTGTATAAATGTGCATACAAGTTAAACTAAAGTGAACAACGATGACCACACAAATATAAAATACACATGTAGACCAGCACTTCCAATGTCGAGATTATACGATCGTTCTCATTTCGACTTGTCACGTCCACACACGTCATAATCCGAGGAACAAAGAATGTCGTAATGTTGTGGGCGGCGACCATAGCGGCGACGGGCATAGAAATACAAAAGGCTTTTTTCAGGTCTTTTTGTTATCATTTCCTCCCATAATTCTTTTTATACTTTTTAAGGGCAGCAAATAATTAAAAACCTTAGAATAAAAAATTGTAATTGCGCTCAGAAAATACATTGCTTTAACTTCGCAATCGTCAGTCAACCATAGAATACATGACTATAATTGCTAGCAATTTAAATTAATCCACCATTAATTAATTATTTCTAAAGAAACATACAGATTTTTTTATTGCTATGGACATATAAATGATGGTAAAAACTAAGAACTCTAGACAGGAGCAAAACACGACTAATTATTGTTTGTGGTGTATGTTACTCTGAGTTCATACTCCAGTTTATATACCGTGGGAACTGAATCTGCGACATTTAGAATGCTAATGCTCTGGCCGGCAACTGCGCTATATGGACAGCTAGGTTCAATTCGAGTATGTGATATTTCTGAACTAAATCCGGTTATTTCTTTCCAGTGAGGTTCCTAAAGGGGTAAAAATTGGAACTGGGATGGTCAGTTATTCGCTGGTTGCTGGGTTTGGGTTTGGCCACTGGGAATGGGTTGAAGTAATGTGGCAATTCCAATTATGTTTTTTCACGTTTTCAAATGCAATGTTGGTGGGTTTTCATCATTTTTGTTGTTTTAGCGCCATTAAGCCCGGCTCATACTTGTCGTAAGAAACAGTCAAAGTGAATGAGTGAATTCTACACTATTGCGAAAGCAATCTAACATTTGTCCTTTATTTTAGTTTACATATTTAGTCACATACGTGAGAAGGACAAAATCCCCGATTCTTACGATAAGAGAATACGGTTGTCGCGTGTTATCATTTTAAATTATCAAGCATAGGAATCGAAACATGAAACGCTTCAATGCAAGATTTCTATCGCAAACCTTTAGGTGATATTCTGGGCCATCCTAATGGTGAAAAATTCAGTATTGTCTTATTTTTTATGATACAATTAAGTCCAATTATTGCCATTCACAAGATTTAGCATTCAAAGGTCTACGTAGACAATACTATTAGCTATATGCCTCGCTCACACTAATTAGCGTAAAAAACTTGGGGATTTTTTCTTTCTGACTCATGAAAATGGTGTTCCACAAGGTATTGGAGTAATGGGACGATTATTAGAGTTTTTTGCAAAAGTATCCACTTATACATAATTACATTCACTCAACTACGTCCGCCAAACTGAGAAGCCAGCACCGAGTCTTACTAGAAGTGTGAAGCACGATTTACCCTGCCGCTGGTGTATGTTTTCCAATAAACACACGTAAAGGCGTACGGCTATCAAATTTTACCATCATCGAATTAATGAGCAAAATCCTGACGCCAGGATGGAAATCGCATGCGACAAGAGTGTAACAAGTACAGGGTTTGAATGTGCAAACACATTTCGGTACAAACAATCGGAATTCAGAAATACTTTATACTCGCTGCTTTTATTTTTAAAACTTAAATGGCTCTTAATGGAAAAGCATTTCTCTAATTTTAGACCATTAAAGAGCGTAACAGATTTTTAGACAATTAGATTTTTGATGTAATTGATGGGATGCCGTTGCAAAATTCTTATCATCATGGTACTGATAGTCCATTCCACTACTTGTTCAAAAATTCAAATATTATGACGGTGAAGCAGCACCAGATGAATAGAAGCGCCCCAGGCCTGTCTACAACCAAATTCAATTTTCCGGCCCTCAGCCCAGAAAAAATGTTAACGGATGGCTTCAGTCTCGAGAAAATGTATATAAAAATGAGAAATTTTAGACTCCCGAACACTGGGGAAATATTAAAAAAGGAGAAAAAGTATTGGGAAGCTGCTGTTTTGTGGTTCTGATCTCACGATTCCATCTCCCCCACCGCCACCCCTCTGCGGATCACGTAATTACGCAAATAAAGCACTGTGTCGGCGCAAAAATCAATGTTTCATATACAATCTACAAATAATGGATTATAACATACGAATCTAGACTAGATAGATAAATGTTATTTGTTATATTAATTATTTTTTAACCATTTTTTTACCGTTCGCTGCTGGTCGCCGTCACATTTATCAACTGGCAGCCCATTATGCCCCTTGGGATTCTTTGCTATCCTCATACATATACGGCAGTACAAAGGTAATCCATCCCACCATTGACCAATTGCAGACGTGTAATACTCCTTTGGAAATTGAAAGCCTTCGTACTTCCACTTCAAATATTTGTTGTATTCGGTTTCATTTCTAGCAAGATAATGAAGATATTCAGCCAACTTTGCAGGAGAAGCAAAATTGTTTACTTTAATAATAGAATGTTTTAAATTTCCCCACTGAAGAACTTCATCGATTTTGTCGGTTCCCATCCACACCGGAACACTGCCGGCTGACATTGCATTGTGAATCTTTTCAGTCATGTAATAGTCACAGTCGGCGTTTGGAAAAATCAATGAGAATTTATATCCTCTTTGGATTTCGCGAACGGCTCTCCACGCATGTTCATAATGTTCAGTATATCGAGCCTTTAACCCTTCCTTATTTTTTAAACATTTTCCATACGAATCAACTTTAATAATTTTCATAAGTCTCTTTACATACTCTGTTCGTAACCATTCACAATTAGTCATTGCGAACATGACAAGTCCTTTTTTGTCTGCAAATGGCACTGGTAGGTCTAAAAGTGGTTTGGTAAATTCCGGACAAGGAAAATCTGAATCAAGACGATATGTTGCAGAGTAATTGAATTGCGACATAATTTTGTGGTCACGCAGTGCTGGTGTATAAATGGGATTATCATTTGAGTGTATGATCCATGATATATTTTTCAAATATTTAGGTGGCATCTCAGCCATGTTTCGTGAATGAACGACAAGAGCCGAAGCCTCACCAGCCCTGTTCTTGTCTGTAGTCAGTTCGCATTCCACAGGACAGTTTTTATTAACATAGAAAAACGGCCAAACTTTTGGATTGACGTTAACTGGAACATCATAGATATGCGTTTTCGTCCAATATATGATAAGGACTTTGGATGCTGGCGACTTTTCTGTATTATTGTTGGCTTTATTACCCCATTTGAAAGCCAGATATCGTTTGAAATTTTGAGACCATGGAATGGTTGATAGATGTTTGTTGCCATTGTATAACACAGGAACATACAACAAGATGAAAAGAGAGACAACAAGGATTGTTGATATCAACAAACATCGTCGAGCACGAAAAAGCGACCTCGCAATTTCAAAAGATGACATTTCCTCAAAGATCGATATTCAGCCAAATTGCGCTTCAAAATTTGCCTAGTACACTTCGGTAAAAAACTTACTTATTCTGAAACAAAAAATAATAACAACCAACGATTACAACTGAGAGACTCTAATCAGTAGCTGGCACACTATTGAACAAGCAGAGTCCCAGCATTAAATGCTAATTATATACAATTTGTATCGGTGCTGGAGGCCATCACATCTAGACAAAAGCTACAGCATGTCGTTATGACAAAATGCTATGCACGAATATAATGTATGTACAGGTCGTTGCGACGTTACCCCCATATGTGACATAAAAATATTTAGCATAAAAATGTCATAAAAATATTTTTCAAGCAATTCAATACAAATTGGCACGCGACTACTTTTTAAAAACAACAGTTATCATCTTGAATTATTCTTAAATAAAACTTGTGTCTATAGTAAGCTTGGAAAGGGTGTTCAGTGTATTCAAAGTAATGAGTATAAACGACTAATGAGTAATGAATTTTTTTTATTTACATTATAAAGAAAACCATGAAAACAATGATTCCACTGACTCATTGAGTCTTCAAACGATCATTTTCAAGGTTAATAACATGTCCGCAATAGTAGAATGCTAGTAAACGAACCTGTTCTGCTGTCCTGTAAAAGTTTATAATAAATTTTCGACCGCCACATTCTTTTCGGCATTATATTGGGTTCTTTGGGTTCTGATCACACGTTAATGCCAGCATAATGGCAGCAGGTTGAATTCGACGATTTAATTATTTAAATTCTTTGAAAATCTGAAAATGCCATGAGGCGGACATTCATTCATGTATGCAGGAAAGTTTGTATGAGTATTAGTCAAGTGGAAAAAACTCCAAAGGTTTCAGCGGGGTATTCCCAGAAATTTTCAACAGGGCGAAAGGTAAGTGAATTTTTGTTTAATATTTCAACTTTATGTTTTATTAATTTTGTCATGAAACATGCATGCTATTTTTATTTTGGTCAGCTTTGGTCAACCTAGGTAATTACCGTAGTTTGAACAGGCTCCATTTTGCGTATATTCAACTAGCCAACGTGTTTGTACTGATCTTAGACGAGGGCCTACACAGTGTCATGCGTAAAAACACACAAGTTGTGACAAACTGCATCAGACTTGTACTGACCAGCAACTTGTCACCGGCTGTTCCCAATCCCAGCTTGTTGGCAATTGTGAATGGTTTGTTGACAACTTGCTACAAGGTTGAAGATTGTTGAGCTCAGCAGATGTGTATTAAGTTGTTCCAACAATATGGCGGTCGAAAATGTATTATAAACTTTTACAGGACAGCAGTAGCAGGTTTGTTAACTAGTATTCTACTATTGCGAACATGTTATTCACCTTAGAGACAATCGTTTGAAGACTCGATGAGTCAGTGGAACCAATGTTTTCATGGTTTATCTTTATAATGTAAGTAAAAAAAATTCATTACTCATTACTAGTTACTCATTACTCTGAATACAAACACCCCTTGCGAAACTCATTTTTATTACAACTGAAGAAATTAATTTGTGGAATTGTATATTTTACCTGGAAACCGAACAGTTCGATACAACTATGCATTCATATGCACTTATGACTTATGCCACGTATTTTTTCTACTGCATGCACGTTAAACATTGGCTATGAGCGACAGGGTGACAGCCAGTGAGATGGAAAAAGACAAATCACTTTGGATGATTTCCAAAAAGGAAAAAAATGGGGAGAATTTTTTTCAGTATTTTGTTCATTTTCAGTATTGTGTTCATTTTTGTTCGAAAACCACTGGCGCAAAAATCTCACTGGCGTAACTTATGCCGATAATTTAGGGGCGAATATTTCATTTTATATATCGTGTTCTGGACAACAATTTCTACGCAAATCGATTGTCTTTACAAAATGTTATGAACACGAATATATGAATATCCCTCCCCCTACTCATCAACGCAGGCTACGCCATTAACCTCTTCATCAATAGCGATGCAATGTTGAGTCGCGATGCATTGTGGTCTAGCCAGGGTAAAAAAGCGCGGTCGTCGTAGACATTTTCTAAGCATGTTCTTCCTTTATTGTGCCATAAAGTACTTCTCATTCATTTTATATTAAAGAAAACCTAGTTAGTTATTCTTATGTGAAAAGAGCTAACTTATCGAAATTTTAAATAGAGCAAGCATTTTTGAGATTGCAAAAAATTTGCCAAAAATGGCTTGTTCATTATTTCTACTAAATCCCACATTGCTGGGCGCGCTATGTTTAGGTACCAAATCCCGCCAAACTTAACACAAAGTGTCAAAATGTCGTAGCTTTGGAGATATCAGAAACTCAAGGCTTAAACTAAAAAAGAGTTGAGTTAAAAGAGTTTCTTATAGCCCTAAAGTCACGACATTTTGTTTTGATTTTGGCGCGGTTTGGTACTCCAAACAATGCACGCGAACTGCATTGTAGGATTTAGTAAAATAGTGAATTTGATTAATCTCAGTACTCTCGTGATTATTAAAATTCAGAGCAGTTTTTATTGAATTTCTTAATGTTGTTGATACACTTTCAACTTCTCGACATTAAGCAAAAATTCTGAATATAGATTTCAACAAACACCCAAGAAGGATGTCAACATCGTGACGCTTTACACGCATGTCAAACGTTGCATTAAACAACCTAGCGATCATTCCTTTGATTGCATGGTTGTGCCGACTGTATAAGGTGACTTTGACATATAGAGAGTTTCTATGATTGAGTAAACAGCGATATTTCAAACAAAAATGTTTCATACAAATGTTTATAAAACAACTAAGCGATGTAAAAAACGTGGTGCAATGCTCAATTCTGAATAGGACTTTTTATGCAAATTTTTCGCATTACCATAAACGCAATTTCGAGCTAAAATATCAATATCTCAACTGAAGTTGCCTCAAAATCTTATTCTAGCATATCAGAATTTAAGTATATAAGCCTTTCTTAGATACGATGTAATTCACTAGTAGTACTGTCCGGTCCCTTTGGGAAACATTATAAATTCAAGATGGCGGCGGTCTTATTATAGATTCAAGATGACATCATTGAAATGATAGTGCAAGAGGGGTCAGGATGACGTCATTCAAATGACAGTGCAAGAGGGGGTCATCAGGTAAGGGTGATAGTGAATGGGGTGTGAACCCTAGGTGTAAAAAAAACACACACAGAGAAATAGTTTTTGGAATGTTCTATTTTTAAAAAGCGATCAACATAGTATTTAAATGTAAAAATGTTTGTTATATAAATGAACGAAAACTAAGTGTTCATATGTAAACTAAACGTTCGTGAAGCGTAACTGTTCGAATTGAGAACATTCTAATAATATTGAAACGAATTACAGTGATTCATTGAAAAGCAACCATATACATAAGAATTAAACATAAATTAATATTTTTAATGTTCGTATAAAAAGCTATTTAGGCATGCATGATGTTTTTAAATTTAAAAGTTCGTAAGTGAAAGACTAAATATCAACCCATAAACAATTACATCCAATGTGGCCGCATTCTAAGTAGGGTTTAATTTCCTTGGTGTCATAAAATTGATGAAGTTTCGTAATACAGTTTGCGTGTAATTTCGTTTTACAGCACGTTGATTCTAAGTATTCTTCGTTCTGTTCGACTTTCTTTAGGTATAGGAAGCATTTTTCATCGTTGTAGTTGGAATGGCAGTAAGCGCAGGAACTTTGAACGTTTCTTGTCCGTATAAAGGAGCTATGGATCCATGTTTCAAAGCATTTACAGTGTGCGGTTTGATTGCAGCATTCGGTATTTAAACTAGGGACTGATGATTGGCTGATATCGTTTAAACAGAAGTGGCAGGTCGTTTCATCTGTGTTCGAAATGGATTTTGAAAATAACCCGAACATATGAACAATATCTTCTCGAGAATAAGTTTCGTCTGGATGAGGTAGTTTACCAGCCATGGTTGCTTTTCAATGAACAATGGGACTAGCGTGAATTCTGGTAACGTTATATACCAGGTAATGTTACCAGGTAATGTTACCGGGTAATGTTACCCGGTAATGTTACCAGGTAATCTTACCGGGTAAAAATCTCACGGGAGATCTCACGTTAGATTTGATGGCTTATGATTGGTTCGCATTTGATTGGCTGAAGCGACATGGCTGCCCGAAAGCAGAGATTTTAATTAATGAATTGGTCTGGCTAGAAACCTGCGGAAATCATACCGTACCGGGTGCCTACGCGCATTGTGCGAAACTTGAAGTGGAGGCGTACGCGTACTGGTTGGAAAAAAACAATGAACTTTTATTAAACAATAATTTATATATTTAGTAATTAACAATGAACAATATTTTAGTAATAGTAAGAACGTTTTGAACAATATTTTTTAGTAATGTTTACCATGAAATTGTAAATATTTAGTAAGGTTTTTTGATTAAATTGTTTGTTTATACGAAAAAATTTTTAGTGTTCGTTCTGCCAGTAGTGGAGGTAGCCCAGAATGTCTTGGTGTTCGGAAAGGTCTGCTTTGAACTGCAAGTCCATCAAAAGGGAGATAAAGGGGATATGACGAATACGAAATCGTACTGATTTTGGAGAAAAATATTAGAGCGTTTCTTGGTTTGCATAAATTAACACATGGATTAACGTTTGGAATAATTTATTTTTGTAAGTATTACAGACAGTAGAGCTATATAAGATCTTGTTAGTCTCGTACAAGTTTACGAGATGAGCAGATGAGCATCTGCTCATAACTGCTCATGAGTACATACTCATACGCTCATAAGGCCCCATGTGGCCCGATGGCCGAGCACATATGAAACATACCTATAGTGTTTAATTATGCCTGCATAATTAGAAGCAGGGTTGGTAGTTTGGCCTATTAGAGGCCAAATAACTCGATTTTGGCTCCTTTTTTTCTTGCTTGGCCTCAAAAAAAAAGTTTGGCTTTTTGGCTACTTTTTGGCCTCTTTCTATTTCAAAGTAATGCTTGGAAAATGTTTCGATCTTAGTTTGATTTTATATGTTTAATCGCCATAATAATGTAGGTATACTAATTGTGATATTAAAGGCATTTAGTATTCATGAGGACTTTTAGTATATGAGGATTATTTAGTATTCATGGAATAAATTAGCTGTGCTACGCAGTACACTAGACATCGCACTGGTTGTAAAAGAAAAGCTGAACAGCGTCAATACCCAAAACTATTAGTAATGAGTTTGCGATAAATTTGGGCTTTTTAGCATTTGCTTGGCCGCGTTAGAAAAATTGTAGTTTGGCCTCTTTTGGTAGATTTTGGCCTCTTTTTGCATAGCTATTTGGCTCCAAGCATGCGCAGGACCTACCAACCCGGATTAGAAGAGCACATGTAAACAAATATGGCGGAATTTAGCAACACGATGGGAGAAGTACATAAAGAGATTCAACAATTTAATGGCCGCAATGGATGTCAAAGAGGAAAGCCGAAAACGTGCATTGCTATTACACTATTCTGGTGAAGAAGTAAATGATCTTTTTGATACACTTCCTGATACAGGCGAGGACAACGACTACAAGGGAGCTTGCGAAGCATTAACAAGATATTTTACGCTTAAAAAGAACGTTTCGTTCGAAATATTCAAATTCCGAAATCTCAAACAAGATTCGCAAGAGACTGTAGACGAATTTCACACCCGTTTGCAGATAGCTTCAAAGTACTGCGAGTTTGGCGACAACAAGGAAAAAGAAATTAAAGCACAAATTGAACTGGGGACATCGAATAAAAAGTTACGACGATACTCATTCCGTACGCCTGGTCTCACATTGACACAATTACTGGGTTATCCGAGAACACTCTATGAAACTGAGAGGCAAGCGAAAGGCATCGAAGCCACAAACCACGATATAACCAGCCGACGTACAGAAACAGATCACGCTGATGTACACAAGATTCAAATTAACACACAGCGATCACCTAATCCCCCCACCAATAAAATGCCACAACACTCCAAGAGGAAACCTGCTCCAGCAAAAATACCTACAAAATCTCAACGTTGTTTTCGCTGTGGTTACTCATGGCCACACAACAATGGCAAGTGTACTGCTGAGGGCCAGAAGTGTAATAACTGCTCCAAATACAACCATTTTGCCAGTGTGTGTAACTCCAAAGCTAAAATCAGAGAACAACTCAACCAGGATTCCACCCATGCAATATGGAATGATATTCGATCGCCTCATTCCAATAACAACAGTAACTGCAGCAGCGACGAAAGCTCCGACAGCGACGAGAATGCCTTTACTATTAATGAAGTCCAAACCCAGCCCAACACAAGAAAGAAACAACGCTCATTCAATGCAAACCTGAAGATAGGCAAGTCAACCATCCCTTTCCAGATTGACAGCGGTTCATCCGTTAACATTATTGACGAAACTACGTTTCAGCGTATAAAGAAGAGCAACCCAAACATTGTTCTACGAAAATCAAGAAAACGGCTATTCGGGTTTGGCAGTCAGACGCCCTTACCCTTGGTGGGACAGTTCGAATGCGTACTTGAATCAAAAAAGCGAATCACCAGTGCAAAGATCGTGGTTGTGAAAGGGACAACGGGCTGTCTCTTGAGTGGTCAGACGTCCATCGATTTAAGTTTCCTAACGGTCAAGGTCAACAACGTAAAGACGAAATCCACTTTTACTAAACTAGCTTCACAAGAGAAAGTTTCGCCGCGTTTAAAACCCATGGTTACCAAATACGATAAAGTTTTCCATGGAGTAGGCAAATTAACCGAGGTTCAAGTCCATCTTCACATAAACAAAGAAATAAAACCTGTGGTACAACCTACCCGCCGAATTCCGTTTGCCATTCGCAAAAAAGTTGAAAGCGAACTTGTTCGACTGCAAAAAGAAGATTTCATTGAACCAGCGAAAGGACCATCGCTGTGGGTCAGCCCAATCGTGGCATTTCCCAAACCAAACAACCCCGAGCAGATTAGACTATGTATTGATATGCGTCAACCGAATACCGCTATCCAACGAGAACGTCATCCTCAGCCAACAATCGACGATTTGATCCACGACCTGAATGGAGCCCGCCATTTCAGCAAATTGGATTTGTCATCCGCATACCACCAGCTAGAATTAAATGAAGAATCACGGCAAATAACAACATTCACGACTCATAAAGGACTTTTTCAATATAAAAGATTAAATTTTGGCACTAACAGCGCAAGTGAGATTTTTCAACATACGATTCAAGGCGTCTTCAATGGCATTCCGGGCTGCAGAAATATCAGCGACGATACCATTGTGTTTGGTAAAACCCAAAACGAACACGACAAAGCTTTAGAAATGATTCTACAAGTGGCTGAGTAACGTAATCTAAAGTTCAATTTCGCCAAGTGTCAATTCGATCAAACGCAACTGGAATTCTTTGGCTTTATTATCTCAGCAGATGGAATCTCCCCTAGTGCGAACAAAGTACAAGCTATAAAAGACGCTTCCGTTCCCCAAAATGCATCAGAAGTCCGTTCGTTCCTGGGAATGGTCCAGTACTGTGGACGTTTTATCCCCAAACTGGCTGATATCTCTGCTCCACTTCGCGCTCTTACTCATAAAGATGCAAAATGGAGTTGGGGCCCCAGACAAAAACAAGCCTTCGAAAACTTGGAACACGTGCTCACAACGGAAACGACCATGGCCTACTTTGACAGTTCGAAAAATACAGAGTTATACGTTGATGCTTCTCCTTTCGGACTTGGTGCCATTTTAACCCAGACGACCCCTGGCCAGCAAGATACAAAAGTTATCGGATATGCAAGTCGTTCATTAACGGACACCAAAAGTCGATATTCTCAAATTGAGCGTGAATCACTGGCAATAGTATACGGGATCGAACATTTTCACATTTACTTGTACGGCCACGAATTTACACTGATCACAGACCACAAGCCGTTAGAGCTAATTTACGGAAACCCAAAGTCACGACCCTCGGCAAGACTCGAAAGATGTTGCCTACGGTTACAAGATTATACTTTTCGAGTAAAGTATCGACCAGGACCAGCCAATCCTTCGGACTATTTGTCTAGACACCCGCTGACCACTCGCCCAGACAACAAACAGCAAAATTTGTCCGACGAACATGTCCGTTTTGTTGTAAACCACGCTGTGCCAATGGCACTTGACGTCAACGCTATCCGTAGAGCAACACAAGATGATCCGACATGCCAAAAACTTATTGAACTTTTGCAAAACAATTCTTGGAACTCACTTAACACTAACAACCTGCACCCTGAAATTAACACCGCTGAACTGCGCGCATACGAGTTACTGAAACAAAAACTCTCGTTGACACCGGAAGCTGATCTCATCATTCGAGGAAATCGTCTTGTCATTCCCACCAAGTTACGCCACCAAGTCATTAGTCTAGCACACGAGGGTTACCAAGGGCTGATAAAGACCAAAAAGCTATTACGTGAGAAAGTTTGGTTCCCCAAGATTGACACTTTAACGGAAAAAGCTGTGAAAGAATGTCTCGCGTGTCAGTCGGTGGGACAACCTAGCAAACCAGCTCCCATTCAACCTATGCCAATTCCACAACAAGCGTGGGACGTCATTTACGTTGACTTTCTGGGACCATTGCCAACAAAAGACCTTCTGCTCGTTATTATCGATGGCCGTACTCGTTATCCAGAGGTTGAAATTGTTCACAATACGAGCGCCCAGTCAACCATTCAATGTTTCAAAAGTATTTTTTCCCGCCATGGCATTCCGCGAATGATTGTATCAGACAATGGTCCACCGTTCCAGGGAAACGAAATTCGCCAATATATGTCTACAAATGGGATCAAACACCGCAAAATTACGCCCATATGGCCACAAGCAAACGGCGAAGCCGAGACGTTCATGAAACCGCTAACGAAGTGTCTACAGACGGCAGTCGTTGAGCACAAAGATTGGAAACTCGAACTACAACGATTCCTGCTGAATTACCGCGCCACGCCCCATTGTACGACCAAAGTACCACCCGCCACCGCACTGTTCGGACGAAACATCCGCACCAAGTTACCAGAGAAATCTTCGAAAGTAAACATGGAAGAGATCGACAAGAAGATCAACGAAGCTGATGCCTCAGCTAAAGCGAAACAGAAAGTCTACGCTGACCATCGTCGCGGAGCCACGACGCCAATCTTTAAAGTGGGAGATCAGGTCCTTGTTCGACAACGTAAACGAAACAAATTAACGTCACGGTTTGACTACCGACCATATACAATCGTAGCAATAAAAGGAACGATGATTACTGCACGTCGTAACGACCATCACATCACAAGGAATTGTTCACATCCGAATTCAGAGCGAATCCCAGGACGTATCAGTAGCATGTGATCATGAGTGTGACCCCACACAAGACAGCAGCCAAGGTAATCCACTTAATATTTTGAACAAATTTAAGGGACTAAAAATAGCCAGTCTTAATATAAACAGCATTATGAAACATATATCGATGAATTACAAGTGTTACTGGAAAATAGTCCTATAGATATTTTGGCTATTAATGAGTCCAAAATTGATGATACTGTTTCAGATGATGAAATACATATTAATGGTTATAACATTGTTCGAAATGATCGTAACAGAAACGGTGGTGGAGTATTAATGTATATCCGGAAACCTTTATCATTCGCAGAAAGGAACGACTTGGTACCTGATTCATTGGAAATCATATGTGTTGAGATTAAGAAACCATATAACAAGTTGTTTCTTGTATGCGCATGGTATAGGCCGCCAAGTACGGATATTAACCTGTTTGATAAATTTGAAGCTTTTCTCCATAAGTGTGATCTTGTTGATCAGGAGCTTTTAATAATGGGAGACTTAAATTGTGATGTCTCCAGATTCCCTTTAGAATGTAATGCGCGAAGGTTGCAGTTTTTGTCCTCATTATATCAGCTCGATCAACTGATTAATGAACCCACGAGGGTCACGAAAGCGTCAGCCACTTTGATTGATCTATTTTTCACAAATAAAAAGGAGAACATTTTACAGTCGGGCGTGGTTCATCTTGGAATATCTGATCATAGTTTAATTTACGCTGTTAGAAAATTCAGTCTTCCAAAATCGCGAAAAAGTGTAAAAATTGCTCGTAATTTCAAAAATTTCAGAGCAAACGATTTTCTTAATGATATTTTGCAAATTCCATGGCATCGTATAACTTCCCATGACAACCCTAATGTATGTTGGAAAATTTGGCAATCGCTTTATGTAAAAGTTTTGGACATGCATGCACCTATTCGGCACACAAGAATCCGGACAAATTCTCACCCTTGGATTAATCAAAGAATAAAAGAACAAATGCGACTAAGACATTTCTATAAGAAGCAGGCTGTAAAGCATAGCTCCCAAACTCATTGGAATATGTACAGAAAGACTCGTAATGATTTGAATTTGGAAATGCGTTTAGCTAAAAAGAAATACTTTTGTGATAAAATCAATGCATGTGCGGAAACTAGTAACCCTAAAAAAGTTGGTCTTTAATAAATGATCTTCTTGGAAAAAGAAGGAAATCCAATAACATAACTGAACTATGTGTTGATGACGTCACTATTTCTGAAGATGCTTCAATTGCGGAAACATTTAATGACTTCTTTATTGATATCGGCTCTAAATTAGCTTCAGAAATTGACACCCAATGGTTGAATGAGAATAATGCTGATAGTGACACTGATAATAATACTTCCCATCTAAATACATTGTTTAAGTTTCGAACAATCTGCGAACAAGAAGTTATAACCGAGCTGAATAACCTTAAAGTGTCAAAATCAACAGGACTTGATACTATACCAGCTCGGGTTCTTAAAATATCTACAAATATCATAGCGCCATCCATAACTTGGATTTTCAATCTTTCATTGGAAAAAGGCCTGAGTTTTACCGATATATAAATCGGATATGAATGGAAAAAGGCCTGAGTTTTACCGATATATAAATCTGGCAATAGACACAATTGTGAAAATTATAGACCAATTTCGATTTTACCTGTTATAAGTAAGATATTGGAGAGATTAGTTTTCAACCAATTGTACAAATTTCTCAATGACAACTCATTGTTATCAAAACATCAATTTGGATTTCGTCCAAAAAATTCGACCTTAACCGCACTAATACACATGTGCGATGAATGGTATCAAAATATGGACAACGGTAAAATGAATGGTGTTGTATTTTTAGACATTTGCAAGGCATTCGATTCGGTAGACCATCAAATATTACTAAATAAAATAAAAACACAATTTGGCCTCAGAAATATTGAATTTGATTGGTTTGTGTCATATTTAACGAACAGGGAACAGGTCTGTAATATCAACGGCAGTATTTCGTCCTCAAAAAAGATTAAAACGGGGGTGCCGCAGGGATCTATTCTCGGGCCACTTCTTTTCTTGCTTTATATAAATGACCTACCTGAGTGTCTTCAAAGGACGACTCCCTGTCTATACGCCGATGATACTCAGATATTTGCTTCTTCAGCGGATTACGGGGAACTTATTGAAAGCTTAAGTCATGACTTAAATAGAATCAGCCATTGGCTTGCAAAAAATAAAGTACAACACTATCCTACCAAAACAAAAGTAATGATAATAGCTTCGAACTACCACCTTAATAATAGAGTTCAGGATATTCCAGTGAGATTGAATGGAAAATTGATTTCCCGAACTAATTCCTTTGAGTGTTTGGGAGTTATGCTTGATGAAAGACTAAGATGGGACCTACACGTTGAAAAGACGTGTAAAAAGGTTGGTGGCGGCATAGCAGTTATGAAACGAATTAAGCCCTTTGTTCCTGATGATACTTTGCAAACAATTTATCGAGCCATGATACAGCCATATTTTGATTACTGCTCCCCTTTATGGGGAAATTGCTCAGCCTATTTAAAAGGAAAACTACAAAGATTTCAAAATCGAGCGGCAAGGATTATTGCAAGTGCAAATTATGAAACTAATTCGGATGACGTTCTCGAAACTCTTGGCTGGGAAACTTTGGAGAAAAGACGCTTGCGGAATAAATCAGTTTTGATGTACAGAATTTTAAATAATCGCACAGCACCAAATTTGAAAGACTTGTTTACCAGAAACAATGAACTACAGGCAAATTATGATCTGAGAAGCAGGTGTACTGACCTAGCTCTTCCTAACCCGAAAAGAGAGTTTCTTAAAAATAGCTTTGGGTATAGTGGTGCTAAACTTTGGAATAGTCTTCCTATTGAAGCAAAATTAGCTATATCTGAAAATGTATTTAAATTGAATCTCAATTAGATCTTTAATGTTTGTCTTTTGTATTAACGAGGGTCACACCTATCTTCTTGTATATACCTTGTAAATAGTTTTTTTTTTATTCGACGCCCCTCATGGAAACCAACTTTTGTTGATGAGGCTAGCGTCGATTGCTTGTAACAGTTAATTTTTAAATAAAGGATACATACATACATTTCAAACCGTTCAAAGGGACTTTGCGAGAAACAAATACCGAGAGTGATCTTGAGAGTGATGAGTCTGATGATACCATGCGTGGAAACGAGGAGGTGAGAGTTGAGGTGGACGAAAGCTTAGAGGGAAGAGACGATACAGCAGATAGAAGAGAACGTCGATACCCAGTACAGAGATGAGCAGAACGTCCGATAGATAAGTTGTTCTAGATACATATAGTTTATACATACTGAACACTTTACCAGCGTACTTCAATACGCCTGGATATTTGATATTACTATTTATTAACATTAGCATAGTTTCGTTGAGTTGCGTTATTATACAATTTTGGTTTAATTTCAGTAAGTACTTTTGAACTGAACGTGGGTAGAGATATAGTGTTTAATTATGCATGCATAATTAGAAGAGCACATGTAAACAAATATGGCGGACGTTGTATTAAACTAAGAAGAGAGACATTATAATACCATATTAAAATCTGATTGGTTTTTAGTTATCCTGCTAATAGTATAAAATGATAAATTTGAGTCGGTAAGAGCATACCGCTTGCAACGTTCACAGAGATAAGACTTTTAGATTGCCAATTTAATGGAGGATAACTTATCGCGGTTACATGACCTGAACTTATTGCGGTTACATGACCTGAACAAGCGTGTGGCAGAGGCAAGAAAAAGAGTTGAATATTTGAAGAAAAAGAGAAATGCTTTATACCTTCGCAAAAGGACGGTTGACGTACAAGCCTGGATGTTAAACAATTTGGTAGACGATGCATGCCGTGGCCTCAAAGAAATGAGAAGACTTAGAAACAACCAGGGAACGCTGTGCTTATATTTGTTATGTAGGCTACTGTAGATCAAATAGAAATTCATCGTCTAATGAAAAGCTGTAGTACAGCTTCTAATGAAAAGCTGTTGTAAATAAAGGATACAAACCTGTTGAGTTTGTGGACGTTGTTTTACTTTCTTGTCCTCAATACATTCACCCCACACCGGTCTCGCATTGACCCAACATAGATCTTTTGTCGGCCCCACACCACTCTCTAATCAACCTCGTATAAGCAGATCCTCATCTGCATATACCAATAGTCGGGATCTACACAATGGTTAATAGCTGTCAATACCTAACAGTTAGGGCCATATCAGCATTTGAGTACCTGCTCATAACTGCTCATGAGCACATGCTCATACGCTCATAGGTCCCGATGTGGCTAGCCAAGTTAGTATAGCTATATTTTGTTAGTCTTGTACAAGTTTATGCGATAAGCAGATGAGCACCTGCTCATAACTGCTCATGAGCACATGCTCACTTGCTCATAAAAATAGAGTGCTGCTCAATGACAAGGCATTTCTACACACTCAGTTGTAGCGGAATGAGTTGTAAATTTTGCGGGAAATCACTTAATCGTGGTTTCAATCTACGTCGACACGAAAACGAGTATTGTCCGCTGAAAACCGAAGAGAGAGAAATGTCAGAAACAGAAAATCAGAAGATGATGTTTCGAGCGTTGCAACTGACGGGTCTCAGAGTTCGATGACAACTGAGGAGGAAGAAGCGGATCCTTGGATGCCTATGGTAGAAGAAGCGATGCAAAAGCATAAGGCGGCTTTTCAAGAGATGAAGATGAATTTGACTCAAAGTGGTCTGGATGATGAGGAAACCGCTGGGGAAACAGCCTACTCTAATATTCTGCCTGAGCTCCAAAAGGAATTGGAAAGTATCTATAAGATCCGGTGCATAAGAAAATAATGCAAACAAAGAACACGATCGTGAGCGATGATGATTTTGATCCAGAAGAGGCTATGGAAGCAGCTGTCAATAAGAGAAAATTTCTAATTAAAAGACGTTTAAAAGACTGCAGTTTCACTGAGGACAGTGATGATGAAGAAGATTAATAGAAATATTTGTCATATTGTTCTCAATAAAATTTTATATAGATATCCGAGTTTGGTATTATTTTATTATGTGGGAGGGTTATAACTGTCGGGCCACATAGGGTCTTATGAGCGTATGAGCATGTGCTCACGAGCAGTTATGAGCAGATGCTCATCTGCTCATCTCGTAAACTTGTAGACTAACAAGATATAGCTCTACTGTCTGTTATACTTACAAAAATAAATTATTCCAAACGTTAATCCATGTGTTAATTTATGCAAACCAAGAAACGCTCTAATATTTTTCTCCAAAATCAGTACGATTTCGTATTCGTCATATCCCCTTTATCTCCCTTTTGATGGACTTGCAGTTCAAAGCAGACCTTTCCGAACACTAAGACATTCTGGGCTACCTCCACTACTGGCAGAACGAACACTAAAAATTTTTTCGTATAAACAAACAATTTAATCAAAAAACCTTACTAAATATTTACAATTTCATGGTAAACATTACTAAAAAATATTGTTCAAAACGTTCTTACTATTACTAAAATATTGTTCATTGTTAATTACTAAATATATAAATTATTGTTTAATAAAAGTTCATTGTTTTTTTCCAACCAGTACGCGTACGCCTCCACTTCAAGTTTCGCACAATGCGCGTAGGCACCCGGTACGGTATGATTTCCACAGGTTTCTAGCCAGACCAATTCATTAATTAAAATCTCTGCTTTTGGGCAGCCATGTCGCTTCAGCCAATCAAATGCGAACCAATCATAAGCCATCAAATCTAACGTGAGATCTCCCGTGAGATTTTTACCCGGTAAGATTACCTGGTAACATTACCGGGTAACATTACCCGGTAACATTACCTGGTAACATTACCTGGTATATAACGTTACCAGAATTCACGCTAGTCCCATTGTTCATTGAAAAGCATCCATGGCTGGTAAACTACCTCATCCAGACGAAACTAATTCTCGAGAAGATATTGTTCATATGTTCGGGTTATTTTCCAAATCCATTTCGAACACAGATGAAACGACCTGCCACTTCTGTTTAAACGATATCAGCCAATCATCAGTCCCTAGTTTAAATACCGAATGCTGCAATCAAACCGCACACTGTAAATGCTTTGAAACATGGATCCATAGCTCCTTTATACGGACAAGAAACGTTCAAAGTTCCTGCGCTTACTGCCATTCCAACTACAACGATGAAAAATGCTTCCTATACCTAAAGAAAGTCGAACAGAACGAAGAATACTTAGAATCAACGTGCTGTAAAACGAAATTACACGCAAACTGTATTACGAAACTTCATCAATTTTATGACACCAAGGAAATTAAACCATACTTAGAATGCGGCCACATTGGATGTAATTGTTTATGGGTTGATATTTAGTCTTTCACTTACGAACTTTTAAATTTAAAAACATCATGCATGCCTAAATAGCTTTTTATACGAACATTAAAAATATTAATTTATGTTTAATTCTTATGTATATGGTTGCTTTTCAATGAATCACTGTAATTCGTTTCAATATTATTAGAATGTTCTCAATTCGAACAGTTACGCTTCACGAACGTTTAGTTTACATATGAACACTTAGTTTTCGTTCATTTATATAACAAACATTTTTACATTTAAATACTATGTTAATCGCTTTTTAAAAATACAACATTCCAAAAACTATCTCTCTGTGTGTTTTTCTTACACCTAGGGCTCACACCCCGTTCACTATCACCCTTACCTTATGACCCCCTCTTGCACTGTCATTTGAATGACGTCATCCTGACCCCTCTTGCACTATCATTTCAATGATGTCATCTTGAATCTATAATAAGACCGCCGCCATCTTGAATTTATAATGTTTCCCAAAGGGACCGGACAGTACTACTTTCCAGGCTCGGGCTGGCCTATGTGCCACTGTGCCATGGCACATGGGCCCCAACTGGGACATCAAATGGGCCCTCGACAATTGTTAATTTCCGTATTTGTAAACATTCAAAAATGTTTAAAACAGACTATCAGGCAGTACGAAACGAAAATAAAAGGGACCAGATGGGAATGATTTGGAATTTTTGAACTCTTCAAGAAAGCGGTTAAATAATTCATCATGTTCTCTCCAGAATACCATAAAATCTTCACCTAAAACATTCAGGACAGCAAAAAATTTCAGGGCTCCTCTCAGTGCTCGAATGGCAAGGCCCCCTAATTGGGGCCAGTCCGAGTCTGCTACTTTCACTTAGTTCGGGCTGTCCTACATTTTCTCGTATATCAAATGAAAGAGGAGCACTTTTTGAGAACCATTCGCGGTACATGGTATATAGCGTATTGAACTTTAAGTGTACAATGTACTCTTATTTATTTATGTTGATCCTTGGGTTTGTTAATAATAAAAATTACAGTTCTCTCCCTCATCAATAATTTTATTTGTAACGGCTCAAAAAAGGCAAACTTCTTTGGATAACCACAATGCATTGCCATATGCTAAAAAACAAGTTGGGCATCACTATTCGTCACTGCATGCTGTTGGACTAAAAATCAGCCTATTTTCAGAAGCACCGTGCAATGCCATGCAAAGATGCTAAACTCGATTATTTTGAACATGGTTTTGGCAAGTCGAGTACGGTGATTTCCAATGCAAACATTTCACGCACAAGGAGTGGTAACCGTCGCAACTATTGAGATCATCTATAGTTTTTCTTTTCTTCTTGTTGGGGAAACAGGTTAATTATGATGAGGAAATATCGAAGAACTGGAATCCGATAATCCTTACTAGTTTTCCAACGAAAATTAGAATTTGCTGAAGGTCGTGTTTCCTAAGGGTGATGAACCGAGCAAAACCAAGAAAGACTGTTTCTAAAAATGAAATTTTATAGTTTTGTGTATACAAGCTTTGTTTTCACATCCGCGTAATTCAGGGGCGGATCTAGGATTTTTGAAAGGGTAGTCAAATAAAAAATGTAGGGCGTGGCCAAAGGTGTGACCAAGGGCGTGGCCAGCAACCACAAATTTATGATTTGGTTGAAAAACTTCCCCAGGCCCCAAAATTCCCTCATGACAAAATAAAATATGAATATCAACTCCAGTATGTTTAGCATTTTCCCTTGGTTCAACAAATTGATTGGACAACAATTTGTTTCTAAATTTTAACAGAGTCTGGATAATAAGTATAAATATTTCTATGCAATACAGTAGAAAGACCAAGAATACACAGAAATAAAGACCACTTCTTATCAGTAATATTTAAAATAGCTTCAAGTCCAACCAAGTCATTTTTAGCTATCCCTGTATCTAAGCACTCAACTGAAACAGACGAAGGTGACAGGTTACTGGGCTTACCATGCTCTTTTATAAGAGAGAAAAAAACAAGGAGGTTGCAGTAATACCCGGCATTAAGAAAACGTTCAGTAGATTTTAAAATCCAAAGGCTTTTCACTAAACCATTGTCACCTACCATTACCAAGGACACAGAACTGTACAAGCAATTACCAGAAGCCTCTGACCTTAGATGCATAATTAATGTTTGGTGAATCATGGTTTGTTAAATTTAGCTGTCTTAGCACTAACAATAATCACATATTCACATCATCGCATTACATAATTGGTGGAACAGTTACTTGAGTTCTTAATCTAATATATAGTCTATAGTTCTTAATCTAATCTAATATATCTAATGTTAGTTATCATGACTGAATTTATAAAACACATGTGGTCTGTGACAGTCGATAAAACTCTTTTTAAATTATAAATTCGATTATAAACTGATAAACATGTTGAATATTCACAGCAATTTTTTATTGTCAATTAAAATAACTTCTAATAATGCATTTGACTCAATGTTTCAACAACAAACATTACATATCGGGAAGCTATAGAACACATAACCTTCGACCTTTGCACCGACCACGCGAACGTGTGCTAATTTGAACTGACATATTTAAATATTCATAACAACAAATAAAGGATAGAGCTACGCATTAAACAAGGTGTCTTGCCTTATTGCTGTGCACTTCTTGCCCTGTCTCCTGGCAATAGATAGGATGATGGTTTCAGCACTAAAATTTCAAGCCAGAGAACATCCAGTGTCGTTGCCCGAGACCGTCTAGCAGTTTATCAGCCGACTTGGTTTCACGTTGTCGAGTCTTTCAAAAGCGTGTCATTCGCCTTTCGAACGAACTCATCGTCATTCAAGTTAAACGCACCTTTACTCCCTCGAAGTCGTATTCACTTATTTTAAAACACTGTCGAGTGTAAACGTACAACTCAATTTTACTTATGCGAACGCATATTAATTTTAGTTAGGCGGAAGTCAGCAAGTCTATAGTTCAATGCTAAATACTACGTTAGTTATTTAGTTTAGGCAGACTCTGCATATTAATTTGAGTTAGGCGGAAGTCAGCAAAACATGATGTTTTGGCCAATCAGAAGTTTTGAATATTGCGTAAAGTTAGGCAGACCCCCGCAAAGTTTAGGCAAACGTCATTTTGCCTAACTCGAGATCATTGAGTTCTATTACATCTGGAGAGAGCACGCCAATCTCTGCTCAGTCAACCAGTTGAAGCCAAAAACATGGCCGATTTCTGACGAATCATCACGCCATTTGACGCCATCTCACGCCATTTGACGCCATATCTATGGCAACGGCTAAAGGTAGTAACCGCTAGCCAGGCTCAATTTTGAGCCCGCGGCTGTTTTCACACCCCCCTGGATGTTATGTTGATCTTTTTCGCAGTGAGTTTTTTTTGTCAATGAGAGTGATTTTGATGAATTTTTTGGGACTTTTACGATTTATTCAAAGATGTACAAGTTATTCATCGTATACTTGGCCTTGGACAGGAACGGAAAATTAATAAAGTCTTGAAAATGTCGACAATTGCAAGATTTTTGATGAGGAACACCAGCCTGAACTATTTGAAGTTTTGTATTTTAATAACAGGTATTTGAAAGTTAGAGTTTCTTTCTTTTAAGTTTATTTTTTCAATTTTCATGTTCAATGTTGTTTTATATCAAATTTGTAAGCTTGACGCCTGAATATACTCTACAGTCTAACATTGAATGTACAGATTTATGTTATGTATAACTTGGATCAGTTGGATGTAGAAAGTTGAAATTGCCTTCTGGTATATTTTATATCTTTGAATAATAAAAACAGGGTCCTGAAGGGCTACTAATCCCGGTGTCCAGTGTTTATGGGAAGTCCCAGTGCATGGACTCTTATTTTCCCATCAAAAATATGTGCAATTCCCAGCTCCCAGTTTACCCTTTTCAGGACCCTCTAAAAATCTCATATTTCTGCCAAATTAGTTCTTTTATTCAGGTACATTGACACACAGTTTGTAAAGCTAACCACCCTGTATGCAATGAGACAGTAAAATACATAGAAGTTTAGATATAGAAGTGCATATCTTTTCTACTCTGGCACAAATTGACACATATGTCTGCAAAAAAACACATCTCACCTTGATTTGTGGGTCCTATGCCTTTTTAAGGAAGGGGAGTCAAAGTCATCATTTTCCTAATGCAATTTTCTACTGATTTCAATGAATCCTATGTCCAACTACCATCCCCTAGGTGATGCCAATGTGTATCATCTCACATCCTTTCTTGTCAATGTTATGTTTTTGTTTCTAGTGAACACTGTAAATTTGACACCTGGTTTGTACAGACTCTTACCTTTTGTATTCTAGGGGAATGCAAAAAATACATGCAAAATGTGTCTTGAAGATAGCATTTATAAAGAAAATTGGAGACAGCATTAATGCAGGACTAATTTTGAACTTTTTTAATTTGGCTTTTTACATGTATTATTATTATTATTATTATTAATAAATCTTTACAGAGGATAGGACATTTCAGTGTTCAAGTGACACTGCTTTCAAAATGTGTCCTCTATTTACCAATATAATAAATAAATTAAGAGAAATAACAATTAATAACAAGATATTACACGGTTCTACCTAATGTGATCATAAAAAATGTTCGTTTAAAAGACTTAAGAACTTCCCATAGCGTTGTTCCTGCCTGATCTCAATGGGCAAATCATTATAAATTTTCGCTCCATAGAAATAAAATGACTGCCTAGCAAATTCCAACTTGTTAATGTTAAGCTATCATTACTAGCTTAACATTAACAATGTAACTTTAAGAATAGTAGTGACTACTGTACAATATAGAATTTGACATTTTATTAAAACATTCATCATGTCATAGATATGACATGATAAAATTTCTGTCTCTGTTGTTTTACATATGTATGCTTTATGCCATGTTGAGGTGAGGTTCTTACAGTAGATAGGTCCTACAAAATAAGAAAACATTAACAAGTATATTAGTATATTGTAGTACATTTTTGCCTTTACAACACAAGGATACACAAAGAAAAGCAAATGCCTTTATTCTATAAGGGTGGAACTATCAAGGACTCTCTTAAATATTGATAAGTCAATGATATTTACAATTATAATTACACAATTTTATTTTTACAGAGTGACCCCATTCAATACTGGCCCCCTGTATTTGGTCTTGAAATGTCTAATTTTCTGTGCACATGCAATCAACTATTGTATCTTTAAAAGGCATCAATGGCTAATACAAAACTTGGCAATGAAAACATGCAGTTTTCTGGACCCTGTCACTTCTAAATTTCTTCTGATTGTTAATATAAAGTGTGAGTTACCTTGGTGCATTTGGAAAACAAAACCTCTTATATGCCATGTCCTGGATATTTTCCCTTCTCTGTAGCTGACTTTTTTCTTAGGTATTGGATTTGCACATATACTTGCAGGTACAAACCTAAAACAAAGCGAGTGTGTACTTTGTTTAAATATTCTGGTAGTATCTACTTTCTACATAAGCAGCCGAAAAGAGTTGCATAAAGATGCTGCTGAGTCCTGGAAAGTTAGGCGAACATATGCAAGTAATGCAACAGCCTTCACTCTTCAGCAAAACAAAACGAAGCTAGCAATAAAAATACAATGCTCAGAAGAAGAAAAACTATGTCAATAACCTTTAACCGTTTGTGTGATCTAAAAACACTTTATTATCAAACAAGACAAACCTCGAAGCGTGTTGCCGTGTCTGTAATATCGTACGCAAAATACAAAGTATATGTTGTGAAACATACCTGAAAGAGGAATTCCCCTGCATTTATAGCAGATTCTTGCTCCGACAAGTAAGGCAAACACCTTTTTTCACCGTTAAGCAAATGTAGTATAAAAATACATTCAAAGAAATCAAAATATCTTAAGATTATTTCCTTTTTCTCGGTATCTCGTAAACAATTTTTTGTTAAAAACCAGGGGGGCGAAGAGCTTTGCCGGACGTATAGCATCGCGTTTTGGGTCAGTGGTAGCTACCTGTAGCCGGGAAATCGGGAACCAATTTTGCAAATTGCCGCCATTAAAATGGCTTCAAAGATGGCGGCGCGATGCTTTCTCCAGATGTAATAAAGCTCAGTGCTCGAGATCAGTTATAAAGTCTGGACTGTCAATAAACGCCGCAAAATTTATGCAAAGTCGTTTTGCCTTAACTAGAGGTCAGTGGGAGTAACTGGACCGCCAACAAATGTAAAATACTGAAATATGTATTTCTGTATTATATTTAATTTTGGAGAGATAACTATCGCTAGAATTTTTAATTAGTGAAATTTTGCGTATGTCGCGTGCCTAACTGGACTACCCCTAGATCCGCCCCTGCTGATTTCTGAGCATTTGCTAAGGTGTCCGCGTTTTCCACTAAAGTGGAAAATGCGGACACGTAAGGAATTTTCTTATTTGCGTGTCCGCAGGCCGCTGTCCGCAGTCCGCATGTCCGCGTTTTCCACCTAACCACATTGGTGTGAGGGTGAGTGGTGGGGACAGAGGTGTTATATAAAATGAGCAATGACAATGTTTGAATATTTAGAAAAAAAATATCCACGCAGTTGCCAAAGAGATCCAAGCAACTGCTGTGACTTCAAAAGAGTTTAGCTATAGACCACGAACGCTTGTGCAAAAGTTCAGAGCTAAGCCATGCGCTCATTCAAATCAGCGAACATATTCCCCCTAAAGAGTTCCCTCGTCCAGTTTAATGATCAGTGAAAATAATTGGGTTTACTGGAAAAAAAAGCTGCTTCGCGCTAACAAATGCAGAAAACCTGCTCATTCATATGTACGCTTGTGTTACATAATAAGGAAATGCATAATTACCTGGGCGTGTATGCATGTTCACCTCACAAATTGCATATATTGATTGGAAAATATCAAATAAACGAGACTGATCCTAGCATTCGATGAATGTGCTGTTGCTTTACGAAGGGCTACTTTAATACGTAACGCTTGCGTACCGCTATTCTATTGAGTGATAATTTTGCTGTTGTAATAAAGTCCGAGAGCGACTTATCGCAGTTTTGTATCTTTTTATATTTTTTATATTAATTAACCCGATGATATAACATACCTGCTTGAAATTACTAAGACCTACAATCAGTTTGAAAAGATCTATCTGTAAGCTGTAGATGTCCTAATCACATGCACTACTTGATGTAGTTTCTCTCACATTGCTCCCCTCCCCGGGGAGTTTGCCTCAGGGATGTCTGCCCCAATATTTTTGCAAATGATTATAGTTTTGAGTGAACCGGAAACCTTAGGACGTCAAAGCATGTTCATTAATCCACCAAAGTAAGGCATAAGATCATTATTTCTATTTTCTTGCAAGATTTGGGATGAAAAAGATGATTAAAGCACACAGTGAATCAAATTATTTTAATTGATTTTTTGAAATATGAAATGTATATATTATAATTGAAGGTTTGATACGTCATACGTACTCATCCGTTGAAGAATAAATATTGCATGTTAGTATGCCAAAGTACGATATTTATCTCAGTCTTATTTCGGAAAGTTTAGCTGTCATAGCTGCTGCAATTTGATCATCGCAATCATCAGCATCACCACCAGTGTATTTTTTAATTAGTTTATTTAATTCTTCAATTGTTTTAAAAACATCACTACTTGAAGAATCATTACGTGATGGTGCTGTATTTGGTGGGTCTTTGATCATTTCAAGTATCCGGTTTAAGATTTGTGTCGCCTTTTTGGAAGCTTCCTTTTCCAGATCAGTTGGATCTCGTCCTAACTGCCTACCTAAGCGGTCAGGATGGTACTTGAGGCGCAGTTTACGCATGTCGTTGTTATGTAGCGATTTGACAGCATCGGCAATATTGCCCCAGGTTAGATTTCCAGTGGTCGAAAAGCCTCTTGCCAACTTTGCGGATGACATTATGCCAGCGATAATATCAAAATCGAACAGAACTTTTTCTTCAGTATCATCCTGAATTTTGCTTCTTTCAACAACGGCTTTTGCTGTCTCAAACAACTCTTCTATATTTCCGAGGACGTCACAGGTGATATCAGAAAGTGTTTTAACCATATCTATGGCAAAGTCGTGCAGCTGATAATTTATAAATGAAGGTGTCTTCAAATTTTTACAAGAAACCCATTCAAGCCTTTTTACTCCTTCGTCTCTCAAACCTGCAGCTAGAACGTCGATCTCGCAATCACGCCACGATGTGACTTCATAAAGGAACAAAGCATATTTTGAATATTCACGTCCGCTCCAATGAACTAGTGGTGCATGTTTCATTCCTTCCAGCGCATCCCGAGAAAGCTTCCGTCCACTTTCCATGTTGACTTTCTTTAATGCGACCTCAATTGCACTCTCCGTTTTTCTTAACCGTTTTCCACCAAGAAAATTTAAAAGATCACCACCATCCCGATATTCACGCGCCATCAAGACTTGCACGTCATTCTCTTTTCCTTTTTTCCACAGCAAAAATCCAGCTGCAGCAAACCCCAGCTCGTCTTGGTCGTTGAGTTTTGCTTGTACATATGGCCTGGGCGAAGAATTCCTTTTCAGTTGTTTAAATTCACTGCACTGATGGCGCTGATGGGATTGTTCTTCTTCTGAAACTCCCGTACAAAACA
This sequence comes from Muricea muricata, assembly GCA_963855995.1. NCBI lineage: Eukaryota > Metazoa > Cnidaria > Anthozoa > Malacalcyonacea > Plexauridae > Muricea > Muricea muricata. The sequence continues at coordinate 64,293,343 of OY979717.1, forward strand.
TGCATCCAGTTTCACGATAAGATCTGTAGTACCCACCACGATACCCTCGTCGGGAAAAACCACCTCTTCTGCCATAACCTGCACCACCATACATTTTCTGTAAAATGTTGATAACATAAAAGTAGATTACAAAGAGAGACGGGTAGACGAGTAATATCGTAAGGTGTTCGTCACTGCCTATGTGGTATTGTGCACTGCCGCCATGTTTCTAGCCAGTGCCCTAAACAGAAGAAATTACCTCCGGAAATATTTAAACGGTCACTTATACCGGGGAAAATACTTCTGTTTAGGCCACTGGCTACGAACATGGCGCCCATGACGAATATTGAATACGCGTGCCTCGGAAATATTCAAAATGGCTACTAATACTGGGGGGAATACTTCTATTTAGGGCAATGTCTAACGAATCACCTTACGCTATTTTGACTGAACATTTCTCTTTTTGTAGTCTCTATTCTCTTTGGTTGCATTGTGGTGGCTGCAACATCGAAATCAGCTAAACATACATGCAGCTACTCTGAAAAGAACTGATTAATGAGCTTTGAAGGCACAGTATAAGGGCATGGCCAAATCTGACAAATATGTATTGAAATTTAAAAAGTCTTGAGTTGCAAAAATTGAGAAATTGATAGTCGAAAAATAAAAATTGATAGACGTGAAATAGAAATTATGAGTCGAGAAAAAAATGACAGTCTAGAAATAAAAATCAACAGTCGAGAAGTTTAAAATGGTGGTTGAGAAAAAAGAATTTGTATGTTTAAATGCCAAATAAAGTCTGCTGTGTTAAGAAAATGAACAAACTTCATTGTTAAGCATCACCGATCCAACGAAACATTACAAAAATAAACTTGAGGACTATCTTTTAATTGTTGTCACTATTTCATATGTAAATGTAGATAATGTGTTGCGTACTGACTAGGATCGATAGATTGAATTGGTAAACAATATAATCGAACACGTGGCAAGCCTTAAAATAGCGCCGGACAAAGGACATTTGTCCGGCTGAGAATTTCAGATTTCGGTTTTTTCCGGCACAACTTCTAATCTGCCGGACATTTTGTACGGTAGAAGATTTTTACTACCACAAAAAATTTTTCCTAGCTCTCTAATACTCTATAGCTTCAACGCAATATGATGCATGAGACAAGTTAACTATGAAAAGCTCACTCGCGGTTCCAACGAGTCTGGTTACGTTGCCTGTTTCAAACATCTACAATTGTTTTTGCTATTTTCTAATGCATGGAATCATGAATACCTAGCGAATCGACAGTTAATCTGTGTAATATGCGAAAAGCCGAAAAATATTTGTTCAGCGCACCGAAGAAGTCGCCGGACAAAGTGTTCGTCGGCTGAAAATGTTCATTTCAAGGCTTGCATGGAACAAGAGCTCGTGCGATCGGAAGAAAATGCCAAGTAATAGAAATTAGTCTAACCCAAGTCGAAAGAAGGGAAATCACTTAAAGTGTTGCCCAAGTAGCGACGAAAGCTCGGCCTACAAAATAACTAAAGATCAGATAGAACAATTAAGAAAAACAGGCATGAATTGAAAGAGCATCGCTGATTTTCTCCGTGTATCCGAACGAACTTTGCATCTGTATATAGGAGAGCACGGTTTGGTATTGAGTCCAGTTTTTTCAATATATCAGATACAAGTAATTTGCATCAAAATATTCACAACTTTCTGTGGTTGACGCCGTACACTGGCGGTAGCCAGTACAGTATACAGAGTGTTCAAATCCGAAATCTCTCTCTGCTTCGAGAAACGCTAAGTATTTTTTATTGAAATGGCTGCTTATAATGTAGAATAAACAAAAAAATTAAGAAATTTAAATAACGCTAACGCACGAAACTTTCATGTTTAAAAGTAATTTTGACTTGGTAGGTGGAAAATATATCCGGTCTTAAACATAACACCTTGTCTATACCATTTAGTTTGAAGACTGTGTCTTATAAGTTAACAAAGCGTTAATCAATAAAATCATTTATAATAATATCTTTACTGTTTTTATGGCTTTGTCAAAAGTTAAATATTGGGCCATCATATTCATCGCAAGAATTCGTGTCCTGGCAAATCTCTAGCCCCGATACTGATATTCAAATTAGTGTGAAAGTGTATGAATAAATAATATCAAATGATATTATGTGGTCACTATGACATCGCAATCGAGAGACAAACATATGCATGTCTATTACTACTATTAGATCAATGAAATAAGGCTGAGTGTATATAGAATAGTGGAATATTTTAACTATGGCATGACAGGGCTTTCGGCTGCAAGCAACAACACGTCTCCAGAATTCCAGGAATTTAAATTCCAAGTACTACAACTTAAGTATTAATCATATCACAAAAGTGAAACTACAAAAAAATAGTAAAAATAAACCATGAAATATCAATTTTACATCGTATGGACTACGCCCAAACCATTATATATATCTATACCGCGACGGCAGAGTCACTTGACAACATAACTTGCAGTGAATTTAAAAGATACATTTGTCAAACATGTTGGCATTGTTGCGACTATTGTTAGTTACATTATTTGTAATTGCCGATTTTCAGAGATTCAGCATATCTGTATCATCATTCATTCATGCATACGTTCGCCAGATAAGCAATAATGTACGTGCTTACCTTTAGGTGTAGAAAGTACTTTTTTCCTATCGTCCCTCAATCGCATTGCAACGACATTGCAGCCACCAGCACTGAAGCGAACCAAGCAAGCAAAACCAGTTTCCCACTAGGCGAATTTATTCATACGACTTATAGGCAGCGTGATTGGTCAGCGAAAAATCGCTAACCAATCACGCATTACGCTGAGAAATGCGTATAAACGTCAGAATAAGACAAACGCGGACGCCTTAGAAAATGCTCACAAAATGTGTAAAAACGTCAGAATAAGAAAATTTCTTACGTGTCCGCATTTTCCACTTTAGGGGAAAACGCGGACACCTTAGAAAATGCTCAAAAACGCGGACACCTTAGAAAATGCTCAGAAAATGCGTAAAAACTTCAGAATAAGAAAATTGAATAAGACAGTTGCTTGACCAATTATAGCAGTATAAAATTTCAAATTTAAGCAATAAAAAGAACGTATATTTAAATAAGTTAGCCATTATTATAGTGTCAGGTTTGTTGTTTTCTTGACCATTATTTTATTTACCTTATTTACTTGCGATTTATGTCTTAACGTAATCAAAACGTTTTCAAATCAATGTACAACATTGTACTTGCAAAACAACCTTCAAATTACTTTTTATGATAAGATCCATATAAAATCAATGTGGCTTTTGAAATGCTTCGGTCTTCAATGGTAGCGTAACAAGCCCGAAGATTTAGTCCCGTTATGAACATATGTTCTGTAAAAACAACCATTTTCTAACGAAATGAATGATGATAATGACTTGAAATTAGAATGGCGGGACTAAATCGTCGAACTGGCTACCCTATTGTTCTATTATTATTGTGCCAAGATTGCATCGGCATGCTCCAGTGCAGAACCTTGGTGAAGCTGAAGAGGATGGCTAAAAAGTGAAGCTTCAGGATCGTCAATGTTCACTTTGATGAGGATTTCTGTTGCAGAAGGTCTACAATTGGGGTCAAATTTCGTGCAAGTGGAAAATACTTCTTCCACCAGCCACCACTGGACAACGCGGTGGGACTCATACTTGGTGTCATTATTGCTGGGCAGTTGTTGAATCTGCATAAAATGTTTCATCATATCCATGTCGAATCGAACACTAAGTTGCTCTGCTTCTTTGCTGTTGTAAGGGGTGGATAAATTTGGATTCATCATGGCATGGGCTAAAATACCCAGCGACCAAGTATCCATTTTGATTAAATCGGATTGGGTTGCTGTTGTTAAAGCACCAGCCTGAATTTCTGGAGCCATATAAACTGCTGTACCACGGTAGATATGGTCGGTGCGCGTATGCAATACGGTTTGAGTTTGGGCATCGAGCGATCTACTCAAGACAAAATCTGCAACCTTACAAACGATAGGACAAGCTTGGTATTCCTTTTGAATTGCCGACTCTTCTTTCTGTGCATAGTGTTGATTCGACACTAAAATATTGCTTGGTTTCAGATCTCTATGTGCAATTTCAATACCATGCAGAAACTCCAGGCCTTTCACGATATCTCGCATACAGATTGTAATGACATCATCAAACATTTTAAAGTCGAACTCACAGTCAACAATATGATAGAAATCTTCCAAATTATACAAAGTCCTTTGAAGCCCAAAAGGTGCGAAGTCGAATGCGACATATTCCATCATTAACGCGTAAGGTACATCGGAAAATCCTAAAAAGCTCGGAATATTCGGGTGCTTAATACCGTTCAAAAGCTTGGCTGCTATCACGAATCGACGCTTAGCGTCCTCGGACTCGCCTCTAAGTTTCTTTACAACAACACTTTGGATTTCAACGCCGCATACATAGTCCCCGAGATGGACTGAACCGAAACTACCAAGACCAAGCTCGCGTAGATTAGTGACTTTTCCCAAATCAAAGGTGGGTAATCCATGACTAACAGCTTTTCGCTTTTTTATAATACCGGGGAATTTAAAGCTCTTTGACATACCCGACATGATTGCAGTCAATGTAGACCGTATGATTCGATTCTACATCTCTTATAAGAGGTCTTCTAATCACCAACCACTAAACCTGAATTTAATTATTTAGAACAGTAAATATATGAAAATAAATTAGCCACATACAAAAATACTGTAGTTTTCCAAAGACAGACAAAAGCTTATGAACATCTTGCTAAGAACACCAACGCGAAATGCAATTTGAGTTGTTTGAATTCGGCGATGTCAAAGACTGTCTCAGCGGATATGATTTGACATGTAATGGTGTTATTTTGTCAGTCTTATGTTAAGGTTTTAAACTAATTTACTTGCATGGTGTATATATAATGCGCGCTTTAACCTCGTTTGTCTCACCAGCGTCTTTAACTCAAATTTAGCGTCGCGGTTGCTATAAAAATTTACAATATTTTTTACTGCTATACTTTTTCAAGCGACTGTTTTACTTAAAGTTCTTATTCTGACGTTTTTACACATTTTCTGAGCATTTTCTAAGGTGTCCGCGTTTTCCACTAAAGTGGAAAATGCGGACACGTAAGGAATTTTCTTATTTGCGTGTCCGCTGTCCGCATGTCCGCGTTTTCCACCTAACCCATTAATGTAAGAAAATGCCTGCGTCAATGTGAGGCTTGGTGGCAAGGGCAACAGCCTTAGGGAAAACCTACATAAGGTCTATTTAGTTGCTTAATCGTTTTTTTTTTGGATCGTTACCAGAAGCTGTCGAATAATGTAAGAGTTAATTCGTTAATTACAAAGAACGGAGGCAACGAGTCAAATACAGGCCGAGGACGCGCATTAACTGACTTGTCACAAGGTTTAAACAATGGGCAAAAGAAAACAAAATTTTTCGCGTTAAAATGAAATTCCCGGAGTTTAAAGACAATGTGCATATATTGCATGAAGGTTTTCTATACGGGACACAGCAGACAAATAGTTAATTCGTACTCATCAGTCCCGCTCTTTCCTGCTAAATATTAAACACTCCTCGTGACAGACAATGAATTAAATTATATAACCAATTATGTAAAAATAAAGGTCTATGAATTACGGACGGACAATTTATAAAGAAATCTTCAAGGATGCCGTCGACAGCATTGAATACCTGAACGGTTCAACCATAAAAACGTCTTTTTCTTAAGGTGAATCTGAGGGTGAAACGTTGTAATATTAATTTTTAAAAGTACTTACCAAAGTCCGACATGTCTTTTCAAAACAGGTGATATACATAACGCCCCCCCAACTATTCGTTTGATAGGTGCTATACAAAATTAGTGCTCGGCCTGTATCACGATATTACAGACAGATGTGGCTTGTGCTTCTTTACCCATTTGTATCAGTAGAACTTGATATAGACAGACTATTACTCGTTTCAGTTTGAAAGGCAGTGCTACTTGCTGATGAGCGATGTGATTTAGTCGGCGTGAATGTTAAAAAAGAGCGTAAATTTTATACAAGAGGGTTGGTGTTTTACAGTGTTTTAATATGGCTCGTTTTACAATAACTGTCAGTCTAATTCAATTCATACTAAACATCAATAAAATTGGATAATTTTGATGCCCGAACATGAAATTTTATATCGCATCAAGAGTTGATACTTTACTGAGTGGACTAAGTAGAGGCTTCACAGAGTAGACGAAATAGTCTAATTTATGGCAGCTATGAAGCGGCAGCTATGAAGGTACATATTATCAAGGCTGGGGTTTATTTACGGCAGCTATGAAGGTACATATTATCAAGGCTGGGGTTTATTTACGGCAGCTAGAAGGTACATATTATCAAGGCTGGGGTTTATTTACGGCAGCTATGAAGGTACAAATTATCAAGGCTGGGGTTTTGAACGTTATTTTTATTTTGAAATATCCTTCACCCTCCTTATTTCAAAGGAAACCAGCATACACCTCATCTTTGGACAAAAACTGCAAACGTCTTCGTACGACGAGGATTTTTATACTTTGGCACCGTTTTCATTTTAAATGTGAAAAAAAAGCGCTCGGAAACGACACACTGTGCACATACTTAATATAATCTGAATGAACATCATAGTATGTTATCTACATATTCAAAACAGCTGACGTATTTGCATATAACTATTGTTGCTAAATCAACCTCCGTTATCTTGAAGTTTGAAAAATAAAAACTTCGGAAGAAAGAAAATTAGTTACACATCAATAGTCAGTACAAGATAAGGCAAGGCCTGATTAAACACGCCTCCTTATTTTCTGTTCGAATTCAACAATTTCCGGATTTACCGTGAGAGAAGCCAATGTTTCATGTATGCGAACAATGGGCAACACAGAATTGAACTGCCTCAAAGTAGCGAAACGGGGGGAGGAGAGGCGTTATAAATTTGCCGAGAATTAGGCATCCGTAACCGAGAATAACAGAATACTTAGTATTATTTCCGTCAGAGTTTGTTAATGAATTAGCTAGTTTTTAGACCAGATGCCCACTCAGACCCCTTTTACACGGTAGCGGATTCGCTTGGTCACGACCTCGAGTTCGGGTAGTTTGCGGTCATATTTAGTCTCACTACTTTTTTCTATGACTACTCGTTGTTAAATTCTGCAATACTATCGTTAGTGTAAGAGCCACACTATTCAATTTGATATCGTGACCATGAAGATCCGGTATCGTGTAAAGAGGTCTCAACCTCTAGGGGCCACCTCATGGCATAGATTAAGGATATAAAGTATCCTTGTTCGATACATTTCATGCTTTACATGGCTAAGTATGTTAACACATGTATTAAAAAATGATGAAGTTATTACAAGCAACTATTTTATTTATTCTTCACATGTACACCCATTTTTATTTCTACTATATGACAGCAACAAATTATATATCTGTCTTTTATCTTTTTACAATTTTTTACCCCACAATACACTACAATAATATCAGTATTATATCAATCTACCACATATAATTTTTATTAAATAAATAATTTAGTTCTATAATCTTTTTATACAAGCAAAATATAATTTTACTGCCCTGCAGTTTTTCACAGTTATGTCAGTGGTGAAACCAGCCAGACAATTTGGCAATGGTAAATCATGATCACTAAACAAATTTGTTTAAAAATGGATTGTTCTTACAGTCTGTGAACATTGAAATATTTGTGAGGCATGACCAAATTATATGACTGGCATCACAACTCATTCACTCTCTAACCTGATTTTCTTTTAAAACTTCATTTTATATTTACACTATTCCATCAAGGTATTTGGGAAAACATTATACACATAAGTTTAGTAGCTATTTAGTGCATAAATTATATAACATTGCAGCAGAAAATGATAGCTAGTTTTAAAAAATGGGGGGAAATGTGGTCAGTGCTAATTATTAGAATATGACAATAGTCACATCCTCATTGGGAATTAAAATATGTGGAAGATTAGTACTGCTATCAAATACAAAATACAATAGAGACTCATACTTGCAGAGGCTTACAGATCCAATTTAACCACAGGTGGCCGAGAAATCAGTGGCTTTTACCCTAAATAAATAAATCTTGTACCATATTGCTATTTCCAATCTTTTTTCACCCCATAGTCGTCCTATTATTTCTGGGCCACCTATGATTTAACATCAGTTAAAGACTTACTTATAGCAGTCAGGGAGACCCATCAATTGAATTCTCCAAACTTTTTCCACTGGACATCAATCCAGGGATAAAAATAGAGCACATCAATTTCTGGGGTGAATATTCATATATTGAGGTTGTCGGTTCTGTCCAAATAACTTCTTTTAAATCAACCTTAACTTAATTGATTTTAGAATAAATTAGTTATGCAGAACAAAAATATATTAATATTCACTCCCCAATCTAGGCTTATTTACACTTGCAGTGATTTCTTGCAAGATTTTTGCTTTAAAACATATGTGAATGGCTGGGTTAGTAAAAGCAAATATTTTGACTGTTTGATTCTTCATCTGAACATTCCTTACTCATTCACATCCATCAAAAGGAGAATATCACAGATGCATTTCCAGCAAAAATTGCCAGTGTAAATTAAAAAGCCTTATATTTATAATGTTAGTAGTTTCAGCCCAGCACCTACCTAAAAAATGAGGTTTGGTTTCATATTTATTTTAGAAACTTTTAAAATCAAATTTTATTGAAAGTAAGAAATTCAAAATGTTCCTAAAAAAGGTGAGCAGATGACAAAACCACATTAAAGAGACATGGTCAGCTGCAAAGAACTGTATCCACATTCAAGTTGCCAAATGAGATTTCCATGGTTACTTGAAAGTGGTGTGTCATTAAATATTGAAAATCATAAAATGCTACTGAAAATCTGAAATATGATGGTAGCAAGGTAAAAACCTTTAATAATAGCATATATTATTTATTGTTTTTATCACTAAGGCAATGTAATAAATAAACCATTATGCAGTACAGTGGGCTACAGAGGGAAAATAGGTGGGAGAGCTTTCTCTTGTATTATACAAGCTTTCACCATGGCGACAATATTATAAGTATTAACACCATTAAGGTTTGATGCAATTATGGAGATAATTGCACCTCCATTTCAGACATGTAATAACCTACTGACAGGATGCTAAACTGCAGGAAACAAAGTGTCTAAGACAAAGTGTATTAACTGTAAACTAACTTACTTTGTGCCAAGGTCAGTTAATATGTCAAAACATATCAATGTGATGATGATCATAAGCAATATAAATGATGGGCATGCCTTCAGGCACGTACTGTACATGTCCGTGAAGACTGGAAGCACGCAATCCTTTACTTATTTCTTATCCATGTGACTCATTTTTTCCAAATTGAATCTGATTTTATTATATGAAAAAGGCTTCACTGGAACAACTTTTCCCTCCTATCTAGGACACTACAAAAATGCCGCCGTTTCCGATATTGCTTTCGCGGCGCCCAAACAGCACACACAATTTGTGAAAATGCATCCACTGTAGTGAACAGAGAAACGGAACACGTATTTAAACAGTGACTTCGGCTGTTGAGAAGGAATACTCCATTTCGGTGCGAGAGATAAAACAAGTATACATAGACAATCGCAAAATGATCTTATTGATATGACAACAACAGCTGTCCCTGCACGTCTTAAATAATTCAACAGGGTATCAAGTTTTCCAGCTGCTTACGGCGGGGTCACATCTCAATGCTCGAAATCAGCAGCTATACTAGCGATATTTCACGCAAATTGTTACACATATACCTCGATTCCATTTCCATGGGATTCCGTGATGTTCTGAGGATGCATTGTGGAATGTCTCGTCGCTATATGATGGCGCAGTCCGCTCTGATTCTTATAACTTTTACCGCAATGGCATTTATGTGGTTTCTTCGTCTTTCCATCTCTACAATGGCCATTTTTAGCATGATATTTAATCCCGTTTGGATTCTTGTACTTTTTGCCACATCCCTTCACTGGACAAATGTATCGCTTGACAGAATCCCCGTCTTCCATTGTGACTGAATTTAGAATGAGTTCACTAGTCAAGCCGTCGGACGTTGTCCATGAATCATCACTATTGTCACTCATGTTTCCATCATCGTCGCCGTTCTCCGAAGCCTCTGGTGTTGCCATACACGAGTTAACTGTGAACGCCGAAAGCGCCTTTTTCTTCTTAGGTGTATAGTCAAGATCAAAGCTAGAATCCCCCTCACTACCAATCTCTTTCATCTTCCTGTGAGCAGATCTGGTCGCCTCAGAGAAAAAGCAGTTCACATATGATAGCGGGATGGCAGTAGGTTGAGCCGCTTCTTGCTTTTCAAGTATTCGCGGATCTTTCTCGATATGCACTGCCTCAATATGGTCTATAAGATCAAGTAACGATGAACAATTTTTACCGCAATGGTTCCATAAGCAAGAGTATCTAAAAAACGCTGCCATGTTTGTATATATCTGTCCTCAGCGACATGTAGTGTTGAAATGACGTCAAATGATCAGATGTTGTTTGCTATTCTTTATGCGTCGGGAAAACCCGCGAACATTCTCATCCAACCGAAACAGACCTGCTTGTTGCTAAGACGCCTACGTTACACTCATTTCACTTCCGCTTCTTCCGCTCGACATTTCCCTGCGCTACTATCCGCTGTTGATTGGTACGGAATAAAAAGAGCCACTGTCTTTTCAGCAGCAAGAAACAACTTCTTCAACGCAGGCTTCAGTTTGCTCCACGCAAAGTTCCGTAACTAGGGAAAATCAGTGATGTTCAGTGAAAAATTTACCTCATTATTAAGAATAGATATAATTACGAAGGTCACACGACTTTGAACTTTATAATTAGCTGCACGTCTGCAACCATACAACGTGCACGTACAAGCACTGAAAGCTAATCTTGTCATCTTGAGCTCCCACATGACTGTTCACTGTTGGATAACAATGACGCATACACCGTCATAAATCTATACCACGTGAAAACGCCAAGACTAAACCATATTTGGCATTATCATAAACTCGGAGTGGACCTTACCTAACTGATTGGCGCGCGTTCTTAAGAACGCGTGGTATTTACCATTGGTATCAGATCGCACAAATGAATGATAGCACTGTTTCAGTGTTTCGTGTGCTTTACATATACTTGAATTTCATTAAATACCAGCTTCTCGTGAACTACAATGATGTGAACATCATATGCAGAAATTTCAGGGAATAATGGCAAAGCCTATCGTGCATTAGACGTGCTAATTACTAAAGAGAGCTTTTCAAATTCATCATACGACATTCCATAATTAATCACATTATACATAACATTACATGTCTATCATGATCTTGATTTTCTATATTAAATTTCATTTTCTTTACTTGATTTTCTTAATTAAATATGAAATTTGAATTATGACAGTAATGAAGAGTGATTATATCTAAAGGGGACAAGTCATCTGGCTGTGTGTCAAACCACAAAGACTATCACACAGCATCTCGCTGATATGGTGGTGTCATACTGGCTGTGACACTTCTTATACATTAGTGAGGGAGCTGATTAACAATTCTGACAGCTGCTCAGTACAGTAGATTTGCTGTCTCATAGTAAAGTGTTGCGTATCGAGTTACAAACTTATTTAAACAATTATAGATCTAAAAATAAACGTATGGTGAGGATTTTAATAGTCTCGAGTTAATCAAGCTTTCTGTACTGATGCTTATGAAATACCAGACAGCAATATCACAGTCTCGTCCAGCAATGTCGTGCGTAATAAGCCGAGTTTCTACTCGAGTGGTCCGACTGTTCATTCCTCGTACATTTCTTATACTAATATACTAGTGTAGTCTTACCAAAACGTCTGAACCACAGAATGCAGTGTGTAACCGTGAATTATAAAATAAGCATATCAAGAATTAATCAACCGTTAATTATTTGTAGATAATATTGATCATAATTACATGTTTTTCTTACCTAACATATAATTGACTCGGATTACTGTTCCCGATATAGACTTGATCCTATCACGTCACATGGAAAATTAAGTACAACCAAACCGGACGTGATATGAAAAAAATCGCCTGAGCTAAATCTTGTGGTTTGTACCTGCACGTAATGTGGTGTGTCAAATGCTCTATATAGGTCATGTCAAATAACCATGTAACGTCATTTGGAACTCTCATGACGAGTGGGTCGAAAACATATCTATTCTAGTTTTAGGAAAACGTGAATGACATGGGTAGACACTTCACATTAACCACTGAACGGTTGATTAATTTTTAAATGCTTATTTTATAGTTTACGGTTACGCACGGCATTCCGTAGATCAGACTTTCGGGTAAAATTGCATTAATGTGTATTAATATGAGAAATGTATGAGAATGTATAAATATCTGACTATGGTTAACTGGCCAACATTATATTTCAATTATAGTTTGTGCAGAAAAATTGATATGTTTAAATATATATTTATTTATTCGTACATGCAATGCCCTATATTTTGTTAAAACCTGGCATAGGGAAATCTTTAGCAAAGTTTTCTACTTCTTTTTTCAACTGAGTAATTTTATCCTTGGTCGAGTTTTCTTCCATTACGTATGCCTTGAAATTTGCTAATGATGTTCCTGGAAAAAACAGAATAATCAGCAGAAAAAAACACACTGGGTAAACGTTAAATATCATAAACATACAGAGTGGTTTTGATATATCATACAAATAGTTAATGTTTATCAATGCAATCGTAAAAAGGTTTTCATTTGGAAATCGATCCACACAACCTGCAGGCGATAACCGAGTTGAATGGAACATTGCATCTATTACTGAATTATTTGTCCTACATATTGCTTTTCATGAAGAGCTAATTAAACAACCTAAAGTGCCTATACACTGCGACTCACGATATTACTTGTATGAGATATTTATGCCGTACGTATTCAAAATGATCATTGCTATTCATTAAAACTTACGAACATCAAAACAAAGTTGTGAGAAGATCTTTACGATGTTGATATTTGATGTTAGTCACATGACTGCATAGGTAACAACAAGAGAATGTTTTAGCTAAAAAATAAACGAACTTGGTGTCATAGTTGAAGGATTTTTCAAAGATTACGTGGAACGGTGGAAAAGAGGGATTCTGGATTTCTAAAATGGATAAGAGTGGGAGATATTAGGCGTTTGAAGGAGAACTGTTCGTAAATTATCATGATCAATGTCTATCAACATTTTGAGAAAGTTTGCTTTGCCATATATCTTTAAAACTAGCAATGATGGATTCCTGGTAATCAATAATAATTCTAAAAGTACCTCCACTGGTGTCGTGGAATAAACGTTTGGCACTGGATTGAGGCAAAAAAATGCTTGAGAGCACAACAGAAGTTTGTCCTTTTGACGGGCAGACGAAATCAGCATGATAAAGCTTGGAAAATGTATGCATGGGTTAGATTATTGATATTCAATGATGGTATGTGACCAGCGAGGCTAAGGAGTCAACAAAAAAGTGGCAAAGTAAACGAGTTCTGCTGGTAACAGCGGAAATAGGGATCAGAGGTCTCTTTTGTGCATTTAGGCACATATGAAGACATGTTGGTTGCTAATAATACAGATCTAAATGATCGTTCTACCACTTCTTTGGCAGGTACCTAAAACCTTTCATCAGAAGTTCCTTTTCCAGCATTAGGGAATTATCATGTTGATCTCGACTTGTCTGTCTTGTCTTTCTCGACTTGTTGTGCTCTCAAGCATTTTTTTTCCTCAATCCAGTTCCAAACGTTTATTCCACGACACCAGTGGAGGTACTTTTAGAATTATTATTGCTTACCAGAAATCCATCATTGCTAGTTTTAAAGATATATGGCAAAGCAAACTTTCTCAAAATGTTGATAGACGTTGATCATGATAATTTACGAACAGTTCTCCTTCAAACGCCTAATACCTTCCATTCTTATCCATTTTAGAAGTCCAGAATCCCTCTTTTCCACCGTTCCACGTAATCTTTGAAAAATCCTTCAACTATGACACCAAGTTCGTTTATTTTCTAGCTAAAACATTCTCTCGTTGTTACCTATGCTGTTTTTGGTTAAAGAATGTCGTTTCCACTTCCAATTAAGTTAAAAACGACGTCCTGTCGTGTTATCATATTTTTAAAACTAATAGCGTGGTCAACCCCAAATATGGAACAACGCCATATTTGTTCAGTCATGTGACTAACATCAAATATCAACATCGTAAAGATCTTCTCACAACTTTGTTTTGATGTTCGTAAGTTTTAATGAATAGCAATGCTCATTTTGAATACGTACGGAATAAATATCTCATAAAAGTAATATCGTCAGTCGCACTGTATATATGCAACGAAAATTTAGAAAAACTGTAATAAACATTTTACGTCTCAACGCTTTGTTGACGAGATATTTCCGTTGGATTTTTTGTTTTGCGTACTTGTGACGTCACAGTTTGCATAATGATCATCAGAAAGGGGGCTATAATGTTGTTTTCTTATAAAGAAACGATTTAGAGAATGTAATTATATTAATTTGCCCTTAATATCATGTCAACAGTTCAAAAATTTTGCTCATCATGCAAAGTAAGACGTCACTAGTGGGCAAAAAAAAAAATCAAACTGAAATAGCTCATTAACGACAAGTAATTGGACATCAAAATATAACTTTGACAACGGCGTTTACGGAAAACAGAAAGAGTGAAATTACGGTCTTACAATTATCAGACTTACCAGTTTTCTCTCGGGCTTCAAGAGCAATTTTCACCTCATCTTCGGTGAAATTTCTAGACGTCAAAGCTGGAGTGCCTGGAGTTATACATGCAATACAGTTACTTCACACACAGCAAAATTTAGATTTGTGTGCACTGCCTGAAATAGCTTTTCGTTTGGGTGCTAAATTCAGCATGACTTGTTCTTTGAAATCTAGAAATGTTCTTTTTGCCAAACTTCAATATGTTTTTTCAGGTTAATTCAATTAGTATATAACATAGTTAAATCATGCAGACCAATAATAATACATAACCAAAAGGGCGGTTGTATCAAAGGCGTTTAGCTTAAATGGCGGATTTTTAAATGGCTACGAACGAACCTCTATTTCCTATTCTGTGCATGAGCGGGTCACCTGTTATGTGGTTAATAACCAGGAGTTTCGTAACGTTTGGTTATATGAATTCTGTATGTAAAACCAGCCATCTTTCATAAATAAGAATTTTCTCGTATTTGTTATGTAGTGTAATGACGTCAAATGCGAAAACAACGTGATACTTGATTGGCTTTATATTTTTCCTGAGCCAATCAAATTTCGTCGAACCCACACTTGACGTCACTGAGAAAGGTCTATTGGGAAGGAAATGAGACGGTAATATGTTGGTTGCATCTGTCGAGTCCTGATCAAACGAGAGCAAGTCATCGCAATTTTTAACTTTCGTTAACTTATTATGACTTGCGATCCAAATTTCTCGGCAAGGATTTGCAAGATGCATAGGCCTTCGGTAATTATGCAATGAAACTAGGGACCACTGAATTAGGGTTTTCATGGAAACTAGTCAGGGAAAATTTGCTCCAGTTTGCGCTTTTTTAGTTCAAAAGTATCGCAAGTGATCACAAGTTTAATTAGTATAGTCTCATAGGTAAAAAATGAAAATCTCTGCTCTGATTGGTTGCCCTACAGGTGATTATGACACAATAATCACCTAAGTGGTTTTTCAAAATGGCCACCAATTGTTTTGTCAGTGTGACAGATGCTGTTTTAAAATATGAAACGTATTTTTGTAATTTTCAAATATGTGATTATACTAAAACAATTATTCGCCAAAGGCGAAATATTCCCCGATAATCACTGAGTCTGCGGTTTGAACCAGCTCAAATCGTTCGCAAATCAATGCAAACTAGTGGAAGTTGGTCGTCAAACACGCCACTAGCCAACGTTAAGTTAAAACGTGCAAGGACTTGCCTCCTCACCCACTTGTTACTAAATTAATATACTTGCCTAAACGCAATCCTCCAGGAATCAAAGCACTCTTGTCACCAGGACAAGTATTTTTGTTCGTAGTTATCGCAGCAAGTTCTAGCACGCGTTCAGCACGTGCGCCATCTAAATTCTAAAATACGTATGGGAATTGGTAATTAACATGCAATGTTATAGAGATTTTAGAAGGTAGAATCATTTGAGGAAAGTTCAAATGTGTGGTAGGCTATATATTGAACCAGGCATAATTTTTGCTGAAATTTGAAATTGTGGAGTGAAAGCCCATGCACCGACAGTCTTCCCATCGCAAAACACGTTATATAAATTAAGGAGTTCAGTCTGTTCGAAGTTAAACCAACTTCCTGCTGAATCAATAAGAGTGAGAACTCGAACCCGGAAAATTAAATATTTTTTTTTTGGGGGGGGGCCGTTACCGGGCAAGATACCAAAACGAAAATCAAAAACTGATTTGCAATTTCCTTTCACGCCATGTGTCTGATAACTTTAACAGCCATAATAAATCCATAGCAACATGATTTTTCCAATATATCGCAAATTTTCTTTAAATACCCTATACTATTAAAACATTCCTATAAACTTTAAATGCACTCAGCTCTTACACATCAACTGATCATTTACATAACGCCACGGAACAACTATATATGATTTTTTGATCAAATGGTCCACGAAAATAGCATCAAGACCTCAGTTACTGTACTAAATTTCGGCAACGTCGGTTTCGCAACCCTCGATGAATGCCTGAAATTTTTAATCTTTCTCTCTACAAATATATCACAGTATAGGAATGGACAGTTGGACCACTCATTGAAGTTTGTGTGTCCACGCATATCGCATGTCATTACCATTATGACAGCCAGTTAATTGCATTTTCTGGCCAATAAGAACGCTGAACTGGCTGGTGGCAGCCAGCAAGCTGCATAATAACAGGGCGAAACTTTGCACTGCTGAGTGCCCCTACTGTCTACTCGCTATATACTGTGTATATATCTTCTGCGCATGCGGTAAACTGATTTGTACATAAGAAGAAATAATCGTACCTTCGATTTTAGGTCAACGAGAACAAGATGGTTGTCTGTGCCACCTTCATGGAATACAAACCCATATCATGATTCACAACAAATACATTGGTGCAAAACGTATATCAAAATAACATTGTAATTTTAAGGTAACACTGTTTTATAATTTTCAATGTGCCTCAAACAATTGATACGAAAAATAATTGAATTTTGTTAGATCCGAAAAGACCTGTGTTTTGCATCATTTAATGCTCCTCATTTATTGCCTATTAGAAAGCAAATTTTTCTTAATTGCAGGTTGTTTCTTGTTTTAAAGAATCATAAAACTGACTTCTTCATAATCAAACTACAGGACATGCGCCATTCCAAATAACGTACCTGACACTAAGTCATATCCGTGGTCTAACAAAGCTTGTGCCATGGCTTTGCAATTTTTCAACACCTGGATTTGGTAATTTCGAAATGATGGCTCCATAGCCTGGAATAATGAAAAATGATAGCATTCTTATCCGCATAACCGGGTTATTTATCTCAATAGTCCCTTTGCTTGTTCCAATAGTGAGCAAGAATCTTTGATAAACCACGTTAAAGATGCGTCTGACAAATTCTAATTTCGACACGCCATTCTATAAATGCCACTGCATCCAAAGCCCTATGCATCGAAATTTAACGCCACGTTTTTATCATACCAACATAAAAAAACCCATTCCAAATGATCTTATAAAACATTTTTACAACTCTCTTAACTTGCTCTAACGTGCAGATGTGCAAAGCAATGTTTGATATGCAAATTAACATCACTGTGATGTCACATGGTATAACGAGTTACTGCAAACCTCAAGAACATAGAATGTTCTACATCAAACGAGATAAACATATATAGGTATGTTTGTGTGAACATACTGGAAACTCATTATGTTATATTTCGATAAATTGATTGGCATTCTGCAATATTAGTTTGCAGTTACGCATTATGCATTGGTTAACATAGGTTAATATCTGCACAACAAAGAGAGTTATGAAAGTTTAGGAAAATGTTTTATTAGATAATTTAGAATGTTCTTTATGCTGCCACAATGAAAATGTCCGCGAAATTTCGATGCATACGGACTTTAATCTAAAACGCCTGACTATAACATGAACTTTTTCCAGGTACTCTCCTTCTTGAAAATGCTCTAACTTGTCCACGAAACGTAACGTGTTACATTGTTTCGTGAATTCTCAGACATCAAGAATGACATGGAAACAATAAAATACACCACGTTTCTCTACAATATAGTTGAAGTGGAAAACGGACATAACCATATGATTTCCTGTTATTCCTAGTGCAACTCAATAGGTGCGGGCAAGCTGATTATTTTACATGCATACAGTAATCCACCATCGAACCTGTTTTAAAGCCACACCAACGCCAGCTATTGCGTGGTTATGGGGGCCGCCCTGCAAGGACGGAAAAACTGCGAAATCAATCTTTTCCTTGAAGTCATACATAATCTCTTTAGTGTAAATGAAGGAAAATATTATACAGATATTTTTCAATATGACTCTGCACGTACAAAAGAACTGACAGTTTCAATCTGTAAGAAAGGATACTTTTGCCGGTCTTTTTGTTCGTACTTTTCTCACCAACACGATAAAAGATGATACCAGATCTGAGCGGAAGAAAGTACTCGATGAAGTAGTGTTTACTGAGCTGCAGGCATAGTCTCCGCATATTTGGTACATCAAGGGTGAAATGGGATAAAAAAAAGAGATTTGAGAGAAACTAGAGTTTTTTTCTGCCATATCTCAATTCATTTCTGGTGCCCTTGTTACACACCCGGAAACATACCTTGCTCCACGTAAAGTCTTGTGAGTTGTGGAAGACACGACGTCAGAATACTCGAAAGGACTGGGAATTACCTAGGAGTAGTTCAGCATCTTTATTATATTAACCTCGCACCCTAGGCTTGGGGCGCAGGAATCTGAATATTTGATGCACTACAAAATAGTTTAAGCCATATTTTAATGTAGTTGAAACTGCAAGAAAACGACAGCTCATTTATTTAGCTTCGCAAAAATGGAAGAGTCACAACTGAATATGACAACTACTGTGGACTTGTATTACGTTACCTACACCCCCCTAAGCCAATTTTCATCGGGGGGAGGAAATCGGAACGTCCAGAGAAAACCCACGACTATCAGCAAAGCTTTTCCAATGAGGACTGAGTTTGAATGAGAAGCCACAGCTTAGAATCAAACCCAGTCCTCAGAGGAGTAATCAATTTTTCACTGAAGCCGCTTAGGCGGTGAAAGCTTCATGTTACCTCAGCAGCAATTAATCCACTGATATGAGCAATATCTGCCATAAGAACAGCATTCACTTGGTCACATATCTACACGTAGAAATATAATTATTTTCATTCGCCAGTTATTACGACAAGCTATAGAATTCGTGCCAAAGAGGCGAGCCATCGAATGAATTGTGATGTTAAAGGATAATAGCAACAAAAACTCTTCTTTGCTCATTTAAAAGAGCTTTTAAAATTACTAACAACGCCTTTTACTGATTTTTCATATCTACCTTTACTCGAGAGATATTTCAGCTGGAACACACGAGCAATCCACCATCTTGGATTTTCAAGAATATGCATGTTTGCGTCACAAGTAGGATCACGAGACATTTGATGATGGACAAGCAACGAATCAGAAACTCATTTCTACTTGCTATTTGATATCACATATTGAGTAAAAGCATTTTGGCTATAGTAATATTTGTTACATACTTTCTTACGAGTAATTTTTCAAGGCTTATCCCACTTTTGACGTCATGTAATGAGCTGCAACAAGCTTTGTCGGTTATTCCAAAAGCTCTTTAAATTGAGCAGAGAATATTTTTTCTTGCAAACACCCTTTGATAAAGTTGTCAGAGCGTTTTCTATAAAACAAACCTCTCTCATCCTCTTGTAGTCAATGAGTCTTGAATAAGCACTCGCTCCAGCAATAATAACTTTAGGACGAAATAATTTAGCAGTTTCTTCCAGTTTGTCGTAGTCTATGTAACCTGTGTCTTCCTAAACAATGTTTAACAACAAGTGTTGGTAGCAGCAGATATTACCAGTAGATAGTTCCATCACGCCAGACCCGTAATGTTTATTGAATTTATGACACGGGACCTCGTTTTATTCATGATTCTTTCTTCTCTAAAGAATTGCTTTGTTCTGATAACAGGCCCTAGATGTCGTGAATTTTAATGTCGCCAAACCGTGTCTGAAACACAATTACTGAGTTTTATAACTTCCAAGGCCTGTCCCATAATCTAGAAATCGTTTATTTGCGCAAAAAGTCGAGGAAAGGTTATGAAAATATAAAAACTTGGGGTAATCTAATCTTCGCGCCTTGCGCCTTTTCTTCGCGCCTCGCGCCTTTCCTTCGCGCCTCGCGCCTTTTCTTCGCGCCTCGCGCCTTTTCTTCGCGCCTCGCGCCTTTTTTTCGCGCCTTTTTTCGCGCCTTTTTTTCGCGCCTTTTTTCGCGCCTTACTTTTCATGCTTTTTTTTCGTGCCTTTTTTCTGCCGTTTTTCCCGCGCCTTATTCCCGGCCTCGCGTTTTTTTTTTGCTAAAAGTTCATTAAATTATTCTTAAAAATTACCATCATCATCTTTTAATGTATAGGGAGAAAGAAACTTGCTAAACAAGTGACTCTACCATTATTCATTAACTGGAACGATAACTCCGCAATAAAGCCGTTTTTTCACTGGAAAATTTTTGTCGCGCAAATCTTCTATCTTATAAGCTCTCAACTAGGACAAATTAGATTCTTAATTAATAGTTCATTTCAATTTGAGTAGAACCGTACACATGTCACATCGCGCGAAAATAATCGCCAGCAAAAAATCGGCTTATGAATACTGTGTATTACTTATGAATACTGTCCAATGTCATATGTCATTAGTCAAATGTCTGAAAATAACATAGAATAGATAAGTACAAAATTAGGGGGGCTATCCCTGATTAATTAAAGTCTGATTATGAACAGTTATATGATTATTTTGTTTCAAATAATTTGCTATCCGATCATCAATTTGGTTTTAGACAGTTTCACTCCACAGCATCAACCCTTTTAGATAGCACAAATGAGTGGCTTAGTTAATATGGACCGTGGTAAAATTAATATTGTAGTATTTCTAGACTTACAAAAAGCTTTTGATACGATAAATCACGATATTCTTTCAAAGAAACTTGAAAGGTATGGCATGGGATCACCAGTGTTGAATCTTTTAAGAAATTACCTAACAGACAGAACTTAGATGTGCTCAGTAAATGGCGTATTGTCCTGTTCAAAAACAATTGCGTGTGGTGTTCTTCAAGGCTCGATTTTTGGTCCACTTCTATTCTTAATTTATATAAACG
This sequence comes from Muricea muricata, assembly GCA_963855995.1. Lineage (NCBI taxonomy): Eukaryota > Metazoa > Cnidaria > Anthozoa > Malacalcyonacea > Plexauridae > Muricea > Muricea muricata. The sequence goes on from OY979717.1 coordinate 64,314,733, forward strand.
ATTTTCCAGGTAGTTTGAAGTTTTCGTCGGCAAGAATGTTTGCTGATGATACTACATTAACTGCCTCTGGTGAATCAGTTCTAGATGCTGAGGTGGCCATCAATCATGACCTTGCAAATATCAAACAATGGCTCTCAGCAAATAAATTATCACTAAATCTTGTCAAAACTGAGTATTTATTAATCGGATCAAGGCATAACATAAATAACTTATTTCATGCTCCCAGAATACATGTTGGTGACATGCCAATCAAAAGGGTGAAAGAAACAAAGGCACTTGGGGTCTATATTGATGAATATTTATCTTGGAATAAGCACATTGAAATATTTCGAAAAAAATCTCATCCGGCATCGGGGCAGTCAGGAAACTAAAGCCTCATGTTGATCATAATATGTTAATATGTGTTTACAATGCACTAGTTTTACCGCACTTCGATTATTGTTGTGAAGTTTGGGACACTATTAATTTTACACTTTGCAATCGCTTGCAGAAATTACAAAATAGGGCTGCTAGAATAATCGTGGGCCGTATAAACGAACATGGACAGTCTGAACTTGCTCTGGCTGAACTCAACTGGAAGACCTTAAGTGAAAGAAGGGCTCAGTTTGTTGCAAGCCAAATCTATAAAATAACCCACGATCTAGCACCCAAACGATTATCCAATATTTTTCATGAAACACCTTCCTCTCGACATTACAATCTGAGAGGTTCTTCCACTAAACTTTGTTTGCCCCAACCTAAGACTGATTATCTAAAAAAGAGTTTTAGTTATAGAGGGGGAAAACTGTGGAGCAGCCTCTCAGATGATATACGAAGTAACGAATCACTTGTTGCCTTTAAAACCAGCATTCGTGCACCTGGCCAATTTCTTAAAATTTTTTAATCTATTTACATATTTCATGTGAGTTCAAAATTTCTATTTATGAGTAATTCCAAATATTCCATGTAGTAACGTACTGTCTGTATGTTGTAATTGCTTAATATTTTTGATATATGTATGTAATATGATTTTTAAACTACGCCCCTCTTGGAAATCAGCTCTTGCTGAATGGTCAGCGTAGTAAAATAAAGTTTTACCTACCTACCTACCTTCTTATTAGTTGAACTCAAACTATAGTTGGTTGAGTTAAACACGGGTTTATATGAATTAAAATTCACTGACGGGCTAATCTTATATGCCCAAAGTGAACGTCAGTAAGTGGTAGTAAATAATTTAATGAACTTTTAGCGAAAAGGACGCGAGGCGGGAGAAAAGGCGCGGGAAAAACGGCAGAAAAAAGGCACGAAAAAAAGCATGAAAAAAGGCATGAAAAAAAGGCATGAAAAAAAGGCGCGAAAAAAGGCGCGAAGAAAAGGCGCGAGGCGCGAAGAAAAGGCGCGAGGCGCGAAGAAAAGGCGCGAGGCGCGAAGAAAACGCGCGAGGCGCGAAAATTAGACTATCTCTAAAAACTTGTCCACTGCTCCATCAAAGGGGCGAATTTCACACGGGCGATTTTAAATGCGATTTTGTCTTTTGGATGATCTGAATGAGTGAATTAGTTATGGATTTTGGCTTAGCTGGCACCAGTCAGCAAGGAAATTCGCCTCAAATTTTTCACATGCATCAAAAGTTGAAAATCGTACTAAAAATTTCCCGCGTGAATTAGCCTCAATGTTTCTACGAGAGTGTTAACCAGCAGGATGAGCTAGGCAGGAACAACGGTTTCTATACACACAGCAAGTGCTAAACTATGAATTAACTAAAAAAGAAGATTCCCACTCACATTTAAACGATATGGCATTGATTCAAAAAATATAGATGTCGCTGATATCCTCTTCTTGTCCGTCATAAAGCCATGGGTCAAACTAAATTTTTGCAAGTAGAAAGCGTGCATTAACATTTCATTCCTTTAAATCTCTGAACTAAATAGATTCTTAAGATTTTTAATATGGTGATTAACTTAAACAGATAGGCGGGTTCATCAAATGCAACAATTACAAGGCAAGAAAAAACGAACAAATCAAAACAGCATCAGCTAAGCTTTAAAATAATTTAATGAACATACATCATTTGAGGCGCACAAACATATTAGAGATATTTACATGAATTTATTTACAAAATGTCAATAATCGTCCTCAGAATGCACACTCAAACTTCTTTTAGCATATGTCCTGAATAGATAAGACCGGTACATATTAGGATAATAAGGTATAAAACTGTTTGGTAGTCTGTAGTTGACGAAGTGCGATGTTGGATGATAAACTGTAGATATATCAGTGTTCGTTAAGTTTGGTTCAGGAGCTAGGATCTCGTCAATTGTAAAACCACGTCGTTGAGAAACAGGAGAAACCAGGGTGATCACAGGAACTCTAGGAAAATACGGGACAGCTGGCGGTGTAGGTATTCTTTCGCAGTCTGGATTGCGAGTACGCTCAATTAACAATGGTAAAACTTCATCGTGGTCTTGGCGGACAAACCTTTTCTTTCTACGTCGATATTTTCCTTCGTCAAACATCATTTCACTCGAGGGGTCCACTGTCCAATAGTGGCCTCTGGTTTCATCGTGGACATCACGCGGGAGTTTCACGAAACAGTCATTCAATGTGAGGTTGTGTCTGATCGAATTTCGCCACTTTAAAGGACACATTCTGTAATAATGAAAGTTCTCGTAGATAAACTTCAAGATCTCTGCCAAGGTCATCTTTCGATCTGGTGAACTATTGATTGCCATGGTGATAAGGGCAACGTAGGAATAGGGTGGTTTACCCGGTGGGGCTCTAGCTCGTTTTCGTTTCTTGGAAACAATTGCAGCACTGCTGTTAAATAACTGGAACATTGGTTCTTCAGAATTATTTTCGTTATTTTCAATCTTTATCATCTTCAATCTCTTAAGATCCGAGAACGTTGCGTGGAGTCGTTGTTGCTTTGACAATTGCACACTGAGTGAGTTGTGTTGAGAGAACAGCCTGCTTTTATGCTCAAGCTGCATGAGCGTAGGAGACAAAGCGTTTGGATAACAAAGCACAAAAGCTATTCATTTCTAAACAAAATGAGCAAATCTGGAATACAAAAAGCGGGTTAAGAGCTGAATGCCCCCGCATTGGGCTGTTTGAAGTTGATTATGTATTGTGCATTGCTAATTGTGTGGGAGGTATGGGGAAACTTTTTCAAAAACATAAAAATCATAAATGAAAAATCATTGTAACATTTAAAGAATGAATCTACCGTGTAATGTTGTGTAACTTAAATTGCAAAACTCTCTTCAATGTGTCTAGCAAACCTACTCATTGCGTTTGCATGTTTTTATTTGGTAGTGTCTGTGTGTGCGTGGGGTTATTTTGATAAACAATTGTTTGTTAATAACAAGATTTGTGCTCAGGAAAAATAAACGTTCTCTATGTATCAAACATTTTTATGAAACAAATTAAATCAATTTAACGTATCTTTCAAGTATTATAATATAACAAACATACCTTGTAATATATCAAGGTTGGCATGACCGAGTTCATAAGAATACTGCTTATTGTTGGGAGTTGTTTATGAGACTATTGTGGGGGTTGTTTTACATTAATTATGTTTGCGTGGATGAGATAGACTGTTCAAAACCTGTTGATTAAAAAAACTGAAATTTTGCAACCATTTTGCTCACAACCATGTAGTATTGTCCGGGAAAATAATGTAGTTTTCCCAGACTATAAGAGATTTACTACAATGCATTAAAATTATCTCGCCTGACATTATACATATCTATCTTGTGTCGAGCTTGTTTAATTTTTTGAAATGCAATGTCTTGATTGTAATAATTTCTTAGCAAAGAACATTACATGAGTTCTCGTATTCATTGTAATGTCCTCCTCATAGGGGATTGTTTTCCGTAAACTTTCATTGTGCATTGTGTTACGTTGTGGCTGGTGCCGTGGTGCGGGGGATGTTACCTTGCCTTAAGTTTTATAAAAATATATCGTAAAATGGTTTTACCCCACACTAACTTTTTGACACCCAAAATTTAGCGCATTAAAAGTTGTTTTTATCAATCAAAGATATTGATGCAGCAGTTTAAAATCCATCGTTGTATAAAAATGGTATGTTTGGTGATTTGAACTTTTATTATGCATATATGTGCAAGACGATTCAGGCATAAAAAACCCTTTAAAAATCCTAGCTAGATGCGCGACCAGGATTCATAATAACAGGAAGTTTTGAAACGTTCTCTGGTCGTGAAGTTTATTAATAACGAGCTTTCGACTGCCAGTCTGCAGTGTTCGACGGATAAAATGACGCTGATAAGATTTGCTAGGACAGTGGTTTACAATTGTAATTGCAATTGTAAAACACTATTCCAGCAACCATAACGAAACTGCAGACGGGCAGTGGAAAGATCATTATTACTATCCTTAATTGGTGCCTTGTAAACACAAAGAAAGATTGTTTTGTGGTGACACAGCTTCCTCCCTTGGGCTCGAGTTATCATAACTGTATTTTAACTAAACCACACGTCAACCGCATTGAGAAGTCAAGTAATAAACGAATTTACAAGAGATATCAACGAGAGACTAGAATCAGGCACTTCGGCCAAACAATAACATCTTTTTATTGGTCAGTATTTACGACCGCTCTGATGTCAATGAGAAGTGCAGCAAATTTAACGAGACTGTTTCTGCCATGACTGAGTGTTGTTTTTCAATCAAACTAACCAACGTCAGGGTCCAAGATAAACCGTGGATTACGCAGTCATTTAAATCATCTATATTAGTAAACGACAGAAGCTATTTCATAAATATGACAAAGACTATGAATCTTGCAAATATTGGCGTAATACAGAACAAAGAGATGTTAAATTTGTTCTCGAAAAGTACCAGATCAATGCAGTAGAAAAGTTTAAGAGTATTAATTCTTCTAGATGGTGGAAGGAAGTTAAATATTTGGGCAGCCCTACAGTAAGTCTAACAAGTCTTTTGTCCATCAGTTGTTGTTCGACGTGAATCCAACATTTCAAAACTTGGCTGAGTTATATAAACTTTTTTTTCATCAGGCTAACTTCCCATTTTGAGCCCCTGTCGAAGCACAGAAACGAACAGGAAGTCCAAGTGCCTGCATGGGAATCTACTTGTCCATATTGGGCAAGTTTTTTTTCATATCTGAAGCGTCTTAAGACCACTAGGCCTAAGCATGATTCCCAACAAAACTCTCACACCAACAAAACAGTTTTGCATTTGAATTTGCTCCTGTCATTACGGATATTTTCAATACATCAATGAAGCAAGGAATTTTTCCGGACAGTTAAAGCGTTCACTGGTAGTGCATATTCCTTAAGTGATACCTCATCAATCGAGGATGATTTACGACCAATATCTTTAACATCTCAAGTATCGAAAGTAATGGGAAGTTTCATTCTGAAATCCCTTACATCCAAATATTGAAATATTTCTGGAAACCTCAAAATTTTCTGGGACCAATGGCCTCATGGTCCGATACATTTTGCACCCCTGACTATAAAATATGACTATTAGCGTAAGCCTTTAAAACTTTTTTGCACAATTATTAGTAGTTATTGGTAATAGTATAAAACACTTGTTAGCCCTAATGATTAGTTAAGTGGGCCTATACCTTGTAAACTATTTCATTGTGTAATACCCTGTAATTCAGTATATACTGCAATGTCGTTTTATTAAACTGATTATTATTATTATTATTAATAGAAAGAGCGACAGAACCAGAGAACGTTTCAAAACTTTATTATAAAACACTTGTTTCCCCATTTTTTTATTTTGATTATTTGATTAGCGATGAAATGTACCCGAAAGCCGAGGAAGGTTTAGTAAAAGCCTAACTACAAAGTATTAATTCCGAGCGAACTGCGCATTTTGCCAAAAATAACCCCTCCCGACTTAAGGAGGACTTTTTCACTGAGAGCTCACAAACAAAGTTTTCGGTTGCAAAATACTGTCTAGTGAAAAATAGCCTTTAGACCTGTCATAATGAACATATTTAATGCAAAGTTCTACTGTAATTATAACTTACTGTCCCCCATGTGGAAGATCCTGCCCCATGATACGTTCATGAGGTTTCAGTAAACCAGTGTAGACTGCAAAATTGGCTGGAGAACCTGAAATAAAAGTGCGCAAATTTCCTAGTAATGTCTACCACTTCTATAAAATAGTTATGATCATATTACCTCAGCGTTGGCTGGCACAACAGTACTATTTGCGGATAGATTATTAAACAGATATTGTTTAGTGACTGGTTTGTACTTTACAACGAACGAAACGCCTGCAGAGAAGAGAATGGGCACAAGGCAGATACACAAACAAAATGAGTGACTGCAGGCTCAGGAGATTTACAAAGCTGTTCACTGGTAATCGAAATGGCTATGCTATTATAAAGTGGAACAGTATAACTGCACTATAAAGTTAATGAAGAGCTAAATGTGGTACAAGGTTACAGTTTCGTGGGTGGAACGCGAGAGTTCTTGACAATCGAATTTACTTGTCGTTTTTAAGCATTTCGGGGTGAGTGGTCTTGCATTGCTTATTATATACACGTTAAAACGTGCGTTTTTTAGAGATATTTCAGAAAAAATAAGTTTCAGTAATCGCGTTGGTTGATCAATTTTAAGAATTTAAGTGGAAACACAATGGGAACATTGTCCAATGCGTAATATTTTAAAACGTTACGTGGCGACGCAGATAGTTCGCGATTGGATCTGTTAAAATGTGTAGTTTTAAACTGTGTTTTGAAATTGAAACTGGAATTTGAAACTGAATGTGTACTACTATAATGTTAAACGCACAACTATCGTGATTACTAGAAGCAAATAACATAATTTACCAGATAATGGTTGTACATTAACTCCCCATTTTTTAGGATCAAGGTGGAATGCTTTCAAAGCTCTCTCTTGTACCAACAATTCAATCTCATCAATAAATTTATTTCCACCATAATACCTAGTAATAATAACAATACGAAACTTATTGAAGTCAATATTGAACCCAAGACACTACGACAGGCTGTCAGTTAGCCATTTACAATACATCGATTGATGTATTCTATTCAGTCACAATGGCCTTATTGTACTTTATCCAATAGCCTCGTTTTCATGTGTTTATTTCCCAACAATTTCTGTGCAATATGGTTGACAAATGAGGATAGATTTTTAATGGAATTTAGACTCGTTTTTCAGAAAATATCGGGATTTAATAATCAGCAAAAGCTATTGAGGAGAAAATCAAACATGAAAACGAGCCTATTGCATAAAAATGCAATAAATAGCAAGGTTTGCTGTCACCAACACATAACAATGACCAGTGTAATTAAATTCTGACATATCTCTGAAGTTATTGGTTTCAACTGAACAAGCCAGAAATATCAGATAATTCCAAAATACCGAACAGATTGTCACAGATGTCAGAGATTTACACTACATAACAAGTCATATGTGATTCTTATTCTGGAATATATGACTGACTAAATTTGTGTGAATGCCACATGTAGAGCTTACTCTACAAATACAAAAAAAATGGAAAAGATTATAAAAATGATAGCACAAGTAAAAATTGGTTTAAGCTTCAATAAAAGCAATTGCTTGCATGAAGCAAAAATAAAAGCACTATAATCAGTGGCACAGCAAACCATTTAGTGACGTTATGAAAATTTCAAATAGTCCTTATCCTACAAAAAACAGTAGATGTCTTTGGCTCTTGAAATACCTTTGTCCAGGGTATCCCTCTGAATATTTGTTATTCAGGCAGGATCCTAAGGCCTCTAGTGCAGCCTTACTGCAAAAATTCTACAACGAATGTTAAGTGACATTTAATAGTTTGTACATATTATGTGTACAGCACATCACATCATGGCAGGAGGCTTGCTTGGTGCTTTACCTGGAAATTTCTCTGAAATAACAATTTTCAAGAAAAATATATGTGTTTTCGGTTTCCAGACCCTACCTATATTTTGGCCAATGAAATCGCTGATCCTAATTTTTGTTTTTGAAGTTTTCAAAAATCTTTGAACAATTTTCATGCCCAGTTAGCTGGCTTGTGGTGTGGCGAAGGCTTTGTGGTGTCAGGTGCATCTTGGGATACAATCATGACTGCTTAAAATAAGCTTATATATAATTATATACCTTCCTTTTAGTGTCATTGTTATGTACGGGCATCAAAAGAGTTACATAAAAAAGGAAATACTATAGACAGCCCAAACATCTGTGTACTTCCATAGGTGGCCCAGAAATTGGTGGTTTTTAACCTCCAATAAATCAATCTTGTACATAATATTCCTTTTACAGCTGTCGGAAACTCGTGGAACTGTTCTTTCTCATGTGGTAGTTGGTAATATTATGTACAAGGTTGATTTATTTAAGGTTAAAAACCACCGATTTCTGGGCCACCAATGGTAGTTCCAGTAATATATAGAAATCAGTGTGCACTGATCTCTATATATCACTAAAAATACAGAGTGAATTGAGCTGCCTATAAATGGAAATACTATTACCAACCTACCCTACGTTTATGCAACAAGAAATAGGAAACACAGGTAATATTTTTCTTGGCCTTATACATACATGTACCAATAGTTTTTATTAACATGCCATTCCCCATTTCAAGGATTAACAACTTACATGTATCTAACATTTGTCAATGAAATAATGATTGATAAGAGAATGATAACAACAAAAAAATTATAGGTGGAACCCAGATTTTCAATGGTTCTGGTTCTGGCTGGATTTGTTTTAGTCCTGGCAAGTTCTGTTTCAGGCCGGAGCTCAAAATATTGGTTCTGGTCACCCCCTAATCATTATTTCATTGACAAATGTTAGAAAAGTTGTTAACCCCTGCAAATCTGTGAGAGAGAGTGGCATGTTGATAAAAACTAACCAACCAAGACCCAGTTCTGGTGCACCCTTAATAATGATAAAAGATGTAATTTGTGCATGCATATTTTGTGATCTAAGAAACAATCTCTGATCTTGAAAGGATAGCTGACATTACAAAGGGGGGCAGGGGGGGGGGTAATGGAACTGAATTGTGTATGGTTATTAAATAGTGTTAATTCTATTTCAAAATTCCCAAACCAACTCAAACAATTATTAGCTATTATAAATAATAAATAATAATAAATTCTTATGTTTTATACTGATTTTGACACTATACCCCAAGTACTGTACCAGCTTTGATAATTGAATAATATATACTGTAATAGTTGAATAACATATATTGAAGGACAAATACTGTGTAGATTGATATTTCACATCATGGAACTATTTAGATCGTTAATTGGGAGTGGTTGATAATTCATACATTCATGGTCTACCCATAACCCAATGAGTTTTGTTTTGAAATGATGCAGTTGTTATTACAGAAATCTGTCACACAGAACACATATCTATTAACACTAAAGTTATGTTCCTGTTTCACATATAAGAATATGAGTATTTTTTAAGTTGTTGTTAATCAGTTCACATTAAATTTAAAGTTATATCATATAAAATAATATTTGAGTGAAATCATTGCAGCCAAGGTTACAATACTTGAAAAAGGGAAGTCATAAAGTTTGGATGTCTTTCCTTTCAAAGGCTCTTTGATATGTCAATGTAAGGTTACTATTAGCAACTATGCAGGTTGAATTCCATGTGTAAACTTTGAAAACAACATGTTTGCCCAGTGATCACAGACTTGTTTCATGATGGGAGAAGGGGTTAGCCTCTAATTCAGAATTACAAAATAGATGAGATATATGGTGGTCCATGATGAGATGGGGGGGAGGGTTAAGCTATTGCAAAACAAGTCTGTTATTGGAGGACACAATGTTTTAAATATAAATTAAATAAATCCTAGGTTAATGAAAGCTGACCCAAATGCAAACATTTATATAATTCTGCACAGCAATAACTACACATCAAGAGGACACATCCATATTCACGTTGCCACAGATAATGCCAAATCGACATTATGAGTGGCCAGAGCGGGTATGTGGATTTTTGGTTAGAGGAAAAAGAGCTTAAGCAAGAGAAGTTTTGTCAACATTATAGATGGTAAATCCTGGCATCAGCCATGCTCTTTTGAATTTAACAATGGCAGCCAATCAACTTTCACATTTGCAATTTCAAAAGAGAACGCCATCATTTGCAATCTATAACGGCTCTATTTACTTTCGGCTGCAGTCTGTGTTGAAAAAAACTTATCTTGCTTGAAGACAGATTTCCAGTGCTTGCAGGAATCTCCTCACAGCAAGTGGTTCCATCTAATTAAAACCTAGGTAGCCCAATTGTGATTGTGGTTTCAGTAATATGTAGAGATCGGTGCATATATTATCTGTATTACATAATTGTATATTAATTACATAAGGTTGGCAACTAAAATTACTGAAAAACATACATCCCATGAAATAAAGCATAAGTACACAAAGAAAACATAATGAACTACAAAATAAACAATACCACTGTGTGCCTGGATAAATTTACTACCCTTGTGGTGAGTTTTTTTTTCGAAAGCGCTTGAATACTTTGTATACGTGCCGAAGTTTTTAGTGTTTTGTTTAATTTTTTGTTTGTTACTATGCTGGATGCAATCAACCTGCTACTGGAAAACGTTTTGAATGACGAACCCGTGCAGCGATTGGCTTAAATATGAATTAACTTTGACCTATGCTTTGACAAGCCAATCGCTGCACGGATTCGTCATTCAAAACGTTTCCCAGTAGCAGGTTGATTGCATCCAGCATAGTAACAAACAAAAAATTAAACAAAACACTAAAAACTTCGGCCCGTATACAAAGTATCCAAGCGCTTTCGAAAAAAAAACTCACCACAAGGGTGGCGAATTTATCCAGGCACACAGTGGTATTGTTTATTTTGTAGTTCATTACGTTTTCTTTGTGTACTTATGCTTTATTTCATGGGGTGTACGTTTTTCAGTAATTTTAGTTGCCAACCTTATGTATTTAATATACAATTACGTAATACAGATAATATATGCACTGATCTCTACATACTACTGAAACCACAATCTCTACATATTACTGAAACCACAATCACAATTATTGGGCTACCTAGGATTAAAATACACCTTCTGTTTATAAGCTATCTAATATGAATATTGACGTGGCCCCTAATTAACAATGTTAATTTAACATGACAACAATACCATTGAATATTACAAATAAATATCAGTTTTAAATATGGACATAACACACCTCTGAAGCAATCAATTCTAAGCCATTTAGTTGTCTTTCTTTCTCCTTACGAATGAGTGCATACATTTCAGGGTCATCATTTTCTAACAGCTCATTTCCAGTCCAATGATGATCATGTCGAACAATGGCTGTATTCACGGGCTTTAGGCCACGTATTGTTGTACAAAATTGCTTCAAGAAGCTCTGAAATTTTAAAGATTGTAATATGAAAAGTTAGATTTGCGTCGAAAGATATAGTCTTACTAAACTTTAAGAACTATTTTCGCTCACCTTTCCGACTCTTCGAGTGATCATTTTGGCAAAGTAAAAGCGCGGAACGACATTAAAGACGGTATACTTGATGTTACTACAATATGAAATGGCTCGGATTTTCGGGTATCGGCACAGAATAGAAATAATCAGAAAGGCCACTCGAGTCGGAACTTTAAAGTTCGTGTCTCCACGCATGTCTCATTACATTATGCAGGTTCTAGCCTGTCAATTGCCTTTTCTGGCCAATAGGAACGCTGAACAGGCCGGTCCGCCATTATTCTGGCCAGCAATTGCAGAAAAGTAGGGGGACATCAGTGCACCGCTGAGTGCGGGCCCTGCTGTTTATTCCCTATACTGTGGTATCGGCTCTGGTGGTTTTCCTGTGGCTGCATCCTCCGCAGGCCCTTCGTTGGACACAGTACGTAAGTGCAACCTATGAAGATCAGTGACTTGATTATTTTTTCCTGTTTTTCGGTAATAATTCCGTGTTCTAATATAAATCTTAATCCAAGCGCTAATCCAAACCCTAATCCTAACCAGCATTTTATTTGTCATGTTTTAACTTTGATGGATTGAAGATTAATTTCGCGTACTGTGAACACGGAATTATTACCAGTTTTCTCCCCCCCCCCCCCCCCCCTTGAAAGCGACTGGGACGAGACAGGTAACTGCAACACCGCCACCTTCCCGATTGCGATTTTTGTCAACCATATCGTAACCGGGAATAAGTATATCTGTGCCTATAAAACCCATTCGAGCGAGACTTGCAGCAAGTCTACTTCCTAAGTAAACTTTCAATTCATCAACATGTTTAACTAGAGAAGCAATATTTAGGTGCCCAACTCAAAAACCTTTCAATGATTTTAAATATTTAATATTATTTTCGCTCTCAATTTGGTGAGTTTTTCAGAATTTAATCCCTTAGGCTTCGGAAACTGTGCTATTACGATTTGGAACACAATCTATGCTAAAAATTATGCAAATAAATTTTTTGGCCAAAATTGAAGATCGAAATCTCTTAAGATGCAATATATAGATGCGTGTGCGCATCGCAATAGTGCCTACCTGCTCGTAATTCAACCACAATTAGTGAAACAGCAGAGCATGGCGCATATGTGTGTAAACCGGTGATACTATAGTCTTGATGGTCTGATTCGAATTACAGGGTTTTAGCACTTATGGTCTGGGGGACGCTTCTACCCTCTCGTATAATTCGAACCAGATGTGGTGGAGTTTTGAGACAGCAGTTGAAGGCGCCAATTCGATGTCGTCGTCGAAAGGCAACCGCATTTGGGTTGGTTGTCGAAGCGAAATGTGCGAAGCCATGTGTGTGCCATCTCAGTTATGAACTAACATAATTGGTCCTTTTCACCATCGTCACGGTCAAACTCACATGATACTTCTCAATATCACTCACATAGATGGTATGGTGTAATTTTTTTTCGTATAAAAAAACGATGGTTCCAAACGTTGAGAAAAATTATAGCATTTTCAAGTCGGTATTTTCTGAAAATTTTTATGGCGTAATTTTTTTTTCATTTTTTTTTTGGGGGGGGGGGGGGGCGTCGTAAGAAAAACGATGGTTCCCACCGTTAAGAAAAATTATAGCATTTTGAGCACGGTTTTGTCTGAATTTTTTTTCGGTGACTTTTATTACCATTATTTTCTCCGTGTACCAAAAATTTTTCAAGGAAATAAAAAGGTTTCTGAGTGTATGATATAAAGAAGTTGTCAATTTTCAACGAGTTTTTCTAAAAACCCAGCAGACCAAAAGATACTTTGGAAGGAGTTACAATTCTAACACTACGCGTAAACTATTCAAGGCAAGGGCAGGAATCGATCCTAGCCACGTTGGTTGAGATATTTTAACGTGGACCACCAGACTATGTTGGTTAAGAGGCTCTGGTAAGATGGTTTAAGTTGCCTAACCGTTCTAGCCGGTACTTAATTCTTAAAACTGACCAAAGCCAAAACGATTTTTGGCAAAGGCAGGTATTGCTCCCAGCCTCAGTGATTGATGCTGATTAATACATATTGTCTTGACCACTAGACTATATGGGTTACGACGCTTTGGCAAGTTGGTTTAAGTTGTCTAAGCGTTTTAGCTCCATAATTCTTAAAATTGACCAAAGCCAAAACAAATTTTGGCAAATGCAGGTATTGATCCCAGCCTCAGTGATCGATGCTGATTAATACATCTGGTCTTGACCACTAGACTATGTTGGTTATGACGCTCGGGTAAAGTGGTTTAAGTTGTCTAACCGTTTTAGCTACTTAATTCTTAAAATTGACCAAAGCCAAAGCAATTTTTGGCAAGGGCAGGTATTGACCATGCAACCTCACTGATTGATGCTGATTAACACATATTGTCTTTACCACTAGACCATGTTAGCTACCACACACTGCCAACGTGGTTTAAATTGTTTAACCATTTTTTGTAGCTCATTCGGTTAAAAACGGGTAAATAATTTAAACCAAATTGGACGAGAATAATAGCCAGCATTGTCTGGTGGTCAGGCAAAGTGGTGTAATTCACGAAAAGACATTTGTCTGCCGACCAGTTTGCAAAGTCGCATTTCGAATTCTCTTATTTATGTCATTTTACGGTCGCGCCATATAATACGAAAATATTAAACGAAAAGTTTTCTCTGTATTGCAGGTTTTATTGCACGCGATACATGTATCAATATAGTCAATGAAAACGTCGACGTCACGGTAGAATCGAATGTATCACTAAGATTTGCAATGATGATGTGAAGTGCAACAAAATGGCCAATTTTGAGGAAAATAAAAAATGTACTTGAACAAAACTTTTTTAAAGCGAAAGTAGAAGCGTCCCAACAATTTCGTGTCGTCGTTAAACAGAAAGAGACATGGCCCTATAACCAACCTGAACCTTTGACCCTAACCATAAAACCGCTGACCAAAATTCAAAAAGAACAACACCTGAATAATCTACAAAACCTACCGTCACCACTTAGCCAATCACGTTCACTCTTGTTTCATGGTGCTTATTTACATTTATCACGTTTTCTTCCAGTGGTTCTCCCCAAATTCACGATCGCGAAACAGCGAAATAAGAAATTTCTGGGAAACTGATTATCTTTAATAATTGTTTTGCTACAGATTTATGCCTCGTTCTTCTTGAATTTTGCTCAGGGTTAACTAAATTTTGAGCGATTGGTTAGGACTTAAAACCAAGACTTGCCAAGGCATGAATCAATAACCAGTTGTCCTGACTTTTGCTATGCGCTATTTTAAACATAGGATATCAGCAACAAAAACATGGTTCACTATATTTTACTCGGCAGCGAAGTAGCGATTTAAAACAGCAAGCATAAGCACGAATTGCAATTTTACATGACATTAAAGCTTTATGTGACATTTAGTCTTTCTATTGGTATTTTCTGTAACATCTTGTAAGAAGTGTATCATCAAGAACAATTATTTAAAATATAAGAAACCCATATCGCTTCTATATTAACGTCCTTAATGTACAGTGTTATTGATTGAGTGGTTCAACAGAATTTACATGCATTAAATTGACAAGATAATCTACCATTTGGCTGCGGCTCTCTTCAGCATGCTTATTTTGAGTTCAGATTTTGAGTTCACACTCTCTTACATCATACCTCCCATGCCTCCCATTCCACCCATGCCTCCCATTCCTCCTGGCATCGGCATATCTTTCTCTTCTTTAGGTGCTTCAACAATCGTAACTTCAGCAGTCGTAAGCAATGATGCAACGCCAGCAGCATCAGTTATAGCAGTACGAACAACCTTGGTCGGATCAATAATACCAGTCTTCATCATATCCACGTATTCATCATTTGCTGCATCATAACCCATGTTATGGTCTAATGATAAGACCTAAAAATGAAATAATAATTGATAGTGATAAACCATGCTATTGCTTGATTTCAACTGCTGGATATTTCAACAATTTTATTTTAAACATCAAGAACACTTTGTAAAATGCTATATAGGCTAATAACGCTGTTGCGGATTCCCTGCCACATGTATTATTTAGGTAAATGAAGGCTTAACTTATATAAATATAAATAACCGAAACAAACTTGAATGTTTTATAAGTTGTGATGTTATTTGAAATGTTTATAACCATTCTAGGTGCAGAACCATTCCAAGATTGCTGGAAAACGAACACTTATGCAATAGAAACTACCATTGATTCTCATCATTCTCATCCTCAAGGCTTGTTTACATATACTAATACAATTCTATTCTTCTGACAGATGTGAACAAGCGGGTTTATAGCGAATGTTCCGAGAGCAAAATTATTCACCAGAAACTTTCGATTGCTCGTTCATACGCACCGAAAGCAGAAAACTAGCATAAACAAGCCTTGAAGCTTTCAGAAACCAAATAGTTATTATTGCGATTTACATTCAAGCGTGCGGCGTGCGGTTTAAAACGCACGTTTTACGGTTCAAAACGTACGTTTGCCGTTTCAAAACGCACGTTTGCCGTTTCAGAACGTATTGTTTTTCCACGTGACATGTCACGTTTGGGCGATGAAACTGACATGTTTTCGTGGTTGAAAAGGAATGTTTGGCTTTTATATACTATATTTACTATATAAAAGCCAAACATTCCGTTCGAAGCGCGAAAGAGAGTCAATTTCATTGTTCAAACTTAGCATGAGGCCTGTCAAAACGGTTTTTTGAAAAGTCTAACGCACGTTTTGAAACGGCAAACGTACGTTTTGAGACGTAAAAACGTACGTTTTGAAACGTCAAACGTACGTTTTGAAACCGCACGCCGCATGCTTGAATGCAAATCGAAGTATGTTGTGGTCTTTCTTGGTTTTGCATTTACAAAACTTGTCTCCGCAAATTAGGTTTCCAAGCTTTTACACAGATATAAAGAAGGGAAACGGTGCAGAAAACCTTTACGAATAATTTATACAAATTAAGATTTACTTACCTTCTCAACGACCAAGGTAGATTCAACCCCAGCGTTTTCTGCAATAGTTTGACATGGCATACGCATAGCTCTTCTTACAATCTCAATACCAATTTTTTGATCTTCGTTCTTCGCTTCAACGTTATCTAATTGTTTGATACATCTCAACAGAGCAACTCCACCTCCAGGAACAATTCCTTCCTCAACAGCTGCTCGAGTTGCGTTTAGAGCGTCTGTCACTCGGTCTTTCTTCTCATTTACTTCCACTTCGCTAGAACCTCCAACCTGATTATCAGAAAATGTTATAGGTTTAAAAAAATACAAAAAATTCAAGCTCTGTACTATATATGGTGTATGTCTTATATTAAAGTTTTATTCTCGATTACTGTGGTTAGCGCAGTTAAAAAAAAATAAGAAAAAGACAAATATTCCTTTGGGTATTTATATTGGTGTGACGTCGATATTCAGTTATTACTTTAGTACTCGATTTAAATAGGTTCTTCAAACTCGAAAAAAGTATTCCTCAAGTATTCCTCTGTATGTCAAGTGTTTAATGCAAGCTTAAGAAGTAAGATTTTATCATTCAACAGTCATACAAACACAAACCTTTAATATAGCGACACCATCAGACAGTTTTGCTAATCTTTCATTTAACTTTTCTTTCTCATATTCTGAAGTAGTATCTTCAATTTCATCCCTAATTTGTTGACATCTTGCTTCAAGATCATCTTGATGTCCCTTGCCTTTCAGGAGAAGACAATCGTCCTTGGTTATCAATATTTCACCAACTTCACCAAAGTCTTGAAGTTTTATATCTTCAATCTTTGTGTCCAAAGCATCATCACCGAACACCTAGGGTAGTCAAGTTTAGCAAAAGTGCAGTTAAAAAACTAAACAGTGCAAGGTAATGCAATGCAATCTTAAATCTATATTAAAATTTGAAGTCATACCCGGTAGGTTTCCTGAACCAGTCCTACCCAATACGCTCGGATCCAATGTGTTATTAAATTATGGTAACCGCGTGAATGCAGGTTAATAAATTTGACTCGTATAAACAATTTATTATCCTGCAATCGTTGGTGACTAAAGTTAGCCTTCTCTGCACATAGAGCTCAATGTCGAGCAACGGAAAACAAACATCCTGACTTACGGTGAAAATAGTGTGTTTGTACGACGTGCTAGCGAAACGTTTAAGGAAAATTACGAAAGTGTAAACTCTTGATACCATACCATAACATCATCTTGATACAAGGAAAGGCGGTGAAATTCTGTACCTGATAGTTTCAGTCTTTTCCTCGTCACAAATACTATTTTGTTTTCATTTTTTAAGTTTAAAACTTTTTCCTACTTTTTTTCGCCACCGCCGGCGAAAAACTTTGAGAAAAAATCATTTCCTTCACTGAAGAAAATAATAATTTTTCACCAGCGGAGGCGAAATACGAGAAACGAAACGGGCTTTATATGTTCGATGCTGATGGGAATTTTAATTTTTCCGTACCATTCCTCCAGTAGCAATTGCCATATCTTGAAGCATGTTCTTTCTGTTATCACCAAATCCTGGAGCTTTCACAGCAGCCACTTGTAATCCAATTTTCAACCTAATACATATAATCAAAATTATGCCAATAAGAACTTTGGCATCAGGTGAATGGCTAGAATAAAAGAAAAAACCAAGCAGTTTCAAAACTAAAAAAAGGTTTATGAAAGAAATATCGCAGGAAAAAAGGTAAATATTTAGACCGTATGCACATGATCGGACCGTGTATCCTACGGAGCTCTCCTCCCGAAGTGACTAATAAAAACGCGTACATTCCTTTTTCTTACCATACACAGCACGCATGAAAATCTATGCAGAGGATCTATAATTGATATATTAACCCCTTCATGGCTCAATCGCCAGACAATTTTTCATTATCTTCACTGCAAAATCAGGGTCATCACAACAGGGTGACCCGAACGAAACCACGCCTTTCCACATGAGAACTGCGTTCGAAAAGTTCTTACCGAAAATCGAACTGCGACCTTACTGGTGAAAGGCCCAACCATAAAAAAGATCACTAAAATATTAACACGAGCTTGCTGTTCACATATTTTATCATTTTTACCTGTTTATGACTAAAGTGCTGAGTGCTTCGCCCTCAATATCTTCAGCAATAATAATCAGTGGTTTTCGTGAGGTATTTGCCAACTCCAGAGCAGGTACAATTTGTTGAATTGTAGAAATCTTCTTTTGACACAAGAGTAACAAGGCATCCTGATATTCAACTTTTTGCCCTGTAATGCAAATAAAGCTCAACCCAAAGCTACATAATTGGGGGAAGGGCTGTCATTGCAACATAAATTTAAACAAACCTTTAGCAGTGTTGATGAAATATGGTGAGATGTAACCACGATCAAACTTCAAGCCTTCAATGAGTTCTAACTCATCTTGAAGAGTTTTTCCATCCTAGTTGTTACACAAAATAAATTTGGTCGTAATCAGTATCAGTCAGAATGCATATGTCCGAGTTACTTGTTTTTACAGTAGTTATATTCATCCTACAATGTTTACAACTGATGAGTGATCACACGTACATCGTGTTATCATTTGTTAAGTAGTGTACTAAAGACCAAATGTGCAAAACGTTTTATACTTTAGCTGTTTGTCGAGGACAGGACAAATGCTCCTCAAATAGTTTTATTAATCAAAATGAATAGCATGTATATGATACCTTGACTGTAATTACTCCATTTTTCCCAACTTTCTTCATTGCAGAGGAAATAAGATCACCAACACTTGCATCTCCATTTGCTGATATGGTTGCAACCTGGTAGGTAGAAAAGATTAGCTTAAATTCCTGAAATCAAAATGCAACTTTAACAGAATATTTAATTTATAAACTGTTTTAAATATGTATAGACTGGAGAAACACACAATTTCGTGCAATAGTTCAGAAATTTCTTGCTATATAGTGTGACTCGCATTCTTGTCTTTAGTTCAGGTTATAGGTTTCGTAATTTCCTGTGGTTCAGGTAATACCATAGACAGTAAAATTTTCTTTAACTAGTTATCCATGGTAATACTAAGCTTTTCTAGATTTTTGACTGCCAGGGACACAAGAAAAAATGCCATCACTATATTCTTTGGTCAAAGTGGATTGAGTTGTGACTGGCAGTAATGACATTCACCGTAACTACCTCAAAATCATAGATAATCTTGCCCACCAAATTCAGAGAATTGATTGATGCCTTGCAACACACCTAACTGTTCCTTCAATAGCAATGACTTTCAATGACTAATGTATTTAATGAGGTTAACACACCTGAGCTATTTCTTCTGGTGTTGTAACTTGTTTGGACATTTCTTTTAGATGACTTACAACATGCTCAGCTGCCAAAATTACTCCTAAATTAGAAACATGAATCTTATCTTCAGGCTTGTATTTAAAAAGTTATCAACAACATATAACAGTAAAAAAAGTAATTGCCTCCTTGAGTTTAACATTATTTGTGGCAGAGTAACACTAAAATGTTCAACCATCTCACTCATTTCTCACTGGAATAATTATTACAACCATTATATCAATATTTATTTGGTACTGTACTCAATGCAATTACCTCTTCTAACTTCTTGTGGATTAGCACCTCTGGAAACTTTTTCAAAACCTTCCTTTGCAATTTGTCTGGCAAGAATGGTTGCTGTTGTTGTGCCATCCCCAGCTTCCTCATTTGTATTATTTGCAACATCTTGAACTAAACGAGCTCCAACGTTTTCAAATTTGTCAGCTAAGTCAATTGCTTTAGCGACTGTCACACCATCTTTTGTAATTTTAGGTCCACCAAACGACTGCTCAATGATCACATTTCGACCCTGATATAACACAATATAGCAGTATTTCAAGAAAATTTGTACAGTCAACACCAAATAGTCATACAAGTACAAAATACCTGTGAACAAAGCTTAGTCTGAGAATGGAAAGCTTGTAATAAATAAGTATTTTAAGTAAGAGAACACTTTACAATTATGTTTATCCCTGGCTGCTCATCAACAATCTTTTTTGTCATGCAAGCACAATAACCTTGATAAGGCCATGATTACAACACAAGGAAATATAAAAACTTCAATTACAAGGGAACACAATACTATGATCTGTGGCACAGCACCCTTCATGAACCTCAATATCTCTGAGAATAACAAAGTCATGTCATGAAAATGTCATGTGAGACTAACAAAAAGGCACTAGCTTAAGACATAAAAAAGCCTCAGTGGAAGAGAGTGGCATTGCAGTCTATTGTTATAACATTACCTTGGGACCAAGTGTGGCAGCAACAGCTTCTGCAAGGATTTCAACACCTTTCAACATTGCAGATCTTCCATCTCGACCAAATTTTAGGTCTTTAGCATTGCAGCTGTTTGAAGTACTCAAACAAGCAACAAATTGTGGGTTTAATACCTTCCTAGTGAGGTGCGTTGTGCGTAAAAAACTGGGAAGACGATACATTCTGTACGATAAAAAGAAATTGTAATTTCCGTAATTAATTAGCACAATAATTTGAGGCCGATTGTAAAAATCATATAAAAAAATCGACATTTCCAAAGTTCACTTGGAAATTCACTTGTGCTGAAAAATTGTTATGTCTGCTGCTATAACCCTTACTATGGTTTTTGGTCAGTTCAAAAATTGGAATCTATAGTGAAATGTTTTTATGATCATTTTGGTTCAACTGGTACTAGACTGCAGCAGGAAGATTAATTCTCCTATCATAGATTGAGACACACTCACTGCTCCACTGTTAACACACACTTCTCTACAATATGCACTAGCAACCATTCAACCTTGTTTTTAGGAGCTTTCCTTTCTAAACCTTACTAGGAGCAAATGAGTTGGAATTGTTCATGTGATAAACTAATAACAGGGGTTGGAATATACAGTAGGTGCCAAAAGTATAAGTCCAGTTGATTATGAATTGTTACTTGTCAATTTATAGCTATGCATCACAACACAAAGATTTTTTTCAAATCAAGTAATTTAAACAAGAAACTACATAAATTTAGAACTTGATGTCCAAATCTTTCCCTTTGAAATATTTTGTACTATTGACTTTACAATAGATTTAGTATTGTCATTGTGAAATATCACTCTGCCAAGGAGCAATTACATCCCATGACTTGTCTTGACCCTGGCTACCCACTTGATTTTTTTCTTTAAAATGTTTCTACTAGTTTGGAATTTGATAAACTTAGGAGATTGATGAGGAAATACTGCATGAGCACTAAATTATCTTGGTTTTCATGGCTTCTTTAAAGACACAAGTCAGAAAAGTGTTTGTAAATCATCTTCTACATAGGCTTTTTCCAAATGATAAAGTACGCCTTTGTAGAATCTGATGGTATCTATGTTTTCTAAGAATACCTTTTTATAATACAAATATTCCTAACTTTATTGAAATAATATATATAAAAATGGTAGCTCTGTATCAGGGTCAATTTGACACCATGATCTCTCAGGATGACTCCGTCTAACATTTTGTGCTTGTTTCCATGCGTCCTGAAAATAAGCATAATCGTGCTTATTTTCAGGACGCAACAATCGACTATAACTCAAACTTTCAGATCACTTGATCACTCCGGGTAACCATTTGTCCTGTAACTTGTTTCAAACCTTTATTTATTCTTTATGCTCATGTATATACAGGACCAAATTAACTAACGTTGCCAATAATAAACATGGTAAAAAGATGAAAATCCCGAAAGCAATCGTAGAGCATTATGTACATGCTTAAGTATAACTAATGTACATAGTTTGAGGAGGCGAAATGAGCATTTTTGGGTACTTAAAAATTCCGGATATAATCTTATCTCTGTTTCTTCACAAAAATTGGACTGGACTCATACTTTTGGCACCTACCGTATGTAGCAGTTGGCTTTCATAGCGTTTATCAGTGTTGTCATTCTAACAAGCATGAATGTTTATGCTGTTAGAATAGTCAAAAGCATGCATTAAATATTACTAGTTTCCTAGGAATAACTATAAAACCATGAAGCAACCTTGTATCACAAAATACAACTTGTTCGAGCTGTAATGTTAAATATCAAAATATAGACAGGAAACACCAGCACTTGCAAATCTGTTACAGGGCTGCAGCAAGCACAATGAAATGTCATGAAAATTTTCAATTTATTACCATTATTTAGCTATTTAGAAAAGTGATTATTGCCCCTCCCCCTCCAAACACAATTTACCAGCTCAAATTTAAGCAGGTTCAAATAAATTTTTATAAATATATTTTATTGCTAGTCTATACTGTTAACCTTGCATATTTTATAATACACAAAAGTTAACACAAGTAACATAACAGGAAAATTTGACAAACTATTTTCATGATTTGAACCCTTCGGATACTTATTAATATTCAAGATATTTTGTTATAATAGCTAGTTTTTATGATCGTGAACTGCAAACATTTTACCTGACTATCATATTTCTTATTAGTACCAGGATTTACAGCCAACGTTTACTCAGAATCAAATTTTGGTGAATAACCATGACCCAAAAAATTTAGTTTGCACACATGGCACTTCATGCATCAAATAATACAGTGACCCGATCAAATCAAACTCGTCCAAAATTCTAACCTCAAAACCCCTTTCAAATCTATACGGTAAAAACATAGGAAATACAGCTTTCAATACCTGAATTTTTATAAATTTCAATAAAAAGTAGAAGGAAAAATCTGCCTTTATTCTACACCAGTAAGAGCCAGCACGTGTTGCAACCTCCGATCAACTTGCGTCAGGCAAGAACTGGTGGAACAACTGCTCATGCGTACTCTCATATTTGCGCAATATCTAAAATAACATACATCAAAAGATTATCCCTCAAGTCACGAATGTTTCATTCTATGATTCAACTTCGTTTTTATCTTGAAAGCATATCATTGAAACTGGTTGCCCCAGGCCATGTGTCTATTTTGTAGTATAGTTTACCACACAGTGTATTTAAAAGGTTATTAGCATTTCATTGTCTGTTGGAGAAAAGACATTAAAAAATGGGTGTGATGTATTTTGCGCAATACAGGATATAAACAAGAATTGAGAATTATAATGATAAATAAGTGTATGTTTATATTCACTCCAACATGTTTTTCCATTCTTAAGTGTCTTAAATGCTGTAAATCGGATCTTCACTTTGTTTATTTGGCAATATTTGCTGGTGTCACGTCCTAGCTTCTACGTTTCAATGATGCGATTTTGATAGCTAACCACAAAAAGATTGCGCAAGAGGTAAAAAATCTCCAACCCCCCAGTTTTCGGCTGTTTGAGTGGCGAGTGCACGTGTGTTGGAATTAAAAAGAGATATTTTCATAAAAATGGTGAGATATCAATTCATGTTTCTTTCTGTTCTTATTTCACTTGTTTGATTTATGATTTGTAGGCAATATATAGCTATTTTCTTTGACAAACATATTCGAGTCGGCGATCATCACATGTATGATTTATGTCAAAAATATTTTGTATTGTATTGTATATTTTGTAAAGTATTTCTTTGGTTCCGGGGTTCTAATGCCATTAGATTTTATGGTTGAGACAGTTTCTTTTACGTAAATGTGAAAAATATACTTCACAGTAAAGTGAAGGCTGTTATTGGCTGTTGCAGGCTCCATCTGCAACTATGTTAATGTGTATGGTGGTTGAGGGGGGGTGGTGGTTATATTCTTAAGTTAGGTTCTTCAGTAGGCCAGACTTCATTTTCCCATCAGCGTGCGGAAGACCTTTTGTGCGCATTATATATGACCATGCCCATTTTGGTAGGCTTTTCACGCACAAATTTTAGACGCACATGTTGTGCACTTTCATGCACTGACATACACAGTCACTTAAGTATGTAATTTAAATGTAAGTGTTGAAGTAGATATGAGTAGTGCAAAAGAAATGAAAGTAAAATAAAGTGCAAGTACTCATATTTTCATATCTTTGGCACTATAATCACTGATTCCTTTCCAACCCTGTCTCCAGGGCCCTGGGGATGATGTTGATTTCTTTCATAACAGCTGTTGGCCAGTATGGAAAGTATGGCTGTTTTCGGCGAGATCTCTGGTGTGCATACAAAAAATCCAAGTGTGCAGTGTTCAAAACTGTGTCAAGTGCACTCAAGTGTGCATGTTTATTAGACAAGTAGCACTGATTAATGATAAATTAAAATTAAACTTCAATATGTATAATTAATGCTTCTTCAAATAAAAATATCACACTCCTTATTGAGTACCCAAATCACAAGATATTTAATTTTCACATTTTTCTATGCATCCTCCAGACCTCTCCCAGTCTTTCACACTCCCTACATACCTTGCGCGTTCAGAGCAAGAATCGTAATCAAATGTGCAAACCTGAACCTAACAAAAATTCTCGGGTGTGCATTTGCCATACTTTCCATACTGGGCTGTCGGTGCATGTGCAATTTATATTGCTTATTTATTTCCGACATGCAATTAGCAAAGAATGAAGTCTAGACTGTTATATTGGATAGTATAGGCCCTTTGGCCACTCTTATTAGTTTTCGTTTTAAATTTAAATATTTTTGGGTGTATCCCCAGCTTTTATATTTCTCAATGTTGTAATCAGGGACATAGCAAGGGGGGATGCAGGGGAGCAGCACATTGCCTTTGTCAGGACAACTCATGAAATTGACCATAAAATAAATTGGACTAATCAGTGGATGGAGATATTTAGCAAACAAATATATATAGCTAAAAAATTTGTATAAAAAATCAATGCAAAAAATAAATTTCCCAATCATCATAAAGCCAGTTTAGTGATTAGAAATTGCAGTTTCCCCCTCACTATGCCCATAGATGTAATATAATTAGAGATCAGCTAATCCTCGTTCCCGATAAGTGCAATGGTAAAAATCTTTCACCTCATGGAAATAATTGTACCATTGCATTCATGATCATGTAATTAAATTAACTTGACACAAGCCTGTACTTCACTGTATGTAGCATAAAAGAATAACCATTGAACCCCTTTTTAAATTGTAATTGCTTACACATGAACATTCCCTCTCCTGCTCAACACTTAATAAATAAAAATCAGTTTGTAAACAGCCCTATTCTTGTAAATGATAATATATAATACCCATTAAATTCAGTTTTTATTATAGTCGCATGATTTTGAGTAGATAGTCTAATCTGGCAAGAGTGCAAGGCAGTCACATACTTTTCATTGACAGATGGGGTGTTTCATCTTTCACATCATAAAAAACATTTAATTTTTACTATTGCACTTGTAGCTATTAATTATTTGTATACTTAATAAATATAATGTGAGTTTATTCAATCTAATAGATGGGAGACAATGTCAACCTGTCTCCCAGTGTCAGCAAGAATCAAATATGACAGAGTAAAAGCTGCTTATTAATAAGTTTTAAATATCATGCAGTTAAACTATTTGGTAACAAACTATTTTCTTTTCAGGCTGCAGCTATTAGGAAGTTACGACCATTACTTGATCGTGTTGTTGTTGAGAAATTTATGCCAGAAACAGTAAGACTGTCAGACTGGGGATATTTATAATTTTAATAGTTAGCACAATACATTAGACAGACAGTTGCATCAAGTAGATAGTTCAGAACAAAGGAATTACATGATCGGTGCTTTCTAGATGGGCAAAGTGAAAGTGATATGTGAGAGACTTTATTTTATATCAAAGACATTTTATCTATATATTTGTGACTAATTGTGGATAACAGCTTGGGGGGAAGGGGAGCGAGCGTCTGCAATAAGACATTTTTTGTTCAACAGTGCGTGTTATTTCAAAGTTGTGCAACATTTAGGATAATTGCCTAAGCCAACATGTGTATTACTAAATTTGGTTGAAAATGGCAATTAACTGGACACATACTTTTACTATTCTAACATATTCTCAACTCTTCTATTTCTAGTTGAATATTTTATCATTTTATACCTTATGTTATCAACTATCAGAAATGCCAAATTCTAAATTTCTGTTTATATTCCAGACTACAAAAGGTGGTGTAATTTTACCAGATCAAGGCTTAGGTAAAGTTCTTAGAGGAACTGTTATATCTGCTGGTCCAGGTAGCAGAGATAATGTGAGTATTAGCTACATCACATTTTAATGTGTGAAAATACAAAAATTCAAGATTTTTAAAAATTGTGGCCAACTCATTAATTTGCAAAGGACACATATTGATGTTCTGCAGCAATTAATTTATTTTGAAATTGATTGTTTTGATGGTCTGTGAGCACAAATACATGAATATGTGCCCCAGCCTCGATTATTGAGTTTGCTACTCCACTGAACATGATTTTTGCAAAATGGCAGTTACAGTGGTTCAGTAAAATTGAGCTAAAGTATTTTAAAAGTGGAATCCATTTTACAAATGGTCAGACAGTGATAAATCTCCATCTTTCTTTATTCCATCTCGTTTAGTTCAGTCATATTTTGCATAAACCCCTGGAATAGTCAACTGTTAGGTTGACCCAGCCATACTGTATCTCCATTTCTGTCAGTATGTAATGTTTAACAAATGTAAGGGCCTAGATATAATTTGTGTCCACCGAGTTATGAGATATTGTATGAAACTCCAAAATCCATGAAAATTTACTTTTGATTAATTTGTAGAGTGGAAATATTGTACCTGTTAGTGTGAAAGAAGGTGACCAGGTTTTACTCCCTGAATATGGTGGTACAAAATTAACACTTGAGGATAAGGTACTGTATCTGTTGTATTCAATAAGACCACTAAGTTTCATTTTGGATACTTTTTAAACACTAATTCGACATTTAGGACCTGAAATGTGGAGACGTATTTTTTATATTCATCTCAACTTAAGCTATCCCATTGTTACTACCTAGACAAGCACCAAAATTATAAAATAAGATGGCAATACATATATTTTTCTAGGAATATCATATTTACCGCGATGCCGAAATACTAGGAATTTTCTCGGAATAAAGTGTGGATGTCATCGTGTAAGAGTGAAATTTAATGGTGGAAATGTTATGGAAGAATTTTACAGCTGCTGTATTTCATATTAGACTTGCTTGAACTCTATCCAGAAAACTAAATCCAGAAAATAGATTAGGCTGCTGCTATGCTACAGTAGGCCCACTTATATACAGTGTAATAACGTGATATCGTCTATATTTATAGGGTTAAATGCTTTGCTTAATACATGCATATACGAAACCGGGACTGTTTGTGAAATTTGTTCACTGAGAGAAAGAGGTATCCAGTCATTTCGCCAACGAATCGTTTCGCCAACTGTCAGTTCGCCAACGTCGCATAGTTCATATTTAAGGCATAGACTTTAAATTTGAAATGGACTTTGCTACTGATGTTCTTGCGTTTTGAAAATTATTCATTGAGCACGTCAAATGTCTCAGAGATTTTTAATGTCATCCAAAAAATACATGGGTAACAGTATCCTGCGCTAATAGTAGTTACCAACGCGTGATTAGTCACCACATGGTATAAACCCTTAGTCTTAGAACATGAAGAGTTAAAAACAAATTTTGTACATTAACATCTCGTCATCACAAGGACTCAAGATTGTATCTTAAAATTTTTGAACGCTATATACTTAATGTGTGGCTATACCACTGGGATATACACGTTGGCGAACTTACATTTGGCGAAACGATTCGTTGGCGGGACGACGGCAATTCGAGAAAGAGAAGTCTTTGAAGTCGAGGAAAGTGATTATCGTACTTCCACTTATTTTAAGTTTTCAATTGACGTCAACTTTTGCCGGGCTGAGTGTAGAAAACCTAGATAGTTGCCTGCAAAAGATGGTCATGTAATCTCAAAACAAAACTGGATAAGCAATACAATCGTTTGCTTTCTCTTCTTTCTTAAAAAACATTAATTCCCAGCATACTATCACCGATTTGCAATCTGTTAACAAACTGCTACTGTTTTCGTAGTGGACTCGTTTTCGGTAACAATGTCACGAGTCTTTCCGACTCATCGGTGATCTCTTTTATTTTGTCGTGTCGCGCATTCGTCATCGATGATAATGCCGAACACAGCGAACATGTCAGTTTCGACAGAACGCTAGCATTAACCACCGTCTGTGGCTCGCTTTCTTCAAGAATCGTCTTAACACCTTTATAAGCCATTTCGAGATATTTAACGCCTTTGCTAGGAATACCCATTAAACAGTACGTGTTTCCAATATTTGCCAATGTTAGAACAATATTCTTATCGTCTACGATAGCGCTTTGTATCTCCAAACACTTCTGGTAGCATTGAAGCGCTTCGAGAACCGCCTCTTGCGCCTTGTAAACATTTCCCAAGGCGTTTAGCAAAGCGACTTCGACATTTCTCTCTGCGTCAGTTCCTTCCCCTTTTTTCTTGCAAACTTCGTAGTGATTTTCTAGCGCCTGTCTCAAAAAAGCTACTGCCATGTCCGAGTTTCCTAACGCAGAACACGACTTGCCGAGAATACCCAAGGTTGTTCTCAAGTTACTGTGAGTCGCCGTGGCACCGTAAAGCTCTCGTAAAACGCTCAAACATTTCTTGGCAAGCTCAAAAGCGAGCTCTGGTCTTTGCAAACACAGACAGAAATCAGCCAAAAACAACATCGGAACAGCTACACCTTCTTTGTCTCGGGAATTCTCTAAGATTTCGGCGAGGTCGCTTTTTAAAACGTCGACTGAATCCGACCCCAGAAGCCCGACACCAGTTAGAGCTATTTTAAGAAAAGGTTCCACGTCATTTCTTTTTATGGAGTAACCGCCCTTTAAAGGTTTGCCCAACGATTTTGTACATCTTGTTAAAATATTAACGGCTTCGTAATACAGTTGTAGGCAAAGGTATACTTCCCCAAGGAGGAGTTCTGCACGAAGGGTTTCAGGGTTATCGCTCTTACCATAGGCGTACGAATATTGCTTGACACTTTCCTCGAGGATTGTCTTGGCGCGATGATGTTGGCCACGGTTGTGATACCATGAAGCCAGGTTGTACTTGGTTGTTGCTTCTGCCACAATAGTCACAAAAGATCCTTATTCTGCATAGAGATCAAGCGCCTCTTGTAAACATGCAATGTCTTTATCGTTGCGCTGGTTTTGGTAAATGCAACCCAGCACATTGAGAGATTGTGCGAGTCCATGAACATCTGGAAGATTTTCCAGGGTTTCGCGATAAAGTTCGATACAGCACTCCAAGCAGTCAGCGGCCTTGAGGTACTGCTGCATGTTATAGTAGCATATCCCGAGATTATATAAGTTAACTCGAAGACAGTGGAACGCCAAGGTCGTATTCATGCTGGACATGAGTGGTTGAACGAATTCTCGCCAACTGGTTATCTGATCAAGTAAAAGCAGCTGGTTACCGTTGTAAAAGTAATCTCCTGAGCATAGTAGACAGTGGAGTGCCCTGTAGTGGCACAATGAAGCCTCTTGAAATTTCTGGAAAATTTTTAACACATTACCAAGATCCGTCAGGTCGTCCAGATCGTCAGGGTAAGCCATGAAATGCTTTTGAAGCTCGATTTTCGCCCTTTTGTGCTGTCCGAGTCGCATACTGATCGCAGCACGATATTTAGGCAAATCATTGTAGAATTCCATATCCGCCATCTGATCTAAACTCGTATTAGGTTCTCCCAACGCACTTAGCCATGTGTGGGACAAAAACGGAAGTACAGTAAGGTAGTACCTGTATAACGTCTGCGCAGTTGACAAACCCACTTCATGAAGCGCGCCATCCAAGCCATTCTCACAAAGCTCGGTGAATACCTGACAATCCAGATAATCATCTTGTTTTCCATGTTCCGTATACACCCTAGCTCGAAGCTCCGCGCCAATACTGACGGCGACAAACAGGTTCTGCATGCCTCTCTCGCTAAGAAGGTTCTTCTTATATAACCACTCGAGGCATTCCCAGGCGCTTTGTGCGCATGCATTGAAGTACAAACTAACAATGGCCATCAGTCTTTCCATTAGGCGATAAATCTCTTTCTTAACGTCGAAAAACCTCCCAGTTTGATCTTCTTGACCAAGGCGTGGGTTGAACACGTCGAAATCTTTGGCCAGTTCCAAAAGTGCTAAAGTTTCTCTCAACTTTCTCCCTATAGGTGGAACATCTCCTTCACGCGCTACTAATCTATCCAACTCCTCGTTCAAACACAGCTTGTAATCTCGTACCATTTCCACGGCTTTCTCGTTATTACTGTTGATGACGAGAACCGTTCGTAGTGCACTTGCAAGTTGATGATTCACTTTGACCCAATCTAATCGTTGGAATTTCGAAATTTCTCCAGGAGTACCGATGAGCTCGTAGACCATCGCACCGTCTTTATCTCGTTTACCAAGAGGAGTCTTGCATGCTTGTGGTAAGTTCCCATCGAAGGCAAAACCGCGTGGTGTGACGTCATCATAAAACCAAGGCCCCAAACAATGTATACCCATGCTAGGCAGGATGGTCTCGCCAAAGCCTATCACCATCAAATGAACGAGTTGTGTCAATTGGCGAAAGTAGATCTTGTGCTTTTCGTCCGAGCTTTCGATGAGAATGGCCCACTCGAAGTCCGAAAAGGGTGTCGCCTCCAGTCTGGCTAGAGAACCTAATGCTATCGTAGCATAATGGCATGGCGGTGGGCCTAAAAGGCTCACACAATCGTTCAACATTTCAGATACGAGGCTTACCAGGCTTTCCGCAACAGCTTTGTACAACTCCTGGATTTTTCGATAATGCTCATGCTCGTTCGAGCCATTGTCGCTCCTACTCGTCATCGACTGTAGACCTGAAGCTAAATTATTCCTGGTTTCCTGCAGATGAGCCTTATGTTTTTTCATTTTCTCAAACGCTTTTTGACCTACAGCAACGTCAACGTCCATTGACAAGAAAAACGCATCGTGTAAAGTCTTGATTCTCTCTGTAGCTTTGTTTTCTGCTCCGCAAAAATCCACGGCGTTTGATGACGAAGTGTCCGACTTACATAGGTTCAAGACATAATGGCACAACGCCGTAGCTTCGAGCATCTTGTTGTTTCTTTCTACCAAATCTAAGTCAGATCGATCCGATTTTCCCGAAATTATTTCAGCTAGAAGAAGAAACGCGTTTGCCATCGTTTTATTTCTGGCACCAGCCAGATTTTTAATTTTCTCCACACAACGTTTTTCGGCCTCGTCCCAATTCTTGTCATTAATATAATTTTCGATGACTTCCTCAAATGTCTGCCCATCTTCTTTTTGTAGCTACACAAAATAGGCGAAGCGCACATCACCATTCAGTTCAACTACCCTTCACAGTTTAGCAGTATTAGATTTAATTATTTATGAGATGTAGTTGTTTTTTATTGTTAACTGACATTATTTGTGAATTACCTAGAATTTGAAGCTCGTGCCAGTAACGAAGTAAATTTACTTCGTTTTATTATATGAGTATAGAGATTTATTCATCGATATGGCTGTGCGTAATAATCGTTCCGAATTAGCAATAGCCAATCGGCATCAAGAACGATAAAATTTCACTCGGTGAAAAAACATCGTTCACGGCCTTTGATTGGACGAACGATGTTTTTTCATCAGTGAAAATTTATCGTTCAGCGTTTTGATTGGCTGACCCGAACGTGCAACACCTGCTAGCAGGCTAGTGTAAAGATGGAGTCTGATTTTACAAGTATTTTTTTAACTCACCGAAAATCAATCACCGAAAAGAGAGATTTAAGACAATTTCACTGATAAAACAACCACCTAAAATCATAAAGACGACATTCGTGGCCTCATTAACTTGAAATGAACCTCACGGTTTCATTTTCAGCAAGAAAACAAAGCAATAAATGGTAAGAAATTCCATTTTGATATTTTGCTTGTGTGTTTGTTTTTGTCAGTATCATATATCCTTATCTCTACACAATCATCTTTATACTCGTATAATAAACAAATTACTTCATGGTTGGTTCGTTTGTACGATTTTTATTATTCACTCGTTGTGAAGGATCGCTAAACTCACTCGTTCGCTGCGCTCACTCGTTCGTTTAACGATCCTTCACAACTCGTGAATAAAAATCGCACGCACTCACCAACCATGAAGTAATCTCTATATACTTTACTTTATTAAAAATATTTACTTGTAACGAAGTACGATGTCTGGTTACTATTCACTTTTGTTATACTTTAATAAAGTAAAAAAGTTTAAAGTATTCTCAAGGCGTAGTCAGTGGCAAGCAGACTAGTGAGAATGTGCTTCGCTCAGCCACGCTATGGTTCAGGGCTGTTGCCTTCGGTTTACTACAGCCCAAATAAATATTCTATTAAATTCTACTTCTGTAGTACTTTTACTTATGTATATATTTCTAACACTTTTCTTTTACTTGAGAAGTAAAAGTTGAGGCGTTACTTTTTTAAAGTATTTTGCTGAACACTGTTTGAAGCATCCATCTTGAAGTGTACGTGCAGTACTTAGGATATTTTAGGAAATGTGAGTTTTATTCCGAAAGAAAACTGCCATCTTCGTGGTCTTTTTGATTCTTTAAGTTACCAGCACAGACCTCATTTAAGCTAAGTTAATGCAAATGAGTCTTCATGTGTTTCGTGCTACAAAATGATTTAAATGACATCAGCTCCTGTAACTTGAGAAGCCAAAAAAACAATGAAGATGTAGTTTTTCTCTAAAACAATATATTGCATTTCGTCTTAAAAAGTACTACATTTTCCAAGTATATTAAATCCTGAATGGCAACACGTGCACTTTAAAGCCTAACCCTATCTCATTGTGAAGTGAGAATAATAATGCGTTTATCGCACATGGCTGTCTTAGTTCTTTACCAGTACTCGTAGTGGCCGGACTTCCGTTTTAGCTTGTTTCAGTTGTGAACTTTCATTTAACAGGCAATAAATTTTCAGCCTACCTCGTCTTCTCGATTTTCCTCACTTGTTTTCTTCAAGACAGTGTGTAAGATTCTGCAGTAATATTTGTGATATTTCCAGTCGCGTTTCTGACAACTGACATCACAGTAGTAAGCTAGCTTACACGCCGCACAATGTTTTACTGCAGTTGTCTTGTGACAATAAGAACATTCCATTTGACCCTGAAAAATACATTTCAGTAATGAAGACTAATTAGGTGCGGCGTCATTTGACTGTCCATGTATCGCTGTACATGTGATCACCTATTTTATTATCATTTAAAGAATTGGCGAGATTTCGGTTAGCAAACTTGATGTCATTAGGAAAACATGTAGACCGATCAAATGTTGCTGTTGATATAGGAGCTATTGCTTCAGCTTCACATGATTCTCCTATAACCTTGGCTTTTTGAGCTTATATAACTTTATATTTAGAAGCAGTTACCTTACAATATCTGTCTTCCCTTGTTCTTAGAAATCAATTTGGTCAGTCATTCTGTCAGGATGTATCAAAAAGCGTTTACAGATGAAAAAGTCTGCTAATGCACAGAGCATACAAAATGTTCTAAAAGGACAAATTCCAACGCGAAACTGTCGCCAGGAGCGATGAATCGCGGTGAAGTTAAGACTTTTAAGAGCGTGTTCCGTCATTCCCGCTGTGTTTCCACTTAAATTCCTTACATTTCCTTAAATGGATCAAACTCGTATTGTACTGAAATATCTACAAAACACACAATGTTTGTGTTCTTTCAGACTCAGTGATGCTTTAAAACGACAAATTTTAATATACTTCTTCGTAATAGTTCATTATTCCATACTTACTCCTAGCTCATGGGATCCAACACACTTGCTTGTAGGATCCTATATATTTATAAGAGGAAAGAGATACTTGACATTCCAATTTCTGGAATACATGTGAAAGTCTCCAAACAAACAAATTATGTTATGGAGACTACAGGCAAGCAAATGTACTATATTCAGTTAGTGTAGATTTAACTGATGCTATATATTGTATAATTAGTAAAATTTTCTTTACTTGCAACGATCCAAAATTAAAGCAGCCATGTTGGTGGTATTATGACAAAAGAATCTTGTTATATGTATAAAAGTGCCTAAATTGAATTCTACAAATCTAATCTTAGTAGGACTCTGGGCAGAGTGCCTGGCATGTCACTCAAATGCGTGTATCAAAGGGCCATTCGTTTTTCGGGCTCTAGAAAAACGAAAAACAGTCGCCGAATTCCATTTTTGTTTTTCAATTTCGAAAAACAGCTTGGAGAACAAAATTAGCATGTGCCATTAAATGGCCAACTATTTTTCGAGCGCTTGACAAACGGAAAACGGATTTCGAATTTGATTTTCTATTTTCATTGTTGGGTTTCTTGCGATGTCCATCGTCGTATGTTTGCTTCATGCACCCCCCCCCCCCCGGTATGAAATAAATCTAATTTTAAACAAAATAAAGCAATATGGCTGCTTCGGAGGAGCACGGCGACTTTGTTAAACATTTCTTGTCAAAGAATGAAAACACAATATGTGATTTATCCGATATCTTCAGGAACGATATCCAGAACAGAGACGCTTTAGTGTACGTAGCATTAAACGCTTTTGTGAGGAAAAAGGAATAAGAAAAAGAGGACTACTTTGGGATGAACCACTCGATAATGTTGTAAAAGTTGCTGTCTCAGAGGTTCAGTCCATATTATTGCGTTTTACTGTATTGTACTGTGTTGTGTTTTTTTACAATACAATTTTTCTACAACACAATTAATGGCTCCAAAGCAGCCATATTGCTTTATTTTGTTTAAAATTAGATTTATTTCATACCGGGGGGTGCATGAAGCAAACATACGACGATGGACATCGCAAGAAACCCAACAATGAAAATAGAAAATCAAACTCGAAATCCGTTTTCCGTTTGTTAAGCGCTGGAAAAATAGTTGGCCATTTAAAGGTAAATGCTAGTTTTGTTTTCCAAGCTGTTTTTCAAAATTGAAAAACGAAAAACGGAAATCAGCGCCCGATTTTCGTTTTTCTAAAGGCCGGAAAACGAATGACCCTTTGATACACGCATTCTGCTTGATGAACCGTGAAAACCAACTACAAACCTCGGCGATCACGGTCATATGGATATCAGTTTTCTATTCAGAATCACATTTAAAATTAGTTTTATTACCGTCTTGCGTGAAATTTCGATGAAAGCTAATTTATACACAGGTCACCCGGGATGCGTACAGTTCTAATATGGGGTTCAGTGGGACATAATGTAGATATTACATAATGTAGATATTAACCATAGGTACTGCGTCACTCTCGCGAGTATTCCTGGGTGACCTATGATATTAACCAGTGATATTAACACAAAGGTTGGCAAGTAAATACAAATTTGAACACTCGTACAAAATTTAAACCACAAAAAAATCTGCAAAAAGACTTTTTTGTCAATTCAACATTTTTTACCCGATGAAATTCGCCAAAAATCATCAAATTTTTAGTTGATTTTCGCTAAAACTATGCGCGATGCCGGCTGCCTGCCTTACGTCACAGGAAAAAGCTCCCTGATTGGCCTGGTGAAAACTCAATTTTTTTACCGTGAAAGCAAAACCGGGGGGAGAAATATTAAAATTTTCAAAGAGCTACATTCCTTTGATTGTCTATGTGTTAATTTTAATTAGTAGAATCATACTAGTATACTATTGCAAATGCTGTAATTTGATTGGTTACTATACTCGTTATCTATTCCTCGATAGATAGCGAGTAGTGAAATAATCATCTTCCTATAGAGATTTCTTTTTAAAAAAATTGCTTAAAAATCAAATTTTTTGTTGAATATTCCATGTTTGACCTCTGATTCTACTAGATTGACCTAGATTACTCGCTCTCGATTTCTATCGCTTCGCCCTCATCAACTATCACCGCATAGAAATCTCGAGCTCGTAATCTAATTGTTAATTAACACATAGCATATATACATTATGTAATAGTGCTGTCCCACTGAACGCTATATTAGAACTGTACGCATTCCGGGTGACCTGGGATTTATATTGATTTTTGAGACTGGTTTTTCGAAACATAGTTCGAATATGACACGTGATTTGGTTTAACACTGTCTGTCATTAAATATATGTATTTCTAATATTTGTATTATAGGTAGGCAGTCGCGTGCGTGCGTGCCACTGCACGCGAGCATAGTTAGGCGACCTATGGAATAACGTACATTAAATATTATGGCAAGTCGCTCGGCAGTTACTCGACGCTTATTTATTTTCACTGCATCTTCTTTCGAAGCGTTGTAATACACATATATTTCGTCGTCTTGCTGATTCAAAATGCTATCCATCGCAATAAATATTACGAGTCGAAAGTCAATAAACCAACAAAACAAGAATGACAATACATATATTTAATGACAGACGACAGTGTTAAACCAAATCACGTGTCATATTCGAACTAGGTTTCGAACGATGTTGATTTCAGTACGTAAACCAGTCTCAAAAATCAATATAAATTAGCTTTCATCGAAATTTCACGCAAGACGGTTATAAAATCCGTTTTCCATTTTCACCGAAAACGGTTGTCCAAAATGACCCACGGATTGAAATCGGGGACCGATTTTCGTTTTTCTACAGGCGGGAAAACGAATGACCCTTTGCTACACGCATTCTGGTTAATTTAATTTCTTCTACATCTCACAGCAGCTTCAAAAGTAAATTTGAAATTATCAAGTTTATTATTATATTTGTTGCAAATGCATCCTTGTGTCTCTTGTCAAAGAGAAAAATATGAGTGACACAAATTATCCTGGTAAGACTATCCCGTCTCATGTAAACACCCCCCCCCCCCTAAATTATTGCATGCTTTTCCAAACAGAATTGGTGTGTCAGAATTAGCATCTTTTTTCCTCTTCAGGCTTTAACACTTTATTATGAATAGTCAGTGAAGCATGTGAATCCCTTTTATACCTTGAAAGTAAACTTTGGAAATATATAAAAGGGGGGTGTATTTTAACGCCTGTGGAGGAGGCAGTTTCAAAACAGCCAAACCAAGAATGAACTTTGGACTTGGAGCTTCGCGGTTAACGCATGCGCAGTTCACCCATTCTGTTTTAATAATAATATAACAGTAATTAAATCAATAAACAATGAACTCAGAGGGTTACAAACGAGTTCATTGCAGAGGTCATCACTCGTGCATTGACAAACACAAAGTCACGTGTTGAATATGATCAACTTTTTTGGCCACGTGACTTCTACGAATTTTGAAAACGATTGATCAAACTGCTTTGTGCGTTTCGAATCCCAAATCGCGCTGTTAACACTTTACTGATTTCGGTAATAATCTATTAAAAACTGAGGTAGTTGCATAGACATGTATACCTCGTCTTTCAACTAATGTTGGCCAGTTCAGGTATTCGAGAGCAACGTCACTACGGGTAGATTTATGCTACAACCTAACTTAACATACCAAGTCTTTGATTTTCTTTGGAAATTATGTAGTTAAGATGGGATTTCAAGTTCACAGCCTTATCTAGCATAATGCTAAGGTACTTGAAACACGTTTGATTGAATATTTTTTCATATTGTCACTAGTGAAAATATGGAAAATACGAGTGTTTAATTCACCCATAACTAAGGTTACACTTTCTATTTTACTTTTGTGGAATTAGTGTAGTTTTTCTGTAAACATTGTACATGTGATCAAACTACATGATTTTTAAAAACCAAATTTCGTTAATGATGGCAACGTCACAAAATAAATACAGCTTCACACACACACACACGCACACACGCACACACGCACACACGCACACACGCACACACGTACATACATATACCGACTATGATACAAGAGCGTACCATTCCTTGCTTCACCTCCCCCTTTAATATCTGAGCGAATTTGAATTTTTTACAAGTACAGTTTTGAAGATAATTAGATAATCAGTTGGGGGAGTCCTTGGGTTTGCCCTTGTACATAAATGAAATTCGTGATGCCCCATCGTTTCATCCGCGTACACATGAGCCTGTCATCCATAGCTGAATGACACCATTCACACAAGCGTGATTCCACGTACATATCATCATACTATTGCAAAAGCGGGAGGGGGAGGGAAATATACCAAAATAGCTAAAATGTTTACAAATTAAGCTTTGCTGCTAAGTTTCGTGTCAATTATGTTATTGGTTGAGAGTCCTACCACCATCCACACGTATAATCTGCCCAGTGATGTACTTTGCACTCAATACCAGGTACTCTACTGCAGACATAATATCACTAAGATCACCTATTTCATTCAATGGAATCTTCGATATGAGATCCTCCATCAAGTGATTGCTGAATCATGTGTCTGAGGCATGAGTATAGCACCAGGTGAGATTCCATTCACTCGAATATAAGGCGCAAATTCTTTAGCTAGAGACATCGTACACATGTAAAGACCAGCTTTCGATATACAGTAAACAGAATGATCAGCTAAAGGACGATCTGCATGAATATCTACCATGTTTATAATACAACCATTTGATCTTTTCAAACTTGAGAATGCAGCCTAGAAATGCAGCATTTTTAAATCAGTCTAGTTTAGTTTAGTCTAGTTTAGGATTTTTCCAACAGGCTATTACCCAGTAATTGGAGACCGAGGTATCTAATCAAGTCTTACCACTTGCAGATGTCAATGTAGAAATGCATGAAGTCTGCCTCTTAAATTTAGGGTGGCCGGGCGAGCGAAAAAGTAGGAAGCCAAAATATATAATTAGATTCATTACGTTGAAAGGAAACAAGTCTGCCTCTCTGCTTCCTATTTTTTCGCACGCCCTCTCGGCCACCCCAAATTCAAGAGGCAGACTTCGTGCAAGTCTAATGTCAATGTAAAGTTAGCTAAATTATTTTCGGACCTTTAATTGGGTCTGAAAGCTTGAAGCTTGGCCTCTCACTGCTTCCAGCTTCGACGACAAGAGTGGTGGCCACAACACCACACACGCTGAAAGACACGCTTGTTCATATTCTACCCCTTACACTTAGAACATATTACATGATCTCATGGGGGCACTCTAAAAGTGATTACCTTTAATGATACAACCTGTTTAAGAATGGTAATTTCATAAAAAATTTCCTCCTACCTGTGACAAGAAGAATGGTGCGGACATGTTTGTTTGAATAAAATTGTTCCAGATATCTTCAGAAACCTTTCCAATTTCTGTTGGATAAAACTGAGAAGCATTGTTGACCACGACATCTAACCTTCCCCACAATTCCAAACATTCATTGACGATTCTTTCTGCCGTCTCCTTTGTATTTACAGTTAGATCTCCTTGGACAACTCTGGCAGAATCCGCACGAACACTGTGCCATGTTGAAATAAATATTAAGAGAAAGTACTTTCATTTGATTCCACATTTCTTTTATTCAGATAGAATCAACAGATTTGCTCAAATAGTAAAGAAATTAATAATCGAAAAGCGTTAATTGAATATGAAGGAAATGTCAGTTTCAGTAAATTCCAGCGGAAAAATGCAACTGAGGCCGGTTTTATACGTCGAATTTAATTCAGATGAATTTAGTTCGTTATTAAATCCGTGAACTGGTCGAGCTTTGTCGATTTCGTTTCGAACGACGGATTTAATTTGGACGAATTAAATTCGGTGCATTCAACTCGGACGAATTAAACTGTGGGCTTAAAAATGTTATGCATTAAACTCGTCACGACTTTTCATACGGTGTTGTATCCGTCACGGTTGGACGAATTTTTAAATTCGTTTCATACGACGCACTACTGTCGCATTCTATTCGTTCAATTAAATTCGTCTGAATAGAATTCTGCGATAGCGTGGCGTATGAAAAAGGCCAAACAATTCAATTAACGTAACACAATTATCGTACCTGTTTAGTTTTCGCGACAACAAGATGGCTTCATCCTGAGATGTGTTGTAATGGATCATAACATTATAACCCAAATTGTGAAGTTTTGTTGTGATACAAGCGCCGAGACGTTTGGCCGCACCAGTGACTAAAGCAACATGGTGGTCACATTTTGAAGGTATTAATCCATTTTCCACTTTCATGATGTCAACTGTTCCATTTGTTGACTCAGATAAGTGACCACTTGCAATAGGTAATGGCAATTTGTTGTCGTTTGCGTTAAGTATATCAACTACAGGAAAATACGACATAAAATTTTCGCCACAAAGCTCTAGTGCTACCGTGCGCAAAGATTTCTTCTTCACTGGATGGATAAATTCTGGTGTAAGATCAGCAAGAGGTATGATCACGTGTGGTCGTTTGAGCACATCAGGATCTGGAATAACGCAAAGGGTATCTTCGCTTTCTGACTTCACCTTGAATTGCATTATTTTCTCTTCCCACAATGCAATGTCAACATCCATCGTTCTGGGAGCACTTTTATTTCCTGGAACTCGAGTTCGTCCCAGTTGCAATTCAATCTCACGAAGAATCTTTTTTAAGCTTTAATAAAAATTATGATAAAACTTGTAGAATAAAAAATAATGATAAAACTTGCACAACAAAAATTTGTAAAATAAATAAGGAAAGAATGTATGCTTTAACTATTTTAATCAATATAATACTCACGTAACTGGATCATGTTTAGTTTTCACAACAACGGCCATATTGATGAACTTATCTTGCTGTTCGTATCCAACTGGGGGTGTTTGGAAAGCTCTTGATATTTTGACCAAATCAAACTTTTCTTTTAATAATGCAATAACCTTGATCATATTTTCTATAGGAAAGATGTTAGAACCAAGAACAAGATGTACATTTTCCCATTTGTAATCTTTTGAACATCTTTCAACGATCACTGCAGAATAGTCTGAGAATCTTAAAGCGTTTGGCTTCGCTACCTTAACTTTCACCCATGGAGCGCCATGTTTTTCTACACAAACACCAGCGATATCTTCTGCTATTGTTTCAATAAGATTGTATTGTCTATTTTCAACACGAGTAATAATATCTTTGGTTAAAGTTCTATTGTTAATGCTGTCCTCGACGTTGTCAGACTTCCCGGCTATTCTTGAAATCTGGAATTGAATGGTAACAACAATTTCTTGAAGTTTTCCAACCTCATGCCTACTCAAACCAACCTCCGTACGCAATCGTAGTCCACTGATTTCCAATAAATCCGTCATTTGAAGCTAAAGAAGAAAAAATATACGGTTATAAGTATATTAATGTTGACTTGGGATCTTTTAATCATCTCAAGATAAAAGGTTCATATCTTTGAGTTCCATTAATTAAACTAATCTATAAGTTATATTTAAAGGGCCCATGGAGCCATTTTCTTTTATTTCATCACCTTATAGATCGCAGCACGGTGAGTTTGGTGCTGCAAAAATTTTGTCGATACGATTATTCCTTGCGAAGGTATGCAGGGTTGAAGTAATGAAAATTAGGCATTTTGCGATGCCATGTTTGCCCATTGTCTGAGACTGGGGCGAGAGGTACTGTGACGTAAAAACCGGAACGGAAGTAAACACAACAAGAAAGCGCATTATCTTTCATTATGTAAATTATAGGGCACACACAGCAGTTTCGAATTACTCTCACATTTTGTTCGACAAAGATGCCTGAAAGATGTGTTGTGACAGGCTGCAGCAACACGAGAAATTTAGACGAAGGTATTTCGCTTCACACAATACCTTTTTATGGTGACGAACGGCCAGAAGCGAAGAAAAGGAGGAAAAAGTGGGTTAGTTTTGTGAAACAAAAACGTGCAAAATGGGAACCAACACGACACTCGGTAATATGTTCGAAGCATTTTAAAGATACCGACTTTTCGGAAAGATTCAGCGAAGTCGAGGGGGTAAGAATGCAAGGAAAAAGATGGTTAAACTCTGATGAACTTGGAGTTTCAGTATTTCCCAGTGTTTACATTGAAGTTACAGGAAATCCCCTGACCGGCAGAGCCAAACGACAGGTAAACTATGAAATATATATTTGTGAGGTAGTTCTTTTGCCTATTTTGGGTGCGTCAGAGTAAACTTATTGTATT
Organism: Muricea muricata; assembly: GCA_963855995.1. NCBI lineage: Eukaryota > Metazoa > Cnidaria > Anthozoa > Malacalcyonacea > Plexauridae > Muricea > Muricea muricata. The sequence continues at coordinate 64,356,936 of OY979717.1, forward strand.
TTTAGTTGATTAGAAGCGCGAAAAGCGGAGACGTGTTAGCTACAGGATCGCTGGAAACTGTTGCAAATCAAGCTACTACACGCACTGACGCTATTATACTACCTGAAGAGAAGGGTGAATGCTCTGGTGTTATATTGCCCCAACCGGATTCGCCAACAAAATGTGTCGAATGTTCGTCGCTGTCTGCAAAGAATCACGAACTGAACAACACAATAAAGAAATTACAACGGTTACTGCAAGTGCGAGACAACAAGTTAAGAAAGTACAAAAGAAAAGGTAGGAATTCCCAATTCAAATTATTACAAATACTGTTAAAGTATTTTGTTTGCAATTATGATGTATTAAATCGGTATATAAGCGCCAGTTATCTGAAAATTTATATTGTGCGCCTTATAGCTCTAAAGCTGGAAAACGCATTAAAACAAGTTGGCCATATACCACAGAAAAGAGTGCGGGTGAAGTCATTTGGTGCTTCAGACAAAATGATTGAAGATTGCGAGGAAAGTGACTTTGAGATGGGAGGGGAATTTGATGTTGAAGAATTGGATGTTGAAGAAGAATTGGATGTTGAGCGAAGCCAAGCATCAACTTCTAGCTCACAGTATACAACAGGGTCAACAGAATCAACAGAAGAAGATCACAGCTCTGATGATAATGACAGTCGGTAAATACAAATAATGTTTTATCCCTTTTAGTGGCAATGTGGTCAGTGCACACGTATATTTACTAGATGTATGCATTAGTCTATATTTCAAATCCTCTTATTTTGTTTGTGTGCCAGTACCATATGCATGTTGTTAATCAGAACCCTCAAAAAATTCAAGATTCGGCCGGAATTGAGTTGCGGTGCACCCCTAAATTTTCCTCGGTATGACCAATCATGGACGTAAGAATGATAAATCATTGGTATGATCAATGGTTCTGGTATGTCATATCTGCAGTCCTTGTAATTGCTAATAATTTTTAAAAATTTGCCTTGAATTCACATAGGTTAGTTCTTGCTGGGAAAACTCTGAGAACAGAACCGAAGAATGTTGTCTTCCTTTCACAGTTAATGCATCTGTTTAAATTTTGTCATACTTGTAAAGCAGACAATCCAGAAGTACAGAAATATGAGATTGGCAGCATGGTTGTTATTAAAACTATTTGTCATGCCTGCAAGCAAGAAATGAAATGGCAAAGTCAACCATTTTTGCCAGGAGGGAGTACCCCAGCTGGGAACCTCTTAATTGGCTTTTCTATACTGATGACTGGTGGTTCGCCTTCACGGGTCATAAGAATGTTCGAGCACATTGGTATTGGCTGCATATCTCTTCGTACTTACTTTGAGTACCAGAGGGTGAGTAAGTTTAATGGGATATATTTTTTCATGAGGCAAATATATTGACTTAGTTGCATGTGATCTATTCATTATATCCTAGGTAGCCCACTAATTGATGGTATATTTTTGGTTCAAAAAATGTGTATTTATTCTTGTGTTACTCTGTCTACAACTTTATTCATGCGCACGGTCCAGTTCAATGAGCGGTCAGCTTGTGATCCAAAAACAACCATCAATTGAACCAAAAACATACCATCAATTAGTGGGCCCCTAGGATTATATGGCATTGAATACTGTTGCCTATTTTTATGTTAAAATACAATTTATTCAAATTTCCTTTTGTAGAACAAATTGTTCCCATCCATTTACATATACTGGGAGAGATATAAGAACCAACTAGTTGCAAAGGTGAAAGCCGACGAAGATCCTGTGGTACTTGCCGGGGATGGACGGCATGATAGTATGGGCCACAGTGCCAAATACTCTGCTTATACAGTCTTCTCTTGCTCCCTTCCTGGAGTTATCCATTTTGAGCTAGTCCAGGTTTGCAAGCATATTATAATCCCAGTATTGTACCATGAGTATCTAATATGTAGCAGACTCAGCCCTTATTAGTCACAATCTTTCCCTCACATTTCTTGATTATATTTTAATATATTTAGAGAAACCAAGCAGGAAGCAGTCCAGCTATGGAATTCATGGCTTTCAAATTGTGTATGGACTATTTGTTTGGGAATGATATAAATATGGGAACGTTTATATCTGACAGACACAAGACCATTGCCATGTTACATGAAGAAGAATCTAAAAAAAGTCATTCACTACTATGATCTCTGGCATTTAAAGAAAAGTAAGTGACTAAAAATGAAAGTGTACTTTATATTCTGTTTATAAAGCGGAAGTTTACCTTTGATTAACACTTATAGAAATCCACAAGGTCCTTTCAAAGATTGCAAAAGAGAAAGGATGTGAAGATCTTGTAGACTGGGTAAAACCATGTGAAACTCATCTTTATTGGAGTGCGACATCCACATATAGTGGTGATGGTGATATCATCTGGGCTAAATTCAGAAGCTTTTTGGGCCATGTTGTCAACAAACACAAAAATTTGGATGACCCTTTGTTTGATAAATGTGCTCATAGAGAAATTGAACCCAGAAGATGGTTAAAATCCGGTGAGTCTAAAATAGTAAAGAACTGAGAAACATCAAGGTGCAGTGCATAATGGGTTAATTATGTACCTGTAAAATATCTGTTTTGACAAGGTACTGTTGTTCATGACCGGTTATGTGCTGAGCTCAACAAGAAAAGTTTGGTTTCTGGCATAAAGAAGATATCACCCCTAGCCCAAACAAGTTGCTTAGAAGCCTTCCACTCAGTGTTGAACCACTTCTGCCCAAAGATGCTGGCTTTTTCATTTGCTGGGATGTATTGCAGGTAGATATGTATAATGTAGCCCAATTCTTATTGTTGTTTCAGTAATAACTAGAGATCAGCGCATGTATTATCTGTATTACATAATACCATTGCATAATACAGATAATATATGCACTGATTCCTGTATGTTTATTGAAACCACTTGGGCTACTAGGGGCTGATATGTCATTTTTTAAAAGTTACATACCTGCCTCAAAGCCCGAATCAACTATCTCATGGAAATTGAGAGAGAGTAATCTAATTGTCTGAGCAAAATTAGAGATCAAACGTAAACATTCAACAAAAAATTGATTTTTTGTGACATTTTGCTGGAAAAGTAATATCAAGAATGATGATTGTTTTGCTACTCACTATCTATCAAGAAACAGATAGCAAGTAGCTAGCCAATCAAATTACAGCATTTCCAATAGTATGATTCTACTGAAATTGAAAAGCGTAATTATGGACTAATATGACAATAGGATATGTGAGAAAACAAAATATGTTATAAGTAACACATTTTCGATTTCTTTTAATTTAGGCATGCTATTGCTGCAATCCACTTCAATTCCAACCTTCAACGTGAAGTAAAAACTAGAAAAAGTGACAACAGGGAAATGGTTAAGGTGTCGTACCCAAAGTTCAAGAATGGAGAGGCAACTGTTAAGTCTGTTAGAATAAAGCCAAATTTTGGTATGTGACAAGTTTTGTGTGACATAAAGAAGTTGGCTAAAATGCATTCATGCTTATTTTATATTGAAATTACAAAAGGTTATGTAGAGGAAGTATTTAACATAATCATGGAAGCGAGCAAGGAGGATACCAAAACAGCAAGAGATGAACTGAAGAAAAAGACTCCACCACCCATGCATGAAATGCTGGTTAAGCAATCAAAAAAGGAGGCGATTGCAAAAAGGGAAGAAAGGAAAAAAATGGTCACTCAAAATGTTCCACCAACTGCACCAGGTAAGCAAAACTGTATGAGCATCAATGTTACCCAGTGTGCTCCAAACTTTACAAATGCAAAAATTTTGAACTTTATAAGGGCAGAGCTTATTATTAAATCCATGGGCTAATGAAAACATTGTAAACTATTTGAAATACAATCTAAGTTATGCTAAAGGTAATGCCATTAGAATGGTCTAATTTTTTTTCTTTTTAGTGTCACATGTAGCAAACATTGGCAAAAGTAGCAAGACTCCAAGAGCTGCACCAAAATGTAGAGTCTGTAACAATCCTATGAAGGGTCACAAAAATGTTGCATCATGTCCCAAAAACCAGAAATAATAATTATAAATACAGTTATATAACTGTATATCACTCCACAGCTTGGTAACATCTGTACCTAACTTTTTCACGCTTGAACTGAAGCCATTATTACTTGTAATATGATGGTGGATGTGTAATTGCGGTAATAAAGACAACATTTTTAATTCATCATTGTTATCAATAAAGAGGATGAAAGAGCATGAAAGAGTAAAAGACCTTACTGACAACCATATTATCAAATTTTATGTTAGATATGTTGATGACGCATTAGTCGTAGCCAAATCGTCTTGGTATTAACATTATTTCATACAAGTTGAACAGCTACCATCCATATCTCAAATTTATGCATGAAGAGTTTATTGATAACAATGAATAAAAAATTTGTCTTTATTTAGAGTTATTGCTGTTGTATATTTTGAAGAGCCTAGCTTGTGACATTACTCAATAGTTAAGGATTGTAAATTTAACATGTTAATAGTCTTCAACAGAATTATTTAGTCTTCATCTAGTTCAAATCCTGTGTAGCTTTCATCTTTCTCTGCAGGGAACTTCTTCCTAATGAGGATATATGCGCATGATGGCAAAGGTTTTCTGACTTTTCCCATTATTCCATAAACAAGCCTACAGAACTCTCTGTATGAAACACTTCGTAAGAACCTAAAATGAATAATAATTATGGTCACTAAAATAGCAATGCAACAAATTAAAATGAGGAAATATAAATTAGAAAAGATATCTACATAAACCAGATTATCTTAAATCTGGAAAATGTTGCCAACCATGGTGGTATCTTGTGGCCATGGTGGTATCTTGTGGCCATACACACACCTAACTAGAATTTGGTTATAGCACAGGGGCAGGTTTTATCAAACTTGTTTTATATTTTCAACTTTCCCAAAATTAAAGCTGAATGCTTTTGGTACAACCAGCTTCAATACAGGGAATGGGAGATAGGGCCAATGAGTTGAAATTTCCATGTCCATGCATGTCACATTACAAATCTCATTAATACCATTATCCCAATCACACAGGGAGTCAATTGGTTTTCCGGTCAATAAGAAAGCAGGTGCAGAATGTTGCACTGCTGAGGGCCCTACTTTCTATTTGCAATACAGCAGTTATAGTATACCTTTCTTCTGATTCCATTTGAGTATATTTTCCCTTTGTTGTGGTCTTGTAGTGTGAAGATGCCATTCTTAGACTCCACTTTTCAAGACAAATAGAGGCAAATCCTGGATGATCTGTAATGCATTGGAGTTTTGTTTCTTCTCCAATATCTTTCTTAACTAGAACACTATTTAACTCCTCCACACAGACTTCTTGTTCTTGGCAACAGTAACACTCGTTAGGATTTTGAAGAAGGCTTGTGTTACAATTTCCACATGTACACCTACAAGTTAGGGTGTAAAAAGATTAGGTATCAACTACACATGCTAAACAATGCCACATGGCAGGTGTGTATCGGCTTCTGCATTATGCTGATTTATGCTGTCATGTTTGTATTACAGTATATTAAAAAGCATTACCATTCACTGACTGGTATTGATCCATTTAAACAACGCGTAAGCATTTCATCTAAATTTCGCTCCTCTGCCATTTCAGCTTCGTACCTAGCAGTCCATTCTTCGTCTGCAGTCGGATCATTTCGGTAGGCATATTCTTCTTCGCTACTAGACAAATACTCGCTTGAATATTTGCCGACTTTACTTTGGTCCGTGTTTTCCATGAGTTCCTCCTCCATTTCTTGCTCAAAATCAGAACATCCTGAATTCTCAGACTCGGAAATTACTTCGGAGCTTGACGAAGAACTCATTTTATTGAATTATAACGTTTTAAGGCAAACGTTTCCTCCGTCAAATAAACGTAAGTGAGCTTGTATCCGCAGTTGTAAAAAATTGTAACATAAAACCAAAAATAAAACATATGTGTTTATAGTGTGCTGATCAACATGGGTTCCGGTTTTGACGTCACAAGCCAAAGTGTCATGGCGGCAAAATTGAACACGCGCGGCCAAAACTCAAATGATAATAACTTCGCAAGGAATAATCGTATCAAAAAAATTTTTGCTGCTCTAAACTCACCGTGTTGCGATCTATAAGGTAATAAAATAAACAAAGATGGCTGCGTTGGCCCTTTAAAAATGAGTCTATTCACAAAGGTATTTTTAAATCTATTTGTGTTAATCATAGGATGAATACTACTCTGTTTTCTAAGATGATAATAAATGGGGTTTTCTTTGGTAGAATCTTATTTAAAGGATGTCCAGTATCTGAAATGCATTCATTATAAAGTTTTTTGTCTCTAACTTCTAAAAGTTCACGTATATTAGTATAATGGGAGATATAATGTCTCTTAAAACATCTATCTAAGAACGTTTGTGCTACGGTCAAGTCCGAATCAGACGCACCATATACGGACAAACCATAGGTAAGAATGGGTAAAACCAAGCTGTTACACTATGAATGTACGACTATATAAAAATACTACCACTAAAGTACTACAATAATACTACAATCTATTTCAGAACCATCCTCAGGGATATGAAAAACTAGAGGTGTTGGCAAATCATTGACAATAATGGGTTTTACGTTATGTAGTCTTGGAATGTTTAAAGAGTGAAAAAATAAGGTATCGAGGTCTATCACAGGAAGCATTAATAAGTTGCACTTTTCAAAGGGTGTTCAGTTTTACCATTTTAACGTAATGCAAATTAATGGACCATTTTTCCTCTCACCTAAAATGCAACCTTGAGTTTAAATGTTTATATCTCGAACCGCGAACATCTTACTAAAATGTTTAAGCCCTGTATCAAGGCTTTTTTTCATTTCAGAACCATAATTAGAGATATGAAAAACTAGATTCATATTAATCTGACACTACAGAGAACAACGAAAAATTTGTTGTCTCGAGCGGAATCCGAACTCGCATTTTTGGGTTTCTAGACCGCCGCGGCTCTACCAATTGAGCTATCGAGTCAACTGGCATTAGTAGCGAATCTTATCCAATTTAAGTGCACGAAATGTTTGCGTCACGACTTAACGCTTGTCTTTGAGGACGCGCAGTGTTTCAATTCTATTTCAGAACAAAAATTCTTAAACACTGCGCGTCCTCAAAGACAAGCGTTAAGTCTTCTTCGTGCACCTAAAATGGATAAGACTCGCTACCAGTCCCAGTTAAACCCGACAATGCGAGTTCGGATCCCGCTCGAGACAACGAATTTTTCGTTGTTCTCTGCAGTGTCAGATTAATATGTATCAAGGCTTACTGCGTAAAACTTATTTTATTGCATTTAGATAGCAGCTTTCGTTTTTTAATCACAACAACACAGCGAGAGACCATTTTTTGCGCCATCTTGTAGTGCAATGAGGTTCCGACGAAAACGAACTAAGACGTTCTGAATTGTGAGGAAGACCCGGGTGAATGACGTTGTTGAGAGTTGACGTTTGTAGTAACCCTTCTGAGTGTATTCTAATGGTGGTCGGATATTTTTTCGCTACAAATTCGTTTTGTAATGATTTCTTCTCTACTATGAAGTGGTGAGGTTGCCAAAGGGCGGTTATTGGGAGGTTTAGGTATATCGTCTTTCCATGGAGCGGCTATCTGGTGGCTTCCATTCTAGTTCAGCAGTAAAAGATACAACATATATAAAGACAGCAAGATATAATAAGCTCGAAGATCTTTGATAAAAAATTCTGAGAATGATCCTAAGTCGCTTCCCAAACGATTCGCTTCTTTTGACTAATTCCTGTAATTTACGCTTGACACTTTTGATATAATACCAGCTACCAAATTTAAAAATAGAGATTAAAAATAACAAAAAAAAAATAAAGCCAAATAATCAGAAGAGTAGCATTTTTGTACCAAATTTGGGTAGGTTTAAATGGGAAGAAGTTAAAAATAGACGCATTTTTGTGCCTTGTTTAATTCATTAACTCAAACATTGCATGGGTGTAAATATGGTGATATTTGAAGTTTGTAGGTAGGTAGGTAGGTAGGTAGGTAGGTAGGTAGGTAGGTAGGTAGGTAGGTAGGTAGGTAGGTAGGTAGGTAGGTAGGTAGGTAGGTAGGTAGGTAGGTAGGTAGGTAGGTAGGTAGGTAGGTAGGTAGGTAGGTAGGTAGGTAGGTAGGTAGGTAGGTAGGTAGGTAGGTAGGTAGGTAGGTAGGTAGGTAGGTAGGTAGGTAGGTAAAACTTTATTCAAAAGATCACACGCTGGCCCTGTCAAGTATACGCTGATTTTCACGAGGGGCGCGTGGATTACATGATATTATATGACAAAATATTACACACACTAAACTACAAATAACTACAATTATGTACAAAATTAATAACATAATTAATATTAGAAATTATAAGCATCAATTGCATTTATGAATGTTGGTAATGTATCTGAATCACGCATATCTGCAGGTACTGAGTTCCACAATTTAGCTCCATCGTAACAGAAGCTTTTCTTAAGGTTTTCAGTTTTTGGGAAAGGTAGTTGTAGTGAGGTAGAGGAGCCCCTAAGATCATATTCTGTTATGTTTCTTTTGCGTACGAAGAGAGTAGCGAGTGAACTTGGAGCCAAATCATTTAGAGCTTTGTACATTTGTTTGACTTTAGATTTGGCTTGTCCAGTTTCAAGAGGCTCCCACCCTAGAGCGTTTATTGTTTCTATACCAGGTGTATTGTAGTTTTTGAAGTCTGTTGGAGAGCCCCACACCAAGTGTATCCCATACCTCACTACAATAGTCAAAATGAGGACGTACTAAAGCATTATAAATAGAAGACAGAGTTTCTCCGTCAATAAAATCACGTATTCTTCGCATAGCTCCAATTCCAGACGTAACCTTTTTAACTAAATTTTCAACGTGTTTATTCCAGGATAGATTTTCGTCAATTTCAACGCCAAGAACTCTACTATGTTGGACTTGTTTAACACTGTATTGACCGATGTTAACACATGGTTGAGAATCAAGGTCGTTCAATTTATGATGCGAGCCAATTAAAAAAAATTCCGTTTTAGCAACATTAATACTTAGTTTGTCAGCCAAAAGCCATTCTTTTATTCGTAAGAGATCATCATTCATGGCCAACTCAACCTCTTCTATAGTTTCTCCAGCTGCAGTAAGATTCGTATCATCGGAAAACAGCCGAGGAATAACTTGTCTAAGACAGTCTGGTAGGTCATTTATGTGTAAGAGAAACAAGAGTGGGCCAAGAATGGAGCCTTGTGGGATACCGCATGTAACACGACTCTCAGAAATTATCACGTCACCAAGTTGACATTTCTGTTTACGGTCGATTAAATAAGATTTAATCATAGACAACGCATTTCCAGTGATACCGTACAACTCCAATTTACGCACTAGTATATCATGGTTGACGTTGTCAAATGCCTTCTTTAAATCAAGAAACACTACTAAATTAAACATTTCCGGTCCATGTTCATATACCAACTATTTGTACAATCTAGAAGAGCCGAAGCGGTCGAATGAAATTTACGAAAACCAAACTGGTGGTCAGATAGTAACGAATTCTTGTTAAGATATTCATATAACTGGTCGTACATAATTCTTTCCATTAATTTACTTATTGATGGCAAATTGAAATTGATCTATAATTTTCAGCAAAATTTCGTGGGCCCTTTTTGAAAAGAAGTAGCAGCCTTGCCACTTTCCATTCAGATGGCAATAGAGGAGGAAGATTGAATACTTTGCTGTATGGCACCAACTTAAAACGTAACATTTTAGATTGAGTAGGTTTTACAAATTGCTCAAAAGAAACACTGGAATCTGCCATGGAGTTTGCCAAAATAGGGCCAACATTTGAAAAGCATGTGTTAAATGCTTCGGCTATTTCACCGGGTGAGGTAAGGTTGGCATCATTTAGCTACTTTTAATTCATTCACGAATGTCTCACTAAAAGAACGACCTAGTAAGCTATTAATTGTTTTCCAGGCCTCTTTGGGATTGTTATTTTGAGTAGTTATTTATTACGGTAGTAATCAGCTTTGGCCTGTCGTAAGGCAATATTGACCTTGTTTCTAGATGCCTTATATTCATCCCAATCCGTATTTAGCTTAGTTATCATCGCTCTGCGCTTTTTCTACTCTATCAAAAAGTAACATTTTTATTTCACTAGTCAACCACGGATACTAGACGATTTCTTTCTAATATGCTGAATTAGAGCATGCTTGTCTGGGACCTCAAGAAATAATTCTTTCCAAAGATTCCACATAGAGTCTGTGTCTGATTGTAGGACAATTTGTTCCCACGGCTGAGCAAGAAGGTCCTTATTAAAATGATGTTGATTAAACCGTTTCATATTTCATACTTCAATTTTTTAGCCTTCTTGTGTGAGCTTATGATAGGGTTTATTTTCCTTATTCCATAAATCAAACTGTGATCACTAATTCCGGTATGTATTACACCTGACAAATTGATTTTCTCTGGCATAGACGTTACGTAGTGATCAATAAGACTGAGTACAAGACCTATTAGTTATTCGTGTGCCCTCAGTGATTAATTGAGATAATTGATATGCTTCATAAATAGTTTTCAGTGTTTTTGTTGGTTGGTCAGAGACACTCTTTAACATATCACAATTCAAATCCCCTAAGATATGGAGTTCATTGTTTTCATCATCAATCAAGCCAATCATTTTTTCAAAAGCATAAAAAATTCGGATGAGTTGATTGTCGGGTGGTCGGTAAACAGATGCAACAATAAAATTACGGCTATTTGGTTTACAGATTTCTAAACAAACAGCTTCGAGACCATCAGGAACAAGATCATTTCTGGTTTTATAGTTAATTGAACTACGGAGATAGACACACACACCTCCACCTCTACGTGATCTATCTTTCCTGATAATATCGTTGCCAGAATTAAATATTTACCAAACCATCTGAAATCGAAGAATCCAGTCTAGTTTCGTTTAAGGCAAAAAGGTCGAAATACATAAACAATTTCGATATGCGTAATTCATCAACATGTTTCGGCAAACTGACTATATTAAGTAGAGCCATTTTAAATCCCTTTGCATTGGGACCATCAGAAATTAAATTAGGTGCAAACTGATACGAATCGACGCTCGTGTTTACTAATGGTCAACGTGCAATACCCAATTTAAAATTACTTTGTAAAAGCTGACTTCCCGAAAGATTAAGGTGCAATTCTCTAGAATTCAAATGTGCAGCTTCTATATTAGAGTTAGTTACAAAGTTCCAGTTATTCTGGTTGCATAAAGATTTAATTAATCTATTTGTTTCGCTTACCCTATCTGATAAGGCTTTGACATCGGTTCTTGTTAAAATCCCAGTTGTATACGTAAATTTGGGGAGAATTTAAAAAAATATATTTATGAAATAAAATATATTTTTAAATGTATTTACGTGCTACCAGGTGCCTTTAATTAAATGTCATACATTTATATGAGGGGAAAGAATGCAAATTTTCAATGTTACAATATATTACGTACAGGAAACGTTTTGACTGTTAAGCGTACCAACATTTGCAAGACTATTCTCTCTACCTCGCTTTCGAATCTAACTTTCCTGTACAACTTTCTTAACAACGTGCTTAGCTTAATAAAGAATAATCTTGAGTGATTTTATATCATGTTTCAGAGCTGTAAACCAAATTGTCGTAGAAAGTGCATATGTTCCGCTTTCAAATGCGGCAAAAGACCGTGTGGTACGAACGCCATTTGTGGAATGAAGTAAGGTTGCTTTCTTCGAATGCAACTTTCCTGCGCGTGAAAGTAAACATTTTTTTGTGATTCGCGAGGCGCTGGTCGACAATCATCCCAACAAATTGCTGTGCATAAACGCAACTACCTTTACCGAACATATCGCTACAAAATCTGCCAATTAAATGTGAGTTAATTGCCTTTTGTTTGTGCATGTTTAGTTACATCAAAAAGAATGACGCAAAAGTTTATATTGTTCTGCATTAATTTTATCCCCCATTCCACGTTTTATACCCATTCGGTTCCGTTCTGCGTTTTATCCCCATTCTGTTCCGCGTTTTATCCCCATTCCGTTCCGCGTTTTATCCCCATTCCGTTCCGCGTTTTATCCCCATTCCGATCCGCGTTTTATCCCCATTCCGTTCCGCGTTTTATCCCCATTCCGATCCGCGTTTTATCCCCATTCCGTTCCGCCTTTCCGTTCCGTTCCGCCATTCCGTCATTCCGGTTCCGCGTTTTATCCCAACCACTTCATTGCTGAGGGGCAAGTCCACTACAGCTAATCTGATATCATAATCACTTCATTCATAGAGTTGTTAACACCCAGATCATTTTTATCTCCGCTTTCGTTGATTTCAATCGATTTCACCAGTTCGGCTTCGGCAGGATTTGCCTTCACTCGTTACTTGTCTATTTTAGTTTGTTCCTTTTTAAACAGAAATAATCGGACCAGGTACTAAATGCAGTTGTTGGATCCATTGAATAGAACGATTAAATATACGTCCGCACTCGCCAAAATCTCCCAGGATCTCACTTATATCAGATCAAAATACTAACCGTGAAGCACTCAGCATTAACTATTTTTAATTTTACACTATGTTACCCTCATTTAAAAGTAAACCAGATCTTATTGCTGCGGAGCGAGCGAGCCTGAAGCGAGCGAGCGAAGCAACAGACCTAATTTGTGTATGTAGGGGACAGCGTTGCCAGCTGTAATTTTGCACAAATCCCAAGTAAGCTCCCTAAATATCCCGAGATTTCTTTGAAAATCCCGAAATTCTTACTTTCATTCTCATTCATTTCATTCTCCCAGTCTCTGCGCAATTTAGGCCTCAGGCCACCTATTGTGTGTTCTTTGCCTCTTTATTTTGCTTTTGAGAGCCTTCCAAAACAAAATTTTGTTAAATACGCAGGTCAATAGAGCTTACAGCCGTGGCAATTAAAGTGTTCCTAAAATATTGGAAGGCACTAGATAGGATCGAGTAAAACCACGGCGGGCCGAGTCCTTACTCGCCCTTCGGGCTCGCGCTTTAGCTAAATTTGGTGAAGTAGATACAGTCCCAGTGAGTGAGAATAGTGAGTGAGAATAGTTTTAATAAGAAAAAATATAAGAATATAAGAAAAAAAAGTATTCAAAAAATTAAGAAAAAAAAGTATAAAACAAAAGCGTGTAACTGGGCTCGAACCCGGAACAAACAGGTCAAAAACGCGCGACCTAGACCACTGAGCTAATGCGGCCAATCGAAAGTTACCTGTTAAAAACTTTATTTATACTGCTTATGTAACCGTGCTTGTAGACACCGCTGTCAAATGTATCAAATATTAACTTATTGCAGGCTCGCCGTGGTTTTACTCGATCCTATCTAGTGCCTTCCTAAAATATTGTATCAATTCATTTGACAACATGAACGAATTCATTTGATAAAACATTTGAAGATTTTACAATTTCCTAAATAATTGATCAACTTCCTGTTGAATGCTCCAATCACCATTGGCTTTGGCACAAGCGGCCAATCCCAACAGAGCAGGAAGTGACCAGAGATGGTCAGATTTGTGAAGTTTGTAAACAGTTCCACCAACTGTCAAATCAATTTGTTCTAGTGAGCAGATGAATTGATGCAATATTTTAGGAACACTTCAATTCCCACGGCTGTAAATATGACAGCATAAATTGTCTATTTAACAAAATAGTTTGTTAACTAGCTAATTTCACCAAAAACTTGATTACTAAATTTAGAACTCGAATTCTGAAAAATCCCAAAAAAATCCCGAGTTTGAATTTTTAAAATAAGAATCCCAAAAACATCCCAACTGGTGTAAAAAATCCCGAGATCTCGGGATAAAATCCCGGACTTGGCAACACTGGTAGGGGAGAATTTATCTCAAACCATGTTTACCGCAGTGCATTGTGGTCATGCGCGTTCGGAAATGCGCAGAACACCTTTCCTCACCTGTGTTTCGTCACCAATTATGTGTTGTGTTCCGAAGGTATTATGTTTCAGGCTGGCTGTTTAAAAAATCGTAGTTAGTCAAAAGCATAAAGCTCGATAGCACATCTATAGTTGGGTTTTGAAACCAGAAATACGTCAAATTTTTAGACTTGCGGCCATGTTGGATGGCCCCCTTACGTTTTGAAACAAAAGTTTTACGTTTTAAGGCAAAAGCTTCCTAAAAATTAGTTTTCTAAAAGAAACTACGTTGATTTAATTCTTAAGTGGGGCTTCAATTTTATTTGTATTTTGTATTACGATGCACTATCCAGTGGTCAAAACTCAAAAGCAAATGCCTTATCAAGGTTAAATTATATATGCGAGAGGAAGACAGCTTGTTTTTCTTAATATATTCATTTTTGAAGTCTGCTGTTTGCATTAATAGTCAAGTACTACAATTTAAAACGAGTTTGTTATTCGCACGACAATGTTAAATCTCGTATTAAATTGCAGTGGAATTTTAATATACATTCTATTTGATAGTATCGCGTCTGTGAAATTCTATTAAAGCGCGTTTGTTTTGTCGATAATAATTTTCCAACATTACCATTTGAGCTAATAGTCAACTATAATCAAAGTTAACAAACCACAGTTACCAAACAAAGACGCTGCATAATATATTCATGTTATGTTCTAAAACGCATCTGCTGTTCACGCGACATTATTTGCCGTGGAATTATGAGAGTTTTAAATTTCGTGTGTTTGTGTTCTAGCAAATATTTCCAACAAACATAATTATACAACAACTAAGAATTTCAGAGTTCACTGTAGCTGTAAAAAATTATTCCTTATCGATAAAGCATTTGCTTTTCGACTTCGTTCAACGTTGACCCCTTTTGACCCCTTATGCTTAAGCCAGTGTGAAACATGATATCTTCTGGCAGACAAACTGAGTCAAGCTGAGTAATGTACTGGCAGGCTAGTAATGCACACTATCCCACTGAATATATTTTGGGTTGCATAAATGTCATTTTCCAATAATAATAAGCCCAAATTATTTAACACATAAATTGCCCAGCTGGGTGTATAAGTGTGCGTCATTTGTCTTTAGTTCGGTCCAGATCCAGACTCATCACTACAAATAGCCTAGAACAACTCGACCATGGCTTCGAGATAAATATTTAATGAACGTTGACCAAACCTTACCTGACTTAATTTCAAAATCTTGTGCAGGGCGTGCAATTTCTCCGTCTTCAATTTAGTATTCCTGAAACCAGTTGACAAGCTGTTTTAGCGTCCTTGTTTTTGGCTCTTGACCGCTAGAAGTACCATTAACCACTTCAGAATAAAGACGTTTCGATATATTCGTCCGATTGGCACCGACCAAACTGGTTTTGGTTTGTCTTTAATTTATCTGTGGATATACATTTTTTGAAATACACATTTTAGGTATCATAGTTTATTTAATATTTCTTTCAACCAAGAATTCCTTCCAACAATGATTAGACGCGTGACAAAAAGCCCATATGTTGTTATTTTGTATGAACCATAATGCTGTTGATATATATTTTATATATTTAAGCTTTTGAAATCTTGGCACAAAAAATATGTAATTGACACAAAACTTGTTTTCAAACACAAGCACAAGCTATACTGTAGTGCTATACCATAAAATGAAAGAAAGAAAGGAAGTAGGCAGAACAAAAGCAAATTCAAAAGAAAATATTCTCTGCTTTGTCCTCATAAACCTCTGAGAGGTTCATTTGTTTTGATGCTCTACAGGGTGTCCCAAAAACTATTGAAAATGATCTATTGTTAGAATTTCAATGCCTAGCACTAAATTTCAATGCCTAGCACTAAATTGAACCCGCGAGTGGATAAAGTATTGACATAAAAGTCGTAATTAATAGTAATACTCAGTGTTAACCATTTTTGTGCCAGACAAAAAAACTAAACCTACGAGTGCATATTAAAAATGCAATCAAATTTTATGCATGGCTATTTGATTTAGAGAAAACAATTTACAAATATAAATTCCCATGAGCAAAACAAACGTACTTTTACAAAGATATTTTAATTTTTTAACAAGTGCTAGGGCATTCAAATGTTAACAATAGATCATTTTCAATAGTTTTTGGGTTTTTTGGGACACCCTGTAAATGCTTCTGTCCTAACGAGGACTAGCCTTCGAATCGGATTTGTTAGGTCGCACAATTGATTTGATTTCTTTATGTTTTCCTTTGTTTTCTACTTACACTTAAAGCTTTACTGAAACTCGCCGCGTAGTCAGGACGTGGCTTTACTCGTTACATTTCATAAGTTTATCCTACCATTGCATGTGTCTCCGCAGACATATACCATTCTGAGAAACGATGGCGTCTTAAACAGGTTTTCATATTAGGCCTATGGAATTAAGGTTACTGTTTACCGTCACTTTAACTTTGGAACGTTGACGCGGAAAATTTTCATTATTCATTATTCATTATTGCAAATGTAGAAAATGTGATGGCATCTAGATTCAATGACGTCACACATTGAATGTTTTCGCGATTGGATCCTCGCTGTTTTAATTTAAGGTGGCTCCCTATGGTTTTGTTCAGTTATAACCGGATTTATACACACGTAAAAATCTCACAACTTGTAACAAGTCTGCAGACAAGCCGTCAACAACATGTGTTCGCACTGCTTGTGTCAAGTTGTCAACAAGTTGCTCCAAGCTTGTTGACAACTTGTAACAAGCTTGACGAAAATATCAGACTTGCTACAAGGTTGTTCTAACAACTCTGATACAATCCTGTTGTAGCAAGTTTGTTACAAGATTGACAACACAAGGCTGTAACAATATTGTTATATCATGCTGTATCAGTCTTGTTGGAACAATCTTGTAACAGGTCTGATAGTCCCATCAAGCTTGTTACAATTTGTCAACAGCTTGTTCCAAACTTGTTTCAACAAATTTGGAACAAGCAGTGCGAATACATCTTGTTAACAACTTGTGAACCGACTTGTTACAACTTGTTTGCAGGTCTGTAGCAACTTGTGCGTTTTTACGTGTGTAGAGATCAGACCACAGATCAGACGCTGTCCGCACGAATCACGCGCGTGGAATGTTCGTGACCAGCTATAATAAAATTTTTCACATTCAAAGTTGAAAACATTGTTTTTGCCGATATTTTTGTGTTTCTACACACAAAAAAGACGACAGTTCTTCCGTACAATCGTTTGTGTTTCCAAGTTCAAATATTAGGTGCTTTAAATCAGTTTTAAAACAATTTTTAGGCGCTTTTTTATGTCCGGTAATGTAATTTTTGTTGCTCGAAATTTTACGAAAGTGTATGGACTCCGACTGAACCATTTTGTATTGTCTTTATCGACTTCATGGCTTTTCTGAAATGTTACCGAAGCTTATGTAAGTTTTCTTGTTTAATTAAGCTCGGATGTCTGTCGTGTTTTAATAAGATAGTCTTATAACTATCGTGCATACAGTCATGAGTTTTGAAAATATTTTCGTACATCGGTTTTTAATGACAAGAATAAATTTAAGAAGCAATGGTTTGATTTGATGCCTTATTATGTCTTGTTTTTACTTTTTGGCAATATGAATGTCTCTTAATCTCTTCTTAAATAAGGTTAAACCAAAAATTTCAAACGAAAAAATTCTACGGCTATTATCACAGGTCACCCGGAATGCTACAGTGCTAATATAGCGTTCAGTGGGACAGCTTCTGTTACATAATGTATATATTAACACAAAGGTTGGCAAGTAAATACAAATTTGAACACTCGTACAAAGTTTAAACCACAAAAAAATCTGCAAAAAGACTTCGATATTCATTTAAAAACATACACATATTGAGAAGGCATACCTGAAAAGCATATACGTTGTATTTTTGTGTCAATTCAACATTTTTTACCCAACGAAATTCGCGAAAAATCATCAAACTTTTAGTTGATTTTCGCTAAAACTGTGCGCGATGCCGGCTGCCTGCCTTACGTCACAGGAAAAAGCTCCCTGATTGGCCAGGTGAAAACTCAATTTTTTTACCGCGAAAGCAAAACCGGGGAGCTACGTAATTCTCAATGAATATACAATGCTTCTTCTTTTGAACCTCTTCACATCTTTAGCACTTCAGTTTAAAATTTTTCGCAGTTGTTTGCACTTGTTACTGAGTTGTTGTTTTTAAAAAAGCTTTCACTTCAAATTTCCCTCCGCAGCGTTGGCGTAGCTCTTTGAAAATTTTAACATTTCTCCCCCCGGTTTTGCTTTCGCGGTAAAAAAATTGAGTTTTCATTTGGCCAATCAGGGAGCTTTTTCCTGTGACGTAAGGCAGGCAGCCGGCATCGCGCATAGTTTTCAACTAAAAATTTGATGACTTTTCGCGAATTTCGTTGGGTAAAAAATGTCGAATTGACACAAAAATACAACGTATATGCTTTTCAGGTATGCCTTCTCAATATGTGTATGTTTTTAAATGAATATCGAAGTCTTTTTGCAGACTTTTTTGTGGTTTAAATTTTGTACGAGTGTTCAAATTTGTATTTACTTGCCAACCTTTGTGTTAATATATACATTATGTAACCACCACTAACAGATGCTGTCCCACTGAACGCTATATTAGAACTGTACGCATTCCGGGTGACCTGTGCTATTATCAAAAACACGCATTTCTCGCTGTTCTGGTTGTTGTCCACGAAATGTGCCGGACTCCACGCGTGAAAAACTGGTTTCAAAAATTTTATGACGTCAAAGCAAAAAAATATAATGAAATTAAACTGTAAATTTTGCCGGTTTCCTTCGGTGAATTTTTTTAAAATTTTGCTCATCAATTACCTTCGCTCAAGTGCTTGAAATGTCATTTTTTCGAAAAATTTTTCTTTAAAGATTTTTCTTTATATTGATTTTTGACATTTTGTAGGATAATAAAAAAAACCTATTGATAGAATTTTTTTAAAGTGTGTAAGTGAAACCTTTACGTTAGTACCATACAACATGTTCAATTAAAAAATAATTCACCGAAGGAAATCTCAAAAATTGCGGAAAGAAGACGAAACGCAAGTCATGTTCTTATCCATTTGTTGCCATGGCAACAATCTTCTAGCGCAAAATCACCACTTTAAAATCTTCAGCAAGACTTCAATAACACTTGTACTGAATTTCATAGTTTTGTAATGAAAGATGTGGAAATGAGACGGTCTTAACGGCTACAATGCACTTTTTAACTAAAACCCTATGGGGCCACCTTAAACAAATAAAACGTTGGTAATCCGCAACAAGAAAGTATCTTGGCGCGTCTTGTTTTGAATAATTGTATCCGAACATTCCGAAAATATATCTTTGTTTGATATTGAGTAAGTTATGTTGTGTTTACCTGAAATATTATACCTAAAATATTTAGCTTTAGCTAAGAAAATAAATAATGAAAAAATTTCAAATAATGAAAATTTCACGCGGGTATCAAAAACACATGCGGGCGGGTGACGGTAAACAGTAACCTTAATTCCATAGGCCTTACGCCAGCATCGGCGACATTAATTCATTGTCGGTGATTACTCACGAGTAAAACTTTCTTTTTGAATAATAAAATGAGTCGCCAACCATGAGATTTGAGATTTTATATAAACACGCATCGTGACTATGAAAATTATGGCTAATCATTAACTATGAAGTAGAGACGCAGAGTAGACCTACCTTCAAAACACAGAATGATATTGGAACGTTAACTGTCTCTGCAACGTAACTGGAGTGAACCAATACGACCAAAAGCTCACAGTAACTGTCTTATGTTCATTTGGCCTGAAAACCAAGAGTCTTGGTAATTTTGTAAATGCCCAAGGAAAACGAAGTTCAACCGGACGCCATTAAATTCTGGAACCAATTGGACGCTGAGATCATTGATCTGAATAATACTGGATCACGCATACATAATAAAATTTTGAAGTCATCGCCGCCATCTTGGTACTCCAAATTCGTCATTTCTGCTGGCTTCACTTGAGGCATATGTATGCGTGATCCAGTATTATTCAGATCAATGGCTGAGATCGACGAAGTAGACATTGCAGCCGTGACAAAATTTCTTACTTAAAGAAACTTGTGGACCCTAGAACAACGTGAACAGCTACGGCATTTGGATAATGGACACACGGTGTACAGCCCCAGTACAATTAAAACACAACCGTCTCTCACTGATGCATTTCTTACGATCTACTGACGTAACTACTTTAGGAAAATCGATTGACGCGTGGCTAATCTCGTTACAATCGAGACACACCGTCTCTGTTTTGCTTCTGGTTAGCGCGCTTGGATTGCCTTGGAATAGTTAACTCGCTTAAACAAAGTTATTCTCAATGAATGATTGTCGCGCTTTAAAGGGTAACGGCAACAAAAATTTTTAAACTTTTATATCTGCCTTATTTGGTGAGATATTTTGACTTGAAATCTTTAGTTGTCCGCCATCTTGGGTACTTATAGATATGCATGATACGTCACAACTGGGGTCACGCAATTTTTTTTCTTACGACACAATGATTAATCTTCTTCGTTAACCCACACACATGGTAAGTGTTTAGGATTTCAGCATGGACTGAAAAGGTTTTAGACAATATTTGATTGTTGGTAGGTATTTAGGAGAAGCTTTGAATGGCTTATCCCTGTTGTGACGTCACCAAAACATTGTTAATAAGGTTAAAAATTATTCCAAGATGGCGGACAGTTCGATTATTCAGGTGACAATATCTCCCAAAGTAAAACAGATATAAAAAATTTGTAAAGACTTCTATATATTACTTTTAGAGTTTCTTTCAAACGAGGCAATAAAAATTTTTGTTGCCATTTCCCTTTAATATCTAGTACGTTCACCATTAATATTGTCATCATATATCATAATTATTATTATGATAACAAGTATTACCAATCGCGCTTTTCAAATACTTTTTTACAAAAAAATATAGATAGAGAAAGTTATAGAACCTAAAATAGAAAGTTATAGAAGCTAAAATCTAATTTAATAGAAAGCCATAGAATCTAAAATCTCATTATAATCATTATAAATCTAAAATCTTATTATAAAACTAAACGTTGCTACAATTTATTATAAAAAGTCCCAGTATGAAGTTTTAATTTTGCTAGCATTCTATCTCTTAATTTGATCTTGAATGTTTCAAAAGGTAGATTCTTTAAGCTGTAACAAAAGCTCCTTTGACCAACTGACCAGATGCTGTTTTGTACTGTGGGACATGAAGCATATCTCTGTTCCTGGTATTCAAGTCGTGAACATCACTTCGGGTTAAAAATAGATTGCATAGGTATGGTGGTGCCCATTCATACATTTCTAAAATTCATTAATAATTCATGACATAATTAACCAATGAAATGCTTGAAACAGCGTCCCTTGAGGACCTTTATACCCTGTCCCTGATATAGACTTTCCCATACTCATTAAATATTCATATATAGATCACATGTACCTGTATGATAAAGCTACATGTAGCTTTATTTTTTGAAGCTGAAATTAACAGTACAATTATTAAACACAGGTGTCATAACGCAGTTAACGTTTCCGTCAGACACACGGCATTCTTTGTTAACAAAAACACTCTCGTCAATACTAGCCAAAACCTCATCGGAAACATCACACTCAAATCACACACTGGATTTGTTGTCTCCACCATGGTTGCCCCAACGCTACTTTCTGCATCAAAATTGTCCTTTGACGAATTCATTTTATTCGGAACTCCAAGACATTCTCCCACTTTAAATACTTGTTCTTCGCATGATCTCTCGTACCTCTGCAAAGCATTTGACTTCACTTGTGACCAGTGCGCTCACGAATTTGCTTCTCATCAATTGAATTTTGATGCGGACGAGTTGCACATGACTCTCAAACAATGCGCTGTCTTCCTTTCCAGAACATCTATTGCACACAGCTTATCAGGAAGAATTCTATTCAATGTTAAATTAACCCGACAACAGAATTTTCATAATGAAACTGTGTTTTATCTCGGCAGGGTCTGAAGTAAAAGGCATCTTTTGGTTCAGCTAATTTCTCGACCATCGAGACGAAAAGTACAGTTTATATAACGACACGAGACAACGTTCATGCTTGGCTCCCGCCTTATGGCAGACATGCTCTACATTACGAGGCGTTTATATTTAGTCAGGGAGGCAGAAGTAATTGTACCTACCTTCTCGGGGGAAAATCTATTTTGCTTTTAAATTGTCCGTTAGATGCCTAATATAACAATTCTGAATGTTGTTTGGCCCGATTTATCTTGCGGGCTTCGATCAACACAGTTTTCTTCAGTTTTATTAAGAAACTATTATGTAGTCAAAAATAGCAAACTTTCAAGTTTGCTTATTTAAAAAATAACTTGTATCATCAGAAAGCTTATAAAAAACAACAAATAAGACATCATTACGGGCAACCTGATTTTCAAGCAGTTTTTGAGTTATCGCTGCTTCAAAATAGGAAAACGTCCTAAAATGACGATAATTTCCTGGGCACAAGTCTAAAAATAAGTTTTCAAATCATAACTCAATAAAAACGTGAAAAATAAAAATAACCACAATAATGTGTTATATGTAGTTTTTTATTACCTTTTTGATAACGTAAGTGGTTTTTCCTAAAAATAAATCTGGAATTTTGGCTTTTTTGACAATAATATAGTTTTATAGAGAATTTAGGGAAAAACGCGTTGGCTGGAGCCCACAAGAAATTTTATCGCGTTCAACATTCAAAATTATTAGACCTAAAGGTACAATATAAACTTAAAATGAAATTGCCCCTCGATATGGTAAGTAAATATGTATTTTACACCTCTGCCTCCCGGACTAATTTGAGGTCAGTCAGACCACCGTGAAATGTTTTTGACATGCTTTCATTGAATACTATACAATTTTCAGACAATGAAAAGTTCTTCGACCTCAACAGGCGGTGCTCGCCTGCCCGTATATCGAAAAGTTTTCCGTTGTAAAAATACATTGTATACATGAGTAACTCCGATGTGTGCCTTCCCAATAGCTTCTTTTGCCAAAGAACAATTTCCTCTTCCTCTATGATTTCACTTCGTAGTTTCTTCTTGCTTGCCACCTGAATCCCATTGGCCGTAGCGTCCTTCATTTCGGCATCTAACAACTTTTGAAACCCTCTAAACCAACGGAAAATACGATACATGCAAATGTTGTGAGCTAAACCTAAAAATTAAACACTATTACGTTTGTCTAAATTCTCACAACCATAACATACCTTCGGTCATCTTTGTCCAAGATATTTACTACCTGTCTCTAATCCTCTAACATCCGAAAGTGATGTCTGTTTAAACCACACATAATACAACAAAAAAGTACGGGATGGATACCGCTCTCCCATAGAATTCGCTGCTTCTCCGACAATCTTACTTAACCAAAAGACTAGAGAAGTTATACATGCATCTCTGCAAGCCATGTTGTTAATGGCTGAATTGGGCGAGCATCGTCGAGTCGAGACCATCCTCCGCGGAGTTCACTTCTTTTATCTGTTTTGAAGCCCTCCATGCATTCATTAAAAATTTTAAAGCCAACTTTGTTGCATACTTCGTGCTTCTAGGTGTCGCCCTTTCAAGCAAACATTGCTCGTCTTTAGCACTTCGAAACTGAGACATCAACTTCTGACGCCCGACTGAATTCTACAAATCTCAATATTTTAGCCCAATTTAAATTAACCGTCATGGTCATACCTGTATTCTAATTCATTAGAATTTTCATCCTGCTATTGTCCTACTTACGTGCAGTGAAGGAGAACAACAATACACTTGATAAAAACCAAATCACTTATTCTTTCATTGGCAGGGTAAACGAAAGGTGAAGACATTTACAAAACTCGTAATCGGGCTTTATCGGTGCCTAAAGTCTTTAAGTTACAGTTAAATGCCGAGAAGGAGGGATGTATGTCATATACAACCCCCGAGGACGCGCAGCGTCTGAGGGCTGTATATGACATACATCCTGACTTTCGAGGTATTTAACTAACTTAATTTATTTTTGAAGAGGTTTTCTAAAACAGAGTCTTTTGACGTTAAACAATTTAAGTCGAGATTCGTCGAGATTTTTCCATAACTTTAATCTAATTATTTATTCAAGGTAAATAACCTATATACAACCCGCGGTACATCAAAGAAAACCGACTCAAAAATAGATTAAGCACCGATAAAGCCCTCTTGCTTGGTTTGTAAATATTACTTGTATGTCATTAAGGAGTCTCTATATTCTAGGTGGTCTTTAACTGGGAGCCAACGAATCGAATTAAGTGCTGGTGTTATGTGGTCGTATTTTCTTGTGTTGGTTATAATCCTAACGGCAAAATTTTGTACCACCTGTAGTTTATTAATGCTGGTCGTAGATGTATTCGACCACACAGTGGAGCAATAATAATGTTTGCTCATGACTAAGGCTGCAACAATTGTACGAAGCATATTACTGTCAAAGTTGTACCTTACTCTGTTTATTTGGCACAACTTTGACATCGATGATGACACGAGGTCGCAAATATGATGATCGTACGTTACAATCCTGGACAAAAACTATGTGGACAGTAATTATTTTACCAAGTTTTCATATCTAAATCAAAACGTACTATCATTTCTTTCATCCCCCGCACCCCCTGTACAATGTTGTGTCCTACTATGTTGAATAAACACCAAGAGATATGAATCATAGCACCAACATTGTTTGGGGGGAGAGGGGGAGCTATTTCTTCACGAAAAGGCGCTGCGTGCGTATATTTGCGCAGGTGTCCACTTAATTTTGGCCAGGATTGTAGGTTGTTATCTAAAGACATTCTTACGAACTGTTTCCTATCAGATAAATAGCTTCTAAACCAGCGCAATGCTTGACCAGATACACCATGCGGCCCAATTTTCGTAACAATATAATATGGTCGATACTATCGAAAGCTTTCGACCGATCTAAAAGCACTAGAGCGGAGATTTTTTGTTATCCATTGCATTCAACAACAAATCACTGTTCATAATATTGAGCGTTTCAGTGGAATGGTGCTTTTTGTTTCCACTTTGATGGCTGGAAAGACGACCGGTGCGATTTAAGAAGTCGTTGAATTGCTTGAGTGCTAATTTTTCACAAATTTTCGACAGAACATTAACTGGTATCTCATGATCTTCTTCTTTTAATAATGGAAGAATTCTGAAAATTAGTCCACGATTCTGGGAAAGTCGAAGTATAAAATGCACTGTTTATAATGTCTGTCAGTGGTCCTAGGATGACGGGCGGGCTATCCTTGATAATGCGTATACTAATTTTATCGGGTCCAATAGATTTGTTTGAAGGCATAGACATTATATTTTCTTTGACATCTTTCGGGTTTACAAGAGTAAAGCTATCTTCAACCGATCTGTTTGTTCTTTCAGATTGGTGCTCAAATTCAGTTGACATATTGATATTATTGTGTAGGGCTAGCTTTATGGCTTTTTCGGCAGTTGTTTTCCCAACTGATTAAAAGAACTGGTTAAACTCATTGGCAACCATTTCATGATTATTGTTGTAAGACAGCTTTGCATGGTCTTTGGGCGGAATACACTTGTTAATTAACTTCCGTAACGATCTAGGATTGTCCTTGTGCGTGCTAACTTCAGTGGAAACATATTCTCGATCAGCAGTTGTCAAGATTGATTTAATCGATCTTTGAGCGTCTTTAAATTTGTTCCAATCGTCGATATTTCGCGTACGTTGATAACGGCGATGGAGTTGGTGTCTGGTTTTCATCTGTTTCTTAATTTCAGGAGTTAAGAATGGACAGGTACACTCACGGATCTTTATTAACTTGACTGGAGCATAAGCATCCAAGGTAGACTGAAAAGCACTGTTGAATTTTTCGAGTTTGAAATTTGCATTAGGAATAGCAAGTTCTTCTGGGTATGCGAGGAATAGTGAGGTAATAGTGAGGAATAGCGAGGTAAGTTCTTCTGCTCTTGACGCAAGGTGGATTATAAACTTTGAGGCATCATAATTTTTATCACTTCGTGTTCAAACGAATTTTGGAGATAGTTTTGGAAGTTTCAACCTTAACACCGTAAAAATCGGTAGGTGATCACTTATAAGTATGTCTAGTACTCCACTTTTGAGAACCAGATTGGGGGTTGAAGTCAAAATCACATCAATCAACGATTCACAGATGTCTGTAATCCTAGTTGGTGTTGTAATCATTTGCTTTGGGTTCACTTCAAACATAAAGTTTTCTAAAGCTATGCTCTCCGGGCCAGTCTTTAGGACGTTACAGTTGAGGTCACCCAGAATAAAAAGGCTTGTCCAACAAGAGGACATCGGTGTAGTTTGGCTTCAAGTTCATTTTCAAAACAGAACAAGGGGCAATTGGGAGGTCTATAAGATACGCAGATGGCGATGGATCTTGATTTTTTAT
This sequence comes from Muricea muricata, assembly GCA_963855995.1. Taxonomy (NCBI): domain Eukaryota; kingdom Metazoa; phylum Cnidaria; class Anthozoa; order Malacalcyonacea; family Plexauridae; genus Muricea; species Muricea muricata. The sequence continues at coordinate 64,383,231 of OY979717.1, forward strand.
ACTGCGGGAGTTTCAGCCAAAGTTGGTGGAAGTGGTCAGTAGAAACTGACGTAATCTCTTTAAGTACGGTCGCTTTAATATCCTTCCGAACGTAATCAGCAACCCCACCTCCGCGTTTATGAAGACGATCCCGTCTATAAAGAGTATAACCTTCAATATTCATTTCGATATGGTAGTGTTCAGCCAGATCTCAGATAGTGCAATTACTTCCATTTGCGTCTCCATTGCGAATTCCTGTAGTTGAGTCAAGTGTGCAGAGTTGCATTGAGGATCTAATGTTCAAATGAACTAGTCGAAAATTCAATGATGTCTTCAAAGGGGTATAGATATCGGGAAGAAATTGTCGTACATTTGGCGCCATGTGCTTAGGTACAATTTTTGAAATTGGTTGACCAACTTTGGAATGACCATACTTACCAATTTGGAAGGTTAGGTGCAAGCTGTTGACCGAGGTGGCCTGGAACCCAGCGCCCAGCGGTGGTACTTGGATTAAGGAAAGATCCATGCAATGGGCAGCTTGCACCCATCACACCATTCGAAATGGTGGGAGGAAAAAATGAAATAAGAATAAAAGAAATGTCGAAATCATATCTATATATATAATCATCCAGCCTCTTTTCCCGAGGGTGGGACGGTGGGAGCTATTTATCTCGAGACGCTTTGCGTACTGAACAGTTAATGACCAACATCATGCGCGGTCAGCGCAAGTACAGGCACACCCAGCATTGACACCTAACTTCCGGATCATTGACGCATGGCTTCCTACCTATTAACCTTGGTTATTATATAACCTCATATTAGTTGAAAAAAAAATGGAGAACTTTGCGCTTTAGAAGCCAGATTGAAGAAAGTTATTCACATTGAATGATTGTCGCACAATAGTTGGGAAAAATACAGAACTTTGCACTTTAGGGGGCCAAAATTAAACAAAATTATTTGCAATAAGTGGAAAAAATTGCACCCCTGACTTAAACCCTTGGCTTTGCTGTGTTTATCATTAAGAAATCTAAAACATTTTCCAATTAAAATTATTTGATTGTTTTTTTATTTAATTTTTTCAGTTGTTACAATTATTTTACATTGGCTTTTACATTACGGGTTTTACAGATTCCGAAATCCCGAGTTTTACAGATTCCGGGTTTTCGTATTCCTCATTCTATTCCTGATTCCTCATTCTGGGTTTTACAGATAGTCAAATATCACCAGCATTTTTGTGTCTTGTTTACTTCATGAACTCAAATATTGCAGGGGTGTAACTATGATGATATTTGGAGTTTGTTTCGTCTTATATCTGATCAAAATAATAGTAATAATAATTAATACTTATATAGCCCTATTTACAATAACAGATCAGTAGCGCTTAACACAAAATATATCCTATTTACAATTCTATAAGTTACAAATCTAAAATAGGAGTTTACTATTATGTTAAAAATTGTTGAATAAAAAGATAGGTTTTTAGTGATTTCTTAAACTTCTCAATTTCGACTATGGTTCGAATGCCAACTGGAAGGCTATTCCATAACTGAGGTGCAGCAGCATAAAACGATCTCTGCCACCCAATGTTAGCAACAAGCATTTTCCCACTCGGAGGTAGTAGCAGAATACAGTCGTTGGATCAAAGACCATAGAATAACTTGGATTTGACTTTAATCAAGTCTTGAATATAAGAAGGTGCTAGCCTGTGGATGGCCTTAAAAGTTAAGAGTAGCACTTTAAAGTGAATTCTTGCTTTGACAGGAAGTCAGTGTAATTGGCGTAGAACAGGAGGAATGTGGGAACGCTTTCGAATATCCACGACTAGTCTGGCGGCAGCATTTTGAACACGTTGGAGTTTAGAAATCTGTTTCTTGGGAAGTCCATAAAGTAAGCTGTTGCAGTAGTCTAATTTGCTGGTAATAAATGCATGTATTAGGATCAACAGACTGTCTTTAGACAAGAACTTCTTAATACGCCTGATCATTATGAAGATGGAAAAAACATGCTTTACACACATTCGTTACATGAGTAGACATCTTTAAATGTGAATCAAGCCAGCTGCCCAGATTTTTAACAATGGGCCTAGGATAGATTGTGGAGTTATTTACTAAGACACTCATAGGTTCTAATTTACTCAGTTGCTGACGAGTACCAATAATCATAAACTCAGTCTTATCGTCATTCATCAGCAGTCTATCATGGATCATCCACCTCCTAATCTTCTCTATGCAATTTTCCATAGCTAGCAGAGCATCTTGTTGTGATGAACCAGAAGTGGGCTTAAATAAAGTTGCGTATCATCGGCATAGCCATGTGCATCAGGAAGTTGGTCTTCAATTACTTTGAACAGCTTTGATGCATATATGATAAAAAGGAGGGGTCCTAAACATGATCCCTGTAGTACACCAGAATCTAACTTAAATTGCTTTGAGATTGTTCCATTGAGAAATACTTGTTGACTTCTGTTTGTCAAATAGGACTTAAACCAGTCAAGGGCTTTTCCTTGAATTCCAACATCCTTATTGAGACGATCAATTAAGATGTCGTGATTGACAGTTTCAAAGGCAGCACTTAGATCAAGTGTTACCAACAAAATAACTTCTTGCGAATTAATCTTCAAAAGAATATCATTTGTAACTTTCAAGAGTGCTGTTCCAGTACTATGAAACTGTCTATAAGATTATTGTAACGGAGGATAAACCGAGTTAACCATCATGTGCGTATGGGTCTGGTTGAACACTGCCTTTTCTGCTAATTTTGAAACGTGTTGTAGATTACTTATCACGACACTTTATGTATAAAAAAGGGGCGTGTGAATTCAAATAGTCATATTATTATAGCACTGGTGAAGATCCGAGCTTACGGATCGAAAGCTCTGCAATAATAAATTTACGTGGTGTTTCCACAAAGCTTAACAACTAGATTACTTATTGGTCTAGAATTCTTGAAAAGAAGGTCAAGACCAACCTTCTTAAGTAAAGAATGGACAAGAGCATTCTTCCAGGCATCAGGGAACATTCCTGACTCCAAAGAAAAGTTGATGATTTTTGTGATGATCGGCAACAGTACATCAATACAGTCAATTACTAAAGGCGTTGGCATGGGATCAAGATTACAGCTCTTTTATGAGGAGCCTTTAACAAGTTGCAAGACTTCTTCTTCAGTGAGAACCGTAAAATTATCTAAGTGAGTAATTGTTATAGATGAATTGTCAACAGAATCGTTTGGCAAACTGTGTGCACTAATATCGAACTTCGTGTGTATGTCTTGGATTTTTGAGACAAAATAACTTCCCATTTGATCTTCAAATTTCTGTTTGTCAATAAATTGAGGGAAAACTGATCTTTCATTATTCTGATTAAGCAATTTATTTACAGCAGTGAAGAGATTCTTTTGATTGGTATTATTCTCCTCGATGAAGTGGTGATAAAACTGAGTTCGAGCTTCATTCATAAGTCGATTAGTCGATTAGTCAGTAAGCACTCAGCATTAACTATTTTTTACACTATGTTACCCTTCATTTAAACGTAGACCAGATCTTATATCTAGGCTAATAAGCCCAAATTATTTAACACATAAATTGGCCTGGGTGTATAAGTGTGCGTCATTTATCTTTAGTTCGGTCCAGATCCAGACTCGTTGCTACAAATAACATAGAACAACTCGACCGTGGCTGCGAGTTAGATATTTACCTTACCTGACTTAATTTCAAAACCTTGTGCAGGGCGTGCAATTTCTTCGTCTTTAATTTGGTATTCCTGAAACCAGTTGACAAACTGTTTTAGTAAGCGTCCTTGTTTTTGGCTCTTGACCGCTAGAAGTACCACTAACCACTTCAGAATAAAGACGTTTCGATATATTGTGCAACAAAAAACGATCAAGCACAAGAATAGCGAAAGCAGCGTGAACTCTGAGTCTTGACATCAAGAATGATACTACACCCTGTTAATAATTATGATGCAACTGCAAAATGCAAATATCTGCGATATCTCAAAAAGCATTGAAACTATGAGAGTGAGTCTACAACAAGATAGAATTTATCGAATTTTCGAAATTTTCAGCAATTTGGAGGTTAAATGACCAGATAATTTTAATTTTATTGATTATTTTCCCCAACCTGTGGGTGATTAAATATATAGCATGCATTCCTTTCTTTGTTTAGGTTGTTTACCTGAAATGTATTTTTGTGTTGGCAGGCCGAAACTATTTCCGATCTTTTATCAAGCAAGCTTTCAATTGTTTTTTTCTTTCATAAAACTAATTTTTTCGTCCAAACATAAATTACATCTTTTGGATCTTCCCTGTAAGCAATAGACTTTTTTATGGACCATTCTATGGTGAAATCTGTTTTGCTTTCCTTTAAGTGCCAAACGAGTTTCGAAAGTTCCGTTTCGTTTAAATATTTTTTGTGTGTGAAATATTTAATGATTCCTGTATCGCTCTTTTGTTGCTTTGTATACAATGTCCTTGTTCTGCAGTGGGCATGCGTGCTTGTTCCTACAGTTACAGTTCTCTGCACTGATGTCTTGTGGTTGGCTTTTCCTAATTATGCGTGTGTCGTGGCTTGATAATTGAGTTAACGTTACTCATGCAACTGTAAATGACCTCAACCGTGTTCCTATCGAAAATTTTGTGTAACTTGTTGCCTATTGGAAAGTGCGTGTCTACAAGCTTGAGGAAACTGCGTGCAATTGGCATTTTCGCTGAATGGAGGGTTAAACCAAATGAGTGTTGCGTTGTCTGTTCTTGTGTGGTTGCTGTGTTACATGTGGCATGTATTCTAGCTTGTGGCTGAAGTTGCTATGTTCTAGTGCGTTTTGATATGTTTGTACTGCATCGTCGAATACTTGTTTGTCAGATGACAGCGTTGAAATGCGCTTGTTGATAGATGCTGGAAGTTGCCTTAAAATGCTAGGTGGGTGATTAGAGTGTTTGTGTACGTATAACGGATCGTCATTGCGCTTCCTATAAGGTTTATATTTAACAATTATTCGCCGAAGGCGAAGTGATTATTGGTGAATATTCACCGAGACGAAGTCGAGATGAATACTTACCATAATCACTGTATAATTTCTTTAGTAAAATTTACGTGTATAAAATGTACAGCTGTCGTCCTTTATGAATACAGTTTACTTCTGAAAATTCCTAAGTGAGGACTAAAGTTTACTTGCAATTTTTAAATAGTCAAAAAGTATTTAATAAGGTATTTGCAGACGATCTATTACCTTAAGATAGTTTAACATCAAAGTTTGTTTGTATTCTTTGAGTTCATATTGATGCATTGTTTCTCTATTTGCTAATTTTGGCGAAAGTATAATAGGCTACATCAAAACGACTCTCATTGGCGGCCATTTTGAAAAAATGCCAACTAGTAAATGATGCCTAATATTTACTGGTCAGGCAACCAATCAAAATGCTTGAAAACCATTATTTAAGGCTGTTTTCCAGTTACGTGTTTTTCACACGTACGTACACGCACGTAAAAGACTAAATCAATTAAATAAATGAATAAATGTTTTGATGGAGAAAATTCAGCATTTGCTACGAGTTAGCATACTTTAGTGATTCTATTTGTTAAATACAAACTATTTAGAAGAGTTTAAGTTTTTACGTGTGTGCACGCGCGTGCAAAAACGGATAGCTGGAAAGCAGCCTTTACTAAAGGAATTATACTAATTTCCGGTAGCAAGGTCAAAAGTTACGTTCAGAAAGTTTACCACGTGTAAATTTGCTTCTGCTGTTATTTTGAGCCTCTTGATGCGACAATAGAGCGGAGTGGAACATTAGGTTTATGTATCTTTGGTAAACCGTAGAATTTTGGACAAGTGGAAGCTGGTGAATGGAGTCGTCGATAAAGATTCATCGATAAAGATTTCCTTCTTGCGTAAATCGAGTAGAAGTTTAATAATGTTTCTTTCTGTTGAGGTAGCTGTATCTTTCCACTCCGCCCTATTGTTGCATCAAGAGGCTCAGCTACCTACAATCTTGCACAACATTTGACCAAAATACCTGAGCCATTAGTTGGTAACACGCTACATCACGTTATCAGCTCTTCGTTCTTCATCCAAGAAATTAAAAATCTCCATCTTGGACCAAATGATGTTTTGATCAGCTTTGATGTGGTGAGTCTGTTTACTAACCTTCTGTGAATGTCATGAGACATGTGATACTGACAAGCCTGCATAAACGTAGTCAGTTATCTGTGGATGAAATCTTAGACCTACTAAAACTTCGCCTTTCAAGCACGTGTTTTCAATGGAGAGACACCTTTTACGAACAAACTAGTGGAGCAGCAATGGGTTCGCCTCTTTCCTCTGTATTGGCCAATATTTTCATGGAACATTTTGAACAGAAGCCCGTGGCAATAGTGTATTTTATTCCTAAACCCTGGAAACGATGAATAATATTCATCCATCCATACAATTTACCATTCAACATGAAGATGACCAACACTCCCTTTCGTTCCTCGATGTTGCTTTGACCAGACAACCAGATGGCACATCACAGCACTTCGTCTATCGCAAACCTACCCACACTGATCGTTACCTCAACTACAGATCCTTTTATCACCCTGCAGTTAAATCCTCCGTTTGTAAAACCCTGGTAAGCCGTGCATACAAAGTCTGTGACAAAGATAGCATCACTAAAGAATTAGACCATCTAAACGTAGTGCGACAACAAAACGTTTTTCCAGCGGAAAATATTTCCTGAACACCACCTAGTACCACTAACAATGAAATTAAACAAGAATTCTCTACATCGATATGTCTCCCGTACCTCGGCACTACTTCACATCTACTTGTATTTATCAAGTAGTAATTTTTATTTCTGACTGATTTTATACTTTTTTCTCTATATAGAACTATAAATAAGTTGGCTTTTGCCTAATTTAACTGCGAGATTCAATCAACATATCATTGTCCATTTGTAACGGACCGAGATTCCCAATAACACATAAACTCTTTCAGTTAGAATCTACTTTATTCGTCATGATCTCTCTATATTTATACACTGGTAAAATAGGGCGTTTACTATGACTCTACATTATTTACATAAACTACGCACAGGAAGAACGCATATAGGAAAGGAGTGCTCACCACAATTTACATCGTCATGACCACGCGCAAATAATGCTAAGTCATTTAATCTATTTACACAATCGCTACACCATCCTCCTCCTTTAATGTTCTCGTCCCGAGAACAGTCTTCAGCTTGTTAGTCATAACCATAACGGTTGGGAGGTCGTATATTTTGCCTAAGTCTGGCAGGCCTTGCTCTGGGGTTTCCCACCTGCTGAGGTGCAACGTCAACTACCTGAAACTCACCTATTTCTTGAGATGGGCAAACAAGTTCACCCGATTGAAAAGGGACATAACTTAAATTAAGTTGATCATGATGAACAACTTTTCCCTCACCACCCTGAGATACTATTTTGTAATTAACCCCCATCCGTTTTTGAATGCGGTAAGGCCCAACACATTTACTGCCTAATTTCCAGCCTTTAGGTTGCCTTAGCATTACCGTTTGACCTTCACAAAATGGCCGCCAAGTGTTTGTCGTTTGTTTGTGCCCTGCACGTTTTTCGGATACTTTGGTAAGCTGCTGCTTTGCGATTTGTCTAACGTCACGGAATACTGACCTAAGTGTGTGTATATATTCGTTGCGAGTGGATGGATTTGAAAGTGGCCTGCCTAACTCCAATTCTAAAGGCAATCTCGGAGCACGCCCAAAAACTACTTCATAAGAAGAGACCCCAAGTACATCATGCTTACTCGTGTTGTATGCAAATGTGACACTATCTAGCCATAAATCTCAATCATCTCTTCGACTTGAAGCAAAAGATGACAACATGTTCTGAAGTGTTCTGTTTTGTCGTTCTGTTTGACCGTCACACTGAGGATGATAAGCTGTTGTTCTGGTCTTGGTTATTCCCACTGAATCGCATATCTCATGCATTAAAACGCTTTCAAAATTACGACCTTGATCGGAGTGTAAAACTGCAGGGGGACCAAATCTAGAAAATATTCTACTTATCAAAAGTGGGGCTACTGTGCTTGCTTTTTGGTCAGGGGTAGCAAACGCCACACACCATTTAGTGAAGTGATCGACAACGACAAGTATATGCTTATTGCCTTGAGTAGTTTCTGGCAATGGTCCCATGTAATCCATTGCCCAAAATGTAAAGGGCTCCCCTACAGCTATATTACCCATTGGAGCTCGATTTAAATTAACTGGTGAGGTGCGATGTGCACAAACCGTACATTTCTTAACGTAAATTTCGACATCTGTTCTGATACCCGGCCAATAAAAACGCTTTCTCAACCTCTCCTCGGTGCGGGATATTCCTAAATGACCGGCAAACGGATTATCATGGACTGCTTTCAAAATTGTTTCTTGCAGAGCGGTGGGGACGACAATGACATAATTTGGATAACTGAATTTAGTTTGCGATAATCGACACAAAACCGGAGTTCGCCGCTCTTTTTTTTAACTAACGGGACTAGACCAGGCACTTGTACTAGAACGAATGACACCTTGTTTTAGCATGTCGTTGATTTGGCGTTGTGCTTCATCCCTATGTGCATACGGTAAGGGCCTTGGCGCTTGTTTGATTGGGGGGGAAGTACCTGTGTTGATCTTATGTGTAGTTAGTGTTGTGCGGCTAAGTATTTCGTCGAATACATCTGAATATTTATATAACAACTGTTGTACACGTTTCCTGTCATCGGGTGTAAGAGAAGTGTCAATTACTGCATCAACCTTATCCATGAATGTTTTAGACAAATCGCTTTGCACGGCCCCGCAAACATCCGCGTCCGGCAAGTGTGACGTTGTAGAGCATGACTCAACCAAAGGACAAAAATCAGCTATGTTTTCACCGGCTACCAATTCGATTGGGTTTTGGGACATGTTAATAACACGTAAAGGCATTACTCGGTGTTGGTCTGGTTTGACCACAACACGTGCTAAACTAAACCCCTGTCTGGCATCAATAGTGGTACCAGAACGTGGCTCTATCATACCGATTTTGCTGTTAGCACTTTTAGCTAACATCCCCTCCAAAATCATTTCAGTTCTAGGTGGTATTATTGCACTCTCGAGCAAAGCAACAACCGCATTGCTTTGAAACGTGGACTGACACAACAAACGATCAGTCGAAGAACGAGGCACCCGACTGTGAGTGACCCCAGCAAGGTCTGCCGTCATAGACTCTTTATCCCGTACAGAGGCTTTCCCATGGCGCCCAACTAAAATATAATCTTTCCCGGGGCCCTTAGTAATGGATAACTTATGGCGATTAATAAAATCCCATCCTAAGACACACTCGTATTGAATGTTGTCACTAACTAGAAAATCACTAGCATATGTAACTTTAGAATTACTAAATTTAACTACAGTGTTGAGTTGCCCAAGTATGTTCAAATTGGCTCCCGTAATGGAGACACATTGCTGAGCGCTAGTTTTATCTACCAAACTGTCATTAAAGTCAAGGATAGCTTGGACATTGTGACTGATGAACGATTTCATGGATCCAGTGTCCAGTAAAGCACGTACAAGAACACCATCGAGAAAGCAATCAACAAACGGGTGGACAATATCAATATTACATAAATCAGTGGTACTTACAATGGGATGGTCGCTACTTCCACCAGAGTTTGGACCATCCCTTAGGAGTTTAAAGGAAACGGACAAGCACGAGCAAAGTGTCCCTGTTGACCACATGATGAGCAAGTTGGAGGGCGCGGAGCTCCATTGGTTTGACGGCGTTGGTAGCAATTACGAGCAAAATGGCCAATTTTGCCACAGTTGTAACAAGCGTTTGAATTCGTTTGGCGCCCACGACGACGAGAGGTCGGCTGCGATGACTCGGCGTTGATTAACCTGTCTTCCAAAGTTTTCTGTTTTTCAGCAATCCCAGATACCATGGAGATTAATTCCGACAATTTTGCGTTGTCTGGAGCAGGTGTGAAGCTAGAACTAGCAACGGAGAAGTCGTTGCCAGGAGCGGGTGAAGCAAATCCCTCAACAGCACGGTATCGTCGTACAAAAGCAAGCATTTCCTCCAGGATAGGAGTTGGATTGTGTTCCAGCAGCTTCAATTTGAGGAGATTTGGCAGTCCTTTCATGAACTGACGTTGAATCAGTGTCGTCTTCCCACCATCTGCCAGTTCGGGGTCGGCCTTAGCGAGAAGATTCTCAAGCTCCCATTTATATACCGCAGGATCCTCTCCGGGACGAAGAACACGACTTTCAAACAATGCATGGAAAGTTTCGCGTTGAACAGCCGGGCAAAGGGACTTTCGAAGCTCCGCGACAGCATCGACGAACTGGGTACGCTTTTCTGCGGGAATAGCGTAAAAATGGCTTGCAGCTTTACCGCGAAGAAATGCGGGCAGTTTTAAAATTTTGTCATCGCGTTCCTCGGTAACTTTCCAACCATTGGCGTCACAGCAAGCGTTGAATTCACGCAACCAGCATTCAAAATCACCATTATCAAATCGCCCAGGCAAGATACTTGAAGACATAATAACACCAGTTTAACCGCTGCCACCAGATTTGTAACGGACCGAGATTCCCAATAACACATAAACTCTTTCAGTTAGAATCTACTTTATTCGTCATGATCTTTCTATATTTACACACTGGTAAAATAGGGTGTTTACTATGACTCTACATTATTTACATAAACTACGCACAGAAAGAACGCATATAGGAAAGGAGTGCTCACCACAATTTACATCGTCATGACAACGCGCAAATAATGCTAAGTCATTTAATCTATTTACACAATCGCTACACATTTGTAATTTGACTACATTCTGTTCTCTATTACTTTTTGCTTTCAATAACAGTGTGGACTGTATGGTCATTGTTTAAATATGCATCTTATATCTAAGAGAGTGCTCCAAAGAGTGGAGTTTTTGATAACGTAGCAAACACATTGTTAGCGAGATTATTAGTGTAATATGGTAGACAATTGTATGAACTTGATTGAAGTCGTGCGTCGTGCTGTACTGTATATAAGGCCAAGTAAAAAAAAAACATATGTTTCTCGTCCCCGCCCGCTTCCTTTTTCTTGGCCGCTTCCCCCTTTTTTTTTCTTAATTTCCTCTAAAAATTTCGCTTCATGATTTTTCAAGTATATATTTGAGAACATCAAGTATTCAGAGCTTAAAACTACTGCGGGCTCATCCAAGTAGCTATCCGCTGACCGAAACACGAAACACAGATCACTTTTTAAAATCATATAAAATGTACATGTTTTGTTTCGCTTTGCAATAAAAAATATATGCAAATTTTATGGTATCATGTACTTCATATTATTAGACTTTCGTTAAAATTCACGTTTTATTGCATGTTTTTCTCGCCTAACTACTTGAAAGCTTCTTACTTTGCCTAACAAAAAAAAACAACAAAAACCCCCCGCTTCCCTGCTTTTTAGCCAACGTCCGGACGAGAAACATTTTTTTTTACTTGGCCTAAGGGAGTGGACATGACAATTTGAAGACACTGAAGCAAACGTGTATATACTGTATTAAGGACTTCTGTGGGTGCAACGCGTTTGCTCAAGTAAGAAGTGCTGAACAAACAATTTTAGCAAAACGCACAGAGTCTGGTTTGATGCAATTATTTAATGAACTGTCAACAGTGTTTAATTGCAAACGTAATGTTTTTAAAAACTGGAAGCATATCTTTCTATATATGCTATTTAGGCTTCAAACTTCGTTCTTACTGACGCGTACGTACTATTTTGACAAAGCATTTTATTAGAAGTACATACAGTGTTATCATTATGGTCCATTTCTCCCACGCAAAAATAAAAATAACAAAATTGTTATTCTAATAACAGTTTTTTTGGGAGCGGGGTTCGCACTTCTAAACATATTTTAAGAACCTTCACTTTATTCTCGACCCTTGACAGGTTCTCTCGACCCTCGACTTTTGTATACACTCCATGTCTCCATGTGATACACTGATAATAGCGTTTTATCCACGACAGCATAGAAGACATATTCACGATCAGTATTATATACAAATTGACAGTCAAAATCATAGTTGGAAAAATTCATAGCATGACATGCGAAATCAAAAAATTTCAAAATAGATTTGCAGCTGCAAAGTAATCGAACAGATTTCCCAGAAATCCTACAGGTATTCATTTTATTTTATTTCTTTTTCAGCAGTTCTTTTAAAGCGTCTGTGGTAATACTCTTGGGTCTCTCAATGGGATAACCAAATGCTCTGTCCCAAATCAAAGATGCCAGCACACCAATAGCACGAGAAATTCCGACCAAAACGGTGTAGTACTTCGTTTCCTTCATGCCGTAGTGCTACATAAGTATGCAAAATAATTTATAGAACGGAATAGTCGGTTGACATGGATCGCAAATCTCAAAGTTACTCACCTTCGCGTGTACTCGCTTTGTTATTCAAATTGTTTAACTGAAACTGACCAACCAGAATCAAGATTTCGAAAAATACACGCGGGAATTACCATAAATCGTACACGAAGTGAGTAAACTCTTTTGTTTATTTTGAGATTCGCGATCCGTATATAATCTATAATATCTTGTGATCGCGGTACATGCGCAGATGTGTACAATTGCACAGTAAAAACCATATAAATAAATTTTACCATAATCCGAGACAACATGATCCATTACTCAAGCTAAGGCTATGCCTTATTTGTTCAACAGGTTCAAATTAAGATATAGCATCTGACAAATACTATAAACGAAGCTTGTGCGCTTTGGGGACTGGGCGCCATTTCCCTTTCGGAAACCGGCGAAGTCTTCAGTTACCAGATCAGTGTCACTTTTTCACCGTGCGTCATATTAGGTTAATCTGAATACGATTAATCTATTTATCCTTAACCACCTAATACCTTTTTTACAACACATTGAGAGGGGTTAGGATAAAAGGCGGATATGGACGGACGGATGAGTAGCGGACGGACGGATGTCATAAGTTCTTTTAAAACGTATTTTTAAGTCATATCCGCGTTTTATCCAAAAGGATATCCAAAAGAATAAAACGCGGATATGGTATATAAAACGCCTTTCGAGCCATTCCAAGTCATACCCTTTTATTCAAATGCGGGTACGGCCGATAAAAAATTTCGAGCCTGTCCGAGCTATTCTCTTTTTACTTCCATAATTATGTCAATTATGTCATCAGGAGAAGTGACCAATGCCGCTGAACAGGAACCACCGAACCATTGTGTTCAAATACCGCTTCAGCTTTCTGAGATTTAATTTATGCATGAACAAGAAATCTTTCAAGTATTCACAGACCTTAATCACTCCGATTTAGGTCTGTGCACAGGCTATAGCCTAACGCACTTTGTACAAATAACCAAAACAAGACATACGATTCAGAGTAATTCTTTTCTTTATGTCAAAGCATGTCTGTAGCTATACTAAAGATGCATTCACAGTTCAGTGAAATGCAACGTCCAAGCTTGAAACATTCAAGTTTCAGAGAATTGATTTTTGCAACATTATGATATTACAGATCAATCGATATGTTTAAATTATGTGTAATTTAAATCGATATATATGTGTAAAATCGATATGTTTAAATTTTTGGAGAATTGATTTGTGCAACATTATGATACTACACATCAATCGATATGTTTAATTTTCAATTTGCTTTAAAAGATGTATATAAATTATTGCACTAGAAGCAAATATTTGCAATGTTTACCTACAATACCAAACATATTTAACTTAATTTTGTTCTCATTCTTCTTTTGGCCAGGACAATCCTTCAAGTCTTTTAAAGCTGAGTCTGTTGCCCCTCCCCCCCTCCCGCTGAAGAAGGGTGGTGGGGGGGGGGGAGCATACTTATTTACTGTGACACCGGTAATCCTGCAACAATTTTTCCTTGTGTCAAAGCATGTCTTCGGCTATACTAAAGATGCATTCGCCGTTCATTGAAATGTAACAACTGAGCTTCAAACATTTAGAAGGCTAAAGCGGCATTTGAGCACTAATGATTCGGTGCCTCCTGTTCAGTTGCATTGGTCACTTCGCCTGACATGATTGTGTAGTTGAAATTTTAGAAGTGAAAGGGGAATAACTCAGCATGACTCGAAAAACGTTATATATACCATATCCGCGCGCGTTTTAACCTTTTGGATAAAAAGGCGGATATAACATGAATGGCTCGAAAGGCGTTTTACATATAATATCCGCGTTGTATACAAAAGGATAAAACGCGGAAATGATTTGGAAACCACGTTTCAGCAGAACTTATGACATTGTCCGTCCGTCCGTATCCGCATTTTTTTCTACGAATCCGACTAAAGAAACGTAAACTGAATGACAGAAACAAAACGTATTAAACAAAACACCTTTAAGTTACAATATTTAGACAAAGCTTTTGCTTCTATTTGCACTGGATGAATTCACGCGATAATTCTGCTCAACGTCTTGTACAGTTTATTGAAGTATAGTCAGTTGCGCATTTACTTTGTTATAGAAATACCATATTACTTCTTGTCAGTATATTACGTCTGTTGTCAAAGCAATAATTTAGCTTGGCTTAAAAGGTTCCTTCAGATCTGTTAAAGTTCATTTTCTTTATTTCTTGCTCAATGATTCTTTTAAAGCTTCTGTGGTGATACTCTTGGGTCTTTCAATTGGATAGCCGAATGCTCTGTCCCACACCAAAGATGCCAGCACGCCGATAGAACGAGAAACGCCAAATAAAACGGTGTAGTAATTCATTTCTGTCATGCCGTAATGCTATAGACAATCAACACCCAAAATTAGTGGTTAGTTGTGGTGCATGGATAGAAAGTTTTTCTGTTTTGCAAATTAGCTTCAGTAATATTAGTGAGATTAGTTTTATGTGATGAAATAATGCCCGTAGAAATTATCACAAAGTGTTACTAGACCAGAATAAAGTTTTTAAAATTTGTGATCATGGTTGATGAAAAATGCGAGAACACCGCGTAAATTGATGAAAGCATTCCACTTAATGGAAACAATGTTGAGGTGCGCTAAAAACCAGCGCCACGAATGTTCTTGTTGATGTTCTGAATTTAAGCCAATTTGGAGCTACATGTGGAACGCAATTTCGTTTTTAACGACATGCAAAAAATGCGCAAATTCGCTAGAGTAAAAGTCTCCGCACTCATTGTTGAACTTGCAGTCATAATAATTCGTCACACGTTTTTAAGAATTGTTTGCAATATTCGATAGGAGGAAGGGAACATATCATAAATGTAATCAACTTTTCAACGAACATAATAATAATTCGGAATTTCAAGACTTTAGATTTAAGGAAAAGCTTGAATTTCATTAACTGTACGAAACGACAGTCTGTACGGTTGTCAGCTTCTCACTTAAGGGCTTCTCAGTTAAACTCTGATCCATTTATACTACAAGCTATGCATTTTCTTATCACTAAATCAAACGTACCGTTAAAAGAACTCCACTATGTGCATCAACATTGGGCCAAGGATTCTTTGCCTTTCCTTGCTCCAACAACACGTCGGGAACGATGTCGTAGAGTTTGCTGACCACTTTGAATAAAGAATCATCTGGCATGTGCTTTAAGCAGAACTCTCGCTGACAAGTGTATCTTGGATCTGTTTTACGAAGAACAGCATGTCCGAATCCTGGGATGACCTGCAATGAAGACAGCATGACGGCGGTCAAAATATATCATGACATATCATCAAAAATATTCTTATTCTCAGGATGACGATTAGTTCAAAACTTGGTTTTTATCTTTAATAATATTCAGCAAGCTGAACGTTTATAAATTAATAATATCAGACTACTACAATATGTTTAGAACCCAAAACATTCTTTTCATTTACACTTGTTCGCGTCAATTTCATTTCAACCCCAATTTTGAGCATTGCATATATACACCGTCATTACAAGACTTTAAGACTTACTAACTCTGGTTGACAAGACTAAGAAGCGGTTTTAATCCAATTAAAGTTGGTTGTCTGCGGTACCAGCTATGCACGGTTGAATGAAATGAATTTGGGGCTTCGTTCATGTAATTCTTAGAAAACCTCCCACAGGGAGATGTTGACACTTTTGTTGGGATGGTAAAATTTTTCCAAACCCGCATGACCACAGTAATTGGCTACGGCTATTGTGGTTACCCAGCCTCAAGGGGAGACCTAATAAAAATACTTCTGAGATAGACGAGATTTCTAGACAACTTAGGGCAACTCTAAGAATGCATCAAACTACTTACAGCCGACTTGAGGCTCTCCACGCAATAATTTCTCACTTCTTCTGTAGTTGGATCTGGACCCAGATTTTCTACCAACTTCGTCAGCCAAATCAAAACTTCCTGTGGGAGAAAACAACATTAAGGAGCAATTACGAGTGCAAAAAAAAACACTTACTATTTGTTGTTAACCACACTCAATCTTCTCACCACACCAGCATACTCCACGCTAAAGTCCAGTGAGTATTTCACGGTAAAAACTCTTTCATACCTGATTAGCAAGACCATGTAATGGACCAGCCAGACCATTCATCCCGGCAGCAAAGCAGAGATATGGATCAGATAAAGCACTGCCGACCAAATGTGTACAATGAGCGCTCACATTGCCTCCTTCATGATCAACATGAATGGCCAGGTACATGCGCAACATTTCTGCAAACTGTGGACTGTCAAATCCAAGCATGGTCGCAAGATTTCCAGACCAATCTTTTTGTGGATCTATCGGGGCAACTTTGCCATCTCGATAAATATTGCGGTATATCACAGCAGCCACTGTTGGCAGCTTTGCAATCAAATCCATCGCGTCTTCGAACGCATACTACATTGAAAATACGGCAACTAAATTATAACAGGACCATGAAAAGTTTCTGGAAAAATAAATCATTAAAGGCTGACTTGGGTAGATTGTTTATATGTAATGTCGCGGCTACCATGTTGGCGTACCAGAACTAAAGAATTTCAAATACATTATTTTGTGAGATGCACCAATATCCCTTACCATCATGACAATGACTAATGATAATGACGCTTTTGAAGACATAAGACCGAATATTTGGATAAGGATTCCATATTTAGGCCGGAAATGGGAATTTTTAGTTAAAAATTTGGTCAAAAAACTCCAACGGAACTTAACAGAACCGGTAAAGTTTGTTGTCTTGTATCAAACCAAAAAGATTTCGTATTTTCTTCCCAAGAAAGACAAGGTTCCGGATCTTCAGCGGAGTAATTTGGTTTACGAATTCACTTGTCCGGGTTGTAATGAGTCTTACATAGGCAAAACAGAAAGAAATTTAAACACACGGCTTAAAGAACATTTGGGTCCGGCAAAGAGCGCAATTTCAAAACACTTGACCGACTGTGACAATGTTAACTATCTAATCAACATCAATAATCTTTATGACAACGTTTTCAACAGTGACTCACACACAGGTGACAACCCTCATTATTCCTTTACTAACATCATACAAAATAACACAAGAATTCTTCACTCTTTGAAATTCTCGAATTCAAATCTGCTTCTGTTTCTTGAAGCCCTTCATATCAAATTTTAAAAACCAGAACTTAAAAGTGGCTTAATTAAAAGCATCTAAAGAGTTAGTTGTCTTTCCGTAAAGCAATAAAAGCATCACACTTGTAAATATATATCTTGTAACTTTATTCATTTCTCAGCTGTTTACGTCATCTTCCTGTTTTCGTGTGTATATAAGATCTGAGCACGCTTGTAAATAATTAGGTTTGACAATGACTTTGCAATGAAGTCGAAATATCACCGTGATTTGTGTTATCTTGTTTCAATAGCTCATATATTGAGTTTACAAGATGTTACTATTCGGAGTATGTCTTGTGCTCTATTGCACCAATATGGTCACGAGCTTTTTTGTTGTTTAATCCCTTGAGTCTGGTTTCGTCCTAGCTAACTGTTATGAACATGCATGGTAGCCGATGTGATGAAGTATTTTCAACATACTCGGTTTAAGAAAGTTCAAGGGAAGTGAGAACATTGCAAACTTCAAAACTTGAATGCTGGATTACCGAAATACTTTATACAGGTTTACTCAATTCAGTGAATACACACTACACATGAATCAAATTCTTTTCCTTACAGATGTAATGATGCATCTTTCTTGCCCCCCCCCCCCAACAATCCATAGATGCTTTGCAGTTTTGAAGTGGGAAATGGCTAATTACAACAGAGCAACAAAGATTAAACTGTTACTACAAAGATTAAATGATTACTCCAAGTAGGTTTTCCTTTATTACCTCCCAAAATTCACTTTTTTTTATTCCATTGCTATATCCTTTCGCAAAATGACTCTCGCTGTTCATGGCCGTGACTGCAGCGCTCAACTGACTCATAGGATGAAGTTCACTGGGGAAGTCATTCAATAACTGAACAACATGAGGTGGAAGATCAGCACGAGCAGCCCATTCTTCAGATAATGATTTCGCCTAATATGAAGAAATAATTCATTTATTCATTTAGCTCCGCTTCATACAAAAATGCAACAACATTACAAACTATTTATAATTACTGCATTATCTCCCCTTACAATAATTGTAGGAAAATACGTAAAAGAATCAACAGGATTCAAATTACGAGGAAAAACAATGTCAATAAATTGTTCCCTATAAAAGATGACAGTGTTTGGATTATCTTTGATGTAATGTCCAAATAATAAATTAGTTTTCATCTCACATTAGTCTCATGCATCAACTGCCAACGTTTTCAAATTGAAACTTCTGTGTATTGATACTGCATTTTCAAATTTTATAATTATGTATAGGTATAACTATAACACATACAAACACAGTAAAATAAAGTTTCCTGTTACTACAAAGCATGTTTTGAAAGCTTCAATTCCTACAGTGTAGATCACTTTGAAGAAAGTCTGAGAAGGCTGGTAATACACATCTCTATGTTGTGAATATGTACTTTATTTATAGTTTTAACAAATGTTTTAAATTGCAAATTCTTAAACATGTATTGAACATGAATTGAGATTAACCTGTTCAGCAGTTGGTATCTCTCCAGTGATCAACAACCAAAACATGGCCTCAGGTAGCATTTGTTCACCCCCTTCAATGGTAGGTAAAAGCTGAAACATTCAAACAAATCTAGTTTTAGGTTAATAGTACTGACAGTTACTTTTGAGCATATTTCTAAAAAAACACTTCTGCAAAAAAATGTACTAAACTCCAACTTTATGTATAAGTCTAAATTATTTGTAACATTATTTGTAACAACTAAAATGTTTGCCATGATCTACAAGCTTGAACGGAAGTAATTAATCTTGAAGCTAATTTCCAACACACCATTTTTAGTTGATCACATGCACTAAATAGGCAATGCTAAGTACACATTTTAACCGATTGTTCTTTGAGTTCGAATCTCGCTCGAGACAACGAATTTTTCGTTGTCCTTTGCAATGTCAGATTAATATGAATCTAGTTTTTCATATCTCTCAAGATGATTCTGAAAAAGAAACCCCTAATAAAGCAACAATAAAATGCAAATCAAACAATCCTTGAGAAGGGTGAAAAATCATAGTTTTAACCAAGCCAAACACATAAACTTGTAGCAATAATCGGGAAAATTATTTTTCCTCCATAAATTTTATACCATTATTTTCTTTGTCAGATATCTGGCTACACACAGCAAAAACTTGACAGAAATTGGATAGAAATTGGCCAAGTAATGGCAGATATGTGAAAACACACTTACTGTATTCTGTAACCTTAAAATACTATGCAAATAAGGATATCTGAAAATGAATTAAAATAATGGTTTATGCAACAATCCATGAACATACCTTCTGGCACTCTGGAATTGAGTATCCTCTGAACCGAATACCCTGCCACATAATACACATAGTTTACTTAGTTAGTTCACATAATAATCAATAATACGAACTAGATAATCTTAGGTACTAATGCAGTATGTCTGATTATGTACATTTACTACAGAATGCCTGTATTGAAGCTATGACCTGTATTTTGTATGCTGTTTAATGCCAGCTATGTTTGAAATAATCATTAGTCAAATTAATGCACCTCTTCAGGATCCAATAATGATGTCTCTGTTACGAGTCCTGTTATTCCACGCATACCTCCATAAACCTACAGATAAAAAGCATTACTTTTATAATCAATAAACGTTTTTCTTTTTGAAAATTCTGCTGAATTGAACAGTCTATCCCAACTGAAGTAATTTGAATATCGGACATTTTCCCAAAACAAGTACCGTAGCTGAGACATATATTTGCTAAAATTATTTCCAACTATGTGCACGCACCTGGTCAACTGTGTACTGTCCAATAACTTTATCTGCATATTGCTTCCTCAATTCTGCTACCTCTTTCTGTTTCTCTGGGACAATAGTTTTCATGACATCTTTCAGACTCTTAATTAAGTCAAACATACTTCATTTTGTACAAAACATTAAAACCCAACTATTAGCCTTAAAATATTTTTTTAACTGACAAACATTTTGTCTGACACGTACCTTTCTCACTGTTCATAACTAATTTAGAATTTACTAATTTTGTTTCAGTTATGAGCAACAATTTTCAAATTAGAATTAGATGCATGGCTTCAAATATTGTTCTTCATACTCAGCACTATTCCATACAAACCCTAGAACAGGAGCTTTTTTTCTTTACATAGTTTGTTGTTTACCCCCAGGGAACAGGGAAACTAAAACCTCTGAAATGTGATCAGATGCAATGGAAAGTCAATAATTAGGGAGGGGAGGGTGCATATTCATATGTGTGTATGTGTGTGTGGGTGGATGGGTGCGTATGTGCATGTGTTTGTTCAGATGGTGAAAACAATTGTTTTCAAAATGATTGGATTTCAAAAGAAATTAACTGGACAGAACACAAAAATTATTGATTGGTAAACACTATATACAGAAAAACAGAACAAGTTACAGTAAATCACAACACACTACAGAATCAAAAGCAGAGCCCGAAATAATGGCCAGCAGTCAGCGGTTTTTCAACCAAAATCCAATTTTCCAACCAAATGCCAAATTGATTAGAAATTTTGCAAAGACAATTTTCTATTACTTAGAAAATAAATTGTTATCCAAGGTGTTTCCAAAGTGTTTCATTGTCACCAGGCCAGTCTATCAGAAATTTTTGATTAAAGAAAATAGTTAGGGGAGGGGGTTATCGTACCACCCTACCTCTGGAATGAGAGTAAAACTTTGTTTTTGTTTGATTATTTCTTATCAATAACTTCCCTAATCAAGGATAAACTAGCTTATTAAAGCAAATTTTGAAATAAGTGAAAAACAAACATTTAATGCCATTTTCGAAAAGTGAGCAGAAAACAAGTGCAGCAAATATCTGGATGAGTGAAAAATCATGAATTTTGGAAACAAACAATGCTGCATAACTTTTTTAACATTATCTAGCAGGCAGTGGCATAGGCAGTGGCATAGTCAGGGTCATTGTCTTGGGGGAGGGGGCAAATAGCAAGCAGCAAAGGCATTCTAGGGGGTCTGCCCCCCAACTTCTACACGGATTTAGACTTTTCGAATGGTCTTGAACACAGTTGGGGGGCAGTTTCCCCCCTCCGCCCTCCTTTACTACGCCACTGCTAGCAGGTGTTATAATGAGACTCTAAAAATGACATTTAGCTATCACACAGTAAATATACTAAACATTCATTCTCAAATTACTGTAAAAAGCATGAAATTTCGAACACAAATAATCATATGCGTGCATACAAGCATGCATGCTGCAAGGGTTAATAAAATCATTTTAATTTAGCCCCAAATTCTTTGTAAACAAATGCTGTGCATGAAACATACATAGAAAGGAATGAAATCATTACTAATCTTACCGATGCAGCTGTAGATTGAGATCTTACAGACATCCAAGTTAAATGTTTGACAGAACTCTGTTTAATAATAAAATACAACATTTAAATGTACATATATTACATCCTTGTATTGTGTAATAAGACAGTTCGTCTTGTGGAAAGTACAGCTTGGAATATATACCTTTGTAGCTTGGCGACAGCCTCGAAACACAAAAGCTACACTGGCCATTATTTAAGAACTTTTTCAGAGTAAAACGAAGAAATTTCAGCAACTAATCCCTCGATATCTGTGATATCAGCGACACACGACTTGAGCTTGTACTTTGTGTTCGTCCCAGTCCTAAGGTGGCGCGAATAAAGAGCGATGATGCAACATAATTGTTCATTGGGATTGATTTGGTTTGATGACATTGATTACATCTTACATTGATTATGATGTCTATGATTGTAACTCAGGAACTGAACTGTAACAATAATAAACAGACGGCGGCGGTGACGATGATGTTAAAATTGTTTCGTTTCATTTAAAGTTCACAATTCATACACTTTAATTAATGATTTCGTAAGATGTCTCGACCAGCACTTCTCATCTACATTGTCATTGACAAGTTCGTAACTTATTCAGTGCTCATTCTATACAATCAAACTATGTAGGTTCACTTCATGTACTATAGCCCTCATTATTTTTTTGCTTTAAGCAGATCTCTAGACGTTTGTGTGAAATGCTATATTTCATCTGCCGTGAAATGTGATTTGTTCTTGAGACGTGATCAGTCTAAATAAAATTGCTCTGCAAATTAGTGTATACATACACATATTGTAGAGATAAGATCTAGTCTATCTGAAGGAACGTGAATACGTGATACATATAGATCTGTTAACAAACTGTTCTTTTAAGACACGTGAAGCTGCTTTTGTAAAAAAAGTGAATTGTGAACCTGCATTTTTCCCGCTGTGAAACGTGATCACACCCTCCTTCATCCCCCTTTCCCCCCCCCCCCCTCTCTATATTGCTACCGCCAAGAGCATACCCGGCGACACCATTTTCCATCGGTGTTCCTCCACAGATTTTTCCATTTATTGACTATATTTGTTGATACATTTATTATCGATTCAATTGCTGCTTTGAATTAATTTACCGACCTTTACCATCAAGCCTTGGGTTTTTGCCGACAAAAACGCAGTTATACTGACGTGGTTTGTGACACACCCCACATCCCCTGCGTGGTTGTCGATATAGAGATAGAATTTTGAGCTGCCATTATTCTGGCCAGTCAACTGAATAAAAGTAAGGGACACGTTGCACTGCTGAGTGGCCCTGCTGTTTATTCCTTATACTGCGGTCATGCCTTTAACACTTGAAACATGTTATTAATTCTCGCTTATCTAATATTGGTTGCCATTGAAAGGTTTGAAAGCATCTAATATAATCTGAACCAGTTATAGCACAAGCATCTCTCTTTAAATAAATTGTTATGAAAGTGGTTATTGTCATGCCAAATGGTTGAACAATTATTAAAATATGGTAAAACCAACGAGTTGTACATTGTAACTAGTACTTCTTGTGAAACAAAATTCCTGGCACTACGCAAAGCGCTATACCCTTGGAGGAGATTTTTTACATTGTTTGTCGTTATGCTTATTCCATTTAAGTTTGTCATCAACTGTAAGACCAAGAACATTTTTTCTGACGCGCTTTAGCTGGTGTTTACCATATAGTATTTTTGGAGATTCAGATATTGCATGTAGCCTATGTTTTGATCTGATAAGCTATACTCAGTTTTCTCAATGCCCAAAGTTATTTTTTTTATTTTCTTATCCATATTTCCGGATGTTATCCACATCTTTAATTTATGCTTAATTGATGTTTGTTCTGTACAAGACAAATTTGTATCGTCTGCGAACATGAAGGCTTTTGTGGTCTGTAAGCAGTTTAGGAGGTAAAGGTTTGACCCCTGCGGTACACCACAGCATATTTCTGTTTCAGTGGAACAGTATAATTTATTTAGCAGATTTGTTCGCGTGCAGCAACGTAGTCTCCGTAAAGCGATTAAGACGAAAGCCCGACTGATTCTTAGCAAGTACCTCATTTTCATTCATGAAAGCAAGGAGTTGGATAGATATATTGCTACCTACTGCTTGTAAGAGTGGTGAACTTTACACTACCAGCCGATTTATTTGCTTTCATACCAGAAACAATACCACTTCGACGCTCTCAGTCTTTTGTAGTTTTTCTAATGGTAAATGAATTTGACAGTGCCATTGTAGGGAGCGCCCCCCCCCCCTGGGTTTTTTTCCTATTTCCAAACAATATTTATTAAATCCGTTAGCAATGTTCTCATCACCGACTATTTTCTCCCCGTCAACGTTACTAATCCTAGCTAATGTACATGCATCGAATTATTCAGTTGGTAATCATAACTGGTAAAACAAAGGATTTCGAAGTGGCTATATCATTTAAATAACTGGGGAGAGAGTCATCCCCCCAGTCCCCTCCCTGGCGACGCCACTTACCTTTGCATCCAGAATTGCAACCTGCGAGAAATAGCTTTATGTTTCTTTTGCAGCAGATCTTCGACAAAACGATTCAACCGAACAATGAAGAGCTGCTAAGCTGCAGAAAGTCAACTGAATGCTGTCTCTTTGTTTGGGGTAGAATCGTGGTTCTATCTTGACAAGATATTAATGTACATGTGTTAATTATTAATATTACACGAATTATTAATGTACATGTACAAGCTTGAAAATGTATTCTACATTGCTCAGACTCGTTTATCGTAAGTAAATACATAGTTCTTTTAAAAATGGTTTAAATTTGTACAGTGCGTTCACGTGTCGTTCCTCTGGGGGAGTGGTCATTATTTATGGAGGGGGAACATGTTCGTGAAGCTCTTCCACCCAGGGAAGTAGGCACATTCCACCCACACATGCCCCCCTCCAGAAAATGGCACTCCCTTTGGGATAAAAGTAAATAAATAACACAGTACACAAAAGGTATAGTGCTTCCACCACCTGAAATCATAAACGAGAAATTTCGATTTTCAATCTATCGCTGCAGGTAGTGAAAGAACCTCTACTTTTTCTGAACTATTAACTGGATGCATTACCTCCACTGACAACGTTAGTTCGAAATAAATTGTATATACTATGATACAAACTACATTTATTGCCGCACACGCAAAGCTCTGGTTTTGTCCCGTGTAAAGAGAACAGAAACACAGTAACACACCTGCATCTTCAAAGCAACGCGGAAATAATTTGATCAGTCTTCCCATGGACAACAAAATCCACAATTGTTTGGCAGGTGCCTTCTGTTTTCAGACTTTTCGATAATCAAAATACTAGAAGCTATTATACAAATAATCCTAGTTCTACGCAGGTACATATAGTTTGTAATGTTTATACCTTTGTGTACCCAGAGCCTGTGTGTTCGGAAAAGTACAGCAGAAGCATTGATGTGGGGCTTAATTCGAATCAAACATTGTTTTGTCTTATATACTTAAATGAAGTAGGTACTCGCAATCTCGTTCTCCGAGCCCGCGATCCTTGTACGCGAAAGAATGAGAGGCTCTGGGATTATTCATAACCGGAAGCCCAGAATCTCGGCATTGCTTGTATTCATGCTTTTCATTCATGCGCAGTACAAGCAATGTTCAGATTCTGGGCTTCCGGTTATGGATTACCCCAGAGCCTCTCGTTGGTAAGTACTTCCCTTCCCCGGGCCGAGTGGATTTTTTATATAAGAACGAAGCAGTACACATTTATTGAGTTTCGTGCGCGGATCCACTTCAGCACGGGGAAACGAAGTAGTTACACTCTCATTCCTGCACGTAGAAGGATCGCAGGCTCGGAAAACGAGATTGAGGTACTCGTTGCTATTTGTCCTTTGTGCACAATACATGATGCAGAAGATTGAGAGGGCCAGCGTTCATTAATCTGTTCTGGCAATCGCCGGCCTTGTGTGTACGTATTCATATGCTGGAGCACAGGCCTGAGCTAGATATATGGACCTTATTTTCCACAGATATTTGACTTGAAAGTCTGTTAGAACCTTCGCTTTTTCGCTTTTGGTCCTGCAAAAAAGGTGGAGGAAGCATGACGTCAAACTTTGTAAATGAAAACGAGAAGAAGTAACAGCCATGTTGATTGACAGCTGTCGGATAGCTGTCGTAATGTATAATAGTTTTCATACCTTGTCTAGATCTCAAACGATCCCGCTATAGAGTAATAGAAGAAAAAAAGCATTACGTTGTTATGCCAAGAAGTACCATTCATATAAATTCACATCAACATCCTTCACATGCATGACAATCACCTATTTTGCTCGTATATATTGAGCTTTCTCTACGAATCGAAATGCAATCTGGGAAATGCATGTCGGTTAAAAAATGGCCCAGTTTGGAAATAACTGTGTGACGCAAGCACCTCTGATGTCCAAATACTGCGGCGTCATGGCTATAAGGGAGGGGTTGATATTCATATATTTGTTCTGTCCCACCATTTTTTTTTTAAATCAAATTGATTTCAAAGGACATTCGTCGGACAGAACACTAATAAATAAATATTTACACCTCCTTAACTTAAATTGTTAATTATGCCCCCTGAAACTTTAGTCATTTGTACATTTGCTTCTAAGCGGCTTAAATACACAGTGGATGATGAATTCACAGTGTACCTGATCTAGTTCCTCTAACGCTTCGCTAATCGCCTGCTCCAACCCTATCCTTGTCTTCTTGCCTCTGAGAAAAATAAAAGTACATAAGAAATATGAACGCACAATCTTGTATTTCCTTATTGGTCAGAATTCCACCAGAAATTTGGAAATAAAGTAAATTATAATATTTCATAAGGAGTTTTGCACTTCAGATAGAAAAATATATTTCCATTTGATAACTACAGTTACTGCTCATAAGTTTGAATACAAGTGTGAAATGTAGTTTCATGTATTGGTAAAGTGATACCTAAAGCTTTTTTTTGGTTAGTCATTCTTTCATTGTTAAAAGTTCTGACTTGTATCTTCTCAGGTTTTTACACACTTGCAATTAATATGCAAGAAGATGCATATAACCTCAAAATCAGGGAAATGGATTGGCATAGTCGACTAAACACATCACCAGGTGTATTCAAACTTTTGAGCAGTAACTGTAGTGCCACTACTTTTCTGTGTTTTCACGATAAGTTGGTTGTTATATTTTTAAATATACAATATATCACGGCAGTAGAATTACGTGCATACCTATGTTTCCTTTTTCTGCCTTTGTCGTCCAACGTCTTCAACCCATCAGTTAACGTTTTCAGTTTTTCGACTTCCACTTGACTGAAAGTGTGATCTCCAAACCACATAACCCATTTCTATATTAGCATTGATTAAAAAGAAAAGGACGCTTAATAGTGATAGTTTCAAGGCTCAATTCAAGATGGAATTTTGTTGGGGTCAAATGGCCTTGTTGAAATGTCTGATATATGTCACTATTACACATATCATTTTACAATATGGTTTTGCGAAGCCTTCAAATATCTCTTTACCTTGCCAAAATCAGCTGCAGCTTTTCCATGTCCAACATCTCGTTCATCAACGATTTTACCAGGCCACGATGGTAGGCCTCTGGCTTGCGCCCACACAATATCACCAATAGTGAACTCCACTTCTTTGGAACTTTCAGTATCTTCAAATGTTACAAATAATGTTAATTTTTCTCATATAATTTGTTTCTTAGTTTTTGGATTACTAACCACCTAAACATTCCACCTGAATAACTAAATATGCACATGATCATACACGTACCATAAATGCTGGTTTAGACTGGTAAATTTTAATAACATAAACCACAATCGTACACAAAAGTTTGGTGAACAAGGTCATAATGCCCAAAACCCTACCATATGCTCTTTTCCCTGTAAGAGCATAATCCGGGGCGGGGGGAATGGATGGGGGGACATGTCCCCCACTTTTTGGGTTAGGAGGGACGAACATCTGATTATCCCACACTTTTCACGAACATTTGGTCTTTTTGATGTTAAAATCTTAATTATCTTATTAAAATTTATCCACATTCAAACTCTATCTATTCTAATATCTTTACATCAGATAAAGTTTAAACGATTCAGTGCATTTATTAGGGAAGCATACCCCCGGACTTTCTTACTTTTGAACGGATTGTCGCACGTGCTGCCCCTGTTCAATGTTGTCTGGTGTACTGTTCTAACAGTGGAAAAAATATTTTACCCCTCAATATTATGTTGGCCTAATGGGGAGCACCTCAAATAAGTATATGATAACAGTATAATAAGCAAACACGGGAAGATGCTTATCGGAATACATTACATATACACTAAACAGGTCTGATGTCAGATAACTAACCTATCTATAAAAATGCTCTTCCTATCGTCTCTATTGCTGTCTTCCAATTTGTTGAACGAGTAGACGGCATATGCGTGCTACATATCTGTACCTACATAGTATATTGAACCTACATTACTGTATCTATTTAGCCAACATATATGTGTTAATATATGTGTATCTAAAATACTGTGAATGATTACAAAACACTAACCATTTGACATACTTCCAGTTTTATCTTTCTGAACTTCATTCTCAACAGACAAAACATTTTCTTCCTTAACCTTCTTAACATCTTGGTCGCAGTTCAGTTTATTGGAGCGTCTTTTCGATGTTCCCTCTGTTTTTGTCGGTACTTGGGCAAGATCTTCCAACGAGTTACTTTTATTCTTTTTTTCCGAAGACTCGGTTTTTATTTTAGTATCTTCAATTGAGTCTGTTTTAGCACAACTGTCATTATTTAAGTCTGTTTTAATCACAAAACCGATTTTCCTTTTTTGCTCAAGGAACAGATTGTCATCCTCGTTATCATTATTTACATTATCATCCCTACCAGAATGGTTTTCCTCACATTTTGAGTCTGTTATATTACATTTATTTTGAACATCCTTCACATCATTTGTAACACTCTTACAATCGTCGCGAAGTTTCTCTGAATCCGCCGTAACATTTAAGCATTCATTATTAATGTTCTCGGTTTTTTCCTTTTCACATTTCAATATCGTTGAATAAGGTTCTGACGTGATCGTATCATCTTTAGATGCGCACATAGAGACCTCTTGTTTGTATTCATTATCGTTCAATGAATCGGCATTGAATGGAACGCCAGACATATCAAAGTTTTCTGGATCTGACTTCGAACAATTCTCGATGATATCCGATGAATCTGTGGTTATGTCGCCAGTATTGATCGCATTTTCTTTACACACTTCCGCACTGGAATCCATGTTGACGACATCAGTCATACCAAATTTCGTCTCTCCATAATTGTTTGGTGAAGTATCTGTTGGGGTACCACAGTCAGGAATTTTTTCTTCCAGAAAGTCACTTGATGTAACATCTTTCTCGCTACAATCACTTTTCTTGACTGTAATGTCACTTTCTCCACGAAGTGTCTCACTACTATCGCAGACACTTGTCTCCGTTGAATTTTCTTTCATTGAAGCAACTGCTTCATCACTAAAGGAAGTAACTTCTTCTTTAGAATTATCCCTTTTCGAAGCAAGTGTTTCGCTGTCATCGCATGTAACTTTCTGTTTTGAATTGTCGTTAGCTGAATCAGTGCAAAGACTTTTCTCAAATGAAACATCATTACTGGAAGCGACTCTCCCGACACTTGAAGACAAAGGATTTCCAGGAGAGTTGTCCACTGTTGAAACCACTGTTCTTATGCTACTGCAATCCATTTTCTCTTCAATATTGTCATTCGATTCAGTGACAGTCTCGTTGTTTGTTAAACAATTTCTGTCAAACGAATTACTGTCCTTGTTTGAAAGAACTCTCTCCGCATTTGTGCACACAAGTTTCGCTGTTGGAATGTCGCTCGTTAAAGCACTTGTCTCGCTCATAGCGCTCTTACGCTTCTCTTCTAAAAATTTAGTTGATGAGCAGTCGCCCCCGGCGCAATCACCAAACGTATTAGAAGGAGATGGTTTGCTTGTAGCTGCAATACAATCCAACAGCTTCATTTCGTCTTCTTGACCACCTGCAGTTACAGTGGCATTGTTCGTAACACTTGATGTAGCTATAGTACATGGCGCAGTGACAGTACTAGACGTAACTACAGTAGCAGTAGCAGCTGGAACTGATAATGAATTCTTCGAAGCAGTCTTTGATTTACTCTCTTGTGAAGTGGACATGGAAGATCTCGAACTTGTCGTTGTCACTTTGGTTGGGGTGTGAGATGAAGTCTTCCCGCCGGATAACTTAGCAGTTTGAGCTGACGAACCAGAACGTTGATTTGTATACTGACCAATTTGCATAAATTGGTACGCCAGCGCGTTTGCACTTGCGCCTTGAGTCAGCAAATGCTGCCAGTAAGGGTTATTGTAATTGCTAACCAGGTTCACCAATTGTTGCGAGAAGCTAGAACTGGTGACTGAAGCTGGAGCTATAGAAACAAATGCACTGTATGCTGCAGCAATCGCGGACGTGCTCACTGGAGCTGTGCTAGATGTTGGCGAGGATTCCTTTGTGGTACTGGTTGAAGTTGTTACCGGCACAACTGGTTTGGATACATTACCTGGTTGCGCGATTCCTAGAAAGTATGGTATAACAGTGTTGGGTGCCATACCTAAGACAGCTGGATTCGCAACATTACTACCATAAGGCAAGCCTTGTAATGTGTAAAGATTACCATATGGATTTTGTTGTTCTTGAGTGCTGCTTGCACCAACACTTGGTCGGGCTCCTGTGCCAGTCAGTTGGACCTGAGGTACTACACCAGGTTGTAATAATATACCACAATATTGAAGTGGTTGACTTAACGGGTCTGTTTGTTTCGTCGCTGTTTTCGCGTTACTGTTTTTATCGGCGTTGTGCATCTTAGTAATTGAATGACCCGGTAGTGTTGTTTCAGATCTTCCAACAATTGATGGCTTTACATTTTGCTGGTTCTGTACAACCTGCGTCAGATCTTGTGGTTTCATTTGCACTTTACAAGTCCCAGACGATACAGTGTTGGTGGACATCGTTGATTTGACATTTGCTAGTGGAGACGGATAAGGGTACACCATTCTTGGCAAACTTTCTTTACCTCTCACTGTAAAAAATCCTTTAGATGGCTCCAGAGGTGTTTTATCCGTTTTTTCTTGAGGAAGCCTGGAGAGCGTTATACCAGACGTTCCTGGCCAATTGACTTTTGAATTAAGATTAGGCATTGGATGTAAACCGCCTGTACTTGATATATAAACAACGTTGTTTGGTGGGTTTGGAACACCAGGAAATCCTGCTGGCTTTTGACTAAATGGTGCATGTTCAACACTCGATTTCGTTGTAAATGGTCGCAACGGATGCACTTTCTGGGCGTGGCTCGTTTCGGCAGCGCGTGTCTGGCCAGGTATGGTGGTAGCTGAAGATAATGCAGCTAGGAAGGAGGAAGCGTTAAACTGTGTTGATGGGAAGCTGAACGTAGAGCTAACAGTTTGAGGATGCACGAGATGTTCTGAGGTGCTAAAAACACTCCCAGTTGAGACAGTAGAGTATTGAAGTGCTTTTTGAGTTGCATCTTTACTCGCGGTTTTCTGCATTTCGACCGAGCTGTGCAATATTGGCGCAGTATTTGTATGAACTGTTTGACAAGTTGGTACGGCTTTTGAAAGTGTTGAAGTCACTGAAGGCTTTTTCTTGTATGATGCAGGTTTTCTAGCTTTCTTTGGTTTTGGTTCTTCTATTTCATTTACAGAAAAATATAATCAGTTAGAAACAGTACTTTTACATTTTATATTTGTATTTTGTAATTAGCTGTACTTGTACTAGAGACGGGTATTCGTCTGGTATGCGTTAGTCATGGGATGAGCTACTTTCAGTTAAATTCAGTTTGGGCTCACATTGTCCAACTAAGTTCGTCTGTATCTTGTTTATACTAGTCGACGAATTATCCGTCTGGACGAACTAAGTTAGACGAAAGAACTGCTAAGTTCGTCTGGGTGGTTAATTCGTCTGTTGTCTGTGCTTATACCCAAACGAATTACTAGACGAACTAAAAATTTTCGCCCAAGTTCGTCCACACGAATTATCCGTCTCTCGTAAAAAATACCGTCTTTAGTAACTCCAATGATGGGGAGGGTTGCATTCTTGCTAGCCTGCACTTTTATGGGATGGTGAAAGTGGAAAGGAATTTTCTAAAAATCTTGAGTTTGCCGTATATTTTTATGATCAAAGCTACAAAGGTAACAATCTACTGCAAGATCAACTACATACCCTGTAGGGTTAAAATAGAGTTCGCATCTGCCAAACTGACAAGTGTATCAAATGATGGCAATTTTAGTGTTTCATTTTTTTTCTTTGAAACAGATGATTCCAACTTTTTCTTAATTACCACAGGTTTGTTGACTTTCACATCTTTCGTTTCATTATCAATCACAATTTGAGTTTGTGCGAGAGTAGCAAATCTAGCCTTGGTGGTTTCTTTACACAAGGTTTTGTGATCATTTTCAAGCTTCGTAAGCTTAAAATGGCGACTTGGTAAGGATGCATCAAAGTTGAAAACATTATCAATGTAAAAAGGGCAATCCAATCCACACTTGCAAGTCCTGTCAGATATCAGGTATCTTACAATGTCTTCTTTTGACCTCAAACATATTTGGCTTGGACTAAAAATAAAGCAACAAAACAAGATTCAGCTAATTGTGCTCAATTAAATACTATTTTTATGTATAATAAACACATGACAAAATTACTGCGATCTGATTTGCCATTTATTGCATGGCAGAAGTAAAAACAGAAATTCAAATTGCTTTTAAGAATCATATTTATTTAATAAAACAAACTTTATCATTTTCAATAAAGCCTGTACATGGCTACATTGTAATTAAATTAAGAACAGCAAAGGAAGACTGTTAAAAATTGTCCTTTAAAATGTTACTGGCTACCAACGAAGAACAAAATCTAAAAAATCTTGTTTTTTAACTAATTTGTAAATCATTTAAAATCCAAACTTTCCCACCAAACTTGAGTGGTCTGTACCCACTGTTAGTCTCTGATTGCTCAGAAACCAAGCTTTAGTCTTGCTGCTAGATTATCATATGGAACAAAAATGGCATGCTTGAGAAATCAAGGAGGGACACTTGCAAATGCACCAAATTCGCCAATGCAAAAATGCTTCAGTGACATCATTCTGAACTATTATTCTGTTTCTAAATTTTTTGAAAACACTGGCCATAGAACGAGTGTTTTATTTTAGTTTATATTGTTGATAAATTCTTCAATATGTACCTTTCTCTTTGTTTACTATGTTTTGTTGTCCAAGGCAATTATCATTCTAATCTACTTTGTTTAGAGAAGTGCATATATTTATTATTATCATTCTCTGTATACATTCTTAATTCTGATTGGTTGATTTGACATTCAAAAATAATTATCTGAATCATGTCACCGACAAATCATGATATTTTACTCAACCTCATCCAATAATTAATAAATGTATATCATCTAGGAGAGATTGTTGTTGTATTACTTCAATCACTTTATTTTTTAATACAAAATTTTAGGGCTTCAAAATTTTAGGGATTGCATGACTGTTCTCAAGCACAAAGTTCAGGTAGTTCATAATTTCCCAAAAACAAGTGAAGACGTCTAAACAAATTATCCAAGTTAGGGTTAAAGACCATGTAAAGTCTGTTTGACACATTTCAGCTTACAACAAAAACAAGTGTCAGTACACGGCCATTGGAATTTTAACTAAATCAAATCTACAAAAACAATTCAAAGCTTTGTTTCAGTTCAATTAAAATTTCAATAGTCGGATCCCAAAAATTGTTTTTATTGAGCAGAAAATATATGCATAACAGACTTTACATGGTATAACCAGCTAATTAGTTCATGTGTAATTACCCCCAGATTTTAATAGGGGGAAGACAGGGAGAGACATTTTATTAAAGGACAGTTTGTTGATATAAACAGAAATTGATTCAGGTAATATAATAAATAATATATAAACAATCTATAAATGACCAAATTACAGCTACTTAGGTGTAAATAAATACAGACCTTGTAGCAAACCTTAGATATTTCTTTTGTGATAAATTGATAAAAAACATCATTGACAGTGAAACAGTTTACCTAGTATGTGATTTACTAAAGCACTAAAAATCCCACACAGTAACATATTGTTTGACTATAGAAAATTGTAGGTGGATGTTCAATTTTTTGCCCACACAGCGTGACGTTTTATTGGCAGTGTGTAATGTTTTCAGTTCACAATTGGGCAGCTAGACATGTCGACAGTGGTTTAGTTGCAAATGTCAATTTGAATGTCAAGTGATTCAGGCCCTGAATAACTGACCATAAGTGATGTTTCTGTGGTCATAAAAAGCAGTCTTAGTGCAGCATTTTAGATCTTTTTAATAAATCATGTGGCATGGACATTTCACAGTTGACAATTTCCATCAAAGAATTTCTCAAGGTTAGCTGTGTGGCATGAATGGTAATCCTAAGGTACATCTCTAATAATGGAAACCCTTGAGACAGTAACATTTAAAAATTCAGCAAATTATATTGTCAAATATAAACAGCAATGACACTGAATATAGACTAGGCCTTGTATGGAATGAAGTATGTAAACAGGAAATATCTTGTTTGATACTCACATGGAATAACATAAATTGGGCAGAATTCTAAATGTGCATTAAATGGTTCTTTGACAGGAATTTAAGACAGTGTCAATAATGTCATTCAATGGTGCCCATAGCAGCCATTTTCTAATTATCATATTTTGACTTTGACTTTCTAACTTATTGTAGACCAATCACCAATGTAGCAAATTATTACAAACCTGAAATATACAATACTGCCGTTTTCTAAGCATCGATTCCAACCCCTGGGCACCTCGATATGCTTTTGATGAGTTGTTGTGTTTTCACTTTTCACTAAGACTTCGTTGCTGGCTATATTCATCACCAAATATACATGTATGAACAAGCAGTGCTGGCCTGAATCTGACTGATCACATTACAACAGCACTATTAAAATGGCGAAATCTATTGCCTGCTCATTCCATAATGTCAACTAAGGTGAAGAATTATCTTTATAATAGTTCTGCCGCAAAATACACGTTTCTCTCATCTCTTTACACGCCAAAGTTTTAGTTTTTCCTGCTACATATATCTATTACATACTGCCGGCCGCTCTGCGCAGCAAACGAAGTCACACGAATAAATCCTCTTGATATTAAAATGCCAACGACGACAGCCACAACACAAATTCAGTTCTTATGTAAATTAAAGATTTCTTCTTTAATTCTGTACCGACGACGTCCAAATGTTGCAGAATATTCGATATTTTTCGTTTAAATTTTATTCAAAGACATTGCAAACAGTTTGTTGCACTCCGTGAAAACCGCGCAAAGATTGGGTCGAGTCGTTCTTTCAGTTTTCATTCAAATTTGAAATTTCAAGCTGTCGGCTCTTTTAGAGTCACGGAATTAGTATTTCAAAGAAGGTTAGGTGGTAGGGTTTGTGCATACTGCCTCCAGTTCTCATTCTTGGACCCATTATGAAATGGTCTGTGACCAACCTAGGGAAATTTTCATATTCTTTAGTCTGGGCTCTGTCTGGGATTTTCGTACATAGAAACTGAAAGTCAGAGGGGGGAGGGGGTGACATATTCATATATTTATATCTATGTTTTCTACAATTAATTTCCTTTGAAATAAATTGTTTTTATGCTCTGTGAAATGATATGTGAATATGTGCCACTCCCCCCCCCCCACTTATCAATCTTTTGTATGTTATTATGTTAAGCCACTGGGCAAGAATACACACCTAGAGACCCAGTAGGCTGTGCACAGAGCATATAGCATCACCACTAGTTAATATTGTACAGATTTAGCTTAGCCTTGGATCAAATCTGTCTCTCAACAGGGTCTCAGGAATCGGAATAACATGGGAACGATTCCTCTTCCTCTAATCTTTCATCTTGCATGCCCCCAGTTTTTTAGTCCCTTGGACCCTAGAAAGACATACTTGATCCAAGTGAAGACTTGATCCAAGTAGCTTAGCCTCTGCTTAGCCAGTGTGCTAATGGACGCTCCCCTTCACGACCATTATGAGTAGCTATAAAGAGGGTGCATTTATAGATAATATTATTTGGTCATATTTGGGTTACTTAGACTTACACTTTTATAGAACATCAACTATTATGATTGGAGTGTGTGAAAGTTATTTTTTAATCAGTTGCTTTTATGTTCTGTGAACACCTATGTATGAATATATATCCACAATTATCAATGCTACATACATTAACATACATACATTCTTGGGTAAGAGCTTGTTGTTAAAGTGTAAAATATTACAGACTTTACAGTTGAACGAATTTATCAGCAAATGACAAAAATAGTCTGGCATTAAGGTCTGGGCAAACTGGGAAAGGAGGGTGGGTGGTTGGGCTTGTGACACACTCAGTTTTGGAAAACCTGAGTCAGTAAAAAGAGACTTGTCTGTAAATTATCTGAAATATGGTCAGTAAATACTCAGTAGACTCCCAGACCCAAATGGCAGGCAACAAGTAGAAGTCAGGCCTACTCACAGTAAAACCAAAATAATAATTGGCAGAACTTGACAAAATCATTCACAGGCAATAATCCACACTTTGTATGGATTTGGTTGTTATAAGTTTGGTCTTTAAGCAGAAAATAACTTCAGATTTAAGCTTACCACTAGCCACAGCTACTGTATATCTAGCTCTTTTATCTGATATGCTACCTAGTAACAATTAAACATGTAATTTGTTATATAGGCATTAAAGCATATGGGTGGTAATCAAACTCTTAAGAACTTTAGTTACAATTTTGGGGATTTCTAGGATAACTAAGTTCGTGTAGGACCAGACCTAATTCGCAGCTATTTTCACACAAACGTCCGACATGTAAAAGCTTCTTAGCGTTTCTTTACAGATCTCCAAGACTACCAATCTAGCGGTCTTTCGATGAAACTATATATTAAATGTACAAAATTCAAGCGCTCTCCACTTTTTATATGCCACGCCAAGTGATCGGTAGGGCCCAATATACTATATAAATCGCAATCATTAACTAAAGTCTAATAAATTTGTCTAGACAGCTGCAAAAAACTCTTCTTTTTAAACTTTCCCACTTCTTTGTTATTGCCTCTTGCAGATTCTAATGCAAAAATGTACTGAGCATGCGTCCGCATCATTCCAGATGAATTATGGGTAGCAAACAACAAGCTTGTAAATTTTGCCGCCATGATGGATTTTCAAAATACGCATTTCAAAACAAAATCCTGTAAGAATACTTGAAAAAGAACGAAAATGACTGACAGAATGTGCGACATGCGTTAGAAAAACAACTACTCATTAACACCATAGCATTAATTTTGAAGCTCCGTGGGAGTGGTGACTGGAAACTTGCTTCGAACTTCACCTCATCTTAAAAGAAAACAGGGGCAGGATGAGTAAATTGTCGTTTCGAGCTCGCCAGCTGGATTCTAACAAGCCACTTCCCGTCTATCGGGTCGAGGAGCTGCCAGATTTGACAGAATTGTCCACAATAAATCGCGCAGTGCCTCAGATGCCAACGGGAATGGAGAAAGAAGAAGAAACCGTAAGTTATTTATTAATAAATTAAGCCAACTTTGATAATAATTATTAAAAAAATCATTTTATGATAATTGCATGCGTATATTTTGCAACGCTCTATCTTACACATTATTTTTGATTTTTAAAGTATTTTTTCTGGCGAAATTTCCACTATTTTGAATCTGTATGTCACGTGACTGTACTCACTTGCGTCGGAAGTGGAAGATCTATGAATTAAAATCTCGCGCCGAAAATAGTAAAACGCACGTGAGATAGTTTTCATTTAAAAATGACTATATTTAGATAGGATTTTAGATGAAAACAGTGGACAAACTTTCCTTTGCCATAAAATAATTACATGCACAAGTTCTGTTGTATTTTTGTAATAAATTTACATATTTGATTGTATTATTGTTTTCATTAGAATTTATATCATATAGAAATACTTGTTTGTGTTTTCACCAGTTTATGGCTTTTGCATGTATAACTTGGCAAATGAGAGTTGATTAAAACCAAATTTTGGTTTGGAATGTGACCTTGCAATCTAAGATGTTAATCTAATGTGATAACCAGGTGCATGAGCATTTATTTTAGGTACCGGTATTGACGTACATATTAAAGTTGATTTGAATTGACACTTTGAAATTTTAATCCCAAAGCTGATTATAAATACTGAATGTAACAAATGGGTAATAACTGACATATGATTATGCATTTAACATATGACAAAGTAAAGTTCAACTTGAACATCTCATTTGACATGCATATAACTCAGTTATTTCATTTAGCTCATGTAAAATGTGATCTTTGCATGATCCTTACACTTTTTAAATGTATGTTTCATCCTCATGTTTGCACAAAAATATTTCAAGACAAGAACTACTCGATCTTTTATATTGTATGTATTTCTATGTTAAAAACATGAAGGTATAGGTAAAGTAAAAATTGATGTTTTGAGTGATGGCCATTCATCGGCTTTTGAAATGTCAATTTTTAGTTTCAGGTAGTAAAAGAACCTATATGTTTTGGTACTATTAACTGCTCTATGCACACTAGCAATGTTAGTTTGTGAAAATATTGTACTGTTGTTGGATGATGAGAAATACTTGCTACAAAATATCTATACTTCCTTGTTCTAATTATTTAGGGCTCGATATTTGGATTTAGTAAGACATGCATCAATTGAAAATTTATTTTAATAGCTATAAATACTATGGTGTATTAATAGTCCATGGACAGGATCAGAGTTTGCAGTTAGCTAGTGCTGTTGGTTACAAATTACAATCGCTGATATATACACCCATTAAAATGAATTAGAAGAGTCTTGTGGGTGTTCAAGTTGAGAAAATATTAATATCAATAGAAAAATGGCAATATTTAGGAAATATTGTACTAAATGAAAAAGCAGTTATCATCCATTCTAATTTCTTAGACTTAGACCAGTGAACTAATGGACAATAGGTCTACTCAAGAGAATGCATGTCATCACTATTATCCCAGCCAGTTGATTGAATTTTCTGGCAAATAAGAACGCTGAACTGGCTGGCCACGACCAGTAAATTGCATAAATTTAGGAGTATGTTGCATTGCTGAGTGGACCTACAATGCAATACAGTGTAGATTGATTTCATCTTTTAAAAGCTTCATTCAAGTCTGTAATTATTATGAGTTAATAATCTTTTATCACAATCATCTTGATATGTTTCTGACACTTGTGACAAATGAAAACCAGATTTTATAGTTGTTGATCCAAAACAGCTGTACTCAATAGAGTACGGATTAATATTGGACAATTTTTTAATTTTAATAATATTGTTGAACTTTAAAGATAGTGTATAGCCTGTTATGTAAACAAACACTTTTTACATTATGAACTTCAAGAATTGGATATGGCTTACAAAATCACCTGCCGGATGTCCTGGGGCATTTGCATTGAGGAACTAAAACCACTTGACTAATGTTCTGAAGGCCAACCTCATTTTTGTGTTTTATCAAGAAACACTACTTTTAAATTGTTTATGTCTCTGGTTGAAAACATTTATTAATTGTAAGCTTGCAACTGCCAACAGTCTGCAGTCTTCAACAGGTAGATGATAACTACTACTGTTGTTGTGTTAATGTGGGCAATTAAGAAATGGCCTCAAGCAACTAAATCATCAGTGTTCCAAGGGCAACCACTTTTATTTCATATATAAATACAGTGTTCCAAGGGCAACCACTTTTATTTCATATAGAAATACTTGTTTGTGTTTTCAACAGTTTATGGCTTTTGCATGTATAACTTGGCAAATGATAGTTGATTAAAACCAAATTTTGGTTCGGAATGCGACCTTGCCATCTAAGATGTTAATCTGATATGATAACCAGGTGCATGAGCATTTATTTTAGGTAACGGTGTTAACCTACATATTAAAGTTGATTTGAATTGACACTTTGAAATTTTGATCCCAAATTTTTTCAAACTTTTGCCAGCCCTGGATTTGTATTATTTCATACAGTGACTGAAGGAATATATCCCGGTAACACTGTTTTCATTTGCTATGCTTATCAATTCAAAAGTTTGAAAAGATACAAAATGTGGTCAATCATCATATCTGGGAGTGTCTTCTAGTGCAGAATAGACTGCACATTATCCCTACAGTAAATTTCAAACTAACTTTTCACTGGAATATTGTATTGTTCAGAATTTTATTTCTGAATTCACAAGCTACTTTGTAAATAAAGGCTGTGATTGGCCCCCAAACTCAATGAAGCCAATCAAATGTTTTGTTTACAAACTGGCTTGCAAGTGAACTTGTTCACTTGGCAACAAATTCTCAACAGTGAAAAGTTAGTTGAAATCGACTGTAATAAGTATTAGAACCCAAAATTAGTTTTAATGCTAGCAAAAAGTTTTAAAGTTAAATTCAAAAGCTTATTTAGAATATCATATGATGAAAATTAGCACAGCAAATTAAGCTTTGGTTAGAAGATGGAGCTATAGACTAAGCTATTTTTCCCAATTGCTGTAAATTTCCAATATCCTGAAAGCTATGTCTTAAATGCTCTTTTATCCAACAGGAAAAAATCTTTGCTGTTAATAAAAAAAGTAATAAAGTTTTAATCAAATCTGTGTGCAAAAAGGATAGAGACTGACAAACAAGGGCACAGCCAGCATCGATAATTTGAGGGGCGAATATTCATATATCTTGTTTTGCATCATTAATTTCTTTTGAAATTGATTGTTTTTTGACCTGTGAACACAAATATATAATTTATGTGCCCCTAATTATTGACACTGGCTACTCCACTGCCGACAAATACTGGAACAAAAAGTTAAACTGATTCAATAAACATTTTTTTAAATCAGTTGATTATTTGATAGAATATATAGACAAGACATTATGATTTCAGTCTTTGCAAGAAAGCAAAATATGAACATAAGGTCATTTCTATTTTAGGAGCACCATCTTCAACGAGCTATCTCAGCACAGCAGGTCTATGGTGACAAACAACAACTTGTTATTCCAACTCCTGAGACAAAGCCAGTTGATATTGATACCTCACTCATTGATGACAGTGAAGGCGACTTCAAAATGCCAAAGCAGTATATTCATATACAAGGTTAGAACCATGTGTGCATGTACTAGCTACTGCATTAAGATATGCCAGGGCACATGGGTTGTATTTGAGGGGGCGGGGCTAAGTTATAAGTAGCCAAATATATGCAAGTTTTTGGCCCTCCCCCTATCTCTTTCACTCAATGGTCCCTGTATTTGTCCCTCATTAATTTAGAAATTCTGATAAGCAAAGAGGTTTCCAAGCCCTTGTTAATACAACTAAAGGAAGACAAATTAAAGAAATTCTAAAATAAGTTGATCCTTGGATATATATTTTCTGTTATTCCAGTGGCATAACTGCTATAGGTTTAGAGTTTAGACCAGTGTCCCTCAAATTCAACAGTTTTCATAGGAGCATCATGGCTCAGTAAGTAAATTTATTGTTTTACTGTTTTGAATTTATAGCTCTTGGTGTGGAAGATGAACAACCTGAATATGACATGGATGAAGAGGACTCAGAATGGTTGGCAAGCTTCAACAAAGATAAGGCAAGTTTAATAAAGATATTTAACTGTTTAGTGAAATGAGTGACTCTTGTCCTTAGTTGAAAATTGCTACTCTGTGTGCTTGACATTTATGGAATTAGTGGAAATTTAATATGATATACTGCCCAGAAATATAGCGTATGACTTTCAGCAGTTGACTGAGAAATGTACTTCCACTACCAAATGTGTCATCACAGTCCCTCAATAATAATATTATTAACTGTATGCTTTTGTTTGTGACAAAATCAGTGTTCTATAGATTTTGAGGTAAATCATTTCTGTGTAATATTTATTAAATGTTGATTGTTTAGGAGAAAGTTTCGAGTGAAAAGTTTGAACATTTTATTGATAAGCTGG
Organism: Muricea muricata; assembly: GCA_963855995.1. Classification (NCBI taxonomy): domain Eukaryota; kingdom Metazoa; phylum Cnidaria; class Anthozoa; order Malacalcyonacea; family Plexauridae; genus Muricea; species Muricea muricata. Next base: position 64,425,053 of record OY979717.1, read on the forward strand.
AGAAAGGTTCTGGAAGTGAGGTAAATTATGAACACTGATTTGACAGTAATTGTATTTCAATACCTCTCCCTTCTTTATTTGTTGCCTTTTTCCTTGGAACACATGTGAAAGCCATGCCATATGAGGCAACTTGTAATGTAGTTTTGACATTCAATTTTGATAGGTTTTTAAATGTAGTGACTGCTAAGTATTGTGTGGGGTTCACATTCTACTTTATTACGAAGTGTTATCAAGTATGTTAGCAGATCCCAGGACCATACTTGTAATTTCTTCCAGCTGTTGTTCATTGATAGCATCAGCCTAAGTTAGGATTCCATTTGCAAGTTGAAGGGAAAATTACGTGGTGTAGCATGGTCTTACAGGCTTTTTGCCTGACCCTAGAGGGAAGGATAGGTCTGTTGAGAACTTCCGCCTTACTGACGAATCCAATTGATGGCATGCTACATGGGCGTCGAAGGAATGAAAGCTTCCCTGTGTTAAAATGGCGGGCAACAGAAACAAATTGATCATTATATTGCTGGCTTAGTTTGTCAGGATCAAGACCTGACGTCAAATACCTTCACGATATCTCGTTCTTGTTCACCTTGCGTCAGAAATACTTCAGCTTCCCTCGGTATTGCCGATGTCAACTCTTTTATTCTCTTTTCAACATTGGACTTACAGCAAGAGCACGATTAGCAAAGAAGGGATTAACTATATTGTACGTATACTGGTCGTGATAGCTGCTAAGCTGTTGTACGAAGTGAAGAGGATCTTAAAAAAATTTTCATTAAAGGAATCCCATGGCGGGGTGGACAGCACAGTAGCTAGGTTTCTATTCAATCTAAGAAACCCAACAGAACAACGCCATGGCGTATTGACTACTGATGAAATTCGAGAGCATGCCCATTGGTGGATTAAGAAAGATCAGTTGTGGTTCAAGAATGCTGAACAAATGGAAGAAGGTTAACCACGTCTAAACCCGGAAGAAAATGAGCTCGGCCAGATCGTGCGCAACGAAAGATCTATCTAAGCATCGCACACAGGGAACGAGATCTTTTCAAGTAATCCGGGTCGATTATGCTGGTTCAATCTAGTACAAAGATTGACCAGGATCCCAAACGAAAGTTTATCTAGTTTTGTTTGCATGTGGTCTAACAAAAACGATTTATTTCGGACTAATACCGATTATGTCAACCGTAGAGTTTATGAAGAGTTTGAAACAATTCATAGCTAGACGAGAAAAACCAGAAAAGATTTACTCTGATAATGCCAAGACATTTATTACTGTTGTAAGGAGAATCCAAAAGACGTCAAAGAGAAAAGAAGTGAATAACCTTTTGGAAAAAACATGGCATGACAGTTCAACCTTAGCAAAAGACCCTTTGGTGGGCCAGGTGAATAGGAGAGCCTATAGACGGGGAGTTAGATTGGTCAGTGAAGCAATGCATATGCACGGTCAAGGAGCGAAGCTCGTATTGGATGTGCAGATTTGTTTGGATAATAGACCTCTTTCCTGTGTAGAAGACGACGTGCGGTAGTCTGTTCTTGTTCCAAGTTCAGATGACTACAGGCGAATCCGTGTGTCTTTAGCGGATGGTCGAAAGAAGAAGATTAAGACCTAACAACTACCGACCTATCACTATTTTACCTATCCTAAGCAAAATCATGGAGAGCATAGTTCACAGGCAAGTCTATAAGTATCAACGGGAGCACAATCTTATCACTTCGGAACAGTTTGGTTTCCGCCCGAATTTATCAACAAATGTCGCTTTAGCGCGAGTTTCTCACGAAATTCTACTTAATGTTGACAACATATTGGTTACCAGTGCTGTTTTCATTGACTTGCGAAAGGTCTTCGATACAGTGATCACACCCTACTAATTATTTTAAAATTAAAAAATATTGGATTTTCAACGCCTATTATAAACTGGTTTACATCTTATTTATCGTCACGTACAGTCGTTACATCGATCAACAACATTACGTCAACTCCAAAGCCAGTAACCATAGGCGTACTGTAGGGAAGTATCCTAGTACCTCTACTGTTCCTAATATTCATTAATGACTTGCCTCGATGTTTGAAACACTGCAAATCTGTTCTGTACGCTGATGATACTTTGCTATACTACTCTGCAAGGACAGAAAACGATCTACAAGATAAGATAAACGAAGACTTATGTTCACTCTCACAATGGCTTAACAACAATCTACTAACACTAAACTACGAAAAAACTAAATTTATGATCTTCGCCAACAAAAACCAACCAACCAACGTTGTTATCGCCATCCAAGATAAGAAAGTGTCACAGGAAACATCGTTTAAATATCTTGGTGTAACCCTAAGCAGTGATCTGACTTGGCATAATCATATTGAAGACATGATTACTAAAATCAGCCAAAGACTCGGAGTTTTACAAAGAGTAAAGGTATTCCTAGATCTGGACACGCGTTGTTTATTGTACACATCACTGGTACTACCACTATTCGACTATGGAGAGACAATTTGAGGAGATAAGAACAATTCGAACTAAACGAACTCACTGCAAGTGCTTGAGAACAAGGCAGCGAAGATCATACCAGACCAACATCCGCAATCTTCTTCAACCAAAGCTTTAGAAGAACCCAAATGGACAATGCTGACAACGAGAAGACATAACCACAGATGTACATTTATCTACAAATGTATGAATGGTTTAATTGACTTTGATTTTGAATTAGCTAAGAACGAAGACATCCATGAACATTACTGACACAAGACACCGCAGAGACCTACATCTGCCGCGAGCAAAGACAAACAAGGGAAAACAACGACCAACGTATCAAGCCTCCATAGACTTTAACAATCTAGAGCATGAAGTAAGAAACGCTACTTCGTTATGTAACTTTAAAAAATTATTGAAAAGATGGTGTGTATACGAGGTATAAACCTCTCATCCTTTTTCTTCCTACACTATATTAATTCTTCACTTAATATCTTCCCTCTCTGCCTTTCTCTGTTTTCCACTTTAAACGTATCGCGGCGAAGCTTGGCGTACAGTATGTATTTGTTTCGTGAGCGCTATGATGATTTTGTATGTCTTTGAAACAAGATGTGCGATGTGTTTCGTGTTGATTCGGTTTACTGTTAAATAATTATATTATATGTTTTGATGTAAATAGTACATAGTTAAATATTTATATATGTTAATGTAATTTAAAGTTGCAGGACCCACTGAAAAACACTTCGGTGATGTGGGTATCCTGCATGGGTAAACATGGAGATAATATAATAATAATAATAATAATAATAATAATAATAATAATAATAATAATAATAATAATAATAATAATAATGGAAACTTTATTTATTGATTATTAGATGATATACAACTACAATGATAAACCTCGCTTTACAGGTAGCTTATCAATGTCTACATGAATTGACGACATATTATAACATATAATTTCAAAAATTATTTTAAAATGATTATATTGTCATTAGTTTTGGGTTATCCCACTCCTTGTTTCGTGTACAAAATATATAATACGATGTTCGTATACACATATTCACTATTTTCTTTTTTATATATTTACTATATTGAGCATCAAGTTTTAGACTTCTCAGCATTTCGTCAAAATTTTCCGCTGATCGACTGAAAACTCCGAGTGTACTCAAGGACAAGTTAATAAACTTGACTTTATCATAATTCGTTTTCTGCTCTTCAATTAAATCAAGGTACTTTTGGCGTTTGCGGTTGGCGTTGACTTGTAGATTGGATTCAAATCCGACAGTGAGCTCGAGAATGTATAGGCATTCGTTCTCAATCGCTAGAAGTAGGTCAGGTCGTAAATTGTGGTGAAAACAAATTATGTAAGTGATTTTTGTAAGTGATTCTTGAGTTTGTAAGTAAGTAAATTGTGATAAACCGGTGAGAACAGATGGGTTCACGAAGCCAGGTATGTCAACGTAAAGTCTGGAATTTTGCACAGCAGTAAGAGTTGATGCGAGGAAATTTAAAACAGAATCGTGTCGCCATGTAAACTGGCCTTCATTTAAGTATGTCTCACATCCAGCAACGATATGAAGCAGCGTTTCGGGTGAGGAGCAAAAAGAGCAATCAGATGTCGATGATAGTCCCCATTTTGACAGGTTTTTTCTTGTCGGAAGTGTGTTATTGATATACCGGATAGTGAAGTTAAAGATGTTTTTCGGAAGTTTGCTTTGAACGGATGACCATAAGGAGTTGAATGTGGATGTGGAATTATTAAGGATAGTTGAAAAGAAAGAACCTTGCGAAATGAGTTGGTTTTGGAGTCTCTCTTCATTCTCTTTTCTAACCGCCTTAAGAACATCTTTTGTGTCGTTGTAAATGTCATACTGTATGTTCTTGTTGGTGCTCGTGACCGCCCATAAATTGTTTATATCTACGTTCGGTGAAGATCTTAGAGCTACCCGAGAAACAGTTTGACACTGGATAAATTTTGTCGAAGGGAGAATAATATTCAGACCAAATTTATTTTGTGGAAGTAACACGTTGCTGAGGGTTGCAGAGACAGGAAGTTCTAGCCATTTTCGGAAATATTTGGACGCAATACCGTCTAACGTTTCGCAGATCCATGTCTTAGATATATCAGAAACAGTAAAATTCCAGGATATTTTTGACAGCAAATAACGACTGTATAAAAGAATTTTGTTTTTCGGGTGCAAGGGTAGCTCATCAATTTTGCTCATGATGTCATTAAACGCTTTAACTAATTCGGACTTGTGTTCCTCGTCAGACATATTGTAATCAAAATAGCGACCTAAGTAACGAAAGGATTTGCCCATTTCGATTCTGGGTACAAGATGGTTATTCACGAAAAGCTTGGGCAAATATTGGATGGATTTCGTTAATTGTTTTTTAATGCCAAATGTTGAACATTTGTCAACGCGTATAATCATATTAGCCCATTGACACCAGATTGTAAAACGATTAAGGAGCATTTGATTTTCTTTCTCTTGGCTACTGATGACAGCAGCGTCGTCTGCAAACTGGAACCAATGGATAGGATTGCATGGAATGCCAATTTCGCTTAATTTCCAAAATCCAAGCTGACGGTATTTTTCAGATTTTATATGTTGTACGAAAGTATTGAATGCCATGTTGAATAATAGAGGACTAAGACAATCGCCTTGAAGAACGCCACGACCGACTGTAATAAAATAATAATAATAATAATAATAATAATAATAATAATAATAATAATAATAATAATAATAATAATAATAATAATAATAAATAATATTATAATAATTTTATTGAAAACTCGATAAGATATGTACATATTTTTAAAAAGGTATCTTTAGTTAGTCCATACTATTAAAATTGTCTGATTCATTGTCAACTTTATCATTTTGTCATTTATGTTAAAAATATTAAAAAAAAAACACACACACACATCCTTAGAAATTCTTAGAATCAAAGGATAGCATCTAAAGTATTCTTGCCACTTCTGTCTCTATCTCAATGTCAATTTCCTTCATATTACATTTCTTATTTTTCAGTCGTCTTGTGCCTCTAAGGCATAAAAGAGCAGATCTAATTATGGAGAACGAAATTTTCGCTCTTATCCATGCTATTGTCTTTGAATACTTTTCTCCTTGTTTCATGGCAATCAATTCTGCTAGTCGACTGTGGTACTTTTTACATTCTTCTCCCATTCCACCAGTGGTTGTGAAAACTAGCGGAGTAAATGTTCCTTGTTCTATATCTGTTACACGTTGATTGTACATTCGTTTCTTCTCATTTTCGTGCATACGGTAAATTTGCTTTGGGGTTAACTCTTGGTACGATTCCGCATTTGGGTGACATACCCGGATATCAAAGAATGCAGATCTTTGTCTTTCCCAAAAGCCTCGTGCATGGACATCTAGTCTGGCTTCTTGTGATGTATTTGAGCCAGAGTTTAAAATTTCACCCCTTATGTCCTGCAGTGCTGGCTCGATCTCAACATCGTTGCAGACAACATTCAAGAGGTCTGCCTCCAGATCGCGTAATTCATTATGGCGTTGAATAATAAAACCACCTTGCTTACATATCATCGCATGGTCAATGTTAAAAAAATCTCCACAAGCACATCTTGTTGGGTTATCTTTGATAGGCCAATTATATCTCAGCTTTAAAGCATCTCTAAATTCCCGTTTATTTAAAGTGAAGTCCATTTCAGACATTGGGATGACTGTCAACCAAGAGGAGGCTCCTTTCTCTGATGCAAGTTCTATCATTCGCTTCATCTTTGGTGATGCATTTTCAACGACAGATTCTACTCTCTCACTTAAAACACCGCTCTTTTCTTTCCGTACATCTTGCTTTAAAACTTGTATTTCTGAATCATCAGGAATTTCATGCATTTGTAATTCAATCCGTTTTACCAATGGCGCTGTTATCTTTCTCGACGCTTGATACTCCAACTGTGCTTCGTTGCATGGATTTGCTACTCCAATACCACCTTTTCTAACTGGTAGGGCTAGTAATATAATAAGTTATTATAATAATAATAATTATAATAGGCTAGTTATTATAATAATAATAATTATAATAATAATAATAATAATAATAATAATAATAATAATAATAATAATAATAATAATAATAATAATAATAATAATAATAATAATAAAAGACGGCGAAGCAGTTGCGGAAAATTCGTAAAATAAATATCAAAGCCCAACATAGTGCTTTCACTATAAATATATATATTTACTTTTAAGTATATACTATTACTAATAGATATATATAAAACTGTTTATGGCTCTACTAAATGCACTATGTTGAGCTTCGATATTTATTCTACGAATTAAATTTGGAAGCGATGGATGGCCGACAGGGGAATGTATGGTAATGGTGTAAATTTCCATGTGACTATTTTCAAGGTTCACTATCTCTGAAGTGATAGCCACTGGGCAGTGACTATAGTTTTTTGCTTTTTTGTACATTAATGAATTTAAAGTGGTTTTTATGAAGTTGTGTTTATTATTATTTGCTGGAAATAATTATTATCTGGAAATTTATACTAAAAAAACTAGTCGCCCCAGGCTCGGTATAAATAACCTGTTTAGCATGAAGGTAACTAGAATGCGCCAAACGTTAGGCAGGTTGTGTTGATTAAAAATAACTGCAAGAATGGCGGAAAATGGAATATTGCAGTGATAACAAAGTTGTACACGGGACGGGAACTAAAAGTTCGAGGGGCCCAGTTACGTTTGCGAAAAACGACTATTGATCGTTGCATTCAAGATCTTTACCCTATGGAAGACTTTGAACTGTCGACTTGGAAGAAGCCGGAACAGATGTCCGAGTCCGGATCATCCAAAAGGTCGGGATTCGATCGTACGTAGTAGAATGCCAAAGACATGGATATGTACGAAATAGAAGATTCCTCCGAAGGGTACCGAGAACAGGAACTGACAAAGAAGACTCGGAAGACACGTTTATGTTATATTTAACTGTTATATGCACGCATGTGTTCACGCAGATGCTAATTGGGACATAATTGCGACAAGCATCAGTCTCGAAATGAAACTAAATAAAAATCTCAAAGAAACTTGTAATTATTTCACTCATCCCCTTGAATCGGTTTTGGATACAAAGTTACAATAACAGTTTGCAAAACATCTATTTCTCACATTGTAGTAAATAAATACGAAACGGATTGTGAAGATCAACGGAAATTCGTTTTTCGGAAAACACACGTTGATGTCCCTAAAAATAGCGTCGATCATACAAAATCAGGCGTTTGCATTTTCGCCACCTAGAAGCGTATGTTTACCTATAAAACCCACTGTTCACGGCACCTAGTAACGCAACGTTGTGACGCTAACCTCTTGAGTCGGCTCTGTTTCCGTTAGCCTTCTCAAAGTTTTTCAATATATTCTGTTTTTGTCAAAAGGTGTTGTCATTGACTGCTGCCAAAGCTCTGATAAAGGATGAAGAATATTTAGAACCTGTGTACAATTACTGGGTGAAGAAACATGGCAGGAGTTGTGTGAATGGTTTAATTCTGACACTCAAGTCCGAAAAAAAGGATGCCTCATCTCCAAGTGATCCCTACATAGCTTTTAGAAGGCGGATTGAAAAGATGCAAACGAGAAAGGTAAGATCTGTGGCGGGAAGTCCTTTATTAGTTGCAAAGTTACAAGCGCTTTGTTGTCCATAAGTTGCAATATAATGCATGTCAAGAAAGCGTTTACTGTAGCTGAGAAACCCCTATAACCAACAAAGATAACTGTGCGAAGGCAGAAACGTAAACTTATTTCCTTTAATCTACTGATGATTTTTGAAAAGTTTTTATGCACTGTGATAAGTAGTGTAATTTGCATATGAAATAAAGTTGGGAAAGGAAAAGAGTTGAAGAAATTCTACTAAGGACGTTACACTCCCGTTTTAAGCGATCTCAGTCGCACTTTAAAGTTGTTATAATTGTAATATTGATAATTTTGTTCAGAACCGAAAGAATGAAGAGTTATCATACGAGAAGATGTTGAAGCTACGGAGAGATTTGAACACTGCATGGTATGTCATCCAATAATTTGATGCACACTACTAAGGGTCGTTCAAACTTTTTAAACCTGTTGAGAACTGGCTAAACCCACGTTGATATTTAGCATTTTAGAATTAAAGGCCCGTTTAATCTATCGTCTAATATACCTGACCTGATACCGGATAGCGCGATCCATGTTGTGCAACTGGGCCCAGAAAATTTATAAAAAATGCCGAAAAGGAATTTTTTGCACATTCAATTATACTTCATTGCATTGTTGGTCTATGGTATTCTAACAAATTGTTTCATTTCAACTCACACCTGTGTTGGTAAAATTAGCTCGAACGTTTTGGCGCACCCGAAAATGTCTTATCCGAGTGTATTCTGATTAACTTCCTTGTTAATATGTATTTTAGCACTATCCTTGACATGGTAAAGAGACGGGAACAAAGTAAAAAGGATGTTTTACAAATTACAGTGGATATTTTTGATTTCAGGTGTGTACAGTGTATGATGAGCATTCTAGAAATGAGATAACAACACTATTGAATGTGTTTATGCAATAAAAATAATTAACATCAAGTACGAGGTGCGCTGCGGGTTATTATTATGTATATTTATGCTGCTCTGCAATTTTCGCGGGCTTTTAGACCAATAGCATGAGGTCTAATAGCGGCATGGCTCGGGGGGCAGTTTGTTATGCTCATTTGCCAGCTGGGTTTCACACTGGATACTTCGATTTCCCAACCCTCCCCACCCGTGGACGGTGGCTGTTTTTCCGTGGGTTGCCCTGTCCCTTGTGCTATGCCTGGCTGCTTGCCAACTACTGTCTCGGCTGCTTGCCGAAATTGCGTCTCCTTGCTAACTGTTTTCGGGCTGCTTGCCCGTTGTTACTGCTATATGCTTGTCCTATGTGTCTCCTTTTGCTTAGGTTGTGAGTAGCGTATTCTGTCTCCAACCCTCCCCACCCATGGACAGTGGGTGTTTTCTGGGGGTTGCCCTGTCCCTTGTGCTATGGCTGGCTGCTTGCCAACTACTGTCTCGGCTGCTTGCCGAAATTGCGTTTCCTTGCTAACTGTTTTCGGGCTGCTTGCCCGTTGTTACTGCTATATGCTTGTCCTATGTGTCTCCGTTTGCTTAGGTTGTGAGTAGCGTATTTTGTCCCGTTCGTCACTGGTCACTGTCTAGCGCTCGTTTCGTGCGTGCTCGTGTCTGTAGGAGTGCTAATTGTTGTCATGTTGTGCTGCTGTTCTTTGTTTGTGCAGGTGTCTGTGTTAGGTTGGCCGGAGTTATTTCAGGCGTCGTGTTAGCTTGTTCTGTGTTACTGTATTAATGTTGTCACTTGCTACCGCACCCGCTTGCCGGGCTTGCTCTCCGGCTACTCCGGATGATTTTTTTAAAATTTATTTTGGTTGCTTTTTGCGTTACACGTTTGCACCTTGTCACAGGACTTATTGGTAAGTGTTTTTACGTGTTTGTGGGGGGAGGGGGCTATCCCTTTCCATTAACCTTGTTATAGTATCTTACTCATCTCCACGTTTTATCGTGTGACAGTAGCTCTGTCCGCGGAGAGGTGAATTCTCGGCATCAAACAGATTTTTCTTGTCGGATGGTCCGGATGACTCTGCAACCTAGAAAACAGCAGCCCAGTGAAGATCACTGTTAGCTAGCTTGCCGAGAAAACGTAGACGCCTAAACCGTCTCCAACAGAGCTACACCCTCCAATGTATTTTATGCAGCACTTTTATCGGTTTTCCAGTCATTGTTGACGCGGGCTTTATTACGAGTACGATAGATGTTAATACTTCACAGTACATGACAAAATTTAAATAGGTGCCACACCCCTATTGCATTTTTGCGAGAATTTTATAGAGATTGAAAAATCTCGTGTTAATGTTTTGGTTTAAAAGTGCTTTTCAAACTTGAAATCGTCGGTCCGTTATGTAAGGTCGCTGGACGTGACACATTATGGTTAATTAATGTATGAAACATTAATTTGTCAGAGAACTCTTTTAAATTATTCACTGTAATTGAATTTGTGTGCACTTTTACTCTTCTTTCTCTGCAGATATAAATCTGGAGACTTCACTGGGCAGTTGTTAACTCAATGTCTCGAGTTGTTAAAGATTCAAGAAAGCAGTAATGTTCCATTGTATGGTGGAGGGACTACAACAGCAACTGGCAACCGAATTACACCTGGCGCTGAAACTCATGAAAAGGACGAACGGGTGATTAATATACTTTGACAGTTTAGGGATTTGTCAGAGATTAACGGTGGGGGGGGGGGGTAGGAAGTGGGGAGGGTCGTATATTTCTAACACCCTTAAAATGGAAGAATAGGCTGTTTAAAGAGGAGGTCACTACATTTTATGCTTAAACTCGTATAGTTTTTGGTACGCACGGGCACACGTTTTTGGCCCTGGTTTTAAAACCTTCACTTTTCTTATCTTTTGGAATTTTAGACTAGACTTGATTTCAACAGCGCCTAATTGATTACAGAAATCTAAACATTTACAAGACCTGCCATTCTAAGATTTACAAGACCTCGCTTTTTTACATGAACTTCAGAAAAAAATTCCCCGTTAAAGACCTTAGACTGGCGGACAAATAAATCATTAAAAACATGCAGAAAAGTCTACCAAACTGTTTAAAGAATACTGACAAAAAACGTATGCGCGTTTATTTTTAGATCCGTGTTAGCTTAGAGCAGTTTCAACAAATGCGAAAACCACGACGTATTCCCCAAAATATCGGCAGTCCGTACAATCAGGTCAGTTGTTATACAGGGTGTATGAAAAAGAACATAATCGAACTTTGGAGTGTTATATCGCGTTCATTGTTTAATATACAGAAATCGTGAAATTTGAAGGAAAATTGAGCAAATACGAAGCAAATGAAAATAACCGATCGAAATCGCATATTTTCACCTCACAGCATCAGTTGACCGAACAAGATACGAAAATTCCATTAATCATTTACCTGTCGCGAGAAACTTCGCTAATAAGTTGCATGCATTAATTTTACTACCTAAGTTAAAATTTGTCAATTTTAATTCCCAAATGGAAATTAAATTTCAACAGATTTTCAATCGATTCCCAACGGTGAAAAAATGCGATTTCGACCGGCAATTTTAATTTTTCTTGAAATTTTACAATAACGGTGGCATTCAAAATCTAAAAGGCTAGTAAAAAGCTAAAAATTATTTCCGTATGTTAAATATTTATCTCTCTAGAACACACCAAAGTACAATTACTTTTTTCGAAGCGACTTTTCCGAATTTCAATAAGACAAAGGAAATAAACTTGATTTACAAGCGAACATCGAACTCTTAGTACTTACATACCTAATGTAAGTTAAGTTTAGTAACCTGGTTTCCAGATAGTTATGAACGTGTTATAACGGTGCTGTAGATGTCGTCGAGAAAGAGTCATACTTTGCATCTACAACACTACAAAGGAAACTACACTTTAAAGTTAATTATCTTGTTCATTTTTACCTTGTTCTTATTGATCTTCTTATTGAATCATTAGCCTGACCTTCCGTCTGAACCTGAGGACGATGTTGATGAACTGGATGGTGTTTACGCGTTCAAGAGAAGACGAGGCTGTCGATACTTAGCGGTGGGTTTAACATTGATTTTCTATAATAGATTTTGAACTATGTAAAACTGTTTAACATACCTAGATTTTTACTATGCCTCCTAACCTGAGTATATGCTTACATTTTTTTGTTACCGCACAATCGTTCCAAATCTAAGGTACTCTAAACTATAATTATGTCAGTTTCTGACTGATATATCACCTTGGCGTCGTCCTGATATTTAATCTCAGACAACTGAATGTATACTTTTCTAAATATATTAATACGGTATGATATTATCATTTTATATTTTGTGTGTTATTGGTATATGTAATTTGGATATGTTTTGGTCATTTAGCCTCGACTCGAAGGTAATTGGCCGTGGGAATGCCCTGGACATCCTCGCTATCGATACTCCTTAACGTCGTTATCAAGACCATCAAGATTGCTTGGTTACGCAAGGCGGAGAGTCGGCAGGGGCGGAAGGTTACCATACTTCATTTTATACTTATGATGAATACTATTATAGTTATGCTAGTACCCCCAAAAAGTATATTGTTGCTTGATTTTTGAGACATTGCTTCTTTTCAAAATCAATCGACCTCTTTTTATTAACGTCGAATTGTATCCTCTTTCTATTCTTTTTCGGAAAGGGGGGAGGGGTCATGAAATACATGCAGTTGCAGTTTTGGAGGTACTCAGTCAAATACTAACCGTTTCAGTCAAAGCACTGTCAAAGCACAGTACAGTATGGTCTCGCATGTATTTTTCAACAAACCATCCTGTTTTCATAAACCCTGGTTTCAAAGGATCTAGAAATCAACTTGCTATCAATAAGTTTTCTATTTAGATTTATGTCCGTCTTTTTCTTTCTAAAGTTTTGGATTTTTTTCTTGTAGAGTGCTGATCGATCGGGCGAGTTCTTCATTAGACAACCGACTTGAAGAACTTGGTTCGTTTCTTGATTCATCGATATCATTGCGAAACAGTTTTCACGAATCTGATCATTTTAAGGATGAATTGAAACCATCAAGTTGGTTAGTCATGTGTTATCTACATTCCTATTATTTATGTGTTTCTATTGAAAGTTTAAAGCTATCTTGTGTGGATTATAAAATGTATTTTGTTTGATTTAGTTTAGGAGGTTTTTTTGATGACATCGTTTACCTATAATATGACTGTGATTATTTTTATGATGATGATAATCATGATTATGACTAGTGAACGGCAACGCAACGAGCACGTCTGGTTGTATAATAATGCAAATAGATGCTAATATGTTTTCTTTACAGTAATTTATTTAAATAACATGTGCTCATCGTAGTCGCATTGCTGTCTTACATGGTATCTACAGGTTCCTAATTTTTTACTTACACTTCATAAAGTATGCATATTATTATTTAGGAGGCATTATCGACCACGCAATCCTCAGCTTGTGCCGACATCGATGGATAGTAATTTGGGACATGCAAGCACATCGAATGACAGTATAGGAGAAATTGAGAAGAGAACGTCGCCACAAGATAGCATACATGACGCACAGGACTATAGACCAAGAGCTAAAGTTAGGAGATCATTCTCTACACAACCGACTTCAAAATTTACGCTAAACTCCGGCTTATCAAACGGTGTAACTCATAACTCTAATCCTACAAATCCTTTAACTCGAGTTGAACGAGATAAGAATGATGTCATTACGAATGGACCTACGGTTAATAATAACAATCCTTCTCAATTATGGAATGGAACTGCAAATGTTTCCGCTAATAGGAGTACATTTTCTACGGCTCCTATGAAAGCAGTTTATGCTCTGAACTTTCCATTGTCGTCAACAAACAGTAACTTCTCAAATAATCTACTTAAAGGAAGTAATAAATATGGAAGTCTTTCTTCTCGCCATCCTGTTTCTTCCCGTATTTCGTCTAGTCATCGCCTTAGTCAAGCAAATACTCCTCTCAGCAGAAGGTAAGTCGACATGTTGTTTTTGTACGTTATTGTTGACTGATTAACTCCGAGTGTTTTGATTAACTCCGAATGTGTAATAGCATAGCTCTTTAGAGGACCAACGAACTGCTTTTTAAATCTCCTGAGCTTTTGGATAAGACTTTCACGCGTGTTCGTGACTTTATGAAAGTCAAACTTGTGCACATTTTCTTCTCGGCAGACGGAATGAACGCCTAAGGCGTCTGATTACGAATTTGAAATAATCATGAAACCACTTTATCTCAAAATCATGAATAATTAATGATAATAACATCACCCCATTCTGTCATGTGAATGGACTTTCAAACACGGTAATAAACTGTATCAAAAGCTAGTGTTTGATCATCAAACAGTACTACAGTAGTGTTTCATTTATGTTAAAGGGAAATGGCAACAAAGTTTTTTATTGTCTCATTTGAAAGAGACTCCAAAACAATATATAGAAGTCTATTACAGAATTTTTATATCTGCCTTATTTGGTGAGATATTTTGACTTGAAATCTTTAGTTGTCCGCCATCTTGGATATTTGTGGACATGCATGCTACGTCACAACTGGGATCACGCGATTTTTTTTTGTTACGACACAATGGTTAATATGCTCTCATAACCGCATGTACGGCAAGTTTTTCGGATTTCAGCATAAGCTGAGAGGATTTCGAACAATATTTGATTGTTGGTAGGTATTTAGGAGGATTTTCGACAGGCTTATCCCTGTTGTGACGTCATCAAAACATTGTTAATGAGGTGAAAAATTAGTCCAAGATGGCGGACAGTTCGTTTGTTTAGGTGACAATATCTCCCGAAGTAAAACAGATATAAAAATTTTGCAATAGACTTCTATTTATTGTTTTAGAGTCTCTTTCAAATGAGACAATAAAGTTTTTTGTTGCCATTTCCCTTTAATTCAAAAAATGATTGTTTATATTAGCACACAATCATTAGCACACAAGAATGGTCATTAGCACATAACGATTGTACCGTGATAAACACTCAAACACGTTTTTGAAATAGTATTTCTATAATTCTTATATAAGCACATTTTTGCCGTTACTACGACGTTGTTAATGACTTGGATGAGGCTTTAAGATATTTGCGTAACAACCTCGATAGCTTTTAACTTTCCTTATTGGCTTGGGCCTTCGTTTAAAACTCGCGACAAGTTTTATACGAGCCGATTGAGAAACGGCAGTTACTGTATAAACAAAGTAGCACTAAATGCGTTGCTTATCAAGTCACTGCAAACTTATATTAATACTATTCTCGTAAATGACCTATTAAACATCTAGCAGACACAGTATTTTGCATACGAGAGCTCTCGGCTGATAAGAAAGTTACTAGTGCCTGTTAGTTACGCCGTTAGCTTACAGTGTTCTGGTGGACTCAGTAAATTGAGTAAAATCCATCCGCACATGTCGCCTGGGCTAATTATCGCCCGTGTCGGAGTTCGCGCCTGACACTTTGCTTGTCTTTAACCAAAATGTCGCTGAGAGTACAGAGGTGAAGGTGACGGCTCAAACTCATTCCCCTGTATTTCGGGTGGGATGGAGGGAGGTACCCTGATGGTTACTAGGTTTAATTAGAGTAGTTGCTCAATGGGTTCATTGAGCTGCACTGCGATTAAATCTTGGGTTGTTTACTCCTGGCTCAAGTGGGAAAGCACCATAGGGTATGGCTTTATTGCATTGCTGCTAGTAACTGCGAGCAATGGTTGACGCTCCCGTAGGTCTTCACCTCAAACGAGACACAAACGACTTTTACGTCACTTAACGAGACACAAGCAACTTTTACTCAGTCGATAGCTCTCGTGTGCGACAGACGTCAGTAGTGGGAGGTACAAACGACTGTAAAGGCTTGTTTACTGTAGGCCGTCCAGTACACATCAAAAAATCAACAACCTGTTCTGGCCTGATGAAAACAGCAATGAACAATGTTTTGCTGCCCACATTGTTCAATGTTGTCAAAAATATTGCTCAGTATTGTTGAGCCTGAATTAGCCTGCACTCAGGTGTAACAATGTTGAACAATATTGTTGACAACATTGAACAATGTGGGCAGCAAAACATTGTTCAATGCTGTTTTCATCAGCCCAGAACAGGTTGTTCATTTTTTGCTGTGTAGCTGAGGACCTTGCTGGAGTATTTCAGAGGTGGAAAAAGTATCGGATCCTGGGAACCTAGCTCCCAGTATTTTTTCCGGTCTCAATTTTTGCAGAGAATTTCGTAGAATTTTTTGACGTTTGATAATTGATCCAAAATTTGAAGAAATCTGTTGCTCTTGTAAATACATTTTGGATTGCTTCCACTTTTTGTGTTTCACCCTATCATAGCAATTTTGCCAATTGTTTCATTATTTCGCCAGTTTGCCTTTTTTGCAGTTTTTTGGTCTTTAGTTTTTTAGCCAGTTTTAGCCAGATTTTTTAGTCCTACATCTAGGTTCCCAGAAAGGAAAAAACTTTTCGTACATCTGGAGTATTTAATGATTAATTATATTATATTTGATAAAATTAGTGAATATTACTGACGGTTGTAATTTCGATTTTTTAGTAATTCAGTTGACGACATGTTAGTAAGTCCAGTGCATCAACCTCCAGTCGTTATGGCAGGCATGGTTAATGGGGCTGCAATGAAAGGTCAAGACATTACGTGACACCGGTAGTTCAGAATTATGCGAAATATAGAGTACAAGATGCACGAGTTGCCATCCATCACAAGCATACAAATATATTGCGGCATATATGCATTAAGAAACTACTCAAGCGCTAATCGTCCTTTACTAAAATATTCTATAATATAACTGCAAGCTGGTCCTACA
This sequence comes from Muricea muricata, assembly GCA_963855995.1. Taxonomy (NCBI): domain Eukaryota; kingdom Metazoa; phylum Cnidaria; class Anthozoa; order Malacalcyonacea; family Plexauridae; genus Muricea; species Muricea muricata. Next base: position 64,441,908 of record OY979717.1, read on the forward strand.
ATACTCGTATGTTGCACTCAAATAACCGTTCCCTATTTTAGTCACAAAGGTTTATGTAGAACTATCGGAAATTCAGCTGTAATCACAATAATGTCCGACGCTACAAGGTCACATCAGTCCAGTCCAACAAGTATTTTCCAGTCCCGTGTATGTAATCTATACCATAGAGGATAAATGTCCCAGTTACTTATGCACAAGAATATGGCGTACCTTATAGTAACGATATTTTCATGTCGACATCCAAAGAAAAGGTTAAAGTTGAATGTTATTCATTTCCTGAAATTGATGTTGTAAGATGGCAACACTGTTGGATTATGTCATGTGCACAACTAAAGGAAAGAAAATATTCACTTGGGCACCCTGCTTTCACCAAACTACCTTGGTTTCAAGCTCGTCGTCAGTTATGATGGTATCCAGAAACCACCACTGCTGCTAGAGCAGATGGCATTCACTGAAAGAAATTGGCGAAGATGGTGCAGATGAAAACAGCTTGTGATCCTAGCATATTCTTCTGGATTTCTTATCCACATTTCTCTCTGGATTTCAGGAAAACAATACATATCCATATGCTGGAGTAAATATTGATGTGTTAGCGTTTTCTAACATAGACATTTGTGCTTGGAAAGTACAATGTTATTGCCCCAATGGAAGCTATAGAAGATTTGCAAGGGAAATATGCAAGGAAGAGCATTGGTATATTGAAATTAATTGCAGATTTACTGTAAGTAAATTTAAAGTGGGAATAGTCGTCATTTCAAATTATCTGGGTTACAATAGATTTCTGTTTGGGTGTATGTCAAGTGAAAAGGAGTTAAATTTGGGATGGGAATGCATCTTGTTAATTACACGAGGCAGAAAACATAATCTACAAATTCCTCTCTACAAAATAGTAATAAAATACATACAAGACTTTGCCTGAAATCAAAATAGATTCTATACCCCCTACACAAAGAACCTTCACACTGGATATTAAGTTGTCACAATATGTAGTAGTAATTATCAACAAATATCTCTGCGATCAATATATTTAAAAAAAAACATTGTATATGAAGATATGATGGTCTGTCTAGAAGCGCAGGAAACTCCGGCGCCGTGCATGCACGCAATACCCTGGTAACAATACCCATATATCATGGTAAGTTTCTCTGATCAAAAGAAAGAGAATGAAAAACAATTTCAAAATAACAACTCTTTATTCACTCGGTCACATTAACTCATTTATTAAAAAAATGAATAGAACCCATGTTTTGGTTGCAGACCATGGTAGGCAACCGTTTCTACTAAAAAATACTTAAATTAAATTTGGCAGTATTAGTATAATATTGTGAAAAAGTGTTATAATTATGAACGGGCTGTGTCTAATGGACTAATTTTGTGTCTATTTTCTCATTCTTGTGCACAAATTACTATAAACGCTTATTTTGATTAGTTCCTTAGACCATCATATTTTGACATATTAGGGCAAAGTTAAAACTAAATATCTAAATTAAATATTTGGGTTTACACGGCGACCTGGGAAGGTCGGTAAGGGGATAGGAGGAATATTCATGTATTCAGGTACAAATCGTACAAAGAATCGATTTCAAATAAATAATGCAGAGCACGAGTATATGAATGTTACCTATCCCTCCCCTCCCCTATCGACATTTTACGATAGCTGGAAATAGTCTTACAATTTTAGAATATTCTAGTATACTTTGCCATGCGTGAACCAAGCACAGTTTTATTTTTTTATTCACGAAAATGAATAAATATATATATAGCTAGCTAAATGTTGTATTAGGAAAATCCCTCTTTGGCTTAGAAAGTTCTTGAAGATTTATTCGTTGTACCGTCATAAACAATATACAAGTATATTTATTCAAAGTCAAATCATTCATGATGATCCAGAATACATTTTGGTGCAAATTAAGCATTGATGACTTTCATATTTATTTAAAAAAAGATTTTTGGATTGCTTGTAATGGTAGCCTATAGAATATAAATCGTTATACGAAACTCAATGAAACAGTGATAAGATGAAAAGATGGTTTACAATCTCATTGAAATAGAAATATATAGTTCACGCTTTATCATCTTTTTAATAGCTGTGCCTCAAAAAGTAGAACTATATAATAGTTTCTCATTGGAACATTTAAATGTTTTATTTGAAAGAATTAAGCATGAGATGCATTAATTTACTACCTTAAATGTGTTCTTATACATTTAAATTTACATTTGCGGAGCTCGTTATCTTCTTTGATATACCTACTTTGAATGCAGAGCATGATCGATTCATCTTCAGGTTGGCACTGTTTTTGTTGCCCTCAGGTAACGAGCGGCAATGTCAAAGCTCTAAAATAACCATTTCAATAAAATATGGTTACAAGAATTTCGCATTGCTATTGGAAAGATTTCTAGAATAGATAATGTTTCATTGAATTTCGTACGTCTTTATTCTGTTTGACATTAGGAGTGAAATTTACCGGCTAGATTTTGTTTCATATATAATTCTGATTAGCGTCACCTAAAGTAGTTCAGCTGGAGTAATACAATCGATAAATTAACTGTATAGGTCTGGACGTTAGTACTCTGTAGATTTGATTGTGTCTATATTGAATTATATGTAAATATGTAGGAAATGTTTGAATATTTGTACAGCAGTTCATACGTTGTTCTAGCTAGATGTTTTGTAAGAAATTCATGTCGTAATTGTGATGCCACCACGAAATATAAACATGTTTTAACACTGAAGTTCTTGTGCTTTTATTGTTTTTTTACATTTTGAAAACTTCTACACCTTATCGTCCAATACAGGTCACTTTTCACCGTAATATTCCGTTGCGAAGTTCGGAAGTTTGTCACAAAGTTCAAAAGTTCATTCCAGAATTCGCAAGCCGGTTTGTAAACAAAGGCTGTGATTGGCTCCTGAACTCAAAGAAGCCAATCACAGGCTTAGTTTACAAACCTGCTTGCGAATTCTGAAATAAACTTTTGAACTTTGCAAGGATTACGGTGAAAAGTTAGCTGAAATTGGCTGTAAAAGTAACGTGAGATGGAGTGGTTTTCATTGGCTCCCGATTTCACCAATCATAGTGCCCTATAGCCTTGTCTCTAGTCCTTTGATATTCTACGGCTGTACGTGTCGCGTCACTTCGCCACAGAACGCCAAAGCACTGGGCACAGGTCAGAGCAGTGTGTTTTTTTTTTAAATTTTTTGAATTAGAAGAGGTCTTCGAGAAGGTGATACTGGTACAAATACCCAGTAAACTAACTGCGAACAGTCCCTAAATAAAGGAAAGGACGTTGCCAACAGAACGCAAAATTCCCATTTCCGAAATGGATGCGTCCGAGTGACTGTAAACTTGCCTTTTCGTAAGTCACCCGCGCACAAGGTCAAGTACACGGGGCACGCGCTGATGAACCAATCGGAATCCTCGTTTTATTGGATAATCTTGTGAATAGGTGGAATTGGTTTTTAACGTTTTTTTCATCAGGAATTGAAAAACCAAATCGATCATTAATAATGCGATAGCACGTGAGACAGCCGTGAAAGAAAGAGTATAAAAAGCATGGTAATCGCTAGAAGAAACACCTCGGACAAGGTTTCCGTGTGCAATAAAATTTGAACTTGCAACCATTGACATAAAACATCTGAACTGCCTGCTCGGCTTCGAAATGGCCGAAATGAAGTTAACTGCTGACCAGTATTTTTTGTATAGCTTAAGAGCCAGCGATGTTCAAAGAATCATATTCGTCAGTATTCGTCAACCTTCATGATTTTCAATCGATAACGCAAAATTCAAGAGCAGGCAGTCCAGATGTATTTATATATATATATATATATATATATATATATATATATATATATATATATATATATATATATATATATATATATATATATATATATATATATATATATATATATATATATGTATATGTATATGTATATGTATATATGTATATATGTATATATGTATATATGTATATATATATATATATATATATATATATATATATATATATATATATATATATATATATATATATATATATATATATATATATATATATATATATATATATATATATATATATATATATATATATATATATATATATATATGTCAATGGTTGCAACTTTGCAACTGCCACTCGTTGGATCCAGGGCGAGTGGTATGGTTTTCGCAGTCGACTTTGAGTTTTTAAGGTCCCACAGTAAAGCAAATGCGCATGTTGCCAACTTTGAGCTGCACTTTATGTACGTTAAAAGCGACTTAAAATTCTGCACTAGCCAGCACTACTGACTAGAATATCTTATACTCTTTGCGATCATCATTCTCCCCAACATAATGGTATGGAAAACAAAGTACTTTATGTTTCAAAATTCTCTAATTTTCCATTCAAGCGGTAACGAAAATCACTTGACTATAACACAGCTACCTAGAAATGCCATTTGGTAGCCTGCTCGCAGGCGTCTGATTCGCGGGTAAATTTTGCAATTTGTCATACTTGACAAATCGTTGTGTGTAAAGAGCACAAACGTTTGTTGAGTCACGTGAACTTTATCAAAAAGTGGCAATAGCAAGGAGGTAGAGGTAAATTTACTTACCTTCTCGAGGGACCATTTCATTTTGCTCTCAAACTGTCCGTTGGGTACCCAACGTAACAATTTTGGATGTTGTTGGGTCTTGTGAGTTGGGTCTTGAATTTGTCTTGTGAGTTTCAGTGAACATGGTTTTCTTCACTTTTCTATAAAATTCTATTATTGCCAAAAAAGGTAAAATTTCAGATTAGTTTATTTGGAAAAATGACTTATCTTACCGTAATATTCATAAAAAAACTACATATAAGACATTATTACGGTTACCTTGAGTTTTCGAGTGGATTTCCAGTTATTGCTGCTCAGCTTGAAAATGGCTGACAATAGCCCAGAACTAGTCTGACAATAGGTTTTCATAATTCAACAAGATATATATATATATAATTTATACATAGTTTTTTTGAACTTTTCGATGACATGAGTTATTTTTTCACCAAAGGAATCTAAAATTTTACCTTTTTGACAACTGTGGAATTTATAGAGAATGTGAAAAAAACCGTGTTGACCGAAGCTCACAAGAAAAATTGAGTCAAACAACATTTAGAATTGTTATGCTGGGCATCCAACGCACACTTTAGGAGCAAAATAGAATTGTCCCTCGAAAATGTAAAAATGCACTTTTGTACCTGTACCTCCCTGACTATAATGATTCGTTGATACATATAAGGTGTGCGAGCAGGCTAGCCAGTTGGTAGCTTGTGACAAACCATTCTCAATCCTATCACACTATTACACAGAAACTATGAAAAAATAATCATATGAGTAAAAGTGCAATAAAAGATAATGTCTTTTTGGACAAAACAGCCAAAAAACAGCCAAAACCCGAAATTTGTCATAAAACCACGGAGGACAAAGGCGCTATCAAAAGGCGCTGGATCCTCGGATCCAGGCATTACGAGCCCGAATTTAGGGATATTGTGTGCGGGCTACTGGCGGGCAAAGTTTTTTTTGACAACTGAATGCGTTTAAAATTTCATAATGAAGTTGGTATAAAATATTTATTTTAGAGAAGTTAATTTCTAAGGATTACAGAGTCTGCAGACATTAGAAGGTCAGGAAAAGAAAAATATAGATAAAAAAGAATATAAAAGAGAAAAAATCTGTGTCAGCCCCATGAGAGATTTGAACTCTCGACCCCTGGTTTACAAGACCAGTGCTCTAACCCCTGAGCTAATGAGGCTTAACTAGCATTCTGATAGAAATATAATAGTTTAAACCAGCTTCTCCAATCTTTTACATTAATGTGAATTTAAATTTGTTATTTTGGTTTTTGTGACAAATTTCTTCCTAATCATAGTTTATTTTAGCATGCATTTCACATTCATTTTCGTCAAATATTGGTATAGTTTTGAATACTGTCGATGAAACAGCGTAATCTGTTAAAAACACGGGTTAAAATACATCCTGTAAATTGGCTGTAGTATTGGTTCCCCCCCTTCCAATTGTTACGGATATGGTTGAGCGAACGAGTCACCATGTCCAAGAATTTGGAAGATGAATATTCATCAAAAACAAAACGAGAAGAGATATCTGCCGAAGAAATAAGTAAAACACTTGATAAATTTGGGTCTGGGCCTCCATATCATGAGTTTCAGACAAGGGCTAGTAGAAAACGAGGTAGGTTGTGAAATTTTGGTATAAATTTTACCATTTCCTGCTTTTCATCATATAAAATGGTTCTATATATTGTCACATCGAAGTTATTGACATATTTGTTGTTACGGTATGCCATATATTAAGCAAATACAAATCCTTGCTGAATCCAAAATTATGTCATTACACAGGCGCAACGGCATAAAAGTAATCTGGTTTCATTATAAAAATCTTCGTCTTTCTACACAATCAATGTATTTCATCTGCATATTTTATTTGTTCTCGATGATATCACATGATTCACATCATATTTTGTGATGATTACTGAAATATTAAACATTCAATGAGATATGAAATATTAAAATTTTTATATATATTGCTTACAGGGCTAATTTCAGATGTGCTTTAATTAATTTATTGCAAAATCTAACTTGTCATTCAGCTTAAATGTATAACCAACTTTTATTGAGCTGAAATGTTATGATTGTATATCAACAAAATCAACATTTCCTACCCCTGGGCCTGTCTGTGAGAATCCACTTTTTTTCGGGGGGGGAGGGGGTTGGTAGCACCTCCTTAGAAAGCTAGTCTTTCCCCACTGGACATAGTGTTTTATTAAGAATGACAATATTTTCATTGTTCATTGGTCAAATGAGCCAATAAAAATTATTCTTCTGAGTTGGTGCCACACTTCCCTGTTTGGGGGTGACAAGCTGACAGCCTTGATTTATTGAGATGATAATCACTGGCAAGTTTTGAAGATGGGAAAGTTTGTATCACAATGGAGCTAGTGTACCTGGAGACTGGAGTGCAATTGTGATAGCTTTCATATGTTTTCTATTATCTCTTGTGCACAATTTTCAACCTTTTCAATCAGAGTACCATGACTCACCCCAGTTAGACATTATGTGCCAAGGGTTTACATTTATATATAGTTTGCATAAAACTGTCTGAAATGAATAGTTAGAAATGACATAAATCTATATTAATATTGCCATCAATATTAATATAGATTTATGTCATTTTTAACAATTCAAGGTGAATCCAGCAAGGAGAATCTTCCAATGTGGAATATTATAATTATATTTGCAATTTTTTTAAAATTCATATTTTTCCTCGAGTAAACATTGGTACCCTGAGACCTAACTCCTGGTATGAACTCAGTTTTTACTTTTGTTGTACTTGTGACCTTAGCTATGACCTTTTAATTTTGCTTTCACTTTGTCTATTCTGAATGTGCTTCAATGTACTATAGGTAGTAACATGGTTGACCCTTTAAGTGCCAAACTTGGAGAGTTTGATATAAATGATCCAGGAAATATGAATGGTAATATTGATGGACAAGGTGAATCCAGCAAGGAGAATTTATATGTCCCAGCTGTGACCAAAGAAACTCTAGAGTAAGTACTGTATATGGATTATATTAGCTTTTTGTTTCTTGATAAAACAAGTATAGGATACAAACCGAAGAAGGAGGTTGTAAGCTAGATAAATTTATCTAGCTTACAACCGACTTCTGAGGACTTACAACACAATCAAGGAGGTTAGCTAATGAGCCGTGAATGGCAATTATGCTAAGAAGCTGTCGATATACAGTCCCTGGGATTGTATATACAAACCCTCCTAATCATTATTCTTTTACAACCCCGATTTCCCCTGGGAGAATTCAAAAGCCACCCCCAGCTTTTCAAACAGTTGAAGGTTTCTTAGTCAAATACATCCCGAGAAAGAACAAACGATACCGACTAGATTGTGTTGTAATAATCATATATGTACCTCAAATTCCAGTCTTTCTCAGACCTTACCAAGTAGCTCAGTAGACGGAGCATCAGACTAGCATTTCAAAGGAGTCTATCCACCCTTTGGTTGACATTCCAATACCAGTAGGTCAGTGTAGTACCCATGTAGTATGTCCTTTCTTGAATCTGTGTGTACTTAATCCATTTTACATAATTGGGTTTTGTTTTGTGACTTATTTAATAACTATTTTTAGTACCGGTATTTTGATGGTGACTGCATGTAGTAGGTTGTCTGTGACTTTTATGCCGATACACAGTTTATCATTTTATTCTTTTGGTTTTTATGAGTACATCATAGTAGGTGTCAGGTAGAGGGCTGGTTTCACCAAGAATATACAGTACCTATAGTTCGTGATGTACAGGGACTTTGTGGACTTTCTGATACTGTTGTTTGAAACTCCTATTGCCTGTTTCTTTTGTGATTCCATCTTATCTGGTCGTCTGGTGCCTAATTATGTTTCCCTGTAGCAATTAATGTTCAAAGCTTTGTTGTACAGTTGAGACTGAAATGTCTATCGCCTAGTGGACGACTGGAAACATGCACTCGCTCATAATAATGTTGTAGGAGTATTATCGTCAGATATGAGCAAAGTCTCCATCATTGCTACTCTGCAAACTTGAAGCATATGGTATGTCAAATAATTCCTTAGCATTACTAGAATCCTACATTGTGGATCGTAAAAACAGGGTAAGACTGGGTAACAACGTTAGCAGTGATTGGAAGGACGTTACGCGTGGTTGCCCACAAGGTTCCTCTTTGGGACCAGTCTTGTGGAATATTTATCAAAACGATCTGTTTTACGAGAATTTAATTTCACAACTATCATGCAATATATGCAGATGACCATCAGCTCTATTCTTCCAACCAGACAATTGAGGACTCGGCAAAGGTTTTGGAGACTGATGGCAAAATTACGGGTGAGTGGTACAAGGCGAACTACTTGGATGGGAACCTTAGTAAATATCAGGTTATGATGATGACTAAGCGTAAAAGTGATATCGCAGAGGTAGATTTTGGCAATCACAATTTGGCCCAAATGAATCAGAGGAAACTCCTTGGAGTCACTTTGGATAAAGAATTGAATTTCTCAAATCATTTGTCAACTATTTGTAAGAATACCAGCAAGAGAATTGGAGTCTTAATGAAACTCAGAAAATTAATACCCACTACAGCAAAATTGTATATTTACAAGGCGGCAATCATGCCATACTTTAATTATTGTGGTCTTGTGTGGCATTTTTGTAAGGCCAGTGATAGAAATAAACTTGAGCGAACTAACGAAAGAGGTCTAAGAGCAGTATTTTGCGACTGGGACTCTACTTACGAACAACTTTTAATAAAATCTAACCTGACCACATTATATAATATGCGGTTGCAAAGCGTCGCTTTTTCTTATGTATAAGTTTAAAAACATAAGTTATTGTCAACAAATATTCTAGATTTATTCGAAACTTCTCAGACAATTTATAATCTCAGGAATTCTGTCTTCCGGCGGTCACGATTTACTGGTGTTAAATACGGCAAACATTCATTAGATACTTTGGTCCGTATTTATGGGATAAACTTACGCTAGATTTAAGATCTTTGCTATCCATTCATAGCTTTAAAAGTAATATTAGGAAAGTAGACTTAGTTGACTTAGTTGATACTAATTCATGTAAGAGTTGTATCATATGTAATACTTAACGTTATAGGAATTTTGTATATTTTAAATTTTTGCGTAAATTATCTAAGTTAGATTGTACATATTAATTAGTTGCTGTTCTAAATAGCATAATTTTAAGTGTCCCCGATTAGTGAAGTGTCCCTGATTAGCTTTTGCATTTTTCAAAGCATCTTCTGAGTCTAGATCAGGATATAGACCAGAATGGAAGACCTGATAGCCATGTTCAATGACAGATCGTATGCATGGGCAATAAAATTTCACTAATGAAGCTTCATCAATCCCTGCTCGTTTCAATTGTTTAAGTAAATACAAACATTTTGAGGCTTTTAATGCAATATTCTCCACATGGCTGTTCAATTTCATATTGTCTGTCATTATCAAACCTAATACTCTCACTGATTTAAGTACTTCGAAAAACTGAGTATGTATCTTTACTAATTCGCTATTGTTTCGTAAAGTTTATTTTCATTTGTTTGCATTTAGATGGTTTAGCTGGAATTTTTCCTTTGACCAGTCTGCTATTCATTTACAGTATTTTGTAGGGTGCTTTCATCATTCTTAGGGATAACCTCTGAAGCAGTTGTGTTGTCAGTGAATTTCAACATCTTCTTTGAAGACGGTCCTGTAATATTTAGGTCGTTTATCATAGCGAAGAATATCCAAGGACCAATTTAAGTGCCTTGAGGAATGCCAACTGGAACTTCCAAATAACTCGAAAAAATATCATTTAGCAAATTAACTAGTTGTCTGCGATTACGTCAATAGGCGTTATAACGGCCAGTTTCCACACATACGGAACTTTAGAACTACGAAATGAGCAGTTAAGGATATCGGCGACGGCCTGAGCTATGATACCGGGCATATACGTCTTAAGTATCCAATTTGGTAATCTATCCGGACCGTTAGACTTTGAAGGGCTTATTTCACGTAACTTGAAAAGGAGCATCATCTGCATCCCTAGTCACACATATATCGTCAGTTAGTGGTACATAATCTGCCATAACACTGATAAAAGCTTCGTTGATTTTATTTGCTGGTTCGTTGTGAGAATAATAGAATTTGAAGAGAAGTGTGGTCAAGTGTTCTTACCTGATGAACCGCATAACTGTTTAATTTCTTACCACCACTTATGGGATTTGTTCTTTTTTAGGTTGTGTACTTTATTTTGATGATAAACCTTTCGGCAGAATTTTCCTACGGGAAAAATACTATATGCAGGAAAATACTATAGTTAATCGCTAGAAAAAATTATAAAAACAAGATATAAATGGACGTTTATGGAAGTAGAAGGGATTTTTTTTTCATAATTGTTCATTTTCGTACTATAAAAGTTGTCTGCTATTATGCCATGGAGATCAAAGAATCTATCGTATGGACTGTAATGTCCACAAATTATTATTTTCAAGAAATCTTACATGGCACGTCTTTTATAGGGCTGAATGGCTGATACTGTTTGGGACTGGAAACTACAAAAATGAAGTAAGTGTTTTGTGTTTTTTTCTTATATAAAGCATCAAAATAAAGAACTGTTAGGTTTAAAAACATGGACTAAATGCACCTGAAAGTTCCATGTTCTTTGTGTGAATTTTATGTGATCTTGAACGTAAATATCACAGACTTACTGCATGTTGACAAATTTACTTGACCGACAATGCTCATGTAATACGCTGTGGTTCTGAAATGTTCCTGATACCGTGAAAGCTGCTGGCAGAGGTGCCGTGCATTTTTCATAACCTGAACATTTCTCTATCCAAGCTCAAAGATTATTGATCAAGACTTCGGCTGATGCAAATTTTTGCAATTTTAAGAAAATACACATGACTAAAACCGAATTATATTACGCTAACAATCACAAACCTATTGACTACCCTAAAATCGTCTATTGTATGGCGAGGTTTGTCAAACGAAATAAATTAGGCTTGTGCCCCAGAATCATCAAGTCACGGCTATACAAAACAGTATTTAACAGAGTGGCTTAATGATTTAGTGCCAGAAATATTTTCTAGGATTTGAAGCCCTGTACATAGTACATATAACATGAAGTACATAATACTAAAGTCGAGTTAATTTTAACAGCTGCAAAAACTGGCTTTGACTGGCAGGTTGAGAGATTGCCGCAGATTTCGTGGTGTTTGTTGGCGAGTAAGTTTAGTTTTTAAGAACTGGTTTAAATTCTCTTAGATTATATATAGGCTTAGATATAGGCTAGACGTGTTCTTAATACATTTAATGTCAACATTTCACGCTGTGAAAATGACGAATAATGGATCCTTTAAAAAACGATACGATAAAAACGAGAAGGCGAAGACTCCCCAGGCACCTTTTTGCAGGGTATTTGTTGAAGTGTCGCAGGTTCTTTTTTTTACTGGGCTCTTCTCAATGTCACTTGAATTCAGTCCTCATGTGTGGAAAGAGTATAATTCAACGCTATGCCAAAAGTCGTGTGTTTTCTCTGCGCGCTCTAGTTTCCTGCCACAGGTAAAGTTGAAAGGGTGGTCTAGCAGATAGGTGCCCACAGGGGGGGGGGGGTGGACCCGCCCTTGTAGCGAAGCTATACATAAGTAACAATTGTTAATCGCAGGCGTCATGCCAAACTCTAAGGTGCAATTAGGTTGTTATGGTTGGTGGTGCACTAGACAGTTAAAGTAAACCCATGGTGAACGCTGCCTCAAAGTAAACTACGGCCGAGAGTTTTTTCGACACGTATTTAACCGGTCTGTAATACAGAACAATCATTGTTGTTGAGACCTTACTTCATATCACATTTATTAATATGGATATATATCTGACCTCTTTATAGGTATTCTTGGGCTGCCTTGTTGATGATGTAAGTCAATGGTTAGAGACATTGCGTGAGTCACGGAGAAAATACGAGAATCTTAAATCCAAGGTAGATGTCGCATCGAGCTCCCTTCTTGTGCTCTTACGAGCGAATCAAAGTTTATATTCTTAGCTGCTCGTGTCGAAGCTTGCATTCACTTGCTGTTGGCCGATTGAAAACTATATGGCAACCACAATTTCACGCTATTTTATGTAATATTTCAAATCCGACTATTAAGACTGGATTAGATTTCAAGTCCGCGCCGTTTGATCCAACTGCAAGGACTTGAAATCTAGTCCAGTCCGAATTAAAGGATCTGGAATGAGATCTCAAACAAATGAATTATTAATTATATCCAGTCCTTGGACTGAATTAATTTTGATCCAGTCCCAGGACTGGATCAACATACTTCGTCAAGTATCCAGTATCATCATGTGAGGAAAATAGACTAACATGATTTGCTAATTGCTTCATGAATTATTAATGAGTTTGATAGTTGCTATTTAAAATACGAGCAGGAGTGCTTTATCAGATGTAGTATCGGGAGGCGCTCTCGAGCCTTTTATTTGTGATAAAGCATTTGAAATGTTACACACATCTTGTCAGTTTATGTTCGAAGAAATTTTTAATACAGATGTTAACTGTTTAAGCCCAGAAAATCAAGGCAAACCTTTTTTATAAATCTAACATGTGTCTTTATGATTTTTCAAAACATGCAATTTAAAGCTGATTTTTTATCAGTATTAAACTTAAGCACGCATTTGAAATGATATTTAGTAAACAAGAATAAATAATATACAAATAACTTTAAAATATTAACATGATTGTGTTTGCAAGGAAATTTGGAAAACTATGCATACGCAAAAAACGATGTTTTTTTTTTATTTTTCAGTTTCTTGTGGATCCTTATTCTTCTGTACCTGAACAAGAAAACGTTCAGGTGTTCAATCCGCTGTCTCAAGATAGTGACGTAAGTATACTCTTGTGCGAGTATCACTGGTGCTATATTGTGAAATAGAGGTTTGAGTTGAACAGCAAGCGAGCTTCTATACATGTATAAAAACTCTTTGAAAATGTTTAATTCAGTAACTAGTGTACTAAAACATATGCAGTGAACATGAGCTATGGCTGAATCATTGCAGGAAGTGCTCGTGATGCAGCAATGTAATTTGTGTAGTGGTGACTTTGCAACAATAATTTATTGCAATATAAAAAAGGCATCTTAAAAAAGCCTGGGTTTACGCAGTGCGCGCAAGCTGACTACAGCGTGAGATTTGTGGCATGTGTAATATATTTGGATCCTTTAATTTATGAGTACGTCTGCATGTAATAAAAACACTTCTTTATCGCTTTTCACGGTCCTTTTTCATTTCCGCTTTTCATTGTCTTTCTTCAAACCTTTTATGCATGAAATATGAGATACTATTTTTTTATTTGTAATGTGGTCGTAAGATGAAGCGAAGTCCAGTGCAGCATTGAATAGATCGATTGAAATCGACGGATAGAAATCGACAACATCAAACGAGATAAATGAGCATTGATTTTTATTAGGAATATTTTGAAACCATTTACTTCGATATTTTTCCACTGTTTGAGACCAATTGACTTGATCACTTTTCGGTTGGTACGATCGAGGATCTGCTTACTGATTTTGCCTATTTCCAATTTCTCAACCAGTGGAAAAATACCGAAGTGGTTTTGAAATGAGTAGCTATGATGGCCGGCAGAACCGTGTGAACTGGCCAAGGCCTTTCATCACATCACCTCCAAGCATGGTAATAATTTTGGTCTTTAAAGAGATGACGGACTCGGCGTGATTAATGCTATATTCTCCTTGTTCAAAAAACATGAAAAAAAACCCTGTTCACCATCTTCGGGCTTAAAATTACCATTGAAGCCAATACGAAGATTTTCTCGACGTAATCTGCCAACTGCTAAGTACCAGTCGTACTCGAAACCAAATAATATCTCACTTTACGTGCATAACAAGTCCAACCACCCTCCAAACATATAACGGAACATTCCACTTTCAATCAATAAACGCCTCTCACAGATCTCGTATGATAATGACTCTTTCAACACCTCGACGGAGTACCAACGTGCGATGTAACAGCGGTTACAACCTTAAATTTGAATTCAACCACCCGTCACTAAACAGCCCCCCCCCCCGTCTCGAAGCCAAAGTGCCGCAAAAGAAATACAACTTGACTGTAATATTAAATGGCGTATATTTAAACCAGAAATGTCTAGTCTAAACAAACGTAATGAATTGGTATCATCGTGCAGACACTGATCATCTGATGAGTGCCACATCGGTGGTACCAAACTATTAGTAATAAAGGTGCCGAATACAAATTGTTGAGTCGTTATTCTCAATTAATGTATAATGCAAAAAAGAGTGCAGCACTTGTGTTTCCGTAAACTACTGTATCTTACCTTGCTGGTATTACGCCCACGCTATGCATGAGAATGTTAACTACTTTGCCCCCAAGCAAGCAGGTTGTTTGTTTTGTCACGCTTTCATATGTGAAATTGTGGGTTCGTTGCATGGTATAACTCTATCACCCGAAATGATTAAACTGTTATTTACTAGATAGCTCTGTCCTGTGAGATAAAGTTACAGCAGTAAACCAATCAGATTTCAATAATTTTGTAAGATAAAAAATGGACGGTTCATTTCAGTTGCGTTTCTGATTATCTTTTTGTGCTGGTCTTAATTAGTTGTTAATGTTGTGTAAAACTTTGCCATTCAGAATCCATGGAGTCAGTATTTTGAAGACAAAAAGCTGAATAATCTAATACTGCAAGATTTAGATAGACTGTAAGTTATATGTTGCGGTTATGTACCATGTTTTAGCAAAGATTCACATTAATTTGTAAACGTAGTATCTATTGCATGATGTCATAGTGATTCTTTCAATTCCAGATTTCCTGGTATGCATTATTTTCAATCAAAGAAAATAAAGTAAGTTAGGCTCTTATTATATTTAGGCGAGTTACCCGACTAAGCGAGTTGAAAAGCGCATAAGATTGAAGGCTTGCGCTAGTTTCATATTGGTATGCCGCATATTCATATGTCACATATTCGTTTTCTGGCCGGTTAATTTCTTTTATAAAATCAACCAAATCAGGGCCGTCGCTAGAGCATTAACTGGCGGGATATTCATATTTTCGATTGGTAGATAAATTTATCAGATTAAATTTCTTTTCATTTTAGAGACGTTTTGTTACATATCTTGTTCTGCTATGCTAGAATGAATCCTACTGTCGGGTATAAACAGGTACAGCGAATAAGATCGGAAATCCGGTGTCCCAGGAAATCCCCCTAATTTGCCCCCCGGGCCCTAGGAAACTTGGTCCTTCCGGGACCATATTTCCTGGCAAATTTGGCCCCCCTTTCGGAAATTTGCCTCGCCCGACCTTATAAACATCGATCTTAAACAGTTTTGTACACGTCTAATGATGCATTGTAGATGCATAACTAATTAGTTTGATTTATTTCTAGGGAATGCACGAAATCCTGGCTCCTTTAGTTTTTGTGTTAGATTATGATTCAGAAGTATTTCAGTTTTTGGGAAACTCGGACAAGTAAGTTCATCGCTTTGAAAGATCAAATGTAAGAATTCGTTCTTTTCTCCACGGATACCTAAGTGGGAGAAACAATGCAAATACGCTTTATTATACTTCGCCATCAAAATTTTGTTTCTTTTAGTGAACTGATGAGGGAATTAATTAATCCTGAATTTCTAGAATGTGATGCATTGTGAGTAAATAATGAGCTTAAAAATATAAAATTCCGCCAACGTGTTGATAATTAGTCAACGTATATACTTGACATTGCAGCTCTTTATTTGAACATCTTATGGAGATTGTTGAACCGTGGTATACTCAGGCTGAAATACCTGCAGTTCCCCCAAAACAGGTAATTTATAATTGTGCAGTCTATAGCTATATTATGCTAGTCAGCTCCCTATGACCCTATATGTCTGGAGTGAGATAAAGTCAAATTTACGTGATTGCGGAAATGATGTCCGGTGCCAGTCCCTTCTATAGTTTTTCAGATTTTAAACTCGATTTCGTTTGTGAAGCAAGTGTAAAGCAAGTGGATTTAGGAGTTCATAAAGGAGTGTACTTAAAACTTCGTGTGAATGTACACGCATATTCGTATCTTTTTCTTGGCAGTTACTAGATATTGTTGTTCTGTACTTCATATTGTGATCGGAGATTGAAATTAGCCATTTGCCATTACCCACGACAGTCCTAATGTTAACGAATTTATCAAACGAATTCTAAACAAATTAAAAACTTACAGCACTTGATATAGTTTCCTTGTATATGCGTATAAGCTGTATTTTATGAGGCCATCATGGATTATCAAAGATATGCTTGTTGTGCTACGTCACACAACTTTTCTAAACTCACAGATAGTGATGAATACAAAGTAACAACGCGCGTTGAGTTAGCCAATTCATTGCCACTTGGTTATTAATATAAGTAAATATTCGAGGTCATACATGTTTCAATTAAAATATCTCAAGAATCAAACGAGATATAAAAAGGTTAAAAAACCTGTAATCAAATATTCTTTCAAACGAATGAAACTAAACTGTCAATGCCAATTTCCTTGAGTAACTACAACAATTTATATTTGCACCTAATTTTCTATCCACATTTAATAGTCATTCGATCCATCTGGAGTACCATTTACTGAAACCCAACCAACAGCACCGGTTTGTAACTGATTTGTTAAAATTATTATTTTGATGATTAGATAGACCTGATGTAGAAAAGACCTAGATTAGAATATAAATGATTATCACGCAAGTTTCGAACAATGAATTGTAATGCAGTCTGGGAAAGATGACGCCCAAAAGTTATTAGTAGTCGGTTTGCGTTTATAGAAAACTGTGTGATGTAAACAGTTCTGAAATCTATGGTGATCTGCTAACTGTAATCTTAGCTGTAATCAGTTTTGGTATATGGATTTTAAATATATTTTATTAAATGTTTTCCCAGCCAACTGCTATCATTCGTAAACTGACCAAGCTTCAAGAAAGTATGCTGAAGAAATATGATGTAGTGCTGTATAATCATCTACGGGACATGCAGATTGAGCCTCAACTTTATGGCTTGTAAGCAGTGTCTTAGTTGTGATTGTGAATATGTAAAGAATAATTGTCCGTTTTAGGGCTGGGAAATTTGAAGAGGAGGGGGCGGACGTACTAGAGCACCGGAGACGACAGCCAGTTAGTGGGCTCAGAAAACTTTGAACCTCGGAAATGCGTTTTTCGGGGATTTAAGCATTGACGTTTTGGTTGCAGTATGGTAACCATCTACGACTTGAATATTTACCCAGTTGGCATTTCACTTTAACTGGCCATTTGTGCAGAGGATTAAACATTATATAGTTAATTTTCTCGTTAAGTTTTGTTTATTCGGCTACACGCCTGAATCTTCATCAGTGCGCAATATAAGTCACAAACTCAAAATTATAAGAAACCTATCTCCCTTTACTTTACATTTCAGACGTTGGGTGAGATTACTTTACGGCCGCGAGTTTACAACTATGGAAGACATATTAACACTTTGGGACGGATTGTTCGCTGATGGAACTTCTCTTGATTTGGTCGACTACATTTATTTATCTTTGATATGCCAGAAAAGACGAAAACGTATGTAGTGTGGTGTATTGATTAAGGAAGGGGATCACTCATGTGGGTTGATTCACTAAAATTATCTTTCAGTGATAATAGACGTTCTCGGCTTACATGTAAATTAACCCAGCTCAGATCATTTGATCTAAAATGGTTTACTTTTATTGGATCTTGAACAATCACGTGATCTGAAATGGGTTAATTTACAAGTAAGCTGAGGATGTTTATTAGGACTACATACCACTGTATTTTGGAGTTTTTTTGAGCTATTGTTTAGGACGATGGTCCTGTAAATTATGCATATAGAGAAGGAATCATCGCACTGATAAAAATATGTATAATTTTAAAAATTTAGAAATTTATAAAATTTAGCCAATATGTGTACATTTCTGATTGTTTTCATGTTGTTTGGTTTACTTGCACAGTTGCTAAAACTATAAGTGGCCAGGAGCAGCGGAATGAAAGTCGATAAATGGGGGGAGGGGGAATTCATATATTCGTGTTGACAGTCTGTAACGCTCGGTTTCAGAAGAAATTAATGATGCGAAAAAGGTAGTTGGGCCCCCAACTTATTGATCTTTCGCGGCTCCTGACTTAGCCTCCCACATATGTCATGTAATGCAAGCGCTGATATCGGGCTGGCATCGCCACTAAAACAAAAAGGAGATAATAGCCAATTAATATGTCGCAGATTTCTCATTGTTTGCATGTTTTTGTTATGTTACTAAACAGTTGATTTTTTCAATACAGTGTGCTTGAAAAGTATAGGCACCTCTAGACTTAGAACAAAGTGACAGGTTGAAGTAAAGCAGGGAGACCAAAACAGGAAATAAACAAGTTTTGCTCTCTTTTTTCTATTTAGTTTTAGCTTCTGATCATTTCGGATGTCTGACTGTATTGATGAGAACTCCATATTGTAAAAGAGACGCTAAAGAAGTCATGCTGGAGGCGAAGCACATGAGAGATACTAAAGTAAGAAACGCTCATGTCTGTATATTTTTGGTGTTTGTTCAGGTTCAATTTCGAAGGAGGCCAACCTTGTACCATCGTATTGTTCCACACCACAATAAGTTTCAGACACGAGTTGTATTTGTTTCAAAACGTTGCAGTTAAGGAAGCTATACAAAAACATTTGTTCAAAGTGCTATCGCCAAATTATGTTTCTTAAAGGAGGAGGTTTTTAAACGAAAATGTTTTGTACTGGGATATGTACTGCCATGTGATAATCTACCGCCATTTTCAATCAAGCATGCACCGTGCATTTTATACGTGTTTATTTCATATTATGAAACTTGATGTTTATTGGCCAAAACTTTCATGTTGCTAAGGCTGAAACCAATGTTACTAAGGCAGGATTTAAACATCAAGTTTCATGATACGAGACAAACAGGTAAAAAAACGCACGCTGGACGCTCTATTACAAATGGAGGTAGCTGTACTAAATCATTTTAGACAGGATTTTGCCCAATAAAATTTTTAGTTGCCCACGCAACATATTTGTCGAGCAGACAATTTTGCAAGGCCTGATTTTGGTTTTCATTTGATGCTTGTTGACATTCTGCATGATATTTTGTTGTGTAGCTCGACCCAAAAAGAAAATTGATTGGAATACCTAAAGATGAAACCAAGCCCGTGATAACATTTCCGGTGAGATACTTTATATAAATCAAATAAACTGGATAAGGTAAAAAGATAAACTCCAATGATAGACAAGCTTTGATTTTTTGTGGTTGCATCGTTAACATAATGCGTGATCC
This sequence comes from Muricea muricata, assembly GCA_963855995.1. Lineage (NCBI taxonomy): Eukaryota > Metazoa > Cnidaria > Anthozoa > Malacalcyonacea > Plexauridae > Muricea > Muricea muricata. The sequence continues at coordinate 64,461,784 of OY979717.1, forward strand.
AGGTTTACCAAAATGAATTCATTGTGTACGAAGCTTTTTGGGATTTGTATTTTGGAGTTTCACTCCTTGTAGCCTGGTTTGAAATGTTGCAAATGCCGTTTTTAGAGCATACATACACTGCTGAAACTAACGCCTTACTTGGTGGAGGAGAGGATACTGATACATTCGTGTTTAATTTCTTTTCACTAAATCATCTCAGTTAAGGTTGATTTCAAATGTATTCCGAATGAATGAATATTCACCCTGCAATCTTAGGCTAATTCGGGTATATTAACACATTAGAGCCAAGAGGCAATTCAGTCAAAGATCACCAGTGGATTACAGAATGTGTTGCGGGGTACGAGACAAGTTCCACCAAGGAAAGCTCCGGACCCAGATTCTCGGAACACTACACAGCAAAAGAAATATGAGAAAGAACGTGCTGGCGAGGGGAGAAAACGACCACCAGTTGAATTGAAGGGTAAGTTCTTAGAAATCCACGTAAATGTTGTATTTACTAAATTGACCATCATATAGATTACACTTACATGTCTTAATGTTTTTACACTGACTTGTCAGTGTAAGGAACTTTTTTGTTGTTATTTCAACTATTTATTGCTTTCATTGTTGCTGCTCCGTTACTGTTTGCCTATTGTGTTGCTGTAGAAATATTTCTTTACACATCGTGGAACAAATCCTGTAATTAGTTGACAGCAATGGAACATATTTAAGAGCGATATATTTAACATATTTCCTTTTAGGCAAATGCAAAACACGTTCATTTAAGCTTTGTGCGTGTTGGCCACTTTTAAACTCGCGGTCTGTAGATAAAGTGCGTAATTCCTTAAAAAAAAGCGAACATCTGCGCTGATGAGGCTGTGACAAAAGTACATTGTGGATTTGTGGCCAGCTGGCACCTGCTCAGGCGAGTGATTTTTTATTGGCGAGTGGTTTTTGTCCAAGAAGTCTTGCGCGAAGTTGCCACAATACCCTAGCTAACTAGTTAGCACAGACGATGTTTGTCCAATACATCCGCGTTGTGAAACAAAACTCACAATTGATTTAGAGTGTGTGACAATTTTTTTATTTCCTAGTTGGAAAGATCTTTTAAAACTGTATAACAAAACTAAAATATCTCAAATTAGAAAGGAAATGAAAAACTGTAAAACATACAGATAAAAGCAAAAAGTTAAAATAAAGAATTTCGTGTCATTACTCCTTAAGATACTGTTAGCATAACATATGATACAAATTTGAGTGAAAGAAACAATTATTGCGTAGAAATGAATATAAATTTGTTTGTTTAGCGAACAACAAGTCAGCTCCTTCATCACACATGTTTCCACATGACCCGGATGATGAAGATTTGTTCACGACTTCACCAAGGACACGAACATCTAGTGCCACTTTCTTATCAAAACTATCATCTAAAGTCCGTCATCCGACCAGAACAGATCTCAATACTTTACAACAGGTCAGTATCATAGATTCATGTTTATCGAGTTCCTATATCTCTAAAGAGGTGTAGTTCTGAAGCACTGCGCGTCCTTAAAGACAAGCGTTAAGTCGTCACAAAAATATTTCGAGTATTTGAATTGGATAAGACTCGCCACCAATCCATGTTTGTTTAATAATTCAACTGGTAGAGTTGCTGGATAGAAACTCGAAAATGCGAGATCAAATCCCGCATGCGACAACGATTTTTTGTTGTTCTCTGCATTGTCTGGTTAATATGAACTGGGATTTATGTACATGATACTATAAGCTACCTCTCGCTACCGTCTATATCACGTTAAATAAAAAACTCCTTTTTTGTCCAAATTTTAATTGATTTCACTGCAAAAATATAACAAACAAGTTTATTTTAAGTTCCTTGTATGTATGCATTGTGAAAATCAAATTAAAATATAGATGAAGATATATACTGATGAAGATCCGAGCTTACGGATTGAAAGATTTGCGATAAACCTACGCGGTGTTTCCACAAAATTATATTTTAATAAGTATTATTTTGTAAATATTTACTTTTAACTATATGCATTCCTAGTTGTTGTTAATTTTTACTTCGAATATGATGTTTTAAAAAGGACATTGTCGCTAAAAATTGCTTTGATTTATTTGAAACTTAATAGATAATCAACTTGCTATTTTCAGTCCGGCATTGAGCTAAATCGGCCAATTTTTTATTATTACTTTATTACCACATTTTTTTCAACGCTTGTCCAACTTGTAACTTGTGGAAGGAGGACATAATGAGCTTGATAATTTATGCAAGCTCATCTGTTTCGGTCAAAATATCTGAACAATAAGCGGATGTGACATTTTGAATGTTCTTTCAAATAAATCAAACATAATTTTTGGTGCCATTAAACTGGTTTGTGTGAAATACTGGTTTTGTGAAATTTCTATTTATTTACAGGACCATGAACGTCTTCAAGAACAAGTTTCTCACTTTAAAGCTGAAGTAGACAAGCTTCAATCCATATCCTTATATTGTGGATCAAAAATGGACTCTTATATAAGTAAGTTTTTCAGTCCTGTGTCCATGCACATACCAATTGCCTTGTACGAGATTGGTACATTTCACACGTACAGATATTGACCAATTATACGACGCATGAAAATACCGTTCACCACCCTCTTGGAGTTGTGCGTAAAAAACATTGTAAAAAATAGTTTTTGTTATCGTGGTGTACTGCAACTGTTCAGTTCTTCCGAATTGCTCACCTAAAGCGGTTCGCAAAGTGATCTTGGGTCAGCCCACAGGAGCAATTTCCTTGATGAAGAAGCAGCTGTATAACAGCTGTATAGCTTGTCATAGCGTGCTTTTGGATAATATAACTTAGAGTTTTATATGTACAGTACACACAAGAGAGAGTCTTCCTTATATAATTGATGCATTTCGTGCGTATGGATGCTTGATATTATATTGCACATTTATTACTAATCAGTTCACTTTCGTTCAGATATTCTACAACAGCAAATCACTCAAGATAATAAATCTTTGGATGTTGTATACCTGTCTTTAGCTGGCCTTAAGCAGGTAATAAAGGCGAGACATGATATGATTTTATCGTATATTGCATGTGTAAAGACCTTCATAATTAATCATAATGATGAGATATATGGTTGATCTGCTTAGCCTGCACAACCGCGATACTGGCCGTGAGACGGTAGTAAATTAATAAATTTTCACTGAAAATTTTGAAAATGGATAAGAACCATGTGCTCTTACGCCTCTCGTTATCTCTGCATTTACATGCTAATATTATTTTTACCTTTAGGTAAGAGACATTTTGAAGGGAACGTTGTCATTCCAAAGTTCAACAATAGAACAAGACACAGAGTTCAGTCATATTGATACAGCTATTTCTTCATTAACACCCAACACTTCGAGCTCAACTGAAAATGAACTTCCAAACTCATTGCCTGTTCCATTACTTGCTGATTTTGGACATTTTGAAAAACAAGATGAGTATATGCTAGTGGAATCAAACATTGAAAATGTAGACGACGCCAAAACGAATTCCAGTGATGACGTACAAAAGACAGCTAATACGTGTGAAAATATTAAACTCATGGACAGTGATAATGCAGAAGTTGAAACAGACACGGGAAAATACACAGACGAGCCTCTAACTACCGAAAGTACTGTTCTTAATAGTGGCACAACGTAACTGTTTATCCATCCTAGTATAACTATCATTTGAAAATAGATTAACAGAATATCTGGCAATTCAGATCGTGACGATCAGGAAACGAACACGTTGATCTAACCAGCATGTTTGCGTCTAAGCAATATCTTTGTGCATGATCTTGAAGACATTTATGGTAAAAATATTACTAATGAGAGAAAAAGCCAGTGGTGGCAGAAGATTTATTTGATATTTCATAGTTCTTGAAATGCATTTCCTCACGTGCTTTTGAGTGGTATAAGATTTCACTTAAAGAAACCAGGACGTTTTGTAGTTTTTACATCGAAACTATAATATTTCAGCTTGCACTTACTTAGCTCGATTATGAAGCCGCTAAGTAAAGTACATAAATTAATATTTCAGTAATTAAAATATAACACAACTGCAATGGTAATAAAAATCTATATCTTATGGATGTAATAGCGGGATCTGTAAATTCAATTTATAAATGTAATTTGCAATATTGCCAAGAAGATAAAAACATTTTTAGTAACAATACATAGTTTAAGATTTAACTGACAGATCACGTACTGGATGGAAAAGAGTTCTGGGAAATTGCCTAGGGTTATAGTAAACATTCATTCTACATTTTGGTCGACTTATGGGACGTTTAATTAAGAAATTGCGTTTTGATGTTTGCAAAAAAGAGAAACTCAGGGTTTGCCATGTGTATCTACTTTACATAATTGCATAAAAAATTTTTCTCAGGGATTTCCTGAAGTTTAGAACGACACAAGACAATGTCAAGTGTAATTAAACAGACTACAACAATAATTTAATGCACTATAGTGACGTTACATTATATTTTATATATTCACTTTTAAATAATACTTTACATATTTATTAGCGCCGCAAAGTCATTTATTATATGTACATAATTGTTTGGTAACAAGCGCTTATTTAGTTATATGTAAATAATGCGTTGCGACGCTTATACGTTATTATAGGACATTAACGATGCACTGTATCAGAGGCACTGTATTAACGCGACATAATTTAACGAGTCGTCTAACTAACGCGGGTTGCATTCGGCCACCTTTAAAGTCATTGAATTAACGCGAATTTGATCTTCAGGGTTATTGAAAATTTACTTGAATTGTCTTGAGTCGATCCTAAATTATGCATATGTTGTTGATTCTGATAGTGACGGTGAGCATAATGGTAAGGGTAAAACGCGGATACGGACGGATGGACGGACGGACGGATATCCGGACGGACGGACGGACGGATATCCGTACGGACGGACGAGAGGGTAAAGCACGGATGTGAGAGTAAAACGCGGATGAGAGGATAACATTGGTAATCATAACATTGGTAACCATCATTATAACATTTTAAGGGACCGATTACATGGGCGAGTTGTCCTGCAAACTGAGTTGAACTCGGGCACGGGAGTGATTTTAATTTTGAAAATGTAAACAAATATAAGTCATGAAACTCAAAATAGCAAATGAATTATGTTTTATGTTTCAATACACGCTTTAATAACATTTTTGACTGCAAAATTAAAACATTTCAATAATCAATTTTTAAAGTTGTTTGTAAGGTTTTAAACCTCGATGTAAACCTCGATGCAATTTTCATTAATCCTCCTGCCCGTAGGGCCTGTTTTACCTTGTTTTACCATGTTTTACCATGTTTTATCAACAATGAACAACGTTGTTGACTTATCAATGTTGAACAACGACAATCGACAAGGCGACGCTATTGGATGATTGCTTCATTATGCTAAAAAGGCATTGTTTTCACCATGCACAAGTCTGTATAACATGAATAAAAAGATGGAACAAAGACTTTGGTTAAGTTTCCAGGCCATATCTCGATTGACTATGGTTTTATTGGGTGCACAAAGAAAAAATATTCTTTGGTATCTGAAAGGAGAACCACTGGCAAAGTTGAAAATATGAACGCGCTGACTGCTGCAAAACTAATTAATAAATCTCTGTGAATCTAGACACCAATCAAGGCATCAGTTAGAAATATCTATTTTTTAAATTCAAGTTTCAAATCAGTGTATTCAAAAATGAGAAAAAGCACACTCATCAGATTAGACTACCTTTGATACAATACGCTGCGTGTGCTAAGAGTTATATGTCCCAAATTTTAAAGAGCCCAGGAATATCCAACCTAACAAAAATAATTGTAAAATACACAAAGAATATTAAAAGTACCCAGTCAGTAGCTGAAGTCGTCCACTCAAAATTGTAATGTTTCCCATTTTTATAAAAAGCAAAACCGTATTACCATATCTTTCGAACGACGTGGGAACTGGCTAGAGCTGTTAAACTTAACAAAACGCCAAAAATCGTATCTCTTTGGCCGTTCTGTACCGTGTGTTAGGTTATTATGGCATGGGCATCGGAAGTATATTAATCTATCAATTGAAATTGCTCAACCCTCGTTTGTGAACTAAAATTAATCAAGCCAGCCACGTCGTAAAGCGTAAACTCCCTATTATACCAGTAAAGAGCCTCTGATAAAATATAGTAAAATCCTAGAATCCAGTTTAATCTGCATGCACCAGTCAGGGTAAAACCATGATTTTACCAAAAACAAATGGTATGGTATGCAATCTGTTTGCTCTACTGTATTGTGTTTCTTTCCAATGACATTGTTCTCTTTTAGGTAAGACAATATATGTAAAGACTTCTAATTTTTGAAGAGCGTCTCGCGCACCTCCAAAAATTCTCCTGAACTTAAAACTGAATCAATTCGCCTAAAATGTTTAAAAAGGTTTTGAACCTATAAATAGGCATTCTTACCTTTCTTTAAGTTAGTATGGCAAGTCAAAAAGAAAAAGGCGACTGATTCTGTGTCTTTGATGGTGCATGTAGACCTTAAATGCAAATCCCAAATTCCCTTAACAAAATCTTGTGCTGGGTTGATAATAAATTTGCTACCCACTGTGGAACAACAACCATATTCGGTTGAAAGAATGGCTGCTTTGTGCGAATGCAGTTGACGTGCAAGTGAAAATAAACATTCCCCTCTCTGCTCACTCTTTCCTCACTAGTTGGAAGTATAAAGATCCGCTGCATCCTTGAAACAACCGTCATGTCATTTGGTGGATTTGGAATGCTGTGGCCAGGTTTCAAAGTTTGGCAACAGCCGAAGCAGACTCGCACGAGCGGAGGACAATACCGTAAAAGGTGAAGTTCGAAAGTTCCCGATACTGGTGTTGGAGTGGTGGAAACGTTTTGTTGAAATACCACTGGCTGCATCGAGGATGGTTGCATCGAGGATGGTTGCATCGGGGACGGCTGTATCGGGGACGGCTGCATCGGGGATGGCTGTATCGGGGGCGGCTGCATCGGGGATGGCTGCATCGGAGATGACTGGATTTTGGAAGGCTGCGTCCTGGAAGTCTGCATTGGGGATTGCTGGATTTGAGATGGCTGCATCGGTGTGGTTGCTCTATGTGATGTACATGGATGCACCAATGGGGGTACCGGTTGTGTTTGTGGGCGTATACAAACTGATTGTTGTACTAAACATGTCGACTGTGTGTACGTGGATGTAACTGTCGATGTTGTGTTGACAGTGCTACCGACTGTTCCACGCTTTTTAAACGGTCGATCCACGTAGGTATCTACAGGAGGCACCTTACTGTTTCTTCCTCCCTTCCTTCTTGCGGTGGAAGATTTCCTGTCCTTCTTTCCAGTACCTTTTGCGCTATCAAATGTTACGAATGAGGTAAGGTTCATCGCTGATGGCCCAGATTTATTCAACCAACTGATATACTCTTTTAGTATGCCTGCTTTCTCTGCAGCAGCAACGACATGTGCACATAATTTGGCAGACTTGTACGCTGGGCAATCATCACAAATAACTTTCCCGTTCTTTGCTATTTGCACGAAGTGCGGCCTTGTTGACGTATGACTCTCGATCATGAATGCACGATTGTTATGGCTACGAGCAGAGAGGGGAATGTTTATTTTCACTTGCACGTCAACTGCATTCGCACAAAGCAGCCATTCTTTCAACCGAATATGGTTGTTGTTCCACAGTGGGTAGCAAATTTATTATCAACCCAGCACAAGATTTTGTTAAGGGAATTTGGGATTTGCATTTAAGGTCTACATGCACCATCAAAGACACAGAATCAGTCGCCTTTTTCTTTTTGACTTGCCATACTAACTTAAAGAAAGGTAAGAATGCCTATTTATAGGTTCAAAACCTTTTTAAACATTTTAGGCGAATTGATTCAGTTTTAAGTTCAGGAGAATTTTTGGAGGTGCGCGAGACGCTCTTCAAAAATTAGAAGTCTTTACATATATTGTCTTACCTAAAAGAGAACAATGTCATTGGAAAGAAACACAATACAGTAGAGCAAACAGATTGCATACCATACCATTTGTTTTTGGTAAAATCATGGTTTTACCCTGACTGGTGCATGCAGATTAAACTGGATTCTAGGATTTTACTATATTTTATCAGAGGCTCTTTACTGGTATAATAGGGAGTTTACGCTTTACGACGTGGCTGGCTTGATTAATTTTAGTTCACAAACGAGGGTTGAGCAATTTCAATTGATAGATTAATATACTTCCGATGCCCATGCCATAATAACCTAACACACGGTACAGAACGGCCAAAGAGATACGATTTTTGGCGTTTTGTTAAGTTTAACAGCTCTAGCCAGTTCCCACGTCGTTCGAAAGATATGGTAATACGGTTTTGCTTTTTATAAAAATGGGAAACATTACAATTTTGAGTGGACGACTTCAGCTACTGACTGGGTACTTTTAATATTCTTTGTGTATTTTACAATTATTTTTGTTAGGTTGGATATTCCTGGGCTCTTTAAAATTTGGGACATATAACTCTTAGCACACGCAGCGTATTGTATCAAAGGTAGTCTAATCTGATGAGTGTGCTTTTTCTCATTTTTGAATACACTGATTTGAAACTTGAATTTAAAAAATAGATATTTCTAACTGATGCCTTGATTGGTGTCTAGATTCACAGAGATTTATTAATTAGTTTTGCAGCAGTCAGCGCGTTCATATTTTCAACTTTGCCAGTGGTTCTCCTTTCAGATACCAAAGAATATTTTTTCTTTGTGCACCCAATAAAACCATAGTCAATCGAGATATGGTCTGGAAACTTAACCAAAGTCTTTGTTCCATCTTTTTATTCATGTTATACAGACTTGTGCATGGTGAAAACAATGCCTTTTTAGCATAATGAAGCAATCATCCAATAGCGTCGCCTTGTCGATTGTCGTTGTTCAACATTGATAAGTCAACAACGTTGTTCATTGTTGATAAAACATGGTAAAACATGGTAAAACAAGGTAAAACAGGCCCTACGGGCAGGAGGATTAATGAAAATTGCATCGAGGTTTACATCGAGGTTTAAAACCTTACAAACAACTTTAAAAATTGATTATTGAAATGTTTTAATTTTGCAGTCAAAAATGTTATTAAAGCGTGTATTGAAACATAAAACATAATTCATTTGCTATTTTGAGTTTCATGACTTACATTTGTTTACATTTTCAAAATTAAAATCACTCCCGTGCCCGAGTTCAACTCAGTTTGCAGGACAACTCGCCCATGTAATCGGTCCCTTAAAATGTTATAATGATGGTTACCAATGTTATGATTACCAATGTTATCCTCTCATCCGCGTTTTACTCTCACATCCGTGCTTTACTCTCTCGTCCGTCCGTCCGGATATCCGTCCGTCCGGATATCCATCCGTACGGATATTCGTCCGTCCGGATATCCGTCCGTCCGGATATCCGTCCGTACGGATATCCGTCCGTCCGGATATCCGTCGGTACGGATATCCGTCCGTACGGATATCCGTCCGTACGGATATCCGTCCGTACGGATATCCGTCCGTCCGGATATCCGTCCGTCCGGATATTCGTCCGTCCGGATATCCGTCGGTACGGATATCCGTCCGTACGGATATCCGTCCGTACGGATATCCGTCCGTACGGATTATCCGTCCGTACGGATATCCGTCCGTCCGTCCGTCCGTCCGTCCGTCCATCCGTCCGTATCCGCGTTTTACCCTTACCCGAGCATAATGGGGAAAAATTGATTTTAATAATGTATGAACCAATGTCGCTAGTTGGGATCAGGTTGTAACAATAGCAAAAATTTGCGTACTTGAAAATAACGGTAAAATAAATTAGCATTAATCAAATTAACGCGAATTTTTGAAATCCGCGATAATAAAGGGCATGGTCAATTTCCTATGATAAGGTATGTAAAACGTTTATATTAAAAATGCAGCGCAATGCACTTAATTATGTGTAAACAATCATTTCAAAAACAGTTATTATTTAACAATTATTCGCCGAAGTCGAGGAGATTATCGGGAAACATTGACCTAGACGAAATAAATATTCCCCGATAATCACCGAGCCTTGTTTTAGTATTTTTACACAAGTTATTTTAATTTTGTTTATTTCTTGTCCGTAATTTGTACAAAACGGCGGCTAGTCCGCCATTTTGTAAACTTGTTTTTACTGTTATATTTACCTGTAGGTAAATCCTCTTTAATCCATTTCTTTATTTAAATCTGGTGTAATCCATACTCGAATTAGTGATCTTAGCCTTATTTATGCAATAGAAAAATTAACTATTCCAGTCGTAAAATGAAGAATAAAATCCAGTCGTATGAAGAATTTTCGCGAAAATGCATTTTGTAATGATTTTGTAATGATGATCTCATCAACTATGGGATAATATTTATTTCTTTGGAGAAAATCCTAATGATATGTGGGGTATGTTAAAGGACCCGTTCTATGTAGTCCTTGATAAACATGCTCCACTACAAATTAAAAAAAAACAAATCTAAAAAATCTCAAAGGGTAACGAATAACATAAAACCATGAGATAAACTAGAGGAAAGCATTGCAAAAAGTAGTAAACAAGAATATGATTGAGTGAGTTACAATGAAACAAACATGCAGTTTGTTACGCACCAAAATAACAGCATTTCTGAGTTCCCTACATGTCTTCCAATCAGCGTCAATAATGTATGTCACCTACTATGTAAATTACCAAGCTCAAAGGCATCAGGTGTTGACCAAATCTCAAGCAAAATTATCAAGATTGCAGCACCAATAATATTCGACCAATCTATGACTCAGTGCATCATTCCAAATGACTGGAAAGTGGCAAAAGTCACTCCAATTTTTAAACGAAGCTAAGCATACCGGGTAATTACCGCCCTATTTCTGTTTTACCTGCTATTGGTAAAATAATGGAACGCATCATGTACACTCAACTGCACAATTACGTTTTAGAAAATAATTTACTTTCTACGCACCAGTTTGGCTTTCGAAAAAATCATTCCACTGCCACTGAATTATATCACGTGGTCGTAAATAGCCAATTAAATCGCGATAACTCAACAAAATGTTATGTAAAGTTTACTGACGTGTGATTTTCCTGGTTGTCGTTCACATTTTTGTCACAGTGCTTAAAACGGGGCTCATCAGCTCTCCAAAATCCAGTTAATATAAAAATAAAAATATTATCAGATGCAACATTATTTATTTACATCTCTGAAAAACATACATCATAAGTATTAACTAAAAAATACAAAAACAATACATGCAATTATATACGATATTTCATAATTTTAAATATCAATATTGTATAATATATAGGTGACGATGACATCGCAAACTAATCCTCCAATAATTACAACCAGGCAGTCGATTAGGAAGCTGACTGAAGGTGAAAACCTTACTTTCACCGCTAGTTGTGTTCTGAATTGCGATTTGTCAACCCATTGTCTAATTTATACCCATACATGCAAATGTACTTCTCACGCTAGACTACAATCAAATATAAAAAGTCAAATTATAATAAACATTCCTTCAATAACTCTCCTCTGCTTTTCAAGTACTCATCAAGCCATCAAAACACCACATCGAAAACTTGACAAATTAAAGCGTAAAGTCAATTAATTTAGAATAGACAATGACAGTCTTGCATGGCCCATCACTGAACAACTAAGTTGCCACAACCGCTGGAGTTTCGTCAGTCTGTGGTGATGATATGTTCTGCGGAGGTCGATTTCTTTTAAAGAAGCCGAGCTAGATTGAGTAAACAATTAAAAACAATCAGATTCACTATTTAGAAACAGTTCGAACTTTACGAGTCATCCAAAATATAAAAATTTAACTTATATAAGGTTATAATGAATAGCTAATAACAAAGCGAAAACACGCAAATGTGAGTAAACTTTGAGATTCGCGACCATGTATTAAGTGACCAAAAATTAGACAACGTTCGTAATAATTTCTGCTTAAGGTGGCTCCCTACAGTTGTCAAACATTTTTGCTATTTTAGTTAACTTTCATTTTCAATCACATTTATGCTTAATACACATATGCCAAGGAAATATGATCATTTTCAGCAAAGATATGAGGTTTCGTGGTATTCATATTTGAACAAATTAGAACAGTGTTGGTGTTGCCATAGCAACTATGTCGATTTATCTTGAGCACTATTATTGCCTGATTTCAGAATTAATTGATAATAACTTTTTGTTCCTTCGGTGAATTTTTCTGAATTTTTCTTTAATGATTTATGGTTGAAAGAGGAGTAATATATTAAATTTTGAGACGGGGTTATCATTGCAGGTCCTGGGGTATACACGAATAACTATAACGGAAATTCCCTCCTATAGAATTTCTTGAAATTTTGATATGTTTTATTGCTTATCATATGGAGCAAGTGTGCAAAATTTCAAAAAAATTCACCGAAGGAAACGCGAGAAAAACACTCTTAAAAGCGAGTTGATGTTGCTGTCGTGACAAAATATCGATTCGACATGATCGGTATCTGCGCATGCGTTTGAATTATAATGCGTGAAAAATGCGTGTTTTTTAGTTGGCTTTTTTGGTAATTTCATTGTGAGTTGTTTGGCATGTATGTTATGAAACACTGTATGAAACGGATATTTTTTATTATTTGAGACAAACATACAAGATAAATCTTCAGAAAACAAAACACGAAAACAATATACTAATTGAATTGATGCATAGTTCATCAAATTCGTTTTTGTTGATAAATCCGTGTAAAAACGTTTCAAAACATTCAACTGCAAGTTAAAAAATTGGTCTAAAACAAGCATTAGCAACTCCTATTATTTGTAACTGTCTGCAGTGTACTTTTATATTAAATTCAACAGATAAAATACTACATCTGAATGGAGTTGAATGACAGGACTTACATAAGTTTTGTCCACAATAGGAGAATCCGTTTGAAGACAGTTCAAGATAGCATTTTGATCCGCGATTATTTTTTAGCATCGTTAAAGACATTGGTTGAACATAAATGCGAAAGAACACGTTAAAATATATCTTAAAAACTGGTTAAAACATACGTACTCTTTAACTTTTAAAAAATACGAGAAAAAGCGAAGAATTGCCATGTTTTGGTGCAAAAAACCCCTCAAAAACAACTTTCCGCGGCTTGTTTCATATTGTTTGCCGAACCACGAAAATTCCACGCGAAAGTCGTAAGGATGATGTCTGATGTCACTGATCCATATAAATAATTTATAAACTGTACCAAACTGTAGGGAGCCACCTTAACATGCATTGAAACCAGATTTTGTTACAAGTTGCAACAACGTTATTAGAATTTTGTAGCAACTTGCAAGACAAATTAGGATATGAAGAGATATTATTCAGCAGACTAATCGCAGGAAAGACTGCAACCATGGCTCTTATTGTACTCTGCCGACAATTACTCGATGCTAATTTGCTCTAGAAAGACAGAATTGAACAAAGTATGGATAAAACATATACAGTAGAATATAATATAAAGCTCAGCAATGAATTTTCCCGCATGCAGCTGCTTTTATAGATACAACATTGCCCCATATTCCATGTACCATTTAATTGCGTTGAAAGTTGCAGCAAAAATTGGCGGGTGTTAAATTGTCTTTTATATTCAGTTGGGAAACAGTGAAAACAGATGTTTGTGATGTTACTCTCAGTCTCTTCTATGTACGCCAGGCAAGGTGAACATGACCATGGTGAGAATCGAACTCTTATTCAAGATCGGTCAGGTTGGTTCGAGTATGGGATATTTCGAGTGTAGTTCCCTCCATATCAGCGTTATCTTAAACGCAATCATGCTATTTTTTCGAAGGTTCCATTTTCACCGTGGTCAGTTTTGAATGTAAAACCAAAATCATTATTTTTACCAAAGTACACAACGCCATAGAACAAAAAACAAAACACGTTTTAGATCGTGTTCCTCTTAAGGCATCGCGGCAAATGTGAATATCTACTCTCAGTGCAGAACTTTACCCACCTTAAACAAAGCAAGAATAGCGATAGCAAGCAACAAAACTCCACCAAGAACAGCAACTATGATGATCCAGACTGGAGTGGATTTAGATTTCCCTGGCGGATTCTCTGGAGAGACGCGAATTTCAACCTAAAAAGATACCATGTACATTAAAACTGACACAGTGCTAAAAACATCATTAAACATGACAAAAGAGATATTGGGGGATTTCTAAGGTTTGACTTTACCTCTGTAGTTTCCATTTAGTCGTGAATATATAACATTTACATATATCTAATTTCAACCCACAAAAGAAATGGTAGATCTAGACTATATGACATCGTCGAGAATGACTTTGCTACGAGAGTTACGACGAAATGGAAGGTAGGCTTCAGCATTGGCGAAGAGTGCAAAGCAGATGCATAAACACCGGTTGTTTTGCCTGATTCAATATTCTCTAAAAAACTCTAGCTGCATACATACTTCAATGGCCCTTCACAATTGTTAAAAATTTGGATTTTTTCTAAACACCGCGCAAAAAGAAAGTTCCCCCCTAAATACATCAGAATAAACTCTAAACAAAAATCGCTGTCAATCAAACCTAGAACTACTTGGACCTATGGTAGGTTGCTTAATGGTGTGTGAAGAATTGGGTCACACATCCGTGCAATAACGAGTTAAACCCCATTGAATACAGAAATACCCGATTTCAAAATTAACATGCTGAATATGCTAGTGTGATCTGTCTCATTCACCATTCATAGGTAAACACAAAATCGTAGTGTAATCGTGTAAAGCCGTTCAAATCATGCCCAGAATAGGTCCAATTAGTTCTAGGTTTGACTACCAGTGATTCATTTGTTTAGAATGTATTCTGATGTATGTAAGGGGAACTTTCTTTTTGTGCGGTGTTTATATAAATACTCGCTGAAACACGAATTTTTTCATCGAGTTTTGCTGATACATCGTACAGAGTTGATTGTCGACCGTCACTAGTTTATTGAAAAACGATAAATTTCGCTCAATTTTTGTTTTACAAGAGTTTACACTGGATGACAACGGTAACTTACTGCACCAAATTCCTTTGTATTGTCCTTAGAAAGAGAATCTATATATTCAGCTCTTGCTTCTATTTTCACAACAAGATCTTTGGCATAAAACTGCAAAAATAAATTTTAATATACATTGTTGCATGGTTAACAAAATGATGGTCCAGTAAGGTTTGCAAAAGTCTGCTAACCTGCCATGAGTGTATGTTTCTCCTGGAAACACTAAAGGTCAGGGCTATTTCAGATCTGCTTCAGAGCACCTAGTTACCAGGACTTGTCTGTGAATTTTCTTAAGTGATAAAACAACCCCTTACCTAAATCCTAACCCTAACCCTAACCCAAATCCTAACCTTAAAGGCCAACCCTAACCCTAGAAGTCGAGCACATAAGAGGTGCTAGGTGCTCTGACGGATCTGAAAAAGCCCTAACCAACACTAAAGGTCGTAACATAAATCACCTTAAGGCACGGTTACCAAGCAGATAATTGTACTTTTAAAACTGGTGATAAAACGTTTTGTTTTACAATGTATTTCAGAGAGCTCACAATTAGCGCAGGCGGTTGTGCATTCCTCGTTTTTAGTGGCGAGTTCAAGCCATAACAGACATAAAATGCTCACCGCTATCTTTTCTCTGCAAAAAGGTTTTTCTTTATAAAATGGCGAATTTTTTATATTTAAAATAACATCTACTTATGTCAGGACGGACAATTCCAATTCTAGAATAAATTAAATCCAAGCAAAAACGAAAAACTGCATAGTTTAGTAGCGAAATGTTGTAAAATACGTAAAATTATAACTTTACGAGGTTTGTAAATTTTGTATATAAACAATATAAACAATATAATATTTTTGCGCGTAAACACGCCCAGCACTTTCCTACCAATTTCGGCTCAAATTTGCTACGCTTGGGCAAGCATAATACAAATATATAAATTTTGCAAAGCCATATTTTCTATATTTTACGAATTTCACAACCTGCAAACTATGCAATTTCACTGATTTCAAGATGTTCTGTCAGGTAGATGAATTCGGTAAATTCACTTTTCCTTAAAGACATCAAAATTTAGTTCATAATAGAAGTTGTTCATAACACGAGGTGTTGCAAGAAAATTCGCCTCTGCAACATGACCTTTGAAACGAGAATGAATGATTTAAGAGACATCATTGGCAACAGGTTATGTAATATATGATCAGTATCCTTAACGAGTCTGGCCCTAAATTACATAACAACATCCAATGTTGCAATTCAATATCACAGTAAAACGTTGAGATACGAATAATGTATGCACGAAGAAAGATATCTTACCGGTGCAAGGGATGCAGTCCACAGGCGAAATTCAAAACTGACAGTAAAACGTTTTTCCTTTTTCAATTCTTCCACTTCACATACAAATGATCCTGAAGTGGCTGTGCGAGGTTCCTACGAAATTGATAACAAAAATTTTTAGAAAAATTCCAATATGTGTTCTATTCTGTAAAAAATACACAAACTACAAGATCATGAATATTTTAAGCTCGACATACCAGGGTCTCCACAGCTCGTTTTCTTCTTCGGCCACCTCCATTGTCCTGCAAGATTAAAACATACAGAAAATGAATAAGAGGTAAATAAGTGCTACGATTATAGAATAAGACAGCAATAATACGGAAAACAATCTATGAAAAAATCAGATTCAAGCTTTTTGTGTCTAGCAACAAATCATATCATTGAAACGAGAATTGAAGAACTTTGTGAAGTGATGTGTTCGAATAGATTTGTACATTAATCATTATATACAGGATAAAAAAAATTTAAGAAACAATGTATAAAGTACGAATTTCTTTGCAAGATTGCATGTATGCTAATAATGACATTATTGATGAAGATCTGAGCTTATAGGTTGACACAAAGTGACTGATTTTTATTACAAATTATGTTGAAAAATAAATGTTAAAAACTTTTAAAAATGCAAGTAAGTTTATAGAAATAAACATATCAAACTTTTTCATGAATTATTTGGAATAATGTAATAATTAATAAGTATAATATAAACAATATACTTTATTGAAACACGGACTATAAATTGTCTTGGGTGGTAAAATACATACCCTAGGTAGGCTCACGTTGGCGGGATTCAAAACACCTTTCTCATTACATGTTCCCAATTCTTTTACCTACAATCATAAAACAAACAAAAGAACAACTTCAGTCTAATAAGCTTTACAATCAGGCTAGTTCTTATTCTTCATCAGGTACTTGACCTGTTCCATCAATATCGTGGAAGTGAATTCTAAAACTCATTATAATAATTCCGAAACACAAAAGAAATTAATATTTAATATTTTTTAAAACTGGAGAAAGAAATTAAATTTAATAGCTACTTCAAAAAGTACGTTCAAAAAGTACGTTCAAATATATAACTTCGGTTTTTAGCGCAATCTCGCACCCAGAGGCTGCGTTCCTTTTGGCAAGGACGAAAGGAACGCAGGCTTTGTGTACGAGATTGGCTTTACCGGGATTTCAAGTATTCGAAATTAGTTCCAGTCTCCAGCTTCTCCTCGGA
Organism: Muricea muricata; assembly: GCA_963855995.1. Lineage (NCBI taxonomy): Eukaryota > Metazoa > Cnidaria > Anthozoa > Malacalcyonacea > Plexauridae > Muricea > Muricea muricata. Next base: position 64,479,323 of record OY979717.1, read on the forward strand.
TTGGGAACTCGGACCTCTTACTTGAAATCTTAGTAAATCCCTTCTTTTCTGTATGGAACTTACCTTAATAGCAATTGGGTATACGATGTATTCATGTTTTTTCCCTTTAAATTTTCTTAAAGGATAAGACACCGTGAACTTAACTTTTTTCAGATCACTGGCACCTGTATTTGTGAGCTGTAAAGTCGAAGAAAAAAATTAATGCCTTGAAGAACTCTCAGACGTCACAAAGAACTTATGTCAAATTATACAATCATTAATAGTAATGGACATAATACGACTAGTACCCCCCCCCGGCCAGTTGTTCAAAAGCCGGTTAGCTTAACCCTGGATTAACGTAAATTAAAATTAAATTTCCCTTGAAGTAAAGTTTGTTTACAAATTTCGAAATATTTCTTCAGAAGTTGTGTCTAAATCGTTGGTAGTTTGAGGTCCCGAAGTTTTAAAGTAAACAGATATGTAGAAACACAGAAACTTAAACAGTGAGATAAATTTCAACCCAGGGTTAGTGCTAACCCAGCTTTGAACAACTGGCCTCTGCTGTCCAGGTTTGTGATGTAGTTCTAACCATACAAAAGGAAACAGATTGTATGCCTACGCCCTATGCACGGTGTATAATAAAGGGAATCGAACTTTGGCGTGGTCTCATGCGTTCATTGTTCAATCTACAGAAATCATTTCTTCACGGTCGGAAACACCAGACGTTTAGCTTTCGATCGTCACCTTTTTTCCTGAGATTTAAAGAAAAATCGAGGAAATATGATTCAAATAACAATAACCGGTCGAAATCGGATATTTTCAGCTCTTAACAAAACAATGTAACACAAACATGACTCTGTGCAAGGGTATCCAAAATATAGTCAACAGTTGTTCTCAGCTTCTCATTCCGCAGACGTTAATTCTAAAACTGCATTATGCGTACAGCACCCACCTCGAATGTGGTTTCAACAGAAGGTCCAACAGAAGACACGTTAACACGCGAATAGTCATCACCAACAATATTTAATACAGGTGCAGTTGATGGATAGCTCAATCCTTTGGGAACTGAAGTTCTAAAAAAGGGAAAGGGTTCATTTTTCAAACTGTGTGCATAAATTTAAAGGAATTTAAAAAATGATTGCGAATTACGACCTTGCGAGCATTACAGTTCCAGTGTCATAAAATTTAATCTAGGGCAGTAGTAAAGTTCATAACGTACCCTGTAATTTCCATCATCACTTCACGTTTAACAAAAACAGAAATAGTTGCATTGTTGTCTCTCGGATCTTTTTCTTGACCACTTGACCTGCAGAAATCATGTAAAACGTTGGTTAAGGTGAAACAAAACTGGTCTAAGTAAATGTAACAGTATAGCCAACATGCCCCCTATTTTTATGCAATTGACTGGCCAGAGTAATGGCGGAACAGCCAGTTCAGCGTTTCTATTGGCCAGAAAAGACAATTGACTGGCCAGAACCTGCATAATGAACACGTGCGATGCGACATGCGTGCGGACATAAACTTCAAAGGCTCCGACTCGAGCGGTCCTTCTGTTTATTTCTATTCTGTGGTAAATGTTAGTGAAGACACATTCAATGTTTGCATTGAAACGTGAAGAAAGAGTTTCAGCTTAATGATTCGTTTTCATACGACAGAATGAAGATCGCATACGGCAATTATATTGTGTACATCGAGTTTGAACCATACAAAAGGAAACATGTTGGTGACCCTCAAAAAACGCAAAAATCATTTGAGATGAGTAGACCAAAGAATGTTATACGTACGAAAATGCCTCCACCACAATAGGCAATTCAGGTTTTTCGCCATCTACGTTTGAAGTTGAGTAGTGCACAATGAAGGTGACCTTAAAAATAGTAAATGATAATTTAGAAAGGATTTCTTTTCTTTAACTGCGACGAATGATAAAAAAAATTTATGGAAAAATACGTAAAGAAAAAAATGTCTTACCTTTTCATTCCTATTAAGCGGTCCTGTAATCGTAAACTTTTTTGAGGCTTTCTCACCTTCTACAGGAAAGTCAATTCTCGTAATCTTGGCATTCTGTAACAAGAAACAATCTTCGTGAAACCAATTGAAGCTATCGACACAGTGGAGATTGTTCTATTGGATATTTGATATATCGCAATGCACGAATCTCGTGCACAAAGGCCGATTGTGCGCTAACCACTGGATAAGGTTTTTCCAACGGTTCCAAAACTGCAAATATGGGCCTGACAATTAGTTGAAAAGAATGTAAAACTACAAATGTTAAAATATAATCAGACCGAGGGTTGTTTTAGAAACCTTGAAATCCATACAAACTTTAACAACTAGCTCTGATAAATTCAATAACATAATGGAGAAAGTTCTTTCTAGGTGAAGTAGTGGTTTCTACATCACTGTTCTCATTTCACTAAAAAATTTCATTGAACTGCAGTAGTTCATAAATAGAAAATGACCATCATTTGGTGCTCACGCAGACTTTCCGACACTTTCGTCGAATGAGTTACGTCAACCGTTTTTCTCTGCAATGTTAAAATTGAAAAACTTACATAGAAAGGATGAGCGTACTTACATCATTTAGTACTGTTATTTTTTCAAACTGCATTGAGTCATGGTAAGTTATAACAACTTCAGGATTGTAGGACACTTCGTCGTCATTACTTAAATCGATGGTGAGCAGGAGGTCACTCGTTTTACCTATTGTAATGTTCTCTTTGTCCGCACTACAAATATAAAAGAATATTTATGAATTTTGATTCAGATATGATTTTTTTATGCGGGTGTCCAAAACACAGGCAGCCCAGTAACTAGGCATGCTTGTTTATTTTTTTCCAAATTCAAATAAAATAATTATTTTTCATAGAAAATGCAAGATATACGATAATACACTTGACAATACGAGATTCTCATTTCCTGGGAATCCAATAATACTTAAAATATACTACAGCACGCAATAACAGAAATAAAATCTTCGATAATTTTAATGAGGGTGCAAATTCGTATATTGCAACGCTGTCAAAAGCTCCGAGCCCACGAGCCGTGTCAAAAGCTCTCGTACCAAGAGCCGTGATCCTTGGGTCGAGAAACGAAGGGCTCTGGCATAATCTACTGCTTTCATTCATTTGAATGGTCTTTGCCTTTTTTTTGAGGTAACCAATCTGAATAACGTTCGGACTAAGTTAATTAGTTTGTTTACTTTCTACATATGCGCAGTAATGCCTGATCTCCACGATTTGTGAGAAAAGCAATGGATTGTGTCAAAGCCCTCCGTCCCTCGACCAAGAGGATCACGGGCTCCGGGTACGAGATTGCTCAAAGCCCGAATTCTGTATAGTTGTATAATCCCAATTAAAGTTTGAACAAATAAGTTTCAAAAGCTTTTCACATTTTTCTCGTTCTGCAAACTTCTCTTGTCGGTTAAAATATATACTGTAAGCTCCTTCACAGAAAAGACTTCGAACTAGCATTTGGCGAAAAATTTATACTGATACACACTTGTTCTCCAAGACAGTAGTATAAAAACGTCGCCAAACACGGGTGCGATTTTTCATTAACATGTTTGTATTCTGAAACCGTGTAATTTCCTATGCTTAGAGTTACCTGATTTTTACTTTTAGATTATGGTCACAAATATTGTCAGAACAATTCAAGACAAGCGTGGCCTAAAAATATTAAAATACAAGTCACAAATTTAAGCTGGCATACAATTGGAAAGAGATTTCAGTTCCGGCGGAGGGGAGAATTTGATTCTTTGTGCATGCTTCCCACAACGATCGTCAGGAACAAAGTGCCGGTATTGGCGGTACTTGTACCGTATATATATATACTGCCGGTGTTACACGTGTAAGAGGGCGTCGAATACATCCATGCAGGATGCAAAAAAAAGAAGTGCAAGGTTGTGTAAAAAACGTTAACATATAAGATAGTTAAAACAACATACCTTCTTAGTAACCGTAGCTGGTTTATTCTTATCAAGTATTGCACACAATGTGTCTTTTTCACAATTTGGGGGTGAAATTAGTTCATAGTTCAACGTAAAAGCAATGGCCGTCGTTCCTCTATTTAGAGCTGATGTTAGCCGACCTTTTTTCTACAACAAGTATGAAAGACGTTATGTTATCAGTAGTGCTGTGCACCGGAGCCGGAGTTTTGCCCTATTTTGCCGGAGCTGGAGCTGGAGCCGGAGTTTGTTCACCTCCGGCAAAACTCCGGCAGCACTTATTTGTGCTGCAAACTTCTATCATTCATCAACGAAAAAAATTAACTTCATCGATGAAAAAGTAGATACAGCCTAATACGGCTTGCCACAAACATACAAATTATAATTATGGTATTTTATATCATTTTTGTAACTGTGACGTCCGCAAGAGGGTAAAGCGCTTGAAAATTCTAACTGAAAATTTCATCAAACGCTGCTACGCTATGCTTACAATTGTCAACATGAAAGGTCGAATATGTGTTTTTAAGAATAACCGAGACATTACTATTGACTATACGTTTTTCCAGAAGAGAAAATGCGTCTCGTTTTGCAAATACAATACCGTGCATCATGCATGCATATTACAAAATGTTAATGCGAAGAATGCGAAGTGTTAAATAAAAAACAAAGATGGTGTTTCCACTTTAAACTGTAAAAATTTCCAATTTTGGCAAATTTGCACACAAGCTTAAAATTTTCTTTCGGAGCCGGAGGTTTTTTGCCGGAGCCAGAGGTTTTTTGCCGGAGCCGGAGTTGAAAAAACCGGAGTTTGCACAGCTCCAGTTATCAGAAGGTCAAAAACTACCAACTCTCATTGACCACGAGTGACTGAATCATAATAACACCCTCGTTCGGAATTTGCCGACGGTTTTTCCGATAATGACGACGTTTGTCGAGTATTTTGGATCCTACTTACAAATAGGAAATTTTTACTAAACTTGTAAATGTAGAAAAATCATCTAGAAAAGTCTTTTGTATCTAGTTTTCCCCAGAAATTTGTATTAGGGTCCCCACAGACAAGATGTTTAATTGTCGATACCAATTTTCATCGGCAACTCTATGCGATCGACTATTTACGATTCACGCACCGATAGTTTGTCGTGGAAAACTATGCAAAATCAGGGAAAGCTTAGGAACTATATATATTACAGTAGAAGCTGGTCCATGAATTCATATTTATAAATTTTACAAATTTCCCAAACTACAGTCTAATCATCTGTTACATCGAAACAATTTTTAATCAATCTGTAAAACCACCTGTAGATAACATACGCATACCTACCACGACGTGAATGAAGGGAAAATCAACACACGATGAAACGTTCTTGGCCGTAAGATTCAAACTGCCAGTCCTTTCATATTTTGGATCCTCCGGGAAATACACGCGTTTTGATCCTTTGCTAGTTATCTCTGAATCCAAATTAAACGTGTATTGTATTTCTATAAAAAAATTTAAATTCATTTTGCTTTCTTTCCCATACAATAGGCAAATATTAATGTGAGTAGAACAACCCGAGCCGAAGTGCGGTTTTAAAAACCAAGACGGCGGCCAAAGGAGCCTAGCGCTTGCAAAACAAAAATGTATTCAGTGGCGTAGCCAGCCCCTCAAACCTGATGGAGAGCTTAAATGAGACCAAAATCATTACTTTACAATAATTTCATAGTTTATTAACAATCTAAATTGCACTATGGTAATCTTAGCAAGGAAAAAGTAAGGAAAGGAAATATTTCTTACCGTGTTGTCCGGTAACACTCTTGCCAATGTATGAAAAACAAGCTGTGGCATTCAGACTACAAAAAAATAATAAAAATACAGAAGCATTTTAATTTCAAATTCTTTTAAAACATTAAATACTCTTAATCTTGAACTGATAGGTTTCTCTTTTGTAGTTTAAAATCTTTTAACAGTGCGGAAAATTTTACAAAATATAAGAAAAACACACTCCGAATCTTGTAAACTCAAGATACGATTTTTTAAGTAAAAGAAGAAACAAATTATATACTTGTTAAGCTTTGTGGAAACACCACGTAAATTTATTATTGCAGAGCTTTCGACCCGTAAGCTCGGATCTTCATCAGTGCTATAATAATATGACTATTTGAATTCACACGCCCCTTTTTATACATAAAGTGTCGTGATTGTATGCTCGCGTGATTGTATGCATCGCATGAAATGGAATGAAGCGTCCATTTTAGCGACTGAAAGTCATAAGTTCTCTCGCAAAATGAGAGAGTCAATTGAAATTGAAAAACATAGTACGATAGATCAAGAGGGTAAGCCACTAGACAGTACGTGGCGCGCTCTCTTTACTGTGCAAAATTAAATTTCTCTTTCTTCTTTGCGCACGCATGCTGGTTAATTAGAACCATTTCGCTACGTTAGAAATGACGTAGCTGATTTGACCGTTTAATTAACTTTTAAATCACGCGAGCATACAATCACGACACTTTATGTATAAAAAGGGGCGTGTGAATTCAAATAGTCATATTATTATAGCACTGATGAAGATCCGAGCTTACGGATCGAAAGCTCTGCAATAACAAATTTACGTGGTGTTTCCACAAAGCTTAACAAGTATATTGTATTCACCATGCAAACGTACAAGAAACTTAAACAAATTATAGTAGTGATATTTCGACTGTATTTGTGTTTGGTTTTAAATTCAGCCTAAAATATAGAAATATCACTATTTTAATTTGTGTAATATATTAAAAAAATTATACCCTGAGTTTACAAGAAGGCATTATTACATTATATATGTGTACCTGGAAAGGGAGTACCGCACTTGTAAACATAAAATGTCGTCCATTATATACAAGCCCTCCCAACTACAAAACGTTTACAGCCAAACATACATGAAGCTAGGGGCAACTACTTGGAGATTTTTACGCCATTAGATTTATAGGTTAACGAAGGTTATGATATGTTACCATTGTGTTTGGTTGTTAGGACAGTTTCGAGTAAAATTATCGACGGGAATGCCTGTCCTACTTAGTGTTAACGTTGCTGCTAAGTCCATGACTGGTCGAGTCCTGTCGAAGAAAATACATGACATTTATTATAAATAATGCATATTTAAGATTTGTTCATTTATATACTTCCACAGTCAACAAAAAGTCAGCTTCCGCCATCTAGTTTCCAGTGAGTCAGAATCCCCCAAATAAAGTAAAGTACTCATTACGGCCTTCAACCAAATCCCTACCAACCGGCTAGCAACTCAGGTCTGTCAGGTAAAATTTTGAGGTTATAGAAACTCCTAAAATGTTAAAGAAGGGCTAAAAACGGTTCTTGGCTAATGCAGAACTAAACAAAGTTCTAAATAAAGAAACAATAAATTTTTTGACTGTACTTTTACATAGGACAACGCTTGGTGCTCACACATATTGCCGCTTTTGTATGTGGCTCGTGGAGCGAGCAAATTTCGTTAATTTGCATGTAGATTTACCTAACACAAAGTCAATATACCAATGATGAATGGATAGCTTCATCAAATGACTGTGTTTGGAGTTCACAACTAAGGAACGTTTTTCGTTGCCGTTAAAGATCCCGTATAGGACATTTGGCGATAGTGAATACCGCATGCAGAGAAAAAATTTGTGAAATTTGTATAGATATGTACATACGCCTTACTTTTACCTTAATAAAAGAACTCTGTCACTCTGCCAGGCACCAATGGCAATATCTAAGCAAAATTCAAGAGGTCAGGACGATTAACCTTTAAAGTCACAAATCTGGAGGTCGTGATAAAAGATCGTATTGTACTCAAATGTCAGATAGCGTTAATATAAATACAGAATGCTGACTCGGTGCTATTATAGCGACTTATACATAGTTGCGTTCGACGAGAGAGAACGCTTCCTAGTCGTGACGTCACGGCTGGATGCTTTGGCCTTTTGAGATTTTTGGATGTGACATTTGCCTCGTTCTCGCGTTTAGCAAAACGAATCGCGTCTGTGACCACAGTACTTCGAAAGAAGTCATGTTATACACTATAAAATGTCCAAATTATTACATTGTTTGTTTCAACTTTTGGTCTTGTTATTCACATAACGTCTACAGAATATTTCAGCGGTAAGTCAAGTTCAGCATATATATATATATATATATATATATATATATATATATATATATATATATATATATATATATATATATATATATATATATATATATAATTTGGGCGGTGTAGCTGTATTTAACCTCCGTGTGATTGGTGCGATTAAATTGCTGTGAATTTCGCAAAGCTGTGAAGTATATGCTTTCCAGCTTTCCCATTTATAGCGCCCCGGTAAAAAACAATTCTCTTAACAATTGAACACTCACTTCGAACGCAATTCACTAATCTCTGATTACTTCTAGTTGTACCTGGTATTTAACATTTGATTAGGTTATATTGCAAACTTATACCCAGGATACGAGGTTGCTTATATTATTTTAAATTCCTAAGTAAAAATTGGATTGGTTCAAATAGAATGGACAAATCTCGTATCCTAGACACAAAATAGAAAATAAACAGAAAAATCACTTGAGTAGAACCCTTTGAAGTTTGTGTCTCCACGCATGTCGCATTACGCACCTTCATTATGCAGGTTCTGGCCAGTCAATTGCATTTTCTGGTCAATAGAAACGTTGAAGTGGCTGTTCCGCCATTACTCTGGCCAGTCAAATGCATAAAAATAGGGGGACATGTTGTACTCTGAGTGACCCTACAGTTTATTCGCTATACTGTGTCCTGCATGCACTCTGAAGGTATAGGAGTTTTGAGATCGCTGATTTGCTGCAGAAAATTGTACCGGTGGTCAATCGAACAATTACAAGTACATTATTATTAAGGATATTATAGTATAGACCATGTAAAACTACACGATAAACTACGATAAATCTCAACCCAGATGATCGACACGGAAATAAACAGAAACGATATTAACCTGGATATTCATCACCGTTGGTATCAACATTTCCTGTTACGGCATATCCAAATTGTCGAAAGTTAGGGTAGAATTTCTTCACCGTTTCTGCAGTTATTTTCTAAAATACAGGCGACAATCTTTCCATTAGACATTTCCTCTCACCTCCTCCCCGCCCGCCCAACTAATGTGATAGAATGTGTTTCATAGAAAGAAACATTCGATAGAATTACTCATTTTCACGTTACTACTTTTACTTACAGGAGATACGAGACTTTAGATTACTTGCAAGACGAGACGAGATTACGTAAAAGTAATCACTATGGGTTGTTTTTGTTCTGTTATGTCATTTACCACAAAAGCACCTTAAAATTGCTAATTTGGCCACCGTAAAAAGGCTAATTCTAACACCGGTTAAAGCATTCCACAAAAAAGAATTGCTGGAATAATTGCAACCAGTTTCACACCAAACGATAAAAATCTAATACGTAAACACAAAGCCTTGGATCTCTCCATGTTGACTTGGATCATGTCCGTCTCTCTAGGCTCGAGAAAGCGGCGTGCGAGGTAAAACACTTTTAAGGCGAAAAAACGAGAAAGACGTTCAGTTGAATGAAACACAAACCTGTCGATATTCTTGAATTCTTCCATTTTTGTTGCCGTGATATATATAAACTGCTCCATTTCCAAACCCATCTTTATCCAGATCTGGTTGATCTTGTGGTGCCCCAACAATAAAATCTTAAAAATAAATATGACAAATAATCAACAATTTGAAAGATGCCAACGCAATTTACGGTGACTGATTCACGAGATTAGGCACAAATTAAAACAATAATAATAGACAATGAACGAATAAAGAAACGTAAGCAAAATGAGCAAAGTTAAATTTTTGTGGGTAGCCGCGCATGCGTAGCTACCCACTATGTGAGAACCGTAAAATGCACAATCATCTGTGGGTTCGTGTCCGCAGTACTGATCTAGTACTGGACTGGATAGTCAAAAGTGAAGCAAATTATATATGCGAAAATCACTTCCGGCCACCAGGGAGCGATAAAATGCATGGCGAACGTGAACGAAGGTGAATTTTGCCGAATTTGAGATACTTAACGTGAACGAAGGTGAATTTTGCCGAATTTCAGATACTTTACGAATTATACCAAGCTGATAGCTTCATTTTGATGTAATTTTGAGGAATGTTCACAGCAGTTCCTTGAAGTTAGGCAAATGAACTGATCAAAATTTAGGAATATAAACACAATTAGCACAACTGTAAGTCAAATTCTATTAGAGTGCACAACTTATTGTAAACTAAAATACAAGTAACAAAATCACAAAACAAATTCAAGTGTTTCATCATTAACAAAACAATGCATCTTGAATGATTAACTAAACAAATCCCAATTTCAACTTTTGACTAAAACAATGCCAAATATAACTTTAGATTTTAGAACAATTAAAGTATCTTCCATTAAAGTACACCGCCCTGGAACAAGAACGCTCGTTGTGTTAAGTGTTGTTCTCATTATCTATATTTCGTTCTGTGAATTCTTGTCTTTCGTATACATACTGTATGCGAAATTGTATTTGACACATTAACTACCTCACAACTTCTTGGATATGTTTATGCTTATTGAAAAAAAATGTACGTAATACTCGTTACTTATAGTGTAATGTTTTGTATGTGATTAAATGTTTATTTCCCATAAACTGTGCCAATTTACTTAATTTCAATAACTTTAGCTTTTGAAATAGCCATTATCAAACACTGCAGGCTGCCCACATGTACGCAGCGCGTACCTATTTTTTTAGTTTTTTAGTTAAAGTGCCACTACAACGAAAAAAATTTTGATCTAATTTTAAACACAACAGAACAACATTTCTAGATGAGTTAAAATGGCGTTTTCAGTTTCTCACAATCTCGTTTCGTTTTCGAGATATTTAGGTTTTTAGAGTATGCAAATTAGATGTCTCTTGACGTCATTTACTCACGAATAATAAATTATATATCTAAAATAATGAATATCTTTGGATGTAATGGCCAGAACCTTTTCTAACTTTGCACGAGTGTAGTGATTACGTAAACGCACACTACTGTTCACACTATGCTGTTGCCATGGAGATCGTTCGGATGCAAATGTCTTGTATTTGAAAAACAAAAATTTCTTATTTCTCTCCTATTAAACGATATTTACTTCACTGCACATAATACAATGGTTAGATCGCATTTATTGAATTTAAATTATTACACAGTGTAAAGAAAATATGAAAATTAAGATATTTATTTTACAGTTTAAAAGCTTTTATTCCAAAACCGTTTATGTTGCAACAACACAATAGGAATAGTGGTGTGAAGCTACCAAATTGTTATAGTCATGCAAAGTGTGAAAAATTTCTGCCTGCTATTTACAGAGATATTCACCATTTGATAAATGTAATTTATTATTCGTGAGTAGATGACATCAGAAACACCTAATTTGCATGTTTCAAAAAAACCTTAATATCTCTAAAACGAAACAAGATATCGAGAAACTGAGACTATGTGCACACGAGGTCGTTTCCGAGCGTTTTCACAACAGTCAAAATGCAAACGATATGAACTATAAAAGTTCTCATCGCATGACGTTTTTACTTTTTGTCGTTAGACGAGGCTTATGCTGTTTTTTATTAAATTATATCAACAAGTCGGGAGCTTTTCGAAATAATTCGGAATAAAAACGCTCGGAAACGACACATTGTGCACGTAGCCTGAAAATGCAATTAAGGCTCGTATGGAAATGTTGTTCTGTTGTGTGTAAAATTGGATCAAAGATTTTTCGTTGCAGTGGCACTTCAGTTTACTGATTTATTTTAGCATGACAAAATTACTGAATGTTAATCAGTTGAGACGCGTACTGGGAGGCATACTAATTACGGTTTTCTTAAGTATGATCTCACATACCATCAATCATATCATTGTTAAGATCTCCAGCTTTAGCAATTGACCAGCCAAATCTTGCTCCTGGTGTGTTGCTGCCCTTCAATCCAGGATCATCCTGAACATTGTCATTTCTATCAAGCGACAACTGTCGCCCATCACCGCTCTAAAAAATACATAACGACTCCTCTTTTACACAAAATTTAAATATGAATAAAAACAGGTATGCGTAGCGTGGGTAGCCGCTAAAAAGACTGGCGAACTAACAAAGCGGTTTTACGGTTTGTGACGCCATCTTGAATTCACCGTCCTGGAAATCCATTGTTTCCAACAATGTCTGCCCAACGAGGCAAGATCGCCAAAATAATGCATTGCAATCATGTTAAAAACACGTGGTTGCTATTTTGCAGGTTATGCTGAAAACCACAGGTAAATTATGTCAGGTCAGCTGTTTATGAATACAAATTGACTGAAATTAATTTTGTTCACGATGTTTCCTAGATTTCATTGTTATTCATTGCTCATCAATGAAATGATGTGAACACTTCAAGTTTAGTCTTTTTAGCCATAATAAACATAGTGGTTTTAAGTATTGAGTTTACAAAGTTGTATTTCTTCGGAATTCGTTTATTAAATTGTCGTCAAGGTTTATATTTGACTACATTATCACAAATAGTTATTTTATACGTATCAAAGTCTCGTTTTTTTAACAGTAGGGGACATTTATGCGGTATATCTATATGCTACATTAGCTCTTTTTGGGTATTCAATGTAACAGATATTTGTATCAAGTATATGTGATATTTGTATGTAGGATACCCCCTCCACCACGTTTTAAATGTAGCTGTATTTTGGCGTGTATCACCATAGCCGATCTTTAATACACAAAATATCAAAATATCGTTTGATTACTTGCCTCGACACTAAGGTAAACGTAGGCGCGTCCTTCATCTCCACCTTCAGCTGTACTAAAGAATGGAGCTCCAACAATCAAATCTGAATAACTTGAAAAATAAAATATAACAAAAATTAGTAAGTAAATTATTGAGCATAGATGACTACTATTTTATAGTTTTCATATACCCCCCCCCCCCCCCCGTACGTCGACTTCCAACCTATATGTGTCGGTAGATATAAGACAAATACAAATGGTTGAATACACGCTTCGTCCCCCCTTACAAATACACTGAAGTGAAACATTGCATTAAAATGACGTCTTAATTGTCTTTAATTTTAAGTAACTGTACGGAGCCTCCTTAAAAAACCATTTGAAACATTTCCGTCAATACCTACCCATCGCCATTCACATCAACGGCACAAACTGACGCTCCGAAGTAGATGTATTCTTTACGCTAAAACAATACAATACCAATCAATATTATTAAATATACCAGAAATCTACTACATATAGCATGGGTGTCTAGAATCTGTAAATGAATGCAGAGTTATGTTCCTTTCTCTGTAAAAATTAATTTCCTAGCATTTCAGAATGCATCAGGACGGTGTAGCCATGCATGTAATCAGAGGTTCCAAGGAGAAATAGCTGCAACACCTCAACAGGAAGTATGCCATTCGAGGCAGTTCTCTTCGCCAAATAACATACAATTAATCATTGACCTTAACTAGTGTATGTAAATAAGTTAATCGTTTAATTTGTGTAACTGTCCGACATATTGGCAAGAAGAGATGCCAATGTTGTTCCGTGTTGACTCTCTTCTGCAGGGTCTTTTTGTAAAGGCGGAAAACTTGCGAGAGAAAAAAGGAAAGGTGAAAACCCTGGGCCAGATTTCTGTTCAAATATGGCGCCCACCCGAGGTGACTGTGCCCTGCATGCTAGGTTGTGGAACAAAGAATCGTAAGAAGAGCGTTTCTTAACTTGAATAATTTATGTATGCGGAGGGACTTGCTACTAAATTAGACAAGCGGAAAGCTTTGTTGTTCTATCTGTTGCAATGAAAATCCTGTTACGTTTAAACGCGACATACTACAGCACCACTATAGAATGATGCATAAAAAAATTCGAATTTAAAGAAACGAACGTCGAGGAGCGAGTGAATGTATTGTGAAGTCTAGTAGCATCAGAACTTTCAAAATTTGATTCTACTCTTTCGAAGAATCGAAGTGACCTATTCACTGTCGAACAAATTCAACAACTTCCAACGTGCAGTCGGATATCGACAACTTTGGACGGATATGGACAGAAATCACCTTTTCGCAATTTTTCCCGCCTTTACCTTTCTGTCGCACTTTTTCGCCTTTCCCTTTCCCCCGCATTTCAAAACAAAAAAGCCTCTGCGGAGGAGAGAGGTGTGTTGATATAATGGAGATTAGATAGAAAATGTTTTACACTAGTCAGAATATATAATAGTTGATGGGTAGTGTTGGCTATTCTTACAAAAAATGCCTTACATAAAAAGAAACGTAACTGTTAGTTTACAGAATATAAATTATGAAAGCAGTTATACTATACGAGTAATATTAATTACAGTAAATCTACAACATGCAACGATAGAATTTTGTAACAATTGACTGTAACGAAAAAGATGGAGGATGTACTTTGCCAGAATGCATTAAGGCCGGAAATCGTTTTAACAAGGAGATGCACTAGCAGACGTCAAATTGACCTCACAGGTTATTTCTATATTTTGTCGAAGTTTTATGTCCTTGTGTGTTTTTCTTGGCATCATTGTTCAGTCTTTTAGTCTCGTACAAAGTTTTGTGTTGAAATTGCTGAAAATGGCCTGGAAATTACATACCTCAGCAACTTTGTCCGGTGGTTCCAAGACATCTTCCGCATTGCGGCCGTCTTGAGTGTAAGTGTTCACCTTAGAAATACAAAAATATTAGACAATGAACAAAATTTTAAAGAGATATGGCAATATATTTTTTGATTGACCTATTGCGAAGAAATATTGAAATAACTCTAAAATCCGTTGTTAGATTTTTAGTAGCATGTTAGTTTCTAAATTATTGAAGAACAAAGACACCACCTATCCGCCATCTTGTTTTATAATTAGGTCTATTTTAATGACGTCACAACCAGGGAGGAAAGTATAAAACTAGCTATAGTCGTTTAAATCCCTATGACATTTTTCGAAAACTTTTCAACTTATGTAAGAAGTATATACATACAAATCTAGCAATTTTTAGCATTAACTTTTCTATGTGCCCGTTAAAGAAAACAAATTTTACCCTGGTTGTGACGTCATTGGTTTTTGTATATCCGAGATGGCGGACGGCTCATATCTTTGTATCTTTTAATATTTCAAAAGCTAGGCATGCTATCAAAAATTTAAAAACGGATTTTAGAGTAATTTCAATAGTTCTTAGCCATAAGCCAATCAAAAAATATATTGCAATATCCCTTTAAAATATCCCAAAAGCGGATTTTCAAAATTGCGTACCTTGCCAGAAAATTTGAACCTAGGCATGCCTCCAGCAATAGCTTGAGAAAAAAATAACAAAACGTTTCTTTGAACTGAATGTTTGAATACACAACAAAACAAAAATGTTTAATACAATATTCACGAGAAATGAAGAATGCTTCAAATCTATAGTACAAATATATATATACATAATGTCCTCAATCTGGCATCATCACTACACGAAGAGCATTGCTCTATATACGTAATTATGTCGTAAGGCCGTTTTCCACGAGGCGAATTTGTTCGCACGAACAGACCAAAAAGTAGGAACGCTTCCTACTTGTTCGCGGCGAATTTTTTCGCCAGCCAATTTCAAACAATTGTGTTGCCGGATTCTTGTTTTCGCTTCGCGTCGCGCGAACAAATACGCCTAGTGGAAAACGGACTGTATACACTGTCAGGAACGTAGCGAGAACTGTCAAAGGGAGAAGAGAAGCTCTGTGAAAACTAATAGCTGTCATAGCCGAGGAGTCTGAGTTAGGCATTGCCGTATAGCCATATTTGGTGATAATAACAAGGTAAAAAAGGTGGCTTGAATATCCATCTATGGAGGTGACCACGACATTTCCACGTCGTTTTTACGTCGTCTTTGGTGCCGCAACATCTTTCCTGAACCTTTTTATCAACAAAGGGGGCTTCCTCGCCCCACGCCCCTCCCCCTCGGGCTACATCCCATAAGACTTTTAAACAGTTTTTTTTATTCTTTATTCTTTAAATAGTTTTTGAGTTATTTTCGTTTTATATGTGAAAATTGGACAAAAATCGCGCCATAAAAACTGGGTACCAGCTTAAAAATGGGTGTTTGACTGCATATACCTCGAAAATTTTATTCAGTTTTTTTTGTGCTCTTTCTGATGATGCTAGTCGTTTTTGTCATCGTTGAATATGAAATCGCACATTTTTCACTGTAAATAATTTAATAATAAACACTCACAAATCATCCATTTTTTCGGTACCGAGCGCGTTTTTTGCTTGGGATTTATTTTGGTAATAAAGTACCAATATGTCTTTCAAATAAACCACAAACCCGGTGTTTCACAGATAGGTGCTATGAAAATGTATTTCTAGCTAAGTTTTGACCTAATGGCCGACGGCCTATACCCAAGAAATTACTGTTGTAGCAAGTAAATTTGCAGCCTTAAGTTCCCTATGTGTTCTCGATATTATTTCAAAGGAATAATCCCACGTTTGCAAAATTAGGCAGTTATCCGTCATCCCTTTATTTCAACCTTTACTGAATTAGCTGTATATGAGTATATAAATAATTAGATATATATTTCTCACATGATGGGTCATTTCTCCCGTGGGACGGAGAACTCGCTGCGTGGTTAACTGGGTGAGTTTTATACAACTTGCCGGATAATAATCATTTAACGTTAGTGGCAGTTATTGTCTATTAAAAAACTTCGCAGCCCACGACAATTTTATATATATGCAAATTATACAATCACCAGTTTGTGACCATACCCGTTTCTCCTTTCCGATAGAATTCACCATTGGTTGTTGAATAACCTAGAGTAAAATATATACATTTTAGTTCACATGACATAAAAGCATCAAGGAATTTCTCCACAGCCAATTATTCATTTTATCATGGAAGCAGCTCTCCTCAAGTCTGTGGCGTGCCACGCCGACAATACGTGCAATATGCAAATTTAAAATCATATCGTCACATTTGTTTAGACTTGGATCAACCGGTCTCTCTAACGTCCGAGGGAATTAAATAAGAATTAAATAAGCCGCCTCTATAAAGTCTGAGAGAATGAATGACATCGCGCGCAATGATGCGCGCGAGGGAGAAACGGACTTGGCTTTCCTGCACCAGCCTCGAACCCAGGCGCTCCATTGCTTTTATAGAGATCAGTGGCAATTAATTAATGCCAAGCGCGCAAGGGTGCTAGGTCAACGCGCAACGAAGGAAGCTACAATTTCCAGTCGCGTGTTGATCTAGCACCCTTGCGCGCTTGGTTTTTTGCGTGTTGACCTAGCACCCTTGCGCGCTTGGCATTAATTATTGCCACTGATCTCTATAAAAGCAATCGAGCGCCTGGGTACGAGGCTGTACCTGCACAGTTTATTTTGGCGGGAAACTATTGCATTGTAGTAGTGTGCAGTAGGCGATGCGGGCGCACTTCTCCAGTGGATCAAATTTCAATGGGGATTTCCAATCGAATTGTAGTTATATGGATTGTACGCGATGAAATAATGAAAGTGCAGTTTTTACATTTTTACGGACAGTAATATTCCTGATTCTACCATTGTACCTTTTGCCGTTTCATCTCACACTTTTTAATTAGCAAAGAAATAGTGGCTGATTATTGCGTACGGACGTCTATAGCCAGTATGGAACTACAACTTTCCAGTTCACTGAGAAAATATTTTGACTACACGTGAAAATACCGATTTGTTTCCTGTCTATTCTAATAATGATTTCAGTTGTAGTTTTGACACCAAAACTCACCTCTATTAGCTTTAAAATAGCTGGACTTTCAAATAATAAATTTCAATAGCAACATTTTTACAAGCCGTGCATTTAAAAACCTACAGGGGGGGCATTTAAACCGAGTTTAAAAAGAGGAAATAACTGGCGTCTTAATTAAATCGCGTGTTATTTAGCTAAGTCTAGAAAGTCTATACACTCGTGTGTATGATCGGTATAAATGGTCAATTTCTATTACGTGACTTATTTTGGCACCCTATGTTCTTGCGTTAGTCGGCTCGCGAGTGTGCGACCTAAATGAGACGCGTCTTGGGAAGTTCGCGACTTATTCTTTCTCGTGTAAATGGCCTGCTGTGTGTATAAAACCATCATGCTCTGATATAGATTCAAATAAACCACTATCCTTTGCTAATGATGTGGAAATATTGATATTTTACGGATCACT
Organism: Muricea muricata; assembly: GCA_963855995.1. NCBI lineage: Eukaryota > Metazoa > Cnidaria > Anthozoa > Malacalcyonacea > Plexauridae > Muricea > Muricea muricata. The sequence goes on from OY979717.1 coordinate 64,497,419, forward strand.
GGCATATGGCACTTGGTAATTTGGGAGGGGAGGCACATATTTATTTTGTATGTGTTCACAGACCACCAAAAACAATCGATTTCAAAAGAAATTGATTGTGCAGAACATGAATTTGAGCCCCTCCCCCAATTATCAGTGCCATATCACAGGCATCCCAGCAAATAGCGCGAGTCACGCACGTTACGTCATTGCAACATTATCATATAAACATCCATCAACAAAACTTGCAACGCTTTAACCCAGTATACTTCTTCGACACCTGCTAGTTATTCCAAAATCCTGAAATAACTAAAGTGGGGTTTTTTTTATCGAAATTCTCCGTGTATATAGGAAGGATGCAAATTGCCTTAAAAACGTCATCATCACACTTTAAAAAACACTTTTTATTGAACAAATTTAAGTATTTCCGTATCATGTTTTTGTTTAACAACTATCTAGAAATGTTCTAGGGTTTTTTTGTAGTAAATTGTGTTAATTTTTTTGTTTGAAGCGAAAGTCTAACGTGTGTCAGTTTAATATGGTGGATGAGTTGCCAGCCTTAGGATACTATACATGATAATAATATACGATGACGAAACGTGCGCTGCATGGGAAGCCTGCTGCCATATTACCACTGAATGTCTTGTGCATATCACAAACCCTCATTCATCTCTTTTTGCTCTCAAGTCACAAAAGACATATGTACGCTTTAGCGTACCTATTTCTAATTTACTGCAAAACAACACAACCTGCTGCAAGGATTTTGAAATTTGACTTGTCGCTTTATACAGTTATAATTATACCAACCTAAATAATTTCCAAAGATATTACCGTCACTGGACGTAGAGGTATACTTTATTTGAGTACCCACGGTTTGGTCGACGTAAAGCAAGCCTAAAATTAAACGATATGGTTTGTACAAATTATACGTATTAAATTTTACAGCATGAGTAAAAAAAATGAGGGAACAATTATGCATGGTCCGACAAATAATACGGCCTGTATAACTATTCTACTGTGGTTATGAATAAGGCCAAGCGCGCAAGGGTGCTAGGTCAACGCGCAACGAAGGAAGCTACAATTTGCAGCCGTGGTCAAAACATTATTAGATCGTGCAGAAGCAATTCCGTCAAATGCAAATAAAAGAAAGTCTGAAAAGGAGAACGTTTTAAAAGATTTAAAGATAAATGGTTACACGGTGCGTTTCATTGATAATGCATGTGAAGCAAAACAGAACCGTCAAGACCAAGCATCGGAGCCGAGAGGCTACACGAGCATACCATATGTTAAAGGTGTTTCAGAAAGGGTAAAGCGAACGTTAGCAAGTATGAATATTTAAACAGCGTTCAAACCAATGTTGACACTAGGAAACGTATTTCGGAAACCAAAAGATAGACCGACTGAGGCACAAGTAAAGGGGATTGTCTATAAAGTTAAGAGCAAATTTTGTGAATTCACATACATAGGAGAGAGCAAAAGGTCGTGGAAGTCGAGGTGGGCAGAGCATAAGCCAGGAACTAGGCGCATGAATGAGTCGTCGATTAAAGACCACGTAGAGGCAACTGGCCATGATGTGCACAGTGACGATGTGGAGATTTTAGAGAGAGGTGTAAATAGTCATCATAAACGTCTCTTTCTCGAATCGTTTCATTCGTGCAAAGACGTCACATCGGTGAATGAACACAAACATTTCCCAACTGTATACGTTCCATTGTTATAAAGAACAATAGTAATACAGGGCATGATATTGTATAAATAGGAGACTTCTAATCTTTTGATAACACTTTGATAAAGGTCACAGTGAGCGACCGAAAATTCAGTTTTTAATGTTTTTAAATAAAACTCTAGACCAGTTTCAACTTTTTTACTGTTAATACGTTTAGTACTGATCGCCTAAGTGACATATATATATATATATATAAAGAAGAGATCACGTGTAAATGTATATATATATTATTTAATGTATCATAATTCACATGCGATACTCGTGCTCAGACCGCGTTGCTCAGATGGTAGAGCATGACGCTAGCAACATCAAGGTCGTGATTCTCACTGCGGTTAAGTGTTTTCACTTTCCCGGTTGAGACGCATTCACACTTCAGAACATCTTTTCCTAACATTATCACCAAGTGTACAACATCACCACATCATATATACATATATATATATATATATATATATATATATATATATATATATATATATATATATATATATATATATATATATATATATATATATATATATATATATATATATATACGTATATTTGTATATATAATGAAGTAAACAGTATATATTCACTTGGTTAAAAGAGAGCTCAATACGTATGTAGAGCCTGTACAAATGTTCAGTTGACTATTTACAGTTAAGAACCATTTGGTAAGAAGTAAAAATAAAAATACTAAATAAGAGTCAGTAACTCAGAGTTTTACGCTCGTTTGTTGTGCATGTTTTAAACATTTAGTCTGAAGATCGCCAACGAGCGTGAAACTCTGAGTTACTGACTCTTATTTAGTATTTTTATTTTTACTTCTTACCAAATGGTTCTTAACTGTAAATAGTCAACTGAACATTTGTACAGGCTCTACATACGTATTGAGCTCTCTTTTAACCAAGTGAATATATACTGTTTACTTCATTATATTTACATATATATATATATATACATACATATATATATATATATATATATATATATATATATATATATATATATATATATATATATATAAATATATATATATATATATATATATATATATATATATATATATATATATATATATATATATATATATATATATATATATATATATATATATATATGATGTGGTGATGTTGTACACTTGGTGATGTTAGGAAAAGATGTTCTGAAGTGTGAATGCGTCTCAACCGGGAAAGTGAAAACACTTAACCGCAGTGAGAATCACGACCTTGATGTTGCTAGCGTCATGCTCTACCATCTGAGCAACGCGGTCTGAGTACGAGTACCGCATGTGAATTATGATACATTAAATAATATATATATACATTAACACGTGATCACTTCGGCCAATAATTTTGTGTTTTGAAATTCGTGACGTTTGTAGGTCAGGGTTATTTCAGATCCGTCAGAGCACCTCCTGCCCGCAGGCCAATTGTATATTGACTAGTAACAACTATTTCAACGGCTTTTTTCGTTTTAAATATTTTTTAATTGTGTTTAAGGATGAGTAATATGTTATGAACGAGAAAAAATTTTAAGGACGAGAAAAACTTTGAAAAAAATGTGAAAAAAAACATAAGTAAAAAAGCGACTCAACGGGTACTCGAACCAGCGCTGCTCAAACGATGTAACACAACGCCTCTACCCACTGCGCCAAGGATGCTCGCTGAGACAATCGCATCAAAAATTGTATTTAAACCCTAACCCTAACCCCATCCCTAACCCTAACCTGAGTTTAGGTGACTAGGTGCTCTGACGGATCTGAAATAGCGCTAACCACGTTTGTAAGCCTTAAAGGGAAATGGCAACAAAATTTTTTATCGTCTTATTTGAAAGAGACTCCAAAACAATATGTAAAAGTCTATTGCAGAATTTTTATATCTGCCTTATTTGGTGAGATATTTTGACTTGAAATCTTTATTTGTCCGCCATCTTGGATATTTGTAGTTATGCATGATACGTCACTACTGGGATCACGCAATTTTTTTTTCTCACGACACAATGATTAATCTTCTTCATTAACCACACACATGGTAAGTGTTTCGGATTTCAGCATGGACTGAAAAGGTTTCACACATATTTTATTGGTGGTAAGTATTTAGGAGAAGCTTTGAATGGCTTATCCCTGTTGTGACGTCACCAAAACATTGTTAATGAGGTTAAAAATTAATCCAAGATGGCGGACAGTTCGATTTTCAGGTGACAATATCTTTAAAAGTAAAATAGATACAAAAATTTTGTAAAAGACTTCTATATATTATTTTTAGAGTCTCTTTCAAATGAGACAATAAAAATTTTTGTTGCTATTTCCCTTTAAAAACTTTACCTCTTCCTTGAATCGCGCCGACGGCACCTAGTAAAACTCTTGTCGTCGTCTTCAACATCGAAGCTGAAAACCCAGCTTGACAAAATCCATGTTGCGCCCTCGCTAAAACAAACAAATTATATTAAAATATAATTTTGCGCAAAACAGTGCTAATTATAATGCGACTAATTTAAATTACACGTCCCTTAAATAGGTAAAATGTTGTGATTTGTATGCCCGCGTGAATTTTAATTAAACGGTTAAATCAACTTCTAACAAGCAAAAAAGGTTGCAATTTTCTAACTCACGCGCGCGCAACGAAAGATCACAGGTGGCCCGATAAGCGGCTGCACACGTCACAATTTCTAGGCTCTTATTGGCCAGATTTTCCCCCGAAATGGCGTATTTACCTTCGCGGGAAAATCTGGCCAATAAGAGCCTTAGAAATTGTGACGTCAGCCAGGTTTTGTGCATCCTAACAATTTTCTGCCGTTTTAAACTCAAAAACGTTTGTATTTTGCGAAAATTCTCGAGTTATCAGTCGTTTCAAGGCAAAATAATACTTGTCAAACGTTGTAAAGAAGTCATTGTCGCTCCAGAGTAAGCTTTTTTTTCGAATTTTTCGCGTTTAAGTGCGAATATTTGTGTGTGTAAGTTTGTGTATACAGTTCGTACGGATCGAAATCCGTTGGGAAGTTGCCACCAACCTTTTCGTATATAATACATATTATGATGACAGCAAGTGCAGCCGCTTATCGGGCTATCTGTGCCAAAGATAAATCAATTTGCCACAGAAAAGAGAGCATGCCACGTACCATCCAGTGGCTTACCCTCCTGATATATCGTACTGTGCTTCTCAATTTCAATTGATTCTCTCATTTTGCGAGAGAACTTATGATTATCAATCGCTAAAATGGTCGCTTCATTCCATTTTATGCGATGGTCATTAGTGTGACGGTCATTAGATGGTCCATGAGTATAACATTTAAATCACGCAAGCATACAAATCACGACATTTTACCTATTTACGGGACGTGTGAATTTAAATTAGTCTCATTATTACTAGCGCTGATGAAAATCCGAGCTTATGGATGGAAAGCTCTGCGATAATAAACTCACGTGGTGTTTCCACAAAATTATACTTTAATTTGATATTCACCATGCAATCATACAAGGAACTTAAAGATATTATAAGCTTACGATATTTACAGTACATTAGATATACACAGGTAAAGCTGAACAATAAGCACACGGTAGGGTCAGACCTAAAACCTTTGGAATTCTAGTCCGATGTTCTGCCAACTGAGCTACGCCGCCTACATGATCATATATTATCAGATAATCATGATTTAGTGTGAACTTCCACTATGGCCAGGCATATTTGTGAGCCTGGGAATATGCAAAAACTCAGAGTAAGACCAGACACATCAAACTTGCTTATATTTAGAAATTTATTGTCACGTTATACCATAATAATATCATAACTTTGCTTTAGTACGCGTGCATGGTGTGGCGTTCACAGAAGGGTCAGGGGACTTGTAATCAGCAAATTACTTCGAATAGATTATTTTTAACCCTGACAAATTACTTCCCTACAAAACCATACTTCCCGGTAGGCTTTCTCATTTATTCCGGCTTGTGAGGCTTCATGCTCACATTTATTAAATCCTATTCAGATCGATTCTTTTTAATTAATAAGGTCTGTGAACATGACTATACCAATATTCAAACCAACACTCCCCCCCCCCCCCCCCCAACAACACTGGGATGAGTTAACCCTGAAATATATTCTTTATTATATTATATTATATATATATTTTTTTAATAATTTACTTACTGGCTTTATCGACATTGGTGTCTTCGGATCTTGCGCATGGATACAATCTGTGAATCTCACTGTCACTCGCAAAAACAGTACATTTTCCTATCATGTAGTATTTGTCATTCGATTTTTCATATTCACTATATCTTGGCGCACAAACCTAATATAAAATACATGTAACAGTTAGCACGGGGGATTCCAAGCAATTCACTTACTTCGGAGGAGTTTAGAAAAGTTCAAAGAAATTTTTGACATATTATTTCTGGTGTGTAAAATCACAAAAAGCTTGTAAATATTTGATATTCTATAGCTGAATATCCTTGCTCTCCGTTACTCATTGTGAACAGACAGACAATGCTAATAAATATATATGAAAAATCGACCGGTAAGCAAATTTAGGCAACAAGGTCCTTACATTTTCATATGAAATTTATCGCTGTTATAACCTAAAACCTGAGCTGGGATATAGGAATATGATTGTTGTCGACTGGAGAGCATAGAGATGCAATCATTGTTGACTATCCAGGAGAAATTACTTTTCCTGTATCTACATGAGGATATAAGTTCGTTGCCAATGTATCAATAATCATGGCGAGGGAATAAATGTTTCACCCAATTGATTTAGCCTAATTTAGAAATACAAGAAGACGATAAGGCCTGAATATGCTTATCGTAAGACAAAAAAAATCGAGAAACAAACCAATCGGCACAAGATTTTTGCTTATGAAGTTTAGGTTGGGCGGGGTCTCAATCTGCATTATTGTGATCCAACAATCGTGATCCAACTATCAGCATTTTGTTTTTTTCTGGATTTATCAGAAGACGATGGTTACAGGACCATTGAAATATTCTTTGAAAGCTTTCCTCTATAGCTCTATAGCAAGGGAACAGTTCATGTTTGATACGGGAAAAGTTAGGAAGTTTTTGATGCAGCATCAAAGTCAAGCGTGTCAACTTCATTAAACATCCCACTGGCATAGGCCATGTTTCACCCTGGTTTGCCTTTCTTATCGAGTGCGACATCCTCTGTTGATCTTTCTCTGTACACTCTTCAAAGGTGAACTCACCACATGGAATTCCTTCCATAGCATACAACCTTGAAGTAGCACTAGAATTAAATGACAGGACAACTAACATGACAGCAGTTTCCAGAGCATGAGCTCTTTTATACCGGTGTTTGGGAGCACGGTTCCAAACAAGGTTGTCGAGGCTCCGTTTGCGTTCTGTGAATAAGCAGGAAGACAACGGTGCAAATGAAAAATACTCACTAAGGCGCTACAATTCAGGTAGCAGGAAATCTAAAAACACTGCATCCAGATGATAATCTATTTCGCTGAAGGGTACCATTTTATACGAGCACCAGGTACCTGGCCCCTGTGGACAGTATTTATGTTTCTTTTTGTAATTGGGAAGTTCACATGTGTGATAGAGAACTACCATTATACCTCTTTGCATTATTGTTACTTGATCCTTCTGCTATTCTGGAATTAATTCACCAAGCTTGACATTTGCCCTGATTGCATTTCCATAATAGGTTTGCAGTTTATCTAGGGTTTTGTCTGTTGGTCAGTGTGTACTACCTTTCACAGATTTCCCATCCTTCAGATTGTTTTTTCCCCCTAAGTTCCAACAAGTGAGTTCCCTTTCGTTTCTGGACATGGCCAATACAATTTAATTTTTAAACTCTTGCACACTCAGCCTTTCCACTCTCATGACCTGCATTCCACACCTCATAATCTTTTAACTCACGCCACTTCCTGTGCTGAACGCTTGCCCATCTTTTCCCATTTTTCATACTCATCACAGCAACCATAGGTTTCTCAGATATCTCCATATGCTTTGCTATCACCATTACAGCTCATAAATTTGTAAATTGCTCTCCTTAGACCTGTCCCATAAGTTTTATGCTACACAGTACTCTATAGATCCACTCAAATCAGTGTGAGTTTGGGTGCATTGTTTTTTATGACCACAGGATCATATGTCTAACTCACGAAAATCTTTACCTAGGTCCTTCTATACTATTGTGTCACACCCTGTGCGCAACTTTGACTCAAAATCAAAGTCAAGTACCACGGGTGGAAAATGTATCGGACCATGGGACCATTGGTCCCAGAAAACTTTGGGGTCCCAGAAAACTTTGGGGTTCCCAGAAAAGATTTCAAATTCACATCTATAAAATACTTGAGGTGAAACAAATTTTGAGAAAAAAACATGAGTTTCCTGACAATACTTTACATTGTACCACACTATCTTCTGCATCAGTTGAAAACAGAAAGTTTCTGGCAGAACGTTTCTGCTAGCGCAATGAAAGAAGAAAATTTGCACGATAAAGTGTGCATGGAAAACTTCAAGCAAAATCATTTGAACATCTCTCATTTAATTACATAAGACGGGATGATCACGAGAGATGAGATCTAATATAATTGCATAAAACATTTCTGAATAAATGGCAAAAATTTATTGCATTTGGCTAAATAGCTGCCAAAACTGATCGTTGCTTTTTTGTATAACAATTTCAGTTTGCAGAAATGTTTTGATATCGGATCTATTGTCCCACGAAGGAAAATATTTTTTCCACTCCTGTGAAGTACCTCGTCTGTTTCAACAAAGATCACAAAGCCAACACCACAATTTGCTGTAAATGTCCATTTCGACTATGAATATCATAACTAACTGCAATCTCTACAGCATCCGTTTCGTTGGAACTATGGCATGAACGAACTTCATTTCTTGCCTTCTGTAACATCTTTCTTGTGTGCCTCACACAGTGCAGCCACGCGGTTGTCCCAAGCTTCATGATGGCAAGGGCGTGGCAATGTCCCACACAACTGACACTCGCTCTCTTCTCACTCCCATTTCAATTGCCGAGTATACCATTCGCCTATTTGTCTCCGCGACATTTTAGGGCTTCCATTCCTGGCTTTTGCTTCCAGAAGTCTGAAGCACAATCTTGACCTCGCATTTAGAACAATTTATGTTGATAACCGAGCTATTTCTAATTTCCATACCTACGGGCCTAATCATCGCTAATCTCAAACTTTTCTTCAAATTTACAATTGTGTTAAGGTTGAAAAGAACTTTACTAAATTCGACAGTTGAATCTATAGCTGCATGCATTATCAAAATTCTCGCTTCTTTCGTACGTACATCCTATGACGTCACACGCATACTAAGCGCAGTTGCTCGACTAATCAGAGCACGGCTATAATGGACCAATCAGAGCACAGTATTTTAAAAAGTGTGCGCAGCCTCACGCACCACCCTTTGAACCACTATGCACCACCCTAAAAATCCGCCACGATTGTTACCTGTATCGCTACTCGCCATTTTGAATACTTGGGTTAAACCAGTGAACTCAATATAACTGGAAGGCTACCTTCGGTTAAGCCGGTATACGTAATACAGGATTTGAAGCCAAATTTTGGGTGAAATGACCTCAGACGGCAGACACGCGTGTCTGGGGGTCATTTCCATTGATCTGAATAATACTGGATCACGCATACATATGCCTCAAGTGAAGCCAGCAGAAATGACGAATTTGGAGTACCAAGATGGCGGACAATCAGAATTTTCAATAGATAAATAAACTTCCTTATTTTAAGGAAATTTACGGAAATTGAAAACGCTGCTTAAAAGGTTACTCTTACACCCGCAAAGAACACTGGACCTGGAGTACCAAGATGGCGGCGATGACTTCAAAATTTTATTATGTATGCGTGATCCAGTATTATTTAGATCAATGGTCATTTCTCATTTCACGCGAGTTCAGCTTCGCGACAGTCCCTCGTGCTAATTACAAGGAGTGATGAATTACAAACTGGTATTTTTTTCACTATGAAAAGTTCTTTTTTGGCCTGAAAGGAAGTCATATTCTGCGTTAATACCGAAATGATAAAGAGAAATCAAGTTTCTTATGATGATAAGTTGTAATGTGAAAACAAGAGCTCGAAAAGACCTCAGGTCAGTTCAAAATGTTGTGATTATTTCAACAAAGTTTTTGTACTTCAGATATTTAAATATTTGCCTTTTGGAACTTTTGGAAAAGAATTTTTGCCGCAGTTGCTTGATCTTAGACTTAAATCAATAAAGTTTCTGGATTACCAGCCACGGATGTGCGAAAAGAGTAAAATGTTTTCCAAAACTCGTATCGAAAAGTCGTGTAATATCTTTCGGAAAGTCGGAAAAAGTAATCGCAGTTTGTAAAATTTTGTATTATTAAATAAGAGTAGTCAAAACTGTGCTTGTGTTGGTTTTTATTTATCTTTGTCTTAGAGCACTTGAAATACGTATAAGCTACACCAATTAAAAGGAAAAAGAGCCAATAATCTTAAAATACCAGGACAAAAAACAAGAAAAACAATCCGAATTGCAAAATAACTTCTGCCGGCGTGACGATCGCCACTCTTTGCTGTACGCTTTCGTGTAAAAATTTCTTTTTATTTATTAATAAATGAATTTGGTCAAGAAGGTTAAGTTTGAAAGATAGTCATTTGACCATTGTTTTGATTACATTTTGTTAAAACTTTAGAAGTGTTTCAGCCCATTTTTGACAGTTATCGGCTGGCTTTTGTATACATTACTTAGATGGCCGCGCATGTTTTTTCTGGTGGGGGCCTGGTGATGTTTGTCTTCAAATTTTCCGCCTCAGGTAGCCTTCCAGTTATATTGCGTTCAATGGGTTAAACCCATAGTTAAACCACCCTCCGGTTATTAAAACGTTACCGTGACGTCATGATAACCATTGATACGATGATAACGCCAGGCTGACGTAATCAACATGCTACTACTTTGAATATTAATTACTTCCTCCGCCATATGGGCCCGGCAATGCGGCTATCATATATATATATATATACACTTGTGAAAATGAACAAGTGAAACAAACCTGGTTGTAACAAGTTTGTTCACAAGCTGTTGACATGTTCTAACTTGTCAATTTGGCAGGAACACTGCGAAAACAAATGTTTAATACACTTGCTAAAAGTTGTGAGAATTTTGCGTGGTTTGTTTTTCATTTTCTGAAATTTTCATTCCTCTAAAATAAAATTGAACAATACAAAAACTGTTTTTATTGTACATTTTTATGGTTTGAAAACACAAAAAAAACTTTTGGCTATCATTGTTTTGAAAACACAAAAAAAAACTTTTGGCTTAATAGGTCAAAGGTCGAATTTTCCGGTTTTGTCACGCAGGCATTAATGCTTTTATTTACTTTTAATGCCCTTGCAGACCTCATGCGGTCAACGGATGAATTTCGTGACTGCCACATAATTATCTTTTAACCAATAAGATACTAGAATGAATAAGCTTTGACTTTTCATATATGACAATATATTTTATTGTGATAACTGCTCTCAACTTTCTGCTTTAACGTTTTTGAGACATCCAGTATTTGATTAAAGCTCTGATCAGAATAATGAAAATATTTTCTGTCATTAAATTTACGAATTAACAGTCAATTAGTTAATGGTACATTTTTACTTACAGCAACACCTCCTTCAGAATTGGAAGTTACAGTGGCTCCAGTCCATTGCTTGTTTCGATGCGAATGGTCATCCTCTGTAACAAATTATAGGTTAAAACAACACCTAAAACTAGATTGAGTTGGTCCAGGACAACCCAATTAAAATGGGTGATTTAGGTGATTGAAATAATTTAACAGGTTAAAATAAACCATAAAAAGTACTGGTTATTTTAACCAATTTTAATTTGGTCAATTTGACTAATACTGATAGGTGCAGCAAAAATATTTCCTACAGTTATTTGTTTCTGCCAAGCAATAGTACTATGCTCTAAAAAGAGATAAATATTATTGCTGTGTCCATGTTCTTAGTGTAACTTGTGTCCCTTTAGATACTCAGCATTAAAAGCATAATACAACGCTAATATCTACAAAGTAGATCCAGATGATTGGACCGACAGTTCCCAGATAGAGAAATAGATCTAAAAAATCCTCATTTTGAAAAAAAAATAAAGTATAAAATTTCACTATACCTTTTAATCTGTCAACAACTTTAAAATCACATGATCCAGAGCTAGCACGACAATGATAGAAACTTCCTTGGTCTAGTCCGTTGGGTGGCACTTTAGCAAGTGGCGCACCCACAAACACTCTATAATACACAAAAATATATTCAGGAAAACTGAGATATACATTGATTAAATTGAAAAATAAAAACACACAGTTATATAAACGCGAGGCCTCCATGCGAAGGGTATCTTGTGTTCTGCCTGACTAATTAACAATAAAATTTATCAAGTTAAAGAAATTAGTCAGACAGAACCCTAATATATGAATACTCATGTACCCAATTAAAGCACTACAGCATGACCTTGGCAGTCGCATAATGCTTCACAGAGCAACATTCACAGAGGTTCAACTTCTTATCAACTATGCATACCAGTGCGCCAGTAAGATACTTTATCCACTAAGTTGTGTCCACGAGAACCTCTGTATAATCTGTGCACCACGTTCTCAGAGTCTTTGACGTGACACCAATAGTATAAACAACATTTAATGTACCGTAACCAATCACATTTTAGGTTTCGAATTTATTAATAAAATTTTCGAAGACGAAATTCTTGAAAACTGCAGGTTTGTGGAGCTGCCAACAAGTGAATTCGGACTTTTTAAAATTTATCCTAATTTTCTATAGTGTTTTCAATTAGTACCCGAAGGGGGGGGGGGGGGGGGGGTAACAAAACTGAACGATAATCGACCACAGAATACGGCCCACATCTAAACATCGTAAGGTAGTGTGCAAAATAGTAGTACTAAAAACATTTTTCCTCATTTTCAGCAACTATATATGAACTTGTTTTATTTGTGTTTTTTATACGAAAGCAAGCTAAGCAGCTATTTTGTATTTCTCGGGCCGGTTGTTTATAATTCTTAATTACTTTTCTAATCACTGTTTTGTAGTTAAAATAGTGATTAAGCACAAAATACGTTGTTCTGATTGGTTGACGTTTCCACTAATCATAGCTAACTTTAAATTAATCACTTTTTTATACAACCGGCCCCTGACTTTAAAAACTCCAGTTAAATCCACACAATTTGTGTGGAAATCCTCGTGCTTCCATAGAGTTATAAAGACAGTTTTTCAAGCACTCCACCATCAGCGGCATCTTGTGTTCACTTTACAATTAATTCACTTCTTAATACTTAAAAGCAATTTGCAAGTATTATACACTATTAAAGTATAAACACGGTTAAGTGTGGTATAAACAATGCTTTTATACAAGATAGTACAATCCATCCATAACACATATTATTGTTCCTAATATATGTGTTTTTCCTTTCAATGCTTTCTTACTAGGCTTCAAATATTGTTTGAAAAATACTAGAATTTTGAAGAATTTCAACTACATTTAAACTTTTAATGAGTCCAGAGGTAACTAATCTATATGAGTAAAGGTAAAACCTGTCTAGCCAAGCTTATAATAAAAACTTATATCAAATTGAAAATGTACTAAATTGAAAATCTGATTAATTTGGGTATAAACTATAGATAAGTATACTATGAAACAAATTTAAGCAAGCTGAGGTGGTACAGGTATACAACTACTAGTTGCCCTAAAAAAAACAATGGTGTTTGACTGAACATCACACGAAAACTATTAATTAAAAGCTTGTATGCTCAAATAATATCTATTGTATTTAGAAAGGGCTAACTTAGATTTTGATACATTACAATAAGATTTTGATGCAATATTGAAAATTTTTCATGAATTGACATATTGAATTAGATATCCCTTACTTGTCGCCAGCAAAAATTATGCAACATATTTGTTTCAAATATTGCAATTAACTGAATCATAATATTTCTTTTGTGTCAAAGGTACCTTATCCAGCAAGGAAACCTTTTTAATTAAAGAAATAATCAATGGTTTGTTAATGCCAGCTACATTGCTTGTTTGCATAATATTTATCACATTCTGTTTATATGAAGCCGGTACATTTTTTGTCCAGTCCCACCTAGATGGGATCTCAGCTTCAGCAACCGGGATCCCATCTCATGTGGGATGATTTTTGTCATACAAATGCTCTTTCCTGCCTGAATTAATTCTGACATCTAAACTGAATTAATTCTGACAATTCCTGCAGTTATTTGGAGAAATTTCTTTCCATTTTTGCATTTTATTAGTGTTAACTTTGAAGTACTACAGAATTGGAGCAATGACAATCATAAAATAACATCAATTTAAACAAAGAAAAAAGCTATTTTACAATATTTTAGTATTGCCCTGGCTCTGCATATGTCCAAGTGAATGTCTCTTCCTGTCGCTCATAATAACAGGAACTCAATGCAGGATGAAAAATATCCTGTTCCTGCAAACATCTCAAGCTAGCTCTCATATAAACAGCCCCTAAGCCCGCCCTTTCTGCATACAGTAAAAGTTATTTGAGTGTAATAGCTTTTATAGTTCCCACTTGATGTTTAGACAAACACCGTTTGGGCCACCTGGTATTTTTTGTCCATTTGATTTGATTCTAAGCCCCATATAAAGACAAGCAATCCTTAGAAATTTAACTCACTCGACAGTAAAAATATCACTTCACACAAACTAAATGGCATTGTTATATAACTTTATCAAAAAACACTGAATTTATTTAATTTAATTCACTTTCTGTGAATTTATAAAGCTTATTGATCACAAAAATATACTTTTCAAGATTAAAATTTAGTTTAATGCACATGTCATCGTCCTTCCCCAGGGTGGGAACCCCGGGATTTATTAGGGGGATTGATCTGCTATTTTCCCTGTTATCACGGATAATTTAAGAGATTATAGCACATACGGGCCTGAGACACGTGGAAAATAAGGGATATTTGCAGGAAACTTAACAGTTCATAGTTCATGACGTACTTCACGCGGCCTTGCCACGTGAGTGCAGACGTAGGCTCATTGTTCGTGCTTCGTGCAGAAAAAAGGTATGTGTTATGCGATTATCATTTGTCGTTTTCGGTATTTTTTGTGAGATAATTCGTCGAGAATTCGAGATTTTTGTTTTCAAATTTCAAAATATTCATATACTCACGGAGGCCGTAGGAAGATCGATGGGGCATAATGATATTCATGATTTGAAATCGATTTCAATACTGCAGAACAGTATTGAACCTTACTACATTATCAATTTTCCTACGCCACTGTATATTCAAGTTTCAATAGAGAAAAAAACCAAAAGATCAATCAATTTTCTAGTACCTATTGTCTTTTTATTAATCACATATTTCATGAATAATTGTGGCAATAATTTTAAATTTTATGCATCTTTCTGTTACCTCATTATAAACACATCATTTTTGTCAGAGTATTTTATACTAGACTGCTAAACGCTTAGATAGATAGATACATGGTTTATTAAAAATAATCTCATTTACAGCATTTACTGAATTGCAGAGATTTACCTATTAACAATAAAAGTAACTAAAAACTGCCAAATTAAAGAGTTCTTCTAATTAATAATATTAAACATTTTAATATCATAAAGATCTACATCTATATAGTTTTTAAGTTTATATTAAATTCTTGTGATGCCGATACGACAAAAGTTTTTTGGTGTCTATTCGTTGCACACTTGGGTGGAAAAAAACGTCCTTTCCTTCGTAAATCATAAGAATGACCATCTTCGTTGAACGGAAGTAATTTATACAAATTGTTTTGAGGGTCAGACATAATCTTATCGAAGAATTTACTGCAGAGGTCCGATCTTCGTTTCGAGAGGGTTGTGAGTTTTGATTGACTAATTCCTTATAAGAATAATCGTAGCCATATATTATACGCAAAGCTCTCCTTTGTACACGTTCGAGTGATTTGCTCAGGTATTCCCAAATACTGTAGTGATAGACTTGACATGCATAAAGAATAACAGATTGAATGCATGTAACATAAAATTTAAGTAACTCTTCTGTTGATAGTCTTGCCCGCTTCAACTGCTTCAAAAAGTATAACCTTTTAGAGGCTTTCTTAACCGTATACTTAATATGCAAGTTCCACTTCAAATTATTCTGGATAGTAACTCCAAGAATTTTAAATGATTCTACGGTGTTTAAGGTGTTGATCGATTAATACATCTTGATGACTTGCATCATCACGGGTAAAGGAAATCCGCAGTTCTTTACATTTTTGAGGATGCAGCTGAAATAAACCAATCATTGATTTCGTCAAGTAGCGTTTGGGCTTGGCTGTTTTCTCCTTTTTTTACAACTTCGTGTGTAGTCGTATCATCGACATATTTAAATTTAAAAACTCCATCGCTTGAGGTTACTTCCAAATCATTTATCATAATGATAAATAGCCATGGGCCTAACTTTGTACCTTGAGGTACTCCTGCTGGGACAGTTTTTCACTCCGAGAAACAATCTTCCGCAAGTTTGACTCTTTGATGTCTTTGTTCAAGTACTGCTGGTTTAACATGAACATGAACTATGTAATCTTCTGCGATCTTCGATAAAGTGGGAGTTAAAGATATTGGCCTAAGATCATTAGATATTGATTCCACTTGTGAATTTTTTGGAATTGGCGTGACATCTGCACTCTTCCACATCTGGGGGAGGGTTTGTTCATTTAAGGATGAGTTAATTAATGATGTGACAGGTACAGCTAAGATGGATGCGTACTCTTTCAGAACCCAATTTGGGATGTTATCCGGACCATTTGATTTGTTGGTATTAATTTTGTTTAAAAGAGAGAACGCAGTTTCTGGTGTTATAATTGGAGGCATAGCGTTGGTGAAGTCTAGTCTTTTGTTTTTGTTTAGCGGTTCATATGCCTGCTGTGGTTCCAAAAAGATACTATTTATTTTATTAGCCAAATTTGTCTTCTCTTCTAACGTTTGCGAGCCTTCGGGAAGCAGCTTAGCCAAGATATTTTTCTTTGGGTTAGACATGCCACACAGTCTTTTGCATTCATTCCGCCATTTCTTTGGATCTTGGTTATTAAGCTTTTTAACCTTTACTTGATAGTATTTTTCTCTATATAATTTTCTTTCTCTAATAACTTTATTCCTGTAAAAACGAAAAAGGTGAGTATTCTTTTCGTTTAAAGCCTTTTGTCGTTGACGTATCAAGAGTTTTAAATGACCGGTCATCCATGGTGCATTATTGCTATGGAGTTTAACTGATTTTGTTGGCATTAGTGTATTTAACCCGGTT
Organism: Muricea muricata; assembly: GCA_963855995.1. Classification (NCBI taxonomy): domain Eukaryota; kingdom Metazoa; phylum Cnidaria; class Anthozoa; order Malacalcyonacea; family Plexauridae; genus Muricea; species Muricea muricata. The sequence continues at coordinate 64,514,395 of OY979717.1, forward strand.
TGAATGATGTCATTAAAATATGTTGCTTTCATGCCATATTATTCATTGATTCTAAGATTGTCCATTCTATAGAGTGCAGGAACCTTCCAAGAGCTTGTTTCTTGCTCGGTCGCATATCCCGGACTGTGACGCGTTAAAAGTTCAGAAAACATTGACGTTTGGGCCCAATAATCAACTGACTCTAGGACCAGCAAAGCTATTGGTACATGAGTAGCAAATACATTTATTTTGGGATATTAAAAAATTGTTTTCTTAAAAGAAGTAATACTGCAGTTTGTGTGAAATGTACATTTAAATGGACTACTGTTAACATATTTGCCATTTTCCTCACTATCATACCATACTGTTTTCTTCTCAATTAAAAAGAAATTTCAATTTTATAATTAAGCAGGATGATGTTACAGCAACATCTTCGAAAATCTCAATAGATGTAAACTCTGAGGAAATGGAAAAGAAATGTGTAATCTTCAAATGTGAAAACCTATCTAACTATCAGAAAGCTGTCAATGAATCGGCTATTGAGTTAGCCAAGAATGATGGTTTACTTTTATTAAATAAAGGCAAGTTATTTGAAATGGCCAGGGAAAAAGTTTTCACCAGTGGCTACCATTATGCAAAAAAAGAGTCAAGGTCAAAATATTTTGGTACTGCCTCTAAAGCTCCAAAGCCTAAAAGAAGGTATATACTGCCGAAAGAATTCGAAATTCTCGTATCTAAGATATCCAAGAGTCAATGACATCCATCACTGATACAACCAAACTTCTTACACAACAAAAACAGCAGTATATAAACACTGAAAAGTTTTTGCAAGCAGCTGAAATCAACACAACCATACTGGAAAAAAGCAAGGCGAAGCGTGATCTAGAACAAGAGCTGGCTAATCTTTCAAAGGCGAATAAAAGATCAAAAGATTACCATGTGGCAAAGAAAAAGAAACGCAGGAATTCAGTAGGATCTTCAGGTGGTCAATGTTGTTGAAAAAGCAAGATCAGAAAAGCAGTGAAAGTGGTGACACAGAAGTTGTTGTATCTAGCGAAATTGACAGCAACGATGAAGTTGATTCTTCAATCACCTTGGGCAACAGCGAAGATGAATTTGACCCACCAGTCACTTTAGTGCGTCAAAATGCAATGTCAGCAAAAGACTTGCAAGTCTTAGTTTGTGAAGACCTAGCACCTAATAAGAAAAATGAGAATTTTCCCCACGACCCACAGTAGCTCATGATAAGTCAGTTACTGTGGGAACTAATAACTTGTTAAGAAAAAATAAACTGATGCCAAAGTATAAAAGTTACCTAAAACGAGACCTTACTTCAGAATGCAAAGTTAGTGACAATATGTATGTTACGCATGTTAAAGACCAAAATCTAGAGAGGAATTTATTTCTTCATTAAAATGTTATTGTTCACTTTATCATCAGCCAGGGTGTGTGAAATGCAGGCCTGTTTTGAATCGAACGCCTCATTATGTTTGATCAAGCAAGGAATAGTTCCCTTAGCTACGTTGTACAGAGAGCATTTTAATTGCAAGTATAAGTCGGATAAAGCAATTCGCCGCATAATATAACTTCCTGTTGATTTATTCAGAGCATTAGGACAACTCTTTGTTACTGAATTTGTAAATGGTGTAGATTTTTCGAAACTAGTTGACGTTTGTCTCAAAATTTGTTCCTGCAAAATACATAACTAGTAATTTGAACAAAGAAAGTTTGAGATTACTTTGTGAATTGGCAAGTAGTGAAAAAGACCGACTACTTATCCGAGTAGCAGCAAGTGAATGCAGCAAGAAATTCCTTGGGAATATCAAATCTGCCCACAGAGAGAGAGAAAGAGTACAAGAAGCCATTGACGAGTATGTAGAGATAAAAAACATGGTAAACGAAATTACACAAGCCAAGGAGGACGTAATAAATTCGTTTGGTCTAGCTTTTTCGGATCCAGACGACAGCAGTTGTTCAGATTTGTCAGTAGATAGTGATGGAGATTCGTGCGATTGGAGCAGCGAAGCTGAAAAGATGACAGAGGAGGGTTGTCCACCTGAAGTTTTGAAAGTCAAAATTTAGTAACAATACCTTCTTCTGAACAGCTTTTGTTCATTTAATGAGCAAACAACTCGAACTGGTTATCATTCATCGAGGAAACAAAACTGATGCATAGACAACTCACGGAAGAGTGTTTCGATCAGATGTTATTAAGATTTAGCGAATTCCCAGACAGTAACATTGTAACAGAAGATGAGAAAACTCTGGTTGAACAATCTAAGAATGCATTTCATGCAACAAGACAAGATGCTAGAGCTAGAGATGAAATTGGTAGCGACTCCGAGAGCGATAATCCCGAGGACTGGATCGGTCTACGGCAATCAACAGCTGAATCAAAAGAAATGCAGGAAAAAATCATTAAACAGCGTAATATTTTTTTGAAACGTCGAAAGCGTCTTATTACAAAAGAAGTAACTCGACGTTGCCTGCTCCGACCAAGATTACCGAAACATGTCAGTAAGACTCTGCTAAAATATCCGCAGATTGGTACAGATATTGAAGCATATGCCCGCGAGAATCGTATTGGCGCGGACTCCTGGCGTCGAACAGGAATTTTGAGTTTCATAACATAAAAAGAGGTCCCAGAATAACTTACAATCGCACCAAAAATCATCTCGAAAAAAGTATGGAACAAAATTTGGCTATGGAACAATCGTACAGTTATGCTGTGCGAAAAAAGAAGGAAATTGTCGGCAAAAAGGTACTTTGGTGCTGCCAAGATTGTATCAAAACGGGCGCGGAAGGGGTTTAATATCAAGTTAAATGTTGATGCCTATTGGAGCTGCGCTTTTTATAAGGGTCTTGATTATCTTCAATTGAAAGATGGCTTGGATAAAACCGTCCTTAATAGAGATGATGCGGCAGGTTTCCGTTTAGATAGTACTTTTACCCACAAACAACATAAAGTTCTAGCTGAAGCGGGAAACCCAGAACTTACGACTTATACTGATTTTCTCAACAAATACACGTCTAAACTGCAGACTACGTCGTATATGTTTCTTGGATCCCAAACAACTCCAGAAGTATGTGCAGGTGTCGTGAAGGCATCACTTGTTCACGAAAAAAATCCTACCCAACATGCCGCTGACCTGGTGGTTTTGAAAAAATTCGAAGAAACACGTTTTGCGATGGCGAAAAGTATCGAGTGTGTCCCCGTAGATGGCGCTACCGATGAAGGCCCAAGCCATGTTGAGGTCCAGTTCATGTGAACAGAGACACGTTAACCATAGCAAGCTTTGTACACTCGTTACAGCTCGGTTTGCAGGAGGTAGGTACAAATTTCGATAGTAATGGAAAATTGGATAAGACACAACTGAAACAAAACCTGGAGGCAGCGATTGATGTCTGCATAAGCGCTGTTAATGGTTCCCCGTGTGGAGGTAAACCAATACACCTGCTTAAAGGAGCGCAAGATGAGCTGTCTAAAAAGTATCAAGAGAGTTGATTATCTTTTTACGTGGTACCAAGAAAAAAAAGATGGAGTTAAAGGCTAATTACCCAGAGGAATACGAGTATTTTTCAAAGGTGTAAGACGTTCAGGGACGATATATGGTTCCAAATCTGCCTGCTAGTTATGTATTTGTGTTGCGTCTATGCTATCAGAAGGATTGTATACACTCTCTTTGAGCTGCTGGACGTCCTGAAAAGGAGCCTTTGTGGTTTAAAGATGGACCGCCGTTGTCGTATCTACCGTTGCCTATACCAGATCCAGAAAGACATTGGGGAAGCAAATGCAAAACCTGTACCGGATCATGTGTAGGACATTACGTATCTCCAGAGAGGAACTGGGAATTGGTTAAAGTTAATGGACCTGACGAAAACAAGCCAGTTAAACTACCTCGGCAATCCTTGGTGATTTTTGCAAAAAGAGCACTGGCTTCACGGAAGAAGATGTACAAAATTTTGCCAGGAAATGTCTTTTAAGTGAAGAGGATGTAAAAATGTAACTGACAAATATACAAATATGCCATTCAAAGAAGAAGCAGAAGAAACCAGTGGATGAAGGTGCGTGCACACTAGGTGTATGTATTACGCATGCAGGTTATAATATACCATTATATAATTATTAACAGTTGATAGGTTTCTTGCCATTGCATTTTACCCTGTGAAGGTTAAAACTAGAATGCCTCCCCATTATAAAATTAATAATGAATTTTATAATAAACCTTTTAGTAATTGAAAACCCCTGAAGAAGATAATGAGGTGCATTGTTTTTCCTTCCAGCCTCTACTAGATGACAGGTATTGTGCTCTTCTTGTTGTGAACCACAGTAAGCAACTTGCATTAATTTCTTTGAGACAAAGCTGTGTTTTAAACAGCATTCCTTTTGGTGCAACATTATAGATTGTTTGAATCAAGTAAAGTTAATATTAATTTCAACGGTTAGTGTAATAATCGTTTTAAAATTCATTATTTTCAGTTTCATGATACAAAGTGATAAAAGTGATACTTGGTTTCATGGCTCTTGTGTGTGTGTAACCGAAGATGAGGCACAATTATTAAACAATAACTATTGTGAATTTTGCTCCACATAAACACTGCTTTATTATTATTATAATTATAAATTAAACTGATGGGTAAAAACAGTTTAACTGCACTCTTTACTTCTATATGTAAATATGTATTGGGATGCTGACTTTCAGAAATTAAGAAAAAGTTTTGGTTTAGTTCTTAACAGCATGTGTTGCAACTTGCAACCAAAATGTGTACATTATAGGTCAAAGTTTGTACTCAGTTAGTTAAAAAGTTGAAATTTTGAGGCAATAAAACAAAACTGTGTTAAAGACTTAAATGTGATTGTTGGAAAGGGGAAATACCTAAATTTTGATACAATTCTTCAGAGAAAATAGGGGAAATATTTTGAAATTGACTTGAGTCATTCCCCTTGTGAACGGGGAAATTTATATACATTGCAGGACGATTCTGACAAAGTTCCCTTCCTTGCCCAGGGTCCTCACCCAGGGGAAGGCCGATGACATGTGCATAATAGCCTGCATGAAGTTGGTGCTAGTAACGTAGTACTAGGAGCACAATAATAAAAATATCATGTGAAAGCCAAACAAATGTTTTGGCAAAAAATAAAAAAATAACTTGTAACAAATCATTTTAATTGATTGTTATTATTTCATTGAATTACTGTATTGTTGGTTAAAGTTGGTTGTTCGAAAATGAAGTTACCAAAAATTCCTGAACACAAAAATCTACTGATCTCCAAGTATGGTATTTACATTTGATTTAAAAAAGCTCCTTTTAAAGGCTGCTTTGAACTGGTTGTTGTTTTAGCACACAGGAACTCTGTTGCATCCTGAACATTCTTAATGGAGATAATAATTCTCGAACATCTTGTCCCATTATCAAAAGCTGACGTTAAAATATCAATCGTTGATGTTAATAATCTCTTAATAATCTAATTAATGGATAAATGCAATAACATATGTATGGCTTTGATAAAATCTTTACTTTAAACAGTTTTCTTAAACACTTGAAATTCCGACATGAATTTCTTTCATTTCTTTCATCACTTTTAAATATTTCAAATATATCCCAACCCAACTTGTTCAAAAAATGCCATCAAATTAAAAATTTTAATCGACAGACACAAACTTACTATGGTACATCGCAGTGGGAACTCGTGGTTTACTGCCCAATCGTACTTCGCGAACGATAAACAAACTTTTATTACAACCAGATCAGACATGATACATTCAAATAAATTATATTGAAGCGTTACTTACGTTGGATCGAGTCGCAAACCCCCAAAGTTCCTTCCATTATTTAAACTTATACTGAAGCCAAACAGTGACCCATTTTCAATTTCACCATCTTTATTGAAAAGGATATGATGTGATGTTTTTACATCGATGTTAAAAGCTGAACTATATGCCACGAATAAAACTAAGACGAACGCCCGACTACAAGACATTCATACACTTTGAGAAAAACGAAAAATACACGTCAAATATCAGTCTTGACACACGCTTGTGATCACTATGTTTCGGGTATAAATATTGTTATGAAGTCTGAGTATGCATTATTGGGTGTGAGGGTGTGGTAATGTCATATCAAACGTCATCGGAAAGCATCGGACGCCGGAAGCCTTGTGGGCGATTGGAATTTAAAAGCCCCAAAAAACTGATCCCTAATAATGATCCCAAACTACGAAATGGAAACAACCAATCACATTCGTCGTCTTTATAAGAACGGCCAATCAAATATTTCGCGACCGTATTACTGCGTGTCATGGAAATATAACCAATGAATACAACCCCAAACGGCCCAAATATCTGTAAAGTCATGAAACAAAAAAAACAGGTGCGTTGAAACCGTTGGAACCATATCTATTATTCTATGGTTGAAACCCTAGACTTAAAATGGAAGATAACCAGTATAAACTAAATTTGATGTCGGGAAGAAGAACGAAATCTATTAGCACGACTAGAAAGAAAATCCTAAAATAGCGGAAAATATGGCTTTCCTAGACGCGCGGAGAAGTCTAGTATGAAAAGCCTAAAAGAATTATAAAGGGATATGATATTCAGTGCGTGTTATCATAGTGCTCCCAAGTCCCAATAAACAAATTCGATTACTTAAATACACAACAGAAAGGATTTTTTCTTAAAATTCAATAAAAATAAAAACTGTGAGTAAATCATTGACATTTATGTCAATGGTGTAAATAGATATAAGCATGTTTTGGCAATGATCAACCTTGCGCGTGCGGTTGCATGCACGACGTATACATCACATATTATGTCTATATACTCTTTGGCTCTAGTGTTATTTACAATCTCTATCCTCTGATCAGTCAGCTCTATCGTATTTTTAGAGTGATATTAGTCAGTCACTTGGCCTTCAGAAAAGTGAGAAAAGTTAAACCAAAGATGGCGGCGGATTGAACTATAAGTAAACTGGAACGATAAGTCAGGGGGCGAATTGAAGCCAATTTGATTCAGTTTTTTTTTAGATTTGAGTTGAAATACTGAACATCAAAAATTGGGCCTCGTATCAAATGAAAGCTATTAAAAAGTTGTATTTGATGAAAAAAATTGGTCAAAAGAAAAACAATTTAAACTTTGAAGGGAAATTTGCTGTATTTTCCAAAATTGCAGTCGTTTTCGTATTTTTAGGCATTTCTTTTTTGCCTTAAGTCTTGAATTTTTTATATTAAATGTAACTTTTAAATTAAATTAAATTAAATTAAAGGAATTTAATATATAGCGTCAAAACTCAGAAAAACTAACTTGGCTTCACCCATTTAACCATCTGAACTTTTGTATTAAGTTAGCGTTCCAGTTGTATTACAGTTCAATGGCATCAGATTCATGCTGACCCATTGATCTATTACAGTTCAATGTGCTGACCTGATGCTGACATATGTAAATTGTAAAATAGTGACTTTGATACCAAGTGAAGTAAACAAACTGTATGTCAGAGAAGATCCTACATTTTTCCTACATATAATATGCCGTGACCAACGGCAAACCATCTGAAAGGTACTGAATACTTTTTCACATATTTAACGATATTACACTATAAGTGCAAGTTGTTTTAAAGACGATTTAAAAGGTTTATATAAATAATTATGCATTGGTTGACGTCTCGACGACATTAGATGATATTTGATTTCCGCATTTTTTGATATTTTAGTACCACAAAATATCAATATTCTGACTCACGTATGATTCTGACAGGTAGATTTGAAAGACTTGTATACATTTTAACCTAGAATTGCTGCTTATTTCGAATATAAATGCTTCCAAGAAGCTTTGAACAAGTTATTTCATAGGTTATTTGTCTGGCCATGCCTCGTTTGTCATATGACTTGATTTGAAAACATTTATAATGTAGGTATGCGTAAATGTTAAAATCTGTACCAATATTAAGATGTAATGTACTAAATGTATTGCATTGCTTGTCAGCTTGCATATCAGCGATTTTGGGTGAATTAATTCTAGGTTATAGGCTTGCCCATTAAACTCAATCTGCCTGCATAGTACTCGATTGTTTGATAAAATCAATATTATTGCATACTTGAGTTGCTGTAAACATCGATACAAATATAGAGTCAATTCAGGTTGGCGATTAATATTAAGCTAAACTTAATATGCTATGGTCATTGGTTCTAGCAATCTATATATATTTTTCAAAGCAAGTATATACACCTTAACACTTGAAAGGTGACCAATTACACTATCATATCAATGAATCCATAGGTGGCCCAGAAATTGGTGGTTTTTAACCTTAAATAAATAAATCTTGTACATAATATTCCTTTTACAGCTGTCAGAAACTAGCGGATTTGTTTTTCTCGTTAGTCGGTCAGTCTCGCGTGATGTTCGTTTAGTATTATTGTTTTAATATATTCCCAAGGTTGGCAACTAAATGTAAATAAATTGTCTGCCGTTAATGCAAACACTTTAAAAACATACAAATATCGTAGAAACTGACCACAATACTAAAACAAAAACTACATCATGTTGAACACGGATAATTTAACTACATTCTTACCAACTTTCCCATGTCAAATCCTTTTCAAAGTACAAGGAAAAAGCGAGAGTTTTGAAGGTTTTTCTGCGGCAAAAATATTTTTTGCAAAACCTATGCTCGAGACCCACGGATCACCCAATCGGCCAATTCGTGATATTTTTTAATTTTCCTGCCCTCGCTTACTGGCTCACATATTTTTGCTGCAATTTCAGCCAATAAGCGAGGACAGGAAAGTTAAAAAATATTACGAATTAGCTGATTGGGTGACCCGAGCATAGGTTTTGCAAAAAATACTTTTGCCGTCGAAAAAACTTTCAAAACTCTCACTTTTTTCTCGTACTTTGAAAAGGATTTGACATGGGAAAATTGGTAAGAATGTAGTAAAATTATCTGTGTTCAACATGCTGCAGTTTTTGTTTTGTTAATGCTCTAAGTTTCCACAATATTTGTATGTTTTTAAAGTGTTTGCATTAACGGCAGACAATTTATTTACATTTAGTTGCCAACCTTGGGAATATATTAAACCAATAATATACTACACGAACGTCGCACGAGACTGTCTGACTGTCGCATGAGAAAAAACAATTCGGCGACTTTCCGACAGCTGTAAAAGGAATATTATGTACAAGATTTATTTATTTAAGGTTAAAACCACCGATTTCTGGGCCACCTATGATGAATCTTGGAATGTTCTTGACTTGCACACAGTCAGTCTATGGTTTCCCTCAATAACTACAATTGTTTATGAATTGTTATAATGGTCAAGTTATACTTTCTTTATAACTCAATCTAGGATAAGTAGAGTACAAGCTAAATACATTATAATGGCTTGCTCTTGTCTACTGGCCTTTAATGAGCTCATTTAACACATGGTTAGCACTAGTTTCCATCTACAAAATTGATTTGAGGAAATCAACATCATCAATTATCAGGTGGCGATAAGATGATAATGTATCCAAGACCGAATTATAGTTTAGAGAACAAGTAGTAGGTTATGAAGTGGAAAAACTTTGAAATAACTGACATATATTCTGTACAAATATATAAGAGGCTTGAACTGGAACATACATGTAAGATGCAGCCTAAACTACTATGCAATTGAGGCCAGCTGTAAATTCATTGTTAAAACAGATTGCATATGATGTTAAGTGGATTAGAATGACAGGTCAATTTCATAGATGGAAACTAGTGCTCACCAAGTAAACCTGCATCACACAGGGCTGGTCAACCTGTTGTACAAATATTGTATAGTGCCATCCACCACATAGCGATTGCTTTTCACAAACTTTCCAAACATGTTCAGTAACTGGTAAAACTCATTTTCATTGGAGTTCAGCATTTTGAGTCAAAGTCACTTTTTTAGTGCTGTGCACTGAAAGCCTGGAGCAGGAGTTTTGACCTATTTTGCATGAGCTGGAGCTGGAGTTTGTTCGCCTCCGGCAAAACTTCGGCAGCACATGTTTGTGCTGCACACTCGTGTGTAAGTACATTGATGAAAAAGTAAATACTCACATTAATATGACTTGCCACAAATGTACAAATAATAATTATGGTATTACTATCTTCACAAGAAGAATGTGAAGTTTTTACTTTTTACAATATAATGACCTGAAATGTAAAAAATGCAATAAATTTCAAATTTTTGCTATTAATTAGTTGAAGTTTGAAATTTTCTGCTGAAGCCTGAGTCGTTTTTCAAGAGCCAGAGTTTTTTGTCTGGGGCCAAGTGAAAAACCTGGAGATTGCACAGCACTACTTGTTTATAGCCCGTTTTCCACTTGGCGAATTTGTTCGCGCGAACAGGAAAAAAGTAGGAACGGTTCGTACTTGTTCGCGGCGAATTTTTTCGCCAACCAATGTTAACCAATCACATTGCCGAATTGTTGTTTTTGCTTCGCGTCGCGCGAAAAAAATCGCCTAGTGGAAAACGGGCTTATCTCCAGCAAGTTCAATTTCCTTTTTATGTATGTTTGATTTCTTGTAGAATTTTCCTGAACTATTTTTTGTATAAATTCCCACTTGAAATATTATCACTGATAACAATATTTAAATGGTCAGTCTGACTTAATTTATTATAACCTTTACCAGCACATTACATGAATGTATATAAGAAATCAAAGTTCAAAAGTTACAGTCAGAACTGTATTAACTGTTAAAAGCTCTCTTCATGAACAACATAAAAAGTGGCGATGTATTAAATTAAGATTTTTTGTATAGTACACAATAATGTATGCAAAAGTAAGCAATAAAACTTATAAACGGGAAGAAATAATTAAGTCATAATTATCATTCTCTTTATTGCTTATGAAAGTCTTAGACTCTTTAAAGGTTTGTAAGCGCAATTTAGTAGTAGCAACATGGTTGTACTTTCAAATTCAGCACAGTTCTGATGCTGTAGATAAAACATATTTTACACAAAGAAGGCTTACCTGTCACGCTTGTGGGTAATTAGTGTTTTACACCCCGAATGACTTGAGTCACGCTTATGTTTATAAAAGCTCGCTTTTTATTCCGCATGCATGATAATACTACATCCCTCCCTACATTAAGTTGAGTTCTTCTCCTAGAATGATCTTAGCTGTACTTCGTAATGTTCATAGTATAACGTTTCTCTGGGATTTTCTTGGGCGAGCGGGATCTTGACCCTCTTGCTCTTGGCATGTCATCGTCATCACTTTCGCCTTCATCAGCGGAGGTGTCGTTTTAAAGACCACTGATCTTCTTGAAGGATACATTACGAGTTATTGTATGGGAACCTATTTTTTCCGACACCATAGTTCCTTTCCGAGCTTCGCCTGTGAAGGGTTGGGGATAAAACGGCGGGGATAGTTTGTTTTTCATCTGTTGGTGAATAAGGACTGTATCACCTACTTTCCGGTCGTTGGTCTTTGAATGTTGTCGTTTGTTAGAATCTCCTTTCATTTTCTCTTTCTTTTCGAAGTCTCATTGGCGTAATGGACATGAGTCTTCTGTTGTGAAAGGTCAACGGCGCTCGGTAGGGGAATATTAGGGCTTTCGATTGTTGAGGGCTTCAGCTGGTGATGTGTTCGTGGTGCTGCGTTGGGTTGCTCTGTACTGTCGAAGGAATTCATACAGGGCGTGTTTCCGATTCTTATTTTCTATATATGCTGTACGGATGGCGTTTCCTAGGGTGCGCATAAATCTTTCAGCTTGCCCATTTGCCTTTGGCCAATACGGGGCGACTTTCCGATGTTTGAATCCGAAGTACTGTAGTTGGCAAGTTGTTCGAACTCTGAGCTGTTGAATGGTGGACCATTGTCGGGTTTTAGGGAACACCTTGTCGAGAAAAAATGCTATCGAGTTTTGGAATAATCGATTTCGCACTGGTGGAATTGACAATTTCTGCTTCGGGAAGTCGACTAAATTCCACCGATGACAACAAGTAACAGTTCGCCTGATGGGAACGGACCAACGAAATCAGCGGCGACTTCTTTCTATGATGTGTCTAGAAGTTTGGTCCTGAATTTGGCGAGGTACCTGTAGTTTCTGCTTGGTATGGCAGACACGTCTTTTTTCCGCTAACTTATCGATGGAAGGGAACCATACTTTTTCGCAAAGCAACATCTTAGTCTTGACAATGCCTTGGTGACCTGTGTGCGCCAGATTGATGGCTTTGTTTGGCAGGGAGTGTGGTGGTACAAGGCAATGGTTTCTTACAATCAATCCATTGCAAACCGACAGTTCGTCCTTGACGTCAAGGAATAGTTTCACTTCAGGATCAAGCCAGTTGTTGGGGGCGACGAAAAGATCGTTAGGGTGTCGACTGATAAAATCGGCGTCTTTACCTGGCTTGAACAGAACTTCGCAGTCGTCAGGCATCAAATCAATCTTAGCTTCCAGCGGTTGGTCCGTGCTCCCGTTGATTTCTGTTTTATTTTTCTGGTTGGTTCTCAAGCAACGCCTTGTGGTCAGTGATAACAGTAATTTTGCACCGTAGAGGTATAGGTGGTAATGCTGGATGTTCCAAATGATAAGAAGCATTTCTCGCTCGGTTTGCGAGTACCGGGATTCTACTGGGGAGAGTGCACGGACTCGCGTATGAGATAACTCTACCATCTTGTGTTAGCAAAGCTTCTAAACCTGATGAGTTGGCGTCGACAATGACTGTGGACGAGTCAAAATAAGCCATGACATGATCACTGTCAGTTTATGCTGGAGTTTCTTTGGGACATTCTCTTGTTCGGTTTTCCATTTCCATGGGACACTCTGGTGGGTCAATGTACGCAGAGGTGCGTGATGGATGCGTAGTTCGGAATTAAGCGAGACACATACTGGGTCATGCCAAGAAGTTCTTTCATTTCGCTGACATTTCTTGGTGGTTGCATGTTTTTAATGGTTTCGATCTTTCTTGGGTCGGCTTAGACTCTATTTGAGCTGAATCTTTGGCCAAAGAATACCACTTGGCATTGGCAAAAGGAGCATTTCTCGCGTTTTAACTTGTCGTTTTCTTTTGCAAATGGGTTAGCACTCGCCGTAACTTCTCATCATCATCTTGCTCATCACGACCATATACGATGATGTCGTCTGAGATGTTCTTGCAACCGGGTAGTCCGACCAGTAGCTTAGCAATTTCGTTCTAAAATATTTCGGAAGCGGCGTTAATACCGAAGATACTGCAAGGCATTTATAGCGTCTAACATGCACGAGTGGTGAAGATGGTTGTGTCAGCTTTGTGGATGTAGCTGTAGCTGGTCGTAACCTGATGTCAGGTCGAGAGTGGTGAAAACTGTCGAGCCTTTGAGGCCGGTAATTAACTCGTCGATGGTTAGGATGTGGTGTTTTTCACGTGGGACGGCTTTATTGGCCTCACGCATATCAATGCATAAACGTGTTTCGCCGGGGTTTTTTTTGGGAACAACCACTATAGGGCTGATGCAAGGGGTGTGGCCGTCTCGATTATGTCGAGGCCTCGCTGTAGTTCTCGTTCGAGGTCCTTGCGTATGAGGAATGAAATGCGGCGATGTTTCTGCTGTTTAGGAGTGACGTCGGTGCCGATGTGCAACTGGACTTGATTGTTCTTGATTTTTCTGAGGCCACCAAACTAATCTTGAAATTCATCTTCAATGTGGTTAAGTGAGCCGACTGCAGTGTTAAAGTGCATCTAACCCCAAATTTTTTTCAATGAAATCTGAAAGTTTGTGATTTTAGAAGATTTTTGGCGAAAAAAAAACTGAATTTAGATAAATTTTGTAGTCGTAAGCCTTTGTTAAATATCGGAATTTGATTTAAAATTGCCGCCATTTTGGTTCACAACCGCGCATCTATTGTAGCAGTCTGGTGGCTAATGTGTGACGTAAATTCCGGACATCAACAAAAGCTTTCCTGTAGTATTTACATATAGCGCAGTTGTTGTTGACTCAATTCAGAAGAAATGATGCCCGAAATGTGTGTCATATACGGTTCTAATACCACTAGAAATGTTAAAGAAGGAATTTACATCCATGCTGTCCCTTATCTCGATGAAAAGAAAGAAATAATGGGCAGAATTTGTTCGTGGAACGCGCGCGAATTGGAAACCTGCGGGCCGGTCACTCCGGTCAGTTTTTATGGAAGGCTTTTCGTATTGTTACGGGAATTTCCACGAGAAAGATCTTGCAAATCGATTGCTAAGAAGAGATGAGACAGAAATCTCGGTATTCCACACTGTTTATCCAACATGGATCGAAGAGCGACAGCCTTCGCCCTTGGGCGAAAATCGATACATAAAGACTATAGAATGGTAATGTAATTGGACAATTTGACTATTGAGCATTGTGATTTCTGTAAAATTTCCTGCCATAGCGTACGTACTGCCCTCAATTTGTCTATGTTACGTGGTAGACATACTCCAAACATTCTTGAAAGCCAGCAAAGAACAGCCTGCGAATGCAGCAAAGCAATTAATAAACAAAAGTACAAAACTCCACTGCTAATGAACATGATGTTACAAAATCAGTTTAAAGTGAAAGCGTAAAGCAGTGTGGAAAAAAGAAGCCAGGAGTATTAAGGTTGTGAACTAAGGAACAAAAAATCATATTTACAAGACAATTTCTTTTTCATGGGAACACATGTAAATAATTTATATGCAAGAAATGTGATTATTTAAATGAATTATAAAACCCTCTGATTGTGGTTAGTTTCTGAAATCTAAACAATCCACCACCTATATGACTTGCATTTTAGAGAGTGGTTCACGAATCAATGTAACCTCCTATTTCCATAGTCCCCCTGGGACTATGTGGAGCTTACCCAGGGATTAGCAAATTCTTTGCCCTTTTATTAGTGACTTAACTAATTTGCAAATCAAATTACATTGAGGTTTACATTGAACAGTGGGTATCTGGTGGATACTTGTGTACATATTTGCCCCATTCTTGCATGGATTTATGGTGCTTTCATGGACAACAAGGGTTTGCTTTATATTTGGGGTTATGATCAAGGTTTCGATTAGCACAATACTCTAAATTACTCTATTACAACAATCTAAAAACAGCAACTTACTGATTGGTTTCTCCAAACTTACTAGCAAGTTGCCCCAAACCATACTATGAACTTTTTGACTTATTCAATTAATTGAAATTATGAGGTCAACTTACTTCTAACATCATCAAAACCATATACTATTTGGGTATGTATTGCTTAGGAATATATATTTGAACACACATTGACATTGTTGGTTTTGTAAATATTGATTATGAATAACAGAACATGCATTGACATTAAGAAATTAATGCTAAATTGCTCATGTAAAATTAACAATAATTTTAGATATTCCTACACTGAGTTCTCCCACACCAAACCAAGCTAAAATATTTTGGTATTAGCTTTGTTATGGCTATTGTTGTCAGCTTGGTCAAGTATTGGAATGTCTGTATAGGAACATACTACAGATATTGACATTGTTAGTAATGTTTTGCAAATTCAAATAATTTAAATAATTTAAATACAATAATCATGCAGCACAGTTAAAATAAAAGTCAGCTTTTATGATCATCCATTCCCAGTTCTGCATATTTTTCGTCTTTATTTACTCCCAATACTGGAAATTGCTTCCTGGTTTTGCTGTATACGCACAGGCAGGCATAAACACTTGGTATAACACATGTTGTAGATATCTATAATAAGACATGGCACTGTAAATCTGTGATACTACCAGAAGGCAAAAACTAAGTAACTTGTTATCATCAGTACGATCATAGAAGAAAATGTTTGTAAACAAAGCGACAGTAGGGCCAGGAAAGTCTGCAATCAAGCCTATGCTCATATTTAGTAGCTCTATGCCTCTATCTCACATTTAAGCAACATACCCTAATTCAATCATGTAGTTACTATTGTTTTATACTTTATTAAAATACCCTTCTCGGCCTTCTGTGATTCGCGCGATACTCATGATAACTGGTATATATAGACACAAAATATATTTCAATATATCCATACCATTCACTTATTTCTACAACTCCGTTAAGTCGGTCATTTATTTATATCATTTCTCAGCATCGGCGACTTGAATTACCACATATAGCGCTTCCTCTGTCGACTGACGAGTAGGCTTCACTTTGCGTAGACACATTCGGATGAGAGTTGAACTTTTCTCTCGTAATCCGAATACTTTCTCACATCTGCACCATAAGAATGGTTAAATGACTCGGATTCGGAAGAACTTGAAGACATTTGCCACTTTTCCCGAAAAAAAACACGTTTCCTTGTCCTGGATGTCTCAACACTTCGATATTCTATACTGTTTACATTACACCGTAATAGATACACTGTCCGGAATTTACGTCACAGACCTAACTCTCCCCAAACTCCTATGGCGCGGCCGTGAACCTAAACAGGTAAGGTTTCAGCGTCGCTTGCGGGCAGAGAATTTATCAAATTTGAAAAATGTTTTCGCCAAAAATCATCTAAAATCATAATATTTCAGATTTCATTAAAAAAAATTTTGGGGTTAGGTGCACTTTAATGGTTATTTGTAAAATACCCAAACGTTCAGCGGTTGGACAGCTTAAAAGATTGCCACTGCTACCCTTGGTGATGTAGAAATTTGACTTTAAACTGGTGGATTGGAATTGAATGGTAGCTGTAATCATACCAAAATTGGTAGTTGGTAGTCGGAGCCATTAGGAAATAAATTAGATTCTTCCTAGTGGGCATTTTATAGGGAGGGTTATCATATTAACGGAGGCGCCTGAATCCATAATGATATTTACGGGTTGGGTTTTGATCTGGTCTTCGCATTGTCGAGGTTGACTTTTATTACTGGTATTGTTGGTTAAGCTAAAAATATAGTCAGGATCATCCTTGGTGTGTTGCTGACATTTCGAACACGTTGTCTCGCTGGCTGGAACAGTATTGCCATCAGCATGGGTATCAAACGGTGGGAAAGTGGCTAAGGAAAAAGTAGAAGTTGCCATGTAGATATGGAATACGATTTATCCGATCCTCGTCGCCAGAACGTAGTGTTTTACACCCCGAATGACTAGAGTCACGCTTGTATTTATAAACACTCCGTTTTATTCCGCATGCATAATAAATTATAAAGTACAAATAATTAGCGGTATTAATTAACTATACCACAACAGATGCTACATTTGCAAAATATTTTACAAAAATTGCTTTTCAATTTCATTGTGAGTCATAAGTGGGGCAATTTCCTCAGCATTATGTAGTATTGCATGAAACCCAAGTATCACACTGTCACACATTAAACTCTTACTACCATACAGCTCATATATCAGCAAAAAAGGACGACAGATTTTACACAAAATGGATACACCATTTCATCACTGATTTAATTTATCAATTTGTGTTTAAATTAATCAAGGCCCTGTTCAATAACAATAGAGCTATAATACATTACATTACAAGTCAAATTAAGTGACTTTTAATAAATTTTGACCAAACATTACTTTAAAGGAGGTACAGGGGTCAAAACCTATATGTAGCAGATATTATGTGACAGACGTGTTATGTGTTTTAAAAGAACTGATAAACTTTTCCCACTCATTCTACTCTGGTCTGCAGGGGCTTTTCAGTCTTAGTTGTGGGATTTTTCCAGTGGTAATGGTAGTTATAATAAGAGATAGAAAGGGGAGGGAAACCTGCGTCATTATGAGCCATAATTTGCTGTTCCGAGGCATTCATAAATCATCTACCCTATACCTCGCAATAACAACACTAAAATCAGGATGCAGAAAAAGAAGATATCTAGTGTACAGGATTCCAAGAAATTTGCATTAACAGCTCTAGCTATATCACAAAATACATGATAAAGTTTACAAAGAACACCTCAATACTAATAAACCCTTCGTCTACAAGCATATATATTTTAGACATAATAAGTGCTACCCTGGTTTTGTTAAATGTATTTTTGCGAAACCCAAGGATCGCATTCCGACTGATCAGAAAACACATTCTGTATACTCTATACCATGCGGTGATTGCGAGAAAGTATATCTGGGTCAAACAAAACGCCAGTTTTGCACACGTCTGAAAGAACATTAAAGGGCTGTTTCTAATTTTAACAGCTCAAAATCAGCTTTGGCTGAACACGTGTGTGAAACAAGCCATAACATTGCGTGGGAAGATTCTAAAATCATTACCACTAACAATCGTTATGGTCAAAGGCTTTGTTTGGAAGCCTGGCATATAAATGCGAGCCCTTGTGCCTTAAACAGGGATGACGGAAGTCATTTACCACAAGAGTATTTACATCTTGTTGGTAGATGACGTCACCTTGACAGCATATAAGGTCGTGAGTTTCAACATCAGACCACCCCTGATGAAGACACTAGACCGGAGTGTCGAAACGTTGGGTCGTGAATGTAATCTTTGTTCGGTAATTTCATTCATTTAACAAAACCAGAGTAGCACTTATTATGTCGGATTATATACCTGGTTGCGATATGGTCACAAATTTCAGTTCGATATATATTTTAGGCCCAATAAAAAAGCTTATTAAATATGTATGCCAAGACTTTTACTCAAAAGTATAATTAAGCTAGGCATTGCCACGATCAGTTATAGTGGTCCCGCGCAAGTCACATGAAAATTACGCAAAATATAGAGTACTTTTTAAGGGGGAAAGGTGATGTTAAATAAAAGAAAAGAAAAAGAGAAGAAAATTATCGATACTGTCGGCATTCCTTTTTGTTGTCGATATACAATATTGATGTTTTTTTTCAATGTCGTAAAAGCCTATGCTGTGGCCAATTTTTCTTTTCATGCATTTTGTCGGCAAGAAATAACATAGTAAAAAAAATGTGAATAATGTTTGCGTCTGTAAGCATGTTTGGAAGTTATAGGAACTACCTGTGACATTGGCATTTGCGTGGTGCGGTTTTTTGTAGCCCGAGTATCAGGCGCAATGGAAGGCACAATACCAATACCAATCTCATTGTAGTTAAATACTGAAAGTACTATAATCTATTTAGCACTGGGCCATTAAAAAACATATTGAAATGTGTTTACTCTAACAGACCATTCTACACTCAGTCCAGATTATGGACTGAAGAAAGCAGACAAATATCAGCGTTGGTGTCAGGACAGGCTGTACTTTTACCCGATACTCAGGTTAGGTTTCTTGTTATGGGCCGCATTTTTTTTTTCGCTGTTTACTTTCTGTTTCGAGCCTAGCACTGTATCATTCGCGCCCTCTTCTTTTTTAAACTGTAAACTCTTGTTTCATTCAATTATTTCTGGAAAGTATAAATAGGAAAGCAAAAAAAATGTGCAGGTTTGCAGAAGTTCATTACATACCAATTCGTTTCGAATGTTTATAAAAATGTTTGTCGCTCTTTGCTGAGCAGATTTTCCCAAACAGATTATTGCCCAATTAATTGTGGAACGCTATGCGTCCAAAAATTATTTAACGTTAATTTTATCATATCAGGATGGAAATGTCATTATAACAAGTAATTGATAAATGAATAGGATTTATCAAATCATGACTTTTTTTCTTATTATTTGATATGTTATTAACCTTAAGCATTATATCGTCATTAGTATTATGACATTTCCGTTAAGTCATATGATACTGTATCATTAAATTTCATTACATATTTCCATAAGCATTTGTAAAGTTTTGATTTGATGCAATGTTAATCCGTTTTACTATTATATCAAATAATGCTTTTCATTTGATTAATGATATCACTATGCCGTATAATGAAGCGGCGCTGAAAAGTCAGGGTTATATACTGTATTATGTGTCATTATTTGATATAGAGCTGTGTACAAATATAGTCCCGGAACAGTTGAGAGAAATTCATTACATACAGCCAGGTCCTCCGGTAGTAATCGAGCCTACATTTGTGCCTCGCTGCCAGTATATTTCTCAGTTTTTGTGATTTTCAATCGATAACGCCAATTTCAAGTAAAAAAAACTTACGAGCAAAGAGTCCAGATATGTCAATGTCAATGAGTTGAAAAGCATTACAGCTTATAGACAAAGCTTCTTGTCAAGGAAACACAGTCAATATAATTTCGACCGTACACAACGTCTTAGGCTTACCTGATGGTAACGTAATTTATTTCATTATAATGATGATTAACTTACTCTATCTATCGTTGTCCAAGGCTTCTTGCGGATCTTTACCATCGCTGATTCGCTAGTATGATCTGTACAGAGTGTATGCATGTAGACGCACGCTAGGTTAATAAATGTTTATTATGTAAACTTGCTATAATAAATAAAACATTTCTTTCTAGGAGAAAAGATTGTCTTGGACAATGTCGGAAATAGTCGACTGCATCGCGTGGATTGTCCAGAAGACATGCTGGACATTTTACAAATTCTGCGAATTCATTTTTCTTCGAATCCTTGATTTACTTGGTCTGTTTTTCAATATTGCAGCATGTTTGACGATCATCCGACTACCATGTATGATCAAACAATTTGCAATCATGAAGACTATGGCTGACTGGCGTTTAGTCGGTTTTGTTCAATTCCTGATCTTCCTAATGGATATTCCAATAATTTTCATGGCTTTCGCTGTCTTAATTTTTTCTTTCGGAATTGCGTATTTTCCAATGAGACGAGAAATTCAAGAAAAGATGATAAAATGTGATTACACGTACAAAAACGAAAGTAAAATATATTTTGGAGGATTCAAACTTCGAAAACTAATAGCTCGATATTTTTTCAAGCATTTGACCGGGTTGTTGTGTGTTCCAATGCTCGTGCTGACATTATTTTCTTGGCGTTCTGTGATTCTGGTACGGAAACTTCGTGCACATAATTACTTTGACTGGAAATGGCGTAAAGTGATTCTGCTGCAGTTTCTTCAGCTGTTCGTGGATGTCCCTTGCGTATTTGTCGCGTTTTTTGTTGTCATAAGCTGGAGAATACCGTTCTACATTCGCGACGTGAAAGAATCGAGACAAGATCATAGTTGGAGCATTTGGCGTTTTATTGCTTTTGAACATTTCTTTCTTTTGTTTGTTGATTTGTTTTGTTTCCTATTGTTTATCCTGACTATGTTTACATGGCGTTTTCCACTTCTAATAAAGGAGCTTCGCCATGATTCCTGCGAAAGTCAATGGGACGCAAGAACTATTGTAGTTCAACAATTCCTTCTCATCTTTGTTGACATTCCTTGTATTTTTTGCTTTCTTGTTGTCTTCATCACCGTATGGCGAATGCCACGATTTATAAACAACTTGAAATGGGACGAGTGGGAAATCCGAAAGAATTGTGTATACCAGGCAGGAATGATGTTTGTGGACTTCGCTTGTTTTCTGATCCTTGGGATAGTTTTACTGACATTATGGAGGATCTATCCATTAATCAGGGACATAAGAAAATACAAGAAACGAAATCAAGGCAACTTTAATCTAAATAACGCAGAAGCAAGTACCTCTTCCCCTGGAACTTCATACCAAGTTCCGGAATTAGATGTTGTATCACGTAGGTCATCATGGAAAATCAGAAAAGCAATTTGTAAACATTTCCTATTTTTGCTGATTGATATACCAGCAATCATTACTTCGACGTTAGTACTTGTCACAATATTTAGATTGCCTTCCCTTGTGTCAAAGCTTATTCAATCTGGTGATTTTTACGCTGAGTTTGCTATGATTGTTTTCATGGAAGTTGCCAGGCTGTTTGTTGACATAGTGTTCGTGTTTTTCTTCGTAATTCTAATGATACTGCGCCCAGTTGCGTCGTGGGTACACCTACTTGAGGACGAAGAACACCTACAATACCGGAATATTTGTTTTCATATCAAATGGATCCCGGATATGATAAAAGGAATTAGAAAAAAGTTGCCGGTCATGTTGGACGAGGAGTTTTCGTTGTGTTTGAAAGACAAAGTCCATATCGTACAACTGCGTAGACGTATGTCTCAACTATGCCAGGCATATTTGAAGCAGTGGAAATTGTTGCGTGCCAAAGTTTTGGAAAATGATGCTTACCCTGATCTTGCTCATTTGATGAATACTGTTATGTGGTATGAAGGACGTAGACCTTACAAAATGATCCGACGTTATGCTTGTGAACTTTCGTACCTTGAAAAACCAGTGCCAAGTATTCATGATGAAAATATTGCAAAGTACCAGGAAGAAATGGCAGAATATGAAGGAAAGCTTACGTTAGTTTACAACGAGCTTGAGCAGTATACCCCATCCAAAGTACCATTGTGGGCTAACAGGAGCGGTCTTTTTACAAGAAGTCGTCGAGAAACTCAAAAAGTGTTGTTAGGTTTACCTGGTGGTAACATAATTTTTTTCATTTTAATACTAATTAACTTACTCTTTGTCTATCGTGGTCCAAAACTTCTTGTGGATCTTTACCATCGCTGGTATGACCGTCGTTCCATTATATTACGTTCACTTAAAGAATACCTTCTGGATGGCTTAACGTTTCTGAGAATTTTGATCGTTCTGGTATTTGTTTATCGAGCGCCCGCTCTCATTCTTGATATAACGATCGATATATTGCACAAACACAGCTGGACAGCAGTAAGAACGACAGCCAAACGGTATCCACTTATGATCGTTGAAGATGTAACTGGCATTATTTCTACAATATTGGACTGGCGTAGCATACGTTTTCTATTTACCGCCGTGCTATTTGGTATTTTTATACCTGCTGACGTGCTCCTAACGGTATTCAAGCTTTCGTTTAATAAATGTACGGCGTATTTCCTCTCGGCTACGTTGTTTCTCATCTACATGGTATTTCCTTTTGTGTTTTCTTTTCACTTTGGCGAGGTACTCCTGAGCAACTGTTTTGGCATCAAAATATCGTATATCATTGGAGGATATTGCTTATCATTCGTAATCGTCCTGGTATGTTTGATATTAATATTACTGAAGAACAGAGGAGATAAATTTTCTGTAGCTCCTGAACCTTATGACTATGTTCGTTTGAATTGGGAGAACGTACACGTGGTTGTTTTCGAAATTGTCGAAGTTCTACAACTAATAGCTCTCGTTTTCAGTCTAGATGGAATACATATGGCTGGCGGCAAAATTCTTAATGAGTATTCTAACTATCTGTTGTTTAACTTTGCGTCATTCGAAGTCAAGCTCTCCCTGACCGTCGCTGGATTTTTTATATGGTTTGTTGTATGTGGTGCGCCAATTATATTCGAGAATATTCTTGAGGAATTTAATGAAGGAAAGTGTGCTTCGAACGCCGGATGGAGATTACTCATGTCTTTGTTTTCCAACACTCTGTTTCTATCCATTATTGAAGGACTATGTGGCCTGGTGGCATGCAATTACCCACACAACATTTGCAATGGTACAACAACCAACAGCACGCTTTATATGTCTCCCCTTCTTGACGAAACGAGTACAATGTGCTGGGTCGGAAAGCATCGTGTTATGGCACTATTTAGTCTCTGGGGATTGTTTTGGTACACGACAACCTCCATTATATATGGTACCGAGTATGGTGAAGTAGACAGTCCGGAAGTGGATATAAAATTCTCCCCAGTGTATAACACAGTGATTAACTTTCTTAAAGCTCTCATGATTGGTGCGGTCGTTTTGATCTCGACAGAGCTTTATGTCGCTTTGGGTTTTCTCATTGTGCTAACTTTGATTGCAATATTCTTCACAATTTTCTTTAAGCGAATGGTCGGTTACGTGTGGTGTAACTCTGTGGTGGTGAGTTACTTTCGTGTTGCATCATTTGTTATTCTCGCGTTCTCCGTTGCAACAGCCTTCATCGCAAAACGTTTGGACGACAGCGAATCGTTTGTACCTTTAGTTGTGTTCCTAGCATCAAGTTTTGGAACTTTGCTTGTCGCCTCTATTGCATCGCTGTTTCGGAAAAAGCAAACTGCTACGGAAAAACAACGCCAACAGTTTAGGAAATATGTTTTGGCTCTTGAAAAACGTTTAACAAAAGAAAAATTGATGCTAGCGTCTTGGAAAAGCAGAAGAAAACAGTGGCGTAGGCTTGTTCGGCATGTTTATCAGGCTCAAAAACATGATAGAAATGTTTCCCCCGAAGTCTGGCAAGGAATAGAACTATCGGACAGAAACCATGATTATAC
The DNA here is from genome assembly GCA_963855995.1 of Muricea muricata. Classification (NCBI taxonomy): domain Eukaryota; kingdom Metazoa; phylum Cnidaria; class Anthozoa; order Malacalcyonacea; family Plexauridae; genus Muricea; species Muricea muricata. Next base: position 64,538,430 of record OY979717.1, read on the forward strand.
TGCACCTCCGATCGCTCCCCCACCAGACTTTGTCCCACATCACTATGACCGTCCTTCACAACCTCCACATCCGTTTCCGACCTTGGAAACGACGTCAAGGACACAATTAGAGGATACATCCGTGCCTATTAGTGAAATACCACAACCCCAAGACGAAATCCAAAGTCCTGGTGAAAGTGTTGACTCGCCTGACATTCCAACTGCTGACACTACCTCACCTGCAACTGAAACTATATCCATAATGCCAGAGTATTACGCCGGAAACTATGACATAGATATGTTCTTGGATAGCGGCTTGCCCCGTTATCTTCAGAACCAAGATAACGATGAAGCTCAAAGTGATGGTGATTCCTCTATGCATCACTTGCAATGCAATGGTAAAAATCTTCTCTTGTTTCTGGAACGATTTATTCGCTTCAGTACATTCTCCTTCTCGTTTGTTTCTCAAATACCTCTCTGGCGTCAAGCAGTCAGTGGCAGTAACTGGACAGGTTTATTCCACTGTGTTCAGGTGTTGGATAAAGCTCTGACTGGAAACTACAACAAACCTACCGCACTAGATATCTCTCTGGGTAATCAGAACATATTAGCAGGCTCTCTGGGTCCTGATCCGGATGACGGAATGCCGCCTACCTTTACTCCTGAACCGCGTGATCCTGAGAGTATTAAACGCATATCTGAAGCTGAAAGAGAAAGAGCGTTACAAGATGTTCGAAGTCTGTGTCCTGACCAACCTGCATGGTCCGTAGTGTTCGAAAAAGTGCTCCCGACAATGCCTGTCATTCGAAAATGGAACCTTGGAGAGCATTCCAACAATTTTGAACTTGTTTTGCGACGATCTTGTCAGGCCACCGTTGTTGACGTTGGCCCCAAGGGTGTTAAACTCGCAAAAGGAGCAGTTATTGTTCTTCCTAAACGCCTGAAGGGTGTGTTGTTTGAGAATCGCTTGACATTTGAGAAGAATTGTGAACCAATGGGAAAGAAAGGTCCTGTGTCCGTTGCTGTTTCTAACATTGAAATTCTTAGAATTGGAGAAAAAGTTTACTTGAGTTCTAATGGTAAAAAGATCAGTGTAGAGAAAGCAATCGATTCGTTAAAATCGATCAAGTGGAATTAGAAGATCAAATAGCGTCTGATGTCACATAGAAGTATTGATTTAGAGTATTGATACGTTTTGATTATCACATTAAGAGGTAGCAGATATCATTTTTATCGCTTGAGGCACAATGTCATATTTTGTCAGGAGACAACGTAGTGAACGAGCGACAAAATATAATATCGTAACGAGAACGATAAAAATGATATTACCGACTTGAATGTGGTAACCTATTTATCATATACTTGCACCATTTATCAGGGTCGAAAATCGAAGTTTATTTTGAAGTTATTCCTCAATGCCAAATCATAAAAAAATACACCCAACAGGTAGAATTTAGAAGACTAACTAAGAATAATCTACCTCTTAATAACTGCAGATAACTCTGGTATTGGCATTGTATCATCGCGTATTTTTATGGTTTTATGGCTGTCAGTTTTCACTACTGCTATTCGTGAGTCAGACGCCATTTTTATTTCGAAAAAGACAAATTCAGTGCCACAGAGAAAACAATATCACCAGAGTAAAACGATATCAAGGAACATATCGTTTTTACGTCACCCTGTTATCAGCCCGATGAAGACACGAGTATCTGATAAATAACGTTAGCTATAATCCGCAACAAAATTTGTCCAGTAAATAGTAACCAGTAGTTGATATAAAATAACGTGTATAGTACGCGCGCTCTGATTGGTCAGTAGCCGTATTAGATATTTTATAAAACAAATACTCAGTGGTTCTGTGTTTGGATGGTCTCGTGTTTTTCTCAATTCCATCAATATCCCAAGCCGTTTGGATCAGGCCATCCAAACACGGAACCCATTGGGTATTTGTATACAATGGTAATTATTTGCCTAAATCTTGAGGAATACATAAACTTACTAAAGGAATATAAAACATCGTTAAGAATATAATTTAAGTCCAACATGTAGCGCGATTTTTTGTGATCTTCTTTAATTAACAATATTTAGTTTTAATGACTATGAGTAGCAAATTGATTTATAAATATGTCATCAAAGGTCGTGAAGGGGTAAAAATGGAAATGCCCATTCTAATATTTGTTGCAATTGTCATTTCATCCATATAAAATGAACCCTGACCCAAACACTAACCCTAACCGTGATACCCCGTGATAACCCCAACAGTTTATTGAATACAATAATCTGATAATCTTACTGAGTGAAAACGCTCTGATCGGTAATAATTCCGTGTTCTCAGTAAGTACCATCGTTGGTACTTGCTACAATCATGTTAGCCTATTCCTTTTCGAATAAATTCGCTTTTATGTATTAAAAACTTACCACACCTATTTCTTTTGTTCTCAATCGGTTTTGCATTTTCACTAAAGACCTGACAATCTCGAACCCAGGGCCTTGATTCTAAAAGCTGGGGCGGTTTTTGATTTCTACAGGGGAGAGCGGAGCTGAGAAAATACTCACTCGAGGTTTTGAATTCAAAGTTCAAGACTCAGAGTCTGGAATTTTAAATTCAAAACCTGTACCAGGTCTTGAATTTTAAATTCACACATATTTTCACTCAACAAATCTTAACACGACAAATATTGACACGCTCGTATTCAGTTACTTCAAAACAAAATTAAAGCTTGTGTTAATCGGAGCGTTGAATAGTCTGACAATCCTTTTCTTTCCTTTCAAATAATGCTGAATTGAGGCAACCATACCATGAAGTGTGTTTGGCGGATATTTGCTTCCACTAGCTTTTCGTACTTCACAGACAAATAATGCTAACGAGCGATTTAATTCTTCATCCGACATAACTTCTAAGCTATTGTGCAGAATCTTTACATCGGTAATACCGCCAGTATTACAGACTTTCTCATTTCATTGCTGTCTCTAGTTCTCGAACAAGTTATACAGCCCATTTTTCTTTAAATTTTGTCGATTTAGGAACCGCATCACCAAACTTAGCTTGAATTTTAACCTCGGAAATTGGCTTTGCAAAGCGGTTTGCAAAGCGGTTTTCTGTCGTGGCTTTCTCCTCCATGCCTTCGTTACCACTTGTCCATCAGTCGGCGATCCATCTTGAAACCAGTCATTGACGTCGCCCTAGGTCGATTTCTGTCGAAACGTCGACTGAGTAATATAAATTTCCTCATCCGAGTTCTCTGACCACAAGTTCCATGCCGCCAAAAAGTAAAACAAGGCTACAAACCACGGTTGGTAAATGTCATGAATAAATAAGCCAAACCGTAATTAGTGCCCTCAAGAAAATAGAGAGAACAAAAAGCCAGTGCAAAGAAAAACAAAGAGCATTGTTAAAAATTGGGCTGATGTAGTCTTGAAATCTACCAAGCTTGCTGCAAACTGCGCCAATTGGCCAAATCGCCATAAATAAGCCAAACTGCCATTAACGGCGTCAATAATAGCATGAATAAAACTGTAGGATTACTCCTAATATTATTCAATTATCTAAAACCTCTCGAGAACGCAAGAAAATGGGTGTGGTAACTATTTAAACAACCTCGTGGTCGTTCTTATATTAAAATTCTTGAATTTTAATACAAGACCTCCCACTCGATTGTTATCCTATATTTAAAAACAGAAAGAATCTACTTTACATTCTTGTTATGTCATTTTAATTGCGGTTTATGTTTGCTAGATAGATTAGAACAAGTTATAGAATATTGTTAACCTCAATTTACAAAATATCGAAATTTTGTATCCGTATACCCATATATCCGTATACCTGTTTATCCGTATACCCATATATCCGTATACCTGTTTATCTGTATAGTCATATATCCGTATACCCGTTTATCCGTATACCCGATATCCGTACCCGTATCCCGATACTAGTGCTTTCTACAATATCGACTATGTTTACTGTTACACTCGTCCAATGTGGTTTAAATTATTTACCCGTTTTTAACCGAATGAACTAGAAAAAATGGTTAACCAATTTAAACTACGTTGGATAAATGTGGTAGCTAACATAGTCTGGTGGTCAAGACAATATGTATTAGTCAGCATCAATGACTGAGCCTGGGAGCAGTACCTACCTTTGCCAAAAATTGTTTTGGTTTTGGTCAATTTTAAGAATTAAGTACCCAACTAAAACTAGACAACTTAAACCAACTTGCCAGAGCGTCATAACCAACATAGTCTAGTGGTCAAGACAATATATATTAATCAGCATCAATCACTGAGACTGGGATCAATACCCGCCTTTGCCAAAAATCGTTTTGGCTTTGGTCAATTTTAAGATTTAAGTACCGGCAAGAACGCTTAGACAACTTAAACCACTTTGCCAGAGCCTCATAACCAACATAGTCTGGTGGTCAGGTTACAATATCTCAACCAACGCGGCTGGGATCGATTCCTGCCTTGCCTTGAATAGTTTACGCGTAGTGTAAGAATTGTAACTCCTTCCAAAGTATCTTTTGGTCCATTTGCTGATTTTTTTTAGAAAAAATCGTCAAAAATTGACAACTTCTTTATATCATACAACCTGATACAAAAACCTTTTTATTTCCTTGTTAACCACACTGGCAAAATTTTTGGTAAACGGATCGAAAAAATAACGGTTCTAAAAAGTCAGCGAAAAAATTGAATAAAACACCGTGCTCAAAATGCTATAAATATATTTTCTTAAAGGTGGGGACCATCGTTTTTCTTACGAAAGAAACAAAAAAAATTTGAAAAAATACGCCATACCACTCCCATGATACGCTAGCGTTCCAACAAAATACAAATATAATCAACTTTGACACTAAGTGATATTTAAGAAATATAAAACATTTTCCGTGTTGCCCGTGTCACTCGTGAGGTAGCAATCATTAATTCTCAGTAACAGACAGTTTTAGTCAATCATGATAAACAAAGTGCCTTAAATTAAAAAGCTGAAAAAATTCAGTCTAAGTTCCCTCAGTAGTTGTAAAAAATCTCTACGGGTAACATCTGGTAATAGTTTACTGCGTGGCTACGTGACATGAGACCATGGTCGATGATAATAATTATCATAATATAGCATTTGTAAATTCTGAACGCTGATTGGCAAAGAGCCGTGTTGATATAACTCTGTGTCAACACGGAAAATTTCCCGCCACTCTTCTGTTAAAGTTCTTTGTGCTATATTATTATAAGTAATATCATGAAATGAAGCGTATTAGCTGTTAAACCGCCCGCTCGACGAGGGTCATTAAGTAATTTACTACACTTCTAAAGGCAGGTATTCCGGATAAAATGGCACTGCAAAGGACGGGTCATCGTACTTTAGAAAGCTTGCGAGAATACCAGACACTGGATATAAACGACACGAAACGTGTATCGGATGCGCTGAGTTCCAAGCGCGCTGATAATGCTGAGATTTGCGAGAAACAGCAAATTTGTGTGGCCAATAGTAATAATATCGAAGACATTAGTTCAGACATGTTTGATGAATTTGATCATAGATTTAATGTAAGTGATATTGAGTTGATTCAGGCATTGGAGTCTTACGAGACTAGTGTGCAAGCTGAAGGAAGAAGTTCGTCAAGTGCTAATCTTGATTTTAATGGATTTTTTTGATATATTAATAACAAATAAGGCATTTGTAGTTTGAAGTAAAAGTTTGTGTGTTGTTCAAAGTGTGTGTGTTTTCTTTTGCTTTTATTATTTGCTAGGTGAGAATAGGCTAATACTACCTCGCATGACGTCATTCAAGGTTGTATTAGTTCTGATACGACCGCTTGATTGTATAAATGAATTTTAATGAGGTAAATTTATTGATTAATTCAACTTCAATCTGAGAACACAAAAGAAATTGAGACGATCTCGTTTTTCCAATTTCCATTCGTGTTGATACAATTGCATATCAACACGGAAAATGTTTTATATTTCTTAAATTCTACACAACAAATTACGGAATAGACTCTCTTCCCTTGCGTATATGCGGTAGAAAACCACGAAACCCACTGGAAAGAAGCTCACTTGTTCAAATTTAAAATGTTCTATGTACACACCACCGTGGGAAAAAATATAAGACTGTATAATGTATTAGAATATTCGTAATATAGTCATAATTGCATGGAAGAAGTTAGCGAATAAAATGAATGCGCGATAGTTTATGCTATTCATATGGTAAGAGCTACAAAAACAAAGTGTTCGAGGTGTTGTTGCTAAACGACAAGCTGATTGATGTCTTTTAACCAGAAATAAATCAGCTGGAAAATTGCAAATACTACATGCTCATAATTCTGATTACAGCGTCCATATTTTGACTGATTCTGAGTCTTGACACGTTTTTGTATCTCACATATTCGTCATCGACGGGAACGTTTGTTGCTCTAAAAAAAACCAAAAACATGTTCTACAATTGCTGTAATGAGCTTGTATTGCACACATATTTGCCAACAAATGTTGACAAAGAAGACACCCTCTCTGTTCCAAATTGCCAAGACGTTTCAAGAAGTGTGAAGGCCCACACAACCGGACGCGATTTGACAACGCGACGCGAATTTCTATTTTCAGCGTTCTGTATCTCTAATCAATTTACCATTTTTCTCCAATCTTCGAAACGACCGGAGCAATTTCATTCCGTTAATTGTTGCCACAAAATTACTGGCGGAAACGATCACGTGAAGATCACGTGTATTTTTAGTATTTTACAGTCTACTATGATAAAAATAAATACTTATTTAAATTACAAATACAATTTTGTGGAGATACCACGTAAGTTTATTATCGTAAAGCTTTCGATCCGTAAGCTCGGATCTTCATCAGTTAATAAATTAAAATACGTTAAATATTTTATGAACTTACAGAATCGTCGCCCAGATTTCCGTCTGTTCCTTGCTTTGCTTCGTATCAGTTTTCCCCGCTCTTGTAGCTCGCGTTTATCGACACTAAACCATGGCAGGTCAAACTCGCTATAACAAAATACAATTCAGACATAAGTCAAAAGACGTATATACTAATTCCATTTGAAATTTGGTTGGCTTGGGAGAAATATCGTTTTTCCGCTGTTGACGTCATTATAAGAAAGGTCTAATACTATCTATAGAGCAAAGTTGTGGGTAAATCACAAATGACCTCACCTTTGTTGAAATGGCTGAACTAGTGCACCAAATGCAGCTACAGGAACCGTGTCTGACATTTCCACCTCTTGAACTAAATAGACAATACATATACGTTGAATGTTCTGTGCGTGTACCACGTCTTTAACAATTAGGAAAGGTTGCGAACTTGCAGTCACAAAAAGGCGACCAAAAGGTACACATGTTGTTTCGTCAATGCTCCCGCTGAACGTAGCAGCAGCGTAGCTGTTTTTTTCGACACTAGAATTCATCTCCTTACAGACGAGCAAGTTTTCTACGACAAGTTTATTTTGCCAAGTGTACGTGTGTATGCACAACAACTTTTTATGACAAGTTTGTCTTTGACAAGTCTAATTTGTTCGTCTGAACACGTACAGAATTTCACTAATGTACAATACACAGCTGGTACTATTAGCCTCTACTAATTTACTTTGACAAACTAACTCTTCTATCATTGTGCGACATGTTTATGTTCGTGAGGGCTATTTCAGATCCGTCAGCACACCTTGATAATCAGGTGGAGATAAGACATCGGTTATAATATATTGCGAATCAATTTTTTATATATAGTCTAAAGAACCAGGAATACGTTACAAAACGGAAAAAGTCTTAAGGAAAACTTTTGAAAAAAATGTAACTTTGAACACAAAAATAAAACCGATATCACTGAAGAAATAAATGTCACTCCCTGGGTTTGAGCCCAGGACAGCGTGTGCCCGTAAGACAACACGTAGACCAATACACTATCGACGCCAACAGAAATTCATCGGTTTAAAAACTTTTTTAACTGGTAGGTAAGGCGAGCGTAGAGAAACTGAAAAATACTGGTCGCTAGGTGCTCTGACGGATCTGAAATAGCCTGCACCGTTTATGTTGGTGTGTACAATATGTGCGCATGACTTGTTGTTGTGAACTTACTCTTCAAACAATGTGGTAATAACGTCTCATCATACGACTTTTGTTCTGGTTCTAATGTCTTTCTTCCTTTTAACCTCGCTTCTTCTCTTTGCTTGTATTTCTCTTCTAATTCCTCACGTTGTTTTTTCGCTCGATAATGTTGAATGTCCCACCTGAAAAACAACACGTTGTTATTTTATTGAAAAAAACTGTTGCCCCATGAAAAATTGAATGACGATCTTATCATCGTAAGTAACTACCCGCTGATGACCCTGCCCCTTAAAATATCACTGTAAAGTAAAGGACACTCTACATAGAGCAGGAGTCTTGTCTGTTTGCAGGCTAACAATAGGGCCATTTATACGACCGAAAATAAGCCGCGGCTTAAATAGGCCGCGGCTTAAATAAGTCGAGAACGTCTCTATAAACGTACAATTTCTTTGAGACTAAAATAAGCCGCGGCTAATTTTAGTCCAGGGTTTGGGCCATTGGCCGCGGCCAATTTTAGGCGGGAAAACCTCGTAAAAACGCTTCGTTCGCGACCCAGGCAAGTCTATTTATACGATGTTTATTGATATTATTTATTACTAGTTTAGTTTATTAATATGATATTCGCGACCAAGGCAAGTCTGTTTATATGATGTGTAGTCCTATTTATACGAGTGTTTTGGGCTATTTTAATAAATTCAGTAAAACTGGCGTATAAAAGGCTGTGTTCTCGACTTATTTAAGCCGCGGCCTATTTAAGCCGCGGCTTATTTTCGCTCGTATAAATGGCCCTAATGATTCGCTGTATCATGAAGATGATTGATGGTAAAAATATATCTTAACCTTTTTCGTCTCTTTTCGTCGGCCTCCGGTCTTGAATGTCGTTTCCCAAACGTTTCATCATCCATGTTCTTAAAAAAGTGAGGAAAATTAAAACGAACCTTGATTATTTTTGCAAAGAAGATTATCATCTCAGACCGCAGTATACGAATTAAAAGAAGACAAGAATTTAAGAGATATTTCAATCTTATTATGACGTGTTTTGTGAAAAAGTGTTATAGAATGTGTTAAGAAAGCATTATGATAACAGGACAAGTACCTCACTGACTTTGATACAAGAATGGACCATTCCCCAATTAGACAAACTTCTAAATTTGAAAACAATTTTAGCACAATTGGAAAGAGCTTCCTAAATTTAGTGAAATTGTTAAGTTTGGTTGTAAAATATTGTAAAATGTCGTATAAAGTGATATAAAAATTACGAATTTTGTATACTTTTGTATTACGCGGGAAAAAGCGTTACCACATTTCCACAAAGTGGCAACGCTTTTGCGTGCGTAATACAAAAGTATACAAAATTTGCAAATTTTACAGGACTATACTTCCACATTTTACCATATTTTTCAACCAAACTTGACAATTGTCTCCTAAAGGATGCTTTTTGCGGCTGTGCTAATTGATTTTCCGAATTCAATAGTTTGTCTGACAGGGAATGGTGCATTAAAATGAACAGTGCTTTATGAAGAGGAAGGAACATCGAGAAAATTAAATGTGCGAGAGTTGTCTTCACAAAGTAGGTTCGAGATGAATGTAGGAGTATCCTTGGGACGTGTATTTACAACACTTTTCACTTGACGTTATTGGCTCTTATTGGTAAAATAGTATATTCGTGAGCAAAACACAAAGGAAATCATAGCCGTGAAGGCGTCTTTATATGTGATAAAAACACGTAGATTACCTCAATTTTCTTGGCTTATACAACATCTATATCAAAAATGCTTTCGTAAACAAACTGACAAGATAGGTGATTGATACATTATTATAGTACCTCACATGTATTTCCAACATCTTCACTCTCTGACACATTGGATCTTGTTGTTGTTCCACATGTTTGAAGTGGAGATGAATAGTTTTCCACTATCCTGAACTGAGGAACTTGAAACAGCAACAAAAAAATCTGCAGTTAGTAACTAGAATTGTACATGCACATCTTTTGTTCAGGAGCTAAAATACTAAATCATAACACTAGAAGTTTCTTAATAACTTGCAACAATTTTCATAGTTCAGCTGATTTTCAATTGTATTTTTTCTTAGATCACTCATCGACCTTAAGTTCCCTGAATGTAATTGGAATTTGCAATGTTGGCAATTACGCATATTTATTTGAATGGAGTTATCATACTTAGTACTTAGAGGGATGTAGTATTGAAAAGTACACTGTAACTTATTCAAGAAAAGGAAAAGGGACTAGTGTTCAATTAGTAAACAAGAATAAAAATGAAATGTTTAAAAAAATGTTTTGCCAACTTTCTTTTATAAGAGTCAAGCTAATTCACTTAAAAGACGTTTGATAGTCATTAGGGATGAAGTGGACAGAAATCTTGAATGAAGTGGAAAAATGAATGTCTGGCATTTTTCATTTATTGTTAATGCTAAAAGTCATCACGTATGAGCAGCTTTGCTTGAAAATTGCTTTGATATTCCAAACATACTTGGTACATCACCAGAGCAAACAGACAGATGAAAATGCTCTTGGATAGCTTGCTGAGGTTTTTCTACAATCATATTACTTTCATTATCCATATACAATGTTTCAGTTCTTAAACAGGTGTCAATACTGACAGAGGTTTCAACAGTTGATGACATTAGGACTGGGGCAGCAGCTGGAATGCTCTTTCTGCGCATGAGCTCAGTAAGTGATGGTTTTCTGTTCATTCTGAAAGAAAGGAAATGTAGTTTAAATCAACTCCAATGAGCACTTGAACATTGAGGGGGGAGGCATATTCACGTTATCTTTTTTTACGAAAAACAGAAGGGAATGCGGCAATTGAGGGGGTAAATTCTAGTCCCAGATGCAGGGCTAAGTACCTATTGGCTAAACTAATGCCTTTAGCAACAGAAGAAATCTGTATGAAGTCTTTCCCTGTCGTTGTTTGGGGTCATTTTGCTAGTTTTGTTGACAAAATAGCACTTTTTTATTGTTTCTATTATTTGATACAATCTGAAATGATATATTCAAAACTTTTACAGGGCAAAACAGGTTAAAAAGCAGAAATACTCAACTAAAATGGAATTTTTGTCTGGGACATCATGAATGAGTGAATATCTGGGTCTTCAATTTGCCCCAAAACACTGTGATCCTAAATTTTACCGTCATTGCTCTCTCTAGTGTTATTTATAATCTCTATGTGCAGTTCTACGTGAAATAATTTTAAAAGCCCACTTGCTAGTTTTAACTAGTAATATTCCCATTACATAAGCTGTTAGAGAACTTCAGCAGCCACTACGAGTATGACTACGGGATTTGGTGTGTGCAGAAGCTGTCAGTGTTGTCGTTTCTGTTTGAATGTTCCTTTAGCCGCAAAACAAACAACACCAAAAAAATATATAAAGTTCCTATAACTTATATTTTATGTAGTCCAATACCCTCCACAAAATTAGTCTCGTTTTACAAGGAAAAATGCGCGAATTAAGGTTAAATTAGTTTTGAATAAATATATAGTATTAATGTCAAACCACATAATTGCAACTTCACTTGTGTTGATAAAAGCTCTGGGCTTACACTTGGGTAGAAGGCTGATTTCAAACATTAGGTAGATTTTTAAACATTCAAGGATATATTTTTCATAACAATAAATCACAAAGTCATCATATTATATAAGTACATACAAAAATTCATGCTATAATTTTGTGATGTAGTTTGCTATGTTTGTTGACATTAAATTGCATCCTGGATAGTAAATTTGGCGACAAGATGAAGCCAAAATTTCCCATTATAATTTACATTACTGCTTGAAAAAAGGCGTTGGATAAAAGCCTGAGACTATGATAAATATTACCACCAATCATTATTGAAAAAGAGCGAACATAAACCAACTTTTAATCTATGTAAAAAGTCGTACTGAGAACTATGAGTTTTTTGCAAAATGTCATACTCAAATGAGTGACGGCTATAACTTTTTCTTGTCAGTATTACATGGCGTAAGCATTTGATACGCTTTTGATGCAAAATGACAAATCTCGTAGTCGTAGTCGCTGCTAACCCTATCATCCACATGAAAGTTGTAAGCCATGAGGCAGTTTGCAAAATATTGATTCAAGAATTCTTAGGAATAATTTTGACTAAAGATGCATATATAATAACTAAGTTTCAATATGTTTCATACACTACTTTAAGGTTAAAAACAAACCTATTTTGCAAAATTTTTCTATTCCTAGAAGTTATTGGTAAAGAAGACACATCAATTTCATCATCATTGTCATGATTATTTTGCATCTTTAGGGCCATCCTTCGCTCCATACGTTTTATCCTTCCTTCCAGCTAAAGGAAAAATGTATCCCTATTAATACTTACTGAAAAACAAAAGATATATATTGAGGGTGATGTCACAACTTGTCTCACAGTTTTGTTGCAACACAAATTGCAAGACGTAACATGCCTTGCAATTGTAATGTCATGCAAGAATCATTGCACAAGATAGGATCAGGTTCTACATTTTGCAATGATTCCCGCAACACACTTTTTAGCCATTGCACTGTGTAACATCCCTCTTGCAACCTATCTTGCAATATTTCTGTTGAGCAGCCAATAAAAACTCATTGTTTAAAAACGGGTCGAATCCTGTACTTAAATTGCAAGAAACGTTAGTTCACCATGTAACATCCCTGATCATGAAAGTCCAATTTTTAAAATAAATTGGCTGCGAAACAAGTTGCAATATAAGTTACAGAGTCTAACAGAGCCTTGAATGATATAAGCAGAATGCAATTTTTCAAGCAAAGGCCATTCATCAGAAAGTTTGTAGTGACTTCTCTACCAACTTCATGATCACAAGCTTCTACTTGAAACAACAAATTCTGTTTATATCATTTCAAATAGTGAAAAATCCAGGGTTTTCCTGATGCCCTCCCCCCCCCTGGCAAACTATTGACTGGATTATAATTTATATTACAACTGGCTAAATTGTTCATAATTGTCAACAATATTGTTGATCCTAAATTGAATGTAACAATGTTGAACAATATTGGCAATGCAGGCCTCAATGTGGGAAAAAAATATTGTTTATTTCTGTTTCTTGCTGTATATTGACAAACACGTTTTAACAGAATGAAGTATCCTCAAACATGCCGCTGACCGACAAAACAAAGATGACGTCACTGTAGCTTGCTTGGCATTTTCCTCAAACATCTTGAATTAAAGAAGCCCGTTTTTTGATGCGAAATACACAGAATTAACAAACCGTCGGCAATACCTGTTCTTTATCGCTCTTTAACTCCAAAATTAGTTTGTCTTTTTCTTGAATTAACTGTTGTTGCCGTTCAATGAGGTCCAAATGTAATAGCAACAACTGATCACGGTGCGAGGGTGAAACGTCAGACTTCAAATTATTGTTTGAACTATCATCCTCAGAGATAAATTTTGCCTTAACATTACTGTGCATGTGTCCATTCTGGGCTCCTGCATCAATTTCAGCTCCTGAGCTCTGCTCATGTTTGTTACTTTCCATTGAATTGGCCAGCTCTGGAAAATCCATTACACCGTTCCTGCTCTCGGCAGGTATCGACTTCGTACATATTTTTAAGTTCGGCACGCTTTTTTTGTTGGGTATAGATAAGTCACTGGATTTTTCCTGTTCGTTACCAGACTTGCCAGGCTCTGCAGCCATAACCATTGGGAAAAATAGTGTTTTAAACGCCCTGTCGAACGTTTTCCTTGAGAAAATTAAACTCATCAGGCAACATTGAACATTTTAGCGGCGAATCCATGCATGTGTCTAAACATTAACAGCCTCGATTTGAATATTAAAGTACTTCCGTCTACTGTATGTTGAACTTCCGTTTCCTACCAAATCTCACAGCCACGGCGTCTAATCGCATACTTTCACATTTTTTTGTGAAGAGAGTTTGAATAACCAAAATTGGCATATATAGTTCAATAGTATAAATTATATAACACCTGGCTAAGTTATCGCAGGGCCCGCGTAGCGTAATTTGAAGTGGTCGAACTACGAATACGTAGTCCATCTAGAGTTTTTCGGGATGGGTGGTCTCCAGAAAATTTTGAAAATTAGAACCTTCAAAATGCCATGTCCAGCGATTTGAAAATCACATTTGTCCACAGTTTTAGCCTACGGCTCAGTACTCAGTAGCAGCGTAGAAATCTTCATCTGCGATAAAAAGTGAGAGGGCTGAAGATCCCCCCCCCCCCGTCAACGCTGTCTCTGTATCGCGATTTAATTGGCTATTTACGATCACGTTGTATAAAATAGAAACTCCATGTTCATGATCGTGCAATGAAACCGTGCAAATATTTCATCCCATATTACACGATAGATTTCATTATTTTCAATCTCTCAAAATGTTACTATCGCGCATATTCCGCACGCGAGTCAATAGACTTGCCCCAAGTCTCGCTCGAATGGTTTTTTATGGAGTCTATCCAGTCTCGTACCCAGAGCAATGCCTGTTCGCGGGCTAGGCTGGCATTGGCTCTGGGGAAACGGAATGAACTGCGTATGATTTCATACGCAGTTCATTCCGTTTCCCCAGAGCCAATGCCAGCCTAACCCGCGAACAGGCATTGCTCTGGGTACGAGATTGGAGTCCATCTAGTTTATTATAGTAATAAGCTGGACATACCCAATGACGCAATCAAATCCCATTCAAGCAAGACGTGGGGAAAGTGAGCAAGTCAAGCGATGAACATGGGATGTAGCCTACAATGTGAGCGATGGAATTTTATTTAGTAAATTAACAAAACAAGATGGCGATCTAAATTCGTGTCAATGATCGATTTTTGCGATCAGTAAAACAAATGAATGTTTATTTGTGCAATAGTAAGAATATTTTCATTCGATGAAAGATGCATGGTCAGCATGGAATGTTCCAAGCGGAACACCTCATGAAAATATTTTTACCATTGCACTCATAAACATTCATTATTTGTAACAACTGGTTCAGGCTTTGGTTAGTTGTTAATCATGTTAATTAATGCAGGGTGTCTCAAAAAAACGAAACACAAATTCGAAAAGCTGTCAAGCATTGTACAGCCGTAAAGAGTACTTAACTGTAGCTTTCAATCAGGGACGCTGGAACCTGAAAAGGGCTGGGGGGGGAAACTTTTGTTGAAGGGCACCGACAAAATTTGAAACATGTCAAGGTCCTTATCCGGGAATTTAGATAGTAAGTTGCATTTTTTTGTCAAATATGAGTCCGATTTCGTCAATTTATAGTGCCACAGCGGGCCTTGTTATCACTAAGGTATCTTGGTAGTTTTAAAAACGAAGCGAAAAATAACTCAAGCTCTGCTTTCAGCGTCTTATATAATATTTTTTATACTTGAAGGGCTCTTTTGCCCCCCGCCCCAGCAAAAGGCAAGGTGGCAGCTGTCCCCCCCCCCCCAGTTTCGGCGTCCGTGTTTTCTAATGATACGTCTCTTAGTCTTTGATCCTTCAACCAAATGTCCAAATACATTTAAAATAAAAATTACCGGTCAAAATCACATTCTTGCACCATAGAGAATTGAGTATGCAATTTTGGCAGCCTCATATGTCACCGATCATCGGCGAGTCATTGTCCGTAATCATTCGGGAGAAAATTTACAAAGGATTATACTTAGTGGATGTGGGTGACATACAGTGTTATTATCACACTTGTCCAGCAGCGTTAAGGACGAAGACGGAGCCCTTAGGCATATTTGGTGTCGCGGGCCCTGTTGTCATGCGTTAACTGAAGATTAATTTGAGAGTTGACGCGCGAAATTTTTAGTGTATTACTTGTTTCGCTCGCAATCTGTGTTTAGTTAGTCATTTCGTAGTGGATAGAGGTGCTTTTGGATAAAGAAAATATCTATTACTTTGTATCTTATAGTTTGTCATTCTATGCCAATATGTAGGTTCCACTACGTGCGGCTGCGCTCCGTGGTGAACTTGAACATTCTAGCAGCTGCTTAATTTTCGTAACGGAACAAATGATCTAAAAGTAATTATACCTTCATTATATCTGGCACACAAACCGCCATTTTGAAAGGTAAATCAAGCAAGCAGCCAGTTGCATACATGTCGATGGGGCTCCCCGCTTAAATCAATCCGGCCAACAATAAATGTCGAAGCTCATTGATACCATCCTGGTACTCCTAGTCATGCAGTTTTCTTTGCAAGTGAGAGTAAGGTTTTTAGCAGCGTTTTCACTTTTGGTAAATTTCCTTGAAATAAGGTTTATTTTTGTCGAATGAATTCAAACTAATTCGATGCCGTTTGCATACGTTGGCCAATGAAACTCTGTCCTTCGAAACAGTTGCCGTGAGAGGGTCACTGCAAAAAATTCGTAAAACCGAAAAAGGACAATTTGAAGAGGGACAAGATACCTATACCGAAACTGCGGGTGTGTTTATGAAATGTCCCAATGACATAAATAACATAATTAGTCTTCCATACTGGGAAAGAAGGCTTCCACAACAATTTGCATTGGGTTGCCTCATAGCTGACCCCTCCCTCCCAGGAGCCCCACAGTGTTGATCTTTTTAACCTTCTCTCAGTGGTGAAGCCTAACAGCTTTTGGGATTGCAATTACAACATGATCGAATACCAGATGTCAACACAGTTATATACGCAATCGCTGCAACGCGAACATTCAACATACTCTCGGAAGCTAACAAAATTCGATTAACAATTTACAGATATTTACATATATAGGCGAAAGTATCTGTGGGAGCTCATAAAATTATGATTCTCTTATCTTTGACTTTCTTTTTTCCTGTAACAATCTATTCAACACCTACGGTGGTATAAACTAAATGCACAAAAGCATTGCATTACAGTACTAATGAGTATAACTAGATTCGCTGCGATCAAGCCGCTGGACGTCCTGGTGGGTATCTCTTCTGCTCTTGAAAATTTCACGGCGACGTATTAATGTAGTCGTTGTTTTAACTATACGTCTTTGATTCAGGTGGCACGTCTATACCTCTCTAGATCGTACACCGAAACAACTGCACTATCACGGTCTCAATATTCACTTGTGAATACTTCTTGACTTTATTGAGGCATTCAGCTTACCCCTTACCATCGTACTTCACCTTATACTTAACGTCTTCTTGTACCAATCCACGCGTCAATCTCGAGACCAGAACTTGGGAAGTCTGATATTTTCGATGTTTTCAAAATCAACGATTTTGAATCACAATAACAATAACAATAACGTTAACAATACATTGCTGGTCCAACCAACAGAGACGTATAACAGAACTAACTTTTTGGTATATACAGTCTCGCCGCAGAACAATAAATGCATTAAAATACGATTATCAAATGAGATTGTTTACACAATTGAATCTCGTATATTATTGCTAACTGTTTCTTTCGAAGATTTTAAAATCTCATAAATTCCTTCAAGGTCACTTCCAACTTTATCTTCAAGTCTGTGCAACCTCAAAGAAAGCTCTCGCAGTTGGTCCTGGATGTTTTCTAATCTGGAACATGAGCAGTTGTCGGAATGGTCTGGTGGATCTCTTGGTGTTTTAGTAATATTCTTCCTTTTCAACCCCACAGGTAAGCCACTTATAGTTCCTATGTTATTTTTTTCTGATGCAGCACTCATGGAGCTACAGTTCCGTTCATTAGACGCGCAGTTGACGAAGCCAGGACTTCTTTTAGATAAATGTTCGTCACTGCTTGTATGTGAAAATGGCACATTAGCTTGTCCTTCAGGGGATGTTTCAATAATTATAGGAATGTCAACATGGCGACATCTCTGGCCTTCACTTTCATGATTCCCACAAAATGAAGAAGTTCTACTCTCAGCATCAGGCCGCGCCTAAAACAAAAAGTAAAGGTGTTAGCCAGAAACCCAAGTTAAGCCTGTTTTGGATAAATTTTCAGAAGGGCAAGGGGGGGTGGGGGGGAGTGCGACCTGCTCTGGAGACATTTTAAATACTTGACATGATGGCTATTTTTCCATTACGTCGTCCAAAGTCTAAATGACTGTTTAGTTCTTTCTTTATAATATATGGCGATAAAGTAAACATAAATATAAATAGATTCATATAATAAGATAAAAACTGTCCACTCAAATCAAATTAGGAAAGTTTCTTATTATCTCAATTCAGTCAATTGGAAGGAGTCCGGCCTGTAATTCTTTCTTGAAGCGAAATTAAAAAACCCCGAAAAAAAAATACACAACAAGCGCAAGTTTCTTTCTATATAATGTGATAAACACAAACTGACCTAGTGCTCTAGTCCCTAAAGTTGATTTTAAGAAGAATACTGAAGATTGATTTTTAGGATATCTGAGTCGAATGTCTCACCTTCTCGTGTTCGCTTGAAAGATTGTACGTCACTTCAAATTCTCGGTTAAAAATTTCCCAGAAGTCTGGATACTTTTTAAGAACATCGAGTAAATCATCACGTGATATTTGGTGGAGATCACAATAAGTCAGTGCTCGCACATTACCAGTAGCTTTTTTCACAGAATCCGTGGAGTTTGTATGAAAGTCGTCACCAAATGTGTCTCCATGACCTACACAATATAGTGGAACATTTTTTATACGGACGGTAAAAGTGATAGAATGAGGGTTAGCTCATGGGAATTTGTGGCGGGTTTGATTTTTACATGGATATGACACTAGTCAGCTTAAAATCGCCGCTCACGCTTAACCTTAGTACGTTTTTCATAAAATCAAAATCATGAACCGTATCAGGTCATATGATCTATTAAAAAAACTGCAGTTCAGACATTTTGTATAACCCCCAAAACGCTATCACTGAGGAACAATAGTTATTAAATGCCTCAATAGCTCGACGTGTTGTTGACGTTTGCAGCGAAAGACCTGTCAGCATTTCCATGGCCGTTTAACTATAAAACGTCAAACACACAAGCAGAAAAATTATTCAATATCGATCACAGAGTAGCGCAGAGAAACAATGTATCTCTGCAGTGGTCAGGTCTATTTCAGATCCGCTAGAGCACCTAGTTACCAGGACTTGTCTGTGAATTTTCTTGAGTGATAAAATAACCCCTACCCAAATACTAACCCTAACCCCTACCCAAATCGTAACTCTAACCTTAACCAACCCTAACCCTAGAAGTCGAGAAAAAAATAAGTTAATAAAAAAATAATAAAGAAAAAGTCAACGCGGGATTCGAACCCGCAACATAAAGCTTGAACCAATACCCACATGTCTTCGTTCCTGGGCCATTCGAGCAATCGCTGGTCCATTCAAAAACAAAACATTTTATATTGGCGCTAAATAAATTAATGCACATAAGAGGTGCTAGGTGCTCTGACGGATCTGAAAAAGCCCTAACCCTCTGTGCAGTGCACATTTTCCGTCTTTTTTAGAAATCCTAAGCCCGCGGATTAGTCAGCGCTCTGTTTGAAGCCGTGAGTTTTTTTGAGCAGTCGAATTTCTTGCTATAGTGGATGTTGACACTGAGGGTAGTTACGATTGAGAAAAGAATCTCACTAACATTCAGAAACTTGTTAGCAACAGCCAGAATTTTAATATAATATTTAAATATGTGCACTTGTCTGCCAACCAATTTAAATTGAAAATAAACATAGGTCATTTTATATCTATATATATTCAATTGAAAGCAAATATATATTTAATTGAAAGTAAATATATATTTAATTGAAAGTAAATATATATTTAATTGAAAGTAAATATAAATTTAATTGAAAGTAAATATGTTTTGATTTTCTGGAATATTTTTGAAAACTTCATACAACTCGAAATATGGATTGCTATATACGGGCCTAAACGATCGAACGACAGGCTCGTATTTAACACACCTACAATATTCACTCCTTTATTTTAATAACCTAGTTTTTTTCCTCTTACCAATGTCAGACTGAAAGTCTTTTATCCAACCAAGCTACAGTATCATTTATAGGATTTATACTTATGTCTCTAGCAATACATTTCAAAACTTAAGTTTATGAATTAAACAAAAACAAACATCGTTTCACGGATAAATAGGTCCCAATCCTATAGGCTGTGTCTTATAAATCCAGGTGTTGCGCGAAATTTATGATCAGCAAAATTCATGACTGTCGCGGTTCTGCACATGCGCATAACCATGCGCATGTAGTGCGCTCGGCTCGAACACGTGTGTTTCGTGGTTTGGTTGAAATTTTGCTCATTTTTTATTTTTACCTCTGAATTGGAAACAATCGTAGCGACTGGTTATCAAGGACGTGATAAATGAACCATAGCGTGAATTTCGTGATTATTTCAAATGCCAAACGGGCAATGTTTGTAAATCCCATTATAACATATGGTTATATACTGTATTCGGTGATTCAAGTGGTCTAATTAATCGATAACACTTTAAATTTGTAAGAAAATTATTAACTATATCGTATTGCTTGAAAAATCGCCTACCATAAACTAATGCAACGATTAATGTGCAAACTAATAGTCACTCGCCATCGCGGTATTTGTTTTCATGAATTCATCAAACTATAACAGACTTGCGGAAAACTTTACTTCAAAAATATGGAATGATAAAAACTAAAGCGAAAGACAACATTTTTCGTGAGGTAAGCGGATAAAGCCAGTCTAATTAGATTCTCATTTATTTCGACAAACGCTCGCTTTTAACTTAATCACAACTGCAGACGTGGCTAAGTGATACAATTACCAAAAAATGGTTAAATAGTTTCAGAGACTTCTGTCGTGTTGTTGGGTTATACCTTGATTCAATTACAATATATTAACGGCGGCAGCAGCCATGTAAATTCTACATCGGCCATGAGCTGAGTTATGAATTTCGCAATTGATTTCGCAATGAACTACGTACGTTATACAGAAAAAAACAATATTTACCAAGAATTGCTAAAATAAAATCTCTATCATCAACAATTTCAATGGTTCCACGAGATATAAAGAACAGAGTATTGATTTCATCACCATTGTAGAGAATATAATCACCAGGAGGAAGGTGAATCGTCTTTAATTTTAATGAAAATTCTCGTAAGAAACCACGACTTGCAGATGCAAACACTTTCTTTTCTGAAATTAACTGACGATGCATGTGCACACAGATATCTGCTTGTAGGCATTCTGGTAGGCAATGCATCACCTAGAAAGAAAACGTATGTAGAAAGGGTTAAAACTGCGTACTGTATATGGTAAAACAATAACCACTACTGTATCAAGTAAGTTATCTATAGAAGAATATTGTACGGTGACCTCACGGGGTATCTTATATTCGCCTTGGTATCAGCCACATTGAACTCTGTAAAAACTGGAACGATCGATAACTCTCCAGGCGAACTTTCCCATGTTTGGGTTAAACCAGAATGGCTGAAATTGACGCTACTATAAATGCTAAAAACCATTTTCAAAAAGACTGTTTTTGCTCTTTTTGCTCTTTTCAAAAAGACTGCGTCGAAAAAAAGTGATAAACCCTAACATTACCTTTTAAATAATAGCGAAAAAATTAAATATCTATGGAATCCTGGCACATGCAAACATTAAATATCTGTGCACTTCTGGCACATAAAAACATTAAATATCTATGTAATCCTGGCACATGCAAACATTAAATATCTATGCACTCCTGGCACATGAAAACATTAAATATCTATATGCACTCCTGGCACATGAAAACATTAAACATCTATCCACTCCTGGTACATGAAAACATTGAATATCTCTGCACTCTTGGCACAATGGTACCAATCACACATAACAAAAACGATAAAAAGGGACTGAATTTGTCGTCAATTTGGCTTCAAAGATGGCGACCAAGTTGTCGCCCCAGTCTAATAAGGACTACACTGGTGATCAACGACATTCACTGAATGTCGTTGATCACCAGTGTAGTCCGTATTAGACTGCACCGCTAAACCCGTCTTTTGCACCCACCAAAAGTAGAAAATTGATTTTAAAATCGCAGCAAAATTCACTTCCACGTTAGTGGCAACAGTAAAGAGTTGGTCAAAATGCTTGAAATTGGTACTGCATGTCGGCGAGGTTCTGGCTTATGATTAATAACTGCCTCTCAATAAAACGTTTTGCATTATGCAACAGAGATACATAACATTACCTCATTCATATCAATACCATTCGTGTAGGACCATTGATGATGTGCATAATCTTCAATTCTGTGTCGCAGATGTTTTGGCAGCTGGTAAAAACGAATAAATTCTCGCACCTTCTGCATTTGTTCATGAAAATGCGCTGTACTTGAGTAGAGACGTGCGATTATAGCAGCAACATTGCCAAATACAGCTGCATAAAACAGCGCTAAAACAAAAAGAGGTTTCCATTTTAAGAAAACTACACTGCCAGACCTTCAGAGAGACTAAATAACTCATTGTACGACCAGGCAGATGATTGCACGACCAGCCCACTGGCCACTGCAAAATGTCCAATGACAGACAAAACAGCTACCATGAACAACATGAGACGCAAATTAATCAACTAACCAGCCAATTAACGGAACTAACTCACCATCGACAGACACTACATATAACGAACCAACCCAGCAACACATCAACTGAGAAATGCCATGACCGATAGACAAATGAATTTCTGAACAAGCAGCTGAAAAACCAACTCATGGTTTATCAACTAACTAATTAAACAACAGTCCTTTCCTCGTGCCAGAGAAAATACTTACATCCAATGAGCATAACACATATACTGAAGATTTTCTCAGCGTTAGTGTTCGGTGAAACATTACCAAAGCCAACACTTGTCAAACTGCTAAGTGTAAAGTACAAAGCGGTGACATATCTCGACTGTTGACTGGGCCCACTACTGAGATGAGAGCTATTATAAGGTTGGTTTGTGTCATCTGCCAGTGCATCCAACCAGCCACGCACTGTAGGATCTTGCCGTTCAATGTTACCAATAGCATACCATATACAAGCCAACCAATGCGCAATTAGAGCGAATGCCAACATCAGCAGACACAAGACAGCCGCGCCATATTCTGAATAATAGTCCAGTTTACGTACAACTCGAACCAAACGCAGTAAGCGAGCTGTCTTCAATAAACCGATTAATGTAGTCGTCTAGAAATTAGGATTGAAAACTGTAATTAACATGTAAAATGGACAACATAAAACAGGTTCCTTAGACAGTAGAACGTGCGAAATCAACTTGTACTTTTCTGTAGCAACACATCTCAATTTGATATTTTCCTGACAAACTATTAATATTTCTTACGCTCATAATCAACAACAGCAGAGTGTGAAACTATCTACAATTAAATGAAAGCTACCAAAAAATGATGTGGGAAACCGCTGACAATTAGTAAAAAAAGTCATTCGCCATTCGGTACACGCGTAAAAATTACGAGTTGTTAAAGGTTGCTGAAAACAAGATTGAACATGCAATGTTGCGCTGCCACATTGTTCAATGTTGTCAACAATACTGAACAAGTTATTGAGCCTGAATCCAGCCTGCAATCGGGTGTAACAATGCAGAACAATATTGTTGACAACATTAAACAATATGGGCAGCAAAACATTGTTCAAGCCTGTTTTCAACAACTCGCGACTTTTGCCGTGTATATTATGCAACGGATACAGAGAAACCTTTCGTGTTGCTCAAACTATCTTGTCTCTAGTCATATAATCACCTATGTACCTGTTCAGTGTTGCCAATCATAAACAATAATTCAAACGGAATAGCAGCTAACATATCAATAATAAACCATGTCTTTATGTAATGTACAGCAATGCGGCATGGACTGCTGATGACTTCATTATTACCATCGACATAGGTTGTACGAAAGTTAATAAATATATCAATAATAAACATAATATCAACAACATAATCAACGATCACCAAAGGATCAGATAAAGGAAAATTGTTTCCCGCAGTTTTATTGCCAGAACGTCTTTCTAACTGTTCTTTTTCTTCATCCATGGCCAAAACAAATGAAGCCATATATGGAGTTACGACGGCAGTATACGTGACCAAAGCTAAAACCAGCCAGTCCCAGATTGCTTTAAAGGGTGAATAATGCAGAATGGTCCAGGGATGCATTGGCGGGGACTGCAGTTTATATTCAGGAAGCACATCAGTACCAAGGGATAATACCTAGAAATATAAAACATAATGCACGATTATATACTTTCTAGTTAAAATCACATTTTGCTGGAGGTGATATTGTGTGGAACCCGTATTAGAATAATCGAATCTGGGTCCGGTTGTTTAAAACTGGATTAACGACGCTTAGCGCTAGTTTCAACTTGAAAGGCTGTTTTGGTTTTGTATTTCAATACGTCTGTTTATCTCAAAACTTAAGAAACCTAAAACGCTATTGCTCCTGACCAACACTTCTCGCGAAATACTTCAAAGCTTATATAGCAAAGTGCTAGGAAATTCTTTTGAAATGCATAAAAATATGACGTACAATATCCGCCAAAATTGTATAGTAGATTTGTACAATTGTACTTCCAATATACGTGTAAGTTTGCATTTCAACATTCAACATTCAATTCCTGTTCATAATCGAACATTGTAAAGTTTACGATTCTTGGATTTGTTTTCATTTTTCCAGAATTGAACATTGTAGATCGCTCTATTCAGCATCCTACTTTTTATCATTGAACATCGTAATTTACGATTTCCAACTTCCAACCGCAATCCAATCTCGAACCGTCTGCGCGGGCTCAACCATTCACCAATTTTCACCCAGTAGGGTTGAGAACGGTTAATCAATTCCACCCGTTATACCCCCGATAGCTGAACTTTTTGCCCTAGCAACCGAGATTATGCAAATTATGATGCGGAATTATACAAATTAATTATGATGAGGATTATACAAGATGGCGGCCGATAAATTAAGCGAAGTTCGTTCGTCTCTTTTGAAGGCCGTGGAACGTCTTTGCGAGATGCATCAAACACACAAGGTATTTGTTTAAACGTGATTTCTTAGTTATTAAAGGAAATACATGTACATATACTAATTACTATCACTATATTCCGAGCTTTCCATTTAAAATCTTTGTTCACATGATGACATTAATCGAAGTGTTAACATTTAAAAATACATTCTCTAGCATATTTTTACTACAATCAAATTAGATAAGCAATTATTTTTGAGGAATGGTCTCAACTAGCAACGGAACGATCGAAAACAAAATCATTTTGCAAATCATCACATATAGCATAGCCATCGTAAACAAATTGAGCCAGCAATCAGCAATGCCATGCAGTTAGAGAATCAACACAATAATAGACAATAATTGTTACTGAATTGACCCCCAAAAACATACAGAATTTTAACTTGCCTAATATATTAATCCCGACATACTGTAATATCACACACATGCTATCCTGAAATAACATTATGTTAATTATGTACGTGTTTAACTAATTTTTTTTATTATTGAATGTTTCATTTGTGAAGAACCTTTTTCTATGAATGAAATAGCAGAACACCAAAGATTGGTCCATCCTGATGATTTTTCACCTCCAACGGTTAGCTAGCTGTAGCAGTAGTGTGTAACATCAGTCTGCTGCAACTAGCACTGCTGACTGTAATACATGTATGAAGCAAATACTTGGTAGTAAATTTTGCAGCTAAAAATGTAGGATTGGAATAATTTTTGAAACCAAAATATCAAGAGAATTATTCCTGGGGGGGGGGGGGGGTACAAGGGGGGAGAGCATGGCCCTTACACAGTCACACACTTTTTACACACAATTCTGTAATTTTAAATTCACTGTAACCGAAAATCATTGCCTACTAGTTATTGACAATTGAGACTGCAAAACATGCCAAATATGTGGGTTATAATATATATGCTCTTATTTCAGAAACAAAAGACTATTGATACTATTGTTGATTTGAGGTAGTAAAAATGTATAAACTGGGCTAAAAACATCTAATTCAGATACTCAAAATCTCAAATTGACATTGCCAGTGCATGTAATGTAGTGAAAACTGCATGAAATGTTTTGAATTCACTGAAAAACTCAATGAAACCAAATAAACAAAATTTAAGGCCCTTTTTCAGGCCGTCACTTAATACATTGTTTCAGACTTTCAGGTATTGAAATTAGGTAGTGAAAGGGCGTATTCTTTTCAAGGCACATGTGGTATAAGTGAGGGGCCAAAATTTTGAATTTTTAAAATATAGTCAGGCTTTCATTCTAGGCTTTTAATTGAAATGTAAAGGTACGGACAACTATGTCATAAAATTAGTACTAATTAGTGATTGAAGAAACATACGTTTTCTTGCTCATATAAAAATGTTTTCAATTTCAAGTAGAAGCTGATGTGTCTGATAGCAATCTATGCTATATGTGACTATAGTCTATAGTACGACAAAATGATTTTGTTTTCGATCGTTCCGTTGCTAGTTGAGACCATTCCTCAAAAATAATTGCTTATCTAATCTGATTGTAGCAAAAATATGCTAGAGAATGTATTTTTAAATGTTAACACTTCGATTAATGTCATCATGTGGACAAAGATTTTAAATGGAAAGCTCGGAATATTGTGATAGTAATTAGTATATGTACATGTTAATAACTAAGAAATCACATTAAAAACGTTTAAACAAATACCTTGTGTGTTTGATGCATCTCGCAAAGACGTTCCACGGCCTTCAAAACTCAAAAGAGACGAACGAACTTCGCTTATTTTATCGGCCGCCATCTTGTATAACCTTATCATAATTAATTTGTATAATTCCGCATCATAATTTGCATAATCTCAGTTGCTAGGGCAAAAAGTTCAGCTATCGGGGGTATAACGGGTGGAATTGATTAACCGCTCTCTACCCTACTGGGTGAAAATTGGTGAATGGTTGAGCCCGCGCAGACGGTTCGAGATTGGATTGCGGTTGGAAGTTGGAAATCGTAAATTACGATGTTCAATGATGAAAAGTAGGAAGTTGAATAGAGCGATCTACAATGTTCAATTCTGGAAAAATAAAAACAAATCCAAGAATCGTAAACTTTACAATGTTCGATTATGAACAGGAATTGAATGTTGAATGTTGAAATGCAAACTTACACGTATATTGGAAGTACAATTGTACAAATCTACTATACAATTTTGGCGGATATTGTACGTCATATAAAAAATGTCTGAGTAATAGCCTTCATATTTTACCTGCGCAAATTTCTCAGTTTTCTTCGGTTTTAGGTCCGGCGATGACTGCATCTTAGGGGTAACAGTTAGTTTTGTGATACTTTGCAAGCTTGTCATTGAGGGTTGTTTTTCCTTAGCGTTTAAGGCTGTAAAGTCGATGTTTGTCTTGGCGGTGAGTTTACTCAAGAAATTATCCAATGAATCAGCTTTTTCCTGCGACTTGTTTTCCTTCCGCAGTTCCTCCACCATTCTGGGAGATATCTCCACGCAGGAAGTGGCTCGACGTCGATTGTAGTCAAACATTAGTGCCTCTTGTTCGATGGAAGTCTTTCGAACGCCGAGGTAATTATCATCAATCAAAATAGCCGAGTCGTTGTTTATCTTCTTTGCAACAGAATCTGATTGCACCAGCGATTCTTTAAGTTCAATGTCTTTCGAGTCTGTGTCAGACATTCCATTTTCACTCGGTGTCAATTTCAACGTTCCCTTTGATAACCTTCGCCGAATAGTTTGCCAGGGGTTTACCCTCGGAGCTAAAGATGGAGAAGAACTATTTACCAAAAAACACTGGAAGTGTGCAAACAGTGTCAGGGAGACGCTGAGTAGTTTGAGCAACAGGAAACTGGATGGATCTGTTTCATATAAAAAAATAATAATGCAACATAATGCTGCAAAAGTTTGCAATGGAAGTACATTCGTACAATCGAATCCATTGTAACCGAAATACGTCCACTACCTTGGAACAATTATTCTAATTTGGTGCCTTACGCAGTTATCGCAGTATCTTCGACATGATCTCTCATTGTGCATCACATCTTAATTCAAAGTACAATCTATGAAATTATGAGAAGACGAAAACAACACATAATGTTTCCTAAAAGATCACTGACACTAAATCAATCCATCTTTGGCTTCTTTAAACTTTAGCTTGCTGTGTTCCTTTCAATAAACGACTACACAAAATGTCTAATATTTCAATTAAATTGTTATCATTACTTGCATATGCGGTATTGTGACAATACATGCATCAACTTTCAAACGAGTAATAAATAGGCGACTGTATCTTCAACCTATATTGTCTTACAAGTTAATGAATATTTACGGTAAATATCATAACATACCAATGTAGACATAGTAGACCCAGCAATTAAGGGCTATTGTTCACACTTTCTCACATTTACAGCAAAAAGGGTAGTTTTGCTAGTAAGGACAACGAGTATATGCGCAGACTGCAGGAACAGACGAGCTTCTACACTGGAGCAAATTTGCAGGTGTTTGTAATTAATATAGTAAGAATTGTTGACAACTGTTTTCTTCTCGTAGCATCAACAATAGGAAAAATAATTTCTGATAAACCATTGGACAATTGTACACGACATTCAAACGCTCCGTCTTTTGACAAAGTGGAAACTGCAAAGCCAAAGGTCTGCAAGAATGTCTGTAAACATGCAACAGAACGAGCGAGAATGTAGGAAGAATATCGCAACACACTAATTATAATTTTTTAATGAAAAATGTCTTTTTAAGACACTTCTATTACGCACGCGACTATACATTCATATCCAATTGCGTTCAAATACCTAAATTATATTGATGTCTGTAGTGTGCACACTAATGTAAACAACCATTGATAGAAATTGATTAAAACAAACAAATTTTCCGCTAAATATTTTTGCATACTGTAGCTTTCGGTTGTTTTGTTGCCTTTCGAATATTTCATAAGTTTGAGGTTTCTGATAAAATATAGTCAGTATTGTGTGGTATGAAATGAACGAATATCTCGGCGAAGGCAGGGTGGTCAAGAACACACAAAACCACACGACCTTTTACCACAGTGATATGAAAAACTAGATTTATATCAATGTGACACTACAGAGTACAACAAAAAATGCGTTGGCTTGAGCAAGATTTGAACTCGCATCTTCGGGTTTCTAGACCTACGCTCTACCAATTGAGCTATATCGAGCCAACTGCATGGGGATTGGTAGCGAGCCTTCTACAATTTAAGTGCACGAAATATTTTCGTGACGACTTAACGCTTGTCTTGGAGGACGCACAGTGTTTAAGTCTAGTTCAGAACCATCCAGTTGGCTCGATAGCTCAATTGGTAGAGCGGCGGTCTAGAAAGCCGAAGATGCGAGTTCAAGTCCCGCCCGAAAAATGAAATTTTCGTTGTTCTCTGCAGTGTATTATTTCATAACAAATCGATTGTGTAGAACATGAATATAGGTTAATGCCCCTCCCCCTAATTATCCAGTTTGCTACGATGATACGACGATAACCGCTGCTCATGACATTTTACACGCGACGTTTTCTCTCAGGGACAGCGCTTATTCGAGAGGGGCGCTTATTTCAAAGAAAAACTGAGACAGGCATTCTTGATATTCATTTTTCTGGCTGTGCAATTTCTGGCTGCTAGCTGAAGGTAAACTGTTTGGCATTTTATTCGAACAAGTACGAAAGTCATGTTATACCAGCATTAAACAGTTTCTTAGTTGCCACTTACAAACAAGAACAATGAGGTATAAGCGAAATAACAGCGTCGATCACAGTCAGGGTAAATTACTGTCTCTGCCTATCTCGTGTTCCGTCGTATTTGTTGATGCACAGAAATTAAGATGTAAATCGTACAATAATCAACAATTAGATTACGAGCTCGAGATTTCTATGCGGTGATAGTTGATGAGGGCGAAGCATGGAATATTCAGCAAAAAATTTGATTTTCAAGCAATTTTTTAAAAGAAATCTCTATAGGAAGATGATTTTTTCGCTACTCGCTATCTACTCTTGGTTTGCAATCAATCTCTCGGAATGCGCAAGACAATGTCAGCCACCCACGCCGGCTGGATCCAACAATCGAAATAATAACATGTTCTTTTGTGTTATACCTCCAACATGGCCGCCATGACGTTATGTGCAAACCATCAATCGAGGAATAGATAGCGAGTAGAGTAACCAATGAAATTATAGCATTTGCAATAGTATACTAGTATGATTCTACTAATATATAATATATTTAACGATTAAGAACACACCTAGTTAAGTACCCACGATGCCTCAAACTTGGGGATGCATGCGTTCGATTAATGTAGATCTCGGCGCATTAGGAGATTTTGCAACAATATACAGCACCGTTATAATCTATTCATCTAATGCTTTCATTCTCCCACTGGACAGCATGATTTCATGTCAAATTGCATCATATTCGTGTGGTACCTCTTGGAAAGATTAAACATATACACGTTTGAGGCAGTTTTCGGTGCATGACATGGTATTACAGCTTACTGGTGGGCCACCTCCCCCTGCATGTTATCAAAATGTTGTGAAAACGTCATTTCAGGCTCAAAAGCTGTTTTTATTATATCGCTTATAAATTTAGCAGGGAGGGATAGATACCTCTCAAGCCAATCTCTTAAGACTTAAAATATGCCTTGATGACAAGTAAATGTCAAGCATTTTTGCACTTAACCTTAGTAGAAGGAGAAGTCATAAGGGAACACATATTATATACGCTAGTTATTACATTTAACTAAAGGGGGTCGACTTCCGAAGACTATAATGCCTCTTATTTTAAAAGGTCGCTTGCTCAGCTTGAATGGAAAATTATCCATTTAATCCATGTCTACAAAACGGGGATAATTTTAAAAAATAACTTAATTCAGTTCTTCGCTAGAAACGCAACTCAAACGCTGCTGCAGCTGTTGAAATTGTCAGAAGTTGTCACTATCTAATTAAAATGTACGTAAATCGATGTAAACTGAGAAAAATTATATTATTAGACATGCACGTTGATTAATTGTAGTTATATTCTGTCCAATTACATCCACATGAATGAAGATGAAGGGTCATACACCGCTCGCGTACAATTTAGTCAAATTCAGGTCTGCAGTTGAGGTTTAGTGCATTTTTTGGTGCAGTTGGACTTTTTTTAGGACTATCAGGATGTAGTTTCATTCATAGTGAAGTGAATGTCCAATTATATTCTTATTCAGACTCAATGAATGTGACTACCATTGAGTAAGCTTTTCATACAATGGCGTAAATAAATGACGGCTAAAACATTCATACCAAAGGCAACAAATACACATCAAAACCAAAATGATTTGCCTTCAATTAGTTATTTTTTATAAGAAAAATAAAAGAATATAAACTTATCCCTCCCCTACATGCACGTATGACAAAGGCGTGTTAAATGGAAACAGCTTGTATATGGGCCTATCTATACATGGCTTCAATTTAGTCAACAATATATACGCGCTTTTCTATGTAATATCGCTTGATACTAGAGCAAGAAAAGAATGATCGTATACCAACCCTGATCGAGTTCACCAACTACAAGCCTTATACTTATGTGGTCTCGCATGCAGTATATACATTGTTTTAAAAACCTGTCTTTACTATAGAACTGTGGTGCCTGTAGACTTCAGCCTTTGTGTTTGATCGTCTATAATATCAATCACTTTCGCGTTAACTGACCTGATCTGGATAGAATTTTACGTCGTTTTAAGTCCCTCTTTCATAAAACGTCCGTTATACTTGCCAATAACATAGTTTCGCGCATGCCAAATGCCTGATTTTGATGATCTGGACTTTGTAACGCTTAAACTTTGCAACATTCAGCGGTGTTATTATCGTAAAAGAGATATTAAAATGTTCATTAAACACTCAAACGACAAAAGTCAACAGCAAAAGACAACTGGAAATGATTTGCATAGTGCGATAATGAAATAACGGTACCAGGCGGTTTCTACAAACACGGCATTCTGTACTTCACAATTACCGCAAGTCGGGGAATTTGTAAGTGGTAAAAATTATCAGCATTTACAATAGTCGTATCTTTTGTAACTCGTCGGTATTATGTCTACTGGTTTTATATAATTTTTCTCGCAGACAGAGTGATTTATACGTTCTAATGAAATATCACATGCACACAGCTGTTGTTCGTAGAGACGCGAATAAAAAAATTTCAACAATAAGCATCTTGTTCAGCTAATGCAAATATGTGAATAATCGTCTCGATTATATGGAGATGGGAAAGCAGTCTCATGTCTAGGTATATAGAACTGAATGTTGACGACGAAAGCATGAACTTTACTATAAACATCACATAACTGTCGCCAATGTATTAAGCATAGTAAAACATACCAGCAGGTACATTGCAAACTGAGAAAGTACAAAAAATCAGATTAATTTGAATAAAACACAGACTAATTTGAAACAGTGCAAAAATTGGAAATGCATGGCCAGCTATTGAACTCACACATGGTGTTATAATTGAGGCACAACGGGAAGTATTGCACATGCAGAATACCTCGCATGATACACGTCTCGGGTGTATAAAAAGGCAGACAATTCTGAAGCGGCTCTCAACTTCGTAAAGCGGCTTGAAGTGTGATTATACATTGCTTGGGTACTTACGTAGAATAAATAAAAATATTCTGAAATTCAAATGTTTCAAACCCAGGGGTGAGCGTATTTTGAAACACATTAAATGAAAATGGCTTGCCCGCCAAATTTAAATGCTTAAAAGCAGTTTTGAGTTGATAGGTAGAAAACACTCAAAACGTCGTGCGAACGTATATTTTTCTCAACAAGAATCGTTTTTCTAAAGAAATGTTTCAATTTTATTTAAATGTTCCTTGGGAGATGTGTGCAAATTACGTAAATACATAAATTAAACATGCACAAAGCTAATTTTGCTAAAAAATATGGCTGAAGTGCGTGACGTTTTGAACGGCTCAAGCAAAGTTTTTGAAGTTTTGTACAGCAATACAACACCCGACAAATTTTCCATCTACCAAGTCAAAATTACTTTTAAGCAGTCAATTTTTGCGCGCAAGGCATATTTAACTTGTCACAACCCCTCCCCCCCGGTATTGAAGTTTTAAATTTCTCATTTTTTCGGTTTATTCTGGATTATAAGTGCCAAGACAATCTATCTTAATAAAAAACCATCGTACATTAAGGCGCTTCGCGAAACAGAGAGTGATTACAGATTTGTCTACTTTTTTATACAACCTGTATAGTAAAAACAACAAACATGCAAAATCAGCTCCAGTGCAAAACGAGCCCCGGGCTACGGTATCACTAGCTTGCATGGCAGAACAAGAGTTTATAATTATTTTTTCATTGAGAAGATGTTATCTGAACAGAAAACAACAGCCCCCAATTAGCCGCAGAATTTCTCTATTATTTAAAATTACACTAACAAGGCAATGAGCTCAACCTTTAAGCTCAATTTCCATTTAGTCGTGAATGTCGTGAATATATAAAAAGTGACCGACGTGATAGAGTATGTCACTAATTTTAATACAGTCCAAAAAAGAAAAGGTAGATCTAGACTGTATCCCATTGTCGAAAGAACGACTTTGTTGATATTATCACATGTGCTTATCGCAAGATTATTCTAACAGGGCTGGTACAATCATGAGAGTTCGTTAAAAACCCAGGCAAATTTGACCGCAATCGCTCTCAAATTTCACCCGCCATGTTTGTTTTTATTGTTAAGAAAATTTGCACTCCCGTTTTTTTACGTCAAATTTGTTTTGGTTCTTCTGTTGTTACAGATTTTTGCACTTTTGTTACAGATTTTTGCACAATTTGTAAAACGTCTTTTGTGTTCGTGGCTGCACTGCTTGTTCCAAGTTGACGGAACAAGTTTAGAAAAAGCTGTTCACAACTTGCAACAAGCTTGGTGTGACAATTAGACTTGTTAAAAGGTTTTTTCTATCCCAAACTGATACAGTGATCGTATAACAATACTGTTCTATGCAAGTCTTGTATTGTATGTATAAGAGTTGTTAGCACAACCAGCAGACTAAGTAGTCCTCTGTGCACGCTTTTATTTCCACATGTTAATAAGCGTGAGCTAAAGCGTACTACGTTGACTAGAAAACAGGCTGGCACAACCTGATATTATTGTAACGCTTTCCACAAGTTTTCGACAAGTTGTTTCAAACTTGTTGACAAATTCGGACAAGTATGACGAATAAAACTTTATATAGGAAGATTTGCTACAAGTTGTGAAATTTCTAACTTGTATCAACTTTTACAAAGCTTTCATCATCTTAATACAGGTGACAGCACGCTCCGCAAACATATTTGACTTTTTGGGTCCCTAAATGCTCCTCTTAATGATCGCAAACACTAGATCGCTAGCTCGTTGCGAGCAATTTTATCTAATCTTAATGCTTGAAAGTTTATTTTAACTGCATACAAACACTTGCTGCGAGCTTGCGTTTTGATTTTGCAATGAGTGAAAGCGAAAATTCTTATTTTCTAAAGACATTTAAGGGGAAATGTAAAGGTTTTGATAAATAACCTTATAAATCTCCATATTTACTTTAGCCTAGTGTGCATAATCTGAAGGTACCTAGATTTAATGCGAATAAACAATGACCTATAGGTGGGTCCATAATCATCTATCAACTATACGTATACATGCATTAGTATATTACGTTACAAGACTGAAGACTGTAAACTTCAATGTTACACTCTCTATCTTTCATCCTAATCAATTCAAAACCTTGTGATCGAGGTAGACAGAAAGCTAGCCCCCCGCATCCCAATTTACAAAGGTTCTCTTCAGGGGATCTAGTAATATTTTTACAGTCAGTTTTTTACACAATCTAAATATTTTTTACAAATTACTTCGTTAACATTCTTTGTGGGAGAAGGACACACAAGCAAAAATCGAACCTACGATATCTGATACAGAATTAGCAACTGAGACGACAAGAGCGGAAAGAAGTTACTTAGACCTTAACTTTCTTACTAAGTATTAAGAAACATTTCGGCGCATCTCATTTACTTAAATGTCCTTTTATAAAACAATGTACCCTTGACGTGCATGTATACGAAATGTCAGTGTCGAACAATGAATTGCGTCGCAACCTGGGAAATACGCGTGACAAAATTAATCTCACTTGTAGTCGACAGAAAACTGCGTGATGTACCAAACAGTTTTGCGGTAGAAAAGTGTCAAATATACACTGTACCATATATAGAAATGATACTATCTTGTCTCGATCATGACTTACTGTAAAACAATAATCTGGGGGACTTACCTATGTTGACATCAACCAAA
The DNA here is from genome assembly GCA_963855995.1 of Muricea muricata. Taxonomy (NCBI): domain Eukaryota; kingdom Metazoa; phylum Cnidaria; class Anthozoa; order Malacalcyonacea; family Plexauridae; genus Muricea; species Muricea muricata. The sequence goes on from OY979717.1 coordinate 64,573,596, forward strand.
TCAGGAGAACTTGTAACATCTTCTAAGTTAACAATATACATAATAATTGAACCAACCTCATTCTTGATCGGAGCTACTAAAACGGAGCATAGAAATGCAGTACCTATAGAAATAGAAAATAAGCTATGAATTAATCCAAAAAATTTCAACTGAAACTGTTTTCCCAAAGTCTGCTAATGAAAAAGAGAAATTCTTCTCAAAAACAGGAATATTGAAATTATTATTCGTTTTTCCAAAACTAACTCCTCTATACATATACATAGATAACAGCACAAAATACTTAGAGGACTGGTATAATCAACCACAATGCGGCCGGGTTGGAAGAGTACCCAAATAAGTGAGCTAAACATTGTGTCCTGTATGCACCTTTAGTCTCCTTTGTTTTCTTGATTTCAATAATGACGATTTAGCTTATTTATTCGTGGCTTCAAAAATGGCAGAAGATATGGTGAAAGGTACTCCAAAATGTAAACAAATGCATGTACGCATTGCATTGTGGTTAATCATGCCACTTAATGCTAAACTTAGCGGGAAAAATGGTGCATGAGAGCTCATGTATACTGCATCGTGTAAAGGCAGCTCACACCATGGGCGGACCAAGGCCCGAAAAAATTTACGCGCTGCAATTTACCAGATCTCCAATGACGACAAACTGTTTATCTAAAATTGTTTATATCAGGGGATTGAATTATATTACTTATAATTAGGGTTTATATTATTGATAATTATTTTTAAACAATACGTTTGTGCACTTGTACAAGGACCCGTATTTTATTCTTGACCGGAAATTTGCTGCGATTTGGTGGGTGCAATTTTCTACTTTTGATGTATGAGAAAGATAGGATTAAAGGTGAATGTCGTTGTTGACGAGTGATGTAAATGCGAGGATCCGTAACAATTCCACTCGTTCACATCGTCCAAAAGAGATAGTCGCACCGAAATTTACAGCGGGCAAACATGAATCACCCGTGAAAAGATCTTATCTACAGGTTATTTGGGTACATTTAAACAATTATACAGACGGATGTTTTGAAAAATTGAACTATAGGGAAGTGAAGACATAGTTGTTTCATCATCTGCTTGTGTAGTTTCACTGATTAGTTAATTTTTCGAAGATTTAGGATTGGTACTAACCCTGGGTCACAATTTAAGCCAGCTCTATTACATGTTGTACCGTCTGTAAGTGAACGTAACATCTCATAACCCGAGTGCAGACATCTACTAATCCATGGTGAGCTAAATAAACTATGTTAAAGGCATAGAGAAACTATTTTTGTTTTGATAATATCAAATCATAACATGCCAATTGAAATACCTAATCAGTAACATACATGTATTATTTGCTTAAAAATTTTTTTCGCAGGGCAATATTTACCTATACCAACATGATTTTATCGGCGAACTATTAAAAAAATTAGGTTAATGAAACTCAAAAGTCAAAAGGCGAGTGCTTTCATTAAAAATACAAAGCATGCAGCATGCCAGCGTTTCCCACAAAACACGTACAGAGCTCGGTGAACAATTATAGTGAATGTCATAAAGATACGAGCAAGGCTATATAATCCTGAATACACAAAAGACAGATAAGACCAATTTGGGAAACTGAAACCTATCTATAGAATGAAAACAATCATTAGCCACCTTACTCAGAATAACTATTGAAGGATAAAAACAGAACAAACGTAACGGAAAAAATATACCGCGATATTTAAACTAATAATAGAATATGCATGTTTAACAATTTGAGGTGAAAAGAAAAATATTAAATTGTTTGTGTCCATATACCGTTGTCGGGCAATCAAAACCACAAGTCAGAATATGATCATCATCAAATGAGATCAACAGTAAATAACCTGATATCAATAATGAATATTTCACTTATTTTTCGGCTTCCTACAACATGAAAAGTGGCTAATATATGACTTGAAAAGAGCCATAAACCAACACAAGTGTATAACCAATATACGATATGAAAGCAAATCTCGAAGCGAAAATGAAGGCCGTTTTCTCACGCTTATACTTTTCTTGTATTTTAAAGGTATAATTATACAGTATAACGTCATCTTTTTTTCTTGTTTTGCATTGTTACAATACCAAATATCTCTAAAGCGGTAAATTCAACTAAGAATTTATATTTCTTTTCTTCATTTCAAGTTAAATTTTTCATAATAACTTCGCAGTTAAATTAAGTCCTTGTAATTAACAATAGGAGAAGTTGTAGTGAGCGCCGTCGAGAGTTCTGTCAGCTATAAGCGGCCATGCAATTTAATAGAATTTTCACACAGCAAGTTTACCTGAATGTATATACCACAGATATTAGCTAGAAAGGGGAATGGATTGGCAACGCTATTCAATGCTATACACGATCTTCGGTTCAGTTATTTTGAATAAACCGGAAACAAACATTGCACAACCCGCTATGGTAATTATGCGCATGAACGAAATTGAGTTCATGAGCATAATTACCATACAAGTTGGGCAATGTTTGCTTCCGGTGTCCTCAACTGAAGATATAATATAGATAACAAAAGAGTCGCCAATCCATCCCTTTTTCTAATATCTATGGTATATACGCTTATGTATTCATTTATTTATACGGTAAAATTATATTTAAAGGTAAAAGAAAGGTAAAATAAGGTAAAATACGGTAAAATTATCTAATAATAAACTTAAAAGGACATATAGCTATAATTATAGTACCTCAAAAACTTACCAATACAGTCTGTTTCACCAAAGGGAATCTTCAGGTGGTAAACCACCTAATCCACGTGCAAGAAGATTCCCCTTGGATGAAAAACTCTGTGGTGGTAAGTTTTTGAAATATTTTTTTGTTATACACAGCTAAAAATGAACAACATGTTCTGGGCTGATGAAAACAGCATTGAACAATGTTTTGCTGCCCACATTGTTCAATATTGTCAATAATACTGTTCAACATTGTTACATCTGATTGCAGGCTCAACAATACTGAACAATACTGTTGACAACCTTGAACAATGTGGGCAGCAAAACATTGTTCAATGCTGTTTTCATCAGCCCAGAACAGGTTGTTCATTTTTTGCTGTGTACGTTACGCTCTGTCTATATGCATACACTCTTCGCAAACTAATATATGCATGAGCCATGTATATATATATATATATATATATATATATATATATATATATATATATATATATATATATATATATATATATATATATATATATATATATATATATATATATATATATATATATATCTATTTGCATAAATTATCTTTTATCCGATACTTAATTTTTAATATTTATGCATGAAATAGATTGCATTGGCGAATGTTTTCGAAACAAACAATATACGTAACTTTTACAAGTGTGATAGAATTTTACATTACTTTGTCAAGTACTTTCGTAGTTGTTACCGTCGAGGTCATGCGTCCTCAGTTATCGATCTCCCAACATTGTGGTTTGCAATTTTTGTTTGTTTCACACAGCGGCAATGTCACAATGGGACATGAAATTTAAATTAACATGCTTCTGTTCGCTCGTTACCGTAAGCCGTCAATGATTCGAACAATTTAAATTGCTTGATAAATTTGAAATTAGAATGCGAAAAGTCTGCTGAGGTTAGGGGCGATATAACAAATCATTTCCAAACTTACTTACCGTTTTTCTTGTAGTATAATACTTGTACTTTCCTTTCATCACTTCCACGTAAGGCATCTCTGATCGTTTGCACCGCGACCGGGTCTGTTCCTTGCCCGCACAAGAAATCACAATTTGTAGAGTTCTGTAACAATTCCGTTCGCTTGTACCCAGTAAGAGCACAAAATCCATCATTCGAATACACGATAGGAATGTCAACCAACTGAGCATTTCCCAAAATGAAGTTTCGTTCAGCTAGGCAAATAGTGGACAAACATTATGTTACATTATATAGACAAAATACCGATACGAGTTATTTAATATTTGAATAAACAAAAATCGAGCTGTATACTCACGCGAGCCATCAAACTTTCTTATGATATTCTCGATAAAAACGTTTTGAGGCGACATAAAACCTTTCTTTACGGGCATGTCAGTCAGTATACGCCACTACGACATAGTGCATCCAACTCCTAGGACAAGAATGGGAATGCTATTACTATCACGTTATTAGCATATGAGCGGCTGAACTGCCAAGCAGTTCAAAAGAACAATGTGACGAATCTACAGCGTTTTAATGGCTATTGATTGGTCAACGCACCCGACATAACAAATTACTCTACTCCGAAAACGTTCATCGTAATATTCTATATAACACACTATCAAACATTTGGGACAGCGTTGTTTTTTGTTTGTAATATTTTGATCACTGTGACCTGCTAATTGTGACGGTATGGTGCATTAAACCCTATACAGCGCTTAAAATTTCCATAATAATGGACAACTCAGCTGTTTGTAGCGATATAAGCAAGCTTCGTTTATTGTGAGGTATAAACCAACTCATAGAACTCACTTCTTTTAAATACAGCCGCTTTGTTGTCGTGTTTTCAAATTTCCATGGAGCATTTGTTACTGTTTGTTTTACACGCATTAGGAATCCTGATGATAAATCATAGTTAATGAAAAATGCGATACAAACAACATACGACAACTTGAGAAAGTTTCATGAATAAACGATCGTAGTTGTGTCTAAACTGTCTCCACAAGAACGCTTGCACAAGAACGCTTCATGCAGCGGTATAGGTCGATTTTAATTTGTGATACGCCAGTTTTCATCAAACCGTCGTGTAATGACTTGCGGAGCCACAAGACAGACAATGCAAATGTTATGTATTACTAAAACGTTGTTATTTTAAATATGCCAGTGTGTACTACATGGTGTATTGGAGAATATACTTTAAATGATAATCATAATTGAAAGAATCTACCCCACTCTTGCAAGATAAACCGTTCTTTGAGACACGTTAATGACGACTTTAATAAATAACGGGTATAAATGTTTTGGACTTGTGGCTGACCGCCTGCAGTGCTAGTTATAAGCATTATAACAAACCCAAAGATATCACACAGTGAGTCTGTCTTCACTCCAGACAAATCTGGTCTGTTCACAGCGTTATTCAGGTCAAGAACTTAAGTAAACATGAAACACTAAGGAAAGTTTTCCTGATCTAAACGCCAGTTTCTAGTTCGATTAGGCGTAGATTACTCCGTTGAGATGTCGTGCGTCAATTATCGTGCTACAACAGACGTTTTTAAACAGTGAACTGAAAGCTTGCTAGTAAGCCTAATGTTGTGCGTTCATTTATGTAATCGCTACAAGTTCATTTATATAAATCGAGAGTAGCTGCGTTTCAGAGAGTCATACAAAGAAGAAAACAGTCGACAAGTATGCCAGTTCGGCAGTTCCTACAGTGATTTGATACCTATATACTCCAGGGAACTGATCAACATACAGCTGGCAACAGCGCATACACATGCTGTTACATAATGCCAAGGTTCGTATCGCAAATGACTACAAAAAACTATAAGAGAACTGGCATGTCGGCTATTTTTTACATCGCTGGCGTCTCATCTACGACGAACTTACAACCTTGTTCCCAGTAATGTCCCCTGGTCTCACTTGAGTGACAGTCGACAGGAGCAATCAAAGTACGAGCATGGACCATATCGAGATTTGCCATTACATACGTGCTTATTAAGCAAAACTATTGTTAATTTACTAAAGGTGAATACCAATAGTTATCCACCGGATAGCGATTTTCTTAAATTTTGTAAACAAGTTCAATGAGTGGTGAAACCCATATCCAAGTTCAATACTTTCATATAAAGTCTCTTTTTATCTTTTTTCTGAAGGAGTTTAAAAATCGCCATTACTCGTCAGAAATTGCTGCAATGCATCATCCCAAATAACTTGCTCGGAAGTTTAACTGAAATCCCATTGGAATTTGTTGGAATTTTTCTTTTAGACTAAATAACTTGAAAGCAGATTAAAATTTACGAATGCACATTGTTGGTCAAAAATACGTTACTCACTAACAAACTATAAAAGAATAGCAAAAATTTATGATTCCTTTTAGGTCCAAACAACTGCATCAAACGGCATGCAAACAACTGCATCAAACGGTATGCAATAGTAATTTCCAAATGGATAATTTCGCTTAATTACTAAGAGACAAAGTTTTCTAAGCTCCCTTACAGCTCAAAGAAGAGCAGTCTAGAAAATATGCGTTGACAGAAAAAATACATAATGAATTTCGAAAACCGAATAAGAAATTCAAATAATTTTTACGTCATAAACATCCGAGTAGTACTACTCATGCGGCATCTCATGCCATGATATATTTTTACAACAAAAAATTCGTCATATTGACATGCGGCATCTCATGCAATATGGAATACAGGAAATAAACCAAAACGATTGGGCACGAGACAGGTATAATTATGATAATGTATTTCCCTAAATGATGCAAAAGAAGTACAGATTTTTTTAAACCGTTTATAAATTATGTGTACACAAAATTTTGAGACGTGTACATGTGACCGCATTATTTGATTCATGATTGATTGTTAAAACGTAGGTCGTGGTAAAAAAATTATGAGCGTGCTACAGATTATTCATAAAATTTCCTTGTATGGCGGCAAGAAACGTTTACGGTCCCATCGATATCCGAATCGAGAGTATACTTCATCTTTCACGGATAAAACCTATTCATATACTAAACTCATTTATATTCTTTCCACGCGGAAATCTGTGGAATGAGTTTTCCAAATCATTATAATTTTAAATTTAACGTAAATTTGGTTGTTATCTGGAACCCCTCAACCGATATCGTTAATTAATATTTTCAGACAAACTTGCTATACACACACAAAACTGATAAGACGTAAATAGGCTTTTCTGATAAGAGATCGAGTTTATTCGACCATTAATTAAGCCTTCAAAAAAGCTGCCCAGTCTACCTGCTGTATACTGCTGTATCGTGCATGTTGCATGGTAGTTTTAGTATTCTGTAGAAAGTACAAGTCGTTGTAAGTTACAAATCTATGAAAATTAATTCGAGGGACACCATGCATGTACTCTTTGAATTTGAATTACGATGTAGTTTTTCATGGATAGCTATAACAAGAGGTGAAAATATTGGAAACATTTTCTTTCCTCCAAGTAAAGTGCGCAATTGTAGTGAATAGTATAGTCCACTTTCCCAGGTAAATATTTTACACTCCCCACCTCCCGCCTTTCTAATAGTATGTCTGCATATAGTTGTCTTTTCACAATTACAACTCTCGTCCGAACTTGTTAATCAACTTAAGACATCGAGTATGTACATTTTCGGCCATTCTCAATAATTTCGATTTTGGCATTGCAATAATTTCGATCACTACATTGACGCGAGTTTCTTTCAAACCATGATTTCTTTCGTCCATGGATCGGCATGTCTATGAATCCATAGCGTTAATTAAGGGTGGGAGATGTATAATAATGTATTTGCGTTCTACCCGACTAATCTCTTTTGAAATCAACCTTATTTCAAAAGAAATTCGTCGGGAAGAAACTGAATATATGAATATCCCCCCTAGCTTCGCCTCCGCATGGTTTTGTCTATTTCCGAGTTTTATCTGAGATGTGCATCGAGATAAAGAATTCTAGAATAGGGTTTTTTGTCGTATTTTAAATAGTGCGGAACTTTTAACTTAATGAACTGAATAGACAAAATTGAAAAGAAAATCAAAACGAACGCGAGAGGCTATAGGAGGCTGCGTTTAAAATGAGATGTAAACGAAATAAAGAGATACTACCCTTATAGAGCTTGGAAATAAAAGTGTATTTCTAAGCCGCCAGGAGGACTAGACAAATGAAGAACACGATCATTAATTTGTTTCTAGAATAAATCAGGCCACTTCAAGTCTTCACAGCATCGTCCATAATTTCCACGGTATAGTATACTTTGCATGCAGTACTTGCCAAAAGGTTAAATTTTTGAACAAAGTGACGAAAATCATCGGCGCATTAAGGCCTGGAGCGGAAGTGCATCCAGGACTAATATATATAAATATATATGTATATATATGTATATATATGTATATATATGTATATATATGTATATATATGTATATATATGTATATATATGTATATATATATCATATTTCGAGTATGTTCCCTGAGGTGATGATTAAAAGTGAAACATTGACCAAGTTTCGTTTGTGTGGTTTGGGAAGTGAGATAATCTTACGCGTGAACGTTTGCGTGCATTACGACACTTGCAATGTCACCTCGATATTCATAATGACATAAACTTCATAACTGTTTCTGATGAATTTATCAAAACAGTAAAAATTTTTATCAGAGGTTGAGCTTTAACTATATTCGTCATTCTTTGTAAAAGTATATATAAGTCCATAATCTTAGACCTTGCCATTTATTGCATTTTACGGCCAATAGCCTCGTTTTCACGAGCTTATTATCCCTCAGCATTTCTACACGTGTAATAGAACTGAGTCTGAGGATGAATTTATAACAGAGCTGGGCAAAATTAGGCAAACGTGAAAACGAGGCAATTTGGTCAAAATGCAATAATCTCTGTTCATTTCGACTATTTCTAAAATGTTTTGGCTTATAGTAATAGGCACTCTATCCCAAAAGTCGTTAAGACATCATTACAAAACATCATGTAAGAATCAGTGAAAAATGACCACAGAAATATCCAGTATCTTCCTATGCTAACAAATGTTCCGACTGGTGATATCATCAGACGACATCTTGTGTCACGCATTTTTAACTGCAGGACAACAATGAACTAATATTTTCTATAACATGCACAAACCGTATTTCGATTGTGCAAGCGAGGAACGGAAATTGTTTTACTGTGGTAAATGGTGTGAAATAAAGAAGTCTAAATGAAGACAATCAGGTGCGGCCATTCATGAATTATCTATACAAATGGATTGTTGAAATCAGCTAGCCTAAATCATTTAATATCAAAAAACATGACTAATAAGGCCTGATGCAATGTTTATACATACAAGACGGAAAAAAATCATTTAAGCAAAATATTGTAAGGTGTTTAATATGGCTAAAACTAAATCACACGATTTAAATCAAGAACTGCAAAATTAATAGAATCATGTCTTAATGCAAGCTTACACAGGCATATTTAATTATGAATCTACATTTGTGCTTGGACTGCAATTCATTCATAAGACCACGGTAGCCGCACTGCGTAAGAATATTGGTTTTATCAGTGCTGCAAAGAGCTTTAAGGATTACCGACTATAATGCTGTGCAGGCAACATGCATGGCCATGGGTTTTTGAAGATCATACACGCGGACTTGAACACGTACCCTAAAACACAACCTATATAACTAGACAAAAACTATGTATACTGATAAAGATATTCTGGAAAATTATAATAAACGTGAAAAATAAGAGGTCGAACAAAAAGACTCCATAGTCAAAGCATACTTTACAGCGTGCAGTTACTTTAGTACACAATACTTTAATTTGTGCAGTTCGTCGAGAGGTATGTGTAAAATCACAAACATATTCAGCAAAAATAATTTGACACATGTCCTAATCTAATGGCTAATGTAAATAAAGCAGCATGAATAGATTTCCGGAAACACGACAGTTCTGTTGTACAATCCTCAAGCATAATTAAACCAAGGCACATGAATCGTAAAATTATTAAAATCGAAGCAAGACATTGTACAAATAACATTAAAAATAATGGCGAGAATAAGCGTAATCTTATGCTGTACAAAGACAAACGGAATACTAATTTACCGATTACAATGGCGCAATGCACAAAATCGTTTTAAATACACAATAACTGCATCTTCATCAGGCGGGTAAATTAACGAGAAAAACATACATTAAAAAACTCTTTACCTGAAAATATATAGGAATTATATGTCCCAGAAACTGCTTAAAGTTTCTTATCGGCTAAATGTCCTCTGTGTTTTTAATTTAGAAACATAAGTTTTGAACACACGCAAAGCAACACTTCAATAATGTTGTTGGGCCTTTATAATCATTCTTATCTGATTAAATATCAATCATCAACGATCACGAAATCACGGAGTTTCCAAGTCATCTTTAAGTTTGCTTGTGTATTAATATTATAAATCAAGTGTTGCCCCGCCATAAATGGAAAAAGCTTCCAAAATTTGTGTGTATACCGTATTATATGTCAGAAAAATGCTGACCATAAATAAGCGACACTCAACATTCAAGAGTGTTTTCCAAACTAAATGTTAATTCAGACATTCCTTTTATCTAGCATATAACCTTATATATATTTACAACGTTTGCATACCAGCAAAGACTAAGATTTCTGAGAAAATAAAAACTGGTATTGCACAATGATTCATATACAAAACATTGGTTTTGAATTAAGGACTATATTCTACGCAAACTATTTTCTTACTATTTTTACAGCTCAGTCAATGCGTTGACTCCACAGAGATTATCAAAGAATAGAAAGGCTATTGTCATGTCATGTGAAATTTCTGACCTCCACGAGATATCTAACAAAGTGCGACAGCTGAGATATTTCGCACGCGCATGGCCAAGTACATCAAAACAAATCTTCTCGTATCTCGATTACATCTAGAAAAGAATCCTCACATCCGAGGAACGATATTTTAGTCAATCGTGTGGCCAAATTATCCGCCCATTAAGGCCTGTTTCAAACGTCGGACTTTTCATGTGCTGAGCCTAATGTAACTAAGTTAAAACAAAGAGTTCAGTTCATTGCATCATAGATTCGGCACTTGAAAAGTTCGAGGACTGAAACAGGCCTTAGAAGCTTCATTTCTTCAATTAATCATTTTGTCCTCGCAGTGCCTACTATATTCTTAATATTTATCATCTCTATTATAATGATCTCTGCCAAAACAAAGATATCAGCCTATTCTATATATTTCACATTCTTCGCCACATTCACATACTTTACACTCATGTGTAGCATTTTATAAAATGCAGATATATTGAGATTTTTAGGCTTGTCCAGTATAGAGAATGCATGGAAAAGTGTAGCCTGCAGGTGAGATATTCCCAATCATCATTATACAAAGTATAACAACATGGTTTAATCATTATAACAAGTTGTTTTGTATATATTTCAGCAAGTATGTATAATAAAATCTTTTCCTGTTTTAGTGAAGCTCGAAAATACTACCACCAATTATCTAGCTTGGTGTAAGTGCCATTCTTGAAATTTCGGAGTGTCAATTATACTTACTTAAGTAGCCCGAAAGTAGCTATTTGATCATTTTTGTGATGCGAGTAGTTCGCCGTGCGAGAGACTGTTCGTTATAGCTAAAGTGGATAGTCCACAGAAAACTTGTAGTCTCATTAGTCTTTTGAAATATGTACTGCATAAATAAGCTCCTTCAACGAAACATTTAATGAAATAAAATTATCTTAATATTTATGTATATTTATCTAATATTTTTTTCTTCCGTAAATAAGAACGCCAGTCTCATACGAAAACATTTAGAAGAGAAAAATATGGAAAATATCATTTATATTGTCGGTATTTTTTTCGATATCGAAATTCTTTCAATACCGCAACAGCCTAATACTATGCTCAGTAATAGTCATCATGCATTTCAAATGATTGGCTTATTCACAAGTCTTAAAGATTGTTTGATATTAAAATGTACGATAAACGGGAAAATTCTGAAATACAGATTGTTTTTCAAAAAGTCGCGTTCAAACTAATATTTCTCTAAATAAGATTGGTTATCTATATTTTAGAATAAAATAATCCCCGACAGTTAGCACAACCATTAATAATACAACAAATTTTATCACGTATGTTTTTTTTCTTATCTTTGAAAAAACCGTGATTTGAAAATGTCAACCATCAATTTCTATTTCCCTCTGCAGTCAATTTGATGTGTACAAATCAACAATTATTGGAGGAGGTTGAGCGGAATATTTAAAAATTATTGGATGAGGCTGAGCAGGATACTCAGAATTATTCAGATCGAGGTCAGCGTTATCATTCCCCACGAAAAATCGGCGATGCGAATACAAATAAAAAACAAATAGTTTTTAAACTTTCTTTAAAAAAAATAACGGCACTTTTGAAATTCATGCGAGATGCCGCTGAAAAAATACCCGGGCACTGCATGGACATGACAAATACGACATTTATTTGTCAAGGTCAAAATTTGACCTTGACGAATACGAGATTAATTTTGTCTGCGCCGAAATATGCATAATTATCTGTAGGCTCTTAACCAACGAGAATACAGGAATATAGTACATATAGTATTGTTTCTGACAAATCTTACACGGCTAGAATTATGCATTTTAAGCTTCCACGGGCAATTAGATTTTGTTTAACGTCAACGTTGGTCAAATTGCAAGAATGCAATGATGCTGGTTTGAATTTCAATAGCATCAGTTTACTCACCCTGTACTGTTTACTAAGTCACGATCTGTTCTCTGTAGACCCATGGGAATAAACCGTAATGAAATTCGCGGCTAATATGAATTTGAAAAGGGCATCAGTTTTTTTATTCACCCTGTAGATGTGGTTGACTGAAAATATTATAAAAGATAGCGATCGAAAAATCCCGCGCGCTCGTCAAATTGCTCTGAATGGAAATCTGGCTGCCTTTAGTCACGTTTTTTTTTCTGGGAATTTTTAGGCTTAAACCTCTGACAATCTTCATTTGAGTTTTGAAGCTCAATCTTCTCACAACCACAGTGCTCAGCGCAGTTGAATTAAAGTTGTTTTAGTTAAATTCGTAACGGATGGAATTTTTTTTCAGTCGGAAACCCGAGAATTAGAAAAAATGCCCCAAAACCACTTTGCGGAACAATGAAACTATTGATAGTATTTACATCACGGCGGCCATGTTGGAGGTACAACACAAGAGAATATGTTATTAGTTCCATTGTTGGATCCAGCCGGCGTGCATGGTTGACATTGCCTGCCGCGTCCCGAAAGATATTCATTGCAAACCAAGAATAGGCATTCTAGTGTGATAGTCGAACACAATGATCCGGAATCGCCGGAATCGCTCTTTTTATCTAAATAATACCGCTTCAAATCCTCTGAAGTTCACCTCAGAGGGTCTGAGGGGTTATTATTATCACCGCCTGAAGTTCACTCAATCTTCTCTGCAAAAACGGATCCAAGGAAAATCTCTGAAAAACCCCTGGGTAATTCATCATCACTTACACGTTTTTGCCCGGACTACTGACAACATTTTAAAATTATCTTGTGGTTCAAATTTAATACAGAATAACCAACCCTCCTAAAACATTGTTATTGGTTTGCGGTATAAATAATATACAATAGCACCATTTGTTTCCACAAATCAACATAAATGTACCATACGATAACAATGTTTCGAGTTGATGCTTACCTCAAATTCTCTAATGACGTCAACAACGTCAACTCAGATTACATAACTGTCCTATAAAAAATAGAAAACAAACCAATTCAAGAGAGAGAACTGCACAAACAGCTAACGATATATATCTCCCTATATCGCTACATGATTAGTTGGTTGCATATTAAACAGTTCATAGGTCGTCCAGTAACTTGTGGTTATAGCGAGGACGTTTCGTAAGCATCGGGTGAGACGATCTGATAAGAGGTGTTTATGAGGCACGGCTAACGACCAAATTTGCGCATTAATTATCACACGGCAAAAAATCAGAACCTGTTGAAAGCAGTGGCGGATCCAGGGTAAGTCAAAATAAATTATAGCAGCTCAATTTTAAATTCAAAATAACTTTATAACAATGTCATAGGTTATGAGTTTCAAAAGAATAAAATCTAACCAATGAAGTTGCTTTGAAGGTATTTTAAAATGTAAATATATCCTAGAATGAGCTGTGGTAATTTATTTTGACTTACGCTAGATCCGCCACTGGTTGAAAGCAGGATGACACAATGTTGTTGCGCAGCTTTGTTCCTGGTTGTCAGCAATATTGAACAATATTGTTGAGCATGAATAACCCGCAATCAGGTGTAACAATGCTGAACAATATTGTTAACAGCCAGGAACAATGTTGCCTCAACAACATTGTTGCATCATGTTTTCAACAACCTTTAAATGGAAACAGTGACTATAGATTATTAGAGAGCATGCTGGACGTGTGCTTATACAGTATTAACATATGAAACGAGACTTTCGGTTTGTATTTTTTACTCTTGCGTTTCCTGATTTTCTGAAGGAAAATAGGTAGATTTATCATAAAGCCCCGAGTAATTAGTTACCATACAAGATGTCCGGGAATCAAAGGTTTCGTCCCGTCATTAGCCAATTTTGACCGAACAATGTCGGTTTGCCAGCCCTTATTTTGAGCCCTGATAGACTAGGAGATATTTAGGATAGATCTAGGAGAGATTTTTAAGAATGCAAATTGCCGTTTAATCAGTGTTCTCCCTAGTAAACTCCAGTCTTCAACGAGACTTTTACACTTAAATTATGAGATTCACAGTACAGAGATTGGACGCCTACAAGCGATGCAAGTCTTTAGTGATGTCGCCGGGTGACTCATTTTTAAAGACAGGGATGACGACAGCTTTTTTGCCACATCGCGGAAGCAGAAGCCGGTTGAAAGGAGCCGTAGACATTTGAAGTCACATTAAAAGCCAAAATGTCAGCTACAGTAGTTGCTTTGATGAGGCGAGTTGGTCTTCTAGGAAAGACTTAGCTAGATACTAGTTCCACATTGTCTCACTTCTTCTTTGGATCAGGATTACGTTTAAAAAATAATGCAGATTTTTTTAACTTTCTCAATTAAAATTGTTTTCTGACCACAAATAAGCATTGTTCGACTTGCAAGTTATACTAACGCCTGCCCAGAAACTAAAAAGACCGGTTTACGACTACAGACGTGCAAATTTTGAAGAAATGAACCGTAACTTGATGAACATTAATTTCGAATTCACAAGCTCCAATAGCACCTCTGACATTAACGACGACTGGAATTTATGGAGAGACACTTTCTCGCGATGGCTGATGAGTATACTTCAAGAAAGATCGTGAGATACAATCCACCCTGGATTACACCTGCAATAATTTTGCTCATCAAAAAGAAAGAAAAAATACGGCGAAAAGTTCGTCGCAAGAATTCCGTTACCCTGTTAGAGAAATAAAAGAACCTCCGTCGCACCTCAAAATGACTTATCAAAGAAAGTGGTCAAAATTTCTTCGCTTGCCTCAGCAACAATCTACCTTCCAACCCAAAACTCTTCTGGTCCTTTTTCAAAACGTCCACCAAGTCCAGTCGCATTCCACAGCATGTACAGGGGGAGGACCGAAAAAAGTGGCCCCCTATGAAGATAGGGTTTTTAGACAATAATTTTGTAAAGCGTGCGGAAAACGTAGAGAAATTCATAAACAGGACTGTACAATTACCAAACATGACCGAAGGACTAACACTTTTGAACCTCAAGTGTAATTTTCATCACACAAACAGATAAATAATAGTATGTTTTGTGATTAAATTGAATAGTTCAAATGGCTTCCCATCAACCGTTGCTGCAGTTGTTTGGCGGTATTAAAAACGTTTTCACGTAATGAACACGTTAACAACTCAACATTACGAATAATAGAATTTGGAAAAGTTCCAAATTCTTAAAACTGCTTGGAACGAAATAAATGACGAATACTTGAAAAAACTTGTGGAGAGCATGGGTAGTAGATGCAAAGCTGTTATTAAATCGAAGGGAATGCCAACAAAGTACTGAAAATAAGACACAACACGATAACGAGAAATTAAGTTAATGTGACAATGGCATTGTAAATTGTACAAATGTGACGTAATGTTGAGTTGTTAACGTGTTCATTACGTGAAAACGTTTTTAATACCGCCAAACAACTGCAGCAACGGTTGATGGGAAGCCATTTGAACTATTCAATTTAATCACAAAACATACTATTATTTATCTGTTTGTGTGATGAAAATTACACTTGAGGTTCAAAAGTGTTAGTCCTTCGGTCATGTTTGGTAATTGTACAGTCCTGTTTATGAATTTCTCTACGTTTCCGCACGCTTTACACAATTATAGTCTAAAAACCCTATCTTCATAGGGGGCCACTTTTTTCGGTCCTCCCCCTGTATCTACCGCTGCAGACAATCCAGACTCCCCGCGTATAGCTTCACAAACATCAAATCAAGCTGCTAACATGTTTAATGAATACTTCTACTCCAAGTTTTTGAAAAAAGCTGATGAGAATCCAATCTCCACTTCACTGTATATCAGCCGAAACTATTTCTGGCATTATCTTAGATCCAAGTGAAGTGTACAATGCCCTATTCCGCCTTGATCGAAAGACGGCCTCACGGCCTGATAATATATCAATCCGCTTGTTAAAAGAATGAACAACCAGTATCACAACATCGTTAACATGTCTTTTTAATAAATCACTACAGCATGGTACTCTTCCATCAGAATAGAAACTATCTAACGTAATTCCAATTCACAAAAAGGGAGATAAAAGTTTTGTGAAAAACTACAGACCAATTTCCTTGTTTTGCGTTATTGCAAAAGTCTTGGAACGCTGCATTTATAATAACTTGGTTGATCACATTCAGAAGGTGATACCCCTTACACAGCATGGTTTCCTGAGAGGAAAATCTTGTACCGGCCAGCCCCTTCCCGTTCTTCACAGTATTAGTTAAAATCTGGATTCAGGAAAACAAACTGATATCCTGTACTTCGATATTGCAAAAGCGTTTGATATTGTGGATCATAATCTTCTTCTAAATAAACTCTCTGAATTCGGACTTACTGGCAATATTTTACAATGGTTCAAAAATTACTTGACAGGGCGCCAACAACGTGTACTACTCAACGGTGTCATATCAGATACTCTTCCTATTTCTCCCGGTGTTCCTCAAGGATCAATTCTTGGACCTCTTCTCTTCTTGACTTACGTAAATGACCTTCCATCATCAATATCCTCACCATTCGTTTGTATCTCCTTATTCGCTGATGACACAAAGTGCTTTTCCGTGGTTGAATCTCCAGCTGATGCATGTGCTTTTAAAACCGAAGCCAGAAATGTAGAGAAATGGGCTCTGAATTGGAGACTTAAATTCAATCCCCAAAGTGTAAAGTACTCAGCGTCACAGCATCATCCCATTGTAGCCGAATACACTATCAATAGTGAAATTATGCAGCACGTTGATACACAGAGAAATCTCGGGGTTACCTTTTCTTCTGATCTGAAATGGAACAAGCACATATACGAACAGGTGACCAAAGCCAATCGCATACTAGGCATGCTCAAACGATTAACGGTAAAACTCTTGAACGTGAACACCAGGCGCTGTCTATATTTAACACTTGTAAGATCCCATCTTGCATATGCCTCACAGGTTTGGAGTCCACAAAATACGACCATGTGCATGGAACTTGAACGCATCCAACGTCGAGCAACAAAATTTATACTGGCTCTTCCCTTCAGAACGGATGAATCCTATAAATCAAGACTCGTTACCTTGAAACTACTACCCCTCTGCCACTGGCACGAGTACCTGGACATCCTCTTTCTATTCAAATACGCACATGGTTTAGTTAAATCTGACATCTTACCGGAACAAATTGACAGTCTGACCACCACCTTCACTCTACGCTCAACTAATCCCGAAAGTTAGAACATTGTGTCACCAGAACAGTTACTTCGTACGAGTAACGCGAGTATGGAACACCCTTCCTGATGAGCTCCAGAAACCGGACATGTCACTTCTGACCTTCAAAGCATGTCTTTACAACTACTACCACTCAGCAACACTGACTGTATTTGATCAGGACAATATACAGACTTGGAAATCAGTTTGTGTAAAGTGTCATAAAGCAGGACAGCTTGCAGGAAGAAAGAAATGTTATTTTTTAATAATTGTTCAACGTAGCACAATTTTTTTATCTTTAAACCCAACTATACTATAATATTAGCATTTGGTGTTGTGTGTAGTGTGTATAGAGTGTAGTGTGTGACTCTGTAGTGTTTGACTCTGTAGTGTCCTCTCCGTTGGGTGTAAAACTTATTATGCTGCAGTCTTATTTCTTGTTATTGTACTTTACGTGACATGCGCTGTGGTAGCTGTATTCCTGAGTCGTTTTCTTGTTAGTATAATTATTGTGTTTATGTTTGTGTTAACAGCTAAAGTTAAATAAATAAATAAATAAATTAGCATACTGCTTGATTACGCAATCGACGGTACAATTTATCGTTTCTGTAAAAAACATTTTGTTTGCTTTATGTCATAGTTATCCAAGGCTTAATTTTTTTCGTTGTGCACGTGTATTTCAACTTCAGTAAGCTGAGGTTACACACGACGCCTAATAACGACGATTTGCAATAACAGTTACACAGAGTTTCATTGATTCGGCAGGCCTTGCATGAAAAATTATAACAGAAAATTGTTCCATGTAACATATTAACTTAAAGAAAGCAAGCCAATATGTGCATTCACTTAGAAAAAGTTCCAGCTTTTGTTCAAACAATGCAGTATGATACAGATTAATCCAGTTATAACCTCTTGACCATTGAAGAAACGACAAGAACTCCACCTAGCATTTTTCAGTGATGTGAGGCAACATACTAATCACATGTCTTACCAATATTTCCCTACTATACCGGTACTTAAAGCTGTCAATTTATTAGGACAATGAACAATGTACGTTATCTCTCTCAACCCTTGAAACAGTCGAAAGATCTCTGTGGAAGGGAGGTGGATAATTCTGGAATATAATTAGAAAAGTCTAATCATAAAAAAGGAATGGTCAAAAAAGTGAGTTTGAAAAAGAAAGAGATCAAGAAACACCACAGAGATGGGGACTGGGTGGATTAATAGATTAATGAAATCCAAGCAGACTGAGATATATTTTCTTACAGTCTGATGGTTAAAACCATAAAATGGACTCATGGCATACGGCAGTAAAACGGAGTAATCAATACTTCCAATGATTGAGGTTTGAATCATCACTGCTAAACTTGCATTGCTTAATCTGAAGAGCAAGGGAAGAAAAAATGCTATTAAATTGTTTGGAGTAATCATGTAGATCATTACATGCAATAAAATGAATAGATTTGTATCAGATAGATTTAGTTCCAAGGTCTTATAGATGCCCTGCATATGTACAACCCCATTAAACAGCTTGAGAAATTGTAAAAAAAATGAGGAAACTAGTCTGTTAGTCATAAAACATTTCATACAATGTTACATTAGTGTTAGTGTTTTTCATAGTGGAAGGTATGTATTAAATATGGAGGATCAATTATATAGGGTGTAAATAAAATTACCACAAGCGAAAATAGAAATAATTTTTGTAAAATCTCACATCACTATTTCAAAGATTTCCAAACCCCATGCCAAAGATCTTCGGTGTGGTGTACATGGATTCCACCCTGGTAAATGGCCAAACAACAGAGATTACACAAATGTTTGGATTTTGGTTGTTTCAGATATGGGGTAGGCGATTTAGCAAGCCGCATAAGGGAAGCACCAAATATATGTTTCTGCAAAAAAATATATCAACATGATGTCTGGGTGGACTAAACACGAGTGTGTTAGTGCAAGAAATGCAAGATAATAAACAATTATTGGATGAGGTTTTGGTATATGCGAAATTATCAATGTCGAGATAACTCTTACTGCAACATTGATAATTTTGCATATCAGAAAAACCGAATCCGAAAATAAACATGGTAGCAAAAGACTAGATTTGGAAAATGAAACAGAAAATATATAAAAAATGTTGTTGCCATGCCAACCATTGATGCCAACAAATACCGCATACTGTACACAGCAAAAAACGCACAACCTGTTCTGGCCTGATGAAAACTGCATTGAACAATGTTGTGCTGCCCACATTGTTCAAGCTTGTCAACAATATTGTTCAACATTGTTACACCTGACTGCAGGTTAATTCAGGCTCATCAACTTGTTCAGTATTGTTAACAACCTTGAACAATGTGGGCAGCACAACATTGTTCAATGCTGTTTTCATCAGGCCAGAACAGGTTGTGCGTTTCTTGCTGTGTAATAATCTGCACCCTAGGCTCAACATGCAGATTGCATGTAATCTGCAGATTGTGTGATAGTTCCATTTATCTGCATACAACTGACCAATCACAAAGCATAAAACAACTGTAATCTATAATAATAATATTTATACCTTTTAATAAATTTAGAAACATAGTCATGCAAGTTATCCGCTTCTGGAGCCTGACGTCTTTGGACGGGTGGAAGCGGGTTTTGTAAAAGGTGTCATATTGACTTGTCTTTTTGGCACAAACGTATATTTGATCTATTTCCTAACAGTACAGGAATGGTATAGGTTCCTTAACTCACTACCTGTCAAAAACAATAAAGTGAAAATCGACGTTTCAAGCAAAGGCCACTCGTCCTGAAGCTAGTACTTAGTAGTGACTATCAACGTCGATTTTTCTACGTGAGGTAGTGAAACAACATACACCTTTCGCATATGAGTAATTCATTTCAAAATATTATTTACAAATACCTATACATATAGCAGTTGTTATCTACATAATAACGGTAACAATTTTAATGATTTCACAAAGTAAAAGTGCATAAATGCCTTACCAGCAAACATATAAAAGTATTGATAAACGCACTAAACGCAGATTTTTCCGATTTAGAATTGACATTAATTAACATTCTGGAAATCATTGCTGATATTGCAATGTCAGCAGTGTGGCGTCAAAACTGAGCCCACAGAAACAAACAAGATGACAAAATGATGTACTTCATGTCTTTTCAGTATTTTAGACAGATGTTCAAAAATAATAGCATTAAAAACGTGGTATAAAATATAAAAGCATAGACAGGAGTGAGAGATGGAAAGTAAAAATTGTCCCCATATTCAAGTGAATTTCTTTACAAGACATAAAGCGTGAGTATTTTTGTTTGTACGATTACATGTAACTCGGTAACTCAGTCTATAGAATGTTTGTAGTTTGTGCTGAATATAAATATGACAGACACTATTGACTATTTTGACTAACAATGTCAGTCTAGTTATTATAGTTTTATGTGATATAATTTTTTAACTTTTAGAAATTTATGTCACTCTCTATTAACCATTCACGGACTATATAGTACAGGCCTGGCTGCCTGGGACAGGATTAGGGACAGGATTGTCAAAGACCTAATGCAGAACATTCTAGAAGAGCTTAGCGTCAGTGTGTGATGTGTCACTAGGCTAAACTAAGCAAACAAAACTGAAATACATTAACCAACTGTCAGAAGTTGCCTTGGAGCTTGGCAATTGCCACCAATGCAAATGCCATCATGGTAAATTACAGTTTTCATTAGACTGCTATGGAAATTCCCCAATATTCTGATGACCGATACTGAAGGCCTGATATTTTGTTGATACCCCATACATCATGACATTAACAATAAGCAGTCACAAAAGCAATTGATTGGTCATTCTTATAAAAACAAATTTGTCTGGTCATTGTTATAAGAACAATGCATTTGATTGGTCATTGTTATAAGAATGATGCATTTGATTGGTCATTCTAATTTCATGACTGTGTTACTGCATGACATGAACCCAAAAGTCGGAACATTTATTTAAAAGTACTGGTACATGTATGGTGTTTCCATATGGTCTTTCACATTTTGGTTTTTGACTCTTTGGATAAAAGTAGTTATAAAAATAGTTTAAGATCTAGTTATCTATCTTTTTATATTATAGAGATAAAATATATTGGTACTACTGATGACAAAATTACAAGTATTGCATGATATCTCTTTTTCAAGTGTCATACTGATACAGATAGGTGGGATAGCACAATATTGACATTGGTGCATCAATGATTTTCATAGTGTGCTAGTTGAATTTATTGTGAATTTACTTTGCATCAGGGTAAAAAAATACAGAGGCATTGCCAAGATACAACAGAAAAAAATCAAGCAATTATTTGCCAAAGGAGAAATAGTTGAGTTTTGAGGGTTGTTGACAAAATATATTTTTCTTCTCTGACTGGAAAGTTTGTACAGTGTGTAAGCAACAAATCAGTTTAGTCCAGTTATAGTCCTGTTTTGCAGACTTACAGTACTCTCAATAATGTGAGGGAGGAACGAAGAAACTGGCTTATTTATATGCATTAGTCAAATGTCTAGTAACCATTGTTGAACTAGCAGAGTTAATATCAACAACATTTGTGTGGCCTAAAAAATTTACTTGTGGTTCTGAAAATCGCTAAAAAATAGGGTTGGTAAGTCAAAAATTTTTTTTTCAATAATTTTTTTCATGGTTTTTCAGTTTTGAATAAACCAAAGATACATATCTTCCATTCCAAATTTAGGCAATTTGTTGTTGTCTCATTTAGGGCCTAAGCGTGAAAATGAGACACAAGACGCGTTATGTACTCGCGTTATACATGTTGAATAGTTCGTCTTTGAATAGTCGGAAGAATAAATTAGGGTCAGTCGGGTAAAACCAAATATTCAGCTTAGGAAACCAGACAATAGTTTATTATCACTACAATGTTCATTGCTGTACATGATCATCAATCATTTTGCTTGTGCATCTTCATTTTGATTCATCTACCATGAACTTCATCTACCAAATATGTCCATTGTTTATGCAGACTTACATATCAAGAATGATTGCTTTCAAAGTACAGACATAAACATTGTTACATTGCGATGAGGTGTTGGACTGTCAGGGTGCTTTGCCAGACAGCTTAGATCACTTACAATGAACTTCATGAAATTTCTTTTGTTCTCAAACTGTGTAAGCCACGTTCCCGCTCCTAGAACGTGCATGTCTCTGTTATAGAAATAAACGAGTAAAGGCCCGTGCAGAAAATCGTCAGTTTCAAGGCTTCCTAGCTATGTGTACTCCTTTTGCCTACTCTATGTGTACTCTTTTTGTAAGGTGTCATGGGGAATCACAAGTATGCTTTGCACTCAACGTTCTTGCCCACTTTCAACACTGATCACGGAATACGGCATGTCTCCGGATGTTTGAATGCTTTTAAATGAACTAGACACTAAATACGGCATGTCTCCGGGTGTTTGAATGCTTTTAAATGAACTAGTCACTTATGCAGATATTGAGAAATCCGTTTCGGAACTGTTTTACGTCTGAAAGCATCATTTTCCATCGCAACCAACGCGTTTTAAGCACACCAACAAGGCCAGCATCCCACAGAAGCTTCTCATTGCATATTTCATGTTATAATCTTCCCTGACAATGCCTGGTGCCTGGGAAATCAGAGGGGATCATAAATCTTTGTCAAATATCCCAACGTCTTTCGTTTTGTCGGCACGCCATCCTCTTTTTGGCTATCCAGTTCGTATTGTGTCCTTTGTTCCATTGCATTCCAAGTATTTTAGTCTCTGAAGGTGCTACACCTAACCGCGTCTTTCCAAAAGTCCTGTCTTCATCAAGGTTGGTGTGTCATCTACGTGCATCCGTTTGACCTCATGAAGCAAGAATGTGAGTATCGTGTATACAGCTTTCTTTCGCCCGTGTGCTTGTTAAACCACCACTGAGCATGTCATATACAGTGTACCCCGAAAAAGGCCACCTTTAATTCAAGCGCCAGTGCCGCACGTTCGAATTTGAATGCTTTAACTCCCATATGAGCCCATTCTGAGTTATTTTCGCGAAACGAATTCCAATCAACTTGCAATGTACGCATGAAAATTCTCCACAATAATGTTTTACGCATTCCTGGCCACATTAGGGGGTTAAAACATTCGAATGCTAACCTGCGGCACTGGCGCTTGACTTCAAAGAGTAGTTTTTTTGGGACACACTGTACAAAGCACACCCTTGAAATCAAAACCTGTTAAAAATAGGATGCAACAATGTTGTTGGGGCAACATTGTTCGTGATTGTCAACCATATTATTGAGCATTGTTACCACTGATTGCGAGTTGATTTGGGCTCAACAATATTGTTCAATATTGTTCACAACCAGGAACAATGTTGCCCCAACAACAGTGCATGTTGCATCCTTTTTTCAACAAGTCGCCACAACTCATAATTTTTGGCCGTGCACCTCTAAGCTCTTTCACATCTTTCGGTCGCCTCTTTCCTTGCGCATCCAGTTGTGCTTCCAGCATGCCAAGAAAAAGAAATGGTAAGGTTAGCGTGAGAATACGAACAGCCCTCTGGATTTCATCATTTCCTCGTTTCCAGTGAAACTGAATGCCATCTCTCTCCATGTCTTTGATACGTACTGGGAGGAAGGCTTGTTTAATATCATCATCCAATTGTAGTATTCTGTTTCACTTTACTTATTCACAAACCCTTTTCACCTTTTATTCAGTATTAACCTCATTGTTGTGCTGTGTTTGTTCTCCCCTCGAGCACATTGTCTAACCTCCTAATCTCACGTGACCTCTTTTTCTTGAATTAATTATGCTCAATTATATTGACTATACTACAATCCTCCTTTCTTAGTTTAAATGAATATGAGTAGATACGCTAGCTTCTTATAATTAGTTCATGGGTCCAAGTTCAATTGTTTTCTGCCTGTAATAACCCGGTGATTAGCGATTTCGGTTTGATTTTCTTAGTGGATGAGGAGACTAGGGTTCTCAACTTTTCCGTGTTGAACTACTGGGTTTTCTTTTTGGGGTCGGGATCAAGAGGTTTGTTTGCTGTGCTTACATGGTTATCAAATCGCGGTTTTCAGGCATTGCCTATGCTTCCTTAACAATGTCTTAAATCTTTTGGTCAACATCGTCGTATTATGGCTAAACTCCTGTTCCGTGACATAAAAAGCCAACCTAACTTTGTTTTTATGCAGTGGGTTCTCTTTATTTCCCAATCAGGGGAATCCATGCATATAAATGATAGGTCACAAATGTAAGGCACAATATTCCATCGCTAGAGGTGCCACGTATTGAAAATACCTTGCTCTTGATAAATATGATGATCAGTAGCGTAGCCAGCCCAACCATTTAGTCCCGCTATGCAAATATTTTCGTGTTCATTGACTGTAAAAACAATAAATTCCAAAGAAATGAATGATTATAATGATTTGAAATTTGCATAGCGGGACTAAATTATCGGGCTGGCTACGCCACTGATGATAACATCAAATTTTATGTAGAATTTGTAATAATTTTCTTCCTCGCAATCACAATGACAAAGTACTAAAGTGTCATCTCTATAAACTCTATAAAAAACATGTGCAAGTTATAATTACATTGTATTGCTATATTCCTAACAAGGTTAATTAATTCTTTGTTTAGAGAAGTGCGTGTGTCTAATAACTTGCCTATAGTTCACTGTATACAGAGTGTATAAAAAAGTAGACAATTTTGAAACGAAGTGCTTTATTAATATAGATTGCTTGGGTACTTGTGATGTTTGCAAACCTGGGGGTAAATATTTTCTAAAAATGGCTCGCGCACGAAATTTGAATGCTTAAAAGTAATTTTGAGTTGGTATAGTTAGATGAAAATATGTTAGATGTTTTATTGCTGTTGAAAATTTCAAGAACGTAGTGCGGACTTATATTTTTCTTAATCAGAATCGTTTTTCTAAAGAAAAATTCTACATGTCCCTTTGGAATCGTATGCAAATTAGGCAATTTTGGCTGATTTTGACTTTAGAGCATTACGTTTCGCGCGTAAGCCACAGTTAACTTTTTTATTTAACAACCCCCGGGCATTGAAGTTATAAATTTCTCATATTTTTTATGTATTCTGCAGTATAAATACCAAAACAATCCATTTTAGTAAAAAACTTCGTACATTGAGGCGATTAACAAAAAAGAGCAATTTCAGAATTGTCAACTTTTTTTGATACTGCATCCGGTAATTTAATAACTTTGATTTTAAACTGGCATTTCCTGATTTAAAATTTTAATGTGTTTTTTGTTATCATAATTAAAAAACTTATAACTTGAATTTGAGTAATGTTTTTTTGAAGGTACACTGTGCCACCAACACCTTTCTTAATCCCTGTCACTGTTAACTGTGAAGATCTGAGCTCGTTAATAAACCGTCTCTTGCAACAAGGTGAGTTGTAGCAAGAACAGTCTCTTGCAACTTTGGTAACGAATATATCGTACAATATTATTATTGTACTTCATTGTGGGAAATACGGCTGGTGTAAGTGGTTAAGCTTGGTTGTGAAACTTAGTCAGGTGTGGTGCAGTGTTTTTCGTGAGTTGAGTTCCCGCAGTTGATTTTTTCTGTGCTTCGAGGGTTTTTCTCCGGGTAGTCCTGTTTTCCTTCCTCCAAAATCAACACTGGCATTCTTGAGAAAATCGTTAAATTCGCTTGACCTCACAATTTCTTTTTCAAGGAATGTGTGCATACCTTCACTAAATGATCCGAATATAAATATGAACAGTACCTCAATATCTATTGGGTAGTAACTTTTTTAATCGTTTTAAAAATGCTCAAAGATGCAAGCCTGACAACGATAAAAAGAAAGCTCAACAAAAAAATAATAAATTTTATATTGGTCAGCCAAATCAATGGTAATAAAAAAAGTAGTGAACCAGTTGGGTGGATAACGCTATTCGGTCTTAAAACACGGCCGCGGATTCAGAGAATTCCACCCAGATGAATCATATTTAAGTAACATTATAGCAATTAACTTGAAAGTACGAATCATATTTTACCTCGTTTGTTTGTTTATTTGTTTGCTTGTTTAATAATTTGTAAAACGCTTTAAAACACAGTACAGTATGCAATGATATTGTGTTGCGGCATATTTTGATATATTTTGTGCTATGTGTTTTGAAGAAAGCATTCTAAATGAAGATAAACAAGTGGAGTTTGATTTTCTTATTGCTGGCCAGTACATCACAGACACTTTGCAGAGCCACATTGCGTCAAATGACGTCGGAACAGTAAGTTAAATATACATTATTGGCTCATGCATTTGTAATTACGTGTGTCTGTGTTTGTCTTTATGTATCAGTTAAGCGACGTTTGGCATAGAATGTGATGGATGTTTGTTTGAATTGTTTAGGAAGATGTTATTGAAATAGAATATATAGAGAAACAGTCTGCACCATGGCCTGAGAAGATGATGCTTCAGAATGACTGGGTTAGCTCAATATCTGTTTCTAGTGGATGGTAAGTCTAATGTGTCTTTCTTGTCCTATATGATCTTTGACAGGAAATGTTTTCATGTTAAGAGTGTTAGCTACAAAAACCAGGTCAATCAGGAGCGTAGTAATGTCGTATTAGAGTAATGTAGAGCAGGGTGGTTTCATGGCAGCCTTTTTAACATCACTTTTTTGTAAAATTGCTTACCCGAGTTTATGTTGCTTCTGTAATTTCTTTATGGCAAAGTGGCAATAAAAGCAAACCAAAATGCTAGCACATTCATATAAGACAAAATAAAAACGTCTTTTTGGGAAAGTTGTTATTATTTCAGTTGGAAAGAGCTATATGTACATGGCTGGCTCACAACCTGACTTACATCGTATTGTAAAATAACTGTACATTTTAATGCGAATTTCTAGCATTTTATCAGGAAGCTATGATAACATGGTTTATTTGTGGGACATGCAAGGTACATGCAGTGTAAAGTAAATTTTTGTTTTTTTTCTACTGAACACCAACAAAATGACACTGTTTAATCATAATGCTGTAGGTAGTTTTTTTGCCAGTCAAGTAAAAACTTCTTGTGTTCGTAGGAAACTGTTTAAACTCTGTAAACGAGCACGCACAAGCAGTGAAGGCTGTTGATTGGATAAGAAAAGGTAATATGTTACTACATATATAGTTCCAAGCGTTGTACCTGTATTCGTTGAATATTTGGTCAGAAAGTGACCACTTAGCCGATATTTTCAGTTCATTTACTGTATATTATATTGCAAGTTATCAGATCACAATCTTCAGTTCAATACCCACTGACTATGCATTGCATTATTTCAGTGTCGTTCATAAAAATATTCATATATAAAAGTATTTGTTCTAATACCTGCATGGTATTAATATAGTATAACAGCATTTGTGAAGTGATCAGAACCTTCTGTTTAGTTCCACTTTGAGATTGTATTTATCAGCACAAGGGTATGAGACTTTTTGTGTGTTCCTGGCTTTAGATAAAGAAAAGGCAGTTTTTATATCTTCGTCACTTGACCAAACTGTAAAAATATGCGAGGTATGTAGTGTACAGTACCAGCTCGGCCAGGGCTCCCAGTGAGTTTGAAACGACTGTTGCGAAATTTTTATCCCAGAAGAGAGAGCATTTTCCGTCATAGGTTAACTTGGACATGCAGGTCCAGACATTAGTAATTACTAATCTCTTAATTCTGGAGATTAAACATTTCAAGCTTATTTAGGATTGAAATATATTTAAATCTGCAGGTAAAAGGTTGTTGATTTTAGATTCAAGAATTGTGGTGCCAAATATTTATTTCACTGTAAAGTCCGTTTCTCAGAGTGACTTTCAATCAAACGAGATGTGTTCTAAAAGCAGACTTTTCAATTCAATAAAAGCGAAAAAACGGTTTAGTCCCTGAACAGCCTCGTACTCAGGCGCTTTGATTTTTTATATAAATACAGTTATGATACAGTATATGTGCATAGGGCGTCCTAAAAAAACCGAAGTCCAACTTCTAAGATTGATTGCTGAATGAAAACTTGATCATATAAAGTGATCCCTGAAAACAGTACCATAGATTTAAATTTTAATCGTTTAAGCGAGTGGACCAGGAGACGAAACACGGATTAAATTTAATTTTTTGCACTATATAATGATTGTGTACATATTCAAATTTTGAAACTTTGTTTCTCTATAGTGTCCATTGGACGAAGGCGGGTCATCTTGTCTGTACATTTGTAAAGGCCACACAAAAAGTGTAGATTGTCTGGCTGTTCATCCAAATAAAATGAAGGTACGAACCAACGCTCTGATTTGCTTAAATAAAATGAAGTATTGAAACTAAAGTATCAGTTGCTTGTTGGGATCAAGTTATAATGGCAGGATTAGATTAGGGTTGGAATAAAATGCATTATATTTTGCATTAGGGCAACGATTTAAACTTGGCCAATGTCGAAAATAACAGCTGGAAAGTAGGCTTCCCTCGAAAGTAAGCGCTCCATCAAAAGTAAGCGCACCGTATTAAGGCCACTAATAAGACCCTAAAAATATATGCTAAATTCTAACACATCCGCACAAAAAATGCAGTGCCATTACGCATGTGAACAAAATAAATACTCCGTTTTAAATTATTCTCGCCCACATGTCTTTCACATTCGGCCTCCATTGCAAACTTGCAATAGAAAGAATATTCTGCACAACATTCTTGTACATTGTTATGTCTGTTCTGAAGTGTTTTTTTAATTGTAAACATGATAGTTTTGTAGTGGTTCGTGGGATAAAACACTTAAATTATGGTCGTCAGGTAAGAAGCTTTAATGTTGTTTCATGCATGAAGTATATAATGAACAGGCTGACCAGAAATGGGTATAAAATAGCCGCTGTCTTCTTGTATTCTACACGCTTAAAAATTACGAGTTGTTGAAGGTTGTGGAAAACAGGATTGAACAATGTTGTGCTGCCCACATTGTTCAATGTTGTCAACAATACTGAACAAGTTGTTGTACAAATTTGTGTATATAGATTTGTCTACGACCTATAATGATGGCGATGAGGAAAATGTGCAGAAAAAATCTAAAACTGATCTTGGATCTAAAAGAAACATAACAAGGGTAAATGTATAGACATGATTCGCTGAAAAACAAATTCACAATTTCGCTTTGGTTTCGCTTTGATCTGCTCTGTGGTCAAATTTTTAGCACTGACCGAACAAGCACACGCCGGTAGTTTCAATCTTATTACCTATTTAACTTGTTTGTTTTTGAGAGGGAGAAATTTATCTTGGTGTTCAATCTTGATTGCAAAAGGACATTTCTTTTTGGACTAAAAAATAATCAGTTTTTTTAAATAATCAATTCTCAGTGCTGCAGAGTTGAACACATTGTGTTGCAGGAGATCTTTTATGTATAAGTTTTCCTCTTCTGTTTTACAAGTTCACTGTTCCTCAACCGCGCTTCGTCAATCTTTTCCTGGATATAAATGATACTGAGGAGGATCTTTCACAACTCGCTGGTCGATACTGGAATTAAGATGAAATTCGTGGAATCGCAGATCTAATCTCTATTAGTAGTACTGTTGCAAATTCTATAATTTGATTGGCTACTGTACTCGTTATATATTCCTCAAAAGATAGCGAGTAGCGAAATGATATTTTCGTTGATATTTTTTTATAAAAGACTTGCTTAAAATCAAATTTTCTTGAATATGTCATGTTGGATTTCTCATTGTACTAAAACGATTAGATTACTCGGTCTAGATTTCTATAAAATGATAGATGATTCGGGTTTTGCCCTCATCAAATATCACCCAAGTTTATAGAAATCTCGAGCTCGTAATGCCATTGTTAATTAGAGTAGATCTGAAACGCACACAAAGGCAGCTTTCTGTCTTTTCTAGACTCCATTGATGACGATGGCTGGTCATACAGAAGCTGTGTCGTCAGTGCTGTGGACAGAGGAAAGCGAAATTCTCAGTTGTAGTTGGGATCATACAATACGAGTGTGGGAAGCTGAGTCTGGAATTAATAAACACACCCTGGTAGGTATGAACGTGTTTGAGAAAATGCATGCAGCCACTGAGAGTATAGTCAAGTACACAGCAAAAAACGGACAACCTGTTCTGACCTGATGAAAACAGCATTGAACAATGTTTTGCTACCAACATTGTTCAATGTTATTAACAATATTGTTCAGCATTGTTGAGCCTGAATTAGCTTGCAATCGGGTGTAACAACGTTGAACAATATTGTTGGCAATTTGATTGGCTATATTGTTGACTGTTTTTATCAGGCCAGAACAGGTTGTTAGTTTTTTTGCTGTATATTTAGATCTAAATGCTATGTTTTTCGAACTTGTAAATGACAATTGAAATATACTTCTCTGTCCTTTCGTTGAAGCTACCTCGAAGTCCTTAAAAAGTTAAAGTGCCTAGATATAAACTTTTGTAGCATTTTATATTCATGACGTTTTATACACGTATTATTTTTCTTTTCTATCATAGACTGGAGGGAAAGCGTTCAACTGTATTTCATATTCACCCCATTCTAGACTGATTGCGTCCGCAGGTGCTGACAGACATGTTCGGTTATGGGATCACAGAATACGAGGTAAAACACGTACTAGCTTTGAACACATGCAGCAAATGCTTTGATATATGTCAATTCATTCAAAGTTATCATGCAATTGTATACACATCGTGAAGGTCCATGCATGCAGGTTATTTAGATTTCAACATTGACAGGAGTAAAATTTAGAGAACATTGATGTATGTTCATATATTAATCTGGAACTAAACTGCATTTTTATTAGATGGTGCGGTATTTCAGAAAACTCTGACATCTCATGATGGTTGGCTATCGTCTATAGCTTGGTCACCCAGCAATCAGTACATGTTGGTATCTGGATCTTATGATCAAACTCTTATTCTTTGGGATACAAGAAGGTTTGAATGCAAAATTTTCGTTTCGTATCTGAAACACTCAAACTACTAAAGACTAAAACCGATCACAAATAGATTGAAGATTCATTCTCATTTGAGGAAATGAGATATTATCCCTACACGAAATGCGAATAAGCCAGCGTTACAACTTAGAAGATAAGTTTAATGACACACTGCATGTATTTTGCAAAGCCGAAGCTGGCCATGCGGAATTATTGAGTAATAAAGAAGCATTTTCTGTTTCTCAACACGGGCGAGATTCCAGATTTAAAGCGCGCGACCGCTCGACTCGATAAAACGAGTGCTTTAAAGGGTAATAGCAACAAAATAATTCTTTGCTTATTTCAAAGAGCTTTAAAAATAACTAACAACGTCTTTTACAGATTTTTCATATCTAGCTTCACTCGTGATATTTTAGCTGAAACACACGAGCAGTCCGCCGCCTGGATTTTCAAGAATATGCATGTTTACGTCACAAGTGGGATCACGCGACATGTGATTATTGACAAGCAATGTTCAGAACGAATCAGAAACTCGTTTCTATTCGCTAGTGATATCACATATTGAGTAAAAGCATTTTGGCCAACTAATGTTTGTTACTTACTTTCTTACAAGAAATTAAGGCTTATCCCACTTGTGACGTCATGTAATAAGTTCAAAAATTTATTCAAGACGGCGAACAACTGACATGTTTGAGTCTAAATGTCTCACGAATCAAGCAAGATATGAAAAATCTGCAACAAGTTTTGCTGGTTATTTCAAAAGCTCTTTCAATTGAGCAAAGAATTTTTTGTCGCCAATTTCCTTTAAATAACTTGAAACACGACCTTGCCTTATTATAGTATTCGTTTTATAAATAATATTTATGTTTTATGGTTTTATAACATATAAGACTATAGTGTCATACTGCACATGAGAGATTGTGCCGTGGTTGGCCAATATAACTGGCCAGCATGCAATCTCATAAATTATCTCATTATTTTTCAATATTTAATGATTTTTTAGTGTATCCACGCCCATACACATTCTTCGCGGTCATAATGATAAAGTGATGTGTGTCGATTGGAGAACAGAACAGGTTGCTGCCATTGATGTGCAATGCATGGTGGTCGATTATATATCATGTGAAGGGTTTCCATTACCTTCTCAACTTTGTATCTTTTTAACACTTTTTGTGAGCGGTTTCCGCTCAGATGATTTTCCATGCACCCTATTTCACAACAGACGGATGAAGTAGTGAACTTTATTTCTTGATGTCTTGTATAGTTCGTGATAAGTGGAGGAGCAGACAATCAGTTGATCATTCATCGTGTTTCCGGAAAAGATGAAGAGATGAATGACGACTACGACGTAGATGATTGAATCCATATGAAAGGGTTTGGCCCAGAGGGTTCGCCCACTGTTACACATTTGTCTTCAAGACAACAAGGAATCGTTTCCTTTACAATAAAATAAACAACGTACTTTCGATGTATATATTGAGAACATCATGGTGCAAAATAAACAAATTAGTTAATTAATCTTTCTCGCGTTGGGCTTTCTCGCCCTTTTTGGGGGTGCTGACTGTCCCAAGTCTGTGTAATAAGTATAATAAGTGTGGTAAATTGATAAAATGCACGCCATAAGAACTTTCAAGAACACTTCTAAAATTAAAGTAATTCGCAATAAAGTGTGCATAATAAGACTTTACACAATTGAATTCTGTTTCATTATGCACACTTTATTTGAAATTATACTTTAATTTTAAATGTACTAAAACTATCAGCCGGTAAGGATTCCAGAACACTTCTTTGACGTGAGAAAGGCTAGTTAATTAGTCAAATAGTACACGTAGTTTTACAACAGCTGTACGTATTTTTACTTACATATGTGCAGGTGGAAATCCATTTTGATCTCAAATTGCTCTTTCCGCAATCAAGCATTTTTCATACGTGCGTGTACGCACAGTTTAAAAATCTTTCTGTTTATGTACGGTACTAATTACCTTAACGAACACACAAGGAAACTTAGGTAACGTTCCACACTGTCATTTTATTGAACCGGTTATTTCATCAACAAAAGTTAACCTGCATACACGTTTGAGCGAAAAAACGCATCGTTGTTAAACAAACTTTAAACGGCATACAGGTGCCCCCAAAAAGCGGATAGTAATATAAAGCGAATTAGACAGAATTTGTAAATTTCTTAATGTTCCGCTTTTTTGGGACACCCTGTATGCTCTTTCGAAGTAAGAAGTGTATACAAACAAAACGCGCACGTATGACTATGACATCATACATGCTAATTACTTGGGTACCCTCTCGAAGCGGGGTGACTTCTGCCGGCAGTTGACAGTGTCTTGAGAAAGTCTATACATAGAAAGTCTGTACTGGGACTTGAGAAAGTCTTATGTCTCAATATCTCAAATACTAAGATAAAATTGAAAAAATCACAAATTTTTTAAATAATAATAATACGCTATCGCCGTTTTTATATTTATTCGAAAGGTTTTTCTGCATCGTACGCATGTTAAAACTCAACTCTACGTCCTCCAGCAGGAATCTACCGTTTCTGACATTATTATTATTATTACAAAATTTGTATGTTCCCCAAAGGGCTTTTCGACATACAATTACAATACACAATTTAAAATAAAACTATGCTATACTATTCAAAATCTAAGTTTTGATTGTCTATTAAAACCTTCATATATATGATACTAAGAATTTAAAAAATGTTCTTTTAGTTTTTCCTTAAAAACCTTGAGTTCTGAAATCTCCTTCAGTTCATCATCAATACCGTTCCATATCTTAACTGCGCGATAATGAAATGTTGTTTCCCCTGCAGTAGTTTTATAGCTTGGAATATTTAAACAATGGTTATTTCTAGTCTGTGAATCGCTTTGTGAATTTTATGAATATCAGATCGCTTTGTGAATTTATTTGCAAGATAACTTGGCACAAGGTTGTTCAGACATTTATAAGTCATTATCGTGTCTTTGTAAATGAGTAACTTTTCAATAGCGCATTAATGCCATAAAATCGTAATGCGCATTGCGTAATGCGGTAAAACCGACATGCGCATTAATGCCATAAAATCGTAATTGTTTCCCTCTTATCTTATATTACCACCCTCAAATACGCATAAATTACGATTGCTCTAGTCAGCTCCACCCGTAGCACAGAATAGAAAATAAACAGAAGTGCCACTCGAGTCGGAACCTTTGAAGTTTGTGTCGCGAAGCATTACGCATGCCCATTATGTTCTGGCCAGTCAATTGCATAAAAATAGGAGGACATGTCGCACTGCTGAGTGGCCCTATTGTTTATTCCTTATACTGTGCCAGTGGTCAGAGCAGTGCTTACCTCCTAAAAATGGGCTCTGACTACGCCCCTGCTATCTGAGCTCATAGACATGGACAACTCGGCCTCGTTGTCTAACTGTAAATTACATATGCAGCGGCGCCGCGAGGAAACGTTTTGTATTATATCTAGTATTATACTCACTAGGCAGAATCAATTCATCCAAATATCTTACTGTAATATTGATCTATAGTACACTTCCTCGTCAATATGACTTGTCTTATGTGTCCTGTTCCTAATTCAAACTTCATATTTGCATTGACTTGGTATCGTTTGGCCTTTACAAAAAAGGTTTGTTTAAATTTTGATCATTGAATTCGGCTATACTATTGTGTGCACTTATTACATAAATATTAAAACTGCAATGATCTTTAACTACTTAATTATTCTGCGAAGGCAAAGTGATTATCGGTGAATACCCACCGAGTTAAGTACGCAAAAATGTGGTTCTGAAATTTTACACAGAGTAACATTCACTGGGTTAGATTTTTACCACCAAAATGGTAAAACGGTAAACGGTATTTCAAAGACCTGCACGTGAGATAAGTTAGAAAACGTATATCTTTCCTCCTGAATTCTTCTCCACAAAAATCAACCAATCTTCACTGGCGAAATTTGTCAACTTGTGTCATATTTATATGGTCAATGTCTTTAGAGACGAGGTTAAAATGTGTAGGTGGTACTTTACTATGTTTCTTTATTCAACTCTGTTTTTGTTTTTTAACGAATTTGCCCTGCACAAATATCCTTGGAACATTAATTTCTTCCTTCTTATTTACCGTTCTTCGCTGCACATAACAGCAGTTAGCAACTTCATAGCCAGTATCTGTGAATAATTTCGTGAGAAATTCTGAAAAATACAAATAAAATTGGCAATCATTGACATCATTTTAGTTTTGCGGAAACACTGCGTAAATGTATTTAGAAAGCTTTCGATCAGTAAACTTGGATCTTAATTATTAGGCCATTATTAGCCTTAGTAAATATCAGTAGTACTGAGAGTATATGGTTGCTAATCTTTGAGGGAGGACGGTCGTTCTAAACTGTATGGACATTTAGGTAGTAGGATATGCTGTGCATTACTGCGTTTTTAATTCAGTTGTTTGTGTTGCTGACTAGTACTTTTTATGCGAGTAAATTTAATACACAAAGTCTTAAGCTCAACTTCAATTACATACCAGTTGTAAAATAATAAGCCCTCGTGCCATCTTGACGCACGTAAAAATTTTCTGATATCTTATGACCTTTAGAAAATCTCAACATAGCATGGTCGTATATTCCGTAATCCCGAAACAAAACGACTCCGCCGGGCTTCAGTACCTAAAATCAGAAGATAAGAAACACTTGGAATAAGATAGCACAGTCAACAAGCATGATGTATGTGGTACGTGTGTAAGTGTGTTTGAATGTATGGAGCGTATTCTGACATTTTTGGGGCGTGATTTTACATCAGAACATCCGAGTCAAAAGGTGGTACCTTCATAGCAACTTCTAGCACTCAATCTTACTTAAGCCGGTTTTCCACCAGCGATTTTTTTCTCGCGAAGCGACTTTTTCTCTTTGTTCTTGAGCTTTCAGCTGCAACCATGCGGAACTAATTGAGCTTAGACAAAAGAGGAAAGTCGCTTCGCGCGAAAAAATTCGCTAGTGGAAAACCGGCTTTAATAGGAGAGTCGAGTGCGAGAGGAGGAAAGGCACTTCCCTTCCATCCACTTTTTGAGGGCCTTTAAGTGGAGAGGCTGTACAGTGTAGACTCAGCTTCTTTTGAAACAACGGAAGATATATATTTACCACTTACAGCAGCAATGTTTTCTAATGCTACCAGCATTTTCTCAGGTGATATACCAGACATGACAAAAATAATGGTCACAATATCAACAGATTCTTCACGTATTTGTGTAGTGAGTTTATCATGTGTGAGATCACACAGGAACACATTCATCCTATTAGAATCATAGCAAGCATTTTCCTATAAAACCAAATATAGATAGAGCGTCAAAACTATACTGGAATGTTGTACAAGGTCTTTTTCCTTCTTGGCTTCTTCCAACTATGATTAATGCTCTTATTGACTGATTTTGGTTTGCAGGGCAAAAATGACAAAATGTTTATCGAAGATGATAATCAAATACCTATGCAAACATGTAATTTCGAAGAAATCAATCAATTTTCAGGTTTTTCTGTGCAAATTATCATCACAAGAAAATTCTTCATATTAGATCATTTTCACGTATTGCAAGCTTTGCTTTATTTATGGCTTTACATGTATGAATGTGACGTATTACTGCACCACTTTGACTTTTCTAAATATAATCAGTGATTGACAAGTTGCTGGCAGATATATTCAATGTTATAGACCACAAGTGAAGATGGTGTGAAATGAATTTATATATTATTATCTAACCTGGACAAATTCAACAGCTCTCTTTGAAAAGTCACACGCATGAATAAATATTGAT
The DNA here is from genome assembly GCA_963855995.1 of Muricea muricata. Classification (NCBI taxonomy): domain Eukaryota; kingdom Metazoa; phylum Cnidaria; class Anthozoa; order Malacalcyonacea; family Plexauridae; genus Muricea; species Muricea muricata. Next base: position 64,610,845 of record OY979717.1, read on the forward strand.
GGAACCTCTTCTAACAATGGAAATATAGTGTTTCCTACACCACAACCAACTTCAAGTAATGTTTTTCCAACAAGAACTGATGTACAGCAAACATAAAAAAATCCAGAAGAAAAATGAACTGAGAATCAGCTGATTGAGATATAATTGTACTGCCGGTACTCTTGAATGATAGCATACCCCTTATACCTTATCCCTTTGTCCATTAAAATCATTGGGTGTTAGAATAATAAACAAAATAAATAAACTAAAGTGCATCAAAGTCTATATCCACACAATACAAGTTGAAAAATATGCTACCGTGGGAATCAACGCTATGATCTTTAGATGCTATGTAGCCCAGTCCAACGCACTTTATCGTTTAGGAAAAGCCTAGTATGTAGAAGATGATTTACAAACACTTTTCTGACTTGTGTCTTTAAAGAAGATACGAAAACCAAGATAATTTAGCACTCATGCAGTATTTCCTCATCAATCTCCTAAGTTTATCAAATTTCAAACTAGTAGAAACATTTCAAAGAAAAAAATCATGTGGGTAGCCAGGAGCCAAGACAAGTCATGGGATGTAATTGCTCCTTGTTAGAGTGGTATTTCACATTGACAATACTAAATCTATTGTGAAATGTGAAATCAATAGTACAAAATATTTCAGGGAAAGGGAAAGATTTCAGACATCAAGTACTAAAATTATGTAGTTAGTTGTTTAAATTACTTAATGGAAAAAAATACTTGTGTTGTGATGCAAAGCGGTAATGTTGACTCAGTTGTAGAAAATGACAAATAACAATTCATAATCAACTGGACTCTTACTTTTGGCACCTAATGTAGATTCACTTGAACTATATGATATTTGAATCTAGTGCCTTTGATATCAATGTAATCTTAAATGTGATCAGGAATTTTTATGTAATATATATAATTCCTTTTTAATGCCAGGTTATTTCCTTTGAGAACAGTAACTTAATATTTTCTAACCACAGTATCACCAATTACTTATGAATGTGTGGACAGTTATACACTACATTAGATTCTGGTCAGACATATATAGCTCCAGGTAATCCGAGCAGATTATTGGGCACGAAGTTGCAGATGTATTACAGGCTTACAATGATTGCTGTGACCCTCTTCTCTGCTCAATATGCATGACATAAAGGGTGTCCAAAAAAAATACCCCCCCCCCCCCGTAAAACTGTGGAGGATATAGTTATTTAAGCAATGGCTTAGTTTGTAAATTGTTACTCTGTAGCGAAAGTCTAACATCATATCGTCCTGAGTCCAAATTTTGAGATCAAAATGTCTAAATGTGTTATTTTTGCGGCAATTCAAAGAAGCAGGGTCAAAATTCTGAATTCTGATTGTCCAAGTTTTACATAATTTATTAACATTAAAAATTCCAAGAGGTTACAGTACAGTGTGAAATTGTTTAACAACACATTTAATTAACGAAATAGAACTAGCTTAAATGCCGTATCATCATTTTCTTCCTTCAACATGTCTGCCTTCAAATTCCACGCATCTTATTGCTTTTGTTCTCATGTCTCTCCTGGCCCGTCTAGCCATCTTCGTTCGTCGTAGTGTTACCAACTCATTAGCGATTCGCTCTCGTAGCTCGTCAACGTTAGCTGGAGGCATTTTGAAAATCTGGCTTCGTGTTTGGTGATAAGATAGCACCATAACCTTTCTTTGCTCCGGAGTAAATTGTTATCCAACCATTTTTGAAAACATGCAGATAACGCAAAAGAATGGATTGTATTTTCCCTGCATGTTTTATTCGTGTTCTTGTAGCTTTGGTAAAATAACTTAAATTCCCAAGGGTATTTTAGTTAAACTAAAATCGTCTTATGTTGTGACATTTGAACTAGTTTACGTTCTATTTCGTTATGTATAAACCTTGCCAATTGGCACTTTTAATGTTCAAATAAATTTTGCAAAACGTGAACAAGTCAGAGTTTTGACCCTGCTTCTTTTGGGACACCCTGTAGACTTCTATCATAATTTTGTTTGTGGGTAGGGGAGGGTTACACAACAGCTTTTTGTCCTGGCCCTGGGTCCATACATGTGCAAAAACTAAATGCTACCCATAATGAGTAAATTTCTATTGTTACATATGTACATGAATTGCTTTATCTGTATTGTTCTACATACCTTCATTAGAACACAATTCTTCAAATTCTCTGCATGTCCAGTGTCTATCTTTGAAAAAATTGGTTGAATTGCGCTTATAAAATAAGTCCCAGTTACGTTGAGCTTCTTTGTCTAACTTGTTTTTCTTAAATTCTGAGACTGGACTAGAATCATTTTGGAGCTTAGCCTTCTCATCATCAGTCAGTTTCCGTGGACATCGTTGGTATTCTTGAAACTGTTCTTCCATGATCTATGCCATAGGTTTAGGCAACAGCACGTCGACTAGGATAATATAGAAAAATATTGACTGGGTATATTTACCCCACTGCCATTTATTCTAATCTTCTTTAAGACCACCCATGTTCATTTGGATGTGAGGAGGCGCCCATCATATGAGCCAGTGTGTTAGTTTGTCTGTTGGTAACTTTTTCCTCAACCTCAGAAGCCAGATTGCAAAGTTTGATTTATGGGCGCGGAACGTTAGGGTTGTTCCTTGTAATTGCGTGAAAATTGAAAGGGGGAGTGTACACTAAAAGAAGAGCTATTGAGTATTCTCTGGCACAGAGACAAAGATAGCTTGTCAGTTATCACCTTCAAGTCTTAGGTTATTTCGTATGTAGCCCTAACCCTAACCCTAACACATAATTTGCATATATACAGTTATGACCCGTAACATAACGAAATAACGAAGTCTTATACCTCTGTGTGATGTTTGAACATTGGGGACATCGGTGGGCACTTGGGAATAGAAACAGAAGGCGCGAAAAGGACGGCTGCCCAAGCATCATGGAGAAGCGAGAGAGAGAGAGCTGATGTAAGTGTTAAAGTGCCTATCACCCAATTTTTTTTATTTTATTAATGAAGGCTATACAGTCCCCTGAATAAATAGCCAATATATCTTTTTTGGAAAAAATCGTTTCATTCTACTTTTTTTCGCACAAAACTGTGCTTTTATATTATTTGACCGAGCACGACGTGGCCTGGTACCTGTGACGTAGCAGGAGTAAGTTGCGTGATATACTTATGAGTATATTTATAGTGGAGGTGAACACATTTCAATCATGTTTTTGCGTTATTTGTTGCATTTTATGACTACCTAAATATGTTTTTGAGGTCTTTGTGTTTACGATCAATGCCCAGTTTCTGTCTAAGCAATTATCTTGCTGTCCAGTCCGAGATTATAGTGAGAATGGCGCAGATGATAGGAATGAAAACAAATGCGATATTGAAACTACCCATGTTGAACCATGCTCTCTCGCGAACTTATAGCGGACAAAGTATGGGTAATGGAACAAGAAATGCACTGACAAGCGGAGAAAGATTTTAAATACTCAATTGCAAAATGCCACACAACACAAACTACATCATGCTATTCTCACATGGTACGATTCCATTTCAGACAACTCGATACACGCGATTTTTGTGATTTTTATAGTTATCATATATCTAACACAAAGTGATCCTATAACGGAAACTATCTACGCTCTTGCTATTGCATGAATATATACTCGTATTTTCAAGCAGTTTTTAGGACAATTTAGTACATATATATAAATATATAAACATAGTATCAGATTACCATCTCGCGCCCCTTTCAGGGCTTCAAAACACACTGAGACTGTTGCCGCAAAAAAGAGTCCAGCTCGTGACTGGTTTTTGTAAAGTTTTCTTCAGGCAGATCTTTCATATAACGTATTCAAACAAGTACGCATATTTTTCAGGCAAAAATATGACAATTGAAGCAGTCTGAAGTCTAAACAAATCATGAAACATAATATGTACATATTTTAACTAAAGCGCAATGCTGTCTATATAAGCGCAATGTTGAGCGTGAATATCACTGTTATCATTGTTAACATTGCTGGGTTCCGTTTCTGGCTGTGTAAGTGTGTATATCATAGGAACAGCATTCTTTCCCACACTGAACGACTAACGAAAGCCTGAAAGGCGATGTATCAGTGAGAGACCATTTCCACGTTTGGCTTGTCTTGTACGCACTAAACGCCAAAGTCTACCTCTTTTCTTTTCTGAATCATTATATTTATGAACACTAACATTCTTGGAAGGGTTAGAGACATTTGAACAACCAGCTGCTACACAACTATTGCACATTTTCTCTTGCAAAAGCCAAGAAAATTTCAACAACGGAAAATTGCCGTATAAATTTATATAGAATTTACAAATTGCTACAAGCGCGAGTTACTCCTGCTACGTCACTCGACAGGCGGTTCGCAAGAATCTAGCCAGTATAATTACTCTCAGATTGGTCGGCAGGCGCAGTAATTATACTGACAGATTGGACCAATCTCGCCAATCTCGACAAGAAATATACAATCTAGTACCAGATTCCCGTAAATACTAAATAGCGCGGGCAATATGGCGGCTAAAAAGTATGGAGGCGCGGAGAGAGAGAAAACTTCGTTTGGAGATTCTGTGGATTCAATGCCAAAGTAGAAATTGATTTAACGGCTGAAATACCGAACAACTGAAAGACTTTTAACTGTTTTAGCACTGTAGTGTGTAGATGAGTGGAATCTAAACTTTAAAGACATATAGCGATATTTAGCAAATGTTTTACTAGAAATGTGACTTCTATAGTTCTATACAACATCATGGTCATATAGATATCGTTATGGAAAACTGTTTCTGCAGAATTCCAATCAGAATAAATTTTATTGTAGTCTATATGATCTTTTATAAACGAAGTAATCGCTGTGAATCTATTTTGTAGCCATTGGTAATCCATTGTATTTATGTATACATATATTTATTAACAATTCTGACATAATTTAGATATTCTTATAGAAACTTTAATACTGAGTCTTGATGCATATTTTTATGCTTGTATAGTGCAAACTCAAACGGTTTAAGAGTATTTTATTAAAGTATTACTATGAGATTTTATTTATGGTCATCACTATACTGAATCATCAATTAGCCTGTAAGAATTCCAATCTTGTATAATGTAAATACTGTGATTTGGTTTATGGTCATCTCAATATCACCATATTGAACCATGACCCTGTAAGAATTCCAATCTTGTCTAGTATTGATACTAGGAGTTTGGATTTCATCTTCATATCACTATATGCGGAGCGACTGGAATTCTTATGGCATCATGGTTCCATATAGTGATACTGGCATGACCATAAATCCAATCTCAGTATTTATATTAGATGAGATTGAAATTCTTAGAGCATCATGGTTCTACATAGTGATATCAGTGACAAGACCATAAATCCAATGATGCAATGTTGCAGTACTTATACATGATTTGATTGGAATTCTTACTTTCTAATGATTGCATATAGACCATATAGTGATAGAGACATGACCATATAAATTTGATATAACAGAATTTATGGTTGTATATAGTGATATCGTCGTGGCCGTATAAACCCAGTCATATAGTAATTATACCAGATGAGATTGGAATTCTCACAGCCTAATGGTTCCATATAGTGATGTTGGCATGACCATACTAAATCCAATCTGAATGTCTCATTATTCATACTAGACAAGATTGAAATTCTCACAACCTCATTGTCGCATATAGTGATATCAGCATGACCATAATAAATCCAATCTTCTCTAATATAAATACTGTGAGACTGGATTTATATGGTCATGTTGATATCACTATATTGAACCATGGAGGTTGTGAGAATTCCAATCTCGTCTAATATAAATACTATGAGATATGATTTATGGTCATGTTGATATCACTATATTGAACCATGAGGTTGTGAGGATTCCAATTTTGCGTAATATAAATACTGTGAGACTGGATTTATATGGTCATGTTGATATCACTATATTGAACCATGGAGGTTTTGAGAATTCCAATTTTGTCTAATACAAATACTGTGAGACTGGATTTATATGGTCATGTTGATACCACTATATAGAACCATGAGGTTGTGAGAATTCCAATCTCGTCTAACACAGATACTATGAGATATGATTTATTGTCACGTTGATATCACTATATTGAACCATGAAGTTGTGAGAATTCCAATTTTGTCTAATATAAATACTGTGAGAATGGATTTATATGGTTATGTTGATACCACTATATTGAACCATGGAGGTTTTGAGAATTCCAATCTCGTCTAGTATAAATACTATGAGATGATTTATGGTCATATCATTATTACTATATAGAATCACGACGCGTAAGCATTACAATCTCATCTATTGTGAGACTGGGTTTATGGACATGTCAGTATCACTTTATGCTAACGTGAGTTTCTGAGAATTCCAATCTCGTCTAGTATAAATACTATAACATTGGATTTATGGTCATTTCATTATCACTACATGGAACCACCACGCCATAAGAATTCCAATCTCGTGTAGTATAAATACCACAAGATTGGATTTATGGTCATATCATTATCACTATATGGAACCATGACGCCGTAAGAATTCCAATCTCGTCTAGTATAAATACTACGAGATTGGATTTATGGTCATATAATTCACTACATGGAACCATGACACCGTAAAAATTGCAATCTCGTCTAGTATAAATACTACGAGATTGAATTTATGGTCATATCATTATCACCATATGGAACCATGACGCTGTAAGAATTCCAACCTCGTCTAGTATAAATACTATGAGATTGGATTTACCGTCATATCATTATCACTATAGGAAACCATGACGCCGTAAGAATTCCAATCTCGTCTAGTATAAATACTATGAGATTGTATTTATGGTCATATGATTATCACCATATGGAACCATGACGCCGTAAGAATTCTAATCTCGACTAGTATAAATTCTATGAGATTGGATTTATGGTCATATCATTATCACTATATGGCACCATGACATCTAGTATAAATACTATGAGATTGGATTTATAATCATATTATTATCACCATATGGAACAATGACGCTGTAAGAATTTCAATCTCGTCTAGTATAAATACTATGAGATTGGATTTATGGTCATATCATTATAGTCATATCATTATAACTATATGCAACCATGACGCCGTAAGAATTCTAATCTCGACTAGTATAAATTCTATGAGATTGGATTTATGGTCATATCATTATAGTCATATCATTCTCACTAATTGGAACCATGACGCCGTAAAAATTCCAGTCTCGTCTAGTATAAATACTACGAGATTGGATTTATGGTCATATCATTATCACTATATGGAACCATGACGCCGTAAGAATTCCAATCTCGTCTAGTATAAATACTATGAGACTGGATTTATGGTGATATCATTATCACCATATGGAACAATGACGCTGCAAGAATTCAAATCTCGTCTAGCATAAATACTACGAGATTGAATTTATGGTCATATGATTATCACCATATGGAACCATGACGCCGTAAAAATTCCAATCTCGTCTAGTATAAATACTATGTGATTGTATTTATGGTCATGTGATTATCACCATATGCAACCATGACGCCGTAAGAATTCTAATCTCGACTAGTATAAATTCTATGAGATTGGATTTATGGTCATATCATTATAGTCATATCATTATAACTATATGGAACCACGACGCCGTAAGAATTCTAATCTCGTCTAGTATAAATACTACGAGATTGGATTTATGGTCATATCATTATCACTATATGGAACCATGACGCCGTAAGAATTCCAATCTCGTCTAGTATAAATACTACGAGATTGGATTTATGGTCATATCATTCTCACTAATTGGAACCATGACGCCGTAAAAATTCCAGTCTCGTCTAGTATAAATACTACGAGATTGGATTTATGGTCATATCATTATAGTCATATCATTATAACTATATGCAACCATGACGCCGTAAGAATTCTAATCTCGACTAGTATAAATTCTATGAGATTGGATTTATGGTCATATCATTATAGTCATATCATTCTCACTAATTGGAACCATGACGCCGTAAAAATTCCAGTCTCGTCTAGTATAAATACTACGAGATTGGATTTATGGTCATATCATTATCACTATATGGAACCATGACGCCGTAAGAATTCCAATCTTGTCTAGTATAAATACTATGAGACTGGATTTATGGTCATATCATTATCACTACTAACCACGACGCCGTAAGAATTCCAATCTCGTCTAGTATAAATACTACGAGATTGGATTTATGGTCATATGATCATCACCATATGGAACCATGGCGCCGCAAGAATTCCAATCTTGTTCGCATAAATACTACGAGATTGGATTTATGGTCATATGATTATCACAATATGGAGCCATGACGCCATAAGAATTCCAATCTCGTTTAGAATAAATACTACGACATTGGATTTATGGTCATGAGGTTTAAAATTAGAGTTTTAATGCAGAATTTATTTATTCATATCACTATAAATACAATCTCAAAGTATTTACATATACTAGACGAGATTGGAGTTCTTACAAGCTAGACGAATAAATAAATTCTCAATGAAAACCGCAATTTTAAACCTCATGACCATAAATCCTTCTCTTAGTATTTATACTAGACGACATTGGAAATCTTACGGCGTCATGGTTCCGTATAGTGATAGTTATATGACCATAAATCCAATCTCGTAGTACTTATACTAGACGAGATTGCAATTCTTACGGCGTCATGGTCCCATATAATGATAATGATATGACCGTAAATCTATAGGACAGTTCAGCGGTTTTTCCACTGTGCATGCGCAGAGACGCAAAAGGACACATGTTGTTGTTGTACGTTGTTGAAACTTTATAGCTTTATATATTATTAAATAAATTTGTTTATTTTCGCCTTGTTTACACTGGTGGCAGCGGTAAAACAGTATTTGCTATGGAAGAAGAAGCGGAGGCCGCTCCTAGCACGTCAGAGAATACAAATTTCAGCGGATTAAAGATTATTTTGCCTACTTATGACGGCTCTACTGACCCGAAATCATGGCTTCGTCAGCTGGACAAAATTCGAAAAGCCAAGAATTGGTCTGAAGCACAATTGATTCTACAAGCCCCACTTCTACTGAAAGATCGAGCAGATGAGTACTGGGAAACTATCGAAGACGATGTGACAACATGGAAAGATTTTAAAGAGAAATTTACTGCGGAATTTGGAGAAAGGAAAACGGTAGGTGAACATTTAGCTGATTTGACCACCATGTCGCGTAAAGTAGATGAACCTTTGGACGTACTGTTGGGTCGCATCAACACTAAATATGGTAAAGCGTTTCCCACGGCCGATTTGACAAAAGATGAACATAAACAACAAATTACTGAACATTTTGTAAAGGCCCTCATATTTGGCAGCAATTCCGCAGATGCAAAATTAGGTCAGCATTTACAAGTTCATAAAACAGATCTAGCAAACCCTCGGCTCATGTTGAAAGCTGCCAATGATTTGTTACCTCTGTTTGTGGCTACTCTCTCAACGAAACCAATTCGGACTGTTAATGCTGAACCATCACTTAGTGAGCAGGAGTTGGATAGCTTAGAGGATCGTATTGTAAATCGACTGACAGCAGTCTTACATTTACCACACTCCCCTTCATCGCAGGAGAGTACAAAGCCTTGTGATGAAGATAAAAATTGGCACCAGGAGAGGCACGACAACAAAATGCCTATTCACAACAAGAAAAATTCCTCCTGCTACACATGTCAATCACCCCAGCATTTTGCTCGCTCTTGTCCATATAGAAATGCTTGTCGACGATGTTGGAAAGAGGGACATCGCACTCGTGAATGCCCAGAACCTAAGCCATGCCCGTGTCCTTTAAACTTGAAAGGGCTGGGAGAGAAGCACCACCAATAATTCATAGTACTCTCTCAGCCCATTCACAGTTATTGATGACCGACATCCTTGTAAACAATAAAAAATTGAGATGTCTTTGTGATACTGGAGCCGAAGTTAATTTGTTACCGTTAAGATTTGCTAACCGGCATGGATTATTGTTAAACAATTTGGATGGGGTTAAACCAGTCAGTGTGGATCAAACGCCTGTGAACTGCTCTGGTGTTACTTTCACGTCAGTTAAAATCGGTACAAGCAGAGTAAGTACGAAGTTTTATGTTGTGGAAGGCATTGATTATGGCATTCTAAGTTTTCCATTGTTGAGTCAGTTGGGGGCCATAATTGACTGTAACAAAAATACTGTTAGCATCAATGGCATGCCCATTACAAATATACCACCCACTGTTCAAGATACAGTAGTTACAACTGCACGAGTCTGCAGAGTACAGTTGACCACTTCAACTGTAATACATCCGGGACAGGAAAAACTTTTGTCTGCCAAACTTGTTGGGCAAGATGACAGTCCTTTCGAAGGAATTGTAGAGCCTACCCCTGAGTTTGTAAGCCGAACTGGCTTGGCGGTTGCAGCAGTAAAGGTGCCTAAAGGACAAACAACAATCCCTGTATGTGTTGCCAATGTGTGGGATCACCCAATTAAAGTTTGGAGGTGCCAAACTGTTGCTAACTTATCAGAGACTGATATGACAAGTGAACCAACTTCACCGTCTGAGCTTGTAGCCCCGTATGATCCGGTTCTGGAGGCCCACATTGGTGCAGGACTATCATTTGAGCAGAAAGATAAGTTAAAGCAGTTACTTCGGACAAATGGGGATATTTTTGAATCTTCTAGTAATCAAGGACTTACAGACACTCTACACCATAACATTGATATCACAACAGATGAACCAATCAATACCCCTCCTCGCCGTTTACCACTAGGATGCGTCAGTGAAGTAAATGAAAAGATAGGAACACTGTACAGAGAAGGAAAAATTGAGCCCTCAAATTCGCCGTGGGCTTTTCCCATTGTTCCTGTGAGGAAGAAAGATGGGAGTATTCGCATTTGTGTTGACTACAGACCACTAAATAAGGTTACGGTAGCAGATACATTCCCTACAGGAAATATTCAAGACTGCCTTGATAAGTTAAGTGATGCCTCATATTTCAGCACTATCGATTTGGCCCAAGGTTACATGCAAGTCCCTTTGTCACCAAAGGATAAAGAAAAAACTGCTTTTCGTTCCCCTGTCGGGTTATGGCAGTGGACACGTATGCCCCAAGGATTGAAAAATAGTCCCGCAACTTGGTGCCGCTTAATGCAAAAAGTATTTAACACTATTCCAACAGAGCGTCTTATCTTATACATGGATGATATCTGTGTTGTGTCAAATTCGTTCGAAGATCATCTCCGACGTCTACAAGAAGTCTTTGATTGCCTTAGACAACATGGCCTTAAAATTAAGGCTAAAAAATGTCATTTGGCGAAAGATGAAGTGGTATGGCTAGGACATAAAGTTTCAAGAGCGGGTGTTACCCCAGACAGGGAGAAAGTTTCTGCTGTTTGTCAGTGGCAGACTCTAACCAATGTAAAAGAAGTTCAGACATTTTTAGGGGTATGTGGTTGGTGGAGGAAGTTTGTACCAAACTATGCTGACATTGCAAACCCTCTTTATAAATTGCTAGAAAAAGACAAGTTTAATTGGAACGAACACACTGAACATGCTTTTCAAACATTGAAAAAATGCCTGATGACTGCACCAATACTTGCCCATCCGGATATCTCTAAAGAGTTTATTGTTATGACAGATGCATCTGAGGTCGCAGTCGGTGGCGCGTTGTTGCAAGAACATTCATTAGGAACACTGATGCCTGTAGCTTACTTTAGCAGAGCACTTACCAAGAGAGAAAGAGGGTATTCCACATATGACCGAGAAGCGATCGCTATACGTGACACACTCCATCGTTTTCGACACTATTTACTTGGCAGACCCTTCCTTCTTAGAACTGATCACAAACCGTTGGTGTACATAAGTGAGATGAAAGACCCTTATGGGCGTCGGGGCAGACTTCTTGCAGATATCCAAGAATATAACTTCACGGTACAACATGTACGGGGCACTGATAATTCGTTAGCAGACGCATTGAGTAGAATTGGATACGGCAAGGATAAAAAGACCGACAAAGACTTTGCCGACAAAGAATGCCAAACCGATCAAGCAGTGGCGGCACCCATAAGAATGGTAGAAGATGCTGGAAAGTCAGGCGAGCAAACAATGGACTTAAAAACATGGCAACAAACAGATCGAGATACGTCCAAGGTTATGATGTGGATGACCAAAGAAGAACACCCTCCCAAGCCGTCGGACATGCCCAATTTAGCTCAAAAGGCTTTGTACAGGGAGTGGTTAGCTGGAAAACTTGTCATTATCGATGGCATCCTTCGAAGACGTTTCGAGCTTCCAGGTCGAAGGAATTGTTACCTTCAAGTTGTTGTGCCTCAAGCATATACGAAAAGAATCTTTCACGAATTACATGAAGAACAGTGTCATATGGGAATACAGAAAACACTCCTTAAGATCAAAATGCGCTATTATTGGCCTAGAATGACCGCAGACGTTGAGAAATGGTGTCAGGAGTGTAATATTTGCCAGAGACGGCAGAATCCAAACCCAAAACCTCGCACTGGTCTTCAACAGATTGTATCCACACGTCCAGGAGAAGTAGTACATGCAGATATCTTAGAACTTACGAAAACCGAGCAGGGAAATAAGTATGTCCTTGTCCTAATGGATTCCTTCACCAAATATGTCAACGTTTATCCGTTAGCGAATCAGAAGGCTGAAACAGTCGCCGATATACTCTCTTTCCAGTACATGCCAGAACACGGAGCCATTGAACAATTACATACTGATCAAGGTGGGTCTTTCGATGCTAAAATTGTCAAAGAAATCTGCACTATCCTTGAGACAAGGAAAACGAGGACAACTGGTTATCACCCACAGTCGAATGGCCTAGTAGAACGTTTCAATCGAACACTCATTGCTATGTTGACGAAACACCAGGTAGATCATCCGGCTGACTGGGATAAACATCTGAGTCTAGTTGCGACGGCGTATAATACATCTGTACATGATAGTACTGGTTACACCCCATTCTTTCTCACTCATGGCCGAGAGATGAGGCTTCCTACCGACCTTATGATACCCGTGCCTTTGCCAGACAGTAGGGTAGGCAATATTACCACACATTTTGCAAAAACACTGAAAGAGACGTTATTCACTGCATTTCACACTGCTGATAATTTTTTGGACGGTGCCAGAAAGCGGCAGAAGCATGGATACGACAAATGGGCCAAGGAACACTCTTTTGCAGTGGGAGACCGCGTATGGTTATTCGACCCAACAGCACGTCGTGGTAGAGCCAATAAGTTGGTCTTACCTTGGGTTGGTCCATATATTATTAAAAAGAGATTTGATGTCGATGGCAAAACAGGGGTGACATATCGCATAAAACTAGAAAATGGAAGACGTCAGCTGGTAGTTCACCACAACCGCCTAAAGTCGTGCTGCGGACAAGAACAAGGACTGTTACAGAAGGAAAACGAAAGTCTGGAAAAAGACTGCAGCGGAGCAAACCCGACCGATATGGAAGTAACGGTAGAATTAACGAATGAGACAATCGAAGCTCGTGAGGAAGAAACAACCACACCCGATGCACAACCAGACGCCGTGCGAACTCGAAGTGGACGGTTAGTGAAACCACCAGACAGATTTATGTAATATACTAATGTTTGTTTGAGAGGGAGTAGTATAGGACAGTTCAGCGGTTTTTCCACTGTGCATGCGCAGAGACGCAAAAGGACACATGTTGTTGTTGTACGTTGTTGAAACTTTATAGCTTTATATATTATTAAATAAATTTGTTTATTTTCGCCTTGTTTACAAATCCAATCTCGTAGTATTTATACTAGACGAGATTGGAATTCTTACGGCGTCGTTGTTCCATATAGTGATAATGATATGACCATAAATCCAATCTCGTAGTATTTATACTAGAAGAGATTGGAATTATTACGGCGTCATGGTTCCATATGGTGATGATCATATGACCATAAATCCAATCTCGTAGTATTTATACTAGACGAGATTGGAATTCTTACGGCGTCGTGGTTAGTAGCGATAATGATATGACCATAAATCCAATCTCATAGTATTTGTACTAGACGAGATTGCAATTCTTACAACGTCATGGTTCCATATAGTGATAATGATATGACCATAAATTCAATCTCGTAGAATTTATACTAGACGAGATTGGAATTTTTACGGCGTCATGGTTCCAATTAGTGAGAATGATATGACCATAAATCCAATCTCGTAGAATTTATACTAGACAAGATTGGAATTCTTACGGCATCATGGTTCCATATAGTGATAATGATATGACCATAAATTCAATCTCGTAGTATTTATACTAGACGAGATTGGAATTATTACGGCATCATGGTTCCATATGGTGATGATCATATGACCATAGATCCAATCTCGTAGTATTTATACTAGACGAGATTGGAATTCTTACGGCGTCATGGTTCCATATGGTGATGATCACATGACCATAAATCCAATCTTGTAGTATTTATACTAGACGAGATTGGAATTGTTACGGCGTCGTGGTTAGTAGTGATGATATGACCATAAATCCAATCTCATAGTATTTATACTAGACGAGATTGGAATTCTTACGGCGTCATGGTTCCATATAGTGATAATGATATGACCATAAATCCAATCTTGTAGTATTTATACTAAACGAGATTGGAATTCTTACAGCGTCATGGTTCCATATGGTGATAATGATATGACCATAAATTCAATCTCGTAGAATTTATACTAGACGAGATTGGAATTTTTACGGCGTCATGGTTCCAATTAGTGAGAATGATATGACCATAAATCCAATCTCGTAGAATTTATACTAGACAAGATTGGAATTCTTACGGCATCATGGTTCCATATAGTGATAATGATATGACCATAAATCCAATCTTGTAGTATTTATACTAAACGAGATTGGAATTCTTACAGCGTCATGGTTCCATATGGTGATAATGATATGACCATAAATTCAATCTCGTAGAATTTATACTAGACGAGATTGGAATTTTTACGGCGTCATGGTTCCAATTAGTGAGAATGATATGACCATAAATCCAATCTCGTAGAATTTATACTAGACAAGATTGGAATTCTTACGGCATCATGGTTCCATATAGTGATAATGATATGACCATAAATTCAATCTCGTAGTATTTATACTAGACGAGATTGGAATTATTACGGCATCATGGTTCCATATGGTGATGATCATATGACCATAGATCCAATCTCGTAGTATTTATACTAGACGAGATTGGAATTCTTACGGCGTCATGGTTCCATATGGTGATGATCACATGACCATAAATCCAATCTTGTAGTATTTATACTAGACGAGATTGGAATTGTTACGGCGTCGTGGTTAGTAGTGATGATATGACCATAAATCCAATCTCATAGTATTTATACTAGACGAGATTGGAATTCTTACGGCGTCATGGTTCCATATAGTGATAATGATATGACCATAAATCCAATCTTGTAGTATTTATACTAAACGAGATTGGAATTCTTACAGCGTCATGGTTCCATATGGTGATAATGATATGACCATAAATTCAATCTCGTAGAATTTATACTAGACGAGATTGGAATTTTTACGGCGTCATGGTTCCAATTAGTGAGAATGATATGACCATAAATCCAATCTCGTAGAATTTATACTAGTCGAGATTAGAATTCTTACGGCGTCATGGTTCCATATGGTGATAATCACATGACCATAAATAGAATCTCATAGTATTTATACTAGACGAGATTGGAATTCTTACGGCGTCATGGTTTCCTATAGTGACAATGATATGACCGTAAATCCAATCTCATAGTATTTATGCTAGACGAGATTGGAATTCTTACAGCGTCATGGTTCCATATGGTGATAATGATATGACCATAAATCCAATCTCGTAGTATTTATACTAGACGAGATTGCAATCTTTACGGTGTCATGGTTCCATGTAGTGAGAATGATATGACCATAAATCCAATCTCGTAGTATTTATACTAGACGAGATTGGAATTCCTATGGCGTGGTGGTTCCATGTAGTGATAATGAAATGACCATCAATCGAATGTTATAGTATTTATACTAGACGAGATTGGAATTCTCAGAAACTCACATTAGCATAAATTGATACTGACATGTCCATAAACCCAGTCTCACAATAGATGAGATTGTAATGCTTATGCGTCGTGATTCTATATAGTGATAATGATATGACCATAAATCATATCTCATAGTATTTATACTAGAAGAGATTGGAATTCTCAAAACCTCCATGGTTCAATATAGTGGTATCAACATGACCATATAAATCCAGTCTCACAGTATTTATTAGACAAAATTGGAATTCTCACAACTTCATGGTTCAATATAGTGATATCAACGTGACAATAAATCATATCTCATAGTATCTGTATTAGACGAGATTGGAATTCTCACAACCTCATGGTTCAATATAGTGGTATCAACATGACCATATAAATCCAGTGTCACAGTATTTATATTAGACAAAATTGGAATTCTCAAAACCTCCATGGTTCAATATAGTGATATCAACATGACCATATAAATCCAGTCTCACAGTATTTATATTAGGCAAAATTGGAATCCTCACAACCTCATGGTTCAACATAGTGATATCAACATGACCATAAATCATATCTCATAGTATTTATATTAGACGAGATTGGAATTCTCACAACCTCCATGGTTCAATATAGTGATATCAACATGACCATATAAATCCAGTCTCAGAGTATTTATATTAGAGAAGATTGGATTTATTATGGTCATGCTGATATCACTATATGCAACAATGAGGTTGTGAGAATTTCAATCTTGTCTAGTATGAATAATGAGACATTCAGATTGGATTTAGCATGGTCATGC
Source organism: Muricea muricata (assembly GCA_963855995.1). NCBI lineage: Eukaryota > Metazoa > Cnidaria > Anthozoa > Malacalcyonacea > Plexauridae > Muricea > Muricea muricata. The sequence goes on from OY979717.1 coordinate 64,627,767, forward strand.
CAACATCACTATATGGATTAGGCTGTGAGAATTCCAATCTCATCTGGTATAATTACTATATGACTGGGTTTATCCACGATGATATCACTATATAAGCATAAATTCTGTTATATCAAATTTATATGGTCATGTCTCTATCACTATATGGTCTATATGCAATCATTAGAAAGTAAAAATTCCAATCAAATCATGTATAGGTACTGCAACATTGCATCATTGGATTTATGGTCTTGTCACTGATATCACTATATAGAACCGTGATGCTCTAAGAATTTCAATCTCATCTAATATAAATACTGAGATTGGATTTATGGTCATGCCAGTATCACTATATGGAACCATGATGCCATAAGAATTCAAGTCGCTCCGCATATAGTGATATGAAGATGAAATCCAAACTCCTAGTATCAATACTAGACAAGATTGGAATTCTTACAGGGTCATGGTTCAATATGGTGATATTGAGATGACCATAAACCAAATCACAGTATTTACATTATACAAGACTGGAATTCTTACAGGCTAACTGATGATTCAGTATAGTGATGACCATAAATAAAATCTCATAGTAATACTTTAATAAAATACTCTTAAACCGTTTGAGTTTGCACTATACAAGCATAAAAATATGCATCAAGACTCAGTATTAAAGTTTCTATAAGAATATCTAAATTATGTCAGAATATTCAATAAATATATGTATATACACATAAATACAATGGATTACCAATGGCTATAAAATACATTCACAGCGGTTACTTCGTTTATAAAAGATCATGTAGACTACAATAAAATTTATTCTGATTGGAATTCTGCAGAAACAGTTTTCCACAACGATATCTATATGACCATGATGCTGTATAGAACTATAGAAGTCACATTTCTAGTAAAACATTTGCTATATGTCTTTAAAGTTTAGATTCCACTCATCTACACAGTACAGTGCTAAAACAGTTAAAAGTCTTTCAGTTGTTCGGCATTTCAGCCGTTAAATCAATTTCTACTTTGGCATTGAATCCACAGAATCTCCAAACGAAGTTTTCTCTCTCTCCGCGCCTCCATACTTTTTAGCCGCCATATTGCCCGCGCTATTTAGTATTTACGGGAATCTGGTACTAGATTGGATGTTTCTTGTTGAGATTGGCGAGATTGGTCCAATCTGTCAGTATAATTACTGCGCCTGCCGACCAATCTGAGAGTAATTATACTGGCTAGATTCTTGCGAAACGGGTGCACTCGACCCAATCTTCTGGAAAGTCATTCTCACGGCCAATATGGAATTTTAGTCAAAATATGTGCGATTTTGCACTTTCAAGGCGCAAAATAAATAAGAAAGACAGCCCTAAACAAATATATGTTTAGGCAATTCTATTATTTGAAGGCAGTACTTTTCATTAATCAAATAAAAAAAATTGGGTGATAGGCACTTTAAAAGAAACGAAAATAAACCATAAAACATATTGTAGTTGACTAGTATGACTACTCTATCCCAGGCGATGAACAAACCCGAGTCCAGACCATCATCGAGAAACACCCATTGGCCTTCTCGGGAACAGGGCAATAGGCCTCCTTAAAGGTGAAGAAGTCAGCTTCTACATAGACCAGGCTGTCCCACCAGTGGCAAGCTCCTACCGACCTGTTCCATTAGCCTACCGTGAAAAACTCGAAGGTGTTGACCCAAAGGACCACTGCCCATGGATCTCCAATGAAGTCATTGCCAAATGAAACAAAAAGGCAAATCCGCATGAACATAGACGTGAGAGAAGCAAGCAAGGCCCTCCACCGCACCAAACACAATGTGGAAACAATACAAGAGATCCGACACAAACTACAAGGAGGCACCAGATTTTCAGAAATGGGTATGGGTCATGGATATCACCAGACTGGCCTGGCAGAAGATTCACTGTATATTAGTACATTCCAAACCCACGAGGGGCTACATCGATTCAAGATTCTGTTCTTTGGGGCCTCCCCGGCTACAGAACTATTCACCACGGAGTCAAGGGTGCACTAGCCGACTTGCCTGGATGCACGTTCATCCACGACAACATCTTGGTATGAAGACGGACACCAGAAGAACCCGAAGCAAACCTAGATGCCCGCCTTACCCGCCTAGGTGGAGAAAGGTCTCACCCTTCGATGCGGGAAAAATGCACCTTTGGAGCGACCTAGGTGTCCTGGTTTGGAACTGTTTTCTCTAAGTCCGGCAAGTCGGCAGACCCTAAAAAGATCCAAGCCATTAAGGATGCCGGATCACCCCAGAATGCTGATGAAGTCAAGAGCTTTCTCCGAGCTTGTCAGTCCAATGCCCGCTTGATGTACAACACAGAGAATGCATACGCACAGATCACCAAGGCTCTGAGAGACGTCACCAAAAAGAACACTAAATTACTTTGGGCTGCCCAGTGCGGGAAAGCATAACAAGAAATCCTTCAGACCATGACCAGTAGCACAGCCCTGAGACCATTCGACCCCACACTGAAAACCATGCACACAACCGATGCTGGACCAAAAGGAATTGCATACAGCCGATATCAATAAACCACGCAGGAAACATGGATCCCGATCTCGACCATAGATATCGACCATGCCAGTAGAGCCCTTACACCATGTGAACAGAAGAACTCACGAAGGAAGAAAGAGACCCGTGGGGCATGAATATCCACCGCTACTATCTGCTCGGCATCCCGTTTGACTCATATAGACCATCAGTCGCTGATCCACATCTACAACAGCAACTAGAAGGGAAATGCTCGCATCGAGCGCCACCGCCTGAAAGTACAAGATTTCCAGTACACCAGACTAATCCATGTGACTACCAATCCCGCCACCTACTTCCTCTCTGCCAGTACACAACCCAGGAGATAGACAGCATGGTGATAGACCTAGACGACGACCTGTGCATCAGCAAAATAGTTACAGATGACCTCCCAGATCAGTCACCCTGAAAATGTTAAAACAGGCACCAAACAAAAGTAGCTGTTTGTATTTTACGATTTCTAGATTGCCTTCATGCGCAGTATCAACGACTTGCTGGCGTAGGCTACCTGTGTCATGAGTCACTTCTTCATCTGGGATAATAAGTCTGTCCCCTCTTAGGATTACCAATTCCAGTAGGTCAGTTCTTGGAATACCTGTCGATAGTCTCGTAGGTCGTGGTCATCTGTAATGACGTACCCTTTCCGGATGAAAGTAGCCAGTTCTTGCACGGCTGGACTACGTGCCAAGCTATGGTTTCCCTATCTGCAGGGGCCAGTTGTTCAAAAGACGCTTAGCTTAAACCTGGGTTAACATAAAATTTCTTTCAAAACTTTCCAGTAGCTTGTTGATAGTATTGCGAGATATTTCTTTAGAAATCTTGTCTGGATCAATAGTAGTTTTCGTTTGTAAAGTTTTAAAATAAACGGATATGTAGAAATACAGAAACTGAAACATTGGTTCAAACTTTAACCCATGGTCAATGCTAACCCAGCTTTAAACAACCGGCCCCTGGATACTATGGTGGAGCGACGTATTAACAGTTGCCTGAGCTGCCAAGCAACAACCTACAAACCAGTACGCAACCCATTCAAACCAACACCACTACCAGACAGGCTATGGCAGTGTGGCACCGAGTGGATATGGACTTCTGGCGCTCATTGCCAAGCGGTGAATATCTATACTAGTGATCATTCATAAATACTCTTGTAACTCTCTGAAGTGGAATTTGTTCGTAGCACCAGTTCCCAAGCCGTTATACCCTATGTAGACCGTGTCTTTCTCACCAATGGCTTTTTAGAGATGGCCAAGACCGATGGAGGAGCACCATTTAACGGACATGATTACCATTAGTAAGCAGTGGGCTGACATACAAAGCATAATACTGCATATATACAACCCAGTCCACAGGCCTTATGGAGAAGCTCAATACCCCCTTGACTTACATAAGGATGATACTTTTACCTATGACAGTATGACTGGACACCACCAATCCCTACCCACCAAATAACCCAATACCACCAAACCAGTATTAAAATAGACATTTACAACCCAGTATCAACATACACCTGGAACAAACTCAACATCATAGACACCCACCACAGTGCTATAACCCCCAAGATGGACAGTGGAGCCAATTAGCAAAGCAAACAAATTGAAGAATCTTGAAAGAGAAATTGGAACATTGAACATGGAAAAACAAAAGAAACTGTTAAAGTTAAAATTCAGTTGATATCTTATATATTTATATATTATATATATATACCCTAGCATATACATTTATAGCCTTAGTAAAGGCAAAGGAGAGATTTGATGCCTGAACATTGGGGATATCGGTGGACACTTGGGAATAGAAACAGAAGGCATGGTTGCCTAAGCAACATGAGGGAGTGAGAGAGAGAGTTGTTGTAAGAGTTAAAAGAAATGAAAATAAAGCATAAAACTTATTGAAGTTTCAGACTAGTATATATACAGTGTTTCAGACTAGTATATATGAGCTAGATTTGAACGCATTTGTTTTTGTCAACATATCTGCAGAGATTTGAAAGCTTTCTCAAAACTGTGAGTTTAAATGGGTTTCCTTTACTGGCCAAACTTTACAGTCTGGCTCAGGGGATTTTCATGACCTGCTATTAAGCAGCACATGGTCATTAAACTGTTGCAAGAGCCACTCCAAGAAAGAGAGTAACCCTTTACAATTTTTGCAGCAGGACTGTAAACCCACCCCTGTGTTAACTGCTAATTATACACCCCCCCCCCCCGACTACTGAGATTACCACCTATATGATACACACAGATATTGTATTTGACCTTTAATTTGAAGACTGAAGGCCTAAATACTATTAAAACACCCAATGAAGGCCCTTTACTCCAAATTTAGAATTTCCACTTGTTTAATAGGTCAAACGATACTATATGGTTTTGTGTTCTTTTTCCTACACTACTCACCATTCACTAATTGGTTTTCATTATTCATTGTAATATTTTCTTGTATTCTCATTGGTTGAGAGCCTAAAGTGAATTTTTCATATTTCTGTTGTGGCATGTGCTCATGCCATCAGAGCCGTTTGTCATGCTTGTTTGCGCATTTTTTAGGTTTGTTGTCTGTTTTAATTTTCATTTACATGGCTCACTTTTCTTGCAAAATGAATAAAAGAATGATTGAATTCGGTTTACGCTGGATATCAGAATTATTCAGATCTTGGTCAGTGTTATCTGCTTCAGCCTTTGGCATATAACAGTGACCTCGGTCTGAACAATTCTAATATCCTGCTCAGCCCTGCCCCATCCAGTCATTCAATAATTCTTAAGAGTCTAAAGGATCATCTATCATCTGACTCTTGTCAATTAATAAGCTAGCTAAAGTTGTTTATTGAACTCACAGATCTAAAGTAATATCTAAACGAAATTTACCTTATCGTTTCCTCATATCGTTTATACCAAACTACACCAAGCTGACCAACCAAGACCAACCATACATTTCAGCCAGAGGTATTGAATCTTTTCTTGGGCGCCCTGCGCATGTTGCTTGTGCTGAAAAGCGCGGGCTCCTTTCAATACCATGATGCTCCAGTCAGCTCCATGTTCAGCTTTGCTTTCCATTTGATATTTTTTCATTGATTTTGAAAGGAAATACAAAATGTCCGAAGAAAATAAGGTAAATTCTCATTTATGTAAGTGGGAGAGCTAGGATAAAGCGTTAATTATATCAGTACTACCTTATACTGCGATATTTTACAGGAAGTCAAACCTGAGTCAGAGCATATCAATCTCAAAGTCATTGCCCAGGTGAGATTCTTTGAAATATTTGTTTGAAAAAGCCACGCATTTTATCGTTTTAGAGACGTTTATTGCGTGTATTTTGCACTTTGTAAAATCAGCTACTGGTTGTCTATTGTAATTTTGATGTTGAGATTCCGATTGTGGGGAGATATGAATACGAATTATTTAGTTGATAGACAAATATGGCCACTTGGCACGTGCTTACCAAATATCTAATTTTGTATTCAGCGTTCTTCATTTCGTTATTCAACGCATTTAGCTAAAATTCGTGTCTAGAATTGAAATCTTCACCATCAGATTAGTATTACATATTGACTAAACCTGAAATTTTACATAAATAAGCTAAAAAACTAAGAATTGTTAGGTTTTTGGATGGAGCTTTTTAGCAGCCCTTGAAACCATCAAAATTCAGGTCAGCAAACAAATGCCAACCTAGGTCGACATGTCTCAGCATTTTTTATAATCTGTTTCCATGACTTGGAGCATTAGTAATCGATTTGGAATATAACTTGAGCATTAACTTGAGGCGGAGACTAGTGCATACAGTAACATACAGCAAATCACATACATACGGTAACACAAATAGGGTAACACATGCCATATTTAGTTTCTTAGTTAGCCATTACGCATCTAAAAAGGGAAATGAAATAGCCTCCTCTGCAAGCAACTAAAATGGTAACTGATTTGCAAGTATTTTGGTGTTAAAATTATCGATGCTGAAGTAAATAATAATACAAAGTGACTTTACAATATTCAGAATATGATGCGCAATAACAAGCATACATTGTCCAAAATTTTAGAAAGTGGATTTTAAAATTCAATTGATCCTGATGTTAAAAATTGTGTGATTGCCTAGAAATCATATTATAGTAATAATAATACAATAAACAAAAATAAAAAATGTAAGTAAGGTAAAAAAAGTAAGGCATTGCATGCCACATATTTTATCTGTGAAAGGGAGATTACTGCAAATCTGCAATTAAATATGTTAATTTATTATAGGATAACACAGAGGTTCACTTCAAGATAAAGAGAACTACTCAGCTAAAAAAGTTGAAGCAAGCTTTCTGTGACAGACAAGTAAGTAAAACATGTCTGTATAAGGATTTGGTATTCTCTTAAAGATTTGATTCACTTTTTTCTTTGCACTTTGACTAGAATATTTTATCATCATAGTTAGAGGTGTACCAGGATTTTCACTGGTCACATTTCTGGCCGGAGCCAATGAAAAAAAAGCTGGAACCAGAACTGTGTTTTAATATAAAGAACAGTAACAAGCAAAGATACTTTATCTTACAACAACATAACTATGAAATACTTCATCTTACAATAGAAAAACAAGCATATATTTATTACAGATGTACTCTTGGCATGTACATGCAAATGTGCAGTGATGCCAGTCAGTAGCGTAGCCAGCCCAACCATTTAGTCCCGCTATGCAAATATTTTCACATTCATTGACGGTGAAAACAACAATTTCTAAATAATGATTTGAAATTTGCATAGCAGGACTAAATAGTGGGGCTGGCTATGCCACTGATGTCAATGTACTGTTCCTGCTCTAGCTGGAAGTTCCTGCTAGATTTTTTAGTTTCGGCAAGTTCTTGTTCCGGCTGGAGTTCAAAATATTTGTTCAGGTGCACCCCTAATCTTAAGTCATTAGTCAAAATAATACACAGGTCTATTTATGCGACACTAGAGTCTAGTTTTAATCACTATATTGCTGGTGCTCTTGCAATAGGTGGATAGACAGATTGTAGCCACAATTGAACCTGTCTACCTTAATGATGTATATGTCTTGTCTTCAGACAGGAAAACCAGAGTAGCCTGGCAGATATCAGCTACAGAAACTTTCTTGCGTGAAATGCCTCACCAGACTTAGGTTTTTCAGTGGTTAAAGACCACTGGCATATGTGATTAGGAAAAGAGATAGACTTTGATTTAAATGATGAGTAAGTTTCTGCCTGAAAACTTCCATAGACCAGAAGGAGAAATGTGTGTCGCAACCATGTTGTGTAGACGGCTCTTAATAGGCGACATGATTTTTCACAGGGAGTACCTCTTAATTCACTTCGATTTTTGTTTGATGGGCAAAGGATAAATGATGATCAGACACCCAAAGATGTGAGTATCAGTAAATATGTATAGATTAAAATGTTTTGTTTTTCCTTACCACCAACATTGATCAAGTCATAAAAATGTGTTCAATATTAAATTTTAGAAGATAGAAAGTTTATCGTATAATCTGCATTTTACAGCTTGAAATGGAAGATGATGACGTTATCGAAGTCTATCAAGAACAAACTGGAGGGTACAGTTGAACTGTACACATAATACGGAAATAACTTGGTAGCATTCAGCCAACATATGGGTTGGACAATGGATTTTTACATTGCAATTTGGACATTTTATTTCATCATGTGTACAGTCATTGTAGAATATTAAGTGTTAGTGTATCTAACGTGCAGGAGACTTAATTAGTAGATCTTAGTATTATATAGCCTTGTATATTCTTTGTGTTGCTATCATTGAAAACACTGTATAGGTTTTTGTTTTCATTTTGTGGTTCTTTATTTTGGCATTATAATAGTTAAGTCATAGGTAATAGTTAAATATATATTCCTAAAATTCACCTGACACGCACGAGTCAACTTTAGTGGCTCTGTAGGACTACGAGGCTCTGTATACGTTCGCTGTTTATTGTGTCAAAATTTTAACTGTATACGGCGATAAATTCTGGTGAATCCTAGTTAATTGAAATAAACAGCATGTTCTGTGCTAGTATGTACTACTCTACTGTGTTGCATTTGTAACTCTGCTACTTTTGTAAGGAATTAATTTTGCAATTATTACAAAGGGAAGAAGAACCTTGAGAGAGAAGGAAGGAAATTTCTAATTCTCTGAATTTGACAATTGGATCGACCACTTGTTTGTAGTTGATTTTGTAATCTGATCTTTTGGGCGTTAAATCAGCCGAGGTGTACAAACATAGAGCCGATAGTCTAGGTACGTGATTGCATAAAATAGAAAATCGCGTTTATTTTATAAGTTTACTCTGCTTTAGGTCGTAAAAGGGGAGTTAATCGTAAAGTTTGTAAGACCTTGTAAGTCATAAAGTGCATGCAGATTAAGACCCTCTGCAAGAGAACGGCTTTAAGGACTATGACGTCACTAAAACAGATCTTTACAATCCTAAACAGATTTGTAAATATTTTCATATTCTTTCTCATTTAAATGATCTTTTATGATCCATACTCATTAACATACATCTGGACTGCTTGTTCATGTGATTTTTGACTTGAGAATTAAAGCTGTTTATACTTGAAATAAGCAAATGTTTCGATGGAGAGAATTCAGCATTCCCTACGAGTTAGCGTACTTTTGTGATTCTATTTGTTAAATGCAAACTGCATAGAAGAGTTTAAAATATTACGTGCGCGCACGGTATGTGTTAAAAACGGATAACTGCGCTTAATTTAAAGGTTTTTCTCATCGCAAAACCAGCTGGCAGCGAGTGCTTGTGCCCAGTTGAAATAAACTGTGATTTGACGTGTTGCTCGCAGCGAGCTAGCGAGTTGGTTTTGTGATGAGTGGAAGGAGCCTTTACGTTCTTGACGAAAAGCTGACAAATGTTGATAAATATGAGAGAAATCCGTGCCAGGAATACAAGATGAGAGCATTAAGAGTACCCATTCAGTAAGTTATAAGATTTGTTA